>JAEOAD010000888.1:1777500-2977500 GCA_036365145.1 Orientallactaga sibirica
ACTCCCCTGGCCATCCTCATGCGTGAAAACCTAATTAAGCTCACTGGGTCACCAAAAACAATAACAAGAGACAGGAAAGTAGAAGCGGGACTGGTTGGAAAAGAAGAAGGGGTTCAGCAGGAGTGGGGTGGGGCAAGAATAATGGAGGGTGAATCTGATCATGAATGCATATAAATAAGTTTTTTCTTTTTAAAAAAATATTTATTTATTTTATTTGAGAGAGAGAGAGAGAGAAAGAAAGAGGCAGATAGAGTGAAAGAGAGAATAGGCACACCAGGGCCTTTTAGCCACGGCAAACAACTCTAGATGCATGCGCCCCCTTGTGCAGCTGGCTTACATGGGTCCTGGGGAATTGAACTGGGGTCCTTAGGCTTAGCAGGCAAACACCTTAACCACTAACCAATTTCACCAGCCCATAAACAAGTTTTAAAACAAGAAAATGAGGGCCTTTAATCCCAGCACTCGGGAGGCAGAGGTAGGAGAATCATGTGAGTTCAAGGCCACCCTGAGACTATATAGTGAATTCCAGGTCAGCCTAGACTAGAATGAGACCTACCTCGAAAAAAAAAAAAAAAAAAAAAAAAAAGAAAAAGAAAAAAGAGAGAGAAGGAAGGAAGGGAGGAAAGAAGGAAGGAAGGAAGAAGGGAAGGAAGGAAAATGGATGGGCTAGAGACATGGCTCAGCAGTTAAGGTATTTGCCTGTAAAGCCTAAGAACCCAGGTTTCCTTCCCCAGTACCCACGTAAGTCAGATGCACAAGGTGGCACATTCATCTGGAGTTCGTTTGCAGTAGCTAGACGGCCTAGTGCACACATTCTCTTTCTCTCTCTCTCTCTCAAATAAATAAATAAATAAAAATGAAAAAAGAAAGAGTGGAGCCAGGCTGGTGGCGCATGCCTTTAATCCCAGCACTCAGGAGGCAGAGATCACCATTAGTTCAAGGCCACCTGAGACTACATAGTGAATTCCAGGTCAGCCTGGACTAGAGTGAAACCCTACCTCGAAAAACCAAAAAATCCTAAACTGGGCACAATAGTACACACCTGTAATCTCAGCACTTGGGAGGTAGAGGCAGGAAGATTAGGAGTTGAAAGTCAACCAGAGCTACACAGTGAGTCTGAGGCAAGAAAGCAAAAGGAAGGAACAGAGAGAGTGAAAGGAGGAAAGAAGGGAGGGAGAGGGGGAGGGAAAAGTCCTCTGAGCAACCCTTTCCCTGGAGATGACACCTGACATTTGCTGCAGCTGTTCTGCAGGTCCCCTCTGCCACTGTCAACAGAAACACCCATGGAAGAGGCCATGGCCCACATTTGCTCTGCACCTCACTTTCTGCAGAGTCTTGGACGGCTTAGTTGTCATGTGGACAGATGGCCTGGCTGACCTATTTCCTATTCAGGACGGCAGGATGTAGAATGGTGCAAGTGCACCCCAAGGTATTGGTCGGGCCTGCAGCTGATGGGTACTTGGATTCCCTCCAATGGGTCCCAGTACAAACAGTGCTGAAGTGGACATTCTTGTCTCTGAATCTCTGCAAGCACTCAAAAAGAATTGTTTGTTTTTAATGTGGCCACTGGATCACATTGAAAGCTGAGGGGCCTGGGAAGTAGCTCTGTGGTAGTGTTTATCTAGTATGTGCAAGAACCTGGCAATGCTCAGGACTGAAAACAAAAATTCTAGAAATTGCCAAATTGTCCTTCAAAAAAGTTCTAAATTACACTTCCAGGAGCAATAAACACATCACTCAAATTCTAACAGACACATTACATCAAGTAACTGTCGAATTTACAAGTTAGTTTGTAACCTGTCATACTAGTATAGAATAATGCACTGTGTGAGTTTATCACTACTGACAGTCAGTCACCTGCTCACCACTGCTAGTCTTTGTCCCCTGTTGTAAGTGACCCCTTGGAAGGTATGCTTACATCTCAAATACTTAATAAATTTTGATCCCTGCAGTTTAAAAGATGCATCACAGTGACCCCTCATATTCCAATTTAAAAGACGCATCACAGTGACCCCTCATATTCCAGTTTAAAAGACATATCACAGGGCTGTAGAGATGGCTTAGCAGTTAAGGCGCCTGCCTGCTAAGCCTAAGAACCTGGTTCCAATCTCCAGGTCCCACATTTAGCCAGATGCAAAGTGACGCAAGGGTGCAATGCTGAACTTGCCCACAAGGAGGCGCACGCATCTGGATTTCGTTCACAGCAGCTGAGACTGCTGGCGCGCCCATCTCTGTCTCCCTCTCCCTCTCTCTCTGTCTCTCTCTTAAAAAAAAAAAGACGCATCACAGTGACCCCACATATTCCAGTCTAAAAGATGCATCATGGTGACTCCTCATATTCCAGCACGTGTGGAGACCAGAGGAGAAGATCGGGGTGTTCCCCCTCCATCACTCATCCATGTGTTTCCTTGAGATGGAGACTCACTGATTCCAGAGCCTGTGATTTTTTCACATGTCCTAATGATTCTCTAGTCTCTGGTTCCCACAGGACTGAGGTTGCAGTTATGCATGCCCAGATGTTTATGTGGGGTCTGGGGAGTCAAACTCAGACAGTCTTAGGCCCCCACTCAGGTATTTGTGCTTGTTCTGGACGCACTCGTACCTGGTGAAGGTGAGCCATCTCTCTCTCTCTGTCTCTCTCTCTCTCTCTGTTTTCGAGGTAGGGTTTCACTCTAGCCCCAGGCTGACCTGGAATTCACTATGTAGTCTCAGGGTGGACTCGAACTCACAGCAATCCTCCTACCTCTGCCTCCCGAGTGCTGGGAATAAAGGTGTGTGCTACCACACCTAGCTGAGCCCCACTTTTTTATATTTTTGAGATATGGTCTATGTAACCCAGATTGGCCTCAAACTCATCATCTTCCTGCCTCACAAGTCTGGGATTACAGGTGAACACCACTATGCCTGATAAAACCACATCTTCTGAAAGATATAAAATACACACACACACACACACACACACACACGTATGTATATATATATCTCCACAGATTACATAAATGAATATACACAAGTATATATTTATATGCAAATGCTTAAAAAGAAGTCTGAATGGAGCATATACCAACAAACATAATGGTTATCTCAGAAATACACAGGATAAAAGGAACTTCAGCACTATCTATACTGCTTGCATGTTTCTACAGTGGGAAGATACTCTGGTATTGCAAGTGTAAATCAAAGCCAACAAACAAGAATCAAGTGAAACAATTCTTTGCTGTTGTTGCTGGAGATGATTCTCAAGACCCCCACCAGCTCCAATATTATCTATTTCCAAAGATTCTAAATATTCCAAGTGGACTAATTAATTAATCGTGCATGGAACAGGGAGTTGAGGGCATGAAGGAAAAGAGAGTAAGCGAGTGCAGTGGTGCCCAACTATAGCCTCAGCTATTCAGAAGGCTGAGCCAGGAGGACCCTCAGGTCAAGGGATCTAGGCAATACAGCAATACCCTATCTCAGAAAGAAAGAAAGAAAGAAAGAAAGAAAGAAAGAAAGAAAGAAAGAAAGAAAGAAAAGAAAGAAAGAAAGAAGAAAAGAAAAGGAAGGAAAGAAGGAAAAGAAGGAAGGAAGGAGGAGGAGAGGGAGGAGAAAGAAAGAAAGAAAAGGAAGGAAAGGAAAAGAGGGAGGGGAAGGAAGGAAGGAAGGAAGGAAGGAAGGAAGGAAGGAAGGAAGGAAGGAAGGAAAGAAAGAAGAACAGAGGGAGGGAGGGAGGGAAGGAGGGAGGAAGGGAAAGAAGAAGAGAGAGAAAGAAAGAAAGAAAGAAAGAAAGAAAGAAAGAAAGAAAGAAAGAAAAAGAGAGAGGGAGGGAGGGAGGGAGGGAAAGAAGAAAGAGAGAGAAAGAAAGAAAGAAGGAAAGAAAGAAAGAAAGAAAGAAAGAAAGAAAGCCTGCCTGCCTAAGAGCATGTACAAGGCAAAAGGTCCTTTCAATGTTCAAAACTGAAGGAAAAACAAAAAACAAAAAAACAAGGTAGGACTGAGAAGATGGTTTATCAGCTAAATGCACCTGCCACCCTGGGGTTCAATTCCCAAGCCACCTACATAAGCCAGACACAAAAAGTGGTAGGGCTGGGGAAACGGTTCAGAAGTTAAAAGGTATTTGCTTAAAAGCTTGTTGGGCCAGGTAACCATGTAAAGTCAGATGTAAAAAGTAGTACATGCATCTGTTGGCAATGGCAAGAAGCCCTGGCACACTCATACACACAACACAACACAACACAACACAACACACAGAAATACACATGTACAAATTATATGTATATGTATTGAGAGAGAGGCAGATAGAGAGAGAGAATGGGCACACCAGGGCCTCTAGCTGCTGCAAACAAACTCCTGATGCATGCACCACCTTGTGCATCTGCCTTTACATGGGTGTTGGGGAATAGAACCTGAGTCCTTTGGCTTTGCTGGCAAATGACTTAACCTCTAAACCATCTCTCCAGCCCAATTAAGAAAATATTTGGGGGGGGGGGTTGAGGTAGGGTATTGCTGTAGGCCTAAGCAGACCTGGAATTCACTACATAGTCTCAGGCTGGCCTCCAACTCATGGTGATCTTTCTAAATCTGTCTCCAGATTAAAGACATGCACCACCACGCCCAACCCAGTAAAAAAAAAATATATTTTTAAAGTTAAGGCTTGGAGAGATGGCATAGCAGTTAAAGCACTTGCTGGCAAAGCCAAAGGACACAAGTTCAAGTCCCCAGTACCCACATAAAGCCATATGCACAAGGTAGTGCATGTATGTGGAGTTTGTTTAATGTCCTAGCAGACTCATTCTCTCTATTGGCCTCTTTATCTCTCTCAACTAACTAATTAACTATACAAGCAAACAGTTAAAAAAAAGTTGGGGCTGGAGTGATGGCTTAGAGGTTAAGGCGCATGCCTGTGAAGCCTAGGGACCCCAGTTCGATTCTTCAGGTCCCATGTAAGCCAGATGCACATGATGGCGCATGCATCTGGAATTCGTTTGCAGTGGCTAGAGGACCTGACACACCCATTCTCACTCTCTCCCCCACCCCCGTCTCTAATAAACAAATAAATAAAAATAAAATCTTTAAAAAAAAAGTTGCTGGGTATGGCTACACAGGCCTTTAATCCCAGCACCTGGGAAGCACAGGTAAGGAGGACTGCTGTGAGTTCAAGGCCAGCCTGGAACTACAGATTAAGTTCCAGATCAGCCTGGGCTAGAGTGAGACCCTATCTTAAAAAATAAAAAAACTTAAAAAGTGATACAAAGCCAGGTGTGGTGGCACATACCTTTAATCCCAGAACTCAGGAGGCTGAGGTAGGAAGATCTCCATGAGTTTGAGGCCAGCCTGGTGCTACAGAGTGAGTTCCAGGTCAGCCTGGGCTAGAGTGAGACCTGGGACCAAAAAAAAAAAAAAAAAAAAAAAAAAAAAAAGAGTGCAAATGTCTGTAGCTCATTTGCAGAGGCAAGAGGCCCCAACACACATGCGTGCGCGCGCACACACACACACAAGTAAACACAAGAAATAAAATAATCACTTAAGAAAAAGGAATATGGGCTCAGCAGTTAAAAGTGCTTATTTGCAAGGCCTGACAACCTGGGTTTGATTTCCCAGTACCCACGTAAAGTCAGACTTACAAAGTTGCACATTAGTTTGTTGCACATGGCGTTTGTTTGCAGAGGCAGGAGACCCTGGCATGTCCATATATTCATTCTCTCTCTCCCTGGCCCTCTCTCTCAAGTAAAATAAGTAAATATTTTTAAAAGGACTAGAAAGGCCAAGGTCCTGTGGGTGTGGTGGAGCACACCTTTAATCTCAGCACTTGGGAGGCAGAGGTAGGAGGATTGCCTTGAGTTTGAGGCCATCCTGAGACTACATAGTGAATTCCAGGTCAGACTGAGCTAGAGTGAGACTCTACCTCAAGAAAGAAAGAAAAATAGAAAGAAAGAAAGAAAGAAAGAAAGAAAGAAAGAAAGAAAGAAAGAAAGAAAGGGAGAGAAAGAGGGAGGGAAGAAGGAAGGGAGAGGGAAGAAAGAGGGAGGGAAGGAAGGAGAGAAGGAAGGAGAGAAGGAAAGAGGGAGAGAGAAAGGGAGGAAGGAAGGGAAGAAGGGAGAAGGAAAGGCTATGGTCCTTTTAAGCTGAAAAATATAAAATAAAAAGAAATTAGGGCAGGGGAGATGGCTCATAAGATGACTGCCAAGTAAGCATGTATACCTGGATTCAGATCCCAGAATGTATATAAAATAAATTGTAGGATAACAACGCTGGTGAATGCTGTGGAGAACAACACTGTAGAAGATGAAAACAGACACCCAAAGTTGTTCCCTGACCTCCACATGTGCCATACATACACATACATATACATACACATACACACAAAATAAAAATAAGTCAATAGAATATGATAATACTATGAATATATTTCCTGGAAGAATCTGGAGCAAGGCTAGATGAACAGGTAACATGTTTGCAATTTCCTTGGCACAAGGGCTGTTGTTGTTGGCTGTTCTTTTTACATTATTATTCTTTTTGTCACTCTCATAGCAATAATAGCCTTTTCAGGAAGTACCCAGCGGCTCACTGAGACCATCTACTTGGATTATCAACTGCTACGTTATAAAATGCTACTCTACTACAAGGAGTAGTGGCACATGCCTTTAGTTCCAGCACTCAGGAGGCTGAGGTGGAGCATCGCTGTGAGTTCCAGGCCAGCCTGAGACTACAGAGTGAATTCCAGTCAGCCTGAGCCAGAGTAAGACCCTGTCTCAAAGCCAACCGCCCCCCCACCCCCAATCTTGCTCTGTCCCACCAGCACTTCTGCAAAGTTTAAGAAATACAGTTGTGAGTCAGCCTGGTGCCCCTCCTGAAAGACAGAAAATGGTGTACACCCTACTCCAAAGGAAAATGAAAAAGCAGGAGGAAGTGAGGGACCACAGCAAAGCTCCGGGACAGGAAGAGACCAACAGTGCTGTGTGGCTGCCTCACAGTGGGCCATAGATCCATGGAGTCTTTGGACACCAGAGCAAGGAAGCCAGCACTACACATTCCTATACCTGAGCATGGAAGCCAGCGAGCCACACATGAATACACGTGTGCATGGAACCCAGCACTACACACATTCCTACCCCTGTGCATGGAAGCCAGCGAGCCACACATGGATACATGTGTGCATGGAACCCAGCACTACACACATTCATATACCTGTACATGGAACCCAGCACACATTTGTACACCTGTACATGGAAGGCAGCATGGCACACAGCAGCAAAATGCAGTAAAATTTTAAGGCACCCACAAGACCTAATGCAACGAACTACAGTATTATCATATAACCAGACAATGGGCCATCATGAACCGTCCTCATAGTTTTTTCAAAACTAGCTAAAGTTTAAACCTAAAACTTCACCCATGCCAGGCAAGCAGACTCCTCTATGAGTTACATCCCTTTTTTTACTTTTGATTTTGGGACAGGCTCTTGCTAAGTTACCCAAGCTACCTTTGAGCTCACTGTAGCCCACGTAGAAATTGTAATACTCCAGTCTCAGCTTTCTGTGCATCTGAGATAACAGATTTGTACCACCAGGCTCAGATATAAATGTGTTTTTTAAATATTTATTTTTATTTATTTATCTTAGAGAGAAGAGAGAGAAAGAGGCAGATAGAGAGAGAAAGAATGGGCACACCAGATCCTCCAGCCACTGCAAACTCACTCTAGACACATGCGCCACCATGTGCATTTGGCTTATGTGGGTACTGGAAAATCAAACCTGGGTCCTTGGGCTTCACAGGCAAGCACCTAGACCACTCTCCAGCCCATAAATAGCATATTTTCAAAAGAATCATTTTTTAGCCAGGCATAGTGGCTTATACCTACAATCCCAATCCTAGCACTCACAAGGCTGAGGTAGGAGGATGGCCATGAGTTTAAGGCCAATCTGGAATACAGAGTGAGTTGAAAGTCAACTTGGGAAGGAAACCCTGCCTCTCAAAGAAAAAAAAGTATGGGTGTGGTGGCGCACACCTTTAATCCCAGCACTTAGAAGGCAGAGGTAGGAGGATTGCCATGAGTTCAAGGCCACCCTGAGATCACATAGTGAATTCCAAGTCAGCTTTGGCTAAAGCAAGACCCTACCTCAAAAAGATGGTCTGGAGAGATGGTTAAGGCGCATGCCTGTGAAGTGGAGGGTGTGTTGCACAGCTTCACAGTTAAATGTTCTTGCCTGCAAAGCCTGCTAGTCCAGGTTCAATTCCACAGCACCCTATGGAAAGCCAGATGCAAAAGTAGTACATGCATCTAGGATGCACTGCCCTCTCTCCACACACACAAATAAAAATACATTTTTAAAAAGCATAAGGAAGGGGGCTGGAGGTATGGCTTAGTGGTTAAGACATTTGCCTGTAAAGCCAAAGGACCCAGGTTCAATTCCCCAGGATCCACGTTAGCCTGATGCACAAGGGGACACACACATCTGGAGTTCGTTTTCAGTGGCTGGAGGCCCTGGCATGCTCGCTCGCTCTCTCTCTCTCTCTCTCTCTCTCTCTCTCTTGCTCTGTCAAATAAATAAATAATAGAAGCATAAGGACTGGAGAGATGGCTCAATGGTCAAGGCACTTGCCTGCAAGTCTAACAACCCAGATTTGAGTCCCCAGTACTCACGTAAAGCCAGATGCACAAGGTGGTGCATGCATCTGGAGTTTACTGCAGTGGCTGGAGGCCCTGGTGCACCAGTTCCCTTCCTCTCCCCGCCCTGCTTACAAATAAATAAATAACAACTGCACAGTGACTCATCACATACTGGCTCCCCAGTCTCATTCTGGAGTTCTTGTTGGATTTTGACCAAGCTGTCAGAGCAACCCGTGGTGGGTTAACAGCATGCAGGCAACTGAAGAAAGCCAACTAGTGTGTGGGAAGCAGGTGTGTCATTCATGATGGGGCGGGGAACAGTGCTATGGTGTAATCTCCTAGAAAGGCAATCCACAATGCTTGGCCAATTTTAACTTCAAATCAAATGCTTGGCCCCTGCCACTTCACTGCTGGGGAATTCTCTGGCAAAGGTATACCTCCCTACATGAGTGCAAAGATATATGTCCTCTAATAAAATTAGATTCAGCTGCATGTGGTGGGGCACTTTTTTTTTTTTTTTTTTTTTTTTTTTTTGGTTTTTCTAGGTAGGGTCTCACTCCAGCTCACCTAGACTGACCTGGAGTTTACTATGGAGTCTCAGGCTGGCCTTGAACTCACTTGACCCTACTTTCCACATATCCTGTTTACATGGCTTAGATGGGTTTACTTTGTATGTATATTATTATTTATTTATTAGTTTTTGAGGTTTTTCAGGTTGACCTGAAATTCACTATGTAGTCTCAGGGTGGCCTTGAACTCACAGTGATCTTCCTACCTCTGCCTACTGAATGCTGGATTAAAGGCATGTGCCACCACGCCCGACTCTTGTATGTATATTATTTATATTATAAAAACAAGTATCTGTTTAAAGTATGCACATATTTGTAGATATTTAATACTATACTATTTGCAATAAGGAGTAAAAACAACCAAAATGTCTCTCAAAAGGCTGCGGTGTAGCTCAGTGCTGCAGCACCAGCCTGGCATGGATGACAGCTTGGACTCAGTCTCTAGCTCTGCAAGGGGAAAAAAGTCCCTCAAGAAAGTCTGAATAAAGGGCTTGGTGATATAAGCCTGTAATCCCAGCTACTCAGAAGGCCGAGGCAGAACGACCAGAAGTTCAAGGCCTCTCTGGGCTACGGGTGTAAGTTTAAAGTTAGCCTGGGCAACTTAATAAGATATTTTATCTTAAAAAATAAAGCAACAAGAGGATTATGGGGCTGGGGAGATGGCTCAGTGCTTAAAGGCGCTTGCTTGCAAAGCCCACTGGCCCAGGTTCAATTTTCCAGTACCCACATAAAGCCAGATACACAAAGTGGTGCATGCGTCTGGAGCTCATTTGCAACTCAGGTACTTATCTCTTTCTTCTTCTATTATTATTATTATTATTATTATTATTTTGGTTTTTCGAGACAGAGTCTCATTCTAGCCCAGGCTGACCTGGAATTCACTATGTAGTCTCAGGGTGGCCTTGAAACCCGGCTGCTTCTCTCTCTTTCTTTCTCATATGTGCAAATATAAGTAAATAAAAATATTAATTAAAAAAAGCTGGGTGTGTTGGCGCAGGCCTTGAATTCCAGCACAATGGGAGGAAGAGGTAGGAGGATTGCCGTGAATTCGAGGCCACCCTGAGACTACATAGTGAATTCCAGGTCAGCCTGAGCTAGAGTGAGACCCTACCTCAGAAAACCCAAAAAGGCTGGAGAGATGGTTTAGCGGTTAAGGTGTCTGCCTGCAAAGCCAAAGGATCCCAGTTTGATTTTCCAGGACCCACATAAACCAGATGCACAAGGGGGCGAATGCATCTGGAGTTCGTTTGCAGTGGCTGGAGGCCCTGGTGTGCCCATTCTCTCTCTCTCTCTCTCTCTCTGCCTCTTTCTCTCTCTCAAATAAATAAATTAATTAAATATATTTTTTAAAAAGCCAGGCATGGGGCTGGAGAGATGGCTTAACGGTTAAGGCGCCTGCCTGCTAAGCCTAAGAACCCGGTTCCAATCTCCAGGTCCCACGTTTAGCCAGATGCAAAGTGACGCAAAGGCGCAATGCCACACTTGCCCACAAGGGGGTGCACACATCTGGATTTCGTTCACAGCAGCTGAGAGACTGCTGGCACGCCCATCTCTATCTGTCTCCCTCTCCCTCTCTATCTGTCTCTCTCTGTGTCTCTCTTCAAAAATAAATTTAAAAAAATTTTTTTAAAGCCAGGCTTGGTGGCTCATGCCTTTAATCCCCGGCAGAGGTAGGAGGATTGCCATGAGTTCAAGGCCACCCTGAGACTACATAGTGAATTCCAGGTCAGCCTGGACTAGAGTGAGACCATAACTTGGGAAAAAAAAAAAGAAAGAAAGAATGGTGGCACACGCCTTTAATCCCAGCACTCAGAAGGCAGAGGTAGGAGGATCACCGTGAGTTCAAGGCCACCCTGAGACTACATAGTGAATTCCAGGTCAGCCTGGGCTAGAGAGAAACCCTACCTTGAAAAACCAAAAAATAAAAATATAAATAAATAAATAGGGCTGGAGAGATGGCTTAGTGATTGAGGCACTTGCCTACAAAGTCTAAGGACCCAGGTTCAGCTCCCCAGTACCCATATAAGCCAGGTGCATAAGGTGGTGCATGTGTCTGGTGTTCATTTGCATTGGCTAGAGGCCCTGGTGTGCCCATTTTCTCTCTCTCTCCCCCTCTTTCTGTCTCAAATAATTAAATAAAATATTTTTTAAATTAAATAAATAAATAAATATTTAAAAAAATAAAATAAAATAGGCTGGAGATAGCTTAGCCATTAAGGCACTTGCCTGTGAAGCCTAGGGACCCAGGTTGAATTTTCACATAAGCTAGATGCACAAAGTAGCACATGCATCTGGAGCTTGTTGGCAGTAGCTAGAGGCCCTGATGTACCCATTCTCTCTCTCTCTCTACCTCTTTCTCTGTCTCTCAAATAAATAAATAAACTTTATAACAATTAAAATAAAACAAATCATGAGTTTGTTCAGTGCAGAGGGAATAAGGTAGGGAAGCTCAGCTACTGTCCTCTTTGCACTTGCTCCTGGCAACAGTCCAACAGTCTGTTTCTGGTGACCTAGGATGGTGGTCGGCAAGGAAGAGCTCTACCTGCTTCATGCTGCTCCGTGTGTGGTTAGATATCTTACCAGGTGACCTTTATACACAAGGGAATAGTGGGGTCATCACATAGTCCCTAGCCTGCAGTCACGGGATGACTCAGAAGGACACTAGACAGTGACAGATGCATGTGGAGTCAGCTAAGAGCCCTGGGGAATCCAGAGAGCCAAGTAGAGTCTCTTGAGACTAGAGGAATTTTCATAGATGGAGACACCACTTGGAAGAGATTTTAGGCAGAGGCATGCAAAGGGAAGTCTATTCCAAGAGCTTCCAGTGGAGAAGCAAGGAATTCTGAGGAGGACATATGTGGGGAGTTGTTTGTTGGGAGAGGTAATGTTACCTGATAATATTACATTGGTTTTCTTTTACTCTGAAAGCCTGGCATTGTGGCACACGCCTTTAATGCCAGCACTCGTGAGGCAGAGGTAGAAGATCACTGTGAGTTCAAGGCCACCCTGAAACTACATAGTGAATTCCAGGTCAGCCTGTGCTAGAGTGAGACTCTACCATGAAAATAACTGGAAAATAAAAATGTATCATGTTTTAAAAAAAAAAAAAACACAAAACATTTTGGAGCTGGCTATGTCGCATGCCTTTAATGCCAGCACCCAAGAGGCAGAGGTAGTAGGATCACTGTGAGTTCAAGATCGTTGTAGGACTACATAGTGAGTTCCAGTTCAACCTGAACTACAGTAAGACCCTACCTCAACCTCAAAAGGGGGGGGGGCTGCAGAAGATGGCTTAGTGGTTAAGGCATTTGCTTGCAAAGCCAAAGAACCTAGTTCAATTCCCCAGGACCCACGTAAGCCAGATGCACAAGGAGACGCATGCATCTGGAGTTTGTTTGCAGTGGCTGGAGGCCCTGGCACACCCATTCTCTCTTTCACACACACACACTCTCTCTCTCTCTTTCTCTCTCTGTACTTCTTTCTTTTTCTCTCTCTCAAATAAATAAAATATATTTTTAAAAAGAGAGAGAGAAAAGAAAAGAAGGAAAGGAGGGCCGGGCGTGGTAGGGCAGGCCTTTAATCCCAACACTCAGGAGGCAGAGGTAGGAGGATCACTGTAAATTCAAGGCCAGCCTGAGGCTACATAGTGAATTCCAGGTCAGCCTGGGCTAGAGTGAGACCCTACCTCAAAACCACCACCCCCCCAAAATAGCTGGGCATGGTGGCACATGCCTTTAATCCCAGCACTGGGGAGGCAGAAGTAGGAGGATCACCAAGAGTTCGGGGCCACCCTGAGACTACAGTCAATTCCAGATCAGCCTGGGATAAAGTGAGACCCTACCCCGGGAAAAAAATAATAATAAAATAAAATAAATAAAAAGAAATGAAAAGAAACTGTTTTGGGGCTCGGGAGATGGCTCAGTGTATAAGATCTGAGTTCAACCCCCAGAATCCACGTAAAAGCTGGGCTTGGTAGTGTGCTTATGATTC
This sequence comes from Orientallactaga sibirica, assembly GCA_036365145.1. Lineage (NCBI taxonomy): Eukaryota > Metazoa > Chordata > Mammalia > Rodentia > Dipodidae > Orientallactaga > Orientallactaga sibirica. The sequence continues at coordinate 1,790,653 of JAEOAD010000888.1, forward strand.
CAACCCTGGGGAGGAGGAGAAAGGGATCCCAAGAGGCACCCTCCAGCTAATCTAGCAAATCAGTGAGGTCCATGTTTAGTAGGAGACCCTATCTCAAAGAGCAAAGTGGAGGGCAACTGAGGAAGACATCAGATGTTGACCTGTGACCTCCAATGTACATACGACCACCATGCATATATGCATGCATGCACACCACAAACACATGTACACATGCAAAAAACACCAAACATTTTTATTGGTCTGGGGGCATAGCTCAGTGGTAGAACACTTGCCAAGCATGTGCAAGGCTCTATGTTCCTTCCCGGCCAGAGGGATGATAATTTGAAAAGATACACTTGTGCTATCAGACTACAGAAACAATGAGCCTCAAAGAATTAAAATTTCCCCAAGAATCCTGTGTTGGGGAAGGGAGGCTGAAGCCTGGAGCCAGCCAGAGGATGACAGCATTGTAAGCAGTCCTCCTTTCCTGTGGCTCTGACGTTCTTTATTTTATTTATTTGAGAGACAGAGAGAGGCAGAGAGAGAAAAAGAGAATGGACACGCCAGGGCCTCCGGTCACTGCAAACAAACTCCAGATGCATGTATGGGCCCCCTTGTGCATCTGGCTTATGTGGGTCCTGAAGAACTGAACCAGGATCTTTTGGCTTTGCAGGCAAATGCCTTAACCACTAAACCATCTCTCCAGTCCTGGCTCTGACATTCTTTCCAAAATGGTCCCTGTGTTTTGGAGGTGTGAAAGAGATGACTCATTCAGCACTAAACACTCCACTGTCACTTCTCAGCACTATGGTGATTTTTATTTATTATTTATGTATTTATTGTGTGTGTGTTTTTTTTTTTTGAGGTAGTGTCTCGCTGTAGCCCAGGACAACCTGGAATTCACTGTGTAGTCTCAGGGTGGCCTCGAACTCACAGCAATCCTCCTACCTCTGCCTCCCAAGAACTGGGATTAAAGACCACCACACCCAGCTACAGTGATTTTTGAGTCACTCCAATGGTCACTGACATCTGAAAAGAGAAGCTTCTGTAATCAAAAGTGAGAGTAGAGAACCGGGCGTGGTGGCACACGCCTTTAATCCCAGCACTCGGGAGGCAGGGGTAGGAGGATCGCTGTGAGTTCAAGGCCACCCTGAGACTACATAGTGAATTCCAGGTCAGCCTGGGCCAGAGTGAAACCCTACCTCGAAAAAAAAAAAAAAAAAAAAAAAAAAAAAAAAAAAAAAAGGTGAGAGTAGCATTAATATATTAGCAAAAACAAAACTATCTCAAGGGTAGTTTGGTGGGGATAATATATACATTTAGCTAGATAACAGTAGTCATTTCTCCCCTGGGGGTCATGACCTCCCCAGCTGTAGACTTTTGACTAGAGCCCAAGTTTGGACCTGAAACCCTCAGATAACAATCCCAGTGCCTAAGAAACACACACATACATAATCATGCATACAGACAGTTTTAACATTTTTAATTTATACATATATAAGATAATCAAAGCCACTCTGTGGTAGTTTGAATATATGGCCCCCAATATATTCAGTGTTTTATTAGTTTATAGTTTGCATCTGCAGCCACCTTGCTGGAGGCAATGTCACTGGGCGGATAGTAAGGTGTGGTGATGGTTTGAGATTCCATTGTAAAGATATGCAAAGTGTGCCTAGTGGGAGTTCCTGAAGTGTGCTGTGCTGTGTGGCTGGTGGTTTTTCTCTCTCTCTGCTTGGATCTGTGAAAGCAGGCCAGCTTCTTCTGCCATTATGGAACTTCCCCTGGATCTGTAAGCTTCAATAAATAATATCCCTTCCTCCATAACTGTGCCTGGTCTGGAAGTTCATCTCAGCGAACCTGAAGCTGTCTGCTACATACTTTTTTTTGTTGTTTTTAATTTATGAGAGAGAGAGAAAGAATAAACATGGGTGCAGCAGGGTCTCTTGCCACTGAAAACATCTGCATCTGGCATAATGCAGGTACTGGGGCACTGAACCTGGGCAGGCAGGCTTTGCAAGCAAGTGCTTTTAACAGCTAAGCCATTTACCCAGCCTTTATTTATTTTTTTTCCAAAGTGTCTAAATAGTCAAGGATGGCCTTGAACTCCTGACCCTCTTGCCTCCACCTCCTGAGCACTGAGATTACAGGCAAGTACTACCATGCCCAGCTCAAAGTCCTTCTCAATGGCACCTTCTTCCTCAGAGCAAATCATCATGAAATGCTGGCTTAATAATTTCTGCTTTGCAGATACTAATATTTGTTTATATATTTTAAAAAGCGGATCTGGAGCCAGGCGTGGTGGCACACGCCTTTAATCACAGCACTTGGGAGGCAGAGGTAGGAGGATTGCTGTGAGTTCAGGCCACCCTGAGAATACATAGTGAATTCCAGGTCAGCCTGGACTAGAGTGAGACCCTACCTCAAAAAAAAAAAAAAAAAAAAAAAAGTGGATCTGGAGGGATGGCTTAGCGGTCAAGGTGTTTGCCTGCAAAGCCAAAGGACCCAGGTTTGATTCTCCAGGACCCACATTAGCCAGATGCACGAGGGAGCACACATGTCTAGAATTTGTTTGCAGTGGCTAGAGGCCCTGGCGCGCCCATTCTCTCTCTCCATCTTTCTCTGTCAAATAAATAAATAAAAATTAAGCCGGGCATGGTGGCATACACCTTTAATCCTAGCACTTGGGAGGCAGAGGTAGGAAGTTTGAAGCCACTCTGAGACTACACAGTGAATTCCAGGTCAGCCTGAGCTGGAGTGAAACCCTACCTTGAAAAAAAAAAATTATATAGATAGATAGAGAGCGAGCTAGCGAGCGACCTATAGGCCTTGGATATAGCTCAATGGGAAATGCTAAGTATGCACACAAGCCCCAGCAGTTTTTTGTTGTTTTTGGTTTTTCAAGGTAGGGTCTCACTTCAGCCCAGGCTGACCTGGAATTCACTATGTAGTCTCAGGGTGGCCTCGAACTCATGGTGATCCTCCTACCTCTGCTTCCAGAGTACTGGGATTAAAGGTGTGTGTGACCACACCTAGCTATAAATGTTCATTTTATTTATTTTATTTTATTATATTTTATTATATTTATTTTATTTTATTTTTTTATTTTATTATTTTTATATTTTATTTTATTTATTTTATTTTATTTTGGAGAGAGATAGGGAGAGAGAGAGAGAGTGGGCACGCCAGCAGCCTCTCAGCCGCTGTGAATGAACTCCAGATGTGTGAGGCCCTTCAGGGCCAAGTGTGGCATTGCGCCCTTGCATCACTTTGCATCTGGCTAAACGTGGGACCTGGAGATTGGAACTAGCGTTCTTAGGCTTAGTGGGTAGGTGCCTTGCCCACTAAGCCATCTTTCCAGCCCTATAAATGTTTATTTATTTGCATGTGTGTGTTTTGGGGCCTACCAGGGCCTCTTGCCACATCAAATGAACACCAGAAGCTTATGCCATTTTATATGTCTAGTTTATGTATATGGCAAGTAGGCTTTGCAAGCAAGCACCCTTAACCGCTGAGCCATCTTCTAGGGCCCAGTTTTTGATACACAGAAACCATTTTAAAAAATGAACAACAGCTACCATTTGGTGTTTTTATATGGATTAACACTGTGCTATTTTGCTAAGGGCTTTTCATAGATTTAAAAAATATTATTATTGGACTGGAAAGATGGCTTAGTGGTTAAGGTGCTTTCCTACAAAGCCAAAGAACCCAGGTTCGATTCCCCAGGACCCACATAAGCCAGATGCACAAGGTGGTGCATGCATCTGGTGTTCATTTGTAGCAGCTGGAGGCCCTGGCATGCCCATTCTCTCCCTCTCACAAATAAATAAATTATATATATATATAGAAAGAGAGAGCTGGAGGGATGGCTTAGCAGTTAAAGGTGCTAGTCTGCAAAGCCAAAAGACCCAGATTCAATTCCCCAGAATCCACATAAGCCAGACGCACAAGGTGGCACATGCTTCTGAAGTTTGTTTGCAACAGGCCCTGGTATGCCCATTCTCTCTCTCAAATAAATAAACAAAATTAATTAATTAAAATACACATGTATATATTTTATTTATTTATTTGCAAGCAGAGCAATATAGAGAGAAGGGAGACAGAGAGAATGGGTGCACCAAACCTCCAGCTGCTGCAAATAAACTCCAGATGCATATACCTCTTTGAGCATCTGGCTTTATGTGGGTACTGGGGAATCAAACCCAGGTTGTTAGGCTTTGCAGGCAAGCAAGTGACTTAACCACTGAGCCATCTCTCCAGCCCTTCATCGGTTTTTGTTTACACATACAAATGAATTTTTTGTGCATAGTGTTGGGACTCAAGCCCAAAGCTCTATCTTACTAGGCAAGCATCCTTTCTTTGCGCCACATCCCCAAGCCCTGAAATATTCATAGGCATTGAAAGTCAGATTTCACAAAAACATCATCCTGTTTCAGAGCTGGGGATGTTGATCAGTTTGCAGTCTGTTGGCCTGCATTCAATTTCCTAGCACTCATATAAAGTTGGATGTAAAAATTGGTGTATGTGTCTGACATTCCTTTGCAGTGGCAAGAGACTTTAGTGTACACACACACACACACACACTCATGTGAACAAATAAAGAAAGAAATTTTTATTGAACTCAGTGGTTAAAGAATTTAGTCTCAGTGGTTAAAGAAAGAGCTGGAGAGATGGCTCAGCTGTTAAGGCACTTGACCATTAAATCTAACAATCCAAGTTCAATTCCCCAGTACCCATGTAAAGCCAGATGCCCAAAGTGGTGTATGCATCTGGAATTCGTTTGCAGTGGCTACAAGCCCTGGCATGCCTATTTTCTCTGTCTCTCTTCAATATTTCCCTCTGCTTGCAAAATTAATTAGTTAATTAAAAAATAATTTAGGGCTGGAGAGATGGTTTAGTGGTTAAGGCACCTGCCTTCTAAGCCTAAGAACGTCAGTTCCAATCTCCAGGTCTCACGTTTAGCCAAAGTGACACAAGGGCACAATGACGCACTTGACCACAAGGGGGCGCATGCATCTGGATTTCGTTCACAGCAGCTGAGAGGCTGCTGGCACGCCAATCTCTATCTGTCTTCCTTTCCCTATCTCTCTGTGTCTCTCTGTGTCTCTCTCCAAAAAATTTAAATAAATAAATATTTTAAAAATTAAAAAAAAATAATAATAATAATTTAGTCTTGGAGCCAGGCATGGAACTAGAATTCCTCTTCACTATGGGACATAGCAACCACAACCCCTTTTTCCCAAAGCCACATAAATCCTAAAAACTCAGGCATGGCTTTAATCCCAGCACTTAGGAGGCAGAGGTAGGAGGATTGCTAAGAGTCTGAGGCCAGCCTGCAACCACAGAGTGAGTTCCAGGTCAGCCTGGGCTACAGTGAGATCCTACCTTGAAAAAGAATTTTGCCTCTCCCTTGCAGGTGACACCACATAGGACAAGTGCAAATGTTGCATGAGATCATTTCTTACTACTGAGCCTCCAGCCTGCAGGAGGTCATTTCTTTCACTGCTCCTACAGCACACTTCTCAGTAACTAACAGCTTACACTGTTTTTTTAATGCAAGAAATGGAACCCAGGCCCTTACATATTCGAGGTAAGGACTCTATCTGAGCTATAGCCCCAACCTCTATACTTTCTCTATCTGTGTAAATAAATAATAATAATAATAATAATAATAAACAAATTTTAAATGCTGTTATGATTCATTCATATAATTCTTGTACCTAAGCTTGCACTTACTCAGTGGTTTTCATTAAAAGCATGGGGTTAAGCTGAGCGTGGTGGCACATGCCTTTAATATCAGCACCTGGGAGGCAGAGAGGTAGGAGGATCTCACTCTCGTTCTCTCTTTCTTTCTCTAACAAATAAATAAAAATATTTTTAAATGTTTGTATGTATGTATGTATTTATTTGAGAGTGAGGGAGACAGAGAGAGACAGTATGGTGTGCCAAGGCCTCTTGCCACTGCAAAAGAACTCCAGACGCATGTATCACTTTGTGCCTTTGGCTTTAACTGGGTACTGGACAATTGAACCTGGGCTGTCAGGCCTTTCAAGAAAGCACTTTTGGGCTGAAGAGATGGCTGGAGAGATGGTGGTTAAGGAACATGCCTGAAAAGCCTAAGGACCCTGGTTCAATTCTCCAGGTCCCACATAAGCCAGATGCACAAGGGGAGTTCATTTGCAGTGGCTAGAGGTCTTGGTATGCCCATTCTCTCTCTGTCTGCCTCTCTCTTCTCTCTCTCTCTCTCTGCTTGAAAATAAATAATCATTTTTAAAATGCCCCCTTTAGCCTCATGTGCTTATGTTTAAGCCTCTACTGGATCCCAGACAATGAAGCCTTTGGGAGGTGGAGTCTTGCTGGAGGAAGCGTGTCACTGTGTAGTTACTGGAATTATTTATACCCCAGTCCCCCTCCCCAGAGCTAACTAGCTTACTCTTGCTGCATCTGCTCAGCTGATATGTGATGATGTCAGCCAGCTTCTGCTCACACCATGCTTTCCTCACCATGATAGAAACATCCCCTTTAAGGTGTAAATGAAAATAAACCTTTCCCTTCCATAAGCTGCTTAGGTGTTTTGTCTCAGGAAAGAGAAGGGAACTGCTATAGGATCTCATGTATCCCAGGCTGGCCCTAAAATTCATTATGTAGCCAAGAATGACCTTGACGTTCTGATTCTCCTGCCTGCATCTCCCCAGTGCTGGGATTACAGGTGTGGGTCATCACACTCAGTTTATGCACTGCTGGGAATGGAACCCATCACTTCATGCATACTAGGCAGGTACTGTACTAAGTAAGAACTAAGCTATATGCCCAACCCTAAATACATGGTGGTTGTTTTTAAATAGCAATGAGTATGTCATAGGAGGCTGGTTACCAATAACAAATTCAGCCACAACATTGTGTGTGAAGGGTGTGGACAAGAGTCTCCCCTTATCTGTGACTTCCCTTTCTGTGGTTTCAGTTACTTGTGGCCAGCAGAGGATAGGACAGAGCAATCTACATGGACACAGTATAGTAAGATATTTTAAGAGAATGAAAAAGATAGCATGTTTACAACGTCAGTCTTTTTTTATATTTTTGCAGTGCTAGAGATAGATCTCGGGCCCTTGTATATGCTAAGCAAGCATTTTACCACTGATATATATACATATATAAGAGATAGATCTCAGGCCCTTGTATATACTAAGCAAGCATTTTACCACTGAGATTATATATATATGATATAGCTCATATATAATAACACGAAGAAGAAGAAGGAGGATGAAGAGAGACAGGAGTGATAGCACATACCTATAATCCTAGCACTCAGGGGGCTGAGGGAGGATGGTAGGAAGATTGCCAGCCTGGGGCTAAAGAATGAGTTCCAGGTTAACCTGGATTAGAATGGACCCTGCCATGGGAAAAAGAGAGAGAGAGAATAGGAGAAGGAGAGAAAAGGAGGGAGGGAGGGAGGGAGATCTTGAGCTGGGTGTGATGGATCTATATACTTTTCAGAGTTCTCTAATATTGTCCATTCTGTTCCATTTCATTTAATGTTAGGGTGCTGGTCATAAGCAATTAATAGCTCACAGATCTGTATCTACACATGTTCAAGAAATAAGAGAGCCGGGTGTGGTGGCGCATGCCTTTAATCCCAGCACTCGGGAGGCAGAGGTAGGAGGATCACCATGAGTTTGAGGCCACCCTGAGACTACATAGTGAATTCCAGGTCAGCTTGAGTTAGGGTGAGACCCTACCTCAAAAAAACAAAACAAAACAAAAAAAGAAATAAGATGTAACACATTTTCAAATCCACATATTTAAGTCATGCAAGATACAATTTCCCTGTCACAATTACTGGCTGCCAAATTTATATTTCCTCAGCTGCACCTTTTGGTATTTAGAAATGTTTTAACTTCTATAAAATAGATTTTATAAAATGAAATGTGTTCACTGCCTTTGTGAAGTAGTATATAATTATATAATTTCATGTATAAACTAAATCTTGAGCTTTCAATATAGTAGTCATATAAGGTAATAAATTTTAATATTTTGGAGAAAACAGGGGCTGGGAGCCAGGCATGGTGGCACATGCCTTTAATCCCAGCACTCAGGAGGCAGAAGTAGGAGGATCATTGTGTGTTTGAGGCCAGCCTGGGACCACATGTGAATTGCAGGTGAACCTGGCCTAGAGTAAGACCCAACCTCCAAAAAAAGGGGGGAGGCTAGAGAGATTGTTAAGTGGTTAAGGCACTTGTCTGCAAAGCCTGATGACCTGGGTTCAATTCCCAAGTACCCACATAAAGCCAGATACACAAAGTGGTGCATGCATCGAGAGTTTGTTTGCAGTAGCTTGAGGCCCTGGAACATCCATTCTCTCTCTCTCTTTCTCTCCCCCCTTGTAAATAAAATAGAATATTTAAAAAAATAAAGAGGGCTAGAGAGATGGCTTAGCAGTAAAGGTTCTTGCCTGCAAAGCCAAAGGACCCAGGTCTGACTCCCCAGAACCCACGTAAGCCAGATGCACAAGGGGGCTCACACATCTGGAGTTTGTTTGCAGTGGCTGAAGATCCTTGTGCTCCCATTCTCTCTCTGTCTCTCTACCTGCCTATCTCTGTATCTCTCTCTCTCTCAAATAAATAAATAAAATAAAAAATACATAATGAAAACTTTAAAAAAGAAAGAAAAGAGGGTTGGAGAGATGGCTTAGCAGTTAAGGCACTTGCCTGAGAAGCCTAAGGACCCTGGTTCGATTCTCCAGGTCACACGTAAGCCAGATGCACAAGGGGGTGTTAATTTGCAGTGGCTAGAGGCCCTGGCGTGCCCATTCTCCCTCTCCCTCTTTCTCTTTCCCTCTCTGTCTCTAATAAACAAATAAAAATAAAATCTTTAAAAACCAATAATAATAAGATGTGTACAATGTGCATGAATACACTTTAATATTTTCTATTAAATTCTGTTTTATTCTACTCACTAAGGGTTTAATCTACTAGGCACTAGTGATGAAACTTGTCTTAAACCAATAAAGCCCTTCCTGGCTTAACAGCCTATATTCCAGAATTTCCAGATAGGGCAAATGCCACCCAGCGGCATACCCGGATGTGAATATGGAGCGGACAGTCACTCACCTTGAAGTGGAAGGAACTGGCAGGGGAACCTACGGAGCCACACTGCTCACGTTCTATCAGGTTGCTGTAGTAGCTATGGGTCTTGGAGATGACATTCTGGTTGGACCTGGGGTCATCCGTGAGGGGACAGATGAAGTAGCTTTCCTCATCATCACTGACTGAGCCAGAATCCCCGTTGTGGCCAGCCAGGGAGGACCCGCCACCATCAACACCTTCCAGGCTGAAGATAAGGTCTTCGTCTGCCATGTCCCAGAGGTGCTTGTGTCACCGGTGGGGGCCACTGTGCAGCCAGAGTGACCGCGCAAGTGCAGCTGTGAAGGTCCTGTAAGGGAAGCGGAGCCAAGGGTGAGCTGTGCCAGGTGCAGGCTGGCTGGGCACCTGAATCCCCGGTATAAACCTGCAACTATCTTTTGGGGAGGCAGCTAGCAGTGCGTCCGAGCGCTTCAGTTTTCCTTGGCCCAGTAACTCCACTTCCAAGAACTGTATGCTTGGAAAGGCTGGAACCAGATGTGCCTCTTTTAAGGACACAAATCAAGCATTCCCCTGCTTCACACCCTCCAGCAATTTCCCTTCATATTCGGAGTAAAATGCCTGACTTACTAAGACCATAGGGCTGTAGCACCCTGGCCCCCTGCCCATCTCCTCCGGCCTTGGCCGCTCTCCAGGGAACACTGGCTTCTTTCTGTTCCTTGAGCATGGCAAGTGACTCCCACCTAGGACTTTTGTACTTAAGGTTCCCTGGGACAACAACCTTCTCACACTGGTGGTTGTTTTTTCCTCTCTCCACTGGGGTCCCAGCTCAAAAGTCACCTCTTCAGAAAAATCTCTGAATCCCCAAATCAAAGAGCTGCCTTCTAAGTGCATGTTCAGTCACTTCCTAGCACATCACCCTGCTGTGTTTTCCCACTGATATTCCTGAGCTGAAATTACCCCATTTACCTTGCATTGTCCAAATGCCTACTGAGAGTGCCTGGTGCAGAGGAGGCACTCAATGTATTTCCCTGAAGTGAATCAACATGCTAGCACACCCTAATGTCCATCAATGAAAGCCCTTTCTATAAATCACAGTATTTCCTTCTACACAATGAAGCACTATGTGATGGTTATAAAGGAGAAGCACACAGTACAGACAGACACAAAGATGGTCAACAGATAGTTCGGGAAGACTGTGGATAGAGGGCTCACATCAACAGCCAATCAATTTTAGACAAGGGTGTCAAGATGACTCGGGTTTTTTTGTTTGTTTTTGTTTTGCTTTGTTTTGTTTTGTTTTGTTTTTGAGGCAAAACCAACAGACTGGTTTTCCCACGCCCCCCGCCCAAGGTAGGGTCTCACTCTAGCTCAGGCTGACCTGGAATTCACTATGTAGTCTCAGGGTGGCCTCAAACTCACAGTGATCCTCCTACCTCTGCCTCCCAAGTGCTGGGATTAAAGGCGTGTGCCACCATGCCAGGCATGCGAGAGATAGAGATAGATAGAGAGAGAGATAGAGAGAGTGAGGGAGAATTGGAAGGTCAAGACCTCCAGCCACTGTTGTCAAACTCTGCATGTGCCACCTTGTACGCATGTGTGACCTTGCACACTTGCATCACCATGTGTATCTGGCTTACATGAGACCTGGGAGAATTGAACATGGGTTCCTAGGCTTCACAAACAACTGCCTTAACCCCTAAGCCACCTCTCCAGCCTATCAAGATGATTCTTGCTCAGGGTGATAAGGCACACCTTAATCCCAGCACTTGGGAGGCAAAGGTAGGAGGATCTCTGTGAGTTTGAGGCCAGTCTGGGGCTACCAATTTTTTCCAGGTCAACCTGGGCTAAAGTGAGACCCCACATCAAAAACAAACAAACAAGGACTGGAGAGATGGCTTAGTGCTTGCCTTCAAAGCCAAAGGACCCAGGTTCAACTCCCCAGGACCCGCACAAACCAGATGGCACACACGTCTGGAGTTTGTTTGCAGTGGCTAGAGGCCCTGGCGCACCCATTCTGACTCTCCCCCCTCTCTTTCCCTCTCTCTGTCTCTAATAACTAAATAAATAAAATTTTAAAAAAGAAAAAGAAAAAAGAAAGTGGGTCTGGGGAGATGGCTCAGTGATTAAAGGCATTTGATTGCAAAGCCTGCTGACCCAGGTTCAATTCCCCAGTACCCACATAAAGACAGATGCACAACATGGCACATATGTCTGGAGTTTGTTTGCAGCAACAAGAAGCCTTGATGTACCCTCTCAAATAAATAAAAATACTTTAAAACAAAGTGATACATCATATACCAGAAAAGAGACTACACAAGTAACTCTTAAAACTCAAAAATAAAAAGGCACCCAGGTACGGTGATGCATGCCTTTAATCCCAGTACTCGGGGAGAGATAGAAGGATCCCTGAAAGTTCGAGACCAGCCTGGGACTATAGAGTGAATTCCAGGGAAGCCTGGGCTAGAGTGAGACCTTACCTTAAAAATAAATAAATAGGGCTGGAGAGATGGCTTAGCGGTTAAGGCGCCTGCCTCCTAAGCCTAAGAATGCCAGTTCCAGCGGGGCGTGGTGGCGTACGCCTTTAATCCCAGCACTCGGGAGGCAGAGGTAGGAGGATCGCCGAGAGTTCGAGGCCACCCTGAGACTACATAGTTAATTCCAGGTCAGCCTGGACCAGAGTGAGACCCTACCTCGCAAAACCAAAAAAAAAAAAAAAAAAAGAATGCCAGTTCCAATCTCCAGGTCCCATGTTTAGCCAGAAGCAAAGTGACACAAAGGCGCAATGCCGCACTTGACCACAAGAGGGTGCACGCATATGGATTTCGTTCGCAGCAGCTGAGAGGCTGCTGGTGCGCCCATCTCTATCTGTCTCCCTCTCCCTCTCTCTCCAAAAAAATAAAAATACAGTAAATAAAATAAAAATAAAGAAAATGTCAATGCGACTAGTGGACAATATTCGGATATGGCTTGGGGACACATACAAGACTTTCCAGATCCTCGTGGTTTAAATATTTTCAGCGTATGGAGTAGCAACATGAAGTCAAAAACAATTCTTAGAAATAAAAAGGCAGATAGAGAAAGGGGTGGAGAGATGGCTCAGCAGTTAAAGGTGCTTGCTTGTAAAGCCTGATAGCCCAGGTTTGACACTGCCCCAGTACCCACATAAAACCACATGCACAAAGTGGTGCATGAGTCGGGAGTCTGCAATAGCAGAAGGCCCTGGCAACCCATTCTCCCTCTCCCTGCCCCCCACTTGCAAATAAATAAACAAAAATATTTTTTAGAAAAAGTTAAACACAATATGGACTATGGTGGCACACGCCTTTAATCTCAGCACTCTGGAAGGCAGACTTCAGAGGATCACTGTGAGTTCGAGGCCAGCCTGGGGCTAAGCCATAATGAGATCCTACCTAAAAAACAAAAAAAGGTTAAACACAGAATTACTACATGGTCCTTCTCTGCACACACCCAGGAGGCCAGAAGAAATGAAAACAAATCCTCATAAAAACCTGCACAATAAAGCCGGGCGTGGTGGCACACGCCTTTAATACCAGCACTCGGGAGGCAGAGGTAGGAGGATCACCGAGAGTTCGAGGCCACCCTGAGACTACATAGTTAATTCCAGGTCAGCCTGGACCAGAGTGAGACCCTACCTTGAAAAACCAAAAAAAAAAACAAAAACCTGCACAATAATGGCAGCATATTTCTAACAGTCAGAAGGAGGAATACCCCAAATGCACACACCAAGTGATGAACTACTGGATAAACAAAATACAGCACATTCACATAATGGAATGCTGTATAGCAGTTTTTAAGTGCTGACATGTGGCTCAACATGTTTGTAACTGAAAACCATTCTGTAAAGAGAAAGAAGCATGGTTACATTGATGAAATGTGCAGCAGGCAAAACTATACAGGAAAGGTGGTTGCCTAGGGCCAGATGACAGTAGAAGGGTGGATTCAGACACAGGGGAATGACTGCTAGCAGGGATGGGCTTTCTGACAAGCTGATGAAAATGAGCCAAAATTGATTAGTGTTGGTAATATGGCTATCAATAGACTCAAACCCATTGAACTCCAAACATGAAATGAGTGAAATATGTAAGTATATATCTTATGCTTATATGTGGTGTGCATGCATATGTGCGTGTGCACATCTAAACACATACACAGGAGTGTGCAAGGGTATAGAGGCCAGAGGTTGATGTTGGGTGCCTTCCTCAATTCTATTGTATTTTTCTTTATTTTTTGAACCTGGAACTCATGCTGTAGCCCACACTAAACCGAAAGAACATTTCTGAAGGGCTGGAGAGATGGCTTAGCAGTTAAGGTGCATGCCTGTGAAGCCTAAGGACCCAGGTTCAATTCTCCAGGTCCCACATAAGCAAGATGCACATGGTGGTACATGCATCTGGAGTTCGTTTGCAGTGGCTAGAGGCCCTGCCATGCCCATATTCTCTCTTTCTCTCTCTGTCTCTCCCCCTCTGTCTCAAATAAATAAATAAAATAAAATCTTTAAAAGAACATTTGTAGCCGGGCGTGGTGGTACACGCCTTTAATCCCAGCACTCGGGAGGCAGAGGTAGGAGGATCACGGGAGGCAGAGGTAGGAGGATCACCGAGAGTTCAAGGCCACCCTGAGAATACATAGTTAATTCCAGGTCAGCCTGAACCAGAGTGAGACCCTACCTCGCAAAACCAAAAAAAAAAAAAGCACATTTGTAAATGCATTAAAAGCTTCCTGACAGGCATGGTGACACACCCTATAATCCTAGTACCTGGGAGGCTGAGACTAGAAGATCATGAGTTCAAGGCCAGCCTGGGATAAATATCAAGACCTTGTCTCAGACAAAACAGAACTAAGCTTTCTGGAAGGATCCATAAGAATATATCTACAGGACCCAGACATGGTGGCACACGCCTTTAAAAGTCCCAGCACTTGGGAGGCAGAGGTAGGTGGACTGCCATGAGTTCGAGGCCACCCTGAGACTACATAGTGAATTCCAGGTCAGCAAGACCCTATCTCTAAAAAGAATATATATATACATATACATACATACATACAGGTTTCCAGGTGTGGTGATGCGTATCTTTTTGATCCCAGCAGTAAAGAGGCAGGGATAGGAGGATCGCCGTGAGTTCAAGGCCAGCCTAGGACTAGAGTGAGTGCCAGGTCAGCCTGGGATAGAGACCCAACCTCAGGAAGAAAAAAAAAAAAAGTAGGGCTAGAGAGATGGCTTAGCAGTTAAGGCACTTGTCTACAAAGCCAAAGGACCCAGGTTCAATTCCCCAGGACCCACACAGGCCAAAAACAAGGTGGCACATGCATATGGAGTTCATTTGCAGAGACTGAAGGCCCTGGTGTGCCCATTCTCTATCTGCCCTCTCTCTCAAATATCAATAAATAATAATAAAAAGTTGGGGGGCGGAGAATATACCTACAGGGAATAGGTAATATAGCTGGGAGGCAGGAGCTGGACATGGAGGTAAATATTTTGGGCTGGAGAGAAGGCTCAGTGATTAAAGGTACTTGTTTAAAAAGCCGGGGTTCAAATCCCATGTAAAGCCAGATGCTCAAAGTGGCACATGCATCTGGAGTTTGTTTGCAGTGGCGAGAAGGCCATGGTGTGCATTCCTCCTGCCCCCCCCATCTTTCTCTTTCCTTGCAAATAAATATAACTTTCATTTATGTGTGTGTGTGTGTGCATATGTGTGTGTGTGTTTAGGTGTGCCAGGGTCTCTTGCTGCTGCAAAGGAACACCTGTCTAGCTTCATGTGGGTGGTTGAGGAATTGAACCCTGGCCAGCAGACTTTGCAAAAAGCACCTTTAACTGCTGATTCATCTCCCCAGCCAAAAATAAAATTTTACATCAAGACAATAATTCCAATTCAAACTCCTTGTGTAGCTGACCTTGCACTTCCGATTCTCCTGACTCTGCCTCCTGAGTACTAGGATTAGACATGGACCATCACCCATGGTGAATTTGGTGCTGAGGACAGAACCTGGGCTTCAGGCACACTAGGCAAACACTACTGACTGCGCCACATCCCCAGCCCTCAATCATTCCTAACAGCTCTCTCCATCACATGGGTGGTCTTCCATATCCTTGGCCTCAGCAGTTAATTGGCAGCTACTCCAACTGGACATATATTTATATTCTTACTCAGTAATGCTTATGCAATGGAAATTAAAACTTCAGGTTTGCTGTCTTTGGTACACTGTTCTCATCATTTACTACTCTTTTTGGTTTTTTGAGGCAGGGTCTCACTCTAGCTCAGGCTGACCTGGAATTCACTATGTAGTCTCAGGGTGGCCTTGAACTCACGGCGATCCTCCTACCTCTGCCTCCCGAGTGCTGGGATTAAAGGCATGCGCCACCACAGCCGGCCTTATCATTTACTATTCTACAGATACCTGTTGTTTTCCCTTCCTTCTACCCTTTCCTGAATGCACTGTCCACACGGCTCATTTCTCCACTCATAGGCTGAAACTCCATTTCAACTGCCAAGTTGGTTTCTTACCCTCAGGGCAGGACAGTGATCAGCCTAGAGCCAAAGCCAGAGCTACCTGATCCTGCTTGCAACCCTAATCGGCCTGGGGCTGCCTCTCCCCAGACCTGGAGCATGCTCTGCCTTGGTAGCTATTGGCCAGCATTCCTGCTGACCAGGATAGTATAGAGGCCTGAGCCGCTAGGAGGACCAGCCAGGTCAGTGGCCTCTGGGGGCAAGGATGGTGCCAAGGGCCATAGCTTCAGCTGTGGTCCCCAGACAGCGTGGTGCAGCTGTGAGGCTGAGGAGATGATCAGTGGATAAAGTGTTGCCAGGCAAGCAGGAGTACTGGAACTTGAAACCCCAACACCCACATCCAAGGCCAGACCTGGAGGCAGGCATTTGTATTCCAGGCACGTCTACAGGCAAGAAGGGAGGGGGAGACAGGAGAATCCACCAGAGGCTCAGGGACCAGCCAGCCTGAGGAACAAGCAGCAGTGAGCGACATGACACCCTACCTCAAAGGAGGTGGAAGGTGAGCACCAACACTGGGAAGTTGTCCTCTGACCTCCACAAGCACATGCAATAGCACTCACACACATGAACAAACTTGAAAACACACACACACACGTTTCCAATGCAGGAGCCTGGCTGCCAGAGGCCAATCCCAGCTCTGCTGCTGACCACACTCATCCAGTTCACCTGCTCTCCGGCTTCCAGGGACGGTGGCGGCAGCCACATGGGGAAGTGGCCGACTGTGGTTAGATATCTAGCTCACAGGGACCTTGGGACAGAACTACAGCCCTTGGTCATGTACTATCACACAGACTAACATCCGCCCAGGCCTGGGAACCAAGAGCTGCTGCAGACAGCAGCTGGGACCCTGCTTGGCATTGTGCCATGTACCCGGTGCCTTGTACTTGGCACATATCCAGAACTGGGCGCACGTGATCTATCGTGTGGCTTTCAAATTGTCCTAAACCAGCTCTTCAGGCAGCTGCAGCATCCAAACCATTTGCTCTCTCCTTATAAACATAACGAGTGCTGTCCCAGAGCTCGGCGGGCAGCTGCTCAAATAAGGGCTGAGTTCTCAGACTCCTTTGCAGCTCGACAAGACCATGTGTTATGGGACTTTCCTGGGGAGATGTGAATGTCTGCTGCTCAGCCCAGACAGAGAACACAGGAACGACCCCATCCACAGTGACCCAACTGCAGCAGGGCCGAGTCAAAGGCAGCTGCATCACTGAGCAGCCCACCCTGGCATGGATAAAAACCAAAAAACTGCCTCTTAAGAGCTCGCTGCACAACTGCTGCACGCAGCTTGGCCTGAGGGACAGGCTCATCTGCCTAGCAATTCTTGCTGCTTAAATAACCTTGGGGAGGTGGTTTGGGAATCTCGTAACTTCTGAGCTTTCTAAGTTCCCTGAGCTGCCCCCCTAATTCTAGCAGGGAATGTTAGGAATCAATTAAGTGGAAACAGTCACAAAACCATGTGACCAAGTTCTGCTCAAGGGGATATGGCAGCAGGGCTGTATGCAACTTTAGGGGAGGTGTTTACTGGGAAGGAGGATGCCCTTCTGCTCTCCTTTCTGGCTAGGATGCATGTGTAGAGTGCTGGAATTTAAGCAGCTATATTGGGCAATGAGGTAGAAGCCATGTGCTGAGGCTGGCAGAGCTATGAGATAGGGTTTCTTGTATAACGGGGTAGCAAAATTACTAGTCATGGGCACAGACTGGCAAGATGGGTCAGCATTAGAAGGGCTGGTCACAAAGCCTGCTGGCTCTGGTTCAATTCCCCAACACTCACATAAGGCTGGATACAAAGTGGCACATGCATCTGTCATCCCAACACGCCTACAACCATGGGAGGTGGAGACAGGAGAATCCCAAACTTGAAGGCCAGCTAAGTCTGACGCTCATTTGCAGTCTGGCAGTTTGTCTGCAACAGGAAAAGACCCTATCCCAAGGAAGGGGAGGAACAGACACCTCAAAGTTGTTCTGACTGCCTGCCAACACACTCAGTGGCATACACACACATAACACCAATAAATATTTTTAAAAAAATAAGAAGAGAAGGCTGGGCATGGTGGCACACACCTTTAATCTCAGTGCTCGGGAGGCAGAGGTAGGAGGATGGCTGTGAGTTCAAAGTCACCCTGAGACTACATAGTGAATTCCAGATCAGCCTGGGCTAAAGTGAGACCCTATCTTGAAAAACAACAACAACAAAAAAAATTTTCATTGTGCCAGAAATGGTGGTGCATGCCTTTAATCCCAGCACTCAGGAGGCAGAGGTAGAAGTATCGCCATGAGTTCCAAGCCACCCTGAGACTACTTAATGAGCTCCAGGTCAGCCTAGTCCAAGCTGAAACCCTACCTGAAAAAAAAAAAAAACAAAAACAAAAACAAAAAAGTCTTGTGCCAGGCATGGTGGTGTACGCTTTAATCCCAGCACTTAAGAGGCAGAAGTAGGAGGACCACTGTGAGTTTGAGGCCAACCTGGGACTACAGAATGAGTTCCAGGTTAGCCAGGGTTAGAGTGATGCCCTATCTCGAAAAAATAAAAATAAAAACAAGAGTTGGAGAAATTGCTCAGTGGTTAGGCATTTGCCTGCAAAGCCTAACAACCCAGGTTCAATTCCCCAGTATACACGTAATGCCAGATGCACAAAGTTGCCCATGCATCTGGACTTTGTTTGCAGCAGCTGAAGGCCCTAGAGTGTCTATTCTTTCTCTTTCTCCCTCCTTGCAAATAAACAAATAAAATAAAATAATTTTTTAAAATTAGGCCAGAAGCCGGGCGTGGTGGCGCAAGCCTTTAATCCCAGCACTCGGGAGGCAGAGGTAGAAGGATTGCCGAGAGTTCGAAGCTACCCTGAGACTACATAGTTAATTCCAGGTCAGCCTGGACCAGAGGGAGACCCTACCTCGCAAAACCAAAAAAATTAGGCCAGGAGTGGTGGCACAAGCCTTTAATTCCAGCACTTGGGAGACAGAGGTAGGAGGATCACCGTGAGTTCAAGGCCACCCTGAGACTACATCATGAATTCTAGGTCAGCCTGGGCTAGAGTGAGGGCCTACCTCATAAAAACAAACAAACAAACAAACAAAAAAACCTTTTAGGGCTGGAGAGATGGCTTAGCAGTTAAGGCACTTGCCTGCAAAGCCAAAGGACCAGTGTTCGATTCCCTAGGACTCATGTAAGCCAGATACACAAGGTGGCGCATGCATTTGGAGTTCATTTGCAGTGGCTGGAGGCCTTGGCGTGCCCATTCTCTCTATCTGCCTCTATCTCTCTCTGAAATAAATAAATACACAAAAAGTTAAAAAATAAGATGGGCATGGTGGCACACACCTTTAATCCCAGCACTTGGGAGGCAGAGGTAGGAGGACCACCCTGAGTTCAAGGTCACCCTGAGACTACATAGTGAATTCCAGGTCAGCCTGGGCTACAGTGAAACCCTACCTCGAAAAACCAAAATAAATTTAAAAAAATATTTTAAAAACGTTTTAAAAGTAGTTATGTGCTCACAAGCGTCACAGTTTGTTAATGAAACTTGTGCAGTAAGATAGTGTGCTTTTCT
The DNA here is from genome assembly GCA_036365145.1 of Orientallactaga sibirica. Lineage (NCBI taxonomy): Eukaryota > Metazoa > Chordata > Mammalia > Rodentia > Dipodidae > Orientallactaga > Orientallactaga sibirica. The sequence continues at coordinate 1,809,781 of JAEOAD010000888.1, forward strand.
TTTTCTTTTACTAGTTGCCAGCTCTATGGTGCCAACTGGCCCTTTCTCTCCCACAGCATGAAAAAAATCACATACCTCCTAACACTATGCCTAGGCAGGGGCACCCTGGGAAAACCGTTCTCTCCAGGCAGAGTTCTACGTTGTCAAATGCTCTCAGATTTGCACATGAGGATGGGCAGCAGGGGCATGTCAAGATTCCTCCAGACAGGGAGAGTGCCCTGCTACCTATATCCTGGCTCCATGATCCCAGTTCTGACACCCAGAAATTTCCATCTAAATGGACTCTTGGGACCTGCCTGTGAACACAGCGGTGCTGACCTAAGCCAGCCAAGACATGGGACAGTCAGTCACCACCATTTTCCTAAGTAATGGAGCTGAGCCTTGGGTCTCAGCCAGTCTAGAGAGGGGCAAAGGCAAGCTTCCTCAGGGTCTTCAGGGAACAGATATTTTAGGCTCTGGCAGCCAGAACCAGTATCTAGCCCCCTTGTCTTGCTAGTCAGAGTTCCTGTGGTTCCCAGGGAAACAGGAAACTATGCTTGCAATGCCAGGACAAGACCTACGGGTCAAGGGTCAAGCCACAGGAACTGCCTTCCTGCGGTAGCAAGGGCTGAGGCATCATCCAGCATCCCAGAGCAGCGAGGCAGCCCGGCGCTCACCAGTGCCTACACTGGAGATGCCCAGCAGCCCTCAACGGTTGCACAGCCTATGTACACCTTCCCAAGTGCACCTGCTGCTTAAAAAGATCTGAGCTCCCGCACCCTCCAGTCACACACCCTCCAGTCACATGACCCAGTTCTAAACCAATCACACCAGAGCACCTGCTCACAGCAATTGGCTCAGCAGTGGTCATGTGACTAGAGTCAACCCAATCCAAGTAAGCCTAGGGCTTCCGCTTCAATGAGGACTGGAGGACAGGACAATAATTTCCTGCAGGGTAGGACTCTGGTGAAGGGGCTGAGGCCACTACAGAGCAGAGATGTGAGCTGGGTACCGAACAGGAGCCAAGTAGAAAACCAAGTGTCGATGACGTCATTTGAAGTCAAACTCTAACCATACGCAATGAGTTTGCATCTTTGTGAGAAGCCAAAACAGCACAGCCAAGATGCAGAAAAGTGGAGATTTATCACCTGCAGCAAACAAGGAGAGCATGAGTCATTTCCAAAGCAATCCACAACAGAGGAAGCGTGGACATTTTATTCAGAAAGCTGATACATAGTCACGTGGGGTGGGCCCATTTCCAACCAGCTTCGGTGAAGCTGCAGTTGTTTAAAGAGTGGACACATTGTCGTGAATGCTTAGCTCAAAGTCATAGCACACATATGTAAAGAAATGCCTCTAGCCGGGCGTGGTGGCGCATGCCTTTAGTCCCAGCACTCGGGAGGCAGAGGTAGGAGGATCACCATGAGTTCGAGGCCACCCTGAGACCACATAGTGAATTCCAGGTCAGCCTGAACTAGAGTGAAACCCTACCTCGAAAAAACAAAAACAAAAACAAAAACAAAAAAAAACAAAGAAAGAAAGAAATGCCTCTGGGCATGCCCAGTGTGTACCGGAAAGTTTTAGCCGAAAATAAAGAAAAGGATATCTTGAATGGGACATTAACACAGGATTCTGCCCCTAAAGATGTATGCCTTGCTCAGTCACTAACAAAACTGCCTGCCTCTTCCTGGACTTCTGAATTATAGGCCGCAGTAAGTCCTGCCTGGGGAGAAAATGACTGCTTACTCCTGGGAGATGGGTTTCCTGTCACCTGCAACAGGAAGCTGGTAGAGTGCTTGCCTAGTATGTAATCTCTAGCACTGTATAAACGACGTGTGGGGTCAAGACTGTAATTCCAGCATTCAGGAGATGGAGGCAGGAGGATCAGCAGTTCAGTGTTGTCCTCAGCTACATAGTATGAGGCCAGCCTAAGATACATGAGACTCTGCTTTCAAAAAGTCTCAAAGTGGGGTTGGGGATTTAGCTCAGTGGATGAGCACTTGCCTAGGAAGCGCAAGGCCCTGGTTTCGGTCCTCAACACCAAAAAAAAAAAAAAAACGTCTCAAAGTGAGCCGGGCATGGTGGCGCACACCTTTAATCCCTGCACTCAGGAGCAAAGATAGGAGGATCGCTGTGAGTTCAATGCCAACCTGAGACTACATAGTGAATTCCAGGTCAGCCTGGGCTAGAGCGAGACCCTACCTCAGACAACCAAAAAAAAGGTCTCGAAGTGATCCAAGCTTAATATTATTTATACATAATTTAAACATACTAGGAAGCTAGGGTGTAGCTCAGAGGTAAAGTACTTGCCTAGCATGCATAAGGCCTTGGTTCTGCACTCAGCACCACAAAATAAATAACAAAGACAAGGCAGAGTTAGGGATGTAATTCAAAGGAAGAGTGATCACCTAGCAGGTGTGAGGCATGGGTTCCACAGCAGGGGTGGAAGGGAGAAGGAAGTGAAAATAAAAACAACTTTTCTTGAGCCCTTAGGTTGTAGCTGAGAGATAATGCCTTTGCCTAACACATGCAAAGCCTAGGGTGCCACCCCCAGCTCTGAAAAAAGAAACTTCTTCTTTTTCTTTCTTTCTTTCTTTCTTTCTTTCTTTCTTTTTTTTTTTTTTTTTTTTTGGTTTTTCAAGGCAGGGTCTCACCTCTAGTCCAGGCTGACCTGGAATTCACTATGTAGTCTCAGGGTGGCCTTGAACTCACAGCGATCCTCCTACCTTTGCCTCCAAGTGCTAGGATTAAAATCATGTACTACCAGGCCTGGCTAAGAAACTTCTTTTAAAGCACATGGTAAACCAGGCATGGTGGCACACACCTTTAATCCCAGCACTTAGGAGGCAGAAGTAGGAGGATCTCCGTGAGTTCAAGGCCAACCTGCGACTTCTCAGGAGGCAGCGGTAGGAGGATTACCCTGAGATTACATGGTGAGTTCCAGGTCAGCCTGGCTAGAGTGAGAGACCCTAACTAAAAAATAAAATAAAATTAAATTAAAAAAAATAACATCTCTGGCTGGAGAGACGGATTAGCAGTTAAGGTGTTTGTCTGCAAAGCCAAAGGACCTAGGTTCAATTCCCCAGGACCCATGTAAACCAGATGCACAAGGTGGTACATGCATCTGGAGTTTGTTTACAGTGGCTGGAGGCTCTGGTGTGCCCATTCTCTATCTGCTTGTCTGTCTGCTTCTTTCTCTCTCTCTCAAATAAATAAATAAAATTAAAATTAAAAAAATAAAATAAGGCTGGGCATGGTGGTGCACACCTTTAATCCCAGCACTCGGGAGGCAGAGGTAGGAGGATCACCATAAATTCGAGGCCACTATGAGTTACAGAATGAGATCCAGGTCAGCCTGAGCTAAAGTGAGACCCTACCTTGAAAAACCAAAATAATAATAATAAAATAGCATCTCTTTTTACCAGAGCCATGTGTGTGATCACACAGACTGCTTGTATACCGCTCAACTCTTGTGAGCAACCTCTGCAGCTATGTCCAGCTAATATGCCTTCCCTTCCCTGCTATTTCCTATTTTATCCATTTCATTCTTTTCTTTTTTTTTTTTTTTTTTTTTTTTGAGAACAAGTCTCACTATGTAGGCCAGGCCAGGCTGGTCTTGAACTCTCAATCCTCCGCCTTTCTTGAAGACTGAGGTTACAGGCTCTACGATCATGCTCAGCTTCTATGTCCTATGATCGATTACGGCTGATATCCTGGTGTGGTTAAATTAGGTTCAGCTCCACCCCCTCCACTTCCCTGCCTGCCTGCCCCATCTCCACACTGGAAGGTCCACATGCTCCATTAGGTACCAAATCAGGAACTTTCTGTCCTGTGCCACTCAGCAGAAGTGGTAGTTGAGTTTCTGAGAGTCTAGGGTGAGACAGAGAAACAATGGAAGCTTTAGCACTGCAGATAGCTGACAAGGAATCAGAGACCTGGAGTCCTAAGGACCTCAATGCAACATGATTTTCACAGAAATAAGACAAGTCCTATGTGTAAGCAGCTGGCTGTCCACCAAGTGCCACACTAAGTACTCAATGTGAATTGTAACACATGACAATGACAGGAGCCAACCAAGTCCAGAAGCGCCTGCCTACCTGCCTCAGAAAAGCCACTGTGGGGAGGGAAACAGGCCAAGAGAGGCTGCCCTGTGCAGCACCTAGCTTTCTCCATGGCTACCTTGAGCCCTGGTCACACTTCTCAGTTTATCTGGAGCAAGAAGCACAAACCAGGACGGCTTATGACTGTGATCCCAGCACTGGGGAGGCTGAGGCAGGAGGATTGCAAGTTCCAGGCCTACCTGGGCTAATAGCAAGACCCTATGTCAAACAAAACAGTATGAATGCTGCTCTCACTGCTAGCTGAGAACCTTCTCCAGGGAGATAGTGATAGACACTGAGGAGACTCAAAAACTCATCAAAGCAGAAAACCAACAACTGCTGAGAGCTCAACACTAAAGAAGACTTATAACACACCCTCCAAGATTCAGGGATCACTGTGGAAGAGGGGATGGAAAGAGTATAGGAGCCACAGGGTGGTAAGGTGTAGTCTGAGAAATTGACCCCCAACAGAGACTGACTGATGCATCCATGACCCCACAGTGAACACCAACCACCCCACTGAGGGCCCTCCTCAGTGGAATGGGGAGAAGTGGGCAGAAGAGTATAACCTGATGGGAATATGACTAATTTGCAGTATGTTCATATATTAAAGTTCTCCATTGGAAAAAATACAACCCACAGACCAAAGCAAAGCCCAGTGGCTGCAGGCTGGTTCTATAGCTGCCTGGCCAGGTATTCCATTTACTTTCTTGTTGCTGGCACAAAGCATGGAGCCTTCCTCAGTAACATCTTATGGTCCTTTACCTACCGGGCCTGGAATTAGTCACCATTCATGAGAATTTGTCTCTTGCACTTTCGGGCCCCTCTGCAGGAATACTTTTCCTAATCTGGGACGAACCTGTCTGTTCCCTTCAAAATCAAGCTCAAGCTCTGACTGCCTCCAGAGGCCTTCCCAGGCTCATTTCCTCATCTGTGAATCAGCAGACAGCAAACAGGACCAATCCTAGGAGTGGTCTGAAGATTTCATTATACCATCCCCCTGGTGCCTGGCACAGGCTTGGCACTAATTCAGCCCTGGCACTTCCTTCCTCCCAGGCCCTATACAAGCATTCCCATGGCCCCCAGAGGCACAACAGTCCCAGTGACAGACAGAATAATGGTTTACCTAAAAATGTCCACCCCCCCCCAAGTCCTGGAATCTGGGAATGTGTGGTCTTATACAGCAGAAGGAACTTTTTAAGGGGGATACTATCCTGGATTTTTCTTTTTTCCAAGGCAAGGTCTCACTCTAGCCCAGGCTGACCTGGGGTATTCTCAGGGTGGCCTCAAACTCATGGCGATCCTACTACCTCTGCCTGCCAAGTGCTGGGATTAAAGGCATGCACCACCACGCCTGGCACAATGTCCTAGATTTTTTAAAATTATTTATTTATTTATTTGAGAGAGAGATACAGAAATAGGCAGGTAGAGAGAGAGAGAAAGAATGGGCATGCCAGGGCCTCCAGCCACTGCAAACGAACTCCAGATGTGTGTGTCCCCTTGTGCATCTGGCTTACGTGGGTCCTGGAGAATCGAGCCTCGAACAGGGGTCCTTAGGCTTCAGGCAAGCGTTTAACCACTAAGCCATCTTTCCAGCCCTGTCCTGGATTTTTATAAGGATTTGGAGGCAGTGCCTTGTGACCTTAGTCTTGAGGGGAGCAGAGACCGGAGAATCACTGGGAATCACTACTTAGTCAGGATGATTGAAATGCCAGCTCCGGGTTCAGAGACTCTGTCTGAAAGAAACAGGCAGATGAGCCACTGAGGAGGATGCCTCGTGTTCTCCTCTGGCCCCTGCACAGCCACACACAGGAGCTCACATGTGCATACAACCACACCGCACACTAAGTACACACACATGCATGCATGTGTACATGTAAAAAAAAGAAGAGGCAGGAGAGTATTTGCCTCTCATGCCCAAGACCCAGGGTTCCATCCCCAGCACCATATAAACCATACAAACCACAGTGGCACATGCCTGTCACCTCAGCACTCAGGATGTGGAAGTGGAGGATCAGAAATTCTAGCAAGGCCAACCTCTACTAAATAGTGAGTTTGAGGCCAGCCTGAGATACATGAGACCCTGTTTCAAAACACCACCACCAAAAAAAAAAAAAAAAAAAAAAAAAAAAAAAAAGTACAGATTCAGCTAGTTATGGTGGCACATGTCTAAGATCCCAGCACTTGCAAGGTAGAGGGAGTAGGATCAGGAGTTCAAGGTCAGGCTAGGCCAAGCTACATTAAACCCTGTCTCAAAAATAAAACAAGGAACTGATTGAGAGGGGGAAGGGATATGATGGGAAGAGAAGTTTCAAAGGGGAAAGTGGGGGGAGGAAGGGAAGTACCATGGGATATTGTCTACAATTAAAGAAGTTGTCAATAAAAAAATAAAATAACCAATGGAGAGAGGGAGGGGATTGGCATTCTAAAGGGGAATGGGGGGAGGGGAGGGAAATATCATGCATTTTTTGTATGTAAGTATAGAAGTTGTCAATAAAAAAAATAAAAATAAAATAAAACAAGGAGGCCAGGTGTGGTGGCACACACCTTTAATCCCAGCACTTGGGAGGCAGAGGTAGGAGGATCGATGTGAGTTTGAGGCCACCCTGAGATTACATAGTGAATTCCAGGTGAGCCTGGGCTAGAGTGAGACCCTACCTCAGAAAACAAAAAATAAAAATAAACACAAGGAAGCCAGGCATGGTGGCACACACCTTTAATCCCAGCACCCAGGTAGAGTGCTGAGGTAGGAGGATCACTCTAAGTTTGAGGCCACCCTGGGACTATATAGTGAATTCCTGGTCAGCCTGGGCTAGATTGAGACCCTACCTTGAACTAAAAAAAAAAAAAAAAAAAAAAAAAAAGGAAATGGAGAGAAAACTCAGTAGTTAAAGGTGCTTGCTTGCAAAGTCTGACGGCCTGGGTTCAATTCCCAGTACCTAAGTAAAGCCAGATGCACAAGGTGGCCCATGTCTCTAGAGCTCTAGAGTTCATATACAGTGGCAGGAGGCCCTGGTGTGCCCATACTTTCTATCACTTTCCCTTTCTTTCTCTTTGCCTCCTTCTCCCTCTCTGCTTGGAAAAAAAAAAATTAAAAAGGGCCATGCCCGGTGGTGCATGCCTTTAATCGAGCACTTGGGAGGTAGAGGTAGGAAGATCACCAGAATTCAAGGCAAGCCTGGGACTACAGAGTGAGTTTCAGGTCAGCCTGAGCTAGGGTGAGACCCTACCTGGGGTGGGGCAGAGGTGAGGGGACCCAAAAAATAAACAAAAAACAAAAATATAAATACAGTGTGGAACAAATGCTCTCAGCCTGAGGCAATTTACTTCCTCAAAGGCATGTGACAATGTCTAGAGACAGTTTTAGTTGTAGCTCTGAGGAGTAACTGGAATTAGTGGGTAGAGACTAGATGCCAGGGCACAGGCCAGCCCTCTATAATTGATAATCGTTCCAGCAAAATGTCAGTAGCACCAAGGCTGAGAAGCTCCACTGTGGAGTGGTTCTGGGGGAATGAATACCAAGCAGCCTTCCTTGCCTGCTTGCCCTCCTCTCCTCTATTCTCCATGCATTCCTCAGAGACAAAGAAACCGGCTTCCAGGCTGCCATGAACAACAATCCACTATGGAAGGCCAGGAGTTAAGTCAACACTCACTCTGCTGAAAGGCTCGTGAAACGTCTGTACAGTGCTCTGTGCTTACCTGAATCTGCAGTGTGCAGGAGTCATTCATTATATTAGAAATTAGAAAATGAGGCTGGGTGTGGTGGTGCACACTTTTAATCCCAACACTTGGGAAGCAGAGGTAAGAGGATTGCCAAGAGTTCAAGGGCATCTTGAGACTACATAGTAAGTTCAAGGTCAGCCTGAGCTAGAGTGAGACCCTACCTTGAAAAAAAAAAAAAAACAAGAAGAAAAGAAATAGAAAATGACATTTTAAAGCACAAAGAAGAAAAGATGGTAGTTATATCTTCGATGAGCAAAATGCATAAGAGGGCTTTGATATTTTTCTTCTTTTTTTTTGTTTTTTTGAGGTAGGGTCTCACTCTAGCCCAGGCTGACCTGGAACTCACTCTAGTCTCAGGCTTGCCTGGAACTCAGTGATCCTCCTACCTCGGCCTCCTGAGTGCTGGGGATTAAAGATGTGTGCCACCACACCCAGCAAGGGCTGTGAATTTTAATGTTTAATCACTTGCCAGACACTGTCTTTTGTGTCCCCAGTGTACACAGTGTACTCCTGGCAGGTCACAGGAGAGATACAGCATGTCTCACTTCTCACACAGCGCTGTGTTTACACAGCCCTCCTAGAGGCCAAGGTGCGTGAGCATGCCAAACCAAAAGGACGGTTCTCAGCCCTCCAGCTCTCCGTCCATGCCTGGCACACACCATCTGTGCAAGTGGCAGGAACGGCGAGTGGTTGGAGAAAAGCTGACTGTCTCCTGCTGCTACTTGAGGTACTGCGGTGTGACAGGTAAAGGGACAACTGCTTTGTCATCACTGGGGGTCGATGGCATGCAAGACTGAGACCCTGAGTGGGGAAAACTGAAAAAGACAAGGAGCTGACCTTGGGATGAAGAGATCTCAGTCCACGTCCCAGCTCTTCCATGACAGCTGGGTGATGTTGGGCTAACTGCTTATCCCTCAGAACCTCAGCTTTCTCATTCACCCCACAGAGGAGAGCAGAGCAACTGAGGTGGGAGAGGACTGAGAAAGGTGGCTAAGAAAAGCCACTGTGGCAAACAGCTGGCTATCAGAAACAAAGGCATGTTCCCAGTCAGCGACTACATTTCCCAGCATCTCCTGAACCTTTAGCGGGATCATGTGACTAAATCTGGGCCAATGGAATGTGAGCAGAAATAACTTTGCACCACTTCTAGGTCCACCCAGCAGCTCACTATCCATGCCCTGGCCCCTCCACTCTGCTCCAGCACAGAGCTTACTGAGGGCATGCACTTCCATGTGACTTACAGACGACCTGCTGTGTACCTTCCCAAAGCTCCAGAAAGTCACGCACCGCCCGCATCTTCCAACACAGTATGTACTCCATCTGCCTCTTGCTTAGCTTCGTACCCTGACCAAGTGGATGGCCCTCTCCATCAGTTCTCAGTACATGTCCCCTCCTCTAGAAAGCCTCCTGACTCTCCTAATACAGTCACGAGTCACTTCATTCCATAGATGGAAAAACTGAGAAATCACACAACTAGAAAGCTGAGTTGGAGGGCTGAGGAAATGGCTTAGCGGTTAAGGAATTTGCCTGCGAAGCCTAAGGACCCCAGTTCGATTCCCCAGGACCCACATAAGCCAGATGCATAAAGGGGTGCATGCATCTGGAGTCCGTTTGCAGTGGCTGGAGGCCCTGGTGTGTCCATTGTCTTTTCTCTATCTGCCTCTTTCTCTCTCTCTCTCTCTCTTAAATAAATAATAAAATATTTTAAAAAGAAAGAAAGAAAGTTGAGTTGGGGGACTGGAGAGATGGCTTAACGGTTAGGTTACCTGATATGAAGACAGGTTCAATTCCCCAGGACCCACATAAGCCAGATGCACAAGGTGGCGCGTGCATCCGGAGTTTGAAGGTCCTGGCACACCCATTCTCTCTCTGTCTCTGCCTCTTTCGCCTTCTCTCAAATAAACAAATAAAAATAAAATAAAACAAACAAAAAAAGAAAGCTGAGTTGGGGTTGAAGGTGATGCTTTTCTGGCAGCCATAGCTCTGAATTAGGCCCGTCGGGAGCAGCCACAGTGGCTGCCATCCCTAGACACTTGTTAGAAATGCACAGTATGGAGCCTTACTCCTAACCTACTAAACGAACCTCCAGTATGCACCCAGCAACCTGGGTTAAGCAAGCCTCAACCCTCTAGCCTACCCCTGGGCCTTCTGATGCGGCCTGAAGTTTGATAACTGCTGTAAATACCTGCGTCTGACTCTGACCTTGTGAAAAGCTTTTCCAGGAGATCCACACAGCCCAGAGCCTTTGGCACTCAAAGCTTTATCGCTGGCAGCATGCAATAGTGAGTCATGCCTTCCCTTGTCTAAACCTTGTTGTTTGTGCCCACGGGCCCAACAACTCTTTAAAGCCCAAGCTCTCCTGTCCACCCCAGCTTACCCACCCTCTCATAATCACTTTCTTCTGGGACTCACTGACGTGGCATCCATAGCTGTTCCTCAGTGGCGCTCATCCCCTTCATTCCAAGCCTCTGTCATCAGTCCACCCAGCTGCTTAGTACTGTTTTGCCTCCTGCCCAGATGGGGATTTTTTTTTTTCTGCTCCAGACAGAAGAATTGCAACAGAAATAGTGACTTCCAGAAAAGGAGCTTGAGCAGCTCCAGGATTTCTGCAGGTCATCCCCAGCTTTCTCCACAAAGCTCCCAGAGCCAGGGCCAGGGATCAATAAGACTTCTTTAGGAAATGACAAAGGCGGGTTAGAAGGTTTAAAAACAGACTTCTGAAAAAAAAAAAAACAGACTTCTGGGTGGAACAGCCTGGCGCCAGCACCTTCAGGAGAGGACACAGCCAAGGAGCCCCACCACAGACCTTCCAAAGCTGATCCTCATTCTTGCAGCACATAGCCAAGAACCCTGAGGGAAGGTGGAAGAGTTGTGCCTACCTCTAGGCCTTCGAGGTCCTTTTACCTTGCAACAGCAAAAAGCAGATTTCTAAGGTGCAGGTCTATGGGAGACCCAGACTGTATCTTGCTGACATCTTTCCCCCTACAGCTCAAACACAGCCTCCTCTTGAAAACCTTCCTAGTAACTTCACTCCCCTGCACTCACAGCAGTGGCTAGCAGCTCTCACCAGCCCCTGCCCCGTCTGCATTCCCCAACTCTGTGTGTGTGTCTGTCTGTCCTGTCTGTCTCCCACTAAGGGATGAGGGACCGGGAACCATTCTGGACATCGGTTTCCTCCCTGTAAACTCGGCTTTTCTGCTCAGTGGTCCCAAGGCAGGGAGCGTCCCAACATGGAAGACCCCGAAATCCATTCCCACAGAGCATCCCATGGGTAGGTAGACCTCTAAACAACATCACACACCATCTGTCATACTCGGGGCACAGCTGGGCGGGTTCCCCAGAATCCCACAGGCGGGCATACGCGGATCTAGGCCGGGGCTTACCCAAGAGCCCCACCACCACCACCGAGCCATCCTTGGCACACACTGTCGCCAACGTCTGCCAACACCCCAACTCCCTCAGCCAGTAAGGCAGCGAAGGCGAATGCACAATCCTCGAGGTTCCGGGAATGTGGGCCCACCAGGCCTCCGGTGCAGGGGCAGCGGGCGGCTTCAGGCTCTTGGTGGGCAGGTGGGCTCCGCCGGCCGTGGCCGGACCTGGGCGGTCGCCCCGACCTGCCTCTTACAGCCGGAACAAGTGCTTTGCCCACAGCCACCGCCCAAGGTCTGCACAACTCCCCCATTTCACAGACGCAAACGCTGAGCCGAGCGGGTTCTGGCTGCGTCCCCGGGCCTCCTCCCGCCCGCCCGCCGCCCGCCGCCCGGCCGGGCCCCGCAGCCTCACCCACCTCGCTCGGACGGAGTCGCGCGGCAGCCGCTGCCCACGGCCTCGAAGATCGCGTGGAGCTGGCCGAGGCTCGGGGCCCGCCGCTCCAGGGTGCAGGCTGGGCGCCCTCGACGGTTCCGGGGGAGACAGCCGGGGCCGCGCCGGGGCGGGTGGAGCGGTGCTGGGGCGCAGGCGACAGCGAGCGGAGCCGGGGCAGCTGCGGCGTGGAGCGTGCGACGGTCGGATCCCGCAGGCGCTGAGCGGGGCTGGGGCGGCGGGCAGGGGCGGGGCCGCGCTCGGCGCGCGCTCGCCATCGCCCCCTGGTGGCCGTCGCCGCCCCTGCAGCCCGCGCGGCCCGGGAGCAGGCTCCTCCGCCTGCTGTAGACGTAGGTCCCTCGCTGTCGGAAGCCCGCCGGCCCCTTTGTGTACGTCCCGATGCTTAACGGTGAAATAGTTTGGTCAAAAGTGCCTTAGGGACTGGAGAGATGGCTTAGTGGTCAAGGTACTTGCTTGCGAAGCCTCGGAAGCCAGGTTTGATTCCCCAGTACCCACATAAAGCCATATGCACTAAGTGGCCCAAGTGTCCGGAGTTCTTTTGCAGTGACAGAAGTCCCTGCTACACTCACGGAGAGAGTCCCTCCCCTCTCTCTCAAATAAATAAAAATATTTCAAATAGCCGGGGGTGGGGGTGGGGGTGTACGCCTTTAATCCCAGCACTCGGGAGGTAGAGGTAGGAGGATCGCTGTGAGTTCTGGGTCAGCCTGGGCTAGAGCAAACCCAAAAAATAATAAATAAATAAAATAAATGCTTTACGTTTTCTGACTTCCTCTTTGTAAAAACAGACATTTGTGAAAATTTGAAGTGTTTCTGTAATTATTTAATTAATATCCGCTCCAGACCTTCCTAACCTGTCATTGCTATATTCGTAACTTTTTGTTGTTGTTTTAAATGTTTAAAGCTGGTGTTGTAGCGCACATCTTTAATCCCAGCACAGGTAAAAGGATTGCTGTAGGTTCGAGTCCAGCTTGGGACTACAGAATGAGTTCCAGAAGAGCCTGGCCTAGAGTGAGATCCTATCTAGAAAAAATAAAAATAAAAAAGGCAACAATAATAACAACAAAAAACTAATAACTCCTGTGGACATTTTGATATCATATCCTTGTATATGGTTATTTAGGAATAATAATTTAGCGGTTACATCTCTCTTTTTTTTCTTTCTTTCTTTCTTTTTTTTTTTTTTTTTTTTTTTTTTTTTTTGGTTTTCTGAGGTAGGGTCTTACTCTAAGCCAGGCTGACCTGGAATTCACTCTGTAGTCTCAAGGTGGCCTAGAACTCCCAGCAAGCTTCCTACCTCTGCCTCCCAAGTGTTGGAATTAAAGGAGTGTGCCACCACGCCTGATTCATTTCCTTTTAAAAAAAAATGCTTTTTATTTATTTGAGAGAAAGAGAATAAGAGAGAGAGAGAGGCAGATAGAGAATGGGTGCCAGGGCTTCCAGCCGCTGGAAACAAACTCCAAATGCATGAGCCACCTTGGGCATCTGGCTTATGTGGGTCCTGAGGCATCAAACCTAGGTCCTTTGGCTTTGCAGTCAAGTGCCTTAACCAGCTCTAAATTTTTAATTATTTTATTTATTTGAGAGAGAGAGGGTGCACCAAGGCTTGTAAGCCACTGCATGCAAAGTCCAGACACATGTGCCATCTTGTGCATCTGGTTTTTATGGGTGCTGGAGAATTGAACCTGGGTCCTTAGGCTTCACAGGCAAGCGCCTTAACCGCTAAGCTATCTCTCCAGCCCAAAATTATTTTAACTTCTAAGCTATCTCTCCAGACCTTTAATATTTTTAAAATAATTCTGGGCTGGAGAGATAGCTTAGTGGTTAAGGCGCTTGCCTGCAAAGCCTAAGGACTCAGGTTCGATTCCCCAGGACCCACATAAACCAGATCACAAGGGGGCACCTGTATCTGGAGTTCATTTGCAATGGCTGGAAGCTCTGATACGCCCATTCTCTCTCTCTCCCTGTCTATTTCTGTATCTCTCTCTCAAAAAAATAAAAATAAGCCCGATGTGGTGGTGCATGCCTTTAATCTCAGCACTCAGGAGGCAGAGGTACCCAGGATCACAATGAGTTTGAGGCCACCCTGAGACTACATAGTGAATTCTAGGTCAGCCTGGACTAGAATGAAACTACCTCAAAATAAATAAATAAATAAATAAATAAATAAATAAATAAAACATTAAAAAGTAATTTTATTTACTTTATTTGCAATCAAAGAGAAATGGAGAGAAAGAATAGGCCAGGCATGGTGGCACACACCTTTAATCCCAGCACTCGGGAGGCAAAGGTGGGAGGATCACCATGAGTTCGAGGCTACCTTGAGACTACATAGTGAATTCCAGGTCAGCCAGAGCTAGAGCAAGACCCTACCTCAAGAAATAAAAATTAGGGGCTGGGGAAATGGCTTAGTGGTTAAGGCCATCCTCCTGCCTATGACTCCAGAGTAACACCCTGCTAAACCTTTCTCTTTGTATCCCACCAGTTTATGGTACTGTGTCACTGGCAAAAGAAAACAGTCTAAAACACAGTCATTATTCATTTTAATTTTCTTTTTTTGTCTGTTTGTTTTTGTTTTTCAAGGTAGGGTCTCACTCTAGCCCGAGCTGACCTGGAATTTACTCTGTAATCTCAGGGTGGCCTCGAACTCATGGTGATCCTCCTACCTTGGCCTCCCAAGTGTTGGGATTAAAGGTGTGGGACACCACGCCCGGCCTCATTTGAATTTTCATCACAACCTTCTTATTGTATCCCACTTTGTACCACTGAGACAGGGTGACTTTCCCTAGCTTACACAACTAGTAATAATGCAGGATTTGGGGGTTTAGGAGGGGTCTCCTTAATTTATGAGCCCCAGTTTTTGGTCTTTTTTTTTTTTTTTTTTTTTTTTTTTTTTTTGGTATTTTTAAGGTAGGGTCTCACTCTAGCCCAGGCTGACCTGGAATGCACACTATAGTTCTGTAGTTCCAGGCTGTCCTTGAACTCATAGCAATCCTCTCCCTGGGATTAAAGACCTGTACCACCATGTCCAGCCCTCCTACTTTTTCTAATTCTTTATTTGCAAGCAGAGAGAGAAAGAGAATGGGCATATCAGGGCCTCTAGTTGCTGCAAATGAACTCCAGATGCATGCACCACTTTGTGCATCTGGCTCTATGTGGGTAATGGGAAATCGAACCCAGGTCATTAGGCTTTGCAGGCAAGCACCTTAACCACTGAGCCATCTGTCCTTATCCTATTTTAAACAAAGAATTGATAAAAACGGACTTAAGAAGGATAAATTATGAATTGTTGAGTTTATTTAGGGAGAAATCATAAATTGTGGGATTGTGGAGTTCATTTAAGGGAAGTAGGGATTTAAGAAAAGGCTGGAGCTGAATCACAAGCACATGTAAGATAGGAACACACACTGTGGCAGATATAGCATAGTTTATGAGGTTCACTTAAGAGAAACTGAGGGCTGGAGAGATTGCTCAGTGGTTAAGGTGCTTGCCTACAAAGCCTAACAACCCAGGTTCATATCCCCAATAAGGCCAAATATACAAAGTGGCTCATGCATCTGGAGTTTGTTTGCAGTGGCTGGAGGCCCTGGTACGCCCATTTTCTCTTCTCTCTCTCTCTGCAAATAAATAAATAAATAAATTTTTTAAAAAGAGAGAGAAATTGAGGTCTAGGAAGAGGCTGGGGCAGAGTCACAAGCTCATGGAAGACAGGAGCTCATGTAGGGATTTAGACAAAACACGCACTCAAGCACAACATCCGCCCTGAGCCTCCGCATGGGAGAAAGTTGAGAGCAAGCGGCGATGGCTTAAGGAAGAATAGTAGAGAGAAAGTACCGAAGCAGAGAAACTCAGACGAGAAATGGGCAGTAAAGAGAGTCACACCCTCGGTTACCCTGAGTTTAGAGACATTACACAGAAGCAGGGCATGGTGGCGCACGCCTTTAATCCCAGCACTCAGGAGGCAGAGGTAGGAGGATCACCATGAGTTCGAGGCCACCCTGAGACTATATAATGAATTCCAGGTCAGTCTGGGCTAGAGCAAGACCCTACTTTGAAAAGTAAAAAAAAGAAAAAGAAAAAAAGAAATTGCACAGGTAGAAGACCCAGAGTTTAGAGGAAATACCCACGTGGTAGATCAAGGGTGTAAAGGAAAGACACACGTGGTAGACCCAGAGATCAGGGTAAAATCATACATGCAATGTATGTAAAGTGAGAAGTTACCTCACATCATAAAGCAGAGGTAAAACTGTTCTCCCCAACCCAGCTGGGTGGAAGAAAGCCAGATTTACGTGTTCAGACAGAGATCACAGGACAGAGAGAGATGAAAACAGAGCAGACAAGCCTTTACAGTCAATTAAAAATGGGTTCTTTCAGATATGTAAAAAGGGAAGACCTGATTGGCCTTGCAGATTGGTTTGCAGAGTCCAAAGGCCAGTCCACCTAGGTAGCGTGCTAGATTGGGGAGGCAGCAGGGGGCGCTGTAGCCGTCGTGGCTGAAACTGGGATCAGACGAGCGTTCCATTCCTGTCAAGGCGGGGTGGCATCTTCTGGCTTCTCTCCTGGGACTCCTGTCCCTAAGCGAAACTGCCTACAAGAAGCTAGCTTTCTCCTGAGTCTCCTTCAGTAAGAGGAAGAGGCAGGGTTTGGCAGGGGTCCTGTCTTTAAACCTGTAATCAGATTCACCTGGGCGAGCTCAGCACGTCTGGCCTGAACAGTGTTGGCAGCACCAACATTCCTCGAAAGTGCCACTTTGCAGACTGGTAAAGACCACCCCATCTTGCCATGTGAGCTCAGCATCAGAGGCAAATGCTTCTGCCTGGAGCTGCCCATTTTCTTTTGTCTGGACATCTGGATGCGGCCAGACTCTGGCTGGCCTTCCTGAAGACCACTCCTGTGCCACAGTGGAAAGCAGTGTTGGTTCTTTCTCTCTTTCCTTTTCCATCCATCCTTCCTTCCTTCCTTCCTTCCTTTTTTTTTTATTTTTTAATTTTATTTATTTATTTATTTATTTTATTTTATTTTTTTAGGTAGGTTCTCTCACTCTAGCCCAGGCTGACCTGGAATATACTCTGTAGCTGGCCACTCACAGTGCTCCTCCTACCTCAGCCTCCCAAGTGCTGGGATTAAAGAGACATGTCACCATACTAGCCAGTGTTCTTTTTGATCATAGCTGTTCTATAGCTTGCATTTTCCTGGTGGCTCATGACGTGGAGCATGCTTTCATGTGCACTAGACATCTGCATGACCCAGCAACCTCTCTCTTAGCTGTACACATAGGAGAAAAGAGAATATTTATTTATGTTAATTTTTTTTTCTTCAGTTACAAGCAGAGAGGGAGAGAAGAGATGTAGAGAAAATGGACATGCCAGGACCTCTAGCCTCTGCAACAAACTCCAGATGCATGTGCATCTGACTTACATGGGTCCTGGGGAGGCAAACTTAGGTCCTTAAGCTTTGCAGGCAAGTGCCTTAACCACTGAGCCATTTCTCTAGCCTGGCCTATAGGTTTCTAGGCAGCCACAGGACAGTCCTATCTGGCTTAGGTCCTGGCCCTGCTTGCCCTGCTGTAGCTACAGATTTGCAAAATCTGTGAACTGGCAGAGCCCAGGGTGAAGCAGAGACATGTAGGAGCTTGTACTTCCACTTGCCTGGAAGCATATATACAAGACAAATACACATCCATTCAAGAATTTATACAATGGCCGGGCGTGGTAGCACATGCCTTTAATCCCAGCACTTGGGAGGCAGAGGTAGGAGGATGGCCAAGAGTTCAAGGCCACCCTGACACTACATAGTGAATTTCAGGTCAGCCTGGGCTAGAGTGAGACTCTATCTCAAAACACGAAACAAAACAACTCAACAAAAAGTGAAACAGTCTTAAAAAAAAAAAAATTCCAGAATCTTTACAATCAATGACTACTTTCCTGTGTTAAATAGCATGTAAATGCAAGATATGCAAGTTTCTTTGTTGTATATTTGCATAGAAAAGATTTGGAAGGATCCACCCTCTAATGGGGTGCTAAGGGTCCAAAGAAATCCTTGCACCCCAAACTCTAGGTTCATTTAGTCAAAGAATTTAATTAAAAAGAAAACTGAGGGCTGGAGAGATGGCTTAGCGGTTAAGGCGCCTGCCTGCTAAGCCTAAGAACCCGGTTCCAATCTCGAGGTCCCACGTTTAGCCAGATGCAAAGTGACGCAAGGGCGCAATGTCACACTTGCCCACAAGGGGCGCACACATCTGGATTTCGTTCACAGTAGCTGAGAGACTGCTGGCGCGCCCATTCTCTATCTGTCTCTGCTCCCTCTCTCTCTGTCTGTCTCTCTCCAAAAATAAAACATTTTTTAAAAATTTAAAAAAAAGAAAACTGAAAAGGATAATTGTTAAATTATTATATTTATTGCGGGAAGTAGAGCCAAGGAAAGGCGCCCATGTAGCTAGAGATCCCACGTGGAGGGCCTGTGGAAAAAAAAGAGAAAAGAAAGATCAAGGAGTGCTTGGCATGTGGGGAGCTGGAGGGGATAAAGAACCCACGTGGAGAGTAAGGGCTAGGAGGCCCTCCCGGCTGGGCCTGGGGTAGGGCCTAGGCAGAACCTGGGCCAAGCCAGCCCAGGCCCAGCTGAGGGAAAAACTAACCCACAGCTGGAAGTTCCCAAGCGATCAGAGAGCCAGCCCTCCCTTTGCTAAGGTATTTATAACCTTAGAGTGGTGGGCTGTCTTCTGGCTCAGGTGAACCAGAGGGCCAGCTGGTTGGTCAGGGATGGGGGTGTCTCAGGAAGAGATTATCTCTGGCACCAAGTTCCGGGGGCTGAACTTGACCAACCACAATGTTTAAATCCTATGAAAGACCTCCCTCCCAGACTGTGGAAAAATAGGTCTGGGACACTGGGCAAGAGATAAGAAGTCAGATCATCTTAGATTTCTAGCAGCAAACATTCCTGCGCTTTTCACCTTCAGGGGTCCAGTCACCCTAACTCTACCCCTCCCCACACCTCTCACGTTTATAGGGTGTTTTTTAAAATTATTTTTTATTGACAACGTCCATAATTAGAGACAAATAAAACCATGGTAATTTCTCCCCCCTCCATTCCCCTTCTCAACTCCACTCTCCGTCATATCCCATCCCCCTCTCAATAAGGTCTCTCTTTTATTTTGATGTCATCATCTTTTCCTCCTATTATCATGGTCTTGTGTAGATAGTGTCAGGCATTGCAAGGTCATGGATATCCAGGCCATTTTGTGTCAGGAAGATTGCATCGTAAGGAGTGGTACCCTTCCTTTGGCTCTTACATTCTTTCCCTACCTCTTCCACTATGGACCCTGAGCCTTGGAAGGTTTGATAGAGATGTTTCAGTTCTGACCACTCCTCTGTCACTTCTCAACACTATGGTGCCTTCTGAGTCATCCCAAGCTCACTGCCCTCTGAAAAGAGAAGCTTGTCTAACAAAAAGTGAGAGTAGCATTGTAACAGACAGCTTCAGGTTTGCTGAGATGAACTTCCAGACCAGCCATGGTTATGGAGGAAGGGATATTTATTAAATCTTACAGATCCAGGAGAAGTCCCATAATGGCAGAAGAAGCTGGCCTGCTTTCACAGGACCAAACACACAGAGAGAAAGCCAAATGTCAAAAGCCACACAACACAGCACACCTCAGGAACTCCAGCTAGGCACACTTTGCATATCTTGAGATTGAAATTGTACACCCATGATTATCCACCCAGCGATACTGCCTCCAGCCAGGTGGATGCTGACACAAACTACAAATTAATAAAACACTGAATATATTGGGGGCCATCTATTCAAACTACCACAAGCATTAATGTATGGTTTTTGTTTGGTTGGTTGGTTTATTTTTTTTTTGTTTTTTGAGGTAGGGTCTCACTCTAGCTCAGTCTGACCTGGAGTTCACTATGTAGTCTCAGGGTGGCTCGAACTCATGTCAATCCTCCTACCTCTGTCTCCCGAGTATTGGGATTAAAGGTGTGTGCCACCACGCCCGGCTTTGTTTGCTTTTTGAGGTAGGGTCTCGCTCTCCACCAGGCTGACTGGAATTTAAGCAGGTAAAGGAGGGCTTTGGTAAGGGAGTGACCTTCCCGGTTAGCTTTTTGCGATCATGCAAACATTGTGATTTAAATTTAAAAAGACAAACATCAGCTCCCTTTATTCCAAAGTATATTAAGTTTCACTAGGGGAGAAATGAATGGTGGTTTTACTTTCTTATTTGTGCTTTTCTTTCTTTGCCTGTTTCACTAAGGGACATGGATTACTTTTGCAGAAGTTCCTTTTAGAAATAAAAATTCCACAAGAACTAAACAATCCAAATATTCTGGCTTCTGTGGTCTCCCCACCCTTCCTCAGCTGTGGCTGGGCCCTTGCTGTGTCACCCTGAAGGCATAAATCACCAGAGAAGGGCAGTCAGCAGGCCTGGAGGAGGCCAGCAGAGAGGAGGGGCTATTGGAGAGAGGCTGGGTGGGGTGACCCGGAAAGACCTTGCCTCTTCTGGGTTTGTGCTAGAGGCCAGAGGGTTCCTAACACTATAGCTCTAGAAACAGATGCCCTTCCTGATCAGGCCTAGTAGGTGCAGGAGAAAGGTTAACCTGAAAGCCATGTGTGGTGGTGCACGCATTTAATCCCAGCACTGGGAAGCAGAGGTAGGAGGATTGCTGAGTTCAAGGCCACCCTGAGACTACATTGTGAATTTCAGATGAGCCTGGGCTAGAGTGGTACCCTACCTCGAAAAACAAAACAAAATAAAAATAAATAAATAAATACCCATGTTTTCAAGCAATATTTTTTTTTTTTTTTTTTTTTTTTTTTTTTTTTTTGGTTTTTTGAGGTAGGGTTTCACTCTGGCTCAGGCTGACCTGGTATTCACTCTGTAATCTCCGGGTGGCCTTGAACTCACTGTGATCCTCCTACCTCTGTTTCCTGAGTGCTGGGATTAAAGGCATGAGCCACAACACCCGGCTCAAGGAATATTCTTTAAAAAATTTTTTTAAATTATATTTAAAATACACATTTTTCTTTTTCTTTTTTTTGGTTTTGCGAGGTAGGGTCTCACTCTGGTCCAGGCTGACCTGGAATTAACTATGTAGTCTCAGGGTGGCCTCGAACTCTCGGCGCTCCTCCTACCTCTGCCTCCCGAGTGCTGGGATTAAAGGCGTGCGCCACCACGCCCGGCAAAATACACATTTTTCAAAGGAGTGTGGAAAGGGGAAGGCTGGGAGGTAAGGGGAGAAAAAGTGGGGAGAAGAGAAGTACACCACATGGAACACAAAAGCCTATATGGGCCACATGTAGCTCAGGTGTCCATGTGACCAGATCCAGATCTGGGGGCCCTCCCAGCTGGGCCTTGCTAGGGCTTAGGCTGAGCCCCTCCCAGCTGAGGGAAAAACCTCACCTACAACTGGAAGTTCCCAAGTGATCAGAGAGAGAGCTCAAGGAATATTCTTGCTGCCAACACTGTTTCCAGTCCTGAGGTCATAGTATACTATTTCCTATTCTCCTGACGTTGACCTCCTAGCAGGGCCCCGTATTCTCCTGGGAAAAGCCAGGTACCTTCTTGAAGTGGGTTTGTGGACTTCCATAGAACTGGAGCAAGGGCCTTGAGTCACCTGGAGGTAAAGGGTTACTCAGATTCCTGGAGTTAACCACCATCACCCTTCATTATATTTCGTGCCAGGGATCTACATTTGACAGTCAACTGCTTCATTCTCTGAACAGTGTCACATAGTGCTGCTCAGAAAATATTTTTAGAATGAAAGAATTTAATCCTCACAGTAAATGCTGGTAGGTGGCTACTGCCATTATCATTCCATTATAGAGATGAGTAAGTGGGGTCCAGAGAAAAGCCAGTTTCCTAATGCCATACGGCTAATGAGTGCCCAGGGTTCCCAAGACCATAGGACTTCCATTAGAACTGTTGTGCTTTAACAAATCACCAAATTTAGTCACCTGGAGGTAAACTGCTGGTTACATTCTGGAGGACAGAAGTCCTAAAATCATCACAGACACTTCATTATATTTTTTTTGCCAGGGAGCAGAATTCCACAGTCAATCTGCTTCTTTTCCATCTTCCAAGGATTACCTGGGTCACTTAGTGCTGCTCAGAAAATATTTTTAGAATGAAAGAATTTAATATATTCAGTGTTTTATTGTTGGTAGTTTGCATCTGCAGCCATTATCATTCCATTATAGCAGATCTTAAGGTGTCCAGAGAAAAGCCAGTTTCCTATTTCAATCTAAAGATATGCAAAGTATGCCTAGTTGGAGTTCCTGAGGGGTTGCTGTCTGGCAAGACCATAGGCTCACTACATTAGTCTCTCTCTCTCTTGTGTGTTTAACAAATCAAAACAAATTTAGTGACAACTTCCCACTGATCTGTGGCTTCAATAAATAATATCCCTTCCTCCATAACTGTGCCTGGTCAGAAGTCCTAAAATCAAGGGTGCAGACACTTGGTGGTGTTTTTTTTTGGGGGGGAGCAGAATTCCAGAGTAGAATCTGTTTCCTTATCTTTTCCATCTTCCAAGGGTTACCTGGTTCCTTGGTTTGTGTGTGCATCACTCAAGCTCCTCATTTCTCCTTCTGGAATTCCTGTTACAAAGACCACTGCAGTTCATTGGAGCACCTAGACAATCCAAGCAACCTTCCCATTCTCTCTCTTTTTTTGGTTTTTCAAGGTAGGGTCTCACTCTGGCCCAGGCTGACCTGGAATTCACTATGTAGTCTCAGAGTGGTCTTGAACTCACAGTGATCCTCCTACCTCTGCCTCCCAAGCGCTGGGATTAAAGATGTACACAACTGTCTCCGCCCCCTCCCCCCCACATTATATTTTATTTAAGGGGTAGGGATGAAAAAAGTGTGGGCAAAAGCTGAGCGTGGTGGCGCATGCCTTTAATCCTAGCACTCAGGAGGCAGAGGTAGGAGGATCGCCGAGAGTTCGAGGCCACCCTGAGACTACATAGTTAATTCCAGGTCAGCCTGGACCAGAGTGAGACCCTACCTCGCAAAAAAAAAAAAAAAAAAAAAAAAAAAAAAAAAGAGTGTGGGCAAAGAAGGCTTCATCCTTCTATGTTTTCCAGGTCACTCCAAAACATCGTGAGGTCCTAATGAAACGTGTGGATCCTCTTCTTAAGATTTTGGGCATGTGGCTGTGAGCTACTGGCTTCAAGGTTAAGAATGATCTTCCTCCAGCTGGGCGTGGTGGCGCATGACTTTAATCCCAGCTCTTGGGAGGCAGAGGTAAGAGGATCGCTGTGAGTTCAAGGCCACCCTGAGATTACATAGTTAATTCCAGGTCAGCCTAGGCCAGAGTGAAACCCTATCTGGAGATCTGAGAAGGTTGTGCTTCTCCTGCTGGGCACCCTGGGCCTCTGTCCTGACATCTGGGATGTGAAACTTGCCCTCCTGCAGGTGCTCCAACATCTTGCAGCTGCAGGCCTGAACCTGGTGCCCCTTAGCTTTCTGTTTTAGCAACTCCTGGTGCTGGCTTAGCTGGTCCCACAGGAACTTCAGGCCCTTGCACTCATTCTCTGTCTCTTCCCACAAGAGGTGAGACTCAGTCTTTAGGTCCTGGTGGAGGCCACTGGAAGTACTATACTTTCTTGGTCTTGTTTTCATTTAGTCTTAGGCTAGATTCTGCACGTGGCTCCAAGCCCTGCATTTCCTTTTTTACTTATAATTTATTTATTTGAAACAGAAAGAAGGAGAGACAGAGAGGGAGAAAGAGAGAGAATGGGTACACCAGGGCCTCTAGCTACTGCAAACGAACTCCAGACGCATGCACCACCATGTGCATCTGGCTTACGTGGGACCTGGAGAATTGAACCTGGGTCCTTAGGCTTTGCAGGCAAGTGCCTTAACCACTAAGCCATCTCTCCAGTCCTGCATTTCCTTTTTTAACACCCCACCAGGCATTGCACCAGAACAGCTACCATAACTGGGGCAATGGTGGTGAACTGGGAAAGCAGGTGACCTGGCTGAAACCTGTATTTCCTCTCATACACTGTTACCAAGTACAGTAGAATGTGCTGAATCTTAGTTGAAACCACCCCAAATCCAGGACACTGGCACTATCACACCAAACCTGTAAGCAACTCCCCATTCTTGTTTTTATAATTTTATTTTATTTTATATATTTACTTAGGAGAGAGAGAGAGAGAGAGAGAATGGGCACACCAGGACCTCCAGCCACTGCAAATGAACTCCAGATGCATGAGCCACCTTGTGCATCTGGCTTACATGGGTCCTGGGGAATCAAGCCTCAAACAGGGGTCTTAGGCTTCATAGGCAAGCACGTAACTGCTTAAGCCATCTCTCCAGGCCCCATTCTTTGTCTCTCTCTCTCTCTCTCTCTCTCTCTCTCTCTATATATATATATATATATATATATATATATATATATATATATACATATATATATGCCTCTTTCTCTCTCTGTCTGTCACTCTCAAATAAATAAAAAATAAACAAAAAATTAAAAAAAAAAAAAAAGAATGGGCATGCCAGGGCCTCTAGTCACTGCAAACGAACTCCAGATGCATCTGCCACTTTGTGCATCGAAACTGGGTCCTTAGGCTTCCCAAGCAAGTGCCTTAACTGCTAAACCATCTCTCCAGCCCCCATTCTTGTTTTTTGAGACAGGGTCATGCAGACCAGGCTGGTCTCAAACTCACTATGTAGCCAAATGACCTAGAACTCCTGATTCAGATACTTCTACCTCCCATGTGCTGGGTTTATAGGCAAGCACACCTGATTCTACTGCCCCATCTGAAAATCTATACTTGGATCACATGTGTGTTAAAAATAAAATCCCCAGGGCTGGAGAGATGGCTTAGCAGTTAAGGTGCTTGACTGTGAAACTAAAGAACCCAGGTTTGATTCCCCAGTACCCATGTAAGCCATCTGCACAAGGAGGCGCATGCGTCTGGAGTTTGTTGGCAGTGGCTGGAGGCCTAGGCATGCCCATTCTCTCTGTGTCTGTCTCCTAAAAAATTCTGGGCTGGAGAAATGGCTTCGCAGTTAATGTGCTTGCCTGCAAAGCCCAAAGAACCCAGGTTCAAATCCCCAGGAATCACATAAGCCATAGGCACAAGGTGGTGCATGTGTCTGGAGTTCATTTGCATTGGCTAGAGGCCCTGCTATGCCCATTCTCTGTTTCTCTCTAATAAATAAAAAAATCAAAAAAATCAAAACCTCCTTTGCTGGCTGGAGAGATGGTTTAGCACTTAAGGTGCTTGCCTGCAAAGCCTAAGGACCTAAGTTCGACTTTCCAGATCCCACATAAGCCAGATGCAAAAAGGTGAGGCAAGTGTAAGGTCACACGTGCCCACTCCGTGGCACAAGTGTCTGGAATTCTAGTGCAGTTGCTGAAGTCCTGGCGTGCCAATTCTCTCTTTCTCTGAGTTTGAGGCAGAAGTAGGAGGATTACCTTGAGTTCAAGGACATCCTGAGACTACATAGTGAATTCCAGGTCAGCCTGGACGAGATTGAAACCCTGCCTCAAAAAACCAAAAAATAAAAATTAAAAAAAAAGGAACCGGGCATGGTGGCGCACACCTTTAATCCTAGCACTCCGGAGGCAGAGGTAGGAGGATAGCCGAGAGTTCGAGGCCACCCTGAGACTACATAGTTAATTCCAGGTCAGCCTGGACCAGAGTGAAACCCTACCTCGAAAAACAAACAAACAAACAAAAGCAACAAAAAAATTATCTGCCCTTTGTTTAAAGGTAAAATATTTACAAAAAATTTGATGTGGACAAAGGTTCAGTGTAAACCTGCTCACGCAAATATCTGCACTGTTTAAAGGTAAAATTATAATAAAAGTGAACTGGAAAGATTTGAAACCCCTGAGACAGCAGAAAGAATTGAACATATACTAAAGTTGGAAGAAAGAATTGAACTTGGGGATATCAAAAGAGAAGTATATTTTTATATTTTATCTACTTTTTTTTTTTTTTTTTTTTTTTTTTTTTGTATTTTCAAGGTAGGGTCTCCAGGTCTAGACCAGATTGACCTGGAACTCGAACTCACAACGATCCTCTTACCTCTAGGATTAAAAGAGTGCACCACCACACCCTATCTACATTTTTTAAATTTAAAAAGAATCTGAACCAATCTGCAAATTTCTGAAAGACAGGAAATGAACCTTTTGCTACATCCTACTCTATATTTATTGCATTTTTCTAAAAAGCCATTGCAATCGTCTGCTTAGAAGTGGGTCTTGAGAAGCTGGGAATGTTGGGGCTTGTAGACAAACTGGCGCTCTTCCCTCTTGTGCACAGTGGGATAAACGCGACTGAAGAAACTCACTGTACGCAAAGGCTCTTAACAATGTTCAGTGACTTTCCTCCCTGGACTCGTCATGCTGACCCCAGGGGCCAGGCGCCAGGCCTTGGGCACTGCGGAGGAGATATGAAGGAGGGTGGTAGAGGGGCCCGCAGGAAGGGTGCGATGCAAGCTGGGTTCCCCGCGGGACTCGAGCCCAGCCAAAAGCACGCGGTAGCGCGACACTGCCCTCAGGTGGCCGCAGGCAGCATCACGCTCACGGAAGACGCAAAATTAAATTCGACTCATTACCGTGAGGACTGGATATTAACGTTAACAGTCGGAGACTTATTCTTTTCCTGTTAATGGTGCATTCCTACTTGTATTCACCGTGTGGGTCACCAGAGCACTGAAGTTATCAAGATTCCTAAGGAAACCGGCTTCCCATGTTTGGGGACAAGCAGGACACCGGGATCACACTGGGCATGCGGAAGCCTTTGGGAAGGTGGGGCTTGCAAAACTCACCGTCTGCGTCATCACACTAATGTACTCTGAATGGATAGCTTCACACAGGGGAGGTAGCGTGGCCGAGTGGTCTAAGGCGCTGGATTTAGGCTCCAGTCATTTCGATGGCGTGGGTTCGAATCCCACCGCTGCCACATCCCTTCGGTTCTCTTTTCTATCTCAGCACTGTCTGCAGTTTTCTCCCTCTTGACGTTTTTTTTTTAAATGAGATGGGATGGAAAGGAACTACAGCGCTAAGTCTCTTCCAACTACCAGCTCACCACTTTCCTTCCTTTAAAACCTAATAAGCTAACAAAAAACACTCCTTTTTTACCTCTTGGGAACCAGACTGGGATTCCTTGAAAAATTTCCGCCAGCTGCTTGGTCTTAATGCTTCCAGACCAGAGGCCAAAAGGAGTGGCTCTCTCCCAGGGACGAGGGGTATTTGTTCAGTGGTGACTGTGATCCTAACCTGAGTTAGGGAAAGGTCCTTTGCTGACTCGCATAGACCTCTGTTGGTAAAAATGTCCGGTGCCTGTAGCGGGGCTGGAGCCGCTGGGGAGGAGTTTACGCAGAAGCCTCCCGCGTGACCTCATTCATTTATTCACTCGGTGACTATAAAGGGCCCACGAGGCATGGAAACCCAGCGCGGCCTGAGGTCGCACAGTGAACAAGACACTAACTTCATTAATTACGTCCGTGAAGAGTTCTGCACTGGGCCTTCACCTGGCGCAGGGGAAGAAAGTGACATTTATAACTGCACCAAAATTGGGTTTCCAGGAAAAGGGAACTCCCAGCCGGGAGGGGCCTCAAGTGCTGCGCGGGCAATCAGGCGCCCCGCAGAGGAGCGAACAAGAGATGCGGCTGGGGCGTTGGGCCATGAACTACTAGTTAAGGTTCTGGACGTCATCCTGAGGGTTCTGGGGTACCATCCAAGGGTTTTAACCTGGCGAATAGCATACTCCAACTTGGATTTATTCAGTTCAGCAGGCGCCTGGGGTCCTGTGTGAAGAAAGCACACTGGTTCGTCCCTGAGAGTGAGTAGGTAAGGCCATGGGAAGTGGGTCAGAAACACTGTGGTATCCCGGCGTGGGGGGCGCACTACTTTAATCCCAGCACTCTGCAGGCTGAGGTAGGAGGACTGCTGTAAGTCTGAGTCCAGCCTGGCACTATAGAATGAATTTCAGGTCAGCCTGGGCTACAGTGAGACCCTACCTCAAAAAAACAAAACAAAAATAATAAAATAAAATGCGATCAATGAAACTATTTTGTTCATCATAAAATTGTATTATTACTTTTTTTTTTTCTCGAGTAAGGGTCTCTCTAGCTCAGGCTGACCTGGAATTCACTCTGTATTCTCAGGGTGGCCTTGAATTCATGGTGATACTCTTAACCTCTGCCTGCTGAGTGCGGGGATTTAAGGCATGTGCCACCACGCCCGGCATATTGTTACTTTAAAAAAATTTATTTGCTTATTTATGTGGGAGAGATAGAGACACAGAGAAAGAGAATGGGCGTGTCAGGGCCTCCAGCCACTGCAAATGAACTTTAGACTATTCGCCACCTGTGCAGCTGGCTTACATAGGTCCTGGGAATCAAACCTGGGCTCTTAGGCTTCGCAGGCTAGTGCCTTAAATGCTAAGCATTCTCTCCTCCTGCCCTGTATTACTTTTATGAGACATTCAATTTTTTACAGGTTTTTTTTTCTTGCCCCTTCTGGTACTGAAACCTAGGCTTATTATTCTGAGTCATCTCCAGATTCATAACTTGAGAACCTGAAACTGCCAAGTTGTTCTGGGCCGAAGCTGGTGTCCTTCCCAGCGGTGGCTAATCAACACAGAAGACATTTGTGTCAATGATGGGACTCACATTGGTGTCGCCAAGGATCAAAGGCAACGTTACTACAATGGGTCTAACCCTAGGTTTCTAAAACCCATCTTAGGACACGCCCAGAAAAGCCGCTGTCCCAGGAACAGAACAGACTGGACAATTCCAAAAGCACCACCAACCAGTATTAAACCCCCTGGTCCGCAGACGTCACCGCAGAGGCGGAGCTGGGGATGGAGCCAGCGGGGAGGGCGGGACAAAGCTGAGTCACGCCAGCCCAGAAGGGAATGGACTCCGGGGAGGAGTCAGTCCCAGAAGGGGAAACCACATGGTGGGTGGGGCGGAAAGGAGCGAAATCAGAGCCGGGGGTGTGGGGAGAGGAGCTGGGCTGGACCCGCAGCCGGGACAGGGTGGCAGAGGCAGGCGAAGGGGGATGTGATGCTGGGGCCTCCTGTCACCCCGCCCAGCCAGGGGTTGGAGCGAGAGGCGGGACCAGAGCCGAGCCCGAGTTGGTTTAAGACTCAAGGTGGGCAGAGGCGGGGAGAGGAAGCCTGAGGCTGGGGTCAGCCAGAATGAAGAGGTGGGGAGGGTGGGGTCAGGACTCAGGGTGCTACGCAGGACGCAAAGGTGGGGACCTGGTTTAAGACTCAAGGGTGGGGCCAGGGGCGCAGAGGTGGGACGTGGTCCGGACGCAGAGGTGGGGGTGGGGTGGGGCCAGGGCGGGGTCAGGACGCAAAGGTGGGGACCTGGTCAGGACTCAGGGGTGGGGCCAGGGCGCAGAGGTGGGACGTGATGAGGACTCAGGGGCGGGGTCAGGGCGCAAAGGTGGGGACCTGGTCAGGACTCAGGGGTGGGGGTGGGGCCAGGGCGTAGAGGTGGGACGTGGTCAGGACTCAGGGGCGGGGTCAGGTCGCAGAGAATTGCCTAACCTCTGGGCCGGGCCAGAGAGGCGGGTCAGATACCCCGGGGGTGGGGGAGTGATGGGTGAGGATGGTCAGAGGTGCTGCACAGCCGCCGGCCGTGGGTGCCCGCCTAGGAAGTGCAGGGCCAGGCCGAGCAGGCCTACGAGCAGCAGCAGCACGAGCAGTAGCCACAGGAGCGTCCGGGCCGTGCAGCCGCGTGGCTGCGCGGTCGGCGTCGTGGACTGCACGTATCCTTCCACCGTATCTGCAAAGCTGAACTTGTCCGGAGCGTAGCCCAGCTGGGCGCGGGCCTTGGCGATCTGGAAGGTGTGCGTCACGGACATGCTGAGCACCTGCGGGAGAGAAGGGGTAGCCAAGGGCTGGGCTAGTGGGAGGAGCGAGCATCCTCTGCTGCAGATGGACGGAAAGGGAGGACAGAGATAGCTTCTCCATGACATAGGGATTTAAAAAGACGGGCAGTTGCGTCTTGTTCCTGTGATGCCCTGATGGGGGAAGGGGGCTTCCTCTCTAACAACTCCGTTTCCTTGGAGGGCACTGCCTCCAGGATGCCTGTGCTGGGCCTTAGATGAATTCTTGGATGTCAGCAAGGAGAGGCTAAATGCCTCCTGACTGTAGAAGCTGCGGTGTGGCTTCTCAGGCACGTTGGTTTCTGTCTCCAGCCCCAGACCATCTGTGGCATTGTGGGCCCTGGGACAGCTTTCACGCCCTCCTGGCTGATTAAGAGTCTCTAAGAGAGGAATTCAATTATGCACTTTCCAAGGTCTGAGTTACGTTTTTCCTGTTGCCAGTTGGCCCGAGGCCCACCTGCTTCAAGGGTAAAATACATAACAGCTATCAACTAGGTAATGTGCATTCTGCATGGCGTGAGCTAAACCCTTTATACACTTTTTTCTCATTTAACCCTCTGAGGTGGCACAGTTTCCTCTCTCTCGCTTTTTTGGTTTTTCGAGGTAGGGTTTCACTGTGGTCCAGGTTGACCTGGAATGCACTCCGTAGTCTCAGAGTGCCCTCGAACTCACGGTGATCCTCCTACCTCTGCCGCCCGAGTGCTGGGATTAAAGGTGTGTGCCACCACGCAGGGCATGTTTCCTCTTTACCTGGAAATTGAACGTCAGAGAGACTTGCCCAGAATCACATGCAAGAATTACTTTCTAGACCATGGTCTCCTCTGCTGTGCTGGGGCCTGGAGATGTCACCTGTTTCATTTACTTCTGTCCTGCTCCTCAGCTGAACAACAGCTGCACGATTTTTCAGAAGAGTTCTGCACTGGGCCTTCACCTGGCGCAGGGGAAGAAAGTGACATTTATAACTGCACCAAAATTGGGTTTCCAGGAAAAGGGAACTCCCAGCCGGGAGGGGCCTCAAGTGCTGTGCGGGCAATCAGGCGCCCCGCAGAGGAGCGAACAAGAGATGCGGCTGGGGCGTTGGGCCATGAACTACTAGTTAAGGTTCTGGACGTCATCCTGAGGGTTCTGGGGTACCATCCAAGGGTTTTAACCTGGCGAATAGCATACTCCAACTTGGATTTATTCAGTTCAGCAGGCGCCTGGGGTCCTGTGTGAAGAAAGCACACTGGTTCGTCCCTGAGAGTGAGTAGGTAAGGCCATGGGAAGTGGGTCAGAAACACTGTGGTATCCCGGCGTGGGGGGCACACTACTTTAATCCCAGCACTCTGCAGGCTGAGGTAGGAGGACTGCTGTAAGTCTGAGTCCAGCCTGGCACTATAGAATGATTTTCAGGTCAGCCTGGGCTACAGTGAGACCCTACCTCAAAAAAACAAAACAAAAATAATAAAATAAAATGCGATCAATGAAACTATTTTGTTCATCATAAAATTGTATTATTACTTTTTTTTTTTCTCGAGTGAGGGTCTCTCTAGCTCAGGCTGACCTGGAATTCACTCTGTATTCTCAGGGTGGCCTTGAATTCATGGTGATACTCTTAACCTCTGCCTGCTGAGTGCGGGGATTTAAGGCATGTGCCACCACGCCCGGCATATTGTTACTTTAAAAAAATTTATTTGCTTATTTATGTGGGAGAGATAGAGACAGAGAGAAAGAGAATGGGCGTGTCAGGGCCTCCAGCCACTGCAAATGAACTTTAGACGCATTCGCCACCTGTGCAGCTGGCTTACATAGGTCCTGGGGAATCAAACCTGGGTTCTTAGGCTTCGCAGGCTAGTGCCTTAAATGCTAAGCATTCTCTCCTGCCCTGTATTACTTTTATGAGACATTCAATTTTTTACAGGTTTTTTTTTCTTGCCCCTTCTGGTACTGAAACCTAGGCTTATTATTCTGAGTCATCTCCAGATTCATAACTTGAGAACCTGAAACTGCCAAGTTGTTCTGGGTCGAAGCTGGTGTCCTTCCCAGCGGTGGCTAATCAACACAGAAGACATTTGTGTCAATGATGGGACTCACATTGGTGTCGCCAAGGATCAAAGGCAACGTTACTACAATGGGTCTAACCCTAGGTTTCTAAAACCCATCTTAGGACACGCCCAGAGAAGCCGCTGTCCCAGGAACAGAGCAGACTGGACAATTCCAAAAGCACCACCAACCAGCATTAAACCCCCTGCTCCGCAGACGTCACCGCAGAGGAGGAGCTGGGGATGGAGCCAGCGGGGAGGGCGGGACAAAGCTGAGTCACGCCAGCCGAGCAGGGAATGGACTCCGGGGAGGAGTCAGTCCCAGAAGGGGAAACCACATGGTGGGTGGGGCGGAAAGGAGCGAAATCAGAGCTGGGGGTGTGGGGAGAGGAGCTGGGCTGGACCCGCACGGGGGACAGGGTCGCGGAGGCAGGCGAAGGGGGATGTGATGCTGGGGCCTCCTGTCACCCCGCCCAGCCCCAGGTGTGCTGCTACGCGGATCGCCGAGCCCGGTTGGTTTAAGACTCAAGAGAGGGGCGTAGGCGTGGCCAGGACTCAGGGGCGGGGTCAGGGCGCACGGGGTGGGGAGGGGTGGGGTGAGGACTCAGGGGCGGGGTCAGGACGCAAAGGTGGGTTTAAGACTCAGGAGAGGGGGGTGGGGCCAGGGCGCAGAGGTGGGACGTGGTCCGGAGGTGGGGGTGGTGAGGGGTGGGGTGGGGCCAGGGCGTAGAGGTGGGACGTGGTCAGGACTCAGGGGTGGGGCCAGGGCGCAGAGGTGGGATGTGATGAGGACTCAGGGGCGGGGTCAGGGCGCAAAGGTGGGGACCCGGTCAGGACTCAGGGGTGGGGTGGGGCCAGGGCGTAGAGGTGGGACGTGGTCAGGACTCAGGGGCGGGGTCAGGTCGCAGAGAATTGCCTAACCTCTGGGCCGGGCCAGAGAGGCGGGTCAGATACCCCGGGGGTGGGGGAGTGATGGGTGAGGATGGTCAGAGGTGCTGCACCGCCGCCGGCCGTGGATGCTCGCCTAGGAAGTGCAGGGCCAGGCCGAGCAGGCCTACGAGCAGCAGCAGCACGAGCAGTAGCCACAGGAGCGTCCGGGCCGTGCAGCCGCGTGGCTGCGCGGTCGGCGTCGTGGACTGCACGTATCCTTCCACCGTATCTGCAAAGCTGAACTTGTCCGGAGCGTAGCCCAGCTGGGCGCGAGCCTTGGCGATCTGGAAGGTGTGCGTCACGGACATGCTGAGCACCTGCGGGAGAGAAGGGGTAGCCAAGGGCTGGGCTAGTGGGAGGAGCGAGCATCCTCTGCTGCAGATGGACGGAAAGGGAGGACAGAGATAGCTTCTCCATCACATAGGGATTTAAAAAGACGGGCAGTTGCGTCTTGTTCCTGTGATGCCCTGATGGGGGAAGGGGGCTTCCTCTCTAACAACTCCGTTTCCTTGGAGGGCACTGCCTCCAGGATGCCTGTGCTGGGCCTTAGATGAATTCTTGGATATCAGCAAGGAGAGGCTAAATGCCTCCTGACTGTAGAAGCTGCGGTGTGGCTTCTCAGGCACGTTGGTTTCTTGTCTCCAGCCCCAGACCATCTGTGGCATTGTGGGCCTCGGGGACAGCTTTCACGCCCTCCTGGCTGATTAAGAGTCTCTAAGAGAGGAATTCAATTATGCACTTTCCAAGGTCTGAGTTACGTTTTTCCTGTTGCCAGTTGGCCCGAGGCCCACCTGCTTCAAGGGTAAAATACATAACAGCTATCAACTAGGTAATGTGCATTCTGCATGGCGTGAGCTAAACCCTTTATACACTTTTTTCTCATTTAACCCTCTGAGGTGGCACAGTTTCCTCTCTCTCTCGCTTTTTTGGTTTTTCGAGGTAGGGTTTCACTGTGGTCCAGGTTGACCTGGAATGCACTCCGTAGTCTCAGAGTGCCCTCGAACTCACAGTGATCCTCCTACCTCTGCCGCCCGAGTGCTGGGATTAAAGGTGTGTGCCACCACGCAGGGCATGTTTCCTCTTTACCTGGAAATTGAACGTCAGAGAGACTTGCCCAGAATCACATGCAAGAATTACTTTCTAGACCATGGTCTCCTCTGCTGTGCTGGGGCCTGGAGATGTCACCTGTTTCATTTACTTCTGTCCTGCTCCTCAGCTGAACAACAGCTGCACGATTTTCTCACTGACAGGCCCCTGGGGTCAAATCCCTGGTCCTGGATACTTTATTGGGGGAGGGAGAGAGGCCATTTTTTTTTTTTTTTTTTTTTTTTTTTTTTTTTTTTTTTTGGTTTTTCAAGGTAGGGTCTCACTCTGGTCCAGGCTGACCTGGAATTAACTATGTAGTCTCAGGGTGGCCTCGAACTCATGGCGATCCTCCTACCTCTGCCTCCTGAGTGCTGGGATTAAAGGCGTGCGCCACCATGCCCGGCCCGAGGCCAGTTTTTGTCTCCTTTTTTTTTTTGTTGTTGTTGTTGTTGGTTTTTCGAGGTAGGTCTCACTCTGGCCCAGGCTGACCTGGAATTAACTATGTAGTCTCAGGGTGGCCTCAAACTCACGGTGATCCTCCTACCTCTGCCTCCCGAGTGCTGGGATTAAAGGCATGTGCCACAACACCCAGCTTAGTTTTTGTCTCCTTTTGCCCCAGATATTGAGCGCAGGCTTTTAGGAATGCATAAGTAAGGTTACTCCAGCTGGGTTAGTTAGTATTCCAGAAAGAACTGAGCAACTATTTAATGGAGAAACAGCTGTGAACTAGGCAAGCAGATCCTGGTACAGTACCCTCAGAGATCAGCCTTGACTGTGACCTCCTCCCAGACTTCCTCAGCCTGGCCCCTGCATGCTGAGAAGTTCCTCATAGCATCCCCCAGAGTAGCTCTTATTACCATGTGTTGAATTTCCTGGTGTCTGAGGTGTCTCCCTCTGAACAATGAGCTTTCCGATCTAAGGACTGTCTTCTTACTTCCAGTGCTCAAAACAGTGCCTGGCACACAGTAGGTGCTTAGTAAGCTGATGCACAAACATCTATAATCAGATTGGAGGGGTGAGTGGTGTGTCACAGACTGACCAGCAGAGGGCGCCTGAGCCACAGCCTCAAAATCTTTCAACTTTGTCCCTAGGCAAAACAAGGAAATCCACAATTTAGAGAGATGCCTAATGACTGACTCTAAAGCACTTTGGCCGCTATTTTCCATTGGTTTGATCGTCCATTCGCTTCACAAACTAGGGGTTAAGCTTTAGGTTTAGGTTCAAATCCCAACAACACGCAAGCTAGTGATTCTAGTAGGTAACTTCATTGTGCATTTTATCTCTCCCCTGTAATGGGGCTTGGCTACACAGAATTTACAGGACAGTGTAGATGAACTAACACTAAAGGCCTGGGCCTGGCTATGGGCACTGTCTTCACGACTCTCTATCAACCTGATTGGAATGCAGGCAGCTACTTCTGTGGCATATTCTCCACCCTCCCTCATCCTCTGGGTCAGGAGTGCTGAACTAAAGCAAATTCCAGTATGGTGTGACCGTGGACAAGTCACTGATTTAGCTAGTGCTGTTTTTCATCATAAAGTGGAGATTATCACCTTTTGTCCTCCCAAACTTAGTGGGGCATCAGAAAGAATCAAATAAGTGACCCCAAATACTGCTTGTTGCCTTCCTGTCTGCAGACTGCATAAAAAATTTTTTTTTTTGAAATGTATGTGCTAAGCAAATATAAAGCCAGAACATCATTACCATGAGAAGGGTGTTCTGTACACAAGAAGGTACTTAATCAGGATGTGGTGGCGCATGCCTTTAATCCCAGCACTCAGGAGGCAGAGGTATGAGGATCACTGTGAGTTCAAAGCCAGCCTGGGATTGCAGAGTGAGTGCCAGGTCAGCCTGGGCTCTTGAGACCCTACTTTGAAAAGAACAAAATAAAGAAAAAAAGTTCTTAATATATACTTTTTTTTGCATGTTGCATGTGTGTGGACGTCAGTGGAGGACTTTGGGTATCTTTCTACCTTACTAATGATGAAGAAAGGAGAGAGAATTTGGAT
Source organism: Orientallactaga sibirica (assembly GCA_036365145.1). Taxonomy (NCBI): domain Eukaryota; kingdom Metazoa; phylum Chordata; class Mammalia; order Rodentia; family Dipodidae; genus Orientallactaga; species Orientallactaga sibirica. The sequence continues at coordinate 1,845,317 of JAEOAD010000888.1, forward strand.
AGGTAGTTTAAGGTAGCAGGGCCCTCTGCTAAAAGTGGGAAATGTCCCTGAACCTGTAAAGAGGGATCTGGTTTTCCTTTAGATCTTTTCCCCTAAATTAGTTTCTCTTTCTGGGATGAGAACTGGACTGACCAGAGAATCCCCCTCCTCTAGTATTCTCAGTCTGCTTTTCTTTCCTGACCCACCAACCAATCAAGGTCCTCCATATACATTTAAACTTAAACAGGGCCGGGAGAGATGGCACACACCTTTAATCCTTGGAAGGCAGAGGTAGAAGGGGATCACCATGAGTTCGAAGTCACCCTGAGCTAGAGCAAGACCTAACCAAAATAAATAAATAAATAAATAAATAAATAAATAAATAAATAAATAAATAGGTAGTACAAGGGATCCCGATCCAAGTTACCTGCTGCTTGGAACCCCTTCCCAACTCTGCAGCTTTCTGCTTTACTTTCAAGGTAGGGTCTCACTGTAGCCCAGTCTGACCTGGAATTCACTATGTAGTCTCAGGGTGGCCTCGAACTCACAGTGATTCTCCTACCTCTGCCTCCCGAGTGCCCTACCACGCCAAGCTCTTTCATTCTTTTAATATTTTTATTTATTTATTTGAAAAAGAGAGAGGCAGAGAGAGGGTGAGGGAGGGAGAGAGAACGGGCGCGCCAGGGCATCCAGCCACTGCAAACAAACTTCAGGAGTTTGTTTACAGCAGATGAAGGCCCTAGCATGCCTATTCTCTCTCTCTCTCAAATAAATTAAATTAAAATATTTTATATTTATTTGCAAACAGAGAAAAAGAGAGAGAGAGAATAGGTATGTCAGGGCCTCTAGCCACTGCAAATGAAGTCAAGATGTATGTGCCACCTTTTTTGCATCAGGCTTAACATGAGTACTGGGGAATTGAACTTGGGTCTTTAGACTTTGTAGGCAAGTGCCTTAACCACTGAGCAATCTCTCCAGCCCACGTCTGGCTTTTTACATGGGTGCTGAGGCTCAAACTCAGGTACCTCCCCTTACCATCTTATTAGTTGAGACAGGCTCTCTCATTGAACCCAGAGCGCACTGATTTAGCTAGTTTAACTAGCCAGTGAAGCCTAGGATTTTTTTGTCTCTGTCTGCTCAGTGTGGGGATCATAGCTGGGCATTTGGCATTTACTTGGGTTCTGGGCATCTGAACTCAGGTCCTTTTGTTTGTGAGGCAAGTGCTTCACGCACTGAGCCATCTGCCCAGCTACGTGAGTGCGTGTGCATATGTCTTGAGAGTCAGTGGGCTTGGTGATGTTCAAAGGAGGACATGTCATGGAGCCTGCCATTGGGAGTCTCAGCTCTGGCTGGAAGATAAGCCTCGTATGGACAAAACAACAGTGATGAGGGAATTATGCCACTTCACTGCAAGACGGCATGGTCGGAGCAAAAGCCCAGCAGTTGGGAGGATTATAAAGGAGGCAGCACCAGCTTTGGGGCCAGGTGAGCAGTTCTGGGACCTTATATAAGTTACCCAGTGACAGGGCCACAGGAGTGAGGCAGCAATGGGGAGTGTGGAGAAGGAAGTGCAGGGCCAGGGGCTCCACTTACCTCACTGGGGGTGAGCAGTGGTGGAGTGCTGCAGAGGGGCCTCAGGGCCAGATGAAGGTATTCCGACATGGTGGCTGCAGGGAGAAAGCAGGTGAGAGGAGCCCTGGCTCTGTGCCAATGCCAGGGACCCTGGGACAAATCTACTGGGAGCATTGCTTAGATTGCTAGGGCCCCCTTTGCAGGTCAGTGGATTTCTTTAAGTAAGCAGCACTCACACGTGTACCTTTTTAGCTGGGAGATATGTCAGTATAGCATATGTAACTTCTTTTTTTTTTTTTTTCGAGGTAGGGTCTCACTCTAGCTCAGGCTGACCTGGAATTCACTATGTAGTCTCAGGGTGGCCTTGAACTCATGGCAATCCTCCTACCTCTGCCTCCTAAGTGCGGGGATTAAAGGTGTGTGCCACCACCAGGCCTGGCTATCATAAGTAACCTTATATCACAAATATTACAGGGCAGAAGTTGTGAAATGAATCTGAGAATACTTAAATATCTATCTACTTTCTCTCTCTCTCTCTTTCTGTGTATGTATGTGTCTCCAGAATTTGACATGTAGTTCCAGACTTGCCTTGACCTCTCCATCCTCCTGACTCTCCTCCCAAGTGCTGGCATTACAGGTGTGCACCACCACACCCGCTCTCTACTGTCTTGCTAAGCTGACTTGTGCTTCTCACGCTGGGTATAGTGGTACACGCCTTTAGTCTCAGCATTCAGGAGGCAGAGGTGGGAGGATTACCGTGAGTTCCAGGTCACCCTGAGACTACATAGTGAATATCAGATCAGCCTGAGCTAGAGCAAGACCCTACCTCAAAAAAAAAAAAAAAAAAAAAAAAAGCATACCTTTTCTGAAATCCTAAGCATGCTTGTCCTGACACTTTGGGGCTTTTCCAAATATATATTTTTTTAAATCCCCAAGGGGCTGGAGAGATGGCTTAGCTGTTAGGGTGCTTGCCTGTGAAGTCTAAGGACACAAGTTCGATTCCCCAGTACCCACATAAAGCCAGATACCCAAAGTGGCACATGCCTCTGGAGTTCAATTGCAATGGCTAGAGGACATGGTGCATCAATTTTCTCTCTCTTTCTCTCTCTCTCTCTCATAAATAAAATAAATTTTAAAAAGATTTTAATCTGGGTGTGGTGGCACACGCCTTTAATCCCAGCACTTGGGAGGCAGAGGTAGGAGGATCGCCATGAGTTCAAGGCAACCCTGAGACTACATAGTGAATTCCAGGTCAGCCTGGGCTAGAGCAAGACCGTACCTTAAAAAAACAACAAAAGCTGGGCGTGGTAGCCCAGGTCTTTAATGAAGCAAGTGCTGGGATTAAAGGCTTGTGCCACCACACCTGGCTCTAAATAACTGTTTTTAAAAGACTATTTTAATCTGTCCACAAGCAGAGTTCAACAGGGTAGCCTGTATCTTTGTTTATATTATTATAAATTATTGTTACAAATTAAATCATTATAAATTATTTTACTATGTGTTTATACTCTTCTGCTGGGTGTTTAAGACCAAGTAGGTAGCCAAATTTTACATATATTAGGGTCAGTTGTGGTTCAGAGGCGTGACTTTTAGGGACCTGGGGCTCAGGTCCAGGTGATTCTAAAGACAACTGAGTTGTCTTTCACTCTGCTGTGAACTGGGCATTTCTATACAATCCTCCCCAAAGGCTCTCAACGATGGTTGCAGATGCAACATGGCAATCCTTGTGTGTGAGAGTCACCTGCCTGGTTGGATAAGCTTGCAGGCCCTTGTCTTCAGTGGCAAGCAACTGAATGGATATAACTTTTTTTTCCCCAGGTAGTGTCTTTTTGTAGCTCAGACTGACCTGGAATTCACTATGTAGTCTCAGGCTCACCACAAACTCATAGAGATCCTCCTACCTCTGCCTCACGAGTGCTGGGATTAAAGGTGTACACCACCATGAATATTTTTTTGTTTGTTTTTTCTTTGTGAATGGATCTAAAATAGAGTAGGTCCAGCCACAGGTGTGCCAGGAACACAGCCCTTTGTGACTTCAGGGCACTTGTCCGCTTGGGCTGGTACCCCTGCTCTTCATTCAAGCTAGAAGGAGGCCAGCAGACAGACGCTGGGTAGGAGGTGGGAGCAGAGTGCAGCAGCGGGTCACACTGTTCTGGTGAGGTGGGACTGGGGGTGGGAGCAGACACTGAACTACAGCGTGAGGAGGAAGGACTTCCCACATGACCAAAAGTAACCCTAACATTAGGGTTACTTGGGGGGGGGCAGACTCAGGACTCGCTCCGTTCCTGCCTGGCATCATGCCTTCCAGCACAGGTCCAGGTGCCCTTTCTCACTGTGGCATGTCACCAGCCTCTCAGATCCACAGTGCCATCTTTACAGTGGGTTCAATCACACTGGCCTGGTAAGGGATTTGGGTTTCAACAGGCCAGGTCTATGGAGAGGGAATCAAGGTGTCTATGGAAATTTGTTTTTTCAGTTCCTATAGTAATTTGTTTGTTTCAGTTCTGTGGGTAGAATCAAGAGCCTTATGCACCCTACCACTGAGCTACATACCCAGCCAACAATGACAAAGTTAGAGGCACTTACTCCTCCAAGTGCAGGACTGGGCTAGGTGCCCTTATACAGACTGTTTAAATGAAATTCTGGGATGGAGAGATGGTTGAGTGGTTAAGATGCTTGCCTACAAAGCCTAAGGTAGACACAGGTTCAATTCTCCAGGTCCCACGTAAACCAGATGCATGCACGGCCCATGTGTCTGGAGTTTGTTTGCAATAGCTAGAGCCCTGGTGTGCCCATTCTCTCTCTCTCTCTTTCTTTCCCTCTCTCAGTCTCAAATAAATAAAAATGATTTTAAAAAAAAATTAAAAGCCGGGCGTGGTGGTGCATGCCTTTAATCCCAGCACTCGGGAGACAAAGGTAGGAGGATTGCCATGAGTTCAAGGACACCCTGAGACTACATAGTTAATTCCAGGTCAGCCTGGACCAGAGTGAGACTCTACCTTGAACCCCCCCCCCAAAAAAAATTTTTTTAAAAAATCTGGGTGTGGTGGTGCATGCCTCTAATCCCAGCACTCGGGATTAAATTAGGGGATTATCATGAGTTTGAGGCCACCCTGAGAATAAAGAGTAAATTCCAAGTCAGCCTAGGCTAGAGTGCGACCCTACCTTGAAAAACAAACAAAACAAAAAAATTTTTTAAAAGGAAATTCTATACCCTTTGGGTGCCTTTTTGGCCTCCTCCAGGCCCAAACAATGAGGTGAAGCATGTACGCCTTTGTGCACACCTGACACACGGAGGGAGGCTTCAATAAACTCTTACCTGTCACATAAACCAAGGAAGTCGGCAACTGGATCCAGGGCTGGCTATACCCCAGCTTCTCAAACTGCAAGGGAAAATGGCCTGAGATGAGAACTGGTTGTTCAGGGGCTGGCGTGGAAAGATCACCTGCTCCCTGTACCCCAGCTGGCAGAGGACCCCCACTGGCCCCAACGGCAGGCCCTGAACAAGTCCCAAGCCTATGTTAGGCTGGGTATAAAATTCACTTCTTGGCCAGGGTAACTCAAACAGGGATTCAATTTGTGGAGTGGGTTTCTAACCTGGGATCTTTCAAAATTTTTATTACATCTGCCTACTTCTAAGGATGCTTCCAGGCACTTGAGTAGAATAGGATTTTTTTTTTCTAAAGTTGAGTTTTTCTGCTATCAAAGAAAAATGAATAAATAAAACTCAACAAGTATGTGGGAGGTAGGAGGAGATGCAAGAAGAGTCAGGTTGGCACAGAATGAATGGAACTCTCTCTAGGTCAAGAAGAGAGACTAGCAAGGGCTGGCAGGATGGGGAGAAGCCAGAGTCCCCTCCCTGTGCTTGGGAGAGGCAGAACTGGCAACTGCCCTGGAAAAGTGCCTCAGTGAGAGGTTAAACCTGGATTATTGTGTAACACAGCAGCTGTCCTGAGACACAAAAACACACGTCGACACAAAAATGTGCTTGTGAGTGTTCCCTGTGGTATCATAGCTCAAAAATGGAGAATTCCAAATCCCCATTAGCTGATGAACAGAGATGACAGCACATGGTAAATCCATAGACTGGATTTCTAGCCATAAAAAGGGATGAACTCACCCTAATGCAGTTCAATGGGAGAGAGAAAAATGAAAGGAGAGTGAAGATACTTAACAGTGAACACTGAAACCTTAAATTTGGCCAGCCAAATGAACCAACAGGTGCAATAGTAACATGTCTGTTATGGGGAAAACCAACCACTCTCTAATTGGACTGGAGGCCTGCTCCATGGGAGGGAATACATCCCTGATACTGAAAACCTATGACAGGGGTAGTCATGAGCCCTAAGGGTGTAATGTCTGCTGGTGTCTTGCTAAATGTATATACTATGCTCACCAAACTGCCCAGTAAGCTCTTCTCTTAATGTCCACACCCATATATTAATGCTACTCTCACTTTTGTTTAGAGAAGCTTCTCTTTTCAGATGGTGACAACCTTGGGATGACTCGGAAGGCACCATGGTGCTGAGAAGTGACAGAGGAGTGCTCAGCACCGAAACATCTCAAACCCACCTTCCAAGGCTCAGGGTCCAGTGCGGAAGAGGGGGCGGAAAAATGTAAGAGCCAAAGGAAGAGTAAGATTCCTTACAACGTGCTCCTCCAGACAAAATGGCCTGGATATCCATGACCTCACAGCGACTGTCACTACCTACACAAGACCATCATAATAGGAGGGAAAGATCATGACATCAAACTGAAGAGAGACTGATTGAGAGGGGGAGGGGATAAGATGGAAAGTAAAGTTTCAAAGGGGAAAGTGGGGGCAGGGAGGGAAGTACCATGGGATCTTGTCTACAATTAAAGAAGTTGTCAAAAAAAAAAAAAAAAAAAAAAAACAACGGGATGAAGTTGGGCCTGGAGAGATGGCTTAGCAGTTAAGTGATTGCCTGTGAAGCCTAAGGATCCTGGGTCAAGGCTCGATTCCCCAGGATCCACGTAAGCCAGATGCACAAGGTGGAACATGCATCTGGAGTTCGTTTGCAGTGGCTGGAGGCCCTGGCATGCCCATTCTCTATCTATCTGCTTCTTTCTCTGTCTGTCTGTCGCTCTCAAATAAATAAATAATAAACAACAACAAAAAAGAAATTTCTTATATAACAAAAGGGATGAAGTCTTGACATGACTTATGCCATAACATGGATGAGGAACTAAGGCAGAGGAGCCAGATAAAAGATCATGAACCTGACGTGGTGGCACACACCTTTAATCTCTGCACCCTGGAGATAGAGGTAGGAGGAATTTCGTGAGTTTGAGGCCAGCCTGGGACTATATAGTACATTCCAGGTGAGCCTTGGCTAGAGTGAGACCCTACCTGGAAAATTGAAAAAAAAAAAAAAAGACAAATCCTATGAGTCTATGTATATGAAACATCCAGAATAGGCAAATCTATAGAGAAGGAATTGTGATTAGCTGGGGGTGGGGGTGGTGTGAGAGCAGAGGTGAGGTGGGTCAAGTATAGGGCTGTGGCAGCTAACAGGTAGGTTTGTTTTGTTTTCTGAGGATGTTTTCTATTTGTGTGTGTGTGTGTGTGTGTGTTTTAAGGTAGGCTGTCACTCTAGCCCAGGCTCTCCTGGAATTCACTCTGTATTCTCAGGCTGGCCTCAAACTCATTGTCATCCTCCTACCTCTGCCTCCCAAATCTTAAAGTCCTTAAAGGCATGTGCCACCATGCCCAGCTGTTGTGGGGTTTTGTTGTTGTTTTAATATTTTATTTTGATTTATTTATTTGAGAGAGAGAGAGAGAGAGAGAGAGGGAGGGAGAAAAAGAGAGAACGCGCACACCAGGGTCTCCAGCTGCTGCAAACGAACTCCAGACGCTTGTGCCACCTTGGCATCTGGCTTATATGGGGCCTGGGGAATCGAACCCAGGTCCTTTGGCTTAGTAGGCAAGTGCCTTAACCTCTAAGCCATCTGTCCAGCTCCAGAGTTGGTTTCTAAGGTGAGTACTGGGGTTCTGGAAGTAGGAAAGGATGAGAAAGAAGGCAGGATTCTCACTGGGGTTGGGGGGGGTGGACACCTACCAGTGGAGCTATCCACTCAAAGAGGTTGACGCTGTCCCCGTCGTTGATGTAGTATGCCTGCCCACTCTGAGGGGGACATGAGGGAAGGGGGACAGTCAGTTGTCTGCCCACCAGCCTGACCCCACCCTTGGGGATGGCTCCCTGTTGCTGCTTCAGTCGCCTTGTTCTCGTGAGTAGCTCCCAGGTCTGAGGACAGACCTGTGCTACTCCCTGTGAATGCTGGGGCCACCGCACTGACAAGCTGTGACTCTGATGAAGTCACTCAGCTTCTCTGGACTTTAGCTTCTTCATCTGAGGAAGGGGAGGAAAATGACGGACTTGCCTTGTCCTTGTGAAGATTAGATGCAACACTGTGTGCAGTTCTTATTTTGCAATTAAGATCAGCCAAGAGCCAACGATGAGACTCCCCTAGGGTGGGGCCCCCTGCTTATGGGCTGTAGGGTCGCAGGACACTCACGGCCACATAGCCTTTGGCTGCAGTGAGGGCCTCGGCTGCCAGCAGGTGTGCCTGCACCAGATTCTGGATGTGGACCCAGTTCATCCGCATCCTGTGGTCCCCGAATCGGAACATGAACAGTCTCTTCTTAATGTGGTTCTGGCAGGGTGGGGGCGACAGAGGCAGCTCAGTTGGTGGTTTTACACTGCAACTACCTGCTCACAGTGCCCACGTGTCTAGCACCCGGCAAGATCCCTGACTCCTGTATCCAGTGACCTCCAGTCATTTCCACTTGCTTGTCTCACAGTCAACTTTGGACCATCTCTGGCCTTCCCACCTGCTCTCACACCTCACATTTAAACCATCTTCAAACCCTGATGCCCCACATTTTATTTATTTATTTATTTATTTATTTATTTATTTATTTATTTATTTATTTTTTTTTCCCAAGGTAGGGTCTCACTCTAGCTCAGGCTGACCTGGAATTCACTATGTGGTCTCAGGGTGGCCTTGAACTCTTGGCGATCCTCCTACCTCTACCTCCCGAGTTTGAGTGCTGGGATTAAAGGTGTGTGCCACCAAGCCCAGCTATGTATCTATGTTTTTATGTTGTTTTTGCGAGAGTGGCCATCTTTTCCCTTGGGTGCTCAAAGCCTATCCTTCTGCAAGGGCCTTCCCGACTCCCTAGTTCTCTCAGCCCACTCTACTCCCCGCCCCCCACACTGTGCCTGGCACCTTCCAATATGCTGTAAAATCCAATATGCCTATTGTTTAATCTATCTCTTTGTGTGAAAATAAGACACCTCACAAAAGGAGGGACTGCCTGCTTTGTTCACTGATCTGTCCCCAGACTAGACTAGTGCTGAGCACACAGTAGGAATTCATTAAGCATTTGTTGAATGAATAAAACGAATGAATGAAGGAGTCACTGCAGTTGGCCCCTTACCCCTGTGAGAAGGGTCAACTTTAAGGTCCCAGAAGAGGGAGGGATGTTTGAAACTGCATCCCTCCACTGGAAACCTTCCTGGGCTCCCCATGGCCTTGCACTCACACATCAAATGTGCCACAGGGATGCCTTGCTGCTTCCTACACTGATGATGCTCTGTCTCCCTTCTAGGCTTGTGCCCACAGTGCATCCTCTGTTTGGCCTACTTGGGTGACCCTCCTTTCTCCTCCCAACAGCCCAGACATTATTTCCTGCCCGAAGCCCTCGTTGGCATCCCCTGCTTGGCCCTGGCATCCTTCGACCTCACCACACTGAAAATGTGACTGTTCTGTCTGCCTGACCAAGGCTCTGAGGATAGGGCCTAGAGGCCCTTGGAGCTATATTTTTAGCACCCAGCTTTTTCTAGAGTTTTCCAGCATAAAGACCCTTCAATGGCAGCCCAAGATGAACCACCCACTCTATAGGGAGCCAATATGAGGGTCACAGTTCCCTGTCCCCTCCTTAGTGGGTAGGCTCTGCTAGCACACACTGAGAGCTATGACCAGGCAGACTGAGGGGACTGGCTGGGGGCAGGGACATCTCGCAGCATGGAGGGTCTCAGGCTGGGAACACTGCCCCTAGATAGACATGGTAAAGGAGGACTGAGAGGGCCCAATCAATGTACACAGCAATCTGGTTCCCTCTGCCTGGGTCTCTAGAAGGCTGGGATGACATACCACCACCCGGGGCAGGTGCCTCTGCTCTTGGGGGCCGTAGATCCCTGGAGGTCGCAGCACACAGGTACGAAGGATGCCTCCTCCTAGGATACAGGGGAAGGTGGTCAGGGGTCTGTGGAAGAGCAGCTCATAGGGACAGCGAGCCAAAACTATCTATATCTCCTGCTCCTTATCTATGGGAAGCCCAGTATACACCACCCTCTGTCACAGCAGCCCAATCTCTTTGGTAGAAGTCTGTACACGTGATGCTCTTAGGCTATTCTCTCAGTGTCAATGAACTGGGACCCTAAATCCTAAGAGAAGACCCACCCCAAGAACGCTGACCATCATCTTATCTTATGTTGCTCAAGCTGCCTGACTCCATCCTTCCTAAGTCTGGTGGGCATATTTGTACAAATCTGTTTTCCAGACACTATGCTATGTATCCCAGGACCAGTGTCTCCTCATCATACCCAAACATTCCAGTGGCTATACCTCTCAATTATCACCCTTCATAATGAGGCCGGGTGTAGCGGGTGATACAGTGGACCCCCAGAAATATGCCCACATTCCAGAACCTGTGGAGTGCTTTTGTTTGGGAGAAGGGCCTTCATAGGATCTCGAGTTGAGGTCTTCCTAGACTGTCAGCTGGGCCTAAGTCCAATGACAAGGGTTTAAAGAGACTCACAGAGAACAGGCAGAGAGATGAGGCCATGTAAAAATGGAGGCAGGGATGGGAGTTTTGTAGCCATTGGCTTGGGTCTACCTGAAGCTGGAAGACACAAGGAAGGGCCCTTCTCTAGAGCTACGGAGGGAGTTCTGACGACTGGCCTCCAGAAGGCAAGAGAACTTTCTATTGTTTTCAGCCACCAAGGGAGTGATAGAATAGTAACCAACCCTGGCAGAGGCAGGAGGACACAGACTGCCACTGAGCTGGGACCCTATCTCAGAACTCTGCTCTTCAGATCAGCGCCCTCTATGTCAAGTGACAGGGACAGTCCCAGGAACCAGACTGGGTTGTAAGGAATGCAAATCACCCCAGGTGACCATGGTTGGCCTCCTGGAAGGCAGGTGTCAGGTGAGCTTTTCTGTAGTGTCCGGCTAAGTTTAAACTCTCAGTCCCCGGGGGCATGGTGGAGGGAGGTCAGGTTACAGTTGACAGTGCCCAGTGGGGCACTGGGCAGCCATGTCATGGTGGGGCCAGCCCAGGGTGTCCATGACTCCCCTGATCATGGAAAGATGTGGACGCACATATGAATAATTCCCAGTCACAGATTAGGTGTCTGGGACTGACAGGGGAAACCCCAAGAGAGAAAGGACTTCAAGCGCACGGGGTCAAACCCTCAGGGAAACACAGTGGCTCTGATGGGAGTGGGGACGTTTTAGGGCAAAGTGCCCATATTCAAAGACCTGCTCTACCATGCCTACAGAGTAGCACAGTGGGTAGGACACAGGCTCTGGTGTCTAAGCCCATCCTTCCTATCCAATAGCTGTGTGAACTTGAATGAATCACTCTTTCCTCACCTGTAAATTGGGCAAACAATTTCAAGTATTTCTTGTCCTCCAAATCCATTTGCCTTCCAATTTAGTTTTCTTTTCTTTTTTAAATTTATTTATTTATTTGAGAGTGACAGACAGACAGACAGGGGAGAGAGAGAGAGAATGGGCACAACAAGGCCTCCAGCCACTGCAAATGAACTCCAGATGCATGTGCCACCTTGTGCATCTGGCTTATGTGGGTAGGTAACTGGGGAATTGAGCCTCGAACTGTGGTCCTTAGGCTTCATAGGCAAGCGCTTAACCACTAAGCCATCTCTCCAGCCGCCCAAATTTAGTTTTCTTTCTTTTCTTTTTTCTTTTCCCTTGGTGCCACTGGGGATTGAACACAGGGCTTTATACATGTTAGGCTAGTGCTTTATCGTTGACCTACATCTCTTTCCTCTTTTTTTTTTTTTTCAAGGTAGGGTCTCACTCTAGCCCAGGCTGACCAGGAACTCACTCTGTAGCTCCAGGTTGGCCTCAAACTCATGGCAATCCTCCTATCTCTGCTTCCTCAGTGCTGGGATTAAAGGCATGAACATCCCAGCCCTTTGTTTATTTATTTTGGTTTTTTGAGGTAGGGTTCCACTCTAGTCCGGGCTGATCTGGAATTCACTATGTAGTCTCAAGGTGGCCTGGAACTCACGGTGATTCTCCTACCTCTGCCTCTCAAGTGCTGGGATTAAAGGTGTGCGCCACCACGCCTGGCCCAGCCCTTTTTGACATAGGATCTTGCTAACTTATTTGGGCTGGCCTTGACCTCATTCTGTAACTCAAACAAACCTTGAACTTGGGATCCTCCTCCCTCAGCTCCCCATGTAGCTGGGATGACAGGCCTGTGTCACCAGGCCCAGTTAGATAATAAAAGGAAACCGAGTTGTCTGGGTCTTTTTAGCTTCTGAATTTCAGGTAGTGATAGGATGATGGCAAGGAAGTGATGTGAATTGATCGGGAAGGCAAGGGATACCTAAGGTGCGGCCCCGCCCTCACAGGATGCTTTGAAGAGTGAAGTTAGCAGGCACATAGGACCTGGCATGTAGGAAGTACTCAATAATTATGGACTGTTCACATCCTATTACTGTTTCTCCATAACCAGAAGAGATAATGCTTCTTGCCTTGTTGGCAGGCAAGCTGCATTTTCTTGGAAAGTTAGTGAAGGTTAAGCTTCAAGGATCCTCATTTGCATCACCCTTTCAAACAGCTATAGCTCACTGTATATCCCTTCTCTAAAGACTCTTAACACCAACCCTATGCCTATCAGACCACAAAGAGGTCTTGGGTTGGTCCAAGTCTCTTCCTCAGCAGATCACGAGCACATGATGTGACTGTCTGGCTTGCAACCTGGTGGAGGCGGTGCACAGTAGGTGCTCAGAATGCTCTGAAGAATGAAGGCCCCAGGCCCTGGGGAGCTGTCCCTTGGAAGGTCATGGGGCTTCAGATCTATGTCAGCTAAAAGCTGACACACACGCTTCAGAGAGGCAGTAGTGGACACGCATGCTTGCTGAGCAGGGGCCCTGGTATACTCACCTAGGAGAGGTGTCCCATTAGCCATGAGGGTCAACTGGTCAGCAATAGCTTTGGTTCGAGAGTAGTGGTCCATGTGCTGCCAGGGAGAACAGAGCCGCCAGGCAGGGGTCAGTGGTGTCATCAGCAACACCTGACCAATCCTACCTGGCTTGACCCATGGTTACACCTTGCTTGTACAGGGGAAGTGAGTGTCAGCCTCCAATGCCTGCCCTGTGACAAGGTGTTGGATGTGCATTGGACAAGCTACTCACATGTCATCATATATATTGGTTTTCACTCTAGTCCAGGCTGACCTGAAATTCATTATGTATTCTGTGTGGCCTCAAACTCATGGCGATCCTCCTACCTCTGCCTCCCGAGTGCTGGGATTAAAGATGTGCACCACCACGCCCGGCTTCACATGTCATTCTTTAGTGTTCCTGTGGTATTCTCACAAGCATTATCTCATTTCCCACTCACTACAGACCACCTCTCCACCACCACTGCTATGGTTTCATCATGCATGCCCAGGTGACAAAACAGAGACTCAGACTACAAGGTGACTGCATAGGGTCTCAGAGGTGAAAAGGACTCAGGTTGGCGGTCAAGCCCAGGTCTGTCTGATTTTGAAGCCCCTGAGGGCATGAGAAGCTTGAGGCACTCAGTTTGGAGGTCCTTTCTGCTGGGATGCACCCTGAGTTGTGAGGTGAACCTGCTTCAAATCCTTCACCTTTGGGTGGTGGGTCTTAGGCCTGCCAGCCCCTCCTCCCTCCCCTGGGAGCCAGTACCTTGTCCAGGGGGAAGTATGGCACAGAGTCCTCATTGCCCCAGTCTATGGGCTTCCCTCCAAATGCCACATTGACAGTGCTGGTGTAAACGAGCCTGGGAACCCGTTGGCGGACACACGCTGCAGTGAAGACACCCCCCCCAGGCCAAAGTGTGAGTGAGCAGGGAGTCCACAAGAGTCTCCTTGGGTAAAGCCACTCGTCTCTACCGAATCCTCAACACATACCCCAACCCCAAGGGCTGCCTGGGAGCACAGAGCCCTCTCTCCTCAACCTGGGGTACAGATGGAGCCCCTGCTTCATAAGCTCCTGAGAGCCAGCCTGCTTTTCCTTCCAGTGTGGCTTTGGCCCCAGAGCCGCCCTGCTAGAAGCAGTTCAGAAGAAAAGGCACATTTGGTGGGACACATAGAAAAGATGTTCCTGAATCCGAAAAAATGGAACTTCAGGGAAGGCTGGACGTACCTAGGGGACCCAGATGGAGAGCTTCTGTTCAGTACGTCATTAACTTTTCTCATGGCCCACCCCAACCCTTGAGTGCCCTCTCAGCTCCCCAAGTTTCTAGACACTGAGATTTGTAACATTTACTCAGGGCCCTAGACAGGTAACACACAAGAAGGATGTGCTGACATTCACAGACCTTGGCTGGAGCAGACAGGTAGGGCAGGAGGGTCCTTCCTCTGATTCCCAGCCCTGCCTCCCCCTCCCCCATCTGGGTCAGTGGCAGGAAAGGGAAGAGGAGGGGTCATAGGGCAGGCCACACTCCACTCTGAGCACCTACCATTAATCACTAGTTTGGTGCCTCCAACATTTATAGACTCAATCTGCTCTTTCTGCAGCTAAAAAACAAGATGGGGGTGGGAAGTGATGTGCTACCTCCTGCCTGATCACAGAGGCCACAGGCTGGGCTCAGGGTTGGCAGAATTCTCACTGAAAGATACTTGGCATCTGGGGGAGGGTGCTAATTTAGGGCTTGGCACAGGTAAATGACTCAAGGTCTGGTGACTCCTTTCCTAGCTCCCCAAGAATCATTCTCTTTATCTGAGGGATGGATGTGGTAATATTGGGCATGCCCTGGGGAGGACACTGGGTGTGAAAAGCAGAACTGTCTGCCATGACAGGTTCTCTGGTGCCAGGGACAAGGCCAGCGGTATAGTTCTGATCTCATTTAATCCTTACAACACACCACTAACATGTGTGTCATATTTTCAAACTATATACATTTTGTTTGTTTGTTTGTTTTTGTTTTTGTTTTTCGAGGTAGGGTTTCACTCTAGTCCAGGCTGACCTGGAATTCACTATGTAGTCTCAAGGTGGCCTTAAACTCACAGTGATCCTCCTACCTCTGCCTCCTAAATGCTTGTTGCAATGGTTTATTGTTTAATAAGATTAAAAATTTAAACAGCAAACAGGATACTCAATGAAGGGGAGTTTCCTCTCACTCCTGATTCCAGGTCTTTCTCTCCCCTCCCAGAGGTTCTGCTGCTAACAGGTTTGTGTGTTTGTACAGAGAATCTAGTGTAATATCAACAAAACACCTGTGTATTTAAATAAGCATTAGCCTAGCTTCTTTTCTTTTCTTTTCTTTTCTTTTCTTTTCTTTTCTTTTCTTTTCACTCTCTCTCTTTTTAAAAGTTTTAAAAAAATTATTTGAGACAATCAGAGAGACACACACACACACAAAGAGAATGGATGTGCCAGGGCCTCCAGCCACTGCAAATGAACTCCAGATGCATGTGCCACCTTGTGCATCTGACTTATGTGAGTCCTGGGGAATCGAGCCAGGGTCCTTTGGCTTTGCAGGCAAATGCCTTAACCACTAAGCAATCTCTCCAACTCCCCCCTCTTTTTTTTTTTTTTTTTTGGTTTTGAGATAGGGTCTCACTGTAGCTCAGGTTGTCCTGGAATTCACTATGTAGTATTAGGCTGGTCCTGAACTCACAGCAATCCTCTTGTCTCAGCCTCCCAAGTGCTGGGATTAGAGGTATGCACCACTGTGCCCAGCTTTATCCTAATTAAAAAAAATTTATTTGAAAAAAATATTTATTTGAGAAAGACAGAGAAAGAGGGAGATAGAGAGGATGAGTATTAGCGAGCCAGGGCCTCTGCCATTGCAAATGACTCCAGATTCCTGCATCACTTTGTGCATCTGGCTTTACATGGGTACTGGTAAATTGAACCTGGGCTATCAGGCTTTGCAAGCTAGCACCTTTAACCACTGAGTCTTCTTTCCAGCCCTAGTTTAGCTCTTTTGTTTTGTTTTGTTTTTCACGGTAGGGTTTTCCTCTAGCCCAGGCTGACCTGGAACTTACTCTATTCCTCAGGCTGGCCTCAAACTCACAGCGATCTTCCTGCCTCTGTCTCCCAAGTACTAGATTAAAAGTGTGTGCTGTCATGCCCAGCAAAAAACAAAACAAAAACAAAACAAAAAACTATTGGGCTAGGGAGATGGTTCAGCAGTTAAGACACTTGCCTGCAAAGCCAAAGGACCCAGGTCTGATTCCCCAGGACTGATGTAAGCCAGATGCACAAGGTGGTGCATGTGTCTGGAGTTTGTTTGCAGTCGTTGGAGGCCCTAGCGCAACCATTCTTTCTCTTTCTCTCTCTCTCTCTCTCTCACTTTCTCTGTCTGCATCTTTCTCTCTAAAATAAATAGATAAATAAAAATAAAATATAAAAAAATATGTTTAGGCCAGGCGTGGTGGTGCACATCTTTGATCCCAGCACTTTGGAGGCAGAGGTAGGATCACTGTGAGTTCAAGGCCACCCTGAGACTACATAGTGAATTCTAGGTCAGCCTGGGCTAGAATGAGACTCTACCTCGAAAAACTAAAAAAAAAAAAAAAAAAAAAAAAAAAAAAAAATTGCAAAGAGAGGGAGAGGGTGGCATGCCAAGGCTTCCTGCCACTGATATAAACTCCAAATGCATGCACCATTTTGTGTGTCTGGCTTTTTGTGGGTACTGGGGAATTGAATTCAGGTTTTTAGACTTTGCAAACAAGCACCTTCAGCCCCTGAGCCATCTCTCTAGCCTATCCTAGCTTTTTAAAGAGGCAAATAGAAAGATATCACTTTTGAACTCTAGAGATTGTGATATTATCAAGACTTTTGAGTCACATCATTCTCTGAATGGCTACATGGGATTTCATGGTTCACGTGCAACACAATTTCTGTCATTAGCCCTCCCCCCCCAAATGAAATACTAATAGCTGGGATATTCCTTATGTTTCATTATTAAAAACCATGGTATAAACATACAAATAAGTTGTAATTCTTGAGTCAAATGGTCTATGTGTGCTTTGATAGATACTGTTATTCTGTTCCCTCAAGAGCTTGAGGCATTCATTCATAATAGTAGAGCCCTCCCTTTCAGGTGAGGAAAGAGAGGCTCAAAGAGGTTAATCTGCTGTGGGTCACTCAGCTAGAAGGTGGTGAAACTAGTATTTGGGGCTGGAGAGATGGCCCAGCAATTAAGGCGCTTGCCTGCAATGCCTAATGACCTGAATTTGATTCCTCAGTATCTGTGTAAAGCCAGATGCACAAAGTGGCACATGCATCTGGAGTTCGTTTGCAGTGGCTGGAGGCCCTGCTGCACCCATTCATTCTCTCTCTCTCCTTGCAAATCAATAAATAAAACATTTCTTTTATTTGTTTTTGGTTTTTCAAGATAGGGTCTCACTCCAGCTCAGGCTGACCTGGAATTTACTATGTAGTCTCAGGGCGGCCTCTAGCTGACAGCAATCCTCCTACCTCTGCCTCCCAAGTGCTGAGATTAAAGGCGTGCACCACCACACCCAACATAAATAAAATATTTAAAACAGCGAATGGAGGCTGAGAGTAACCCAGATAATGCCTAGAGGAAATAAAGAGCAACAAGGCTTTGAACTCCACTCACCTTCTCAGCCCCGGACATGCCATAGGAGGCCACATGGAAAACACAGTCCACCCCTTCAAAGGCATGGTACAGAGCTTCTTCATCTCGGATATCCGCCTGACACAGAGAAGAAAGAGAGGGGGTAGGAAGTTCAAATGCAAGGCAAACTGGCCCAACCCAGGCCAACAGCTGGAGGGCCAGTGTTTACAGCCTGTCTACAGGGCATTGGCTGGACCCCACTCCAGCTCTTGGGCCTGGAGTTGGGCTGGGTATTTCACCCACACTATCTCAAAACCCTTGTAAAATGGACATGAGTACTGACTCCTGCAAATGAGGGTCCGAGACTCAGGGAGGAACCTTGCGACTGCAGCTGCCCATATGGGAGTACAAGAGTTAGCGCTGAGTCAGGTTCCAGAGTTTGAGATCTCAAACTTCACCTCTGCTTCCCTCCCCTCCCTGCCATCCCCTTGACCCCCCCCCCGTGTCCTCCTCCCGAATCCCCATCTCTGCACCTGGATAAACTCGGTCCCGGGGGGCAGAGCCCACTGGGGTCTGCGAAGGTCAAGCAGGATGACTGAAGTGCCGCTCTTAGCCAGGCTGGAGCCCAGGTTAAAACCCAGGTAGCCTCCTCCTCCTGTCACCAGAAACTTCTGTCTGGGGACTTGTGTAGGTTTGACTTGAGTCTTCTGCTGCAGCCCTGGTGGTGGGGCTGTTACCGATTCACTGGGGTAAGAACGAGTCTCAGACCTCTCTCTGGGCCCAGGTCCTAGTGCTGTCCCAGGTAACGGTGCAACTTCTGGCCCAGGTACTGACTTAGCTCCTGACCTAAGTACTGATCCAACCCTTGGCTGAGTTTCTGACTTAGCTCCTGGTCTAGGTACTGACTCAGCTCCTGAAACAGGTACTGATCCAGCTCCTGAACCAGGTTCTGATCCAGCTCCTGGTGCAGGTACTGACCTAGCTCCTGGTCTAGGTACTGACTCAGTTCCTGGACCAGGTACTGATCCAGATCCTGGTGCAGGTACTGACCTAGCTCCTGATGTAGGTATTGACTCAGCTCCTGACCCAGGTACTGATTCAGGTCCTGGCACAGGTACCAACCTAGCTCCTGGCCTAGGTACTGATCCAGCTTCTGGCTGAGGTATTGACCCAGTTCCTGGCCCAGGTCCCAGAGCAGCATCAGGCCTAGAAACCAGAACAGTACTAGGCCCTAGTGCAGGCCCCGGAACAGCCCCAGGCCCCAGCCCAGACCCTGGAACAGTACCAGGGCCTGATCCAAGGCCTGACTCGGACCCTAAAGCAGACCGTGAACCCAGCACCCCTCCCCAGGCCTGGCAGACAGGGCAGCTTTTCTGGCCCTGGCCTGCAGCACTGCTGGCCTCTGGCAAGGCACCTGCAGGATTGGTCTTCATTCTCTACAGAGCTACTACACCCAGAGGCTGGCCACCTGTGGAGAAAATCAGAAGAGTGTTCTCACATTATCCCAAGACACATGGATCACCAGCCCCTAAGACTGAGGGAGATTGGAGTAAAGCAAATCTCTGAATGATTCAGACCCGCTCAGAGCCACCAAGAACCTCCATGTGTCCCCTGATCCCACAGGGAGTCAGACAAGGCAGCCAGGTCTTGGATGCAGCATGACCGACATTTACACAGAGCATTCCTTAGCTCCCTGTGGGTCCTCGCTCAGTACCAGAGGAAGACAGAGTCAGTCATGCCAAGGGGAACCTCACCGGATTGGGAGGTGGTGTTTTTTGTTTTTTTTTTTTGGAAAGGTGGGAAGGCTTCCTGGAGAAAGAGGCAGAAACACACGGTATCCAAAGGGCTTAGCACCTGGACAAGTATTATGATCCCAAGGTCTGCACCCGGTTCCCCCCACCTGCTCCCTCCAGTTCCCCAGGCTCCCCAAAACAGCAGCTGGTTGACACCACGGGGTCTTGCCCAAGCCCCTAGCAGACTGTCAGTCCTTCACACCCACCCACCTAAGCAGGAGGCTGGACCAACGGTCAGGTCATTGTCATCATTATCATCGTTATAAAAGCAGTGGAGGTGCACTGTAGACCTACTGTGTGTCAGGCCCTGCAGCTACAGTCTGTCCCACATGGTGCATACTAGCCACACCGACCAGCAAGTGTTGCTGAGTTGAGTGACTAAAGGGCAGGGACCCTGACAGTTCCAAGAACTATGTCTATCTTGTACGCCACTGCTTTGTTGGCCAAAGCTCTGTGACAAAATACAGTAGTGACCCCATACGAGGAGGGGGAGGTCGAGGAGGAGGTGGAAGAGGCATCTTGAACCAGACCGATCATAGAGGATGTCTTATTCCCCATACAGAGGAAGGATGGTGGGGTGCGCCTAAAATCCCAGCGCTTGGGAGGCTGAGACAGTGAGCCAACCTGGGATCACAGTGAGACCGAGAGAGACAGAGAGAGATGGCTGGAGGACGGAGGGGAAGAGCGCTGAAGGGCTCAGTCCAAATCCAGGTCCCTTGGGATCCCAAGTAGGGTTTGGTGAAAGGGTCTGAGACCCACCCCAAGAACTTCATCCTCCTGGAGCAAAAAGAAGCATGCTCCCTACCGTGGCATCCTACCGCCGCATCCCCCGGCTAAGCTCACCTGGCCGGCTCCGGGGCTCCGCGCGCTCCGGGCGCCTCCTCGCAGGTCTCCGCGCCTGGCCAGGGGAGGTGGGCGGGGCCTGCGGGGATCAGCGCTTCCCTCCCGCGAGGCCCCGCCTCCGAGTGACCCGTGAAATGGACCGCGGGGGGAGACGCCGGGTCGGTACTCCCGGAACCCCGAGAGTGCTTCCCCCTCGCCAGCCATGCAGTCTGCCTCTGTGCAGCCTCCCTCCCTCCCTTCTTTTCTTCTTTCTTCTCTTCATCATTCCACTTGTTTTTCCATCCGCCTCCATCCATTCATCCATCCTTCCTCCATTGGTTTAACATTCTTTTTTTTGTCTATCAGTCCATCTTTTCTTCAATCCACATCCCCCTTCTTCATCCAACCTGCCAACCACCAATCCAACCAGACCTTCATCCATCCATTCCACACACGTGTTTTTCTTCCACCTATCTCTCTACCTTTTTATTTTATTTTATTTTTAATTTTTATAAGGTAGGGTCTTGCTCTAGCCCAGGCTGACCTGGAACTCACCCTGTATTCTCAGTGTGGTCTTGACGTCATGGTGATCCTCCTACCTCTGCCTCCCCAGTGCTGGGATTAAAGGCGGGCGCCGCCACACCCAGCCTACCTTTTTACTTTTATTGATAGAGAGAGAGAGGGAGAGAGAAAGAAAGAGAGAGAATGGGCGTGCAGAGCCTCCAGCCACTGCAAACAAACTCTAGACTAGTGCACCCCCTCCCTTGTGCATCTGGTTAACATGGGTCCTGGGGTATTGAACCTGGATCCTTGGCTTTGCAGGCAAACGCCTTAACCGCTAAGCCATTCCTCCAGGCCCTCTGTCTACCTTTTTTACATTCTTTCTCCCACCTCTTACGATTCTTTTTGTTTTGTTTTTATGGTATTGCAGATTGAACCCAAAACCTCATGCATGTCAGGCAAGCACTCTACCAGAGCTAGTCCCCAGCCATCTTTTTACTTTTATTTATTTATTTGCAAGGAGAGAGAAGAGAGGAGAGAGAGACAGAGACAGAGACAGAGAGATAGAGAGAATGGGCCTACTAGGGCCTCCAGCCTCTGCAAATTCTAAATGCATGTGCCACTTTGTGCATCTGGCTTTAGGTGGGTACTGGGGAATCGAACTCAGGTCATTAGGCTTTGCAGACATGTACCTTAAAATGCTGAGTGATCTCTCTAGCACTCCTTTTTCTTTTTAAAAATTTTTATTTTTTATTGACAACTTCTATACTTTACAGACAATAAACCATGATATTTCCTTCCCCTCCCCCACTTTTCCCTTCACAACTATGCTCTCCATCATATCCCCTCCCTCTCTCCATTAGTCTCTCTTTTAATTTGATGTCATCATCTTTTTCTCTTATAATGAGGATCTTGTGAAGGTATTGCTAGGCACTGTGAGGTCATGGATATCTAGGCCAATTTCTGTCTGGACCCTTCCTTTGGCTCTTACATTCTTTCCACCACCTCTTCTGCAATGGACCCTGAGCCTTGGAAGGTGTGACAGAGATGTTTCAGTGCTGGACACTCCTCCGTCCCTTCTCAGCACTATGTTGGTCATCCCAGTGGTCATCGCCATCTGAAAAGAGAAGCTTCTCTGACCAGAAGTGAGAGTAGCATTAATATATGAATATGAACATTAAGTATAGTGCTTTCAGGGAAGTTTGGTGAGAATAATATATACATTTAGCCAGACAAGAGCAGGCTTCATATCTCTAAGGCTCATGACCTCCCCTGGCTTAGGCTTTTGATTAGGTTTTTCAGTACCAGGCATGTATTCCTTCCCATAGAGAGGGCCTTCAGTCCAATTTGAGAACAGTTGGTTTCCCCTGGAGCAGACATGCCACTATTGCACTCGTTCTGTCATTTGGCCTGTCTGGCCAAACTTGAGGCTTCCAGTGTCCACTGTTTTCACCACTGATGACTTCTGTCTCCCACAGGGCTGCATGCAGTACAGTTTTTTCCAGCTTTCAGTTGGCTGGTCTATAGGGAGAAGGTTTTCTGCTCAGCACCAGCTTGATTTCTCAGTAACCTTGCCGCTCAGACATGTGAAGTCTTTAGCAATAGGGTCTTACTATCTGTTTCTCAAGGGAAACCAAGGGCCTTGGCAATAGCCTTTAATGTTTTGGAGGCAACAGGGACCTCCCTGGCCAATAGCTCACTGGAAGGTATCCCATCCCTGGCAATGAAAAATTTCTAGTAACAATCTATGGCTTCTGGATGTGCCATTATTCAAAAAAGTAGGTTTTCATATGTCTTATTGAGAATATCTTGAATTTTGATTGACTCTCCCCCTGCCCTTCTTTTACACATTCTCTTCCCCTGGCCTTGCTTAGGCCTTTCCCCTCCCTGTAATCTGGTCTTCTACCTAGGTATATACAATACCATCCCCTTAAGTCCTTCCCTCTCCTCCCTCCCTTATAGCCTTTTTCTAGTTTACTGGCCTCTGCTACCAAGTTTTGGTTCCAGCTCACACACAAGTCTATACATTTGTAGCTAGGATCCACATATGAGAGACAACATGTGATGTTTGGATTTCTGGGCCTGGGTTACCTCACTTAGCATAATCCTTTCCAGATCCATCCATTTCCCTGCATGCTTCATGTTTTCCATTTACTTGCTTGTTTTAACTGTTCTTTGAGTTTATTAAACTTTTAGGTTTATTTTTTCCTCTTTCCTCCTGTGTGTGTTTTGCTTTCTCTTCAGTGTGAAGGATTCCTTTGAGTATTTCCTGTAGAGCTGGTTTAGTTATCATAAACTCCTTTAGCTTGTTTTTGTTGTGGAATGTCCTTATTTCTCCATCAATTTGGATAGGTAGCTTTGTAGAATAAAGTAATGTTGGTTGACAATTGTTATCTTTCAGAACATGGATACATCATTCCAAGCCCTTCTGGTTTATAAAGTTTGTGTTGGGTAATCTGCTGTTATTCTGATGGGCTTGTCTTTGTAGGTGACTTGCTTTTTCTCTCTAGCTGCTTTCAATATATTTTCTTTGGTTTGTGTGGTTAATAGTTTAATTATAACATGGAGAGGAGAGGTTCTTTCCAGGTTTTGTCTGTTTGGTGTTCTAAAAGCTTCTTGTATCTGCATTGGCATTTCTTTCCCAATTTGGGGGAAATTTTCTTCTATGATTTTATTGAAAATGCCTACTAAGCCTCCCGATTGAAATTCTTCTCCTTCTACTATACCCTGAATTCTTTTTGTGTGTGTGTGTGTGTGTGCTTAAAGATTTTATATTTATTTATTTATTTGAGGCAGAGAGAGGGAGCATAAGAATGGGCACACCAGGGTTTCCAGCCACTGCAAATAACTCCAGACACGTGCACCCCCTTGTGCATCTGGCTTATGTGGGTCCTGGAGAATGGAACCGGGGTCCTTAGGCTTCACAGGCATGTGCCTTAACTGCTAAGCTATCTCTCCAGCCCTATACCCTGAATACTTATGTTTGATCTTTTCATTGTGTCCTGGCTATCTTGAAATTCCCATTCATAACTTCCTAGTAGCTTGTCTTTCTCTTTGTTGGACTGTATTAGATCAGCCACCTGGTCTTCTAGTTTAGGTATTCTGTTCTCTCCTTCATCCATTGTACTGGTGAGACTTTCCACAGAGTTTTTTTTTTTTTTTTTATTTATTTATTTTTTATTTATTTATTTATTTATTTATTTCAGAGAAAGAGGCAGAGAGGGGAAGAGGGAGAGAATGGGCACTCCAGGGCACCCAGCCACTGCAAAGGAACTCCAGATGTGTGCACCCCCTTGTGCATCTGTCTCACATGGGTCCTAGAGAATTGAACTGGTATCTTTTGGCTTTGCAGACAAATGCCTTAACCGCTAAGCCATCTCTCCAGCACCTCCACAGAATTTTTTTTAATTCTAATTTTATTTATTTGAGAGAGAGAGGGAAAGAGGGAGAGAGAGAGAGAGAGAGAGAGAGAGAATGGGTGGGCCAGGGCCTCCAGCCACTGCAAATGAACTCCAGATGCATGCCCCCTTGTGCATCTGGCTTACGTGGGTCCTGGAGAGTCGAACCAGGATTCTTTGGTTTTGCAGGCAAATGCCTTAACTGCTAAGCCATCTCTCCAGTCCCCGCAGAGTTTTTTACTTGACTGACTGTTCTTCAGAGCTAGAGCCTGGTTTTTCTTCAGTATTTCTATTTCCTTAATCATGTCTTGTAATGACCTCCTTATTTCATTAAGCTGGTTTCCTGTGTTCTCTTTCAGGAGTTGTTTTCATCTTTAATTCCTTTATTTCTTCTTTGATTCCTTTGATTTCTTCTTTAATTTCTTTGAGTATAGATAAAATCATTTTTTTGAAATCTTTGTCAGGCATTTCATCTAAAACAGTCTCATTGGTGATCATTTCTGATGGATTTATAATTTTTGGTGGGATTACATTGTCTTGATTCTTTGTGTTTCTTGTATTATAATGTAGTGACTTTTGCATCCTGAATTTATGTGATGCTTAGGTTTTCTATTTATCTGCAGTATTCTTAGATATGGTGATCCTCCTTTATATACTTTCAGGATATGAGTTTAAGGTGCCAAGTGTAGCTTTTGTACCCCAATCCAACAGCAGAAATAATCCAAGGTGTTGAGTTTGCTTGCTAAGCAAGTATTATAGTGGACTGAGTGGAACAATTTGCTGGCAAATTCTAAATTACAGCTGAGCAATATACACATTCAATAAAAACCAGCACAGAGTATGCAAGTGTGGGATTAAAACAGACAGTTTTATAAAGCCAAAATCCTTAATGGTGTGTGTTGCTCTACACCCTTTATCCTGTCAGCTGGGAGGTAGAGAATTCTGTTCTGAATTGGGTTCCAGAATCAGACCCTGCCTCCAATAATGACAGAAACAAAAGGTAAAGGCCCTATAAAGCATCAAAGGCAACACTATTCAACCCCCAATACAGCTTAATTGAAAATGGTAAAGCCAACCACGAATATGTAACCCATAACCTGCCCTGACATGGAAAGAGAGATTAGCACTCCCAATGCAGGCCTATGTACCTGTTTGTTTTTGTCAGTCAGCCTCATTACCTTTTGGGGTGGCTTCCTGTCTCTCCAAAGCTGAGTGCCCACCTCGATCCCTCCATGTTGTGCTGTGGAGCTGGTTTTTTTTTTTTTTTTTTTTTTTTTTTTTTTTTTTTTTTTTTTTTGAGGTAGGGTCTCACTCTGGCTCAGGCTGACCTGGAATTCACTATGTAGTCTCAGGGTGGCCTCGAACTCTCGGTGATCCTCCTACCTCTGCCTCCCGGGTGCTGGGATTAAAGGTGTGCGCCACCACGCCCAGCCAAGCTGGAGTTCTGATCAGCTGTGCTGGATGCACTGCCACCAGGGGCTGGGCAGGTTCGTGGTTCTGATGGTTGGGGGATGGGAGAGTGCAGGAGGAAGTCTGGAGTTTCTCACACAGTCCCACCTGTATCCCTTTCAGTAGCTCCTTAGCTGATATCAGCTGTCTTTCCTTCAGATTTCTTGACTTTGCAAGGAGGCTGATGAGGTTGGAAAAACCCCTTGTTTGATCTCTGCTGCTGCTGCTTCATAGGCAAGTGCGCTGGCTCCAGCCCTGACCATTTCTTGACTTTGCAAGGAGGCTGATGAGGTTGGAAAAACCCCTTGTTTGTGCTGGATCTGGCGCCTGCCAGCTGCAAGGATCGGCCACCTCAGTGGGATTCTGGCTGTTTTCTCCTTTCTGGTGGATCTTGGTCTCTCCTGCTTCTCCACTGTGTCTAAGAAGAATCTATACTCCTGCACTTTTCAGAAGAAGAGTGTATTTTGTTGTGGTTTTGCTTAAAGCCCTCCCTAGGCTGGTTTGGCATGGCTCCTATGCCACCATCTTACCAGGAAGTCCTCCTTTTACTTTTTTTTTTTTTTTTTCCGAGGTAGGGTCTCACTCTAGCTCAGGTTGACCTGGAATTCACTATGTAGTCTCAGGGTGGCCTCCAACTCACAGTGATCCTCCTACCTCTGTCTCCCCCTTTCACTTCTTGAGACAGGGTCTCATTAAGTTGCTCAGGCTCACCTTGAACTTTCCCTGTAACTCAGGAAGGTCTTGAACTTGCAATCCTCCTGCTTCAAATTTTCAAGTAGCTAGGATTACAAGCTGTGCCCCCAGGCCCAGTTCCATCATTGCATTCTTTTTTGCATATGTGGCTTGCATGCATGAGTATATACATGGGGGGGAGGTGTGGGGGTGTCTGTAGTAGTTTGAATTGATGGCCCCCAATATATTCAGTGTTTTATTAGCTTGTAGTTTGAATCTGTAGCCACCTAGCTAGAGTTGGTTTCACTGGGTAGATCTTAGCATCCAGCCCTAATGTGGTGGTGGGTTTACAATTTCAATTTAAGATATACAAAGTGTGCCTAGCTGGAGTTCCTGAGGTTTGCTGTGCTGTGTGGCTTTTGGCTTTTGGCTTTTTCTCTCTCTTGCCTGGTCCGGTAAGAACAGGCCAGCCTCTTCTGCCATTATGGAACTTCTCCTGGATCTGTAAGCTTCAGTAAATATCCCTTCCTCCATAACTGTGCCTGGTCTGGAAGTTCATCTCAGCGAACCTGAAGCTGTCTGCTACAGTGTCGGTGTGCATGGAGGCCAAAGGTTGATGCTGGGTGTCTTCCTTGTTCACTTTTTTTTTTCAAGGTAGGGTCTCACTCTAGCTCAGGCTGACCTGGAATTCACTATGTAGTCTCAGGGTGGCCTTGAACTCATGGCAATCCTCCTATCTCTGCCTCCTGAGTGCTGGGATTAAAGGCATGCACCACCATGCCGGGCTAGTTTGTGGTATTTTGGTAGGACATCTCTAGCATTTTTCCTGTGTTTATGGTGACCCAGAATGTCACCTTGCAAGGTGAACCTGACTGAGATTCACTGACAGGAGTTGTGGTCACAGCTGTCTCACTGGGCATGGTAAAGTGAGGCCAAGGGAGCTTGTCAAATCTTAGCAAACTGAGTGTTTTATCTGCTTTGTTTGCTTTCTTAAAATTTTACTTATTTATATAAGAGACAGAGAAAGAGAGGGAGAGCATCAGTGCACAAATCCCTCCTGCCACTGCAAATGAACACCAGACATGTGTCACTTTGTATGTTTGGCTTTATATGGGTACTGGAAATCGAACCCAGGCCATCAGGCTTTACAAGCAGGCACCTCTAACCACTTATCAGTCTCTCAGTCCAATGATGGCATATTTATTTATTTATTTATTTATTTATTTATTTATTTATTTATATTTTGAGATAGATAATGAGGCAGAGGCAGGGCCTTCAACCACTACGAATGAACTCCAGCCATGTGTGCATGTGTAACATTGCATGTTTGCATCACTGCATCTAGCTTATGTGGGACCAGAGATTCAAACATGAGTTCTTAGGCTTCTCAGGGAAGCACCTTAATAGATAGGCCATTTCTCCAGCCTTATTTTCTGTTTTTTCAAGGTAGGGTCTTGCTGTAGTCCAGGCTGACCTGGAATTTGCTCTGTAGTTTCAGGCTGGCTTCAAATTCACAGCTATCCTACCTCTGACTTCAGAGTGCTAGGATTAAAGGTCAGCTTTTTAAGAAATTTTTTGTTTTTTCAAGGTAGGGTTTTTTCTAGCCCAGGCTGACCTGGAATTCACTATGTAGTCTCAGGGTGGCCTTGAACTCACAGCAATCCTCCTACTGCTACCTCCCAAGTGTGGGATTAAAGGTGTGTGCCACTATGCTAGGCCCCAATTTCTATATATATATATTTGAGAGAGAGTGAGAGAGAAAGTATGGATACTTCAAGGCCTCTTGCCACTGCAAACTCCAGACACATGTGCCACTTTGTGCATCTGGTGTTTACGTGGATGCTGGGGAATCAGACACAGGCCATCAGGCTTTGCAAGCACATGCCTTTAACTGCTAAGCCATCTCTCAGCCCTTTTCTCCCCACCCTTTTTTTTTTTATACAACCCAGGCTTGATGCTGAACTCACAATCCTCCCACTTCAACTTCCTGAGTGCTGGGACTAGAGGGGCATGCCACTACACAGTTAAACTGAATGTTCTTTTTTTTTTTTAATTTATTTTATTTGCTTGAGAGAGAGAGAGAGAAGTTG
Organism: Orientallactaga sibirica; assembly: GCA_036365145.1. NCBI lineage: Eukaryota > Metazoa > Chordata > Mammalia > Rodentia > Dipodidae > Orientallactaga > Orientallactaga sibirica. Next base: position 1,873,430 of record JAEOAD010000888.1, read on the forward strand.
AGAGAGAGAGACAGAGAATGGGTGTGTCTAGGCCTCCAGCCACTGCAAACAAACTCCAGAGGCATGCGTTCCCTTGTGTCTCTGGCTTACGTGGGACCTGGAGAATCGAACTGGGGTCCTTGGGCTTCACAGGCATGTGCCTTAACTGCTAAGAAATCTCTCCAGCCCAAACTGGATGTTCTTAAATAACTTGATGGAGGGCTGGAAAGATGGCTTGGTGGTTAAGGTGCTTGCCTACTAAGTCAATGGACCCAGGTTCAATTCCTCAGGACCCATGTAAGACAGATACATAAGGTGGCACATGCATCTGGAGTTTGTTTGCAGTGGCTAGAGGCCTTGGTACAAACATTCGCTTTCTCTCTCTCTGTCAAATAAATCAAAGTAAAATATTTTTAAAAATAACTTGATAAGTTTTTCTTTTTTCTTTCTTTCTTTCTTTTTTTTTGTTTTTTTGAGGTAGGGTCTCACTCTAGCCCAGGCTGACCTAGAGTTCACTATGTAGTCTCAGGGTGGCCTTGAATTCACAGTTGTCCTCCTACCTCTGCCTCCCGAGTGCTGGGATTAAAGGCATACACCACCACACCTGGCTCACTTGATGGATTTTAAAAAATATTTATTGATTTATTTGAGAGAGAGAAGGGGGGAAGACAGAGAGAGAGAATGGGCATGCCAGAGCTTCTAGCCACTGTAACGAACAAACTCCAGATGCATGTACCACCTTGTGCATCTGGCTTTGTGTGGGTACTGGAGAATCAAACCAGAGTCCTTAGACTTTGCAGGCAAGTGCCTTAACTGCTGAGCCATTTCTCCAGCCAAGCTTGATGAATTTTTTCCCTGAAGACATGGTTTTGCTATGTCTGATCCAGGGGGAAGTTCCATCAGTGGCCAAAGAAACTGCTTCCATACATCCAAGCACAGACAGGGACCATCACCAGCCAGCAAATGCCAAAAGCAACAAGCACAAAACTGACAACAAACAGCAGGGGGTCCCAGACAGAGCTCAAACCTCTCTGCATCCCTTTGGGCTGGAAAAATCAGATCCCCCCCCCCTCCACACACACACAGCTTAGGGCTAGATCCCAGGATCTAGCCCCAGTGAAACCTCTTCCAGTCAGGTGGCCAGAGACAAGATTTAATAAAACACCCTAGTCTCTGGTAGACATATGTTCAAACTATGACAATTGGCATCACAGATAGTTGTGCCACTTTGCATCTGGCTTTATGTGGGTGCTGGGAAATTGAATCTGGGCAGGCAAGCTTTGCCATTCCTTAGCCTCTGTCCTCTCTGTCCAGGAGGTAGGGTCTCACTTGGCCCAGGCTGACCTGGAATTAACTATGTAGTCTCAGGTTGGCCTTGAAGATCCTCCTACCTCTGTCCCATTTTTTAAAACAATAAAAACATTTATCTTTTTCATATTGATTTGAAGTACTTCATATATTCTGATATGAGTTTTATTCATTTTATTTATTTATTTACTATTTTTTTTTTTGAGGTAAGGTCTCACTCTAGTACAGGCTGACCTGGAACTGACTATGTAGTCTCAGGGTAGCCTTGAACTCATGGTGATCCTCCTACCTCTGCCTCTCGAGTGCTGGGATTAAAGGCATGTGCCACCACACCTGGCTTATTTTTTTTTAAATAAAATTTATTTTTTATTATTTTGGGGGGGGGTAGAGAATGAGTATGCCAGGGCCTCCAGCCACTGCAAATGAACTACAGACACATGCACCACCTTAAGCATCTGGCTTATGTGGGTACTGGGGAATTGAACACGGGTCCTTAGGCTTCATAAGCAAGTGCCTTAATCACTAAGCCATTTCTTCAGCCCAAGTTGCATTTTTTTTTTTTTACTGTATTTGCATGCATGTGCTCATGCACATGCATGTGCAAAGGCCTCTTGCTACTACAAACAGACACCTCTTTTTGCATCCTGCTTATGTGGGTGGCTTGGGAATTGAACCTGGGGCAGCATGCTTTGGAATCAAGTACCTTTAACCACTAAGCCATCTTCCCAGCCCCCATGATATGAGTCTTTTTAAAAAATATTTTTATTTGCAAGCAGAGAGAGACAAGAGAAAAGAGACAGAAAGAGAGAGAGAGAGAATGGGAGATGGGCATGCTAGGGCCTCAAGCCACTGCAAACAAACTCCAGATGCATGAGCCACTGTGTATCTGGCTTTATGTGGGTACCAGAGAATTGAACTTAGGTCATTAGGCTTTGCAGGCAAGTGCCCAACCACTGACCTATCTCTCCAGTTCCCGATATGAGTCTTTTTATAGCAAAAAATTTAAATTTGCTGGGCATGATGATGCATGCCTTTAATCTCAGCACTTGGGAGACAGAGGTAGGAGGATTGCTGTGAGTTTGAGGCCAGCCTGAGAGTACATAGGTTAGCCTGGGCTAGAGCAAGATCCTACCTCGAAAACCCAAAAATATTTAATTTTTAAAAATCCAGGCATGGTCACGCACGCCTTTAATCCCAGCACTCAGGAGGCAGAGGTAGGAGAATCACCCTGAGTTCGAGGCCACCCTGAGATTACATAGTTAATTCCAGGTCAGCCTGGGCCAGAGTGAGACCCTATCTCGAAAAACCAAAAAAAAAAAATCTTTTAATTAATTATTTATTAGCGACAGAGGGAGAAAGAGAGAAGGAGGGAGGGAGAAAGAGAGAATGGGCGCACCAGGACTTCTAGCCACTGCAAATGAACTCCATATGGGTGCACCACCAGGTGCATCTGGCTTATGTGGGACCTGGAGAATCAAACCTGGGTCCTTAGGCTTTGCAGGCAAGTGCCTTAATTGCTAAGCCATCTCTCCACCCTCTGCAAAAATTTTAAAAATTCTGTATTTATTTATTTATTTATTGAGAGAGAGAGAGAGAGAGGGAGAGAAAAGGAGAGGAAGAGGGAGGCAAAAAGAGAAAATGAGTGTGCCAGGACCTCCAACCACTGCAAACAAACTCCAAACACATGTGCCACCTTGGCTTATGTGGGTCCTATGGAATTGAATCTGGGCCCTTAGGCTTCATAGGCAAAAGCACCTTAACAGCTAAGCCATCTCTCCAGTCCCTGATGTGAGTATTTTAATAAAATTTCATCTCACTCAATATTTATACACACGTGTGTGCACACACACAGCTCAATGATCACTTCAAGCATTCAAAGTCATTTTGACTCTATTAAGGAACTAAAAGTGAGTCTTCCATGTGCACACAATGCAGCTGGAAGGCTTAAGCACAGTCTTTGCTCTGGGCTGGGTTCTGGAGTAGGCTTCCATTCAATTTGGTTAGCAGAGGTGGGAGCGATGATGAGACTGGCGGTTTCTTAAGCTGGGCTGTCATTGACTGCTTTGGCCCATGCACCAAGGTGGTAAGAGGCCTAAGAATGACCCCAGAAAAACAGCCTCATCTGGCTGCTCTCATCAGGTTCTCACATTGAGCTGGGTGCTCACTGCGTTCCACATGTCTGCCATATGGCAGGTTCTGAGACCCATGAGATGGTTAGGAGAGCAGCCTCCTTGGGGAGCCACCAGTCAAGAAGAGTTACCAAGTTGAGCTGAGGGTTGTGACAAGAGGCATGGTTGGGCAGGATGCTACCAGAGGAAGGCTAGAAGCGACTGGATCTGTCTGGAGGTTTCCAGCTCTGGATGTGTGTCACAGGGACATCTTCACAGTGGAGCTGTGCCTCGATGGATGAGCGGAAGTCACCAGGCAGAGGCGGCAAGGTGGACATCCAGGCAAGGGGCTTAATGCTGAGTTTCCTGGTCAGCGACAGTCTTGCGGCTGGAGTGTAGGGGTGTGCTTGCTGGGGCACAGGGCAAGAGGCTGAGGTAGACCCAGAATCTCCCCATGCCCAAAAGACAGAGCCTTCCCATCCTCTGCTTCCGGGGTCATCCTGCCAAGAATTGTGTTAATTGTGGTGATCTGCAGTCACCGCTGCCGAGTCTGTCAGCCTGCCTCCAGGCCAAGTGAGCCCCGTGCTGGTGCTCGCGTGGTTCTCTGTGTGGGACGGTTTTGTAATTAGGAATCACAGTTTCCGATCCCTCCCCACAGTGCCAACTTTCTACCAAACAAAGCGCATGCCTAGCCCTCAGTGGGCACTCAGCAGGTACAACGACCATTCCTTCCCTTACCTGAGAACACTTCTCTAGCAAAGAGCGGCATTTGGTTCCATGTCGTTTTTCTTCTGAAGTTGGGATCTGGAAGGCAGAAGGTGAAAAAAGATGACTCTCCAGGAGAGGAGAGGGTAAGGGGATGGGGAACGATAGCATGCTTTCTCTCATATGTGGAAGTTATATGTAGTTAACTACATGACAGAAAAGCAGAAGGGACCAGTGAGAGGAAGAAGATGGATGGGGGAAAAGGAAGTCACACAGTGGGGGGGGGGGTTGGATATGAGTAAAGAACACTGACGTACATCCATGAAAATGTCATAATGAAATCCATTATTTTGTATACTAACAAAAATATTTAAAAAAATTTTTTTGAGGTAGAGTCTCAGTCTAAACCAGGCTGACCTGGAATTCACTATGTAGTCTCAGGATGGCCTTGAACACACAGTGATCCTCCTACCTCTGCCTCCCAAGTGCCCAAGTGCTGGGATTAAAGGTGTGAGCCACCATGCCCAGCACAAAAATATTAAAAAATATATATGTGTATATTTTGGTTTTTCAAGGTAGGGTTCACTCTAGCCCAGGCTGATCTGGAATTCACTATGTAGTCTCAGAGTGGCCTCGAACTCATGGTGATCCTCCTACCTTTGCCTCTTTTTTCTTTTTATTTATTTGCAAGCAGAAAGAGACACACAGAGAGAAGAGGCATGCCAACACCTCCCCCACTGCAACTGAATTCCAGATGCATGTGCCACTCTGCGTCTGGCTTTACGAGGGTTCTGGGAACCGAATATGGGCCTTTGCAAGCAAGTGCCTAACCCACTGAGTCATCTGGCCAGCCCTCTCCATCTTAATTTTTGAGACAAGGTCTCTCACTGAACACAGAGCTTACTGATTTGGCTAGCTAGCCAGTAAGTGCTAGGAATTCTACTGTCCTTACCTCCCCAGCTCTGGGATGACAGACACACAATGCCACACTAAGCTTTCATGTGGGTGCTGGGGATCTGAATCAGGTCCTCACACTCGTGTGGTAAGCACTTTACTGACTGAGCCATCACCCCAGGCCCTTCCACACTTTTTTTTAAGGTATGTGCCACCACGCCTGCCTCCCCCGACTTTTTAAAAAAAGATTTTATTAGGCCGGGCGTGGTGGTGTACACCTTTAATCCCAGCTCTCGGGAGGCAGAGGTAGGAGGATCGCCATGAGTTCAAGGCCACCCTGAGACGACATAGTTAATTCCAGGTCAGCCTGGGCCAGAGTGAGACCCTACCTCGAAAAACAAACAAAAAAAAAAATATTTTATTTTTATTCATTTATTAGAGAGAGAGAATGGGCATTCCAGGGCCTGTAGCCACTGCAAATGAACTCCAGATGCATGCGCCACCATGTGCATCTGGTTTACATGGGACCTGGAGAATCAAACCTGGGTCCTTAGGCTTCACAGGCATGTGCCTTAACTGCTAAGCCATCTCTCCTGTGGTGCCCCCCCACTTGTTTTTTTTTTTTTTTTTTTTTTTTTTTTTTTTTGGTTTTTCCAGGTAGGGTCTCACTCTAACTCAGGCTGACCTGGAATTCACTCTGTATTCTCAGGGTGGCCTCGAACTTATGGTGATCCTCCTACCTCTGCCTCCCAAGTGCTGGGATTAAAGGCATGAGCCACCACGCCCGGCTCCCCCAACACTTTTATTAAAAAAGAATTTTGTTGGGTTGGAGAGATGGCTCAACGGTTAAATCACTTGCTGGCAAAGCCAGACTGCCCAGGTTTGATTCCCTAGTACCCATGTAAACCAGAAGCACAAAGTGGTGCATACATCTGGATTTTGTTTACTGTGGCAAGAGGCCCTGTCCTTGTAAATAAATAACATGTTTTTATTTATTTTATTTATTTGAGACACAGAGAGAGTGTGTGTGTGTGTGACAGGGTTTCTAGCCACTGCAGATGAACTACAGATGCATGCGCCAACTTGTGCATCTGCCTTTATGTGGGTACTGGGGAATTGAACTTGGGTCCTTTGGCTTTGCAGCCAAGTGGCTTAACTACTAAGTCATCTCTCCAGCTCAATAAAAATCTTTCTTAAAAAGATGGACTTCTCTATCTGCCTCTTTCTCTGTCTGTTGCTCTCAAATAAATAAAAATTAATTTTAAAAATGGCCTGGAGAGATGGCTTAGCAGTTAAGCGCTTGCCTGTGAAGCCTAAGGACCCTGGTTTGAGACTCGATTCCCCAGGACCCACATAAGCCAGATGCACAAGGTGGCGCATGCGTCTGGAGTTCGTTTGCAGTGGCTGGAGGCCCTGGCGTGCCCATTCTCTCTCTATCTACCTGCCTCTTTCTCTCTCTGTCACTTTCAAATAAATAAAAATAAAACCAAAAAAATGTTTTAAAAGATGGAGGGCTGGAGAAATGGCTTAGTGGTTAAGGTGCATGCCTGCAAAGTCAAAGGACTTTGATTCGATTCTCCAGGACCCACATAAGCCAGATACACAAAGTGGCACATGTGTCTGGAGTTCATTTGCAGTGGCTGAAAGCCCTGGTGTACCCATTTTTCTCTCTTTCTCTCTCTGTCTTCCTCTATCTGCTGCTTTCTTTCATCTCTCTCCCAAATAAATAAATAAATAAATAAATAAATAAATAAATAAATAAATATTAAAAAAAGATAGTGAGCAACTGAGGAAGATATCTAATGGTAACCTCTGGCTTTCACACGTGTGTACCCACATGATGTGTGCATGTACCCACATATATACATATGCATCCCCCCATAAACATGCATACATGAGCACACACTAAACACACACACACATGCAAAAAAGAAGGGACAATTTCCCACATTTCAAGGGCTTTAGGGAGAAGCTCTTGGAGCCAAGGTGCCATGCCTAGGGTGGGCACTACCTTGGTTGGGGTAGAGTCTTTGTGGCTCCACTCCAGGTCTGATGGAAGGTCTTTCAGGCATACCTGAAGGCCTGGGCTTGCTCAAGGAAGCTTCTAGCTTTGTTGATCTCCTGGGCCAGTCTCCTTAAGTCGTCTCCTTCAAACAGTGGCAGTGTGGGATCCTTGGAAAGGGGAAAGGAGTGTGAAGTTCAGTCCGTTAAATGACTAGATCTGCCTACATTGGCAGCAGCACTCTGAATGCAAAACCATTCACATAGCTTGGCATGGTAGCTCACACCTGTAACCCCAGCACTTGGGAACTGGAGGCAGGAAAAGAAGGAGTACAAATCCAGTCTCAGCTACATAGTAAGTCTAAAGGCAGTAAGAAACTACCTGAGACCTTATTTCTAAAAACCATGACCCAAAACAGCCAACAAGCAACATCCCCCCAACCATTTGCAGAACCTGCCTTAACAAGGTTTAACCTGACAACCTGTGTGTCATTGTTGGTGATCTGTGTAGTATTTGTCATATTTGCCCCTAGAAGAGTCAACTGAAGAAAGGACTCATGTGAGGTTACTTAGACTTCAGAAATTACACCATGTCCTTCCTATGAGACTAACCATTACTGAAGAGGAACCTAGAATTCTGATTGGTTGTCTTATTTGACAACCTGCTGTCCTGGAAATGTTATCACTGACATTCCTTAAAATGTTAAGTCTGTGGCCAGGGCACACACGTGTGAACCTAGTACTCAGGAGGCTGAGGTAGGAGGATCATGGCTTTTAGGCCAGCTGCGACTACTTGGCAGGTTCAAAGCAAGCTTGAATTACATAGCGACATCCTGTCTCAAAAAACCAAGGACTGGGGGGATGTGGGCACCTAGATAAATGGGTAAGAGTGCTTGCTTAGTATGCATAAAGCCCTCACTGTGTGTGGTGGTAAACTCCTATAATCCCAGAATCAGGGTGGAAAAGGCAAGAGAAGCAGAAGTTCAAGGCCAGCCTCAGCTACATAGCTGGTCCCTGTCTCAAAAAACAAAGCAAAACCAAAACCAAGGGTTGGGAATTGGGAATGTAATTCCATGGTAGCATGCTTGTCCAAGACCTGGGCTTAATCCCAGCAAAAAGAAAAAAGAAGGAGGAGCTGAAGGAGACATCTCAGTGCGTGAAAGCACTGCTGTGTGAGTGTGATGATGCAATTTCACATCTCAAACCCACACAAAGCCAGAAGCAGTGGTGAGCACCTACGATGGCAGCCTTCCCCCAGCAAGGCGGGAAGCAGCGATAGGAGAATCCTGGAAGCTTGTGGGCCAGCTAGCCTGGTTTCCGCAGCAGTGAACAAGAGACTGCCTCAAACAAGGAAGAAGTGGAAGGCGAGGACTGACACCCAAAGACCTCCACATGTGCACACCCATACCCGCATACATGTGCATCATAGCCACACACAGGTCATTTTAAAAAGAGAGTAGGGAAAGAAAAAGAAAAAGAAAGGAAGAAAGGAAGGGGAAGACAAAAGAAGGGCAGGGAAGGAAAGGGAACGGAAGGGCGAGAGGTAAGCTAGGAGTGGTTGTAATCACACAGTTGTAATCAAAGCACTTGGGAGGTGGAGACAAGAAGACTGAGAGATGAAGCCTAGCTATATAGCAAAACACTATCTCAAAACAAACAAAGTTAAACATGCGCACCATTTTTCTGTCAAAGGGACGAGGATCCCTGGAACCTTTATTATTTATTTTTTTTATGTCATGGCTAACCTACAGCTTCACTAGATCTGCTGCATAACAGATGACCTGAACATCTGTGAACGTGGAGGACAGAAATCCACAGAAATTAAGCATGTGGGTAACATGTGTTGAGCGCTGGCTTCACTCTGACTTTGGGCAATTTTCTCAGCTCCTTGAGGCTATTTAATCTAAGTGGGTATAAGAGTGGTCAGGGGCTGGAGAGATGGCTTAGTGGTTAAGGCGCCTGCCTCCTAAGCCTAAGAACGCCAGTTCCAATCTCCAGGTCCCACGTTTAGCCAGATGCAGTGATGCAAGGGCGCAATGCTGCACTTGACCACAAGGGGGCGCACGCATCTGGATTTCGTTCAGCAGCAGCTGAGAGACTGCTGGTGTGCCCATTTCTCTGTCTTCCTCTCCCTCTCTGTCTCTCTCTGTGTCTCTCTCCAAAAATAAATAAAATAATAAAAAATTTTTTTAAAAAGAATGCCAATTATTGAAGAAACTGCAGTTTTCTTAAAAAAAAAAAGAGTGGTCAGGAGGCATTAAAGAGGTCATCTATGTAAAATAATGTGCATCACGTAACACGTGTAAGATAGTCTATTAGTAACAGCACCCCCAAACTATCTTTCTCAACCTCAAGGGGTTGGCTTAAAAGAATAGCCATCGGGAAACATTCTTTTATGTCAACATTTTGTCTTACTTTTCTTTACTTATTTGAGAGAGAAATAGGCAAGGAGAGAACGAGAATGGGTTCACCAGGGCCTCTAGCCACTCCAAACAAACTCCAGATGCATGCATCTCCTTGTGCATTTGACTTACATGGGTCCTGGGAATTGAACCTGGGTCTTTTGGCTTTGCAGGCAAGCACCGTAACCACCAAGCCATCTCTCCAGCCCAATATTTTGTTGTACAAGAGATGCAGAGATCTCCAGCTGTAGATATTTAATTAAGCTGCTCTAACAAACTCCCATTCAGCAGCTGGCGACCTACCCTTTCCTCAACAAAGCCTCTGGTGAGCAGGCTGCAAAGGCCACTGAGCGTGTCCTCATCCACAGGGCAGTGGTAGCGCCCACCGGTGAGGGAAGCCAGCTTCCTCAGGAACTCTACCGCAGCTCTGGGTGGGGAACACAGAGAGAGACTGACAGAGGTTAAGGGAGACAGGCTCAGCCCCAGAACTATGGGGGACATACGTCATGTGAGGTTTAACACCAAAGTGGCCTGGAAACTGGGTTTCAGCTTGTACCTTTGAGACCACTGTTAGCATCACCAATCATACTTTCCCAAGTGGCTTATGGAGAGTCACCAGGCCACTGGTACCATTTAGTGTAGACACCCTCGAAGCACATAGCCAACACTTTCTGCCCCCATTCCTTTACTGGAAAGCTCTCCAGTGCCTACTGTGTGTTAGGTCTATAAGGGACACAAACATGACTCTCAGGGAACTTAATAGTTTAGACACCGAGAAAATATGTACTTAAGTAATTAAGTTTGCTAATAATAGAGTTTTTTTTCTCTGATAGGTACTGAACCCAGGGCTTCACACATGCCACACTGCATCAAGCTGCACTCCAGCCCTGACAATAAAGATTCCTTTGAAGGTGTTGTGTCTTGCCTAACATATGTTCTGGTATGTGCTCAGTTATAACAACAGTGCTATATTAACATGTTTCCTGTCTATCTTGACCCCCCATAAATATTCACAAATATTTTTGCAGGAAAGGTCAGAAGGCCCTGGGAGAAGTTCAGAGTCCCATTGCCCACCTGTCTGTGCAGTCCAGGGAGATGGTGTGCACCTTCACATCTCGATCCTTGCAGAGCCTTTGGAGAGCACTGAGAACAAGTCTGCAGCTCGTGTCTGGCTTCCCGTCGGTCAGCAGGTACAGGCCCTGCACGTCGTGAAAGCTGAAGGCTTTCTGAGACAGCACAAGGTGGTTGTCAGGCTTGGGAAAGGAGTGCTTACTAGGAAGGGCAGAGACTGATTATGTGGCAGAGCCACTGCGGTCCCCCAGGAAAATGCTGCTGATTGGATGGTGACACACTTGTCCACTAAGATTAACACTCTGAGTGCTGGGGAGATGGCTCAGTGGGTAGAGTGGTTTCCATGCAAGCATGAGGACCTGTGCTTGGATGCCATGACCCATGTAAATGTGCCAGGTGTGGTCCTGTAATCCCCGTGCTGGGAGGGCAGAGGTCAGGGATCCCTAGGGCTTGCTGACTAACTAGTCTAGTTGAACTGGTAAGCTCTAGGTTCAGTGAGACCCTGTCTCAAAGAATAAGGGGAAGCCAGGCATGGTGGTGCACACCTTTAATCCCAGAACTTGGGAGGCAGAGGTAGGAGGGTTGCTGTGAGTTCGAGACCATCCTGAGACTACATAGTGAACTCCAGGTCAGCCTGGGCTAGAGTGAGACCCCACCTTGGAAAAAAAAAAAAAAAAAGAATAACCCCTTATTCTCAATGACCTCTGGCCTCCACACACACAAGCATGCATACCTGTCCACACATGAGCACCCACACACATGCACACACGTAAAGACAAAGACTGAGACTCCTCTTCAGTGTAGATAGACTCTTACACTGAAGCCTCTGAGATCTAGGAGGATCTACTTCCCATCGGGTTAGTCCCAAGCAAGCCACGGAACCTCTGTGAACCTCTGCATGTCTACCGAAGGCGAGGACAAGAATCCCTTTCGCATGTGCTTTGGGGAAGAGGAAATGAAGTGACACGCTGTACATCCCAGTGCATCCCAGTCTAGAGGTGATGCTATTTCTTTTCTGCTACAAGGTCAGGTTTAATGGCAGCACTTGCCAGTAACGCTGGCAAGACCGAGGTGCTTCCCTGAGCTTGCAGGCGGGTCACCCACTTCAGAGCCTCGTGACATGCTGCATCTGTGGTATCCACCAGGGTGTCACGCCACGGCTTCAGGCCCTCTGCAAAGCTGAGCAGGTTAAAGCTGGACAAAAGTAGGGAGAGGGTTGCAGGGGACAGACAGAGAAGAGAGAAAGGAAGGGTTCGTTAGAACAATTGGTTAGTCCGTACTAAAGTTGTAGGAAGTCACTTCTGGGAGGACTGTTCATTGAGAACCCCTACAGCCAGCCCCAGGGCCCCTTGGAGAGGACTGTGGGCCACCTGACCGTGAAAGGGTCCACCTTGTAGACTCGATGCAGATAGAAACAGATTGAAGTCCCGCTCAGCCGCTGGCTGGTTTTGTGATCTTGGGCAAATTACTTAAACCTCTCTGTCATAGTTTCCTTTTCCAAATAGTGAGAATAAGAGTACTGAGAGAGATGGTGATCTCATGCAAATGAAGTGCATATGTAAAGTACCCAGTGGATGTTCACCCTCATTAACTTCAAGACAAGAACAAGTCCTAACCTAAGGCAGCATCTCCCATCTCCCATCTCTCTCTGGGTAGAAAGAACTTCTGCAGGTAAAAATCATGTTAGGGCTGGAGAGATGGCTTAGCAGTTAAGGCATTTGGTGCAAAGCTTAAGGACCCAGGTTCAGTTCCCCAGAACCCATGTAAGCCAGATGTACATGGTGGCCCATGTGTCTAGAGTTTTTTTGCAGTGGCTAGAGGCACTGGCGTGCCCATTCTCTCTCTCAAATAAATAAACAAAATATTTTTTAAAATATTGGGGCCTGGAGAGATGGCTTAGCGATTAAGCGCTCGCCTGTAAAGCCTAAGGACCCTGGTTCAAGGCTCAAATCCCCAGGACCCACGTAAGCCAGATGTACAAGGTGGCGCATGTATCTGGAGTTCGTTTGCAGTGGCTGGAGGCCCTGGCGCACCCATTCTCTATCTATCTGTCTGCTTCTTTCTCTCTCTGTCTGTCTTTCTCAAGTAAATAAATAAAACAACAAAAATAAAAAATTTTTAAAAATATTACTTATTTATTTATTTGAGATACAGAGACAGAGAGAGAGTGTGTGAGAGAGAGAGAGCACGCCAGGCCTCCAGCTACTGCAAATAGATGGCATCATTTGCTACGAGGGTCCTGGAGAATCGAACCTGGGTCCTTTGGCTTTGCAGGCAAGTGCCTTAACCACTAAGCCATCACTCCAGCCCTAAACAAAATATTTTTTAAAAATCAAGTTCAGGGGGCTGGGGAGATGACTCAGCAGTTAAAGGCATTTGCTTGCAAAGCTAGACAGCCTAGTTTCAGTTCTCTAGTACCAACATGAAGCCAGATGCACAAAGTGGAGTATGAACCTGCAGTTCTTTTGAGTGGCAAGAGGTCCTGACACACTCATTCTCTCTCCATTGCTCTCTCTCCTTGCAAATATAAAATAATTATGTTTTAGTATTTTATTTTTATTTATTTATTTGAGAGAGACAGAGGAGAAAGAAAGAGAGAGAGAGAGAACAGGAGTGCCAGGAGAGCCACTGCAAATGAACTCCAGACACATGCACCACCTTGTGCATTTTGTTTACATGGGTCCTGGGGAATTGAACCTTGGTCCTTTGGCTTTGCAGGCAAGTGCCTTAACTGCTATGCCATCTCTCCAGCCCAAATATTTTTTTCTTTTTTAGGTAGGGTCTTACTCTAGCCCAGGCTGACCTGGAATTCACTATGTAGTCTCAGGGTGGCCTCGAACCCATGGTGATCCTCCTACCTCTGCCTCCCAAGTATTAAAGGCATGTGCCACCATGCCTGGCCCAAATATATATATATATATATTTTTTCATTTGGATCATTAATTTTATTTTTTTTTTTTTTTTTTTTTTTTTTTGGTTTTTCGAGGTAGGGTCTCACTCTGGCCCAGGCTGACCTGGAATTAACTATGTAGTCTCAGGGTGGCCTTGAACTCAAGGCGATCCTCCTACCTCTGCCTCCCAAGTGCTGGGATTAAAGGCGTGCGCCACCACGCCAGGCTCAAAAATTTTTTAATTTTATTATTTTATTTATTTTTGGAGAGAGACGGGGGGGGGGGGAGAGGGAGAGGGAGACGGATAGAGATGGGCGCTGCAGCAGTCTCTCAGCTGCAGTGAACGAAATCCAGATGTGTTCGCCCTCTTGTGGGCAAGTGCGGCATTGCGCCCTTGCGTCACTTTGCATCTGGCTAAACGTGGGACCTGGAGATTGGAACTGCTGGAAATTGGAGCCAGTGTTCTTAGGCTTAGCAGGCAGGCACCTTAACCACTAGCAATCTCTCCAGCCCGGATCATTAATTTTTAGCTACCTCAGCTGTAACAATAAATGCAGAAAGAACAGGCTACCTTTTCTTCCCCCAATTTAATCATTTTTTTATCCTTTACCCATCTCATCAGAAATTTATTGCATTTTTCCCCAAACTGCATTTTTAAAAATTCTTCTGTGAATATACTCATTGCATACCCTTTTTAATTTATTTTTATTAATTTATTTAATTTATTTCGTTTTTCGAGGTAGGTTCTCACCACTCTGGCCCAGGCTGACCTGGAATTAACTTTGTAGTCTCAGGATGGCCTCAAACTCACAGCGATCCTCCTACCTCTGCCTCCCAAGTGCTGGGATTAAAGGCGTGTGCCACCACGCCCAGCTTTGCATACTCTTTTTTTAAAAAAATATTTATTTATTTATTTATTTATTTGAGAGAGAGAAAGAGTTAGAGAGAGAGAGGGAGGGAGGGAGAATGGGTGTGCCAGGGCCTCCAGCCACTGCAAACGAGCTCCAGATGCGTGCGCCACCTTGTGCATCTGGCTTATGTGGGTACTGGAGAATCAAACCAGGATCCTTTGGCTTTGTAGGCAAACACCTTAACCACTAAGCCATCTCTCCAGCCCTGCATCCTCTTTCTTGGAGGGATCTTGGTTTAAATCCATCTTTTAAAAAAGAAGGGGCAAGGGGGCTGGGCGTGGTGGACACGCCTTTAATCCCTAGCACTCAGGAGGCAGAGGTAGGAGGATTGCTGTGAGTTCAAGGCCACCCTGAGACTACATAGTTAATTCCAGGTCAGCCTGGGCCAGAGTGAGACCCTACCTTGAAAATCAAAAAAAAAAAAAAAAAAAAAAAAAAAAGAAGGGTTACATATGTGGAGGCAAAATATCCTTTTGAAACCAACAGATACAGAGTTGCTTGAGGAAAAGCTGATTGTACACACAAGCTGCCTGGTGCTGGGGCTGGGGCAGGGGAGGGCTGCTGAAGGTGGGTGGCAGCCTCTGGTGGACAGACGTGGCAAGCCCCTGGGCCTGCCTTCCTGGACAGGGGCAGGGCTGAGCCGGCGAGGCAGTGCTTCATCTTTCCCTTGGAACTTGTTATTTTGGTTTGCCTCCAAAAACCTTCATCCAGATAAGAAGCTGGTGACTGATTATAAAAATAAGAATAATTAAATTTTGGCTCAAGAAATAGGTTGCTTTTTTGCAACGGGTTTGCCGTCAGATCACAGTGTCGTGAAAACTACCACTAACTGAAGCCAAAATGGGAAAGGAAAAGACTCATACCAGGCTGGAGAAATGGTTTAGTGGTTAAGGCATTTGCCTGTGAAGCCAAAGGATCCCGGTTTGATTCTCCAGAACCCACATAAGCCAGCTGCACAAAGGGCACATGCATCTGGAGTTTGTTTGCAGTGGCTAGAGGCCCTGGTGTGCCCATTCTCTCTCTGTGTCTGCCTCTCTTCTATCTCTCTCTCAATCTCTCTGTTTGCAAATAAATAAATAAAATTTTTAAAAAGAAAAGACCCATATCAACATTGTCGTCATTGGATATGTAGATTTGGGCAAGTCCACCACTACTGGCCATCTGATCTACAAATGTGGTGGGATCGACAAAAGAACCATTGAGAAATTTGAGAAGGAGGCTGCTGAGATGCGCATAGGCTCCTTCACACATGCCTGGGTCTTGGACAAACTGAAAGCTGAGCGTGAGCGTGGTATCACTATTGACATCTCTCTGTGGAAATTTGAGACCAGCAAATACTATGTGACTATAATTGATGCTCCAGGACACAGAGACTTTATCAAAAACATGATTACAGGCACTTCTCAGGCTGACTGTGCTGTCCTGATTGTTGCTGCTGGTGTTAGTGAATTTGAAGCTGGTATTTCCAAGAATGGGCAGACCCAAGAACATGCTCTTCTGGCTTACACACTGGGTGTGAAACAACTAATTGTTGGTGTCAGCAAAATGGATTCCACCGAGCCACCCTACAGCCAGAAGAGTTATGAGGAAATTGTTAAGGAAGTCAGCACCTACATTAAGAAAATTGGCTACAACCCTGACACAGTAGCATTCAGGCCAATTTCTGGCTGGAATGGTGACAACATGCTGGAGCCAAGTGCAAATATGCCATGGTTCAAGGGATGGAAAGTCACCCGCAAGGATGGCAGTGCCAGTGGAACCACACTGTTGGAAACTTTGGATTGCATCCTACCACCCACTTGTCCAGCTGACAAGCCTCTGCGCCTGCCCCTTCAGGATGTGTATAAAATTGGAGGTATTGGAACTGTCCCTGTGGGTTGCGTGGAGACTGGTGTTCTCAAACCTGGCGTGGTGGTTTCCTTTGCTCCAGTCAATGTCACAACTGAAGTCAAGTGTGTTGAAATGCACCATGAGGCTCTGAGTGAAGCTCTCCCTGGAGACAAGGTGGGCTTCAATGTGAAGAATGTGTCTGTCACAGATGTTCGCCAGGGCAATGTTGCTGGTGACAGCAAAAATGACCCACCAATGGAGGCAGCAGGCTTTACTGCTCAGGTGATTATCCTGAACCACCCAGGCCAAATTAGCGCTGGCTATGCCCCTGGGCTGGATTGTCACACAGCTCACATAGCTTGCAAGTTTGCTGAGCTGCAAGAAAAAAGATTGATCATCGTCCTGGTAAGAAGCTGGAAGATGGACCCAAGTTCCTGAAATCTGGCGATGCCACCATTGTTGACATGGTTCCTGGCAAGCCCACGTGTGTGGAGAGTTTCTATGACTGCCCTCCTCTGGGTCATTTCACTGTTCGGGATATGAGGCAAACATTGCTGTGGGTGTCATCAAAGCTGTGGACAAGAAGGCTGCTGGAGCTGGCAAGGTCACCAAGTCTGCCCAGAAAGCTCAGAAGGCTAAATGAATATTACCCCTAACACCTGCCACCCCAGTCTTAATCAGTGGTGACAGAACAGTCTCAGAACTGTTTGTCTCAATTGGCTATTTAAGTTTAATAGTAAAAGACTGGTTAATGATAACAATACATCATAAAACCTTCTGAAGGTTTTACGTGTGTGTGTGTGTGTGTGTGTGTGTGTGTGTGTGGCAGTTTTAAGTTACTAGTTTTTAAAATCAGTACTTTTTTATTTTTTAATTTTGGAGAGAGACACAGAGACAGACAGAGAGAGAGGGAGAGGGAGACAGATAGAGAATGGGCACGCCAGCAGTCTCTCAGCTGCTGTGAACGAAATCCAGATGCGTGCGCCCCTTGTGGGCAAGTGTGGCATTGCGCCCTTGCGTCACTGCATCTGGCTAAACGTGGGACCTG
This sequence comes from Orientallactaga sibirica, assembly GCA_036365145.1. NCBI lineage: Eukaryota > Metazoa > Chordata > Mammalia > Rodentia > Dipodidae > Orientallactaga > Orientallactaga sibirica. The sequence goes on from JAEOAD010000888.1 coordinate 1,890,578, forward strand.
GAGATTGGAACCAGCGTTCTTAGGCTTAGGAGGCAGGTGCCTTAACCGCTAAGCCATCTCTCCAGCCCTAAAATCAGTACTTTTTAATGGAAACAATGACCAAAAACCTGTCACAGAATTTTGAGACCCATTAAAATAAAGTTTAATGAGAAAAAAAGAAGAAATAGATTGTCCAACTGTTCTCTGCCTTATCTTTTTCAACATCCAAGGCCTTTACAAAGAAAGAAACAAAAACAGCTCTCAATTTCCCAACAAAGTTGTGTTTTTTTTTTTTTTTTGATTTTTCGAGGTAGGGTCTCACTCTAGCACAGGCTGACCTGGAATTCACTATGTAGTCTCAGGGTGGCCTCAAACTCATGGCCATCCTCCTACCTCTGCCTCCCAAGTGCTGGGATTAAAGGCATGCGCCACCACCGGCAAAGTTGTGTTTTTTTGTCCTCCAAATGCTATGACCTGAAGAATGGCTGCAGATTGAGATATCAAAAATCTCAGAAAAATATATATTTATATATCTTTGTATGCCTATTAATTTAAATTTCACATTCCTTTAAAAGTGGTCTTTCAGTAAAAATATGGAACACTTCACAAATTTGTGTGTCATCCTTGCACAGGGGCCATGCTAATCTTCTCTGTATCATTCCAATTTTAGTATATGTGCCGCCAAAGCAAGCACCCAAATATATTTTTTAAAATCAAGTTCAGCAGGGCTTGGTGGCACATGTCTTTTATCCCAGCACTCAAGAGGCAGAGAAAGGAGGATCACTGTGAGTTTGAGGCCACCCTGAGACTACCTAGTGAATTCCAGGCCAGCCTGGGCTAGAGTAAGACCCTACCCCAGGGGAAAAAAAAAAAAAAAGGAAAACCAAGTTCAAGGACTGGGCAGTGTAGCTAAATGGTAGAGCTCTTGTCTAACATGCACCAACCTTGAGTTCAATTCCCAGTCCTACAAAAACAAACAAACAAAAAAATCAATGTCAGGAGAGAGGGAGGGGATATGATGGAGAATGGAGTTCTTAAGGGGAATGGGGGGGGAGGGAAATACTATGCACCTTTTGTATGTAAGTATATTTTGTTGTCAATAAATTAAAAAAAAATCAATGTCAGCCAAAGGCCATATGGCAATCCTTTTGCTGTGCTTGTAACTATCCCAGGCCCTAGACAGAGTTCTACAATCTGCATTCCTTGTAGAGTGTGATGGTCCACACCTGTAATCATAGTATTCTGTAGGCAGAGGCAGGAGTATCACCACAAGTTTGAGGCCAGCCTGGCATACATATTGAACTCCAGACCAGCCAGGATTATATAGCAAAACCTTGTTTTAAGGCAAACTAAAACACAGAAAAATCCTAAAACTGTATTCCTTCCATAGCAGAACAGAATAGAACAATCTTTCTTGCTCAATAAAATATTCAGAAGAGCTGGGTGTGGTGGCACACGCCTTTAATCCCAGCACTCAAGAGGCAGAGGTAGGAGGATCTCTATGAGTTCAAGGCCACCCTGAGATGACAGTGAATTCCAGGTCAGCCTGGGCAAACACCTTAACTACTAAGCCATTTCCTCAGTCCCAGAAGAGCATTTATTCATTTATTTATTTATTTTAGAGGGAGAAAGACAGACACACAGAGGGAGAGAGAGAATTGGCACGCCAGGGTCTGAGCCACTGAAATCGAATGCCAGATGCTTGCACCACCTAGTGGACATGTGAGACCTTGCACTTGCCTCACCTTTGTGCATCTGGCTTACATGGGATCTGGAGAGTAGAACATGGGTCCTTAAGCTTTGCAGGCAAGCACCTTAACTGCTAAACCATCTCTCCAGCCTCGAAGAGCATTTATTTATTTATCTGAGAGGACAGAGAGAGAAAGAGGCAGAGAGAAAGGGAGAGAGAATGGGCGCACCAGGGCCTCCAGCTACTGCAAACAAACTCCAGATGCATGTGTCACCTTGTGCATTTGGCTAACGTGGGTACTGAGGAACCAAGCCTTAACCAGGGTCCTTAGTTTTCACAGGCAAGTGCCTAACGGCTAAGCCACCTCTCCAGCCCTACAAGAGCATTTTTTAGTTCTTTGGAACTATGCGGAAGTAGTATACTTGGCCAGGGAAGTCTAGAAACTGCCCTTTGACTTTCCTGACCCTACCCACATCCCCACCTCCTACCTGACACAATGCAACCTCAGCTGCTCCCAGATCAGCAGAACCAGGTCTGTTTTCAGCTGTTGCAGGTAGCAGCTCATGGACCCTGATACGTCCAGCAAGATGCACACTTTTCTCTCCAAGATGGTGCCAAACAGTCGGCGGCTCCCTGCTCCAAGACGAATGGGGATGAGGGAGGGAAAGGGTGAGAGATTTTGCTCAGTGCATCTACCAGATACAAAGTCTTGCAACACCTACTGCTTGCCTGATCATCAGCCACATGTCCCCCACTGGGAGATTACCCTGAGGGGTTGTTAGAAGGGTCAGTTGTCAAGAACAGAGCCAGCTAGTGATATGATCAAGATTTCAGTTTTAAGTCTGGGGTATGAGTGTTTGCTGTGCAAGCACTAGGTCCTCAGTCCAATCTCCGGCACCCACATAAAGAGTCAGGACTGGAGGCTGGGAAAAAGGCTCAGCAGTTAAGGGCGCTTGCTTGCAAAGCCTGTCAGCATGGGTTCAAATCCCCAGTACCCATGTAAAGCCAGGTGCACTGTTTGCTCCCATCCCAACAGCCATGGCCAGAACCAGGGGACCTCAGTCATGTGCACATAGCCTTGGAGGAGGCATGGACAGACACATGTTCTCTCTGGCTCCATTCCACCCTCCTGTCATCTAGCATCTTGTCTGACCTCTGAACCAGAGCTCATGTTGCACATAGACAAGCCTCCTGGTGTGACCCCTTGGCCTGACAGTTCTTGAGGGTCCAGCTTTGAAGGAGTGTCCCTGGCTGCCTGGAATTAACCTTCCGCTTCCTCTCGGGCCCCTTCAATCCCTCCAGGGCAGCAGGCAGGCTCACCAGACAGCAGCCACTGTAGTCTCTGCACGTAGCACCGTATCACCTTCTCCATGCACGTGATGTACGCCTCCATTTCTTGCAGTGTCCACCGAATGTGCCTCACCACTCCCTGGAAGAGGCAAGCAAAGGCCACTACCCCATCAGTTGTTTCCTCATAGTCTCAGCACCCCTAAACTAGTTTATGCCATTATAATTAACATATATATATAATTATAATTCTATGTGTTTAAATTTTTTGTATGTGTATGCATGAGTATGGGCACGTGTGTGTGCACAGGTGCATGTGCACATGGAGACCAGAGGTTAACATAGGGTGTCTTCCCTGATTGTGCTCCACCTCATTTTCTGAGAGTGTCTCACTAGGTCTGGAGCTCACTCATTTGGTTAGGAAACCACAGAGATCCTACTGTCTCTGCTTCCCAGGGCTGGCGTTCTAGGCACATACCATGTCCAGCTCTCATGTGGTTTTGGGTATCTGAACTGAGACTTTCATGTTTGTGTGGCAAGTACATTACCCACTGAGCCATCTCCCCAGATCTGTTTAATTTTTTGTTTGTTTATTTCAAGGCAGGGCCTCCTCTAGCCCAAGCTGACTTGGAACTCACTCTGTAGCCCAGGCTGGCCTTAAACTCAGAGAAATCCTCCTAGGACTACCAGCATATGCAACCATGCCTGGTTCTGTTTAAGTTTTGAAACAGTGTCTCACTATGTAGCCCAGCCCGGCTTTGAACTCGTACTCGTTTTGCCTCTGCATCCTGAGTCCTGATTATAGGCATCATACCAGGACTACGTTTTTGTTTTTTTTTTTGTTTTGTTTTGTTTTTTTTTTTTAAACTCTGGCCCAGGCTGAAATTAACTATGTAGTTTGGTTGAACTAAAAATCTTTTCTGCCTCCCGAGTGCTGGGATTAAAGGCGTGCGCCACCACACCCGGCTGATTTTTGTTTATTTAAAATAAAATACTTTTTAGGTTAATAAAAATGTTTGCCTTGAAAAAAAATTTTGTGTTTGTGATGTGTGCAGTGTGTGTAATGCTGTGCAGATGTGATGTGTGCAGTGTGTGTACATGCATGTGAAGATGTGATCTGTGCAGTGTGTGTATATGCTTTGCAGGTGTGATGGGCAGTGTGTATACTTGAGTGTGAAGGTGTGATGTTGCAGTGTGTACATGCTTGTGCAAGTGTCATGTGTGCAGTGTGTGCATATGCATGTGCAGATGTGTATGCCCTGTGGCCACACATGCACAGGCCAGAGGAGAATGTCAAGTGTCCTCTTTCCACTCAACTGCCTTCTTCCTTGAGGCAGAGTCTCACTCAAACCATAGCTGCCATTTTCACAGGAGCCTGGGTCAGCAGGTCCTGGTGATTCTCTGGTCTCCCTCCTCTGCCTCCCACCCCTGCACATTACAAATGTGTGTGCATGGCCATGCCCGGCTGTTTATGTAAGTGCTGGGGTAACTGAATTTCAGCAGTCTCAGATCCTCTCAGGCTCCATGTTGGAGCAGCAAGTGCTTTTAAACCATTGAGCCATCTTCCCAGTCCTTCTTGCCCTCTCATTAACCACTAGACTTTCTGGTTTACGGAGGAGTGGGAGAATTAGGATGATAGTTTTTTTTTAAAAAAAGATTTATTTATTTATTTATTTATTTATTTATTTATTTAGAGAGAGAGAGAGAATGGGCACCAGGGCCTCTAGCCACTGTAAATGAACTCCAGATGCATACGCCACCATGTGCATCTGGCTTATGTGGGACCTGGAGAATCAAACCTGGGTCCTTAGGCTTCACAGGCGTGTGCCTTAACTGCTTAGCCATCTCTCCAGTCCAGGATGATAGTTTTTATTACATGCAGATGCTGGAATAATAAAAACCACAACATCCCCAAGTTTTAAAATAGAAAATCCTTAATGGTGGGGTGAAAGGGCCATACATTTCAAACTGAAAGATAATCTCAGATGGATGAGGTCAGCTTGCTAAAATGACCCTAAGTTCTTCTAGTGAGTAATTTTGATTTTTTTGTGGCTATATTTAGCTCCCCAAAATGTTGATAATATGGTATAAAAGGGCAAAGAGGGAAACAATTAGATTTACATTTTGAACTAAATATACATTTGCAGCATCAACAAATGAAGAAAAATACCTCAATGTTCCAAAAGTAGAAAAATAGAGAAGGGAACCTGTTACCTCCTGCCAACCTAACAGAGCCATTGTCAGTACTGGGGTACCAAGTGCCTTGGGGAGATCTTCAGCCACTGCCTGTGTGCTCAGTACCTGCTCCTAGTTCTAACTACAAGGAGCTCATCTTCCTTGGAGTGTCACCTCAGGCCTTAGGGTTTTGATTGTTTGTCCCAAGAGGATTCCTCTTCCTCCTTTCTTTTTTCCTTCCTTCTTTCTTTCTTTCTTTCTTTCTTTTTTTTTTTTTTTTTGGTTTTTCAAGGTAGGGTTTCACTCTAGTCCAGGTTGACCTGGAATTCACTATATAGTCTCAGGGTGGCCTCGAACTCATGCTGCTCCTCCAACCTCTGCCTCCCGAGTGCTGGGATTAAAGGTGTGCACCACCATGCCCTGCTACTCCATTTCTTTTTTTTTTTAAGGTTAAAAAAATATTTTATTTATTTATGAGAGAGAGAAGGGAGGGAGGGAGAGAGAGAAAAAGAGAGAGCATGCCAGAGCCTCTAGGTGCTGCAAATGAACTACAGATGCATGCGCCACCTTGTTCATCTGGCTTTATGTGGGTATGGGGGAATTGAACCTGGATCCTTAGGCTTTGCAGGCAAGCACCTTAACCACTAAACCATCTCTCCAACCAGATTCTACTTCTTTTATTGCCTGGGGTGCTTATACTTTAGGGATGGGTTTAAAAAGCAGCAGCAATAGAGGCCAGGGTGCCCTATCTCCCATTTGCAGCTAACGAAAGGCAAGGGTCTGGAAAATGCGACTCACATTGATCTCTATGCTGGGGACAACACTGCAGGATTTGGGCCACGTTGACTTTCGATGTCTACAGTGGGGACCAAGGCACCTGGAAATCTCCATCTTCAGTTTTTTCAGCCCATAATTCGCCACCCACTTTTGAATAAAGGAAAGAAATAGTATCTAGGTAAATTAGGTGTAACTCAGTGGTTGACTACTCTGCACAAAACCTGAATGAAGTGTGGGGTTCCTGGTCCCTCACTGCACATCTATCACATACAGAAGAATTTTGCACAGCTCTGGAGAGAGATGAATAAGAAATGACCAACTGAGGGGTTGGAGAGATGGATCAATTATTAAAAGCATTTGTTTGCAAAGCCTGATGGCCTGAGTTCCATTCTCCAGTACCCACGAAAAGCCAGATGCACAAAGGGGCACATGCATCTGGAGTTGATTGGCAGTGACAGGATGCTCTGGTGTGCTCATTTTCTTGCCCCCCCTTCCTCTCTGTTTGCAAATAAAAATAAAATATTTTTTAAAAAATTTTAAAATATATCTTATTTATTTATTTGAGAGAGAGACAGAGGGGAAGGACAGAGAATGGGCATGCCAGGGCCTCCAGCCATTGCAAATGAACTCCAGATGCATGCACCCCTTTGTGCATCTGGCTTATGTGGGTCCTGGGGAATCGAACTGGGGTCCTTTGGCTTTGCAGGCAAATGCCTTAACCACTAAGCAATCTCTCCAGCCCCAAAAATAAAATATTTTTTAGACTGTGGCAGGGAAGGGGGATTTTTTTTTTTTAAAAGAAATGAGCAACAGAGACCAAACTTCAGAGTCTCTACTTGGCCTGATCTAGTTGCTTCTCCAATATCCACTACAAAGTTGAGTTGGAAAGTACTGATTGGTCTAAAGTTCAGACTGTAAACCAATTATCTCAGGCTATCAGAATAAGCAAGCTCAAACCAATCAGAGCAGAGCATCAAAGATCAGCCCAATCCGAAACAAGCATAGACTTTTAGTAAATGGTTGTGGGAAGATGAAATAAACAAGAGGGATGTCTGACAGTAATAAGTATTTTACATAAAATTTACTTTAAAAAAATATTTTATTTTTATCTATTTATTTGACAAAGAAAGATGAAGAGAGAGAGAGAGAGAATGAGGAGAGAATGGGTGCACCAGGGCCTCCAGCCACTGCAAACAAAATCCAGATGAATGCGCCCCCTTGTGCATCTGGCTAATGTGGGTCCTGGGGAACTGAACCTGGGTCCTTTGGCTTTGCAGGCAAATGTCTCAACTGCTAAGCCATCCCTCCTGCCCAAAATTTACTTTTTTTAAATTTTATTTTATTTTTTATTTTTCAAGGTAGGTTCTCACTGTAGCCCAGGCTGACCCGGAATTCACTATGTAGTCTCAGACTGGCCTCAAACTCACAGATCCTCCTACGTTTGCCTCCCAAGTGCTGGGATTAAAGGTATGCAACAACACACCAGGGTCAAAATAGTTATTTATCTATTTATTTTAGAAAGGGAGGGAGAGAGGCTGGAGAGATAGCTTAGTGGTTAAGTGCTTGCTTGAGAAGCCTAAGGAACCCAGTTCAAGGCTCAATTCCCCAGTACCCATGTAAGCCAGTTGCACAAGGTGGCACATGCATCTGGAGTTCTTTTGCAGTGGCTGTAAGCCCTGGTGTGCCCATTCTCTTTCTCTCTGCCTCTTTCTCTCTCTGTTGCACTTAAATAAATAAATTTTAAAAATAAACAAAATTTTATAAAAAAGAAAGGGGGGGGGAGAGAAAGAATGGGCATGCCAGGGCCTCCAGCCACTGCAAACGAACTCCAGATGCATGTGTCACCTTGTGCATCTGACTTAGGTGGGTACTGGAGAATTGAACCTGGGTCCTTAGGATTCACAGGCAAATGACTTAACCACTAAGGCATCTCTCCAGGCTAAAATATACTTTAAATTATGGTTTCAAGTCAGTCTTATTAGATATGTGCAGTTGACTTCATTTTACAAACATGAACATTGACATTGAATGTAGCTCTGTCACTTCCCCAGGGTGACCCAGCTTTTGCACTTAGGTCTTCTGAGCCATTATCCTACCAGTTGCAGGAAGTAGGGTCTTTCACAGTAGGTTTGTCCTTTCCCACGTTTGTCCTAGAAGCCATAGTAGATGGGAGAAGTGACTCTTTGTGCAGGGACATGTTCCCATCTAGACAACTTAATACCTCTTGACTTGAGCAGGGCACGTCCTTCCCAGGCAGCTCAATAGAAGAACCAGGCCTTTTCACATGCCTTCTGTGAGGGTACTTCTTGTACACGCAGCCTAGGAGACAGTGCAAAGCTACCCTGAATTCTTCTTCCCTCCTTCCATCCCTCCCCACTTTCTCATATCAGTTTCTCTGCCAGTCAAGTTAGTTGTAAAATTCCTTGTGTGGTAGAAAGAGGGACTATTAGGTGGGTGAAGGAGGGGTACTCAAGACCCCCATGCTGCAAGGAATCCTGCCAGGATGGCACTGTGATGGTTCGTTTTCATTGTCAACTTGACTGAATTTGGTAATCATCTAGGTGTGTCTGAGGGAGTTTCAGAAAGATTTAACTGAGTAAGGAAGACCCACCCTGGAGGTACATGGCACCATCCCACTGGCTGGAGTCCAAGGCCTAAGAAGAGAAAGGAGGACGCGAGCAGAGCCCCAGCGTTCATCCCTCTCTGTTCCCTGACAGGGGACACAGTGTGACCAGCAGCCTTGTGCTCCTGCCGCCATAGCTGAGAGCTGGTCCTTCCACCATGACTCCCTGCCAGGATGTATCTGCTCAAACCATGAGGCAAGAGGATCCCTTAGAGTTGCTTTTGTGGGGTGTTTGTCACAGCACTAAGAAGTAACAGAGCTGTTTCACAGTGGTTCATCAGACTGGCCTAGGGGAACCTCACCCACCTCTTTCCCAGTTTGCCTCAGGACTCAGCAAAGTACCCCTTCCAGATGGCACCTGAGTGCCTAATTACCCCCAGGATTGGCGTCTACAACGTTAAGTTTTCTCATTCTCTGGCAATCTCAAGACTCGGTGTGTCTACTGCTCTGGGAAAACAGAGTTGTTTGAGGATGGGCCTGGACAGAGGCTGAATGGGGTGAGGGGATTCTGGGATAGCTGCTCCCCTTCCCTGTCCCCCGGGGCCAGGGCTGTTCAGATACTGCACTGGTTCCAGCTTACCCACGTTATTCCCCGACTCTATGTAGAACAGGGAGAGAACCGTCTCTTCTGCCCTGGGCTTGCTCTTCCTCCTCTGTTCCACCATCTTTTCTTTCCGTGGCTGGGCTGCAGCTGGAGGACATTTGGCTGGTTGGCTGGGCTCCTTTGTGGATCTCAGTGAGAAAACTGTGTAGCCTGGCTCAGGGGAACCTCAATCTCATCTCTAATCTACTCTGAGAGATGGGGCGCTAAGGCACCATTTCCCCATCCCAGGAGCCCTGGCCTTGCTTGGACTGGTAGTAGGTGAAGCTATCATCACTGACTCCCAGTGTTAATTGGACCTAGTGACAAGTGCTCTGGGCCATTTCATCTGCACGGTCTCCCAGGTGAAAGGTGAGCTAGTGAGGGGCTAGAGAGATTGGTCAGTGGTTATGGCACTTGCCTGCAGAGCCTAACAACCTGAGTTCAGTTCCCCAGTACCCATGTAAAGCCAGATGCACAACATAGCACATGCATCTGGGGTCTGTTTGCAGCAGTCAGAGGCCCTGGTGTGCTTATCCTTTCTTTTTTTAAAAATATTTTTTAAACATTTTATTATTCTCTTTATTTATTTACAAACAAATAAATAATAAAATTTAAAAAAAAAAAGATGAAGCTGGGTGTGGTGACACACACCGTTAATTCCAGCACTTGGGAGGCAGAGGTAGGAGGATCGTTAGGGATGGTGCGTTAACCACTAAGCCATCTCCAGCCCCATGGTGACACACACAGCCATCTCTCCAGCACTTGGGGAGGCGAGGCGAGGCCACCCTGAGATTACATAGTGAATTCCAGGTCATCCCAGGCCTACCTCAAAAAACAAAACAAAAACAACAACAAAAAAATGAGCTAGTAAGAAGAGAAGACTTCACACAGATCTTGCTGCCCAAGTTACAATGTGGCTATATCTCTGGCTTCAGAATGAAGATACATGGTCTTGGGTTGATGAACCAAGTACTTTCATTAAAAATATTGACGGCCGCTCTCAGCCTGAACCCTTGTCAGTAAAATGAGCTGCTAGAGAACTGGCCATACAGGATGATTGCTATAGGCCTTACGTGGATTATCTTGGCAGCTGGGTAGGCCAAGAGTTGTGATCACTGGTCATTTAGTCACTAGCTATGAATCCATGCTTCAGTGGTGCCTGGGCTGTCCCTGTACCCCCACCTGCACAGCCATGCCTTACCTGGGGAGACACCAGCTGTGCCGCCGAGGGGACGCCACTTCAGAGCTTTCAGTGGGAGGCTCTTCTCATTGCCTGGGTCATCTTTAGTGGTCTAGAAAACAGACCATCTTTCCCATCAGGGGTCGGAACCATGTGGCAGGCAGTCCCTCGGTCACCCTGACCTCAATCTGCCACTAAAGCATTTGCAGGGAGGGGCCTATGGGAGCTGGTTCCTCAGTGAGGTTTGGTCCATCTTCTTTTAGAGCAGATTCAAAGGGGCCTCTGGGTTTGGCAATGAAAACGTGTATGAAGTGTGTGAGTTTATGCATGTGATATGAGAAGGTGAGAGAGATTAGAGAGAGAGAGTGTGTGTGCTGGGACCACTTTGGGATTTTGCCAGAACTTTCTTCAACAGTTGCTGCCCCCTTCCTACTGGAATTTCTGGGCTTCTAGAAGTTATCACTTAGGTAGTTTTTGTTTGTTTATTTGTTTGTTTGTTTGTTTGTTTTGTTTTGTTTTTCAAGGTAGGGTCTCACTCTAACCCAGGCTGACCTGGAATTCACTATGTAGTCTCAGGGTGGCCTCAAACTCACAGCGATCCTCTACCTCTGCCTCCCGAGTGCTGGGATTAAAGGTGTGTGCTACCACACCCAGCTTCACTTAGGTAATTCTTGTGCCCTCCTGGGTTCCTCATTTCTAGGGGAGTTCTTTCCTTACTGTGCACAATTGGAATTGGAAGGCAGCCATGCTCACCACTATGCCACCAGTGCCACTTCTGGATTTAGAATGTGGTAATGGTGGCACTGGGCCAGCTCAGGAGACCTGTGGGTGGGCTGCTGTGAAGAGGGCCTGGAAAGTACCATTACTGGGAGCACCCAGCCTGGTATCAGGAGGGCCTGTTAGAGGTCATGCCACAGCCTATGCTATCAGCTCAGGGGTCATTTCAACTCAGGGGTCCAAGGAGAAGGCCCTGAGATTCTGGGGCCTCCCCCAGAATTTGGTATGAGAGAGAAGGAGGAAGAGGAGGAGGAGACAAAGACGAAGAAGAAGAGAGGACAGAGAGAAGATGGATCTGGGCTATTGGAGTTTTTTCTTTTTGAGAGAGAGAGAGAATGAATGTGGGTGCGCCAGGGAATCTACCCACTGCAAATAACTCCAGATGCATGCGTCGCCTTGTGCATCTGGCTTTACGTGGGTACTAGGGAATTGAACCTGGGCACTTAGGCTTGGCTGGAGCACCTTAACTGCTAAGCCATCTCTCTAGCACAGTTTTTCAAAAATGTATTCTATTTATTTGACAGAGAGATAGAGAGAGAAAGAGGCAAATAGAGAGAATGATGTGCCAGGGCCTTTGGCCACTGCAAACTCCAGATGCATGCACAACCTTGTATATCTGGCTTACATGGGTCCTGGGGAATCAAACCTGGGTCCCTTGACTTCACAGGCAAATACCTTAAACACTAAGCCATCCCTCCAGCCCAGTTTTTTTTGAGAGTGTTGTTTGTTTGTTTGTTTGTTTGAGATAGGGTCTTGCTCTAGGCTAGGCTGACCTGGAATTCACTATGTAGTCTCAGGGTGGCCTCGAACTCACAGCAATCCTTTTACCTTTGCTTTCTGACTGCTGGGATTAAAGGCATGCACTACCACATCCAGCTATTGGAGTGTTTTTTTAAAAAATATATTTTATTTATTTATTTATTTGAGAGAGAGAATGGGTGTGCCAGGGCCTCCAGTCCCTGCAAACAAATTCCAGATGCATGTGCTCCCTTGTGCATCTGGCTTATGTGGGTCCTGGAGATTTGAACCGGGATTCTTTGGCTTTGCAGGCCAACACCTTAACTGCTAAGCCATCTCTCCAGCCCCTATTGGAGTTTTTTAAATGAGGCACTGTCTGGATGTACAGAATGCCGCAGAAATGCAGCCCTCTGTCTGTAAATAAGCTATGCAACCCTCTGTCTGGAAATAAGCTATGCACTTTTGGGGATACAGTTACTCATTGTGAAATGTGTGTTGTTCACAAGTGTTAAAGTCGGTCAACTGCTGAACAACCTCTAGGTTTCACTGAGCCTTTTGCTCAGTGCACTGTTGTGTGGGTCTTCCCTTCAGAGGCCCGGCTGACTGCTGGGAGGCAGGTATTTTATACTAGATACTGTTGACAGACTGCGAATGAGGATAAGACCCCCATCACTCCACCCTAAGCAGGCCTGGGCCCACCCTCGGGTTCCTATCATGCCCCTGCTAAGCTTGGGCTGAAGCAGAAGGTCCCAAAGAGATGTCATTCCTTTGCCCCAGAGCTTCCAGGATAAGCTACCACATGCAATGGTGGATGCAGTTCCATGGAGACCCTTGAACCAGGATAGAGAACAACGCTAGGATAGCCAGGCAAAGCCAAAGCCGGGGTGAGGGAGGCTAGAGGAAGTCCTGGTTTTGGAGGGCTATCTCACCCTGGAGGTTCAAAGGGGGCCACCCCCACCCCCACCCCAAAGCTTCTACCCATGCTGTGCTAGCCCTGGGCCCTTGGGCGTGGGGCCTGCAAAATCCCTTTCAAAACCTAGGAAAGACAAGGAGACAAGCTGGAAATAAGACTCCGCATGTTTTCAGGGAGGGGACTCAAACCATTCTGGTCACCGAGGGGGCTGTGGGCACAGAAGGATAGGATCTCTTGGGCTGGTCTCTCTGCTGGAGCATGGGTGGTTTGTTTTTTGGGAAGGCTGTACTTGCCGGTGCTTTTCTTGAATTGTTCTTCAGGGAGGCCACGAGGAGGGCACACTGCAAAGGGGAATGGCGGAATGGGGGAGATATTAGTGGCACCCTGGACTCTGTGGACAGAGAGACACACATACAAATAGGATAGTGTACACTTGTTGCTTTTTTCTGTCCCAGGAATGTGGCTGTGGGTAAATCTTATGATTGATATTAAGTACCTATATGGAAAGTCTGAGATGCACTGGACCCTGGGCTGATTTATGCCCGGGGCCCTCAGGTCATCAAAACATGCCAACTATGCCCATAGGGTTGGTGCTATCCTATACCCACCCATTTCTTATGGCTTGAATATGAACTGGCCCCCCACAGGTATTGAATGCTTGGTCCCCAGCTGGTGGTTATACTTTGAGAGGTTCTGGAAATTTTAGGAAGTGGAACCTAGTTGGAAGAGGTAGGTCGCTAGGGGCATGTCCTTGGGGGTTACATCTTATCCTGGGCCTGTCTGTTTCTCCTCTCTGTTTCTTTCTGCCATGAGGTGAGATTCTTTTTTTTTTAAAAAAAAAATATTTATTTATTTATTTAAGAGAGAGAGAGAGAAAGAGGCAGAGAGAGAGGCAGAGAATGGGAGTGCTAGGGCCTCCAGCCACTGCCAATGAACTCCAGATGCATGTGCCCCCTTGTGCATCTGGCTTACGTAGGTCCTGGGGAATCGAACTGGGATCCTTTGGCTTTGCAGGCAAACGCCTTAACTGCTAAGCCATCTCTCTAGCCCGAGGTGAGATTCTTTGCTCTGCCACTTGTTCCCAGCATTGATATTCAGCCTCGCCTCAGGCCAATAGCAATGGACCCAGTGACTATGGACAGTCCCAAGCTGTAAAATCCTTGGGCAGTGTGGTGGTTTGAATTTAAATGTCTCCCATAGCCTCAGCTATTTTTAGCCCTGGGCCCTTGGGCGTGGGGCCTGCAAAATCCCTTTCAAAACCTAGGAAAGACAAGGAGACAAGCTGGAAATAAGACTCCGCATGTTTTCAGGGAGGGACTCAAACCATTCTGGTCACCGAGGGCTGTGGGCACAGAAGGATAGGATCTCTTGGCTGGACCCTCAGTTGGAGTATTGGGTGGTTTGTTTTGGGAAGGCTGTACTTGCCGGTGCTTTTCTTGAATTGTTCTTCAGGAGGCCACGAGGAGGGCACACTGCAAAGGGAATGGCGGAATGGGGAGATATTAGTGGCACCCTGGACTCTGTGGACAGAGAGACACACATACAAATAGGATAGCGTACACTTGTTGCTTTTCTGTCCCAGGAATGTGGCTGTGGGTAAATCTTATGATTGATATTAAGTACCTATATGGAAAGTCTGAGATGCACTGACCCTGGGCTGATTTATGCCCGGGCCCTCAGGTCATCAAAACATGCCAACTATGCCCATAGGGTAACACTAAGCCATCCCTCCAGCCCAGTTTTTTTGAGTGTGTTGTTTGTTTGTTTGTTTGTTTGTTTGTTTGTTTGTTTGAGATAGGGTCTTGCTCTAGGCTAGGCTGACCTGGAATTCACTATGTAGTCTCAGGGTGGCCTCGAACTCACAGCAATCCTTTTACCTTTGCTTTCTGACTGCTGGGATTAAAGGCATGCACCACCACATCCAGCTATTGGAGTGTTTTTTTTAAAAAAAATATTTAATTTATTTATTTATTTGAGAGAGAGAATGGGTGTGCCAGGGCCTCCAGTCCCTGCAAACAAATTCCAGATGCATGTGCTCCCTTGTGCGTCTGGCTTATGTGGGTCCTGGAGATTTGAACCGGGATTCTTTGGCTTTGCAGGCCAACACCTTAACTGCTAAGCCATCTCTCCAGCCCCTGTTGGAGTTTTTTAAATGAGGCACTGTCTGGATGTACAGAATGCCACAGAAATGCAGCCCTCTGTCTGGAAATAAGCTATGCACTTTTGGGGATACGGTTACTCATTGTAAAATGTGTGTTGTTCACAAGTGTTAAAGTCGGTCAACTGCTGAACAACCTCTAGGTTTCACTGAGCCTTTTGCTCAGTGCACTGTTGTGTGTGGGTTTTCCCTTCAGAGGCCCGGCTGACTGCTGGGAGGTAGGTATTTTATACTAGATACTGTTGACAGACTGCGAATGAGGATAAGACCCCCATCACCCCACCCTAAGCAGGCCTGGGCCCACCCTCGGGTTCCTATCATGCCCCTGCTAAGCTTGGGCTGAAGCAGAAGGTCCCAAAGAGATGTCATTCCTTTGCCCCAGAGCTTCCAGGATAAGCTACCACATGCAATGGTGGATGCGGTTCCATGGAGACCCTTGAACCAGGATAGAGAACAACACTAGGATAGCCAGGCAAAGCCAAAGCCGGGGTGAGGGAGGCTAGAGGAAGTCCTAGAGTTGGAGGGCTGTCTCACCCTGGAGGTTCAAAGGGGGCCACCCCCACCCCCGAAGCTTCTACCCACGCTGGGCTAGCCCTGGGCCCTTGGGCGTGGGGCCTGCAAAATCCCTTTCAAGACCTAGGAAAGACAAGGAGACAAGCTGGAAATAAGACTCCGCATGTTTTCAGGGAGGGGACTCAAACCATTCTGGTCACCGAGGGGGCTGTGGGCACAGAAGGATAGGATCTCTTGGGCTGGTCTCTCTGCTGGAGCATGGGTGGTTTGTTTTTTGGGAAGGCTGTACTTGCCGGTGCTTTTCTTGAATTGTTCTTCAGGGAGGCCACGAGGAGGGCACACTGCAAAGGGGAATGGCGGAATGGGGGAGATATTAGTGGCACCCTGGACTCTGTGGACAGACAGACACACATACAAATAGGATAGCGTACACTTGTTGCTTTTTTCTGTCCCAGGAATGTGGCTGTGGGTAAATCTTATGATTGATATTAAGTACCTATATGGAAAGTCTGAGATGCGCTGGACCCTGGGCTGATTTATGCCCGGGGCCCTCAGGTCATCAAAACATGCCAACTATGCCCATAGGGTTGGTGCTATCCTATACCCACCCATTTCTTATGGCTTGAATATGAACTGGCCCCCCACAGGTACTGAATGCTTGGTCCCCAGCTGGTGGTTATACTTTGAGAGGTTCTGGAAATTTTAGGAAGTGGAACCTAGTTGGAAGAGGTAGGTCGCTAGGGGCATGTCCTTGGGGGTCACATCTTATCCTGGGCCTGTCTGTTTCTCCTCTCTGTTTCTTTCTGCCATGAGGTGAGATTCTTTTTTTTAAAAAAAAATTTATTTATTTATTTATTTATTTAAGAGAGAGAGAGAGAAAGAGGCAGAGAGAGAGGCAGAGAATGGGAGTGCTAGGGCCTCCAGCCACTGCCAATGAACTCCAGATGCATGTGCCCCCTTGTGCATCTGGCTTACGTAGGTCCTGGGGAATCAAACTGGGATCCTTTGGCTTTGCAGGCAAACGCCTTAACTGCTAAGCCATCTCTCTAGCCCGAGGTGAGATTCTTTGCTCTGCCACTTGTTCCCAGCATTGATATTCAGCCTCGCCTCAGGCCAATAGCAATGGACCCAGTGACTATGGACAGTCCCAAGCTGTAAAATCCTTGGGCAGTGTGGTGGTTTGAATTTAAATGTCTCCCATAGCCTCAGCTATTTTTTAATATTTTATTTATTTATTTGAGAGAGGGAGGCAGGGAGAGAATGGGTGTGCCAGGGCCTCTAGCCACTGCAAACAAACTCCAGATGCATGTGCCACCTTGTGCATCTGGCTTATGTGGGTCCTGGGGAATCAAAACTAGGTCTTTAGGTTTCACAGGCAAACACCTTAACTGCTAAGCCATCTCTCCAGTCCTGGTGGGGTATTTTATCTGACCAGTGAGACGGTAACTACAACAAGGCAGCCATAGCTGCTGGTCAGCTCAGCCTGTGCCCAAGACCAGTCCCAGGCACTGGCAGAATCGCAGTGCAATGCTTATTTCTTTTACTTGCAAGTTTCTCAACTTCCCCAAGCTCCAGGAATTTCATTTGAAACACTAGACAAAAGGGCACTATTCAAACAAGTAAGGTCAGATTAAACCATTATAATCCACTAATGGCTTGTGAATGAGGTTTTATTTATTTATTTATTTGTTTTGTTTTGTTTTGAGGTAGGGTCTCATTCTAGCTCAGGCTGACCTGGATGTCACTCTATAGTCTCAGGCTGGCCTTGAATTCACAGCGACCCTCCTACCTCTGCCTCCCAAGTGATGGGATTAAAGGAGTGTGCCACCATGCCTGGTGTAAATGACTTTTTTTATGGGTAGTAATGAGACTGGCTCACACTTGGTAAGAAAGGATCCACAGATTACCAGCTGGGCCCTTTCAGGAAGGGAGCTAAGGTATATGTAGGGGGACATAGATCACTGACCCAGTCACCATGGAGGAAGAGAGGGAGGATGGGGACATGGCTCTGTCCTCCCAGGAGGCCACAGTCTAGTGTGGAGGTGAATTCCAGCTGAGACCCTACCTTGAAAAACCAAACTAACTAAATAAAAATAACTGCAAACGAACTCCAGATACATGTGCCATCTTGTGCAGCTGGCTTACGCGGGTACTGGGGAATCAAGCCTTGATCCGGGGTCCTAAGGCTTCACAGGCAAGCGCTTAACCACTAAGCCATCTCTCCAGTCCATAAGTGTTTTTGTTTCCAAGTGCCTAGCTTGTCATACTCTGTTCTGATAGTCTCAGTACTTAATCAGAAAAGCTGCACAGGCATTGAGCACACGCCCAAGGCTTACCTTTTGGGAGTAGTTGAGGGCCTTGTCTATTTCAGATATGATAGCATTGATGTCATCACTCTCATAAATGCCTGGAAGTAAAAGCACATCTTGAGTGTTGGGAGAGAGGTGTGGTTCTGACAAGCTTCCACATTTACACGCTCACGTAGCGGCAACACAAGAACAAGGGGCATGAGGGCTGGGGAGATGGCTCAGTGGTTAAAGGTACTTGCTTGCAAGGCCTGATAGTCTGGGCTCAATCCCAAGTAGGCTGGACACAATGAGTGGCCCAAGTGTCTGGTATGAGTTTGCAGCAGCAAGAGGCCCTGATGTGTACACACACACACACACACACACACACACACATTAATTAAATTTAAAAAAAAACCACAAAAAGCAGGATGAGACCACATGGGCTGAGCTGACTGGCCCCCACTCTACACTATCCAGTGGTGTGTGGTCCGCAACACTGGAGCTGGCCTGGGGACTGAATACTCTGGTTCGCACTCACTCACAGGAAGGGTACCCATGTAAAGCCAGATGCACAAAATGGCACACGTGTCCGGAGTTTGTTTTCAGCTGGAAGAGGCCCTCGCACACCCATACTCTCTCTCTTCTCTCAAATAATTTTAATTTATTTATTTTTTACTTGGGGGGGGGAGGCATAGAGAGAATGGGCATGCCACAGCCTTCAGCTGCTGCAAATGAAATACAGAAGCATGTATCACCTTGTGCATCTGGTTTATGTGGGTCCTGGAGAACTGAACCTGTGTCTTTTGGCTTTGTAGGTTAGTGCCTAAACCACTAAGTCATCCCTCAAATAATTTTTTTCTTTTCTTTTTTTTAAAAAAATATTTTATTTTTGATTTATTTATTTGAGACAGAGGGAGAGAGAGAGAGAGAGGGTGAGAATGGGCGTGCCAGGGCCTCTAGCCACTGCAAACGAACTCCAGATGTGTCCGGCCCCCTTGTGCATCTGGTTTATGTGGGACCTGGAGAATCGAACCGAGATCCTTAGGCTTTGCAGGCAAATGCCTTAACCTCTAAGCCATCTCTCCAGACCCCCCTCAAATAATTTTTTAAATATATTATTAATTTTGGAGGTGGGGACTTTTCAAGGTAAGGTCTCACTTTAGCGCAGGCTGACCTGGAATGCACACTGTAGTCCCAGGCTGGCCTTGAACTCATAGCAGTTCTCCCACCTCTGCCTCCCAAGTACTGGGATTAAAAGCATGCACCACCACATCTGGGTTATTTTTATTTAGTTAGTTTGGTTTTTCAAGGTAGGGTCTCAGCTGAAATTCACTATGTAGTCTCAGCCTGGCCTTGAATTCACAGTGATCCTCCTACCTCTGTCTCCCGACTACTGGGATTAAAGGCGTGTGCCACCATGCCTGGCTAATATGATTTTCACATGCTACTTTTCTGAAATATTTTGATGACATTAGGGAACTATGCCAATGCTGAGATACTGTCTAGAAAGAAAAAGGTGAGGGACAGGAAACACCCACGCACCTGTGTCTCCAAACCAGTGGAAGCGGCCACCAGCAGCCCGGGTGACCTCCTTGTAGGCAGTGGCTGTGTCAGTGCAACTGGCATAGCAGGCAGGGGGCATGGTGTCCGCTGGTGGCTCACCCACGTAGAAGAGACACACATTCAGCTGGAGGTCACAGCCCGCACAGGCCTCAGCCACATAGGTACTAAGTGTGGTCTGTGGGGAAGAGAAGGTGGGAGACCCACAGCTTAAAGGCCCACTTAGCCCAGCTGATGGCTTTTTTTAAAAATTATTTTTATTTATTTACTTATTAGAAACAGAGAAAGGGAGACAGAGAGAATGGGCGCACCAGGGCCTCCAGCCACTGCAAATGAACTCCAGATGCATGCACCACCATGTGCATCTGGCTTACATGGGTCCTGGGGAATCAAGCCTTGAACTGGGGCCCCTTAGGCTTCACAGGCAAGCGCTTGACCCCTAAGCCATCTCTCCAGCCCTCAGCTGATGGTCTTTTAAGAGAACCTACTGTATGCCTGGTCTAGTGCTGAGCACTGAGGATAAAAAGACACAAGGCTGGGACCCAGTTTCTTCCTGTCTTAAAAAAATTATTTATTTATTCTTAGGAAGGGGGGGGGTAGATAGAGAGAATAGGCATGCCAAAGACTCTTGCCACCACAAATAAACTCCAGACACATGTACCACCTTGTGCATCTGGCTGATACTGGGGAGTCAAACCTGAGTCCTTTGGCTTTGCAGGCAAGTACCTTAACTACCAAGTCATCTCTCCAGCTCTGCTTCCTGTCTTAATGGTGTGGTGTGGTAGGGAATGTACTCTCACCCCCTCCCCATCCCACACACACCTGCTGAGCCAGGTGCTTCATTTTAAATATTGTTATTTCTTTGCAAGGAAAGAGAGAGAGAAAGAAGGAGATAGATAGATGATAGATAGATAGATGATTGATAGATAGATAGATAGATAGATAGATAGATAGATAGATAGATAGATAGATAGATGATAGTGCACTGGGGCCTCCTGCCACTGCAAACGAATTCAAGATGCATGCACCACTTTGTGCATCTGGCTTTACAAGGGTACTGGGAAATTGAACCTAGACCGTCAGGCTTTGGAGACAAACACTTTAACCACTGAGCCTTCTCTCCAGCCCCAGGAGCTTCATTTTAGCAATGTCCCCACAGGTTAGTGTTAAAGTTTGAGAACAGGTACTTTAGAAAATCGTGCTGGGGATGGAGATATAGCTCAGTGGTAGAACACTTGCCTAGTGTGAGCAGGGCGCTGAAGCCCATACCTAGCATGGCCAAAAAGAAAAAGAAATCATGGGAGCTAGGGAGAGGGCTCAGTGCATAAGAATGCTGGCTGCACAAGCATTAGGACCAAGCCCAATCTCCAGTACCTATGTAAAAACCCAGGCATGGATGCACATGCCTATAGCCTCAGTGCTGAGAGAGAACGAGACAGAGGATCAGCTGCGGCTCCCCGGTCATCCAGTCTAACTGAAAGATGGCAGCTCCAGGTTCAGTGAGAGAGACTGTCTCAGGGAAGTAAGAGAGAGTGCTAGAGGAGAGGACCTGCAGTGTCTCCTCTGGGCTGCACACGTGGGTACACAGGATGAGAGCACCTGCACACACATGCATATATCATGCACACACACACAAATTAAAAACTAAAATCAGGGCTGGAGAGATGGCTTAGCAGTTAAGGCACATGCCTGCAAAGCCTAAAGGAACCTGGTTCAATTCTCCAGTTCCCAGTTCCAGATGCACATGCCAGATTTGCACATGATGCCCATTCTCATGATTCTGTCTTTGATAGTTCATTTAAAAATCAGTGGGTGCTCACGCCTTTAATCCCAGCACTCAGGAGGCAGAGGTGCCCATTCTCACTCTCTCATTCTGTCTTTGATAAATAATAAATAAATAAATATAAAAAATCTAAAAAAAAATAAATAAAAATAAAATCAGGCCGGGCGTGGTGCTCACGCCTTTAATCCCAGCACTCAGGAGGCAGAGGTAGGAGGATCACCATGAGTTTGAGGCCAGCCTGAGAATATATAGTGAATTCCAGGTCAGCTTGGACTAGAGTGAAACCCTACCTCCAAAAACAAAAAAAATAAAATAAAACAAAATCTTTGGCGAGGCATGGTGGTGCATGCCTTTAATCCCAGCACTTGGGAGGCAGAGGTAGAAGAATCACTGTGAGTTTGAGGCCACCCTGAGACTCCATAGTGAATTCCAGGTTAGCCTGGGCTAGAGTGAAACCCTACCTCAAAAATCGAATAAATAAATGAATAAATAAATACATAAATAAAATCTTTTATTAAAAAATCATGCTGGGGGCTGGAGGGATGGCTCAGTGATTAAGGCGCTTGCCTGCAAAGCCTAACAACCCAGGTTCAATTTCCCAGTACCCATGTAAAGTCAGATGCACAAAGTGGCACAAGTATCTGGAGTTCATTTACAGTGGCAAGAGGCCCTACTAGCATATCCATTCTCTCCCTCTCCCTCCCTCCCTCCCCTTCTGTGGTAGAATATATATAAGATCATGCCACAGAGGCATCCACCTGGGGAAGAAGGTCTCACAAGGTAACAGATGCCCAGAACAGGACTTACTCACCACATCCTGGTCGGGGATGCCCCCTGTGAAAAGATAGATGCCCTGTGACTGGTGTTTGTCTTTCTCCTTGAAGTCCACTTCCATGGCCTTCCGCAGGGCACTGAGGACGTTCCTGGTGCCTTGACACTTCAGGCCTAGGGCCCACCTGGGAAGGCAGGGACCTGAGTCTGCCAGAGGCTGCCCACAAGGTCTTGAGGTCCCAAGGCCAGAAATCAGGGAGCTGTTTTCGGACACTGGTCCGTGGCTGTGGGAGGGCAGGACTGTGGAGGGTTACTTCTGGGTAGAGAGGGGGACGGAGAAGACACTGCCGCAGTGTGCTCTCAGACACAGCTGCGGGCACACCCTGCCACCACCCACCTCCACGCGTTCTGTAAATGCTCGAGGTTCACGGGGACCAGCTCAGACTTCCAGCTTTCAGTCGCACTGCCAAAGCTACGGAGGAAGCAAAGGCTTGTGATCAGGCAGCAGCTGCGTCCACTCTATGGCCCTGCTCTCTGAGCAGCAAAGCCCTGACCAGCCGCCCCAGATGTGGCACCTTCACTGGCCTGGCACAACCATGAGATTTTTTTCTGCTTGTGACATGTCACAGTCTATTCCAGGTATGGCAGAACTGAGACACAGAGTGAGGGCCAGCCTTGGTGGCTTCCTTTGTGACACACTGACTGTAGCATGTAGCTTCTCTTCTCTGCAGGAACATCTCCACCCCCCCCCCCGCTGGGAGCAATTCATTGTTCTCTTCAAACTCTCTGGACATGGGTTCCACTCACAGCACAGTCCTCTTCTCAGCCCTTTCCTACAAATCTGCACTATCTCATTTTCCCTAGAAGGCAGAGTTTAGCCAGGGATGGTGGCACATGCTTGACATCCCAGCACTCATTAGGCCAAGGTAGAAGGATCACAGAAAGTTCAAGGCCAGCCTGAGACTACATAGTGAATTCCAGGTCAGCCTGGGCTAGATCGAGACCCTGCCTTGAAAAAAAAAAGAAAAAGGAAAAGAAAAAGACAGAGTTTAATGTCTCCCAGGAGAGGACTTATCTCTTTATAGAGGATGAAGTGCCCCCTTTCTGGGCCAAGATAAATTCCTGCACCTGAATCTGTGCCAATGTCTTCTGGGAATGCCCACACAGTCCCTCTTAGTCCATACACCCCATTCCCCTCTTCCTTTACCCGCCCCCCACAGCTCTGAGCTCCTCCATCTTAGCAACAGCCTCTCCCCTGGCACTCCCTCCCCAACCCACTGCTCTCACTGAGCGTGGTGGTGCATGCCTTTAAACCCAGCATTGGGGACATGGAAGTAGAGGTAAGAGGATCTCCATGAGTTTGACTCCATCCTGAGACTATAGAGTGAATTCCTGGTCAGTCTGGGCTAAGGCAAAACCCTACCTTTAAAAACAAACAAAACAAACAAACAAACAAACAAACAAACAAACAAGCCCAACCATAACAGAAATGAAAATTCTTCCAATTTTATTTCCCACCAAATGTTTAACTATTCTATACCAAAAAATGCATGGATAAGGCTGGAGAGATAGCTTAGCAGTTAAAGCACTTGCTTAAAAAAGCCAAAGGATCCAGGTTTGATTCCCCGGGACACATGTAAACCAGATGCATAAAGTGACACGTGCATCTGGAGTTCGTTTGCAGAGGCTGAAGGCACTGGTACATCCATTCTCTCTCTCTTTCTCTATCATAAATAAATAAGCATGGATAAATAGATATATGTTTATAGAAATGGAACTATTCAACATGTCCTACATATTGTAACCTGCTTGTCTGTTCCTTTGGACTTACTGGGACTTGCACTCAGTGCTGGGGAAGGAGCCCAGGGCAATGTGCATGTAACAAAGCGCTCTATCACTGAGCTACCCCAGCCCGGCTTCACTATTTGGAATGGTTGCCTAGGATTATTCCACTGTCAGGATTATTGCATCAGGTTCCTCTTGATGCCTGTGAAGCCTGTTCCCAGCAATTGTCCTTGTCGTTTTTTTTTTTAAAGATATTTTATTTATTTATTTATTTATTTATTTATTTATTTATTTGAGAGAGAGAGAGAGAGAGAGGAAGAGGCAGAGAGAAAGAGCAAATGGGCTCGCCAGGGCCTCCAGCCACTGCAAACGAACTCCAGATGCATGCGCCCCTTGTTGATCTGGTTTACGCGGGTCCTGGGGAATCGAACCGAGGTCCTTAGGCTTCACAGGCAAATGCCTTAACCACTAAGCCATCTTCCCAGACCTCCTTGTCAGGTTTTTTTTTTTTTTTTTCCCAGCCCTCCAGGCTGACCTGGAATTAACGTCTCAGGGTTTTGAGATCCTCCACCTCTGGGTTTCTGCGCCACCACGCCCGGCTTCTCCTTGTCGGTTTTTGAGACAGGGTTTCTGTACGTAACGCAGGCTGGCCTCGAGCTTATGGTCCTCCTGCCTCAGCCTCGCGAGTGCTTGAATTAGAGGTCTGCACCACCACACATGGCTCCCCTCTGCACATGCATCCCAGAATTTCCCAAGGATGATTTGTAAGGGTTTAGTGGCAGGGACAAGGGACATGCTCTAGAGTGCTTTGATACAGACCTCTGCACTCAGTCACCCGAGAGTGCATGAGCAGAGCACCCTGCCTGTCCTCATCATCTCCTGCCTTCTTCTTCTTTTAATTTTTGTTTATTTTTATTTATTTGAGAGCGACAGACAGAGATAAAGAGAATGGGCGCACCAGGGCCCCCAGCCACGGCAAACGAACTCCAGATGCATGGGCCACCTTGTGCATCTGGCTTATGTGGGTCCTGGGGAACTGAACCTTGAACTGGGGTCCTTCAGCTTCACAGGCAAGTGCTTAACTGCTAAGCCATGTCTCCAGCCCATCTTACCTTCTTTTTTTTTTTCGGGGGGAGGAGGGTTGCAGCTCAGGCTGGGAAATACTTTAAAGCTAGGAAAACTCCCACACTCAGGCCAGCCTGAGACTACATAGTGAACTCCAGGTCAGCCTGGGCTAAGGCAAGACCCTACCTCAAAACTAAAATGTTTAATTTTAGAGCCAGCACTTAAGAGGCAGAGTTAGAAAGACTGTCATGGATTCAAGGCCAGTCTGGGCTACAGAATGAGTTCCAAGTCAGCCTGGGCTACAATGAGACCTTGCTTCAGATAAAACCAAAAAGTTTAGCTAGGTGTGGTAGCACATGCCTTTAATCCCAGCACTTGGGAGGCAGAAGTAGGAGGATCGCCATGAGTTTGAGGCCTTCCTGACACTACATAGTGAGTTCCAGGTCAGCCTGGGCTACAGTGAGACCCTACCTTGAAAACAACAACAACAACAAAAAAAAACCTAAAAGTTAATTTAATCTTTTTTCAAGACAGGGTATCCAGTAGTTCAGGCTGTCCTTGGACCTGTTATGTCGCCGAGGATGGTCTTGAACCAATCCTCCTGCCTTTACCTCCCGAGTGCTAGGATTACAGCTATGTCCCTATAATCCATCTTCCCCTTTAAAGATCTACTCTACCGAGGCTATCATCTCTCCACCCTTTCCTCATCCTCACAACCAAACAAGACTCCCCTCTGCTGCTTGCAGATCCCAGCACTCTCACACACACCCCTTTCTCCTGCTCCTTGCACTGGCCTGAGTGCCCTCCACAGGATGAGAAAATGGACTCTGGTGTCCAGTACTTATGCCATCCTTCACACAGATTCTTGAGCATTTGAAGGTGAAAATCTAGTCACGTTATTGCTCTGCTTAAAATACCACCAAGTAGGCTTGGAGAGATGGCTTAGCAGTTAAGGTGCTTGCCTTAGAAGCTTAAGAACCCAGATTCAACTCCCCAGGACCCACGTAAGGCAGATGCACAAAGTGGTGCATGTGTCTAGAGTTTGTTTGTAGTGGCTAGAGGCCCTGGTGTGCCCATTCTCTCTCTCTCATAAATAAATAAATAAATAAATAAATAAATAAATAAATAAATAAATGCCACCAAGCTGGGCTTGGTGGCACACACCTTTAATCCCAGCACTTGGAAGGCAGAGGTAGGAGGATTGCCATGAGTTCGAGGCCACCCTGAGACTACAGAGTGAATTCCAGGTCAACCTGAGCTAGAGTGAGACCCTACCTCGAAAAACCAAAAAAACAAACAAACAAACAACCTACCAAGTATATTTAGGAAACTCTTGAGCATGGCTTATGCAGATGTTCCATCATCTGGCATTTTTCTCATGCAGTCACTGCCTCTTGCCCACATGGATGATCACACCCAGTTCCATCGCACCTTACACTTCTGAGCCTGTTCATGCTGTGCCTGACCCCTTCATTATACCTCACTCCTCGGAGCTGGGAAAATACTCATTTGTCATGACATAGCTAAGGAGGCACCTCCTCCGTGAAGACCTCCTGACCTTCCTAGCCCAGGCAGAATGAATAGCCTGCCTTTGGTCCATAGCTTCTGCCTTCTACCTATGTCTTCAGGAAGCATTCAACAGCACTTATTTCCTAACATGCCTGTCTCCTTCAGAGAGTCTTAAGTTCCTGGAGGACAGTGTGTACGTACAGTGGCTAGGACAAAGCAGTTCCCAATAAAACTTTGTTGGATGAATGGATGGGCAGATAAATAAATGAAAACATTGTGTAAAATATTTTCCTAAGGGGAAATAATAGAGGGAATGGATATGATCAAAATACATCATAGACAAACATGAAGTGTTATAATGAAACCCATCATTTTGTGCAATTAATATGTGCTAACAAAACAGAAGTCTTTCTCTAAGCATGTTTGTAGGATTTATTAGGGAACTACGACACTTGGATACAGGATAATACTTTTTATTAACTATTGCTGCTTTAATAGGCCAAGATGCTACCCTGTTTGCCATGAGATTGTACAATTGTGTATGCTTCACAGGCCAGGGCCACAGAGCGAGTTCCAGGTCAGCCTAGACTAGAGTAAAACCCTACCTCACCCCCCACTCCAAAACAGCTATATTTCTTTGTGCATCTGGCTTACGTGGGTCCTGGGGAATCAAACCGGGGTCCTTTGATTTTGCAGGCCAGCACCTTAACTGCTAAGCCATCTTCTCCAGCCCTGCATTTGTATTTTGCCCACAGTGGCAAGAGGCCCTGCTGTGCCTATGCTCTCTGTCTCTCTTCCTCTCTCTAAAATAAATAAATAAAAATTTAAAACTATATAATTGGGGCTGGAGAGATGACTTAGTGATTAAGGCATTTGCCTGCAAAGCCAAAGGATCCCAGTTTGATTCTCCAGGACCCACATAAGCCAGATGCACAAAGGGGTGCATGCATCTGAGTCCATTTGCAGTGGCTGGAGGCCCTAGTGCGCCCATTCTCTCCCTCTCTCTCTCTTAAATAAATAAATAAACTACTTTAAATATATATATAATTAGGGGATGGAGAGATTCCTTAGTGGTTAAGGTGCTTGCCTGTAAAGCCTAAATACCCGAGTTTGATTACCCAGTACTCATGTAAAGCCAGATGCACAAGGTGGAATATGCATCAGGAGTTCATTTGCAGTGGCTGGAGGCCCTGATGCACCCATTCTCTCTCTCACTCTATCTGCCTGTTTCTCTCTTTCACTCTCATAAATAAAATATTTTAAAAAGCAAACTATAAAATTAAAAGTTAAAAAGCTATAAGTGGGGCTGAAGAGAAGGCTTAGCAGTTAAGGGCTTGTCCTGTGAAACCTAAGGACCCATGCTGTACTCCCCAGATCCCACATAAACCAGACACACAAGGTGATGCAAATGTGCAAAGTTGCATATGTGCATAAGATGATACATGCATCTGGAGTTCAATTACAGTGGCTAGAAGCCCTGGTGAATCAATTCTCTCTCTCTCATAAAAAAGCTATATGCATACCATGTAAAATTGTACATAACACACACACACACACACACACACACATAAAATTTTAGCTGGGCACTATGGCTCATGCCAGCACTTGGAAGGTAAGATAGGTGGATTGTAAAGAGTTCAAAGCCATCCTGGGCTACATAGTGAGTTCTAGGTTAGTCTGGACTAGACTGAGACTCTATCTAAAAAAAAGTAAAGGGCTGGAGAGATTGTTCAGTGGTTAAGGCGCTTGCCTGCAAAGCCTTATGACCAGAGTTCAATTCCCTGTTACCCATGTAAAGATGCACAAAGTAGTGCATGCATCTGGAGTTTGTTTGCAGTAGCCAGAGGCCCTGGTGTACCCATTCTCTCTGCTGGGCATGGTGGCCTATGCCTTTAATCCCAGCACTCAGGAGGTAGAGGTAGGATGATCACTGTGAGTTCAAGGCTGGCCTGAGACTACATAGTGAATTGCAGGTCAGCCTTGGCTAGAGTAAAACTCAACCTCAAACTCCCCCCAAAAAATGCTTTTTCAAAAAAGGGCTGGAGAGATGGCTTAGTGGTTAAGGCATTTGCCTGTGAAGCCTAAAGACCTAGGTTTGATTCTCCAGGTCTCACTTAAGCTAAATGCACAAGGTGACACATGTGTCTGGAGTTTGTTTGCATTGGCTAGAGACCCTAGAATGCCCATTCTCTCTCTCTCCTTCTCTGTCTCAAATAAAATAAAATTAAAAAAAAAAAACTTAAAAAAAAAAAAGAAATACCCAAAATATGTATGCTGTTTTTCCCTCAAGGTAGGGTCTTGCTCTAGAGCCCAGGCTAACCTGGAATTTACTATGTAGTCCCAGGTTGGCCTCAAACTTACGGTGACCCTCCTACCTCTGCCTCCCAAGTACTGGGATTAAAGGCGTGTGCCACCATGCCTGATGCATATACTTTTGAAACTATAATTTAAACCAGGTGTGGTGGCACACACTTTTAATCCCAGCACTTAGGGAGCAGAGGTAGGAGGACTGCCATGAGTTTGAGGCCACCCTGAGACTACATAGTGAATTCCAGGACAGCCTGAGCTACAGAGAGACCCTACCTCAAAAAACAAAAACAAACATACAAAAAAATTAAACTATAATTTAAAAACTATATATGTTATATATAATTTTGAAAACTCTGCATATTTTAAAACTTTGTATAAACTACATATAGTTTGAAAATTTGTACATTATTGGCATAGATAAAAATTAAAATTTCTATGTGCAACACTGTTACTTAAATTTAAAATGAGAGTCCCAAGCATTTGAAATGTGGCTTGCTTGAACCAGACGTGGCACTAAGACCAGGGTAAGGCTGGGGCCTTCCTTTTCTTCCTTTTCTCTGTCATGTTTATCAGCTTGGAAGCCAAATGGGGCGATGGGCTGAATTACATTACTCTGGCTGATCAAGCAGTGTGTTTGGGGCCACTCACCACCTTTGCCTCAGTAGGACAGTCTTGTAGCCACTTAATTATTTAATGCCCCAAACAAGATAACCCAAATCAGATAAACGGATGGCCATCCTAGGATGCTGAGCACTAGAAATATCAATGTGTAGGGTCCAGCTGTGGCCTCAACATACAGGCCCCCTTCCCACGGGGATGCCCTGGGGACATACGCGATGAGGTTGAAGTAGTCCTTGTTGGACAACTGCTGCTCCAGCAGCAGTCTCAGGGCATGCTGGATATGAATAATGTACATGGAATTGCTCACGGAGACGTCCAGCAGTATAACCACCCTACAGAGAAACACAAGCTTTAAGACGAGAACTGAATCTCTCAGATAATGTTCATTCTGTTCCGTTTTACTATTTAACGTTTTTCCAGAGGCATTTCGCATGCCAAATTCATAGCTGGTCGGAAAAAAAAAAAAAAAAACCAAAACTCCATGGTTTGAGAGGTGGGTTTATAACAGTACACTAAGGGGGTCATGGAACCTTCTCCCACTCTTCCCTGATGAAATAAAGTCTCAAGGTGGAGATGGGTTAAGAGCTGATAACTGCCTCTATTGATTTTCATAGATTTCTTTATTTTTACTCACTATTATTAATTTTTTTGAGACAGGGTCTCACTCTGTAGCCAAGGCTGGCCTAGAATTTGAGATCCTCCTGACTTAGTTTCCCAAGAGCTGGAATTACAGGCAGTACTCATCATGCCTGGATAATTTCTTTGTTTTAAAGAAATAACTCATCATTTTAATAGGTCAGGGTCATTGTAGGGAAAACAGAAGCAAGGTGAACAAGCAGGGTGAGAGTTAGGCATGGCTGGGCCTCTGGACCTCTTGGGGAAAAAATTAATATATTTTTTATTTATTTATTTATTTAATTAATTTTTGAGAAAGAGGCAAAGAGAGAGAGAATGGAATCACCAGGGCCTCCAGCCATTGCAAATGAACTCCAGATGCATGCGCCCCCTTGTGCTTCTGGCTTACATGGGTCCTGGAGAATTGAACCGGTATCCTTTGGCTTTGCAGGCAAACACCTTAACCACTAAGCCATCTCTTCAGCCCAGAAAATTTTTTTAATGTTTATTTGTACTTTTTTATTTTTTTTAAGATTTCTAGCTCAGGCTCCATCCCACCTCCTTCTCCACCCGCCTTTTTTTTTTTTTTTTTTGACCTGGAATTCACTATGTAGTCTCAGGGTGACCTCGAACTCACAGCTATGAATCCTCCTACCTTGGCCTCTCGAGGGCTGGGATTAAAGTCATGTGCTAACACACCGGGACCTTCTCCTTTTATTATTTCATATCTTTACTTTTCAAATTTTTTACTTTTATTTATTGAGGGATAGATAATGGGCATGCCAGGAGCTCTAGCCACCACAAACAAACTCCAGATATGTGTGCCACCATGTGCATCTGGCTCATATGGGTTCTGGGGAATTGAACCTGGGTCCTTAGGCTTCACAGACAAGAACCTTAACTGCTAAGCCATATCTGCAGCCATTTTTAATTTTTATTTTATTTTATTATTATTATTTTGGCTTTTTGAGGTAGGGTCTTGCTCTAGTCCTGGCTGACCTGGAATTCACTCTTTATTCTCAGGGTGGCCTTGAACTCGGCAGTCCTCCTACCTCTGCCTCCTGAGTGCTGGGATTAAAGGTGTGCGCCACCATGCCTGGCTATTATTTATTTATTTATTTTTATTTTATTTATTTCAGTGCGTCTGCAGGGTCTGATTGTCCCTGTATCATGGGTGCAGCCGGCAGTGCTAGGTACAGAATGGCAGGCTACAGTGTCTGCTGGGGTCCTTGTTGCTTGGGGACCAGCCCTTTCCATGGCCTGCCCTGCCCTACAGTAGGCAGAAGCAGGCCTGGTCAAGGGGCTCCAGCCAGCAGCCTGTGTGCGCTGACACAGAACCGTGTGGTGCTCCCCCAGAAGTCTGTTCCTTGTGGCTTCCGCCAGCTTCAGTGTGGAATGAGCCCCGTATTTTTTAAACTTTATTTTTATTTATTAGAGAGAGAGAATTGCTTCATATCTTATTATTCCACCTCCTCTCTCCATTCTCATATTAAGACAACCAAGGATAGCAAAAGAAAACCCATCAGCTTTAAAGTCAGAAGAGA
This sequence comes from Orientallactaga sibirica, assembly GCA_036365145.1. NCBI lineage: Eukaryota > Metazoa > Chordata > Mammalia > Rodentia > Dipodidae > Orientallactaga > Orientallactaga sibirica. Next base: position 1,921,822 of record JAEOAD010000888.1, read on the forward strand.
AAACCGTTTTCCTTTTGTCCTTCCCTTCCCTTCCCTTCCCTTCCCTTCCCTTCCCTTCCCTTCCCTTCCCTTCCCTTCCCTTCCCTTCCCTTCCCTTCCCTTCCTCCCCTCCCTCCCTTCCCTCCTCTCCCCTCCTCTCTTCTCCTTTCCCTTCCCTTCTCTTCCCTTCCCTTCCCTTCCCACCCCTATTTTTCCTTTCCATTACTCTCTCTCTTTTTTTTTTTTTAGTTTTTCGAGGTAGGGTTTCATTCTAGTTCAGGCTGACCTGGAATTCACTCTGTATTCTCAGGGTGGCCTCGAACTCACAGTGATCCTCCTACCTCTGCCTCCAGAGTGCTGGGATTAAAGGTGTGCTCCACCATGCCTGCCCCCCCTTTTTGTTTCGTTTTGATTTGTTTTGTTTTTGAGACAGTTTCTAACTCTGTAGCCCAGGCTGCCCTCAAACCTGTAGTGATCCTCCTGCCTCAGCCTTCCACGTGCTGGAACACAGTCACGTGTTACCCCCACCCAGCTCTCGGGCTGCTTTTTAGCAGAGAGAGCAGTTCCTGTCCTCGTGATTGATGATGGTGGTGCCTGAAGATTCCCCTTCTCCTATCTCAGCGATGGCTTTCGAGGCCACCCACAGGGAATGATGTGCTGGGATGGCACTGGACTGCACAGCAGACCCAGGAAGGACCACAGCACTGGTGGGGAGAGGGGGAGTACCTCTTTTCGCAGACAGTGCCCCAGATTCTTCGGCTGGCCAGGGAAAGCCACTCCACTCGCCTCTCATACATCCGCACGGCTCTCCCAAGCTGCTTCTGTAAAGCATAGGCCACCAGGTGGGAGGCTGCCAAGGGTGGCAGATTGGGGGCAGGGGCAGAGAGGCCCGCCAGGTGGCTCCTGGGAATGGTGTGTCAGGGCAGTGTGAACATTCTAAGTCAGGGCAAGTCCTGCTCAAGACTAGGAAGCGGAGAGACAAAGTATTCCAATGATTCTAATGTGGGAGGAGGCAGGGCTTGCTCCAAAGGATCAGAGACCCTTGTTTGTGGCATCTAGGTCCTCTCCTTGGGAAGTGTTTTCAAGGGAGGACACAGCAAATCTTTGTACCAGGGAGTTACGGGTCTGTGGCGTAGTGTTTCCAGAGCCCTGGGCACATCCTTACACCCATCTTCCTACTGGCGGGGTCCATCACTGACCTGGTACTCATAAAGGAAAGGTGTGTCCACGTGGATGTTCTTCACTGTCCCATCGTGCCATTCAAATTGTACCATTGCCTTCTGCACTCGGGTGGGCAGGACAGGGAGGAGGCATGTATGCAGAACGATGATATTTAACTTGGTTACTGGACTCTCCAGCTCACATGTGCCAGAGAAATTGGTTCTGAACACCACCAAAGGTCAGAATTCTCCACCCACTCACACACACCACCACCACCACCACCACCACCACCACCCACCACCACCACCACCACCACCACCACCACCACCAGGCTATTTGCCTTGCCTGAAACTTTCAGGAGGGGGCCCCTAAATGAATCATGCTTGAGAACAAGCCAGGTGCCTTTTGAATACCAGAGTCATTAAAATGTAATTGGAGAGTTTTGGTAATACAGAGTGAGTCAGAAACATTAAAAAACAGGTGGGGACTGGAGAAATGGTTCAGCGGTTAAGACACTTGCCTGCAAAGCCAAAGGACCTAGGTTCGATTTTCCAGTACCCACATATAGCAAGATGCACAAAGTGGTGCCTGCATCTGAAGTTCATTTGCAATGGCTAAAGGCCCTGGGACACCCATTCTCTTTCTTACTCTTTCTCTCTCTCCTTGCAAATAAATAAAAAAAAATATTTTTTAAAAACAGACAGGGGGCCGGGTGTGGTGGCGCACACCTTTAATCCCAGCACTTGGGAGGCAGAGGTAGGAGGATCGCAGTGAGTTCAAGGCCACTCTGAGAATACAGAGTGAATTATAGGTCAGCCTGGGCTAGAGTGAGACCTTACCTTGAAAAACCAAAAACAAACAAAAACAAACAACAACAAAAAAAAACACAGGTGGACTGGAAAGATGGCTCAGTCATTAAAGGTGCTTGCTTGCAAAGCCTGATGGCCTGGGTTCATTTCCCCAGTACCCACGTAAAGGCAGGTACAGAAAATGACATATGCATCTGGATTTCGTTTACATAAGAGGCCCTGGCATGCCCGTTCTCTCTCTGCTTGCAGATAAATGAATAACTTTTTTTTCGAGGTAGGGTCTCATTCTAAGTCCAGGCTGACCCGGAATTCACTATGTAGTCTCAGGGTGGCCTCAAACTCACAGTGATCCTCCTACTTCTGCCTCCCAAGAGCTGGGATTAAAGGCGTGCACCACCACGCCTGGCTCATCTATTCTTTTAACTATCCATTCATTCATCTATCCCCTCATTAACATTTCTATCCATCCAACTACACATCATTCTTTTCCTTCTCCCTACTCTTCCTTCCACCTGCCATCCACTTCACCATGCAGGGAGCGTCTATTGACTGTGCATTTGTACTAGACATGGAAGACAGAGTTGGAGAAGGGTGTTTTAAAGGCTCATACTTGGTATGAGGCGGAAGAGGGGGCAGAAAGAATGTAAGAGACAAAGGAAGGGTAGGACTCCTTACAACATGCTCCTCCAGACACAAAATGGCCTGGATATCCATGACCTCACAGTGCCTGACACCACCTACACAAGACCATCATAGTAGGAGGAAAAGATCATGACATCAAACTGAAAAGAGAGACTGATTGAGAGGGGGAGGGGATATGATGGAGAGTGATGTTTCAAAGGGGAAAGTGGGGGGAGGGAGGGAAGTACCATGGGATATTGTCTACAATTAAAGAAGTTGTCAATAAAAAAATGAAAAAAAGAAAAAACAAAAGTAAATAAATAAATAATATTAAAAACAACAAAAAAAGGCTCATACTTGGTATGGATTTACATGCATGGATGTATTACGGCAGCAATCATAGAAGTCTATACTCACTGCCTTCATAGAGGGTGACAAGAGAACAAGTTTGTCCTATTGAGTGGAGGAGAACATTCGTGGAGGAGGTGGCCGTGGTAGCTAACTTAATCCCTCTTGCTTTGTCTCCCAAGTTTCGTTTTCAGATCTTTGAAAGCCAGCAGTCACTGTAGATTTTTTGGTTTGTTTACTTATTTTTTTTAAAGGTAGGGTCTCACTCTAGCCCAGGCTGACCTAGAATTCACTCTGTAGTTCCAGGCTGGCCTTGACCTCACAGAGATCCTTCTATCTTTGCCACCACACCTGGTCTTGCTTATTTATTTTTGCTTTGGTGCTGGGGATTGAGCCCAAGGGCCACATGTATGTTGAGTAACACTCCACCCTTGAGCTGTGTCTCCAGCCTTGTGATACTACACTGCTCTGGAGTCCAGAATGGAAAGCTTACATCCCACCCAGGCCCTCAGGCCCCTGGCTCCTCTGGCTCTGCCCCAGGAGCCTGACTATAGGCCTGAATATACCATAAGACTGGAAGTGCCACAAGGAAGCATGCCCCACTGGGGGCTGGAGAGAAGAACCTGAGTTTGCATTACCTCGTGGACAGTAGATGATACTGTTTTCTGGAGAATAGGCACAAATTCTTCCACAGGAGAGAAGGCATTGGGTGCCAGGACCTGATATAGGTTTAACTTCTTAGCTTAAAAAGAAAAGTTGAATTTGAGCCATCTTCCCAGGGATCCAAGCCTTTGAGTCAGCCATCTGGGCCCTGGGAATGGCTTTCCTGCACATTTACCTTTTAGGCTATTAGTCTTGAGCCATTCTGCGGAAGTCTTGTCCAAGTTTGGGAACTCAATTGTGAGTGGAGCGTCATGCCTTGATGGTTTGGGTAAGAGACTTGTGTATGGCCCCTTTGCAATCTCTGTAGAAATCTAAATTAAAAATAAAAGCCGGGCCGGGTGTGGTGGCACATAGCTTTAATCCCAGCACTTGGGAGGCAGAAATAGGAGGATCACCACGAGTTTGAGGCCACCCTGAGACTACATAGTGAGTTCCAGGTCAGCCTGGGCTAGAGTGAGACCCTACCTCAAAGAAAAAAAAAAAAAAAAAAAAAAGCAAAAAAAGCCGGGCATGGTGGCACACACCTGTAATCCCAGCACTTGGGAGGCTGCGGTAGGCTGACTGTCATGAGTTAGAGACCAGACTGGGCTACAGAATGAACTCTAGGTCAGACCCTGCTTCAAAATGAATAAAAAATAAAACTGTCAGTACATACTCATGTTTTTTTTTTTTTTTGTTTGTTTGTTTGTTTGTTTTTTTGGTTTTGCGAGGTAGGGTCTCACTCTGGTCCAGGCTGACCTGGAATTCACTATGTAGTCTCAGGGTGGCCTCGAACTCTCGGCGATCCTCCTACCTCTGCCTCCCAAGTGCTGGGATTAAAGGCGTGCGCCACCACGCCCAGCTCATACTCATGTTTTAAAGCTGGGAAGCTCTCCCCTGCTCTCCTGACTGCTGCTCCCCCCACATGTGGCATCTTAAATACTACCAGGTAGAATAAGGCAATTCTGTCTTCCCCTCGCACCATCCCCTCTCCTTCTCTGAGGATTTGTGGAATTTCCAGGGAAGAAGATGTATCCAGCAATCTCCTTCTGCTCCCATTTACCTACCCTCTTCACCTTGCCCTCCCCTCCCCACAAACTCCAAACTACAGGTTGCTCCTCGGTAGGCTCAAATCACAGGCTTGTGGAACTCATATACAAGTCACTTAGGGAGCTCTGACCTAACCCAGCAAGCCTCTCCTCATGCACGGTAAGGAAGTAAAGGCGAGGCTCTGAGAGGGTAGTCCGCACAGCTAGTGTGGCGCTAACACAAAGGCCATTCTGAGGCATGAAGAGTCACCTACTTCCTTCATGGTGGCAGCCAGCTCCTCACACGGACTGCTATGGCGCAGGGCTTGTACATGGCTGAGGAGGCTGTGGGCCTTCTGGATTTCTGCCAGGAGCTCGTCCACATCCCTATTGGTATAGAGCTGGGGGTGACGGGAACAATCAGCTCTTCAGCAGTCACCAAGGCAGAGAAGGGCAAGAAGCCAAATCAATCTGCAAGTCTGTTTAGAGCAGAGGTTAACTGGGCTCCATGTGCCAGGCAGAGCCCACAACATGTCCATTCTTTGTGCACAGTGTTGGCTTGTACGATTCTAAACAACTGGAGGATTTTCCAAATTTAAAAATATAAAAAAGCTGGAGGGGTGGCTCAGCGGTTAAGGTGCTTACCTGGGAAGCATCAGGACCCAGGTTTGATTCCCCAGGACCCACATAAGTCAAATGCACAAGGTGGCACATGCATCTGAGTTTGTTTGTAATGGCTAGAGGCCCTGGTGTGCTCATTCTCATTCTCTGTCTCTTTCTCACTCATAAATAAATAAATAAATTAATTAATTAAATATTTGGGCTAGGGAGATTGCTTAGCAGTTAAGGTGCTTGCCTACAAATCCAAAAGACCCAGGTTTGATTCCCCAGGACCCACATAAGCCAGATGCCCAAGATGACACATGTATCTGGAGTTCATTTGCAGTGGCTGAAGGCCCTGGCATGCCCATTCACTCTCTCTGTCTCTGTCTCTCATAAAATAAGTAAAAAGAATGTTTTTAAAAATGTAAAAGATGGAGCGAGGCGTGGTGGTGCACGCCTTTAATCCCAGCACTCGGGAGGCAGAGGTAGGAGGATTGCTGAGAGTTCGCCTCACAAGTGTTGGGATTAAAGGTGTGTGCCACCACTCCTGGCCTTAAATCCTTTTTTATTTTTATTTTTGACTGGGTCTTGTAGCTCAGGCTGGCCTCAAACTCTCAATAAAGCTGAGGATGACTCTAAACTGATCCTCCTGCATCCACCTCTCAGTGCTGGGGTTACAGACGCACATCACCACACTAGTTTAGGCAGTACAGGGCATTGAACTCAAGGCTTTGTGCATAGGCAAGCCCTCTACCTATATCCCCAGACCCCATGCTTTCCTTTTGATGTGATGGAAATATCTGGAAACTAGATAGGGGCATTGGTTGTACAAATACTGTGAATGTGTGAAATGCCTGACTTTAAAGTGATTCACAGGGCTGGAGAGATGGCTTAGCAGTTAAGGCGCCTGCCTGCTAAGCCCAAGAACGTCAGTTCCAATCTCCAGGTCCCACATTTAGCCAGATGCAAAAGTGAGGCAAGGGCACAATGCTGCACTTGCCCACAAGGGGGCGCACACATCTGGATTTCATTTGCAGTGGCTGAGAGACTACTGGCACGCCATATTCTCTGTCTTCCTCTCCCTCTCTCTCTGTCTCTTCTCTGTGTCTCTCTTCAAAAAATAAATAAATAAATAAATAATAAAGTGATTCACATTATGTGAATTTCACTGTATTTAAAAAATACATTATTTATTTGCAAGGAGAAAGAGAGAGAGAGAAGCAGAGAACTCCATCTGCTGCAAAGGAACTCCAGATGCACACATTATTTTGTGCATCTGGCTTTATGTGGGTCCTGGTGAATTGATCTCTAGTTGTTACATTTTGCAGGCAAGTGCTTTATCTCTGCAGCCCCCTCACTTCATTTCTTTAAAGATGTGAATTTGAAAAATTGGTATTTTTTTAAAAAGTATTTGAAAGAGAAAGAAGAAAGAGACAGAGAGAGACAATGGGCTCACCAGGGCCTTTTGCCACTGCAAATAAACTCCAAATGCATGTGCCACTTTGTGCATTTGGCTTTATGTGGGTCCTGGGGAATCAAATCTAGCTCATCTGCCTTTGCAAGCAAGTACTTTAACCCCTGAGCCATCTTTGCAGCCCCCAAAATTACTTCCTACTCTTCTTGAAAATTCAGAACCTCAGGATCTCCTTCTTACAGAGCAGCTCTTGGCTGGGCCGAGCAGAGGCCAGGCTTATCGGATGGGGTGTCACATCCTCTCCACTCGAGGGTCTATTGTTTGTTTACTAATTATTTTTTGGCATGTATGTGTTATGTGTGCATTTGTGTAAATACATTTATATGTGTGTGAGCACATGGGTATGTGCTGACGCATGTGCACGTGTGTGGAACCCAGATGTCAGCATTTGGGTATCTTCCTTAATCAGTTTGTACCTTATTAATTTTTTTTTTTTTGTGTGGTTTTTCGAGGTAGGGTCTCACTCTGGCCCAGGCTGACCTGGAATTAACTATGTAGTCTCAGGGTGGCCTTGAACTCATGGCGATTCTCCTACCTCTGCCTCCCGAGTGCTGGGATTAAAGGCATGCACCACCACGCCCGGCTTAATTTTTTTGTTTTTTTGAGGTAAGGTTTCACTCTAGCCCAGGCTGACCTGGAATTCACTATGTAGTCTCAGGGTGGCCTCGAACTCATGGTGATCCTCTTACCTCTGCCTCCCCAGGGCTGAGATTAAAGGTGTGCGCCACCATGCCCAGACACTTTATTAATTTTTTTTTGAGTCAAGGGCTCTCACTGAGACTGGAGCTCACTGAATCAGCTAGACAAGCTATCCAGCAAGCCCCAGGGGTCCTCTTGTTTCCACCTCACCAGCTGTGGGATTACAGGCACATGCCATCTCGCCTGGCATGTTATGTGGGAGCTGCGGATCCAAACTCAGGTCCTCGTGCTTGCACAGCAAGTGCTCTAGTGACTGAGGCATCTCCCTAGTTTCGCTTGTTCTTATTTCCACTAACAACACAGTGTGTGTGATGCTTAGTTTTCAATAGGGATGAGGACACTTCCAAATGGACTGCTCACATCCTGCCCTTCAGTGGGTCTCTCCCAGTGGAAGGGTCTATCCAGGGGAGAGGTTGGAAGCAAGTCTTTCCTCTGAGGACTCTGGTGGGAGCAGAGGAAGGCTGTGCTCATGTTCATGGTCAGGGACTCAAGGCTCTTCTAGGCTTTGAAACAGCCTCTAGATTCACAGGCATGTGATTAACCCAGCAGGATGCTGACCAAAGGAGCTCCTAGGCCTTCAGGTTGTCCCTGTTCATCCCATATTTTCATTGTGTCTGATTTTACCTGTGTAAACTCACCGAGTTTACAGGATGTTTCCTGGATGGCAGGAAGGGGAAGGCAAGAATATGGTGTGGTCTGTTCTGGCCCAGAGGCCCCAGGTATAGCTTTGAAGGCAGGCAGTAGGCACAGCGTGTCTGCAGAGAGCTTACCTTCAATTCCGGGCTGTAACAGTGGTAGTAGCCTCCAAGCATGTCTGCCAGGTTCTTCAGGACAGCCTGCGGCCAGGCGAGAGTCAGCACCCTCAGGCCACACCCATACTCTCTCAAGCCTCTCCTTGCTAGAGACTTCTGGCTCTCCCATGCTTCCCATTTACAAACAAGTACAAGTGGATGTAGGAGGGATGTGTTCTGGTCCACATCTAAGAGGGTCCTGTCTAGAACTAACCTGTCTCACTATGGTCAATTTGGAGGAAAGCCTTAGAGAAGTTCAGATACTCACAGAGGGCACATCACTGTCGCATTTGTAGGTGACGACTTGGATGAACAGATCCCGTCCCATGGTGCACTGCTGGATATAGTCACACAGGACTTCAGAAGGTTGATCTGGGCTAGGAAGGAGACAGAAGAAGAGAAATGGGCACTCCACTGAAACCATGTTCAGAACTTTCCTTGAAACTAGAAGGAACTAAAGGGTTAAGGACTCTCCCTGAAACTAAAAGGTCTCTGAAACATCACAGGCATCCAGTCACAGACAAGCTTGACAACTCCTCTGATTGACAAACTTCCCTTAACTCAGAAGGTCTTGAAGGAACAGAAACCATCTGGGGCATCCTGCCATAGACAAGTTTGCTGGAAAAGCTTATCCCGATTCTTAGACCTGCACCGGTCCTCTCAGGGTCCTTCTTACAAGCTTGAACCCTAGCTAGCTCAGAGCTTCAACCTCCACCCCACAGGAAGGTTGCAGCCCCTCATTGCACTTCAATAAACAATCTTTGCTGAGATCAAGTCTGGTGTTTCTCTTGTGCTTTTCTTTCACACTTTTCTTACACATACCAGAACAAAATGGTAATTCCCCAGGGAATAGCTACTCATTCTTATCTGCTGATCTGTGTCCCTGATCATCTATGTAAGATGCAGGTCTGGGTGGACCACAGACCTGGCCAGCCCTGGCAGGCATGCCTCATGTGTGCACAGGTGGCCGGTGAACATGATCCTTTTCTCAAGTGTGATGGCATTGTGATAGTTTGAATGTAACATGTTCCCCACAGACTCATGTGCTTGTACACTTGATCTCCACTTGGTGGCACTATTTATTTTTATTTTTTTATTTTTGGAGAGAGACACAGAGACAGACAGAGAGGGAAAGGGAGACAGAGAGAGAATGGGCACACCAGCAGACTCTCAGCTGCTGTGAACAAAATCCAGATGTGTGCGCCCCCTTGTGGGCAAGTGCGGCATTGCACCCTCGTGTCACTTTGGATCTGGCTAAACGTGGGACCTGGAAATTGGAACCAGCGTTCTTAGGCTTAGCAGGCAGGTGCCTTAACCATGAAGCCATCTCTCCAGCCCGGTGGCACTGTTTTGAAAGACTGTGGAACTCTTACGAGGTAGAGCTCTATTGGAGGGAGTGTGTCACTGGGGGTAGGGCTTGAGGTTTTATAGTCTATCCCTGCCCAGTGTTCACTCTGCCTCTCCCTGCCGAGGTGGTGATGTGTGCCAGCTTCCTGCTCTTGCCATGCTTTCCTTGCCATGATGGAACTTTCCCTTGAAACTGAAAGCCAAAATAAACTTCCTTCTTCCCTAAGCTACTTCTGGTCAGGTGTTTTGCCCCAGCAATGAGAAAGTAAATGACACAGAATATTGGTTCCAAGAAGTAGGGTCATTGGTGCAATAAGCCTGGCTGTGTGGGTCTTTGTCTTTTGGAAGTGGCTTGCAGGAGGACTATAAAAGGATTTGGAAATTTGAATCCAAGAAGCCTTACAATGCTGTGAACAGAGCTTAATGGGACATTCTTGTAGTTACTTAAAAAGAGCAGAAGGCTGAGAAAAATGTGGGCTGAGGGCTGGGGAGATGGCACAGCTGTTAAAGACACTTGCTTTCAAAGTCTGCTGGCCTTGGAGTCAGACATGCTACTGTTGTGCCACGAGGCTGGCCAAAGTCTGCTGGCCTTGGTTGGCCCAGGTTAAACTCCCCAGTACCCACCTAAAGCCAGATGCACAAAGTGTCACATGCACGTGGAGTTTGTTTGTAGTGACAAAAGACCCTGGAACACCATTTTTTTTCTCTCTCTCTCTCCTTACAAATAAGTAAAAATATATTTTAAAAGCAAAGGAAAATGTGGGCTGCAGAGACTTAGCTAATGCAGCTTCAGAGGGAAGCAAAACACCTATTGAAAACTAGGCTCCAGGCCATTCATGTGATATTATGGTAAAGATTCTAACCTCATTCTGACACTAAACTAAAAACTTGAGCAAAGCTGAATTTAAAAGTAATAGACTAGGGCTGGAGACATGGCTTAGCGGTTAAGGCACCTGCCTCCTAAGCCTAAGAACGCTGGTTCCCATCTCCAGGTCCCACGTTTAGCCAGATGCAAAATGATGCAAGGGCGCAATGCTGTACTTGACCACAAGGGGGTGCACACATCTCGATTTCATTTGCAGCAGCTGAGAGGCTGCTGGCGCGCCCATCTCTATCTGTCTTCCTCTCCCTCTCTCTCTGTCTCTCTCTCTGTGTCTCTCTCTCAAAAAAAAAAAAAAAAAAAGTAGCTGGGCATGGTGGCACATGCCTTTAATCCTAGCACTCGGGATGCAGAGGTAGGAGGATCACCATGAGTTCAAGGCCACCCTGAGACTACATAGTTAATTCCAGGTCAGCCTGGGCCAGAGTGAGACCCTACCTCAAAAAAAAAAAAAAAAAAAGTAATAGACTAGGGCTGGAGAGATGGCTTAGTGGTTAAAGCGCTTGCCTGTGAAGCCTAAGGATCCAGGTTCGATTCTCCAGGTCCCACATAAACCAGGTGCAAATGTGGTGTATGCATCTGGAGCTCGTTTGCAGTGGCTAGAGGCTCTGGTGCACCCATTCTCTCTCTCTCTCTAATAAATAAATAAAATAAAATAAATAAAAATAGGGCTGGAGAAATGGCTTAGTGGTTAAGGCGTTTGCCTGCAAAGCCAAAGGATCCCGGTTCAATTCTCCAGGACCCACATAAGCCAGATGCGTGAGGGGCACATGCATCTGGAGTTCATTTGCAGTGGCTAGAGGCCCTGGCATGCCCATTCTCTCTCTCTCTGCTTGCAAATAAATAAATAAATAAATAAATAAATAAATAAAAAGTTAAAAAATATTTAAAAATAAATAAATAAATAAATAAATAAATAAATAAATAAATAAAATAAAAATAAAAGTAATAGACGAATTTGTTTGGTGGAAGAAATTTCAAGGCAGAATGGCATTGAGTCTGTGGCATGGCTTCTTTTAGCTTCCCTGACTCAAATCTACAATAAGAGAGAACAAAATACAGACTCAAAAGATACAAAAAAATTAATAAAATTATCACAGAAAAAATGTGAACACGCCATGTGTGACGGCACATGCCTTTCATCCCAGCACTCAGGAGGCAGAGGTAGGAGAATCGCTGTGAGTTCGAGGCCAGCCTGAGACTACACAGTGAATTCCAGGCCAGCTTGGGCTACATGTAATGAGACTCTAGCTTGAAAAACAAACAAAGAAAGAATCCAAAACCAAAATTGTGAACACATTTCAAGTCACAGAAACTGTAGCAGCTTTGGCTGTAATTGTTAAAGAGATGACCACCATTAAAGGTAAGTCAGCTGGGGCTGGAGAGATAGCTCAGTGATTGAAGGTACTTGCTTGCAAAGTCTGAGGCCCAGGTTCAACTCCCCAGTACCCACATAAAGCCAGATGCACAAAGTAGTGCATGTATCTGGAGTCTGTTTGCAGAGGACCTGGTGCACCCATGCATTCTGTCTCTCTCTCTTCCTCCCCCGTCTCTGCTTGCAGATAAAGAAATAAAAATCAATAACATTAAAAAGATACTCCAACTGCTGTGACAATAAGAATGATGCACTGAGGACAAGACCCAGCCCACTGAAGGCTCAACCTAGTAAGAATGCAAATTATTTTCAAAAGAAAAGGCCTGAAGGATGAATGCTGAGGAGGTATATGCATCCCAAGATCAGCAAACAATGGTTGTTACAGCTGTGGTCCAAGGCCAGGCTTCATCCTAAGCTGGTGATAAAAAGGGGCAGCATAGTCCACATGGTACTGGTTTTAGAACTATGAAAGGTGGAGAGGGTCATGGATCGCCCCCTAGTTCCAGAGAGCCACTACTGTGGCTGAGCAATGTGAGTCAAGGTCAAAGCCCCTGCATGAAGCTAAGAAGGTGAGCCCTAGGTTTTGATGGAGACATCAAGATGTTAGAGATACCAGGAAGATGGCATATCTGCTAGAATAAACTCTGCAAAGGGCTGGAGAGATGCCTCAGCTGTGAAAGTCACTTGTTTATAAAGCCTGCCATCCCGGGTTCAATTCCCTAGTACCCACATAAAGCCAGATGCACAAAGTAGCACATGTGTCTGGAGTTTTTTTGCAGTGACAAGAGATCCTGGCATGCCCATATTCACTCTCTCAAATAAACCAATAAAAATATTGAAAAAAGGGCTGGAGAGATGGCTTAGCGGTTAAGGCACCTGCCTCCTAAGCCTAAAAACGCTGGTTCCAATCTCTAGCGGCTCCAATCTCCAGGTCCCACGTTTAGCCAGAAGCAAAGTGATGCAAGGGCGCAATGCCGCACTTGACCACAAGGGGGTGCACACATCTGGATTCCATTCGCAGCAACTGAGAGGCTGCTGGCACGCCCATCTCTATCTGTCTTCCTCTCCCTCTCTCTCTGTCTCTCTCAAAAAAAAAAAAAAATTAAAAAAATATATTGGAAAAAATGCTGTCAATTCAGGGCAGATCCAACACATGAGAAAGGTTACAGACAGCACAGCTGGAGGGCAGAGCTAACTAAGCCTTCTGGAACCCAAGGGATTTCATCAAGAGATATTGACAAAGAGCTAAAGAATTTAATGCTTGCTCTTATGGGTTTGTTGTTGTTGTTGTTGTTGTTGTTGTTGTTTTTTGTTTTTGTTTTTGTTTTTCAAGGTAAGGTCTTGCTCTAGCCCAGGCTGACCTGGAACTCACTCTGTATTCTCATGGTGGACTCGCACTCCCGGCGATCCTCCTATCTCTGCCTCCCGAATGCTGGGATTAAAGGCATGCACCACCACACCCGGCCTCCTTCTGGGTTTTTTACTTGTTTTGGTCCAATCTTTTCTTTATATGCCCAATTCCTCCCTTTTGGGATGGAACTGTTTACTCTGTGCCACTATATGTTGGAAGCATGTATTTTTTGTTTGTTTTGTATTTATTTATTTAAGAAAGAGAGAACGGACACACCAGGGCCTCTAGCCACTGCAAACTCCAGGCACATGCGCCACCATGTGCTTCTGGCTTACTTGAGTACAGGGGAATCAAATCTGGGTCCTTAGGTTTTGCAGGCAAGCACATTTAACTGCTAAGCCATCTCTCCAGCCCTGTATTTGTGTTTTGATTTTATGGGGCTTACAGTTAAAAGACTACCTTGAGTCTCAGATAAGATCTTGGACTTTGGAATTTTGAATAGTGTTGGGACTGGTAAAAACTGCGGGGTCTTCTGTTGTTTGTTATTTATTTATTTATTTATTTATTTATTTATTTATTTATTTGGTTTTTCAAGGTAGGGTCTCACTCTAAACCAGGTTGACCTGGAATTCATTCTGTAGTCTCAGGGTGACTTTAAACTCATGGTGATCCTCCTATCTCTGCCTCCCAAGTGCTGGGATTAAAGGCATACGCCCGGCTAAAATATTTTATTTATTTATTTGAGAGAGAGAGAGATAGAAAGAGACAGATGAGAAAGAGAACAGGTGCACCAGAGCCTCTAGCCACTGCAAACTAACTCCAGACTCAGGTGCCACCTTGTGTATCTGGTGTACGTGGATACTAGGGAATCAAACCTGGGTCTTTAGGCTTCACAGGCAAGTGCCTTAATCACTAAGCCATCTCTCTAGCCTTTAAAATTTATTTATTTTTATTTATTTATTTATTTATTTATTTATTTATTTATTTATTTATTTATTATTCGGTTTTTCAAGGTAGGGTCTCGCTCTAGCCCAGGCTGTCCTGGAATTCACTATGTAGTCTCAGGCTGGCCTTGAACTCAGGGCAATCCTCCTACTTCTGCCTTCCAAGTGCTGGAATTAAAGGCATGTGCCACCATGCCTGGCTTATTTATTTATTTATCAGAGAGAGAGAGAGAGAGAGAGAGAGAAAGAAGCAGTCAGAGAGAAAATGGTTGAGTCAAGGACTCTAACCACTGCACACAAACTCCAGACACATGCACTACCTTGTATGTCTAGCTTTACATGGGTACTGGTCAATCGAACCTCAGTCCTTTGTCTTTGCAGGCAAGCACCTTAACTGCTAAACCATCTCTCCAGCCCTGTTTATTTATTTATTTATTTTTGTTTGTTTGTTTTTGAGCAGGGTCTCACTCTAGCTCAGTTTGACCCAAAACTCCACATGTATTATGAGCTGGCCTCGAACTCACAGTGGGTCTCCTAAGTACTGGGACTAAAGTGTCCAGCAGTGGATACTTTTAAAATTGGACTAAATACATTTTAAGATGGCCATGATAGGCTTGAGGGATTGCTTAGTGGTTAAGGCACTTGCCTACAAAGCCAAAGGACCCAGGTTCAATTCTCCAGGACCCACATAAGCCAGATGCACAAGGTGGCCCACGTGTCTGGAGTTCATTTACAGTGGCTGGAGGCCCTGGCATGCCTATTCTCTCTCTCTCATAAATAAATAAATAAATAAATAAATAAATAAATAAATAAATAAATAAATGGGTAAATAAATAATTAAAATAAGATGGCCATGATTCTATGAAGTACAGTGGGTAAATGTGATGGTTTGAATGTCAAATGTTCCCCCATAGACTCATATACTTGAATATTTTACTCCCCAGCTGGTGACACTGTTTTGAAAGGTGGTGGAACCTTTAGAAGGTAGAGCCTCGCTGAAGAAGTATGTCACTAGGGGCTGTGCTTTGGGGCTTTCTAGTGCAGTCCCACTTGGTATGTTTTCTCCCTCTACTTTCTCCCTGCCGATGTGATAATATGATGTCAGCTTCCTGCCATGCTTTCACCACTATGATGAAATGTTCCCTCAAAATTGTAAGCTGAAACAAACTCCTTCCTTCCTTAAATTACTTCTGGCCAGGTACAAAGTCCCAGCAATGAGAAAGTAACTGATACACGCATGCTTGGTGATGTTTTCTCAAATACTGGTTTGTTAAACAGCTCCCTTCATGTAGTCTGTGGCATGCTTAGTAAGAAAGGAGACCTACCAGCTTCTCATTATGGTCACCAGAGAATTCAGTCCCTCTACAGTGAAAACTTTCTTCAGGGCTTGAAGCAGATTGCTGCCTCCCTCGGGCTGCAGTTTCTTTACCCAGAGCTTGAGTTCCTGGAGGCTGGAAGGATACAGCAATAATTTACCTGTCATCATGTGCCATTCAAAGACCTGATGCTCCAAGGATTCCCTTGGATTTGGCAAGACTGAGCTACGCTGGCCTGTAGGGCTGTGTACCTGGATAGGAGCTCAACCTGAGAACCAGGACACATTCTGAGAAACATTTTGTTCAGTGATTTTATTTATTTATTTTTATTTTATTTTATTTTTTGATTTATCAAGGTAGGGTCTCACTCTAGCTCAGGCTGACCTGGAATTCACGATGTATTCTCAGGGTGGCCTCAAACTCAGGGCAATCCTCCTACTTCTGCCTCCCAAGTGCTAGGATTAAAGGCGTGCGCCACCATACCCAGCTTTTTTTTTTTTTTTTTTTACAGTTTTATTTATTTGAGAGAGAAAGAGAGAGAGAATGGGCATGCCAGGGCCTCTACCCACTGCAAACAAACTCCAGACACATGTGCCACCTTGTGCATCTGGCTTTACATTGGCACTGGGGAATTAAACTCAGGTCCTTTGGCTTTGCTGGCAAGCACTTTGACTGCTAAGCCATCTCTCCAATCTTCTTTTTACATTTTTTATTGACAACTTCAGTACATGTAGACAATATACCATGACCATAATCGCTTCTCACCAACCTCCCCATTCCCTCCCAAATCCCCTCTTCACTCACTCCTTTCTTCTTTCCAACTTGTCTCTTCTATTTTGATGACATCATTGCCCCCCCATATGATTTCTTTTTTGTGTATATACGTGTGAGCGTGTGTGTGTGTGTGTGTGTGTGTGTGTGTGTGTAGGCCAGAGGACAACCTCAGGTGTCACCCTCAGGATCATCATCTCCTTCTTTTTGAGACAGGGTCTCTCTTTGGCCTGGAGCTCACCAATTACGCTAGACTAGCTGGCTAGCAAGCTTCAGCGATCCACCTGCCTCCGCCTCTCTGGTGCTGGGATTCCAGGTGCTCACCACTATGCCTGGCATTTACATGGCTTCTGGGACTGAACTCAGGTCCTCATGCTTATGAAGTCAGCACTTTATTGACTGAGCCATCTCCCTAGCCCACAGCTTCATTATTATGTTTTTGCATGTGTGTATGATGTGCATACGTGTGTATATGCATGCTTGTAAGCAAACACCTTTAACTGCTGAGCCATCTTTGTATGTGCATATATGAGCATGTTTGTATATATGCATATGTACATGCACACATGTGTGTATGACAGAGATTGACGTCAGATATCTTCCTAGATCACTCTCCATCTTATTTATTTCTTTTTTTGAGAGATAGAGAAGGACAGAGGGAAACAGAGAGAGAGGAAGAGGCAGAGAGAGAGAGAATGGGCATGCCAGGGCCATTTCAGTTGCTGTGAATGAACTCCAGACATGTGTGACCCTTGTGGTCATGTGTGGCATTGCGCCCATGTGTCACTTTTGTGTCTGGCTAAATGTGGAACCTGGAGATTGGAACCGGCCTTCTTAGGCTTGGAAGACAAGCACCTTAACCGCTAAGCCATCTCTCCAGCCCTCTCCATCTTATTGTTTTTTTAATTGTTTTTCAAGATAGGGTCTCACTGTGGCCCAGGCTGACCTGGAATTAACTATGTACTCTCAGGGTGGCCTCGAACTCATGGCAATCATCCTACCTCTGCCTCCTGAGTGCTGGGATTAAAGGCATGCACCACCATGCCCAGCTTCCATCTTATTTTTTAATATTTTTATTTATTTATTTGAGAGAGAAAGAAAGACAAAGACAGAATGGGTGTGCCAGGGCCTCTAGCCACTGCAAATGAAATCCAGATGCATGCACCACCATCTGGCTTATGTGGGTGCTGGGGAATCGAAACTGGGTCCTTAGGCTTCTCAGGCAAACGCCTTAACCACTAAGCCATCTCTCCAGCCCTCCATTTTATTTTATTTTATGAGGCAAGCCCAACAGACTGGTCTTTTTTTTTTTTTCTTTATGAGAGACAGAGTGAGAGAGAAAAGAATTGACATGCCAGGGCCTCCAGCCACTGCAACTGAACTCCAGATGCATGTACTACCTTGTACCCTTGTGTATTTAGCTTACGTGGGACCTGGAAAGTTGAACATGGGTTCTTGGACTTCATGGGCAAGCTCCTTAACCGCTAAGCCATCTCTCCAGACCTCTCCATTTTATTTTTTAAATATTTTTTATTTATTATCCATTTTCAAGCAGAGAGGCAGAGAGAAATGGTTGTGCCAGGGCCTCTCATCACTACAATGGAACTCCAGATGCATGCCCCATTCTGTGCATCTGGCTTTATGTGGGTACTGAGGAACTGAACTCAGGCCCTCAGGCCTTGAAAGTAAGCACCCTTAAACACTGAGCAATCTTTCCAGCCCTACATCTTATTTTTTTGAGACAGGGTCTTTCTCTGCACTTCAAGCTCACTGATTTGGCTAGACTATATTTCCAGTAAGAGCCAGGGACCCTTCCATCTCTGCCTCCCCAGGGCTGGGATTACAGGTGCATGCTGTCAGACACAGCTTTTACCTAGGTGCCAGGGATCTGAACTCAGGTCCTCATAGTTGTGTAGCATGCACTTTACCCACTGAACCATCTCCCTAGCCCCATCCATTATAATCTTGTTTTGTTTGTTTTTTCGAGGTAGGGTCTCACTCTGGCCCAGGCTGACCTGGAATTCACTATGTAATCTCAGGATGGCCTTGAACTCACAGCAATCCTCCTACCTCTGCCTCCCTGAGTGCTGGGATTAAAGGTGTGTGCCACCATGCCCAGCCATCTATTATAATCACATCAAATTTGTTGTGTCTAAGTAACTAAAATGTCATTATGTGGCCCAAATATTAACTCATTTAAGCCTAATCATAACTCCTCAAAGTGGGGGCCTGTTGTAGACAGATCCATGTAGGTGGGATGAACATTCAACCAGGTAGTGTTTATGGGAGGAAGGATTTATTTCAAGCTTACAGATCCAGGGTAAATTCCACCTATGGCAGAAGAAGCTGGCTCCCATTCAAAAAACGCCTTTAATCCCAGCACTCGGGAGGCAGAGGTGGATCACTGAAGACCCTGAGCATAGTTAATTCCAGATCAGCCTGGACTAGAGTGAGACCCTTCAAAACCCAAAAAAAAAAAAAAAAAAAAAAATACAAGTGGAGAGAAACCATCACCAGCCAGCAAACACCAAAAAAAAAAGCAACAAGTACAAACGTCTCTGCATACCTTTGGGCTGGAATTCAGATCTGCTTCCAGTGACACCTTAGGGCTGGACTCCAGGATCCACCCCCAGTGACACCTCTTTTAGCCAGGTGGCTGGAGATCCAAGTTACAAGTTTTAAACAAACACCTGAGTCTGGCTGGAGAGATGACTTAGCAGCTAAGACATTTGCCTGCAAAGCTAGAGGATCCTGGTTGGACTCTCCAGGACCCATGTAAGCCAGATGCATAAGAAGGCGCATGCACCTGGAGTTTGTTTGCAGTGGCTAGAGGCCCTGATGTGCCCATTCTCTCTCTCAATGCCTCTTTCTATCTCTCAAATAAATAAAAATATATTTTAAAAAACCACCTGAGCCAGGCATGGTGGCACATGCCTTTAATCCCAGCACTTAGGAGGCAGAGGTAGGAGGATTGCTGTGAGTTCGAGGCCACCCTGAGATTACATAGTTAATTCCAGATCAGCCTGGGCCAGAGTCAGACAAAAACAACAACAGCAAAAAAACCCACCTGAGTCTATGGGAGACATGCATTCAAGCTACCACAGTGCCTGTAGTCCCATTTTGTAAATGAGGAAACTTAGAGTTAGGACCTGCCCAAGATGGTTCTATTAAGCAACTGGCAAAATTGAGATTTCAGACCAGGATGAACTCTAGAAACTAAACTCCTGGTGTCTCTGCTACGGGAGATTAATTCAGCGTGGGACTGAGTTCCTTCTTCCTACAACACCCCACACATCTCCTGGGGTGGGGGCAGATCAGCACAGGAAGTATGGAATTAATCCCCTGACTCCGAAGACTCCAAGTGCAGGAAGGCGCTGTGGCTGCATGACCGTGTCCTCGAGCATCAGGAAGCACACCAGTGAGATGGACAATGACTTAGCTCAGACCTTCCTCGGTTAATGCCTTACAGGGTGCCGTGCTACAGTTCTGCTCCTTCCACTTCTCTTTTTATTTATTTATTTTAAAATTATTTTATTGGGCTGGAGAGATGGCTTAGGGGTTAAGGCACCTGCCTCCTAAGCCTAAGAACACTGGTTCCAATCTCCAGAGGTTCCAACCTCCAGGTCCCACGTTTAGCCAGATGCAAAGTGACACAAGGGCGCAATGCCGAACTTGACCACAAGGGGGCGCACACATCTGGATTTCGTTTGCAGCAGCTGAGACACTGCTGCCGGCCCATCTCTGTCTTCCTCTCCCTCTCTCTCTTGCTCTCTCTCTCTCTGTGTCTCTCTCCAAAAAAAAAATAATAATAATAAAATTATTTTATTTATTTGCAAGGAGAAAGAGGGAGAGAGAGAGAGCAAGAGAGAGAGAGAGCAAATAGGCACACCAGGGCCTCTAGCCACTGCAAAAGAATTCCAGATGGCATGTGCCATCTTGTGCATCTGGCTTATATGGGACCTGGAGAATTGAACCTAGGTCCTTAGGCTTCTCAGGCAAGCACGTTCACCATGAAGCCATCTCTCCAGCCCACCACTTCTCTTTTAGCCTGCCAAAGCAAAGTCCTAGGCTGGCTATAGCAGCTCAGTGGTAGAACACTTGGAGAATGTGTGCAAAGCCCTGTCTCAGTCCCAGCACTGTGACCCTGGACGGCAGGATTTGTAAGCAAGTGCCCTTAACACTGGGAAATCTCCTCAGCCCCCAGGTTTCTTCGTTTACAAAATGGAGATTAGGGGCTGGAGAGATGGCTTAGTGGTTAAGGTGCTTGCTGGCAAAGCCAACGGACCCAGATTCAAGTCTCCAGCACCTACATAAAGCCAGATGCACAAGGTGGCATGTGTATCTGGAGTTCGTTTGCAGTGGCTAGGAGCCTTGGCATGCCCATTCTTTCTCTCTCTCTCAAATAAATAAATAAATAAATAAAATTTAAAAATAGGGATCATAATCCTACTGCAATACCTATAAACATTAAATGTGCTCACACCTGTGCTGTGTCTAGCCTAGTGAGTAATCAAGGACATTTCCCTTTTTAGAAGAGATTTGTACTTCTTGACATAAGCAGAAATTCTTGTACCCCCTTCCCAATACCCCAAGACTCAAAATAGAATTCCCCAACTAATGGCTATCTATGAGGTACAGTAGCATGTAGTCATGTGTGTGTGTGTGTGTGTGTGTGTGTGTGTGTGTGTGTGGTGTGCCTGTATGCACTGAGAGAATGATAATCAAGTTGAGTGAAAAACCACCGGGCAGGGGTTACGTGCATATGCTTTTGTTGGATTGTCCCTGTGGCCTGGACATGGAGCCCAGGGTCTTGCACCTGCTAGGCAGGTGCCCTGCCACTGAGTTAAGTATATACCAAGCTCTTTGTACTTTTGCTTTTTATTTATTTAAAAAATATTTTACTTATTTATTTATTTATTATTTATTTATTTTTGGCTTTTTGAGGTAGGGTCTCACTCTAGTCCAGGCTGATCTGGAATTCACTATGTAGTCTCAGGGTGGCCTCAAACTCACGGCGATCCTCCTACCTCTGCATCCCGAGTGCTGGGATTAAAGGTGTGTGCCATTATACCCAGCTTTATTTCTTTTTATTTAAAAAATATTTTATTTATTTGCAAGCAGGGAAAGAAAGAGAGAAGAGAAGAGAAGAGAAGAGAAGAGAAGAGAGGAGAAGAGAAGGGAAGAGAAGGGAAGAGAAGGGGAGACAGAGAGAATTGACCTGCAAGGGCTTCCAGCCACTGCAAAAGAAACTCCAGACGCATGCATCACTTTGTGCATCTGGCTTTACGTGGGTACTAGGGAATCAAATGTAGGTCATTAGGCTCTGTAGGCAAGTGCCTTAAGTGCTGAGTCATCTCTCCAGCCCCTACTTTTTTTTGTTGTTGTTTTGTTTTGTTTTATTTTTTCTTTTTTGGGTAGGGTTTCACTCTAGCCCAGGCTGACCTGGAATTCACTATGTAGTCTCAGGGTGGCCTTGAACTCTCGGCGATCCTCCTACCTCTGCCTCCCGAGTGCTGGGATTAAAGGCGGGCACCACCATGTCTGGCTCAGCCCCTACTTTTTATTTTGGACATGATCTCCCTGAATTGCCCAGATTGGCCTTGAATTTACAATTCTCTTGCCTCAGCCTCCTGAGTGACTGGAATTACAAGCATGTGCCACTCCATTCAACCATCCTGTGTTCAGAGAAAAGCACAGATGTATGTGTGTGTAGATTTTGGGGGGGACAGATAAACTACTATTGGGAGGAAAGAATAGAGTCAGCAGTATAGATTCATTTACTATTATTTATCCTTTCATACTGCTTGAACTGTTTAAAACATTCATTGCTGTTTTCATAATAATAAAACCATCATTTCTAGCTTGCTGCATAAAAGTGGTGTCTTGGGTTGAGGGTGTAGTTCAGTGGGAGATCACTTACCTAAATTCCATCCCCAGACCGGGAAGAAAAAAACAGTTGTCTTTCACTTTATATATTGCTTGTAGAGGTGACTATCTTTCAACACACTGTTGGCTGCCCACATTTCTGCTTTTGTGAATTGGCACTTTGTGCTCATTTATCTATTGAGGACTTGGGGTTTGCATCCTAAACTCAATGAAGGGCTGGGGATATGGCTCAGTTGGTAGAGGGTTTGCTTAGAATGCATTAAATCCTGAGTTCAGTCCCCAGTACCGCATAAATAGGATGTGGTGGTGCATGTCTATAATCCCAGCACTTGGGAGGCAGAGGTAGGAGGATCGCCATGAGTTCGAGGCCACCCTGAGACTACAGAGTGAATTCCAGGTCAGCCTGGGCTATACAGTGAGACCCTACCTTGAAAAAAAAAAAAAAAAAAAAAAGAAAAAGAAAAGAAAAGAAAAGAAAAAGAACAAATTGGGCTGGGGAGATGGCTAGTGGTTAAGGTGCTTGCCTGCAAAGCCTAAGGACCCATGTTTGACTCTCCAGATCCCATGTTAGCCATATGCAAAGGTGAGGCAAGAGCAAGATCACACATGCCCACTAGGTGGCACAAGCATCTGGAGTTCAATATCATTGGCTGAGGCCCTGGTGTGCCAATTCTCTCTATATATCTCTCACTCTTACTCACTAAAATAAAGATTAAGAACCGGGTGTGGTGGCACATACCTTTAATCCCAGCACTTGGGAGGCAAAGGTAGGAGGATTGCCCTGAGTTCGAGGCCACCCTGAGACTATAGAGTGAATTCCAGGTCAGTCTAGGCTAGAGTGAGACCCTTACCTTGAAAAACCAAAATAAATAAAATATAAAATAAAATAAAATAAAATAAAATAAAATAAAGATTTTAAAAATGAACTTGCCGGGTGTGGTGGCTCACGCCTTTAATCCCAGCACTCGGGAGGCAGAGGTAGGAGGATCGCCATGAGTTCGAGGCCACCCTGAGACTACAGAGTGAATTCCAGGTCAGCCTGGGCTATACAGTGAGACCCTACCTCGAAAAACCAAAAAAAAAAAAAAAAAA
This sequence comes from Orientallactaga sibirica, assembly GCA_036365145.1. Lineage (NCBI taxonomy): Eukaryota > Metazoa > Chordata > Mammalia > Rodentia > Dipodidae > Orientallactaga > Orientallactaga sibirica. Next base: position 1,944,939 of record JAEOAD010000888.1, read on the forward strand.
GAAGAAGAACTTGACGGAGGCTATAACCACTCACGTGGAGGTGCTGACTTCCACAGGGTCTGGCCAGAGGGGCTTGGAGGTGATGCCAAAGGAGAGGACATACAGCTTCTCCTTGAGGCTTAGCTGCTCATCAATGAGACTCTGTGGACAAAAGAACACGAGTGGCTCACAGAGCAGGGGCCATGTTGAGCCCAGCTTCACCCTCTTGCCTGGGCTGGCTCCTGTGCTGAAATCGGGGTACCTGGGCCTGAGCTTGGTGGCCAGCCTCAAGCTGACATTTGTTTCGAGTCTGTTGGGTCTCATGTGTGTGAGCTGAGCATCTTTGTCACTCATCTCATCTGCTAGGCCTGGGCAATGGGCACCTAATGGTGGCACATAGTGAGGGAGAACGGAAGTCAGGACAGAGGTTTTGATTCAAGGCAATGAGAGCCGGGGATGGAGCAACAGACACAACACCAGCCCGCTCTGAATCTCAAGCAGCAGCCGGTGAGTGTTCCTCAGGAGCCACCCCTCCCTCTTCCTGATCAGCTAGAACGTTCACCTGCCTGCGCCCACTGGAGCCTCACTCTGGATAACAGTAAACCGGTCAAGCGTCTGCCTCAGGGGTCACTGGAAACTCAGTCCAAAGGACTTGTCGTCAGGGGAGCCTGTCCCCCAACACCAATGAAACCCAGAATGAGGACAAGCCTGGCCAACACGGAGCCTTTCAAGGCTTTGCTGGACCTTTATAAAATACAAGGAGTGATTGATGCTGTGGTCCCTATCCCAAACTTTAGGGGCTTTCTCACACTCACAAGTCTCTCTGTCAGCTATCATACTGGACCCTTTTCACAAGCTCCTTTCACCCTACAGCAGCTGTGTGAGGCAGACATGTTGCTCTTGCCCTCGTTTCACAGAGGCACTATAAGGCACTGAGAGATTGAGTCCCACAGCCCCATAGTCTGGAAGTGATGGAGGGCCAGGAGTTGACCCCACTCATCTGACTCTGCAGTTCTGAGCTTTTCTCTTCTGGACGCACCAAATAAACCAGAATAGCTTCTCTGTCCAGAAAAGACCAGGCCTGTCAGCCTTGAACTCCAGTTCTCACATATGCTGTCCAGGAAACCTGGAGCTTTTGAGGCAACGTCTAGGTAGATCTACTGCTGTGGGAGAGAAATACTAGAAGTTCACACTGCAAGTGGAAATGACTCCGTGGTGGGGTTTTGAAGAATTCCACATATTTCTTTCACAGTAGGTGCTAATTAGGTGTTCTTTAGAAAACACCCTGGTTTGCATTTGTTTTAACAAAACCAGTGAGCAAGTGCGTAAGGGGAAGGTGGAAGGATAGGGTGGCTCCAGGTACATCCAGTGCTAGAGAGACTTACTGTAAGGTCCCTTTGGAACTCCTCTGACTGAGGGCCACTGCTGACCACAGACACATCGATGAGGATGCCCACCCTGGCTCCCTTGATGAGGCCAAACACCTAAAATCACAGAAAACATTTCAAAACAGTCAGCTCTCCCAGTGCAGAGAGAACAGCCCTCTCACCCTGACAGGAAGAAGCAGGTAGAAGCCCCACTCGTAGGACAAAGCTTAAAGACCCAAGGTCCTAGAGGCTGGAGAGATGGCTCAGTGGTTAAAATTGCTTGCTTGAAAAGCCTGATGGCCCGGGGTTCAATTCCCCAGTTCCCCACATACTGACAGATACACAAAGAGACATATGTGTTTGAAGTTTGTTTGCAGAAGCAAGAGACCTTGGCATACCCGTTTTCTCACCCTCTTTTTTTTAAATCCTTTATTTGTATTGATTTATTAGAGACACAGTGAAGGAGAGGGAGAGAGAAAGAGTGAGAATGGGCACACCAGGGCCTCCAACCACTGCAAATAAACTCCAGACGCATGCACCACCATGTGCATCTGGCTTACGTGGACCTGGAGAATTGAACCGGGGTCCTTAGGCTTTGCAGGCATGCGCCTTAACCACTAAGCCATCTCTCCAGCCCCTCACCCTCTTTTTTAAAAAAGAGAGAGACAGAGAATGGGCACACCAGGGCCTCCAGCTACTGCAAACAAACTCTAGAGAGATGCATGTGCCACCTTGTGCATATGGCTTATGTGTGTCTTGGGGAATCGAACCTGGGTCTTTTGGCTTTGCAGGAAAGCACCTTAACTGCTAAGCCACCTCTCCAGCCCTCCCCTGCCTCTGTCTTTCTCTCATAGGTAAATATTTAAGATCTGAGGTCCTGACAGTTCCAGGCATGGTCTGCTCCCAGAATTCCTTCTTCCTTTATATCTACTGTCTAGTCTCATAAAGTGATACATGAAGTTACAGAATGTCTACAAACTCATCCTTTGAACAATATGACTTTGATGTCTAATCACGGCAGTCTATTTAAACCAGTCTCTCTAGATTCATGTCTCCTCCAGCAATGAAACACAGATGTGAAAAACTTTGCTTTTTTAAATTAAATCAAATTAAATTTACTTTTTATGTTTTAAGGCAGAGTCTCACTCCAGCCCAGACTGACCTGGACCTTACTCTGTAGCTCAGGCTGGCCATGAACTCACAGTGATCCTCCTACTTCAGCCTCCTAAGTGCTGGCACTAACATGAGCCACCACTCCTGGCTGTATAGGGGTAGACCACTCCTGATCAGAACCTTTTTTATTTTCTATGTTTTTTTTTTTTTTTTTTTTTTTTTTTTTTTTGGTTTTTCGAGATAGGGTCTCACTCTAGCCTAGGCTGTAGTCTCAGGCTGGTCTCAAATTCACAGTGATCGTCCTACCTCTGCCTCCTGAGTGCTGGGATTAAAGGCATGTGCCACCACGCCCTGCTGCACCGGAATCTTTTTATCCCATCCCATCGTCACTTCCCACGTTGCTCCCTCCATGCTTGTTGCTCCAGGAATGTGCCACACTTGATCCTGCCTTGGGATCTTTGCCCTTGCTGTGTGCTCTTCTGGAAAATTCTCCCCGAGTGGGGTCACTTCCTCACATCCTTTGGGTGTCTGTTCAAATGCCCCATCCTCACAATGTTCCCTCTGACTGTTATATTTAAGTGGCTCTTTTTCTACTGTTCCTTACTGGCCATCCTAGACTACATAGTGAATTCCAGGTCATCCTGGGCCAGATGAAACCCTACCTCGAACAACAACAAAAGAAAGAATTCTCTATTTAGCTGAAGCCAACCTAACTTGCAAAGCTGTCATTTGCAATGGGAAGGGTTCTAAACAACACAGATGGAACCAGTGAAGGGGACAAAGAGAGACTCGTGACTGTTACCTTCTTGCTGTCCTCTGTGAGCCATTGCACTCTCTGCTGGTAGCGCTCAATGGTGCTGTCAAGAGACCAGAAAGATGCATCACCCACAGCCAGCATCCCCACACTTACATTTATAGAAGGAAGGAGGTGGTGTTGCAGAAATCACCTGACCAAGAGCAGCTTGTGGGAAAAAGGTTTATTTTGGCTTACAGGCTCAAGGGGAAGCTCCATGATGGCAGGGGAAATGATGACATGAGCAGAGGGTGGACATCAACTCCTGGCCAACATCAGGTAGACAACATGAACAGGAGAGTGAGTCAAACACTGGCAAGGGGAAACTGGCTATAACACCCATAAGCCTGCCCCCAAAAATACACTGCCTCCAAGAGGTGTTAATTCTTAAATCTCTATCAGCTGGGAACCTAGCATTCAGACTACCTAAGTTTATGGGGACTACAAGTGGGACTGCAAATTTTGTTTATCTTTTGTTTTTTTTTTTAAAGGGCATAACTTTTAAAAAAATATTTATTTATTTTTTTTATTTGAAAAACAGAGAGAGGCATAAAGAGAGAGAATGGACACATAGCTGCTGCTAGTGAACTTCAGACACACTGCCACCTTGTGCATCTGGCTTACATGGGTCCTGGGGAATCAAATCTGGGTCCTTTGGCTTCACCTGCAAGTGGCTTAACCACTAATCCATCCCTCCAGCCCAAGTTTTATTTATCTCGATCATTTTTGTTGTTGTTTTTTCAAGGTAGCATCTCACTCTAGACCAGGCTGACCTGAAACTGACTCTGTAGTCCCAGCCTGGCCTTGAACCCATGAAGAGTCTTCTACCTCTACCTCACAAATGCTGGGATTAAAGGCAAATGCCACTATGGCCTGGCTTAATTTTTTTTTTTTTTTTTTTTTTTTGAGACAGGGTATGATGTAGTCCAAGCTGGTCTCAAACTCTGTAAGTTGAGAATGGCCTTGAATTTCTGATCCTCCTTGCCTCCACCTCCCTGGTGCTGGGATTACAAGTGTGTACCACCATGCCGTTGTCTTAACCTCTCTAGTCTTCCATGACAGAAGTTAGTAAATAGTTGCTTCTCAGATTGCTTACTAAATACCAGAGGACCTTCTCGAACTTCCTGACAGCCAAGCACACATTCCCATGAGCAGCTGGACACCAGTATATGACAGAGCCTCGGGGTAAGGGCTCAGTCACTTGAATTTAACTGAGCTGCCTCACTGAGGTCAAGTGGGATTTAGGGGCACAGAGAAGAGTTAGGAAGGACTACGAGTATGAAAGCATGGGCGGAAGCAGCAGGTAGAGTCTTGGGGAATCTGTGAGTATAAATACATAGCTTAGAGGATGAGCATTGTAATGAGACCTGCTTGTGCGGGAGACAGCTTCGCCAAGGACTGTGTGCCCTTAGACGGGGTAGAACCTCTCTGGGCCTCAGTTTCATCATCTTCTGCATGAAGCTAATCACAGGACTCTACTCAGGTCAATTTGCCAAAGATCAACTAATTGAAAATCAATTTGCTAAATGACTGATTAGCTAAAACTCCTTTAAAATGCTGAACTCACTAAAAGCAACCAACCCAAATATTACTGAATTCTACATGTGTGCAGCGGCCTATACTTGTAATCTTAGTACTGTGAAGGCTGGTTAGGCAGGAGGATCACAAGTTCAAAACCAGCCTAGACAATATAGTGAGCCCCTATATCTATCTAATTAACTAACTTAGGTACCTACCTACCTGTTATATGATTCTTTTAAACATCCTAAATCCCCAAAATTTCTATAAAGTTTACAGCTAAAGTGTTTTGATAAATTTGACAAATTGGTTATTGTGTGAATAACCTTTTAGCAAATGACTTCTGGTTAGCTGTGTTAAGAACAATACAATTATAAGGATGAAATAAGATAATGCATGCAGTCCTTAGCAGAATGCCTAGAACATGAATAAATACTAGCTATTAATTTTCATCATAGCTTTTTGGAAAACCTCAGGCCAGCAGTAATCATGGATCGAAGATAGCTGCCATGGGGATGGCATTTTAAGGACCTTCCTGTCTACTGATTATCAAATGACATGCTTGTGCGTGTGTTCTGACAGTAAGTATAGATACATATTTATAAGTGTGGATGTGACACTTATGCTATCAAGATTGACTTGGGAATGGAATGCATGTACATATCTGATACACATTTGAAAGGAGTGAACCCAGCCATTTCAACTCTGAAAGTAGTCACTTAGCCACTAACCATCAAATGAGGCTGGGAACTTTTAGGCTTTCATACAAAGGGACCATAGATATCAACTTTTTAATTTAAGACCAGAGGAAACTAGGCATAGAGGTGGACAAAGGCTGTGTGAGGTCCCAAGGAGATCACTTGTGATCAAGTGTTCAGGCTGGGAAATGAGTTAAGGCCTCAACGACCGACCGGTGTTGGGAAGACAGTGACAAACATACTTACTCAGCAAGCTTTGACTCGAAGTGGCAGATGGTCTGGGTGGAGAAATGAATTTTCTGCGAGACGTTGCCATGCTCTTCCCTGAAAGAGCAAAGTCTTAGGATGGCTCTCTCAGGGGCAGGGGCTGTGTGTGCCGCTGCGGCCTCGGGAGCTTAGGGGAAAGAGGAAATGATTTCAGACTTACAGCACGGCTGTGCTCTGGCTTATCAGATCAGCTAAAGTGAGTTTTTCAGACTTCAAACTGTGAGTTGAAAGCCAGTCTTCTGAGTCTTCCAAAGGCGAGGCCTGAGTGTCACTGCCCCGCAGCCTCTGCAAGAGAGTCACACCGAACTGCAGGGAGGGAGGGTGAGATTGCCCCTGGTTCCCTTCACACAGATACTCAGGTGCTGCCAGCTCTGAGGAATGCCACCCCAAGACGTTCTAACAATCATCAGCAGCTGGGCATGGTGGTGCATGCTAGTAATCTCAGCATTCAAAGTGGAGGCAGGAGAATAACCAGGAGTTTGAGACCAGCACTGGGGAGGCTGTGGTGGTAGGTGAATGACTGTGAGTTCGAGGCCAGCCTCAGACTACAGAGTGAGCTCCAGGCCAGCCTAGAGATGAGCATTGAGGCCTGTTTCAGGGACCTCCAAATGTAGCTCCCACATTCAACAACTCACATGTGAATGATTATACAAACATACAATGACCAGGTAATGTGATAGCATAGCTCTAACCCACACCCTCTGCAGAAATTGCTCCAAAATAGCCAGGAATTTGGGCTGTTGGCTTCTCTGTTTATTTTATTTTATTTTTGTTGTTGGAGAAAATCAGGTACGTCCCCAAACTAATTACACGAGATGTCCTGTTCTGTTGTGTCTGACTCCAGCCTCCTCCTGCTTAGAGCCTATACTCATGTTTCCTCAAGCCTTTTTTTCCCATGATGATGTTCCCCCTCCTGCCTTTGGGCCAACTGCCTCATCGTGTGCAAGTTCTGAATAACATCCTGGTGGTCCTCATTGGATGGTTGTCTCACTTCTTTCTACACTTGTGTAGAAGTCTAAGGGGTCCTCCACACACATTTGTCGAGTGACTGGTCAAACAAGGAACTGGGTCTTCTGTCCATTCTAGAGGCCAGAACCCAGAGCAGTGAGTGAGTGGATCACAGGACGTGGCTATGAAATGCATGGCAATCCCTGCTTGTACCTGGTGACATGGTGATATCTGTGTCACTTAGCACCAAGCTCAGGATGTGCAGGAGCCTCCGTGGTGGAGCCAAAGCTACTCCTGGTGAGTATTCAGCATTGTGGTGCTTTCTAGAAGCCAGAATGTGGAAAATTCTGATTAAGATTGTGCCTGGGAGCCGGACATGGTGGTGCACATCTTTAATCCCAGCATTCAGGAGGCAGAGGTAGGAGGATTGACATGAGTTCAAGGCCACTGTGAGACATAGTGAATTCTAGATCAGCCTGAGCTAGAGTGAAACCCTACCTCAAAAAAAAAAAAAAAAAAAAAAAAAAAAAAGGATTGTGCTAGGAGGTGGCTCAGAGGTGCACAGGCATAAGGACTTGAGCTGGGCATGTTCACGCATGCCTGTAACCTCAGGACTGAGGGGGCAAAGACCAAATAATCACTGGGATCCCTGGTCAATCTAACCAAAATAATGAAGAGTTCCAGGCTCTCTGTCTTAGGGAAATAAACCAGGCATGGTGGATCAGGCCTGTTATGCCACCTGATGTAGGAGGATCCCCACAAGTTCAAGGTCATCCTGGGCTAGACTAAGACTCTGCCTTAAAACAAACAAACAAAAAAAAATGATTGAGCCTGGGGTCTGGGGAGATAGCTCAGTAGTTAAAAGCACTTCCTTGTAAATCCTGTTAGCCCAGGTCTGAGTCCCCATACCCACATAAAGACAGATGCACAAAGTGTTATATGTGTCTGGAGTTCATTGGCAGCTGCAAAAGACCCTGGCTAAAATATATACGAAAATAATTTATATATAAATAATGTAATATGTTATATTATATAATTTATATTACATTATATAAGCTATACACACACATATAAATATTTATATATGATTTAGCCTGCCTTGCCTCTTTCACCTCTCTGGAGCTAGTCTTCCTTCCTTTTCCGGTGGTACTTCTGGGCCACTGTTATGAATAGGCCCTGTCCCTAGTGCTAGGTCTATAGTGTGAGCAAGATAAAACATGTGCTTTTCTTCTTGGAGCTTATACTCTAGTGGGGACAGTGAGCAAGAAACGAAGTCAGTGTGCACAACAGTTCAGAAAGCAGCAGAGCGGGGAGTTGAGAGTAAATGATGACTGGCTGGAGACCGGGAAGCTGCCTAGCTGAGCAGAGGCCAGGGGAAGCCTCCAAGCCCGCCACTGAAGGCTAGGAAGGAGCCAGGCCCACGCGCAGCATGAGAAGGTGTGTTCTGGAAGGGGGCTTGGAATTGTGGAGGGTCCACAGTGCTTGAAGACCAAAGAGCCAGCCAGGTGTTGCTGGGCGGTAACTCAGGAGTGATGTGTCAGAGACTGTGCAGGTGTCAAGGCCTGCCAGGCTGGCTGGCTGGCGAGACCTTTCCGTAGAAAAACTAGCGCGTATGTTTACCAAAGAGCCTCGAATGTTGCCGGGGTCGGGTATAAGCCATTGCACTTGATCTTAGTCAAAAGGCTGAGAAGCGATGCTGTCATTTGCTGGAATCCAGCCCAATCCCTCTGGAGAGATACACACATGTGCATATGCATGGCTCATGCATACACACACAACATGGATGGCTGTGGAAAGGGCCTGAACCCTCTAACCCACTAGGACCCCCAGCCAGTTCAAAGATGCCTCCTTGGGCACCTGCTCAGCACCCTAGGTGGGTTCTCTGTGGACTTGTCAGTGCCAGGTCTTTCTCTGCAGTGGTGAGGTGGTGAGCCAGGGACTGAAACCTGTCTACTGCAGCAGAATGAGCTACTCTGCAGCGGACAGAGGAAACAGGAAGAGGGAGGCTGTAGGCAGAGAGGGGGAGAAGGCTTGCAGCCTGTGAGGTCCTCTAGCCTCGCGTTCTAGGGCAGTGTCTCCTCTCCTTGGCGGTCACATGGGCGGTGTGAAACCACGGTACAGAACATAACCTTGCGTCTTTCTGCTTCAACAGCTCTTAACACTGATCCTCATTCCCCCTCAAGTTTGGTTGTCAACTGAAGATCACCAGAAAGCAAAATGAAAATAAAATGCTGTACCTATCTTCGAGCTATTGTTGCCTTCATTCTGTGCCCAAGACCTGGCTCTGTCACACTTCAAATGGAAATTAGCAAATGTTAAAGAACTGTGGGAAACACACTTCTAATTACAGCAAACACTAACATAGCACATATATTCAGCCAAACGCTTTTCATTTAAGTTTTTGTTGTTGTTGTTGTTTGTTTTGTTTTTTCAAGGTAGGGTCTCACTCAAGCCCAGGCTGACCTGGAATTCACTATGTAGTCTCAGGGTGGCCTCGAACTCACAGGGATCCTCCCACCTCTGCTGGGTTTAAAGGCGTGTGCCACCACCATGACTGGCTTAAGTTTTTTTTTTTCCCAGTTGGTTTATTTATTTGACACATACACACACAGAGGCAGATAGAGAGAGAGAGGAGAGGGAAGATAGGCATACCAGGGCCTTCAGCCACTGCGAGCAAACTCCAGACACATGGGCCACCTTGTGCATCTGCTTTACGTGGGTACTGGAGAATTGAACCTGGGTCCTTAGCCTTAACTGCTAAGCCATCTATCCTGCCCTCGTTTCAGTTTTTTTTATATTCCATAAAGGAGGTTCCATCATGAGCTCCATTTTACTGACAAGGAAGTTGAGGCACAAAGTTGTTATTTGCCCAAGGTGACACAGCTAATACTCTAGAGCTGAGATTCAACCCACAGCTGTTACAAGTCGTTTGTTACTTTAACACTATTGTTTCTCCAGGCTAGCACCAAACTGTGATTATCTCCATGAAGGACTGAGAGAAAAAAGACTGGTAGGATAACATTCTGACTATGTGATGCTATGTGAAGGAAGGTCCTGCGTTTGACAGGCTGGAGCAGAAGCCACAGTCGCCGTGGTAACTTCAGCCAACTGCAGTGCAGCCTGCGGACACGAGGTGGTGCTGCTCTCATCTTTCAGGACAATGTGTCCCCGTGTATCACTCTGAACCTGCTTTGAAATGGTCTGTCCTGCAGGTTTCTGACGATCCACTAGTACACACGTCTCTTGACCACAGCGCTTTGCTAAAGCAGGACTTTACCTAGAGGAAGGCTGCGAGCTTGGTGTTGGGCTATCTCAACTCTTCCCACCACCTTCTGTTTGAGAGAAAGAAGAGAGACCTGCCTGAAATGTCCTTTCACAACCAAGAAATCACTTACTCTGATCCAAAAATTACATGAAATAAACACCTATGCCAGGCTGGAGAGATGGCTTAGTGGTTAAGGCATTTGCCTGTGAAGCCTAAGGAACAAGGTTCAATTCTCCAGGACCCACGTAAGCCAGATGCACAATGGGTCTGGAGTTCGTTTGCAGTGGCTGGAGGCCCTGGCATGCCCATTCTCTCTGCCTCTTTCTCTCTGTAAATAAATAAATTACTTAAAGAAAAGACCCATGCCATCAGCAACCGAGGTCACAGAAGGAGTTTTCAGCATTTCAAAAGTATAACTGTATTGACAGTTCCTCTTTTTCTTTCTTTTAAAAAATATTTTATGGGGGGCTGGAGAGATGGCTTAGTGGTTACGGCACCTGCCTACTAAGAACCCGATTCCAATCTCCAGGTCCCACGTTTAGCCAGATGCAAAGTGACGCAAGGGCGCAATGCCACACTTGCCCACAAGGGGGCGCATGCATCTGGATTTCGTTCACAGCAGCTGAGAGACTGCTGGCGCGCCCATTCTCTGTCTCCCTCTCCCTCTCCCTCTGTCTGTCTCTCTCTGTGTCTCTCTCCAAAATTAAAAATATATATATTTTATTGGGCTTGAGAGATGCCTTAGTGGTTAAGGCACTTGCCTATGAAGCCTAAGATCCCAGGTTCAATTGCCCAGTACTCACATAAAGCCAGACGCACAAGGTGGCACATGCATCTGGAGTATTTTGCAGTGGCTGGAGGCCCTAGTGCACCCCCATTCTTTCTATTTATCTATCATAAATAAATAAATAAATAAATATTAAAATTAAAAAGTTTTAAAATATTTTATTTTTATTTATTCATGCAAGAGAGACAATGGGCATGCCAGGGCCTCTAGCCACTGCAAACAAACTCCAGACACATGTGCTGCCATGTTAAATCTGGGTCCTTAGACTTTGTAAACAAGTGCCTTAATCGCTAAGCCATCTCCCTAAACCCTCCTTCTTTCTTTCTTTCTTTCTTTCTTTCTTTCTTTCTTTCTTTCTTTCTTTCTCTCTTTCTTTCTTTCTTTCTTTCTTTCTTTCTTTCTTTCTTTCTTTCTTTCTTTCTTTCTTTCTTTTTTTGAGACAATGTCTCATATTCCAGGTTGGCCTTGAACTTGCTATATAGCCCAGGATGAACTTGAACTCCTGATCTCTACCTTCTGAGTGCTGGGAATTATAAACATGTATCATCATGCCCAGTTTCATTTCCTTTTTTTTTTTTTTTTCCCTGAGATAGGGTCTCACTCTAAATACCTGACAAGGCTGACCTGAAATTTACTATGTAGTCTCATGTGGCTTCATTCATGATCCTCCTACCTCTGCCTTGCACGTGCTCGGACTGAAACCATGTGCCACCATACCCGGATCTCTGATCTCATTTCCTTTTTTACTTTTTTCCAAGGTAGGGTCTCACTGTAGCCCAGGCTGACCTGGAATTCACTATGTAGTCTCAGGCTGGCCATGAACTCATAGAGATCCTCCTATCTCAGCTTCCCAAGTGCTGGGATTCAAGGTGTGCGCCATCACACCCAGCTTCTCATTTCCTTTTGATTACATTGTTTTCTCATAAATGCCAAAACTTGAGAAAAGTGACTCATCCCCACCCCTCTGAGGATGAATAGGCAATTAACAATTGCTGGAGAGGAGGGGTTCACATGGCCCTGCCCTCCCTGAGGATCTATAAGCAGTTAGTTCATGGTTGCTGGGGGAGGGAGGGACATCTTCTTCAGGAGGATACCTATTGCTAAGCTGTCTATGCGTGTGCAAGCAAACTCGCTGGCGTACAAATAAAAAAGAAAGACATGAAAGCAGAATGAAGACTAAGTGGAAAGAGGAAGCAGATAAGTGGGACGGGACAAGAGAAGATAATAGAGGGTGCATATGACCAAAATACATTATATACATGTATGAAAATATTGTAAGAAAACCTACTATTATGTATAATTAATACATGATAATAAAACTTTTTGGGGGTGGGGTGGAGGTAGGGTCTCGCTGTAGCCGAGGCTGACCTGGAATTTACTATGTAGTATCAGGGTGGCCTCAAATTTACGGCGATCCTCCTACTTCTGCCTCTGCAGTGCTGGGATTAAAGGCATGTGACACCATGCCCAGCTAGGACAAACTTTTTAGTTGAGGCTTTTTTGGCTTTGGGTTTTGTTTTTTAGAGGTAGGGTCTTACTGTAGCCCAGGCTGACCTGGAATTCACTCTGTATCTCAGGTAGCCTCAAATTCATGGAGATCCTCCTACCTCTGCCTCCTAAATGCAGGGATTAAATGTGTGTGCACCACACCTAGCCTACAAACCCTTTTTGAAAGTAGAGCATAATTATTCTTTGGATTGTTTCATTGCTGGCATAGTTGTATAGCTCCCGACTGATTATCAGTTCAAGGCTATCATGTTTACATTCAAGTGTGGATTTCCTAGACGGTGGTTGTGGGCTGGCCTGGCACCTGGCCACCCATAAGGACACCTGTTTCCATGGTAGAAGGGATTATGAATCCCTGTTTTAGGAAGACAGCTCATTAACAATGGACACGGTTTAACACCACCACGTGTTAAGGTAGGGGTTCTGCCTCCTGCCGTGGCTCTCTGGTTCCAACACCACTTCCTGGAATGGAGTTCAGGATCTAGATTTCAAGGAACCTGAAAGAAGAATTTCTGGAAGGAGACCATTACAATGAACTGCTTTTGACTCCATTCAGACACTGATAGCATGATCCTCAGTATTTCATGTTGTTGCCATCCAGGCTACAGAGGTTCTATAAACATAGAGCTTCTTTATGTATTTCCACATGCAGATTAGCAATGAGTGCTAACTAACCTTTCCAGCCCTGGGATCCTATGTGAAAAAATAAACACCAGGAATTTGACATCCTGCGTTCCCTGGCTCTGATTTCTAAGCATCACTAGTGAGTTAGTGTGGGATGGTTGTTACCAGTAAGTCCTGGGTCTGGTTAATGTGTGTAACCATCAATCCATCATCTGGGTTTTGGTCAAGTGCGTTCATAGCCTCCTGGTTCAGTGGCTGCTGTGGGTCTCTGTCAGGGTTTCTCTCCATGCTACAAAACATAAAGCGATTCCATCAGCTCCCAGCCCTGTGTCGCTTCCATACTGCAGGCATCCCTTTCTTTCCCCTGCCTCCTGAAACGGTGTCCAGAAACATTTTTAAATATTTTACTTATTTATTTATTAGAGAGAGAGAGACCTTGTACTTCTGGCTTAGGTGGGTCCTGGGGAATGAAACCTGGGTCCTTAGACTCTGCAGGCAAGTGCCTTAACCGCTAAGCCATCTCTCCAGTCCCTCCCTGTGTGAGAACTGAGCGGCTTCCTGATACAGTGTGGTCTCCAGGTTCATGAAACCTTGCACTGTGGCTTTGGTAGTTAGATATCGAAAGCCCCCAGGTATTTGTCCAAGGCTACAGTGACCACTTACGTAGCCTCACGTCAAGACTTACTTCCCCCTCAACACCCACGAGCAAAATCATGCTGCTGCTTTCTTTTGCAAAAAACCAGAGGATCACGTTTATCAGGGATTTTCCTAGAGATCTTAACCATGGAAGACATAACTAATATCTACCACTTATTTTCCGAAGGAGGAAAGTGTCGCAAAAGCATTGATGCAAATCTAGACAAGAACCTTCAGGGCTCCGGGCAGCTCAACTCTTCTCTAATTAGTACAACCAACACTGACTGAGCATCTACTCCGTACAAGGTTTTGTGCTAAGGGAGCAGTGGACAGGAAGGACAAGGTCTCTCAGCCTTGGTACTGTTGACAGTTGGGTGAACAATTCTGCTGTGGGCTCTCCTGTGCACTGCAGGGTGTTCAACAGCATCACTGGCCTCTACCAGCCAGGGGCATGTCACCCTCTTCAATGTGACAGCCAAAACCGTCTCCAGACATGTTCCCCACGGGAGAAAACTGTCCCCAGTTGAGACCCATTAAGATAGACACTGCCCTTCTCCATACAGAGCTCATATTCTTTTTCTTAATTGATTTTTAATATCTCTGTTTATATTTATTTATTTATTTATTTGAAATAGAGAGAGAATGAATGGTCATGCCAGGACCTCTAGCCACTGCAAACAAACTCCAGACACATGTGCCACCTTGTGCACATGGCCTTATGTGGGTACTGAGGAATCGATCCTTTGGCTTTGCACTTGAGTGACTATGCCATCTCCCCAGCCCTTTTAATTTAATTTTATTTTTTTAGTTTTCACTTATTTATTTGAAAGGTGTGTGTGCCGGGGCGGGGCGGAGAGAACAGACACACCAGGACCTCTAGCCACTGCAAATGAACTCTCCAGATGCATGCACCACCATATGCATCAACAGCATCACTCTCCTTACCAGCCAGGGGCATGTCACCCTTAACTGACAGCCAAAACCATCTCCAGACATGTTTTTTTTTTTTGAGGAGAAAAACTGTCTGGTTCAGGCTGACCTAGAATTAAGATTAGTCTCAGGGTGCCCTTGAACTCCCTCCACGGCAATCCTCCTATTCTTTTTCTTAATTGATTTTTAATATCTTTGTTTATATTTTTTATTTATTTATTTGAGAAAGAAAGAGTGGAAAGAATGGGCATGCCAGGGCCTCTAGCCAATGCAAACAAACTCTACCACATTGTTGCATGTGCCACCTTGTGCACCTGACTTTATTGGGTACTGGGAATTTGGTTTGCTTTTGTTTATTTTTTTTTTTTTTTTTTTTTTGAGAGCGGGCGGGGGAGGAGAGAACAGGCACACCAGGACCTCTAGCCACTGCAAATGCTCCAGATGCATGCACCACCTATGCATCTGGAATTGGGACTTGAATGGGCTTCAAAGGCAAGCACCTTAACTGCTAAAGCCATCTCCCTCTTTTTGAGGTAGGGTTTCACTCTGGTTCAGGCTGACCTAGAATTAACTATGTAGTCTCAGGGTGGCCTTGAACTCACGGCAATCCTCCTACTTCTGCCTCCCAAGTGCTGGAATTAAAGGCGTGCGCCACCACGCCTGGCTCTATTCTTTTTTTCAATAGTTTTTACTTATTTATTTGAGAAAGAAAGAGTGGAAAGAAAGGGCACGTCAGGGCCTCTAGCCAATGCAAACAAACTCTACCACATTGTTGCATATGCCACCTTGTGCACCTGACTTTATGTGGGTACTGGGGAATTGAACCTGGGTCATTAGGTCTTGCAGACAAAGCGCCTTAACTATTGAGCCCTCTCTAGCCTCACACCGTATTCATTTTTTTTTTTTTTTTAGAGAGAATGAGAGCAAGAGAGAGAATTGGCACACCAGGGCCTCAGTCTGTGCAACTGAACACTAGATGCTTGGGCCACCTAGTGTGCATGTGAGACCTTGCGCTTGCCTCACCTTTGTGCATCTGGCTTGTAGGATCTGGAGAAAATTTGAACATGGGTCCTTAGGCTTCGAAGGCAAACGCCTTACCTGCTAAGCCATTTTCCAGCCCTTGTGCATCTTTTTGTTTGTTTGTTTTGTTTTGTTTTGTTTTTCCGAGCCCAGGCTGACCTGGATTCACTCTGTATTCTCAGGGTTTCCTCAAACTCACGGCGATCCTCCTACCTCTGCCTCCCGAGTGCTGGGATTAAAGGCGTGTGCCACTATGCCCGGATTTGTGTTTGTTTGTTTGTTTTGTTTTTTGAGGTAGGGTCTCACTCTGGTCCAGGCTGACCTAGAATTAACTATGTAGTCTCAGGGTGGCCTCAAACTCAGGGTAATCCTCCTACCTCTGCCTCCTGAGTGCTGGGATTAAAGGCGTGTGACACCACGCCCGGCACTTATGCATCTTTTTAAAATATATATTTTTTTACTTATTTATTTGCAAGCAGAGGGAGATAGATATTCTAGATATTCTTGAAGGAGGACAAGGAAGGAGTTCAGGAGAGTGGAGAACTGGAGTAGGCAGGGGAAGCAGCAAGTGTTAAGACCCTGCAGGAGGGAGAGTTGGCTCACTCAAGGAATGAACAAAAGACTGTTGAGGGGCTGGAGAGATGGCTCAACAGTTAAGGTATCTGCCAAAGGTTCGACTCCCTAGTACCCACGTTGGAGTTCATTTGCAGTGGCTGGAGCCCCTGGTGTGCCCATTCTCTCTCTCTCTCAAATTAATTAACTAATTAATTAATTAAATATATTTAAAAAAAAAAAAGACTGTTGAGCCTGATTGCAGGGACTTCTAGAAGAAGTGGCTAGCTATACTCTACATTGTGTCCACACTCTAGGTCACAGCTTCCCAAATCAGTGTTTCACGTGTGTGCAAGGTGCAGCAGCCTGATTCTCCCTCTGGGCATTTGGAATTAAGCGCTGTAGGCATAGAATATATACTCAGAAGCAGGAAGACTGCAGGGAAAGAGGAATGGATAGTCATTCCCTGACTTGGTTTCCATGGGGCCATTCTCTCCTAGCTTATTCCTCCCTGCCAGCCCTTCTCTGGCTCCTCCTCTCCTGTGCCTTGTGAGGTGGTGTTCCCTGAGGCTAAGCAGAACACACCATTCCTCCTTAGGTAATTTTACTGTGTTCAGGGCTTCAACTACCAGCCATCTCTCCACGACACTCACCCGTGCATCAAGCACTCAGACCTCTCACTGACTGCAGATGTAGAGATTATGGGATAAAGGCCCTGCAAAGCCACACTTCTTCTTCTCCTTCTTCTTTTTGTTTTTCGAGGTAGGGTCTCACTCTAGCCCAGGCTGACCTGGAATTCACTGTGTAGTCTCAGGGTGGCCTCGAACTCATGGCAATCCTCCTACCTCTGCCTCCCGAGTGCTGGGATTAAAGGCATGTGCCACCACGCCCAGCTGATTAGAACTTTTTGACTGTAGAATGTTGCAGCTCCAAAGAAGTAATTTTGCTATCTTTAGTTTCTTAATATTCATTCATTGCCTACTTCTGTGTCTGGCCTAACATCCTTTCAATTATCAAGTAAAACCTTTGTAATGTATTATTATTATTATTTATTGTTTGCTTGTTTTGGTTTTTCAAGGTAGGGTTTCACTCTAGTCCAGGATGACTTAGAATTCACTATGTAGTCCCAGGCTGGCCTCGAACTCCTTGCAATCTTCCTACCTCTGCCTCCCAAGTGCTGGGATTAAAGGTGTGTGCCACTACGCCCAGCTGTAATGTATTAATTTAACAGACCACTAGCTCCCACCAACTCAAAAATTAAGGATGTCATCAGAAAACATCGAATGAAAACCTATAGGTTTTCCCTCACTTTGCTGTACCTTGCCTAACTGATATTCCCATCAATATATATGGTTATGCTTTGTTTGTTTTTCAGGTAGGGTCTCGCTCTAGCCTAGGCTGACCTGGAATTCACTATGTAGTCTCAGGGTGGCCTCAAACTCACAGACTTGCAGCAATCCTCCTACCTCAACCTCGGGTTGTTAGGCTATGTAGGCCAGCGCCTCAACCACTGAGCCATCTCCCCGCCCCCCGCCCCATGCAGTGACTATTTTGAGGAAGTAAGGTGAAAAGAAAGAAGGCTGAAGACCACAGTGTTTCTCCCTGGCATTTATAAGAACAGGCTTTCTGCTTTGGGTTCAATGAGGCACCCTCTTCAAATTCCCTACCTTGCCAGTGTGGTGGCACACACTTTTAATCCCAGCACTTGGGAGGCAGAGGTAGGAGGATCACTGTGAGTAAGGCCAGCCTGAGACTATCTAGTGAACTCCAGGTCAGCCTGGGCTAGAGTGAGACCCATCTTGGAAAAAAATTCCTTACCTTTTTTGCTTATGCTGTTTTTTTTTTTTTTTTAAGATTTTAATTAATTTATTTATTTATTAGAGAGAGGGAGAGAGAGAGTGAAAATGGGCATGCCAAGGCCTCTAGCCACTGCAAACAAACTCGAGATGCATGCACCATCATGTGCATCTGGCTTACGTGGGACCTGGAGAATCGAACCTGGGTTCTTAGGCTTCACAGGCAAGCGCCTTAACCACTGAGCCATCTCTCCAGCCCAGCTTATGCTGTTTTACTCAATGTTTCTGTTACTTGCAACCAGCAAAGAAAAAAAAAACGCAGCTTAAATGTTAATTTAGTGTATTTACTTAAGAAATTGCTAAATGGGACTGAAGAGATGACTCAGCAGTTGAGGCACTTGTCTCCAAAACCTAATGAGCTGGGTTCAATTCCCCAGGACCCATGCAAATCCATAAGTATAAACTGGTGCATGCATTTGAAATTTATTTGCAATGGCGAGAGGCCCTGGCACACCCATACTCTTTGTGTCTCTGTTTGTAAATAAATAAATAAATAAATAAATAAATAAATAAATAAAATAGATGAAATTGTTAAATGGCTTAATGGTGGGTTAGCAACTAGTTATTTTTATTTTACATATATATATTTTTTAATTTCCATTTACTTACTTGCCAGCAGAGAGAGAGAGAGAGAGAGAGATAGAAGAGAGGCAGACAAGAGAATTGGCACTCCAGAGCCTCCAGCCACTGCAAACGAACTCCAGATGCATGTGCCCTTTGTGCATCTGGCGTATGTGGGTCCTGGAGAATCAAACTGGGATCCTTTGGCTTCACAGGCAAATACCTTAACTGCTAAGCCATTTCTCCAGCCCTAGCAACTAGTTTTTGTCTTTCAGCTTTGTGTGTGTCATGCATGCATGTGTATATGTGTTTGTATCTGTATGGGCATACATGTGTGCAGGGACATGTAGGCCCAAGGACAACCTCAGGTGTTATCCTCAGATAAACCATCCACTTCATATCTATATTTGAGAGAGAGAGAGAGAGAGAGAGGGAGAAAATGGATGCACCAGGGCCTCTAACCACTGTAAACTAACTTCCAGATGCATGCAATCAAACCTGGAACCTTAGGCTTTGCAGGCAAGCACCTTAACAGTTAAGCCATCTCTCCAGCCCATCCACTTCTTTAAAAAAATTTTTTTTTTCCCAAGGTAGGGTCTCACTCTAGCCCAGGCTGACCTGGAATTCACTCTGTATTCTCAGGGTGGCTTCAAACGCATGGAGATCCTCCTACCTCTACCTCCTAAGTGCTGGGATTAAAGGCATGTGCCACCCCCCCCCCACTCACTTCTTTGCTTTAAAAAAAATTTTTTTTTGAGGGCTGGGGCTTAGTAGTTAAGGTGTTTCCTATAAAGCCTAGGGACCCCAGTTCGATTCCCCAGGACCCACATAAGCCAGATGCATCTGGAATTTGCAGTGGCTGGAGGCCCTGGTGCACCCATTCTCTTTTTCTCTCCGCCTCTTCCCCTCTCTCTCTCTCTCAAATAAATAAATGAAATATAAAAAAATAAACATTTTTTGAGAGAGACAGACATAGAATTGGCATGCCAGAGCCTCAGACACTGCAATTGAACTCCAGACACTTGTGCCACCTAGTGGGCATGTGCAACTTTACACTTACCTCACCTTTGTGCACCTGGCTTATGTGGGATCTGAAGAGTTGAACATGGGTCCTTAGGCTTCACAGGCAGGCACCTTAACTGCTAAGCCATCTCTCCAGCCCCCATACACTTCTTTTTATTTATTTATTTTTTATTTATTCGAGGGGGGGCAGACAGAGAGCTAGAGAGAGAAAGAGAGAGTGGGCATGCTAGGACCTCCAGCCACTTCAAATGAACTCCAGATGCATGTGCCACCTTGTGCATCTGGCTTACATGGGTCCTGGGGGATTGAACCGAGGTCCTTTGACTTTGCAGGCAAACACCTTAAGTGCTAAGCCATCTCTTCTGCCCCATCCACCTCTTTTTCAGACGGAGTCTCTCATTGGCCTGGAGGTCACCAATTAGGATAGACTGTCTGGCCCAAGAGCTCCAAGGAGCCTCTTAGCTCCACCTCCCCTGAGCTGGGATTACAGATGGGTGCTGCCACACCTGGGTTCTGGAGATGCAACTTAGGTCCTCATGCTTACATGGCAAGTGCATTACTGACAGAGCCATCTCCCCAGCCCCATGACTCTTTCATCTTTTATTCTAAAGATTATTGTTTTCAAAAAGCACCAGGCTTGCTTGCAAAGCCTATGGGCCCAAGTTCAGTACCCCAGTATCTATGAAAAGCCAGATGAAGAATATGGCACATGTATCTGGAGTTCATTTGCAGTGGTAAGAGGCCCTAGTGCATCCCTTTCCCTTTCTTTCTCTTTTTTTAAAATAAAATTTTATTTATTTATTTGCAAGCAGAGAGAGATAGAGAGGAGACAGACAGAGAATGGGCAAAGCCTCCAGCCAGTGCAAACCAACTCCAGATGCATGTGTCCCTTGTGCATCTGGCTTATGTGGGTCCTGGGGAATCTAACCTGGGTCCTTTGGCTTTGCAGGCAAACACCTTAACCGCCAAGCCATCTCTCCAGCCCTCTTTCTTTAAGTAAATCATTTTTTAAAAAGCACTAGGATAATGGGATAGTCAGGCTGTGCCTTCCTCCCAAGGGTCACCATTCCTTCGAGATCCATTGCTGATACTCTCTGCACCTCACCTTGGATCTCTCTCTATTCCCTGGCAACCCCCATGTACACACCTTACTATTTCATATTACCCTTTGTCCCTTCTGTTTGCCAATAAAACCCAGGAAGCTTTTCTTGAACCCTCTTTTCTGCCTCTAACCCCCCGTGGAAGAAACCTTGTGGAAGTCCTCCTTGCTGTCCCTTCATACTTCCCATACCAAGTCGTCACGCTCTCTCCAACCAGCTCCATCTCTTCCCTGTCTAGTGCAGAGTGCTAGCATCTAGTTCCATGCCTGGCACACGGGGAGCCGCTGCTGAAGATACCCCAAGTCCTTCTCAACTCAGTCCAGAGCTTAGCATGGAGCATCCTCCACCCTCCCTTTCCCATCTCTGGCAATCCTTGAGACACTCACCTCCATGTCCAGATCTTTATTTACTCCTCGTCTAGAGAAGGCACCCCAGGACCTTGCTGCTCCTGGGCCCCACTGCTAGTTGCTCCTCCAGGCAACTCTACAGTGAAGCTTGCCCTGTGGGTTAGTGTTAGCTGGTCTCCAAGGTAACAGACTGCACCACTGCAGCTTGGGGCAGGGAATGAGAAAAGCTTCACCTTAGGGAAGAAGGGACCCCTTTGGTCGTCTATAATCACCTGTCCCGGGCCAAGCTGCATTCTCCACCCTTATAGAAGCCTGGACCCAGGAGTTGGACCTCTTTTCTATTTTTACAGCCTCTGGGTTAGCTGAGAACTGTGGTTTAGACCAGTAGAGTGCTGGGTGCCTGTGGCCTTTTTGTGATGGGAATGGGAGGTACCAGGGAACCTGTAACTAGTGTGAGAGGTGGTAACCTCCTCCGGTGGGGACGATTCCCCAGGTCTCCTAAGCAAACCCTGGGAGAGGTCTGCCAGTCTCCCACCCCACCCCTCCCCACCCCAGCAACACAAAGTATGATCTCTGAGCATCTGCAGCAGTTCTTCAGGCCAGGAACTGTAGGAACTGCCCACAGGGGGTAATGTTCTTACCCAGGCTGCCCAGAACTTGCTAAAGTGCAGGAACAGGAACCTTCAAGGGCAGGCGATTATGATGTAACTAGTCCTTGCCCACAGCTGGGATTCTCTAGATCCTTCTTTTCTAGAGGCTGATGAGTGATCCATCCAATGTCAATCAGCTTGTAAGTAGCTAAGCATTTCTTATCCCAGTAATTTTCCAGTCGGTCTTCAGTTCCTGAACCTTTGATTTGGGAAGTTAGGGCGTCTGGGGCTTGGGATTGTTGTCCTCCAAATCATCACCCAAAGCCAGGTCAGACTCAACCACACTCCCCAAGTGAAAGCTGTTCACTGACCACCAGCCACTCTGCGCAGAACAGCCCTGGGGTGTAAACACGCTGTGTCCATCTAGGGCATTTAGCATTCATCCATCTCAACAAGGCAGGAGGGCAGTCAGCAACAAGGCAAGTACAAGGCCATGAGTATCCAATGGCTCTGCTGTGAGTAGAAAGGACAAGGCCCTGTGCCTACCTTGAAGGAGATCCTGGGAGGAAGGCTGAGGCTCTACTGAACTGAAGTTCAAGGCTAGCCTAAGTTACCTAGTGAGACAGTCTTTCTTCAAATATTATTTATTTGCAAGCAGAGAGGATAGAACAGAGACAGAGAAATTGGACATGCCAGGGCTTTCAGCTGCTGCAAACAAACTCCAGATGCATGCACCACTGTACACCTGGCTTTACATGGGGGCAGGGGAATCAAACTCAGGTCGTTAGGCTTCAGCATGTGATCCACAGGCTAAAATGAGCTTCATGGAATGGTCTTCCCTTTTGCAGCATGTCTTCAGGTGTGGCTGTTAAATCTGGACAAAATGGCATCAAACTCCCCCATAACTTAGGAACACTGAAAGAACATCTTTCCTAGTGTTCTAGCACACTTCAGGCTTGGGTTCTAGGCCACTTGGTATGATGAACCAGTCATGTGACTCTGGGCAATCCCAGTTTCTGCGTCCAGCTTGGGAGCCAGGGAATCAGCCTTGTGAGGTCACATGGGTCTGAGATAAGAAAGGAGCGGTTCTCCAAAAGAGAAAATTTTTCCTTTTTTTTTTTTTTTTTTTTGAGGGTCTCACTCTAGCCCAGGCTGACCTGGAATTCACTGTGTAGTCCCAGGCTGGCCACAAACTCAAGGTGATCCTCCTACCTCTGCCTCCCTAGTGCTGAGATTAAAGGCGTGCGCTACCAAGTCTGACTTTTTTTTTTTTTTTTTGTTTTTTGGAGGTAGGGTCTCACTCTGGCCCAGGGTGACCTGGAATTAACTATGTAGTCTCAGGGTGGCCTTGAACTCACGGTGATCCTCCTACCTCTGCCTCCCGAGTGCTGGGATTAAAGGCGTGCACCACTACGCCCAGCTTCTGACTTTTTTTTTTTATTATTATTACATATTTGCATGCAGGAGAGAGGGAAAAGGGAGATAACAAGAGCACCAGGGCTTCAGCCCTGCACTTGTACTCCAGATGCACATATCAGTTTGTGCATTTTGCCTTACACAGCTACTGGGGAATCAAGCTTGAGCCACCTGAACTGCTGAGCCATCTCCCCAGACCCAGGTTTTGCTTATTAGCTGAAACATGAACAGAGAGGTTAGTTAACAATCCTCGAAGGGAAGCCAAAAGGCAGGGGATCTTCTCCCAGCTGGACAGATGTCAAGAAATAAAATTAGGGCTGGAGAGATGGCTTAGCAGTTAAGGCACTTGCCTATGAAGCCTAAGGACCAATGTTCAACTCTTCAGACCCCATGTAAGCCAGAAGCACAAAGGTGAGGCAAGTTCAAGGTCGCACATGCCCACTAGGTGGCTCAGCATCTGGAGTTCAATTGCAGCGGCTGAGGCTCTGGTGTGCCAATTCTCTCTCTCTCCCTCTAAAATAAATATATTAAAAAAGAAATCAAGGCCAGGTGTGGTGGCTCACACCTTTAATCCCAGCAGAGGTAGGAGGACTGCCATGAGCTCAAGGCCACCCTGAGACCACATTGTGAATTCCAGGTCAGCCTAAGCTAGAGTAAAAAAACCCTACCATGAAAAACCAAAAAAAAAAAAAAAAAAAAAAAAAAAAAGAAAGAAAGAAAGAAAGAAGAAGAAGAAATCAAATTAGAGTTGCTGAGGCCTGCTCAGTGTTTGGGAGCAACACTTTAGTGAGATGCAAGACCTAGGAGACAGGTCCATGGTGCACCAGGGAGGGTTCAGAGGCACAGGATACCCAGGTTGTGGAATGGGTGTGATAAAGCCACTGCAGCACTCAGCATGGGACAGAGGTCTCAGCAGTGAAGACAGATGATCTGAGGGTCCTGAGTGCATGGACCTGGTACCCCAATAACCGATAGAATCCCTCTTCTCATGGTAGAAAGTATCTGGCTAATATTTTATTATTTATTTAATTTATTTATTGTTTTTAGAGAAAGCAAAAAAGCAAAAGGGAGAGAATTGCTGTGTCAGGGCCTCAGCCACTGCAATCAAACTCCAGACGCTACCACCACCTAGTGGGCATGTGAGACCTCGCGCTTGCCTCACCTTTGTGCACCTTTCTGGCTTACGTGGGATCTGGAGAGTCAAACATGGGTCCTTAGGCTTTGCAGGCAAACACTTTAATGGCTAAGTCACCTCTCCAGCCTGATCTGGCTAATCTTTAATTGGCCTTGGAGGGGAATAGGGAAGATGCTGTTTGGGGATATTTCCCTGGGTGCTCAAAATCTTGAAAAAGCCCCAGAAACCAATGGGTGACCTTACTAGCTTCATCAGCGAAGGGTGTCTGCACTGAGCAGAGGAATGACCAGAGCTTAGACAAGCCATTTAAGTAGGGTTTTCTTGTCTCTTTTCTGCCAGCGAGGTAGAGCATACTCACAACCACTTCACAGGGACCACCCTTTGTGGTTCTCTGCGATCCACATCCAGAAGCCGACTATGGGTGTAGCTGCTCGTGTTTGACCAAGGCATCATGCAACTGGGGCAAGCTATTTTTACTTCCTTTAGACTAGCCAAAACTGGTGATGTGTGACAACAGGAACCTTAGATTTGAAGTCAGGGAACCTGGGTTTGAAATCTAGATTTACACCAATTACTAGTGATAGAACCCAGATGCGTTCACAGTCCTGTTTTGTAGCCTGTAAAATACCAACACTACAAAAAGAGCTAAAGATGGCATGGGAAAGCAGTGAACACATGGATTCGATGTTGGCTTCCTTCTGTACATGCTGAGTGCTACCATTACTTAACCACAGCACTTTTTTTGGGGGGGGGGAGATAGAGATGGGCGCATCAGCAGTGTCTCAGCTGCTGCGAATGAAACCCAGATGTGTGTGCCCCCTTGTGGTCAAGTGCGGCATTGTGCCCTTGCGTTACTTTGCATCTGGCTAAACGTGGGACCTGGAGATTGGAACGGCTGGAGATTGGAACCAGCGTTCTTAGGCTTAGGAGGCAGGCGCCTTAACTGCTAAGCCATCTCTCCAGCCCAACCACAGCACTTTTCAAAGTATGAATTGCCATAGTAGAATGGTCAGCATGTCATGTTACTCTGACAGCAGGGAAGCTTTTGTAATCTAAGACTTAAGTTTAAAGCAATATTTAAAGTAGCATGGGGAAATGGTAAATGTACACGTATAGGCATGTATATTTATAAAAATGATTGTGCAGCCTACGTGTTGGCATGTGCGTAGGTATATAAAATATGGTCTTGTTTTTGTTAAGTTGAACAACAGTAAAATGTCTGTTAGAAAACCCAGTAAAGGGCTGGAGAGATGGCTTAGCGGTTAAGGCCTGTGAAGCCTAAGGATCCCAGTTCGATTCTCTAGATCTCACGTAAGTCAGATGCACATGGTGGTGCATTTGTCTGGAGTTCGTCTGCAGTGGCCCTGGTACGCCCATTCTCACTCTTTCTCTCTCTACCTCTCTCTGTCTCTAATAAATAAAAAAAAAAAAAAAGAAAATCCAATAAACTGCTAACAGTAGTTCTTTGGAAGGTGGATTATGGGGGTGGGGACTTACACTCCTGGCCTTCTTTTGTTTTAACATGGCTTAGCAATTAAGGCACTTGCCTGCAAAGATCCAGGTTCAATTCCCCAGGACGGGCATAAGCCAACACACAAGGTGACATAGGCATCTGGAGTTTGCAGCGGCTGGAGACCCTGGCATGCCCATTCTCTCTCAAATAAGTAAGTAAATAAAAATAAAATTTTTAAAAATGTTTAAGGGTTGGAAAGATGGCTTAATGGTTAAGGTGCTTGCCTGCAAAGCTTAAGAACCCAGGTCCAATTCCCCAGTATCCACATAAGCCAGATGCACAAGGTGGCACCTGCATCTGGAGTTCATTTGCAGTGGCTAGAGGCCCTGGCATACCCATTCTCTCTCTGCCTTTTCTCTCTCTCTCTTCCTTCCTCTCTCAAATATTTTTTTTAAGAAATGTTTTTAAAAGTTGTCACAGATATACCCTATTGTAAAAAGAAAGAAAGTCCACTGCGAAAGTCCTTTTGTTTCAATTTAGACTCATAACTTCTTTCTCAACAGCACTTGGGACAAGAAGCTGTTGATGAACCCGAGAGCAGAAATGACTTAAAACACTATACTGGTGTCAGGTGGGATTGCAGCTAGTCCACTTTGCTACTCAATGACTACATATAAGTCGAATATGTACAAGGCAGGGTGGGGAAGACAGTGTTAGACATGCTCATTAACCTTTGCACTCTAGGGCAATGATGGATAATGAACAAGATCTCTCTACTGTACTTGAACAGAGAACAAAGTTAAAGAACAAGTGCAAATCTTCACATTTCAGATCACATCTGTCTTAGAGAACTAATGGTAAACATGTAACCCACATGAAAAGAGAACACAGTATTTATTTTATTGACTGGACCTGACAAAATAATAAATGGGGATTGACTTAATAGTGACCAAATGTAATTGGTAATATTTACCTCAAGTGTCTTAAAATGGCCACTTAGAGGGCTGGAGAGATGGCTTAGAGTTAAGGCTTGCAAAGCCAAAGAACCCTGGTCCGATTCCCCAGAATCCATGTAAGCCAGATGCACAAGGTGTACATGCATATGGGGTTTGTTTGCTGCAGCTGGAGGCCCTGTTGCACCCATTTTCCCTCTCCCAAATAAATAAGTTTTTTAAAATGGCCAGTTAATTGCATCTAAAAGGAGAAAAAAAAAATCCTTGAGTCCATTCCTTTCAGCAGAGCTAATTAAAAATATCTTGGCAGGCCAGGCATGGTGACGCACGCCTTTAATCCCAGCACTTGGGAGGCCAATGTAGGAGAATCGCTGAGTTCAAGGTCAGCTTGATACTACATAGTGATTTCCAGTTCAGCCTGGGCTAGAACAAAACCCTACCTTGAAAAACTCTTGGCAGGATCAATTCTTTGTAAAACATATCAAATGTGTGGTTTCACGATCCACAAGCTTGAGGAAGCCTCCAGTTTTCTCAGAAACAGGATGCATGCCTCATCTGGTCCTCCTTGGGCAAGCAGCACGGTCAGAGCACTGTGAACTTAGCAGTAAGGGCTCTGTCAGCAAGGAAATCCCAAGGAGACCAGTGAAACCAACAGTTTGCTGCCAAATGTGTCCTGGTAGAAACCACATGAATAAGATGGATACATAAAAGAGTCTGCTTGCAGGAAGAATTTCACCACAACATTCCTGGCAGAGTCTCCAACTTTCCAGGAAATAATGTGGTTTCATAATTTTCCTTTATAACCTAAATGAAAATTTAATTTTGGTAATTCAAATCCACATAAAAATCATTGAGCCACGTCTCTTGGGAATTCAATACAAGAACGCCACACTCCTTGCATTGAGAACTTTGCTCTAGACAAGAGGAGTTTAGGAATGGCCTCAGCAATAATGTAACATCTGGATGCCCCTGTGCCATCAAGCACTTTCTACGTCAGGTAGGCACTACTTTTTTTTTGGGGGGGGGGTTCATGGTAGGGTCTTACTCTAACCCAGGCTGACTTGGAATTCACTATGTAGTCTCAGAGTAGTCTCAAACTCATAATGATCCTCCTACCTCTGCCTATTGAGTGCTGGGATTAAAGGTGTGTGCTACCATACCTGGCTTGTGTATTTTTTCAAGGTAGGGTCTTATTCTGGCACAGGCTCACCTGTAACTCACTCAGTAGTGCCAGGCTGGCCTCAAACTCATGGTGATCCTCCTACCTCTGACTTCCGGGTGCTGGGATTAAAGAAATGTGTCACCAAGCCCGGCTAAGGAAAAAACTATTGATGTTCCATTCTACAGATGAAAAACCAAGGCTCAGGCTGGAGAGATGGCTTAGCCATTAAGGAGCTACCTGCAAAGCCAAAGGACCTCAGTTCAATTCCCCAGGACCCATGTAAGCCAGATGCACAAGGTGGTGCATGCGTCTGGAGTTTGTTTGCAGTGGCTGGAGGCCCTGGTGCGCCCATTCTCTTTCTGGCTCTCTCTCTCTCTTTTTTTCTCTCTCTCAAATAAGTAAAATAAAATAAATCAAATCAAAAAAGAAAGAGAGAAAGGAAAGGAAAAAGAAAAGGAAAAGGAATTCCAGGTCAGCCTGGGCTGGAGTAAGACTCTACCTCGAAAAACCAAAAAAAAAAAAAAAAAAAAAAAAAAAAAAAAAAAAAAAGGACACCACGAGATAGATTTCAAGTACAGGAAGAATGAAGAGGGATGGAAGAGGTGGAGCAGACAGCCAGGATGGGGCAGGCTGCACTGAGAATGGAGGATTCAGTAAAAGTGAAGACCAGCCAGGTGAAGACAGCACTTGGGAGGCAGAGGCAGGAGGATCGCTGTGTGTTTGAGGCCAGCATGGGGCCCCGGGGTGAGTTCCAGCTTAGTCTGGCCTGGAGTGAGACCATGCCTCAAAAACAACAACAAAAAGGTGAAGACGACACAAGATTGAGGTTGGGGCATGCAGGTTTTCAGGGCTGCCCCTTGCCGGATGGGAGCGGCCAACATGAAAGACGGCATGCTTCCTTCGGAGCTGAGTGTCTCGGCAGCACTGACTGGGATGAAGCACATGGAGATGAGCTGAAAGAGGGCGCTTCCAACCGCGGAGAACAAGCATCAGCTCTAGATCCCAGCCTGTGCCAGAGGCTTCTTGCCTGGGCCCAGTGCTCTGGAGACAATGGTGTGGCATCGAGGAAGTCAGGAAGTCCTTCTGAAGCCTCCACTTCATCTGAAAATGGGAACGCTGGACAGTTTAGATTTTATCCACGAAGTTTGTTTGTGAAGTTTAATCTGAGGTGATTTTAATGTAACTGCAACTGCAGTTTGCGGCTGATGTGGAAAAACATTGAATATGTTTGAAAATCTTATCTGTGTTTCCTTCCCTTGAGACAAGAACCCAAACTAAACTAAACAAAACAAAAATTCTGCTTTGTGCCTTTAATATCACTTATAATAACTGCTTTTACTTTGCTGCTGGATGACTGATCTGGAGCTGATTTTGCATGAAAGAACCCAGTTTTTCCTAGGGTCTTCTCATAAAGTAGCTAGAAGAGTTGATGGAAGACTAAGTTAAGAGAGAAAACCGACATATTTAAGCCAAGTGCACTGTTAGCCTCACTGCTCCCTTTTCCTAAGGATTACCAAAGACAAGGAAGCGTCTTCCCACATCACTACGTCTGGCATAGGCTGCCATAAAGATTTCCAATGAATTTACTCATTAACATTTATGGAAAAGAGCCCTTCAGAGACCTGGGTGGTGTGAAGACTGTGGGCAGTAGAGACAACCTGTGGTGCCTGGAACATTTGCCACTCATGTTGATGGGAAGATCCTTGCTTTAGGCAAACCTGGATGGTTGGGCACCCTATAAAAGTTCCCTCCTGTCCCAGAACCCAAGAAGACCTAATGCTTACATTGACTGAACCCCAATCCCTCTCCCCCCACCACAAGGCTCCTGAAAAGTCCGTGTAGAGGCAGCAACAGTGAGGTATTTCTTCCTATCATCCCGAGGAGCCAATCTAAGAGCTACAGTGATGCTGCCAAGGGCACATGGGCACCCAGGGTGCCTCACTTGCTCCCCCAATCCAGATTTTAAGAACATAGAAGCTAATATTCCTTGGCCTGAAATAAAACAGAAATAGATAGCTAAAGGCAAAATGGCCCAGGTTCTACGTGCAAGGAAGAAAGAAATATGGCTGACCTTGGGGGCTCTGGCTATTTCTCTTGCAGCTCATGGGAAAGAGGCATGTGATCTTTTAAAAAAATTTTTATCAGAATTTGGGCGTGGTGGCACACGCCTTTAATCCCAGCACTCGGGAGGCAGAGATAGGAGGATCACCATAAGTTCAAGGCCAGCCTGAGACTACACAGTTAATTCCAGGTCAGCCTGGGCCAGAGTGAAACCCTACCTCAAAAAAAAAAAAAAAAAAAAAAAAAAATTATCAGAAAGAAAAGAGATCAAGCGAGAGAGATTGGTACCCCAGGACTTCCAACTATTGCAATTGAACTCCAGACATACGTGTCATATTGTGCGCATATATGACCTTGCCTGCTTGTGTCACCTTGTGTGTCTGGCTTACATGGGACCTGGAGAGTCAAACAAGAGTTCTTAGGCTTCACAGGCAAGCACCTTAACTGCTAAACCACCTCTCCAGCCCACATATGATCTTTTATTAATAAATATGTCTTAATCCATGTCTTGGAATAGTAATGGCATCCCTCCCTAGGGGAGAGCTTGGAGAGGGAGTGGAAGAAGAGGAAGGCCCCTCCACCTAATGCTAACAAAATCAATCCAAGAAGCATTAAATGTCCTTGTATGAATATATAAAACTTCTATAAGAAATTATTATTATTTTCTGAGACAAGGTCTCTGGATAACCTTGAACTTCTGATTCTCCTGAGTGCTGAGATTACAGGCATGTGACACCATGCCAAGTTTGACTGGGGATCAAACCCAGGGACTCATGCATGCTCTGTACTGACTGAGCTACATCCCCAAGAAATCAATCTTTAAAAATCAAAGCTCACTTCAAAATAACAGAAGCCTTTTTAGTTTCTTTAGTAGACAATTTATTTTGATAAACTTGCTCAATAACAAAAATACAAGTGAAGAAAATTATGTTCATTTTATACAGTTGTATTAACAATTTGTTTTGCAACTATTAATTGAAAAAATGTTATAACCAATTAGAAAACAATTCTTAATAAAGTTTGGGATAATATAATACCCTGACCACAGACTTTCAAACTGGAGGTGACATGACTAAAAGTCCTGTGTTGGGAATGTCCTACACAGGCCACTTGTTTCCTTCATATATCTTTATCCTTCAAAAGTTTTCTGAAAGACAGCTTACTGTTTTGAGTTGTGAATGTAAATTTATTTTTTTTAAAGAAAATCAAAGTGGGTTGATAAAACAGTTACTACAACAGAGTAACTTGTGGCGAGTAGTCTTTTAATAAAGACAAAATAAATGCAACATGTTCTTCCTATGAAGCCCATGATGCAAAGTAACAGCTAAGAATATATCTAAAGTTAGTTTTCAATACTCTTCAGGGCTTTTCCTCTAAATCAATAGATTGTTTGTCACCAGGACTATTATTATTTCATTAGATTAAACAGTGAGTTTACAGAACATCAAGTGGAGATATCAAAGCTTTAGGCAAAAGGGTAAAAACCAATAAAATGTTTTGGTCATCTAGAACATTAAGAAGAAAAGCAAGCCACCCTTTAGAATCAAAACAGCTGAAACAGAAAAGCTTATAAGAGATGAAAGAGTCAGAAAATTACATACACACATTTAACAACATGGAACATGAATTACCTTTGGAAAGAATCATACTGAAATGTTTGTTTTTAATGAACAGAAGATTTTTATGTTTACAGATGTTTTGGCATGTTCAATAGGAGTTCCCAAAAAATTTAAACTAATTCAGTCTTGTGCAAATAATACCTAAAGATAGCTTTCAGCAGATTTTACAGTGATACTCTTAGGCATGAAAAGAATGCAGTCTAGAAACAATAACAGAAAAGTTTGACAAATGATTGCACCATAAAAGTGTTTTATATACATTTTACAAGATAGGATTTCCTGCTATAAATTAACACTGTACTATATAGTACTTATTGTAGTGACCTTTTAAAAAGCAACTGCTGACAGCTGGCTATCTCTTCACTTACAGGACTTACAGAAACTTAGCTGGATGTGTCCATTTCAATGTTTGGTCTGGAAGAGTTTACAAAGATTGGACTTGACGTACTACTGGATGGGATGGTCTCAAACCTGGGTTAAGGTGCTGACTGGCCAGAGGGACTTTCCCCCATTGGCCATTCATGCACTGGACCTCTTAGACAATGATAAAATTAAAGACAATTTAATGGGTTGGGTAATAGATACAAATAAAACCTTAAATTTTGTAATCTTATATGTAATACCACTGTAAGTGTAAGAAGTAAACAGTGGGGAAATTCTTAGCAGCTGAGAAACTTTCTCTCCCCATGCTCATGATCCAGTTAAAAATGTTTTGAGAAACTATTTACAATACAATCCATCTTTTGGAAGAGAAAAGCTCTTGGTCATATCAATTAACATGAGCCACACTTTGCTAACACATATCTCAGTGGGAAAATGGCAACAACCAACACTTTCTTTCAAAGTCACCCATTTGAATGAGGGCCAATCAAATCTCAGTCCCAAATGTCCACTGGTAGTCTTAGAGTTAGTCAGATACCGTAATACTTGGGGAAAATGGTCTCCCTTGGATTTCCTAAAGGTTTCTTACACTGGTGGAAGGAAAGGTATGACCTTCTTCCTGTAGAACAATCAAGGAACTCACCACAGAGGTGGTTCAACTCCTCGATTCCTACACGAGCTGAAACACTGTTTTCATTCACAATGAAATACTGGAAAGACGACTATCAAACAAGCCAGTGTGAAGACATCAAGCACCTTCATTCCACACTGTGTACATCTGGGGAGGAAGCTCACTGTGAAGTCAGCATTCTGGCCTGAATCAGCTTCCTAAGAACTGCATCATTTCTGCTAAGACTCTGACCCTACTAACAGGGACCTCTGAATTACCATTTCACTCAGAAGAGGAACAGCTCAGCCCCACTGCTACCAAACACCTTCCCGCCCTTCATTTCAACAGGAGACTTTGTGTAGTGTTCTGCCAGGAAAAATCCAGGTGTTCACGTGAAGGCATGGAAATGTAGAGAAGAGAAATACTGTATTTTTAAAACTATCTGAGTCCAAAGTTTAGCTGCAATGCTTCTCTTAGGAAAAAAAAAAAAAAACTTACTGCTGTGGGTTTAGTACAGCCCTTTAAAGTAAATGCAAAAGTGTTAGCTTTTAGCAAACAGAGACATATAGCATATAAAGAAAATGTTGTATTGCTCAAGTTTTTGGTAAAGATATATTAGTAATACCTAAAAATGAAAGACATTTAATTTTTATGGTAGAGTGAACTTAAGTGTCAGATAGCTAAGTCATCCATATATTTGCTAGTGAACTTTATAATGTAAAGTTCTGTGAACATATAAGATGCATTTTTAATATAACAGACTGAGCCAGTAGAAAAAAAAAAGAATCTCTACACAATAGACAACAGTTGCCAATAATTTAAATAGTGTTAGATTCCCCAAATTATAATGTTTGACATGATCTTATCTTATGCTACTATCATATACAAATAAATTAAACCTAGAAAGAAACTTTAGCTTAACTTAAAATTGCACCTGGAAAGGTGTGGAATTATTTGTACCTATTACAAAGCCTGTTAAAACCAAGGGCTGCTACAAAGAATGAGGTAAACTGAAGACTCTCCACTACACGCCTTCAGATAAATGGCTTTTTTCTATTGAGTTCTAGGTTTGCACACCACAGTGTTTTGCTAGCAAAGCATTCAGAGTTCTCTTCCAGGAACTGTGTATATGTGTGCATATATAAATTTACACACACATACACACGCACACACACAAACACATACACACACATATATATACACACTGTATACTGCATCAGCAAAATATATATATTATATATATATATTTATATAAATATAAGGAAGATTTTCCCCACCCACCCCAAACATATCTTTTACTGTTTGATTTTTTTTTTCTTTTGTACATAGGGAATTTTAGATTTTTTTTTTTTTTTTTTTTTTTACATTTTAGTGAACAAGTTTTGATCTATTGGCTTTGTGGTGCAGTAATGCAACAGCAATCCACTCTGGTGCCAAAGGCTCTTAACACTACAAGGAAGTTGTGAACATTAATTTCTTAGGAGGTGAGGCCAGCCCCACGTGAACTTCTCTTGCATACCTCTGGTCCACCATGATTCAAAATACTTAGACGTTTTTTCCCCCTCAAATGAATCATTAGACATTAAAAACAGAACAACAGAGTCACAAAGGGCCACATGCTTTTCAGTATAAAGCATTCTCCTTCACTAAGTTGCTATCACAGTGCAGACTGACTGCCTGAATATGCTCAGGAGATTTAGTCAATATTGTATTTGGTTATAGAAAAGGCTCTCATTTGTTTTAAATCCAAAGTGCATAGTGAGAACAAATCAAAGCGTCTTTTCTTTCTGGCGTCAGTCTCGTCTGAGCGTCTCCCATGAGGCGCTCAGCCTTGTCTTTGCCCTCCCACCTCACAAATCAAAACCAAAATAAAAATCACGGAGTCAAGCAGTTTCGACATTCATCAGCCTGGTAAACAAACTTTGCCAGCAAATAGAAGTCCTACTATTGTAAAGAAAATGGATAAGACAAAAAGTACATATGATGACCCAACCACTGTGTTGTTGGGCAATTTATAAGGTTGACCTCCGACTTCGTTGATGTAAAATCCTATTGGAAATATGAGGGCAGCCATACAGAAAAGGATCACTGTAAAATAAACCAAAACACAGCATTAGTAACATGCTTTGGGATTAAAAATTAAAAAGCAATGAAAATTTGGCACAAAGGCAATTTATAAGAGGGGTTATAGATCTTTAACAAGGACAAACCTGTCAAGATATGGATTACTTGTGAAAAGATTTGCTTGTATTACAGGTCATATAACATCCCCAAAGCCTAACAAGTCCAGTAAAGGCTGGGTTAGCCCTTTATATAAGTCATAGGATGATTGTGAACTGTCAGCTTTAAGAAAGGTGTTCTCTGGGCTGGAGCAATTGCTTAGTGGTTAAAGCACTTGCCTGCGAAGTCTAAGGACCCATGTTCTACTTTCCAGATCCCATGTTAGCCAGATGCACAAAGGTGAGGCAAGCACAAGGTTGCACATGCCCACTAGATGGCGCAAGCATCTGGAGTTCAATTGCAGGCCCTGGCATGCCCTGTGTGTGTGTGTGTGTGTGTGTGTGTGTGTGTGTGTGTGTCTCTCTCTAAAATAAAACTAAAAAATTAAATATATATATATATAATTATATATTATATAATTATATTATATATTATATATTATATATATTATATATTATATATATTATTATATATTATATATAATAATTATATAATAATATATATATAATTATATATATAATTATTATATATATTGGCATTCTCCAAACCTACAAAGTCCTAATGTACAATTCTTACCATTTACACTAGTAACTAAGGGCACTGACTCATTAGTTTAATGTACTGGCCCTACTATTTACTTGTTGGCCTCTGGTTCCCTTTTCAAAATGGACAAAATATTAGAAGGATAAATAAAATAACATCAAGTCCCTGGTAAAGTACCAGACTGATGGGGACATGCTGAATAAATGTTGCATATTATTCTCATCATGTTATTACTCTGCTAGTTCTCCACTCCTCACAAAATTAAAGGGAATGGGAGGACGGTGCATAAAAGGAAGAATTATTTATCCTTGTTAGATTTACAATCAGTTGGAAAAAGAATATCAGGTCTCCAGGATGGTTAGCAAGCAATCATCTCTCATGGACAATGTTTCTGAACACAAGTGAAAGAGGAGCAGAAACCTTCCTTGAGACTTGTATATAAACACAATAAAATGTATTATTCATTAAAATGTTTCCAGAAAGATATCAGAAAACTCAGTGTCTAGGCAGAAGTAACTTCAGCCTAATCTTTTTTTTGTTTTGTTTTTTGTTTTTTGAGGTAGGGTCTCACTCTAGCCCAGGCTGACCTGGAATTAACTATGTAGTCTCAGGGTGGCCTCGAGCTCATGGTGATCCTCCTACCTCTGCCTCCCAAGTGCTGGGATTAAAGGTGTGCACCACCACACCCGGCTCTAATTTATTTATTTAATATTTTATTTATTTATTTGAGAAAGATAAAGGCAGATAGAGAATGAATGGGTGTGCCAGAACCTCTCATCACTGGCAAATGAACTCCAGACACATGCACTACCTTGTGCATCTGGCTTACATGGGTACTGGAGAATTGAACCTGGGTCCTTAGGCTTTGCAGGCAAGTGCCTTAACCGCTATGCCATCTCTCCAGCCACTCCATTCTAATCTTTCAGCAAATAGCGGGCAACCCAAGAAAATGCTTTTCTCAGTGAACATAAATTATCTATAAATAGACTAGCTTTTCCAAGAAAATATTCTTGTTTTCTGAAGGTTTCTTGTTCATAGTCCTTCAAATTTCTTTGGAGACTATGACTATATATGAAGAGTTGAAGCTTTCCATTGTGAACGAACCAAGAAACCTTTTTCCAAAATAACCCTCTCCTCAGACATACTCACAGAGCTTTCATCAGTCCACAGAACTTAATAAGAGAATCCTTGCAAAGCTAATTAGGAAATCTTTTGTGGCTGGAATACCTCCAACAACACATTAAGAAGTAAATTTCCATCTGCCTAAGTCATACACCACCGGAGAAACAAAGCAGCATTCTTATTTGCCTTATACCATCAAGGTAGGTTGTCTGTCTGTCTGTCTGTTTGTTTGTTTTGCGGTAAGGTCTCTCTCTAGCTCGGCTGACCTGGAATTCACTATATAGTCTCGCGTACGTGGGAGGCAGAGGACAAGCTCAGGTGTCAGCCTCATGAATGTTGTCCACCTCCTTTGAAACCCGATCTCTCATTGGCCTGGAGCTCACCAATTAGGCTAAACTAGCTGGCCAGTGAGCCCTAGAGAACCTCCTGTCTCCACAGCACTGAGATTACAGGTACATATCACCACACCAGGCATTTTATGTGGGCATTGGGAAACTGAACTTGCCTTCATATTTTCAAGGCAAACTTTACCAAACAGGCTATTTCCCTAACCCCTGGAAGCAAAATTATTTTAAAACACTTTTTTCCTTAATGTTGACTAATTCAAGAAACACAAAAACAATCTAGAAGTGCAATATGTAAATATTGAGTGTGTTCATCCTGTTAATGTGCCTACTTTATTTTCTACTGTAAAATTATATAAATACATATATATATATATATATATATTCCTTCTAATGGAGTACTCATTTAGTGACTGCAGTTAGAATTTAATAAATGCTAACTTAAATAAAATTTACTCCAAACTATTTAAGTTAAATAACAAAGTTACAAAATTAGTGAAAATGTACAAATTAATATGTACTTTTAGAACAGCTTTTGGTCTGTGCATAGAATGATGCTAGTTAGGGACTTGAGAAACTGGTTCATAATGATGGCTTCCAGCACAGCTCTGATACTGAGTGACAAGAAAACAAAGGAGACTTTTCCCTTGATTATCCTTTCATAAACTTTGAACTATGTATCATGTGCATATATTATTTCAAAAATAAAGAAAAATAATTTGCATTTGGGGACAACCATATACATTTTAAAATTCTCTATTCACTG
This sequence comes from Orientallactaga sibirica, assembly GCA_036365145.1. Classification (NCBI taxonomy): domain Eukaryota; kingdom Metazoa; phylum Chordata; class Mammalia; order Rodentia; family Dipodidae; genus Orientallactaga; species Orientallactaga sibirica. The sequence goes on from JAEOAD010000888.1 coordinate 1,982,204, forward strand.
GGTATGGTGGTACACACCTTTATTTTAGCAATCAGGAGACAGAGGGAGGATTGCCGTGAGTTTGAGGCCAGCCTGTGACTAAAGAGTGAATTCCAGGTCAGCCTGGACTAGAGTGAGACCCTCCCTCAATAAAAACCAAAAACACATAAACACAAAAAACACATTTTTTTTTGGGGGGGGGCTTGAGGTAGAGTCTCACTTTAGCCCAGGCTGACCTGGAATTCACTATGTAGTCTCAGGGTGGCCTTGAATCATGGCCATCCCCTACCTCTACCTCCCAACTGCTGGGATTAAAGGCGTGTGCCATCATGCCTGACTTAAAAATTCTTTCTTGAAGGAGATTTTTTAAAATGGGGCTGGAGAGATGGCTTAGAGGTTAAGCGCTTACCTGTGAAGCGTAAGGACAGACCCCAGTTCGAGGCTCAGTTCCCCAAGACCCACATAAGCCAGATGCACAAGGTGGCGCATGCATCTGGAGTTCGTTTGCAGTGGCTGGAGACCCTGGTACGCTCATTCTCTCCCTCTCTCTCTTTGCCTCTTTCTCGCTATCTGTTGCTCTCAAATAAATTAATTAAAAACATTTTAAAAATTTAAAAATGAAGACTCAGGCTGGAGAGAAGGCTCAGTGGTTAAAGGCACTTGCAGACTAGATTCAATTCCCAAGTATCTACATAAGTCAGATGCACAAGGTGGTGTATGCGTCTGGAGTTTGTTTGCAGTGGCAAAAGGCTCTGGCTCACCCATATTCTCTCTCTCCTTGTTTAAAAAAAAAAAAAAAAAAAAAACCCACAAGACAAAAATCCTAGCCCTTCCCTTTACTGCCCTGTGAGTATCCTATCTTCTTTGCCTCACACAACTTTGCTACATTATAGTTTCAATTTTTGCTACTCAGAGCACATGTACTCCCATATGCCAAGTAACTGTAGACACTAAATCCTTTTTCGAGATTTTTACTCATCATGAGTGAATCATACCTACTTAAATGTCTTTCCTGAAATCCTCAACATCCTTTGACTTAGCAGCCTTGTTTCTACCACTGCTTCTGGCCCTATTCTCTAGAAAAGAGTGATCTCAGAAGATTACTCTCTCTCTTTTATTTAATACTTTATCTATTTATTTGTAAACAGAGAGAGATGGGAAGCAAGAGAGAATGAAGCCAGGTGTGGTGGTGCACGCCTTTAATCCCAGCACTCAGGAGGCAGAGGTAGGAGGATCACTGTGAGTTTGAGGCCATCCTGAGACTACATAGTGAATTCCAGGTCAGCCTGAGCCAGAGTAAGACCCTACCTCAAAAACCAAAAAAAAAAAAAAAAAAAAAAAGAGAGAGAGAGAGAGAATGAGAATGGGTGCACCAGGGCTTCTAGTCACTGCAAACGAACTTCAAATGCATGCAACACTCTGTGCAATTGGCTTTATGTGGCTACTGAGAACTGAACCTTGGGGCCATTTCTCCGGCCCCAGGAGATCTCTTTGACAGGAGAAAGGTCATCATTTTGTTTCACATTACTAACAAGGATGAGATGTTCTTTACATCCAAGGTACTTATTCTAAATTTTAAAATTAAGAGTGATATATGGACAAAAATACAACAATGGAGTCAGAAATATACAAAGCTTCAAGGAATTCTAGGGAGAAGGAGACTTATGAAGAAATCCCTCAATTTTGCAGCCTTTAAGATGCACTGAGTTAGCTGGGCTTGGTGGCACACACCTTTAATCCCAGCACTCAGGAGGCAGAGTTAGGAGGATCTCCATGAGTTTGAGGCCACCCAGTGAATTCCAGGTCAGCCTGAGCTAGAGCAAGAGACCCTACCTTGAAAAACCAAAACAAAAACAAAAAAAGCTTGGCATGGTGGCGCACGCCTTTAATCCCAGCACTTGGGAGGCAGAGGTAAGAGGATCACCTTGAGTTTGAGGCCACCCTAAGACTATATAGTGATTTCCAGGTCAGCTTGGCTTAGAGCAAAACCCTACTTCAAAAAGAAGAAGAAGAAGAAGAAGAAAAAAAAGATGCAGAGTTATTTTGCTTGTCTTCTAGTGCTGGGGGTGGAACCTAAGGCTTTGTACATACTAGGCAAGTGCTCTAACACTAAGCTCTAGGCTATATCCTCAACCCAGATAAACTGAGTTTGATATTAAGTTTTAAAAATATTTATTTATTTGGGGACTGGAGGGATGGCTTAGCAGTTAAGGCATTTGCCTGCAAAGCCAAAGTACCAAGGTTCAGTTCCCCAGGACCCACGTTAGCCAGATGTACAAGGTGGCGCATGTGTCTCGAGTTCGTTTGCAGTGGCTGGAGGCCCTCACATGCCCATTCTCTCTCTCTCTCTTTCACTCTGTCAAATAAATAAAAATGAATAGTTTTAAAAATATTAATTTATTTGGAAGAGAAAGAGAAAGAAATATGAGCATATGAGGGCCTCCTGCTACGCAAACTAACTCCAGACGCATGCACCACTTTGTGCATCTGGTTTTATATGGGTACTGGTGAGCTGAGCCTGGGCAGGCTTTGCAATGAGTTTTAATACTGATAGGGATAAATGAAATTATCCTTTATTCCAGTCATACTAATTCTATTTAAAAATATCAGATAAAAGTAAGCTGTGTTGGGCTGGACAGATAGCTCAGTAGTTAAGGTGCTTGCCTGCAAAGCTAACAAAACTCAGTTCAATTCCTCAGTATCCACATAAAGCCAGATGCACAGAGTAGCACATGAGTTTGGAGTTCGTTTGCAGTGGCTGGAGGTCCTGGCATGCCCATTCTCACTCCTTACCCTCCCCCACCTAACTCTGCATGTAAATAAATAAGTAAAATATTGTATTCTTTTTAAAAAAAAATGTAAGCTGTTAAAGCTGGGCATGGTGGCGCACGCCTTTAATCCCAGCATTTGGGAGGCAGAGGTAGGAGGATGCCAAGAGTTTGAGGCCACCCTGAAAGTACATGGTGAATTCCAGGTCAGCCTGGACCAGAGCAAGACTGTACCTTAAAAAACCAAAAAGAAAAACAAAACAAAACAAAACAAAACAAAACAAAACAAAACAAAAGTAGCCTGTGTTAAAGCAGTCATGTTTAGAAATGTATGCACACCTGAGGTGGTTTTAAGACACTGAATAAGGAATCTCAGGGTATTTTGCATAGACATCTTCATCTCAGTGCTTTAGAGTAAGATTTGTCAGCAGTAGTGCAACTGCTACTTGGTGTGGGAGAAGTCGGCTGTGGGAGAGGGTTTCACAGCATTTCTGGACTCTGCACATCAGCTATCAGCAGCATTCCTTACTTGTGATTATTAAATGTTTTCAAATATTGCCAAATGTTCCTTGGGGTGAAAAGATGCTTTTGAGAAGAAGAAAGCAGAATTAGAAATTTCCTTTTATGGGTGCATTTATGTATTTCTGATGAGTCCTGAAATTAGACTAACTTTGCAAAATACAAGTGAATATATAATATACAAACTTATCATACCAGAAGAAAAGCTTAGTAAAGTTAAGAAATTTTGATAAACAATTACCAAATAACCAAATATGTTGATTTTTCAGTGGCCATACAACATACAGTAGCAACTCAAAATTAATGATATTAAAATACAAATCATACCTTCACCTAATTTATATATTTTATGTATTTTTCTATATTTATCTTTATTTGATGGAATATACCAACACCTTCCAGCTAGTTGTAGCTCTGAATCACAAGCCTGGAACCTATGTCACAATGTGAGCAAAACCAAGATTCATAACACAGCATTTCACAGAAAACAGGAACAACCGTGGATGTCCTGGTCTTGCAGTAAGAATTCTGATGAACTGATAGTACTGTGAAAACTTCCTCTCACAGCCATACAAGCAGTGGTCTCTGAAGAGTAAGGAGTCTTTATTATTGATTCTTGGTGTTCTTCATTAAAAAGCCACTGTGCCTGCCTTCTAGACCCACTTAGCGAGTGCGGGTTACTTACTTCCAGTGAACGCTATCCATCGAGCATACTTTGTAGCTTCTCTGCGCCAGTGTGAAGCTACCAGCAAGCCACATGTGACAGTCAGTGAAATGATTCCCATGATGATAAAAAACAGTGTGGTGACCCACTCTGGGGGAAGCCGGGGAGGGATGCAGGTCCGGTCTCGTCCATGGATAGTTTGACACTGTCGCACAAGGCCCACGGTAAGTGCTCCTGGGAAGATGCAAAGGGGAGAATTCTTTAGTAGGTCTGGCACGCCCAGAGTATTAATTGTCCCTACTCCTGCCCCTTAGGTCCCTCTTACTGTTCTCTGGGTAGTTCAAACATTTAACTCCGGAGTCCTCTTCAGCATTCTGCTGTTGTTCATAATGTAGCTACACATATACTGGCTACACATTCAAAGTGAATCTAGGGCCGAGGAGATGACTGAGCCATTCAAGGCACTTGCTTCTTGCAAAGTGAGCCTGAACAACCACAAACCATGTGAAAGCCACAAAAGACAGTTAATCCGTTGTTTATTAAACACTTTTTTAAGAGACAGAGTTCACTTGAGACTTGTAGTCCAGGTTAATGGGAGACCCAAAAGCTTCTGCCTCCTAAATATTTTTTTAAATACCTGTGTATGCTGGGTATAGAGGTCCACATCTTTTTTATTTTAAAATTTTTAAATTATTTTATTTATTTTTGGAGAGAGACACAGAAAGAGACAGAGAGAGAGGGAGAGGAAGACAGAGATGGGCGTGCCAGCAGCCTCTCAGCTGCTGTGAATGAAATCCAGATGCGTGCGCTCCCCTTGTGGTCAAGTGTGGCATTGCACCCTTGCGTCACTTTGCATCTGGCTAAATGTGGGACTTGGAGATTGGAACCGGGTTCTTAGTCTTAGCAGGCAGGCGCCTTAACTGCTAAGCCATCTCTCCAGCCCAGAGGTCCACATCTTTAATCCCAGCCCTTAGTAGGCAGAGGTAGGAAGAGTGCCATGAGTTTGAGGCCACCCTGAGACTACATAGTGAACCTCTCTTCATTAGGTCCTGCCCTCACTGCTGCCAGTGAAATGTCCAGGCCCCTCTCTGGGTGCCAGGTATGATGCTCGCCCGGCCCACCCATGACTCCCACCATTCATCACTCCAGATGGACTACGGGCCTTTTTACTTACCTTTTCTACTGGTTTTAGACTGTATATAGATTTTATTACTTCCCTATTGAAATAAAAGCTGAACAGACAAAAAAGATAGGGCTGGAGAGATTGCTTAGCAGTTAAGTGCTTGCCTCTGAAGTCTAAGGACCCCAGTTCAAGGTTCAATTCCCTAGTATCCACATAAGCCAGATGCACAAGGTGGCACATGTATCTGGAGTTCGTTTGCAGTGGCTGGAGGCCCCAGTGCACCTATTCTCATTCTCTCTCTCTCTGTCATTCTCAAATAAATAAAAATAAACAAAATTTTAAAAATAAAATAATCAAATAGGGCTGGAGAGATGACTTAGCGGTTAAGGCGTTTGCCTGCAAAGCCAAAGGATCCCAGTTTGATTCTCCAGGACCCACGTAAGCCAGATGCACAAGGGGGCATATGCATCTGGAGTTTGTTTGCAGTGGTTTGAGGCCCTGGTGCGCCCATTCTTTCTCTCTCTCTCTCAAATAAATAAATAAAATATATGTAAAATAATCAAATAAAAAATAAAAAACGCCTGTGTGTATATGTGTGTGAGTGTAATGTGCATGTGTGTATTTGGTGTGTGCGAGTGCATGGTTGTGTGCACCATTGAGCATGTATGTGTGTATGTATGGAGGCCAAAGGAATGCTATCTTCCTTTTTGGAGACAGGGTCTTTCATTGACCTGGAGGCTGCACTGGCTGGCAAGTAAGCCAAAGACCCACCTTGCTCTAACTCCCCAGCACTGGGATCACAGGTGTGCACCAACATACCCAGAATTTTTGTTTTTGTTTCTGAAGGCAGAGTTTTACTCTAGCTCAACCAACCGTATCTGGTTGGTTCCCGAGGTAGGGTCTCACTCTAGCTTAGGCTGACCTGGATTAACTATGTAGTCTCAGGTGGCCTCGAACTCTCAGCGATCCTCCTTCCTCTGCCTCCTGAGTGCTGGGATTAAAGGCGTGCGCCACCACGCCTGGCCTGACCTGGAATTTACTATGTAGTCTCAGGCTGCCTTGAACTTACAACAATCCTCCTATCTCTGTTTCCCAAGTGCTGGGATTAAAGGTATGCACCACCACGCCCTGCAAACTCAGATGTTTTGCATGGGTGCTGGGGTCTGAATTTGGGTCCAGTGACAACAAGCACCTTACTAGCTGAGTTATTGCCCCAGTCCCACATTCTAAGTGCATAGCAGAGGATGTGTCAGGTAGTGCTCTACAATCCAGAGAAGCACCGGCAAAGAAGATAGATGAGGTTCTCTTCATCCTTTAGCTTCATATTACAAAATACAAATTCATCTATTCCCAGATTCGACTTACTGTATACTATTTATTGTGGCTAAGGAGAAAAATATATTTGAGGCAATTAAAGATAAACTTGAAATATGCCTCATGATAACATATAAATAAAATTAAATATATACTAAAAGCAATATGTTTATCCAGGATAAAAGGTCTAGCTCACTAATTTTTACACACTATGCAGACAGAGTTCATATTGTTAAACCCTTACTGGCATGTGTCAACAGAAAAGCACAGAGACAAATCTCAAAGGCAAGTTGCACAGTTGCCCTCCTTACCTTTAAGTAACATGGAAGAGACCTTGAGAGACACTTTTTTTTTTTTTGAGGTAGGGTCTTACTCTAGCCCAGGGTGACTTGCAATTCACTCTGTATTCTCAGGGTGGCCTTGAACTCATGGCAATCCTTCTACCTCTGCTTCCCGAGTGCTGGGATTAATGACACATGCCACCACGACTGGTGGGAGACACCTTTATTAAATGCTGAGTGAATTATTTTATAACAGATCAGTGAGAGAATAATTATTTCCTCCTTTTCTGCACAAAGTGATTAAAATGTAAACTATTGGTTTTTACGCTGACAAGGGCCACTACAAATAGAAAGTACTAAAAACAGAAAAGCTAAAACTTCAGGAGGCAATGAACATAGATTTCTGCTGTTTTTCTGGATGGTCTTTTTTGGTGAGCCTTTTGTTCTATGAAACACACACATACACACACACATACACACACAAAATAACCAACTTCCTTCAAAATCACAGCATATGGCAGGAACAAAACAGGACCTCTGAGAGTCAAGTTCCTAGAAGCTGCCTTCATGGGAGCAACAGAACAGGGCTGGATCTGTCTGTATGGATGTTTGCGGGTATGTGGGGTTTTGAAAGGAGGTATTTTTTTACAACTGGTATTTTGACATTAATCCATTTTGAGAGATAAAGCAATGTGTGGAAAGAAAATAAAGCCAAAAAAATAATCAGTTCTGGGCTGGAGAGATGGCTTAGCGGTTAAGGCGCCTGCCTCCTAAGCCTAAGAACCCGGTTCCAATCTCCAGGTCCCACGTTTAGCCAGATGCAAAGTGACGCAAGGGCGCAATGCCACACTTGCCCACAAGGGGGCTCACACATCTGGATTTCGTTCACAGTAGCTGAGAGACTGCTGGCACGCCCATCTCTATCTGTCTCCCTCTCCCTCTCTGTCTGTCTCTCTCTCTGTCTCTCTCCAAAAATAAAAAAATTTAAAAAAAATCAGTTCTCTCAAGACAGGTATTGTGGTCTCCCTACTTTTTCCAGTGCCAACTCTACCTGACCAAAACTCAAGAGTAGAAGGTAAGAAAGGTGTGCTTTCTCTTCCACATCATCTAACCATTAGCCCTTCTCGGGTGCAGTGTAGGGCTGCCAAAGCATCATGGAGACACACAGGTCCCTTCATAATTCTGCCATTTGTGGTGCCCCGAGCTGCCACTTGGAGCCCAGAGACTCAAAAACCAAAGAGCAGGTTCCAGAAGGTTGCCTGACTTCTTAAACTTTGCAAGCTAAGTTGAGGTGGGGGAGACCCTTACTATGATAAAGCACCCTACTGTGTAATTCTGGAAGTAAAGAAAGCACTCACAGCAGTACCCACAAACTCTTCACAGGAAACGACTTCTAATAAATGATTCTCTTGTAGTTATAATTCCATTTATAAAAGCTAAAACTGTTGTAAGAATAGACTACTGGCAACGAAAGATGGTCTGACAAAATGTACTATTGTAGATTCCTATTATAGAAAACTTTCTTCACAATTTAACAAACAAAGCTCACTGGTGACTCTCCATGCCTACTGACCTTAGATTTACACTGAGAACTATTTGTTAAAACTATTTTTACTGACAATTATTCAAAAGTATGTATTCAGTAAATTTTAAAATAGTTGAGCCCCCCAGGTTCCCTCTTACTCTAGCTGTGGACATGGTGAGGGACGTTGTGCCTGCTGATTGTTATAGTTAGTACCCAAACTTTGACCAGGTCTGAAATTGCATCTTTTAAAAATATTTATTTAAAAAATAAATAAATAAAAGGACTGGAGGAATGGCTTAGCGGTTAAGGCGTCTGCCTGCAAAGCCAAAGGACCCCGGTTCGATTCCCCAGGACCCATGTTAGCCAGATGCACAAGGGGGCACACGCATCTGGAGTTCGTTTGCAGTGGCTGGAGACCCTGGCGTGCCCATTCTCTCTCTCTCTCCCTCTTTCTCTGTCAAATAAATTAATAAAAAATAAAATATTTTTAAAAATATTTATTTATTTATCTGCAAGCAGAAAGAGAAAGACAGAATGGGTGTACCAGGGCACATGAGCCACTTTGTACATCTGGCTTTATGTGGGTACTGTGGAATGGAACCCAGATCATTAGGCCCTACAGGCAATTGCCTTAACTGCTGAGCCATCTCTTCAGTCCAGAAATTGAATCTTTTATTTCAATGAGTCATACCCCTGCATGTAGACTCAACTCTGTCACTCACAATGACACATTTAGTGTGCATCATAGTCATGAACTGGACTTTAAAAAGGAGCTTTGAGCCAGGTGTGGTGGCGCACACCTTTAATCCCAGCACTCGGGAGGCAGAGGTAGGAGGATCGCTGAGAGTTCAAGGCCACCCTGAGACTACATAGTTAATTCCAGGTCAGCCTGGACCAGAGTGAGACCCTACCTCGCAAAACCAAAAAAAAAAAAAAAAAAAGGAGCTTTGGTCAGGCATGGCCAAAAGTGCACACCTTTAATCCTAACACTTGGGAGGCAGAGGTAGGAGGATTGCTGTGAGTCAGAGGCCACCCTGGGACTAAATAGTGAATTAGAGGTCAGCCTGGGCTAGACAGAGCAAGACCCTACCTTGAGAAACAAAAACAAAACAAAAAATTAAAAGAGCTTTGGGGATGGGTTTCAATACCTGAGCATACTACAAGTACACTCTACTTCTAATCCTCTAACCCGTTTTTTTTGTTTGTTTGTGTTTTTGTTGTTGTTGTTGTTGTTTGTTTGCGGTAGGGTCTCACTCTGGCTCAGGCTGACCTTGAATTCACTATGTAGTCCTCAGGGTGGCCCTGAACTCTCGGCAATCCTCCTGCCTCTGCCTCCTGAGTGCTGGGATTAAAGGTGTGTGCCACCACGCCCGGCTAACCCATTTAAAAATTTTTTTAATTTATTCACTTTATTTATTTGAGAGAGAGAGAGAAAAAAAAAAGGCAGAGAGAGAGAGAGAGAATGGGCACACTAGGGTCTTCAGCCACTGCAAACAAACTCCAGAAGCATGTACCACATTGTACATCTGGCTTACATGAATCCTGGGGAATCGAACCTGGGTTCTTGGGGCTTTGCAAGCTAGCACCTTAACTGCTAAGCCATCCCTCCAGCCCCCCTGGTGTTTTTTTTTTTTTTAAATATTGTACTGACTGATTGATTTGAGAGAGAGAGAGGGAATGGGCCCATTAGGGCCTCCAGCCACTATAAATGAACTCCAGACTCATGCACCACCTTGTGCATCTGGCTTTATATGGGTACTGGGGAACTGAACTTGGGCCCTTAGGCAAACACCTTAACTGCTAAGCCACCTCTCCAGCCTTTTTTAAACATGTAAACAGAATGCAATCTTTTCAGAATTACTTTATCAGAAACCCCCAAAATGGCCTGCAGCAGGAAATCTAAGGCATTTGGTGACTTAAAAAGAGCTATGAACAAGCCAGCAAGATGTGAGGGCCCATGCCTTTACTCCCAGTATTAAGTAAATTGAAGTAGGAGGTTCACTGTGAGTTTGAGGCCAGCCTAGGGCTACAGAATGAGTTCCAGGTCAGCCTGGCCTAGAGTGAGACCTGCCTTAAAACAAAACCTAAACTTAGAACTCCACTGATCCACTCCCTCTGCTCTCTTGTAAAACTGCTCCTCAAAGTGACTTCTTGATTAAACAAAATCCCAAACACTCAATTTTTATTTTATCCAACAGGTCTTTGTCTCTTGAAGAAGCCTGTAACTGCATTCCCAAACAGTCAATCTATCGTTCCTGCAGCTGTTGCCTAGGTAACCAATCCAGCCAAATAAAAGATTTATACACAACAGAAAAAATAAACCAAACTGAAAGCTATAGCATCCCAATAGCTCATACAATCTCACCTGTGTATCATCACACACAAATGAAGTCTTAAGCCCAGAAGGTAGAGTGTCTTAACCAAATCGGCTGTGACATTCAATCATCCACAGACACCGAAAAGAAAGCATTAGTACAGCCAGTCTGAGCATGTCTGCTGCCGCTGTGAAGATGGTTACAAGGCATGGCAGCACTATGTGTAAAAGCAGTCATAGGTAATCTGTAACCCAGGCTTGTAAGGAGGCACACACCCACCAGAGCTTGTACTTGCAAATCACGTGAAGTGCCAGACACTCTGGACAGAGACAGTTTCCCCGCTGCTGGACCTGAGCAAAATGGTACGATTGGGCTGGGGTGTGGTTTAGTAATACAATATGTGGTTATCATGTGTGAAGTCCCGGGTTCAACCCCAGCTCCATCATCTCCAAAACAACACCCACCCCGGGGTGGGGGGAACATGTGATTGCTCTCTTGCAGTGTCTCTTCTAAATTTTCCAAAGACTGTTCTCTCAAAGGCCCTTGTCAGCTGCAGTTACTGTGATCTGACATATCTTCCATCAATGTGGAGCTCTGGCTTTTCTTTCAGCAGATATAAAACTCTGTTAAAACATGCCTTTAATCCCAGCACTTGGCAAGTAGGAGGTCTCACTGAGTTACACAGGCCACCCTGAGACTACATAGCTAATTCCAGGTTAGCCTGGACCACTCAAAAAAAAAAAAAAAAAAAAACTCTGTTCTTGGCAAGCTGTCTCACTGGTTACATACACATAAACAAATGCCACAAATGTCTTAATGACTGTCCATGGCCCATCCAAAGAAAATTTGTACTTAAGGGACACTTTTCCAATTCAGTGGAAATTAAGGAGTTTCCTAATTTACTGACAGCATGGCTGAAGGAATTGAGGAGAACTATAGTAGCACTGACGAAGGAGGAACTGTGAAGAGGAGGGCTCCAAACTAGGCAGGAATACAATCTCCTGATGAGCCCTCCCCAGACAGTGCATCCTCTCAGAGCAGATGCACAAGCACAGAAAAGAACAGCCTGAAGATGCCCTAGCCGTCCTATACTAAAGATGCTTTAACCATTTATCTATAGTTATATAATTACATATGGCTTTAGCTACTTACATACTTAAATTGTTTCCTCTAAGAAGCATAGCTAGTGGTCATTTCCATCTGCTACTTTGCATTCTACTTTATTAAAATACTTTATTTATTTACTTCAGAGAGGAGAGAAAGAGACAGATGAGAGAGGGCAGGAATAATATGGGTGTGCCAGGGCCTCTAGCCACTGCAAAAAAACTCTAGATGCCTGTGCCACTTTGGCATCTGGTTTACGTGGGGTACTGGGAATCGAACCTGTGTTCTTAGGCATCGCAGGCAAGTGACTTAACCGCTAAGCCATCTCTCCAGTCCTTCATTCTACTTTAGAACACAAGTGTTTAGAAAAGTGAATCTGGACTGGAGAGGTGGCTTAGCCATTAAGACACTTGACTGCAAAGCCAAAGGACCCACGTAAGCCAGATGCACAAGGTAGCACATGTGTTTGGAGTTTGTTTGCAGCGGCTGGAGGCCCTGTTGTGCCCATTCTTTATCTCAAATAAATAAATTTAAAAAAAAAGAAAAAGTGAATCTGACAAACCACACACAAGATGTCTGAACATCCGAAGAAGGTAAGAGTATGGGCTAAGCAGTAGTCCACTAGTGACAGTGTGCCCTCAGGTCACTTTCTGTTCACACAGCCTCTCCTGGTGCTTCTAGTTACCATCCTTATACTTTCTCCCAGCTGTTACTTCCCTACTGCTTTTCCATCTAGAATCCTTGACCCATCATGACTTACTTCCTTCTTGCACTTACCTCCAGGCTGCCGAATGCTGATAGAGAAACCACCCAAAAAGTCCTAAATTTCAATCTCAGGATCATCACTACTATCAAAAACCTAATTAGATTTTCCTTATTCAGTGCTTGTCCATCCTTTACTGCAGCTATTCCAAGCCTCCTACATTCTTCGTACACATCAGAACCACCACTGCTCTCATTTAGTTGGTGCCAGTCTCTACTACTACTCTGGAAAAAGAGAGCATCCGACAACTCAAGCGTCCACCAACAAACTTGTGCAGTCATCCTTTCATCCTATTGATTTTTCTTGGATCTCATCCTCTCTCATTTCTTATAGGTCCTTGTCCAACTTTTAGTTAACTTATTCATTTACTTACTTATTGGCATCTCATGTCTATCTACTTCTGGATCTCCAAACCATTTGAATGTACTTAAGTTTATCCTACCATAAACAAAGTGGCATCATGTTCATGGTCTGCTTTCTCTGCCTAACCTTGCTCACCACAGCCTTATGGAGATTCCCACCCCACCTTCCAGAGGCTCATTCACTGTTTAGCCTGCTAGAGCTTGACTTAAAAAAAATTATTTGCAAGGTGAGAGAGCAAGAGAGAGAGAGAGAGAGAGAGAGCGAGCAGGCATTTCAGGGCTTCTAGCTACTGTAAATAAATTCCAGATGCATTTGCCTATGCCACTTTGTGCATCTGGCTTCATGTGTGTATTGGGGAATCAAACCCAGACTGTCAGGCTTTGCAAGCAAGTATCTACACTGAGCCATCTCTCCAGCCCTAGAGCTTGGCTTTTGTCACAACCATCTCATGGAACAGCCCTTGCCAATCTCATATTCTCTCTATTGTTGACTCTAACAATGATGCTATGTCCTGGCCTCAACATTTAGCAGCTTTTGACTTCTTCAAATACATTTTCTTAGGTTTTGGTTATGCCCCCTACAGTCTACCGGTTTTCCTACCCACCTCTAGTTTTCCCATTTCTATTTTTTTTTTTTTTTTTTTTTTTGGTTTTTCGAGGTAGGGTCTCACTCTAGCCCAGGCTGACCTGGAATTAACTATGTAGTCTCAGGGTGGCCTCGAACTCTCAGCGATCCTCCTACCTCTGCCTCCCGAGTGCTGGGATTAAAGGCGTGCGCCACCACGCCTTTATATATATATATTTTTAAATATATATTTTATTTAGTTACTTGAGAGAGAAAGGTACAGAGAGAATGGGAGCTCCAGGATCTCCAGCCACTGCAAATGATTTCCAGACTCATGCACCTACTTGTGCACCTGGCTTACATGGGTCCAGGGGAATCGAACTTGAGCCCTTTGGCTTTGTAGGCAAGCACCTTAACTACTAAGCCATCTCTCCAGCCCCCCATTTCTATTTTTATCATAGTCATTTCCCCTGCCATTCATTAATACTTGGTGTTTTAAAGGATCGCTCTTGGATCTGGCTCTTTTACAAACACAGAAACTCCACAAAGGTCCAGATGCTGCTCTGCTTCTTCTCTAGTATTTACTGTTCAAATTCCTATATATTTATTTTGGGGTTTTTTTGGGGGGGGGTGGGGTAGTGAATTCCAGGTCAGCCTGAGCTAGAGTGAGACCCTACCTCGGGGAAAAAAAAAAAAAAAAAAACAGCCCTATGTTTAGACAATAACATATATATGACGGCTGAGAGTATATTAGTCATAACAGTCAAAAAGTGGACAAAACCTAACCAATTATTATTTGGTAAATGTTGTATTACCACACAAAGCAGTATTTTTCAACAATTTTCTTAAAATGAAGTCCTTTCTGCTTACTGGCCACCCTCAGTTGGACCAACATTGCTCTGCCACAGCCTTTTTGCCAGAATGTCCTGCTTCACCAAAGCTCATGGCACTGGAGAAAAACCACTGCCAAAATAAATCTTTCCAAGAGACTTGGGAACACTCATCATGCCCAGCATTGTGAGATCCTCAGCTTGCCACCGAGTTTCACAGTCTGGCTTTGGTTCTATCCCAATCCCCCCTTTTGGAATGGGAATGCTTACCCTGTGTCTTAGCAGTACAGATTTTCCTTTGTGATTTTACAGTGGCTCACAGCCAAGAGTTTTCCTTGAGTCACAAGAGAAAGTTTGGGCTTGAACTTCAGAGCAATAATGGAACTGTTAAGAATTTGTGTGCAGAATAGTTGTATGCAGACCCACAGGTGATGAAATCAGCTCTCCACAAAACTGCCTGCTTCTCAGACATTGTTACAAATTCTGAGGTCCCTAGTTATATCACATTAAGTGGAATTAAGTGACCTTGTTGTTGTCTGTTTTTAGAGATTATAGTTTAAGATGATTTTTTTAGACTACATAGCAATTCCAGGTCAGCCTGACCAGAGTGAGAATGTAGTCCTCAGGGTGGCCCCTGAACTCTCGGCAATCCTCCTGCCTCTGCCTCCTGAGTGCTGGGATTAAAGGTGTGTGCCACCTACCTGCTAACCCATTTAAAAATTTTTTAATTTATTCACTTTATTTATTTGAGAGAGAGAGAAAAAAAAAGGCAGATAGAGAGAGAGAGAATGGGCACACTAGGGTCTTCAGCCACTGCAAACAAACTCCAGAAGCATGTACCACATTGTACATCTGGCTTACATGAATCCTGGGAATCGAACCTGGGTTCTTGGGGCTTTGCAAGCTAGCACCTTAACTGCTAAGCCATCCCTCCAGCCCCTGGTGTTTTTTTTTTTTTTTTTTTTTTTTAAATATTGTACTGACTGATTGATTTGATTTGAGAGAGGGAATGGGCCCATTAGGGCCTCCAGCCACTATAAATGAACTCCAGACTCATGCACCACCTTGTGCATCTGGCTTTATATGGGTACTGGGAACTGAACTTGGGCCCTTAGGCAAACACCTTAACTGCTAAGCCACCTCTCCAGCCTTTTTAAACATGTAAACAGAATGCAATCTTTTCAGAATTACTTTATCAGAAACCCCCAAAATGGCCTGCAGCAGGAAATCTAAGGCATTTGGTTGACTTAAAAAGAGCTATGAACAAGCCAGCAAGATGTGAGGGCCCATGCCTTTACTCCCAGTATTAAGTAAATTGAAGTAGGAGGTTCACTGTGAGTTTGAGGCCAGCCTAGGGCTACAGAATGAGTTCCAGGTCAGCCTGGCCTAGAGTGAGACCTGCCTTAAAACAAAACCTAAACTTAGAACTCCACTGCTCCACTCCCTCTGCTCTCTTGTAAAAACTGCTCCTCAAAGTGACTTCTTGATTAAACAAAATCCCAAACACTCAATTTTTATTTTATCCAACAGGTCTTTGTCTCTTGAAGAAGCCTGTAACTGCATTCCCCAAACAGTCAATCTATCGTTCCTGCAGCTGTTGCCTAGGTAACCAATCCAGCCAAATAAAAGATTTATACACAACAGAAAAAAATAAACCAAACTGAAAGCTATAGCATCCCAATAGCTCATACAATCTCACCTGTGTATCATCACACACAAAATGAAGTCTTAAGCCCAGAAGGTAGAGTGTCTTAACCAAATCGGCTGTGACATTCAATCATCCACAGACACCGAAAAGAAAGCATTAGTACAGCCAGTCTGAGCATGTCTGCTGCCGCTGTGAAGATGGTTACAAGGCATGGCAGCACTATGTGTAAAAGCAGTCATAGGTAATCTGTAACCCAGGCTTGTAAGGAGGCACACACCCACCAGAGCTTGTACTTGCAAATCACGTGAAGTGCCAGACACTCTGGACAGAGACAGTTTCCCCGCTGCTGGACCTGAGCAAAAATGGTACGATTGGGCTGGGGTGTGGTTTAGTAATACAATATGTGGTTATCATGTGTGAAGTCCCGGGTTCAACCCCAGCTCCATCATCTCCAAAACAACACCCACCCCGGGGTGGGGGGAACATGTGATTGCTCTCTTGCAGTGTCTCTTCTAAATTTTCCAAAGACTGTTCTCTCAGTTAGTGGCCATCTTGTCAGCTTTGCAGATTACTGTTCTTAGATCATGACATAATCTTCCATCAATGGCCACCCTGAGACTCTAGCTTTCCAGGTTCAGCAGATATACCTCGAAAAACCAAAAAAAAAAAAAAAAAAAAAAAACTCTGTTCTTGGCAAGCTGTCTCACTGGTTACACACACACTAAACAAATGCTTTACCACAAATGTCTTAATGACTGATAAAAACCTAACATACTGTCCATGGCCCATCCAAAGAAAATTTGTACTTAAGGGACACTTTTCCAATTCAGTGGAAATTAAGGAGTTTCCTAATTTACTGACAGCATGGCTGAAGGAATTGAGGAGAACTATAGTAGCACTGACGAAGGAGGAACTGTGAAGAGGAGGGCTTCAAACTAGGCAGGAATACAATCTCCTGATGAGCCCTCCCCAGACAGTGCATCCTCTCAGAGCAGATGCACAAGCACAGAAAAGAACAGCCTGAAGATGCCCTAGCCGTCCTATACTAAAGATGCTTTAACCATTTATCTATAGTTATATAATTACATATGGCTTTAGCTACTTACATACTTAAATTGTTTCCTCTAAGAAGCATAGCTAGTGGTCATTTCCATCTGCTACTTTGCATTCTACTTTATTAAAATACTTTATTTATTTACTTCAGAGAGAGGAGAGAAAGAGACAGATGAGAGAGGGCAGGAATAATATGGGTGTGCCAGGGCCTCTAGCCACTGCAAAAAAAAACTCTAGATGCCTGTGCCACTTTGCGCATCTGGTTTACGTGGGTACTGGGGAATCGAACCTGTGTTCTTAGGCATCGCAGGCAAGTGACTTAACCGCTAAGCCATCTCTCCAGTCCTTCATTCTACTTTAGAACACAAGTGTTTAGAAAAGTGAATCTGGGCTGGAGAGGTGGCTTAGCCATTAAGACACTTGACTGCAAAGCCAAAGGACCCACGTAAGCCAGATGCACAAGGTAGCACATGTGTTTGGAGTTTGTTTGCAGCGGCTGGAGGCCCTGTTGTGCCCATTCTTTATCTCAAATAAATAAATTAAAAAAAAAGAAAGTGAATCTGACAAACCACACACAAGATGTCTGAACATCCGAAGAAGGTAAGAGTATGGGCTAAGCAGCAGTCCACTAGTGACAGTGTGCCCTCAGGTCACTTTCTGTTCACACAGCCTCTCCTGGTGCTTCTAGTTACCATCCTTATACTTTCTCCCAGCTGTTACTTCCCTACTGCTTTTCCATCTAGAATCCTTGACCCATCATGACTTACTTCCTTCTTGCACTTACCTCCAGGCTGCCGAATGCTGATAGAGAAACCACCCAAAAAGTCCTAAATTTCAATCTCAGGATCATCACTACTATCAAAAACCTAATTAGATTTTCCTTATTCAGTGCTTGTCCATCCTTTACTGCAGCTATTCCAAGCCTCCTACATTCTTCGTACACATCAGAACCACCACTGCTCTCATTTAGTTGGTGCCAGTCTCTACTACTACTCTGGAAAAAGAGAGCATCCGACAACAACTCAAGCGTCCACCAACAAACTTGTGCAGTCATCCTTTCATCCTATTGATTTTTCTTGGATCTCATCCTCTCTCATTTCTTATAGGTCCTTGTCCAACTTTTAGTTAACTTATTCATTTACTTACTTATTGGCATCTCATGTCTATCTACTTCTGGATCTCCAAACCATTTGAATGTACTTAAGTTTATCCTACCATAAACAAAGTGGCATCATGTTCATGGTCTGCTTTCTCTGCCTAACCTTGCTCACCACAGCCTTATGGAGATTCCCACCCCACCTTCCAGAGGCTCATTCACTGTTTAGCCTGCTAGAGCTTGACTTAAAAAAAAATTATTTGCAAGGTGAGAGAGCAAGAGAGAGAGAGAGAGAGAGAGAGAGCGAGCAGGCATTTCAGGGCTTCTAGCTACTGTAAATAAATTCCAGATGCATTTGCCTATGCCACTTTGTGCATCTGGCTTCATGTGTGTATTGGGGAATCAAACCCAGACTGTCAGGCTTTGCAAGCAAGTATCTACACTGAGCCATCTCTCCAGCCCTAGAGCTTGGCTTTTGTCACAACCATCTCATGGAACAGCCCTTGCCAATCTCATATTCTCTCTATTGTTGACTCTAACAATGATGCTATGTCCTGGCCTCAACATTTAGCAGCTTTTGACTTCTTCAAATACATTTTCTTAGGTTTTGGTTATGCCCCCTACAGTCTACCGGTTTTCCTACCCACCTCTAGTTTTCCCATTTCTATTTTTTTTTTTTTTTTTTTGGTTTTTCGAGGTAGGGTCTCACTCTAGCCCAGGCTGACCTGGAATTAACTATATAGTCTCAGGGTGGCCTCGAACTCTCAGCGATCCTCCTACCTCTGCCTCCCGAGTGCTGGGATTAAAGGCGTGCGCCACCACGCCCAGCTTATTTTTTAAATATATATTTTATTTAGTTACTTGAGAGAGAAAGGTACAGAGAGAATGGGAGCTCCAGGATCTCCAGCCACTGCAAATGATTTCCAGACTCATGCACCTACTTGTGCACCTGGCTTACATGGGTCCAGGGGAATCGAACCTGAGCCCTTTGGCTTTGTAGGCAAGCACCTTAACTACTAAGCCATCTCTCCAGCCCCCCATTTCTATTTTTATCATAGTCATTTCCCCTGCCATTCATTAATACTTGGTGTTTTAAAGGATCGCTCTTGGATCTGGCTCTTTTACAAACACAGAAACTCCACAAAGGTCCAGATGCTGCTCTGCTTCTTCTCTAGTATTTACTGTTCAAATTCCTATATATTTATTTTGGGGTTTTTTTTGGGGGGGTGGGGTAGTGAATTCCAGGTCAGCCTGAGCTAGAGTGAGACCCTACCTCGGGGAAAAAAAAAAAAAAACAGCCCTATGTTTAGACAATAACATATATATGACGGCTGAGAGTATATTAGTCATAACAGTCAAAAAGTGGACAAAACCTAACCAATTATTATTTGGTAAATGTTGTATTACCACACAAAGCAGTATTTTTCAACAATTTTCTTAAAATGAAGTCCTTTCTGCTTACTGGCCACCCTCAGTTGGACCAACATTGCTCTGCCACAGCCTCTTGTTGCCAGAATGTCCTGCTTCACCAAAGCTCATGGCACTGGAGAAAAACCACTGCCAAAATAAATCTTTCCAAGAGACTTGGGAACACTCATCATGCCCAGCATTGTGAGATCCTCAGCTTGCCACCGAGTTTCACAGTCTGGCTTTGGTTCTATCCCAATCCCCCCTTTTGGAATGGGAATGCTTACCCTGTGTCTTAGCAGTACAGATTTTCCTTTGTGATTTTACAGTGGCTCACAGCCAAGAGTTTTCCTTGAGTCACAAGAGAAAGTTTGGGCTTGAACTTCAGAGCAATAATGGAACTGTTAAGAATTTGTGTGCAGAATAGTTGTATGCAGACCCACAGGTGATGAAATCAGCTCTCCACAAAACTGCCTGCTTCTCAGACATTGTTACAAATTCTGGAGGTCCCTAGTTATATCACATTAAGTGGAATTAAGTGACCTTGTTGTTGTCTGTTTTTAGAGATTATAGTTTAAGATGATTTTTTTTTTTAATTTTGTCTCATGACGGTGCACACCTCTAATCCCATCACTCAGGAGACAGAGATAGGGGAATCACTTTGAGTTCAAGGCCAGCCTGGGGCTACAGAGTGAGGTTCAGGTCATTTCTGGGCTATAGTGAGACCCTACCTCAAAAAGAAAGAAAGAAAAAGAAAAGAAAGAAAGAAAAGAAAAAAAAAAGAAAAGAAAAGAAAAGAGAGAGAAAAGAAAGAAAAGAAAAGAAAAGAAAAGAAAGAAAGAAACAGACAAACAAACAAAGAAAACAAGGGCTGGAGAGATGGCTTAGAAGAGAAAAGAAAAGAAAAGAAAAGAAAAGAAAAGAAAAGAAAAGAAAAGAAAGAAAGCAAAAAGAAACAAACAAACAAACAAACAAACAAACAAAAGGGGCTGGAGAGATGTAGTTTGTAGTCACAGCAGTGGGAGGCCATTGGCACACCCATTCTCTCTCATTCTATTCTCCAGGCCTCAAATTAAAAACAGCCAGATGCAAATCTAGCAGTCACTGACACATCAAAAGAACTTGCCCACCAAAGGTGAGAGCAGCACTAACCTGGACATTTTGTAAAATGGCAGCAACAAGGCCAGTTGTAAAACCATTCTCCCTCTCTAGGGTCTATGACCTTCTCTCTCTCTCTCAAATTAAAAACAAAAAAGGTTTATTCCCTCCCATGGAGCAGGCCTCAAATCCAATCAGAGAACAGCTGGCTACCCTCATAACAGTCATGCCACTACTGCACCAGCAAGCACATCCTGCCTGGCAGTCTGCTGCATAGATCACAGAGTCCACTGCTGGTTAAGACTACTTATGACTTTTCTCCCCCAGCAGCCTGCATAGTACTACCCAGCACTATGGTACCTCGCCAGCAGAAAGAAGATGTTTTTATGTGTCTAGTGACAAGAATTGAACTTGGAATGGTTAATCATGGTTATTGACTTTATTGGATTGAGAGACACCTGGGAGATTAGTAAAGCAAGGCTCTGGATGTATGTGTAAGACATGTGCAGAGACAGTTAGATCATGAGGGCTCTGGCCTAATCAATGGTTAATCTGAACAGACTCTTGGGGAAGGCAGGGCCTAGTTGGAGGGAGTAGGTTACTGAGGATCTTTGAAGGGTCTGTCTTGGTTCTGGCCTCTTCCTCTTACACCTCCCTGCTTCACAGATGCCATAATGTGTGATTTACCACAGGCCCACAGCACATCAACAGCCTGACCATGTGTGTTGTGTAACCTTCTAGATTCCTAGGAATATGGTGGATATTTTCAAAGAGTCTTATGGACATCAGATTCCCTAGTTTTTCCCTTGCGTTTGTTTTCTTCTGTCAGTCTTCTGTTGCCCTCACCTGGTAGCACTGTCTTAGGTACTCCTGCGTTGTTCATCAGCTTGGCTGCAGTTTTAACAAACACCATGGGGATAAGAAAGAGCAAGCTCTCCATCTGATCAAATAAAGTCTGAAATGGAGACAGTCAGTGACTTGCCAGACAAATCCAAACAGTAAGCAGGTGATTGTCCGGGGACTGCTCTTTAGGGAGGACAAACCCTATGCTTTCAGGGCAGATTCTGAGGCTGCTCTTTTCACAGCTACAATCGTGAGGCTACTGGCCTCCTTCAAGGCTAATAGGGAGAGGAGAAAAGAAATCCCTTAATTTAAACTGCCATGAAGCATGCTGTTCTTACAAAGTTAAGGCGATTTTCCTGAATAAGTCCTTAGATTGTTTCTAGTTTTTAGTTAACTTCTGGAATTCTAAAAAGTTGAACTGAGTTGAAACCAACTTTTCTCTCTCTTTTACCACTGATTTTTGTTGCTTTTAAAGGGGCAGATTTTTGGAGGTCCTTATTCTATCATTATGGAAGTCAAACACAACAGATCAGTGGTTTTTATTTTGTTTTAATTTGTAAGCAGGGAGGGGGAAGGAAAGGAGAGAATAGGTACCAGGGCTTCTTCCCACTGCAAATGAACTCCAAACACATGCACCACTTTGTGCATCTGGCTTTATGTGGGTCCTGTGGAATCAAACCCAGGCCATCAGGCTTTGCTTACTTTTTTGTGCCTTTAACTGCTCAGCCACCTCTACAGCCTCAGATCACAGTTTTAATTTCAGCTTTGCCACTGACTTTGGCAAGTTATTGAATTTTTTTGTGTGCCTGCTTTAGCAGGAAAATAATATAGCTACCATCTAGGTTTGTGTTAAAATTAAATAACAATGTAATGTGTGTAAAGCAAAGGGAAGTATAAGCAATGAAAAATACACATTTTTAGGAATTCGATAAACTGTTATTTTGGCACACACATAAAAACAATATAATGGGCTAGAGTGATGGCTCAGTGTTAAGGATGCTTGCTCGCAAGCTGCCAGTCCATTTTCAATTCCCCAGTACCCATGTAAAGGCAGGTGCACAAAGTAACACATGTGCCTGGAGTTCATGTACAAGAAGCCCTGGTGCACACATTCCCCCCCTCAACACACACTCAAATAAAGAAATTTATATTAAAATATATATATATAGGTTTTCTAAGGTAGGGTCTCGCTCTAGTTCAGGCTGACCTGGAATTCACTATGTAGTCTCAGGGTGGCCTTGAACTCACAGTGATCCTCCTACCTCTGCCTCCCAAGTGCTGGGGTTAAAGGCATGTGCCACCGTGCCTGCCTAAAAAATAAAAATATTTTTAAAAATAACATGATATCCTATTTTAATGCAATAAGTGCCCTCATGAAACTAACATCTCAAAATAAAATAAAGTGAACATCTGATGGTTGTTAAAACTGTTTGTTATAGAAGGAACTCAGGACAGGAGGGCTGGAGAGATGGCTTAGCAGTTAAGACGCCTGCCTGCGAAGCCTAAGAACACAGGTTCAATTCTCCAGATTCCACGTTTAGCCATACTCTAAAGGTGATGCCAAGGGCGCAATGCCGCACTTGCCAACAAGGGGCCCATGCGACTGGAGTTCGTTCACAGAGGCTAAGAGGTCGCTGGTGCGCGCTCTCTCTCTCTCTCTCTCCCTCTGTCTCTCACAAATAAAAAATTAAGGAAAAAAAAAAAAAAAAAAAAAAAAAAAAAGAACTCAGGCCAGGTGTGGTGGTGTATGCCTTTAAACCCAACACTTGGGAAGCAGAGGTAGGAGAATCGCCATGAGTTTAAGGCCACCCTGAGACTACCAAGTGAATTCCAGGTCAGTATGGGCTAGAGCAAGACCCTACCTTGAAAAACCAAAACCAAACCAAACCAAACCAAAACAAAACAAAACAAGACAGACAACTCAAGACATTATTTTCTTATCCAACCACTTTGTATATAATCCATATTGAAGGCTAAATACAGGTCATGCTCAGACTTGTTGAAATAAAAGCTCTGGGACAGACTGGAGGAATGCCTTAGTGGTTAAGGCCTGTAAAGCTTAAGGACCCAGGTTCAATTCCCCAGTACCCACATAAGCCAGATGCACAAGGTGGTGCATGTGTCTGGAATTTGTTTGTAGTGGCGGGACGCCCTGGTGTGCCCATTCTCTTTCTCTATCTGCCTCTTCCTCTCTCTTTCAAATAAATGAATAAATAAAATAAAACATATTTTTAAAAAGTTCCAGGACTAAATTTTCTAGGAATATCAATGTTAGAACATTAGTAAGATAAAGGATGTTTTGCCAGTGCAGTAAAATCAGCAAATGTTTTGTTAGGTAGCAAGTCAAAAAGAAAATCAGGGGAAACAGCTCAGCAGTTAAAGGTACTTGTTTACAAAGCCTGCCAGCCCAGGCTCAAACCTCTAGTACTCAGATAAAGCCAGATGTACAAAGTGGTGCATGCATCTGGAGTTGTTTTCAGCAGCATCCTGGCATCCCTACTCTCTTTCCCTCTCTCCCCTCAAAATAAATATTTTTTAAATGTCCTTGGTGGGCTGTAGAGTTGGCTTAGTGGTTAAAACACTTGCCTGCAAAGCCAAAGGACCCAGGTTCAATTCCCCAGGACCCATGTAACCCAGATACACAAGGTGGTACAGGTGTCTAGAGTTCAATTGCAGCAGCTGAAGGCCCTGGTGCGCCCATTCTCTCTCCTTCCCTCTGTCTCTCTCTGCTTCTCTTTCCCAAATAAACAAATTTTTAAAAAATTTAAATGTCCTTGGGGCTGGAGAGATGGCTTAGCAGTTAAGGCATTTGCCTGCGAAGCCAAGGGCCCAGATTTGATTCCCCAGAACCCATGTAAGCCAGATGCACAAGGTGGCACATGAGTCTGGAGTTCATTTGCAGTGACTAGAGGCCCTGGTATGCACATTCTCTCTGTCTCGCTGCCTCTTTCTCTCTCTCTCAAATAAATAAACATTAAATATTAAAAAATGTCCTTTACTAGTCAGCAAAGTCCTCTGCCTGGATTGAAGGTAAAGGCATGGAGCTGTCTGACCAATGAGGGTGCAACACAAGGGCTCATGGTGCATGCCAGTAATCCCAGCACAGAGCCCAAAGTAGGAGGATCATTGTGAGTTCAAGGCCAGCCTAAAACTAGAGTAAATTCCAGGTCAGCCAGGGCTACAGTGAGACCCTATCCTGAAAAACAAAAACAAAAGAATCAGTCCTCACTATGACTGCCAGTCATTGATGCTCTTAGCATATATGCACAAAGAAACCAATAAAGAAAGCTTACCATAGTGTTCAACAGTTCATACTGTGTATATAAAATATATATTAGGATGTTTGTCCTTTTGTTAAAAGTGACCTGCATGAGTTGAGCAGGATCAGGAGGTAAGGTGGGAACTGGGGTTAAAGAATCCTTATACATTTTACTCTCTCTTATCTAAGTGTACATAAAGTCATATAATTGTGTATTTTTAAAAGTACTTGCTTTAAACATATTTTTATTTTTAATTTATTTATTTAAGACAGAGGGAGGGGGAGAGAGAGAGAATGGGCACACAAGGGCCTCTAGCCACTGCAAACAAACTTCCAGACACGTGCCACCATGTGCCAACTGGCTTTACTTGGGTACTGGGGAATCAAACCTGTATCCTTTGGCTTTGTTGGAAAGTGCCTTAACTGCTAAGCCATCTCTCCAGCTCCCCCCCCCAAGCACTTTCTTAATATTTTAAAATTCTAAATGTGTATAGAGTATTACAAATTAAAGAAAGATGTACTAAATTGTGTTTGTTATATACTGTGAAATCTTCCAATCATTCATGAATTCAAACAGATGCTTTGGATCTAGAAGAAACTGTGGGTACAAACAGGAAAAAAATTATGAGTACATCAAAAAATACATTATAGTATTCAGGTAGAGAGCTCAAATGGAATTTAAATTGCAATGTCTACATTGGATCATGAGACACCCTATGGAGAAATTCAACAGATGATATTGTATGCTTAGTGTTTTGTCACTGATGGTTTTGGCACAAGAAACATGTATTGTACCTAAATGAATTATTTTCATGCTTTATGTGCAGGACTGAAGTGGTTGAAAGCAAGTCATAGTGACAAAAAGTAAAAGTCAAACAAACTTGCTAAGTCAAATAGTTTGTGTGGGCAGAAAAATGACTGCAGTAATTATATGCCAAGTATTTTATTGAAAAGTCTGAACATATATGTCCTCATCCCCCCCCACCCCCAGTTAGAAAGGGTTCAGTGGTGTGCACAAATCAAGAAGGAAGCAAACAATATAGCAGGCCAGAAGAGCTCTTCATAGCCAGCACAGCAGTGCTCATCTGTAACCCTGGCTCCCAGGAAGTGGAGGCAAGAGGACCACGGGTTTTATGCCAGCCTAGACCCTGGCTCAACCAACTAATCAATTAAAAATGGGAAGGCAGGGCTGGAGATAGCTTAGCAGTTAAGGTATTTGCCTGTGAAACCTAAGGACCTAGGTTCAATTCCCCAGGACCCACATAAGCCAGATGCACAAGGTGACACATGCGTCTGTAGTTCGTTTGCAGCAGCTGAAGGCTCTGGTGATGCACATTCTCTCTCTCTCTCTCTCTCTGCCTTTCTCTTTCTCTCAAATAAAAACAAATAAAACTAGGGAATGGAGAGCTTGAAGGAATTATATAGATCTGTCCTAATCTCCCTGAATGAACACTATTCATTGAGTATAAAAAATGAACAGGAACAGCCGGATGTGGTGGCGCATGCCTTTAATCCCAGCACTTGGGAGGCAGAGGTAGGAGGATTGCCATGAGTTCGAGGCCACCATGAGACTACATAGTGATTTCGAGGTCAGCATGGACCAGAGTGAGACCCTACCTCAAAAAAAAAAAAAAAAAAAAAAGAACAGGAACATCAAGTTTTATAACAGAGCAGACTTAATTACACTTTTGTAAGCACAATGATAGCAAATGTAAGAACATACACTGGAAATGTTCCTTCTCCCAACCTGGCCACTCTTTTTCATGAATGTTAAATAATACCATACTCCCAGCTTCTGTTCCTTACAGATGTGTCCCCATTTCTCTGTCTCAAGAACATGAGAATTTCTTGCACCAAATTCCCACCCTGTCCTATTTCTAAGGAACTCTGGCTACTTATAGCCTATTTTCAAATACCAAAATGAGCACTCAAATTTGTCTTAACGTCTACAGCCCAGAAAATGTGCACAAACGAATGTGTAATGTAAGTCAAAATCTGAACTTTTTTTTGGGGGGTGGGGGGTAGGATCTCATTCTAGCCCAGGCTGACCTGGAACTCACTCTGTAATTGTTCCAGGCTGGTCTCCAACTCAAAGCAAACCTCCTAACTCTTCCCCTGAGTGCTGGGATTAAAGGCTAAGGTCAAGTACTGGGATTAAAGGTGTGCGCCACCATGCCCAACTTTTTTTTTTTTGGGGGGGGTGGGGTTGGAGGGTTAAAAGTCTTTACTTTTCAAAACAAAAAATCTTTACCTTTCTTTAGCTTAGCAAAGGTTCCAGTTCCATTCTACCAGGGCTGTCAAAATGATTGTTTTTTTGTTGTTGGTTTTTTTTTTTTTTTTTTTGAGGCAGGGTCTCACTCTGGTCCAGGCTGACCTGGAATTAACTATGTAGTCTCAGGGTGGCCTCGAATTCTCGGCGATCCTCCTACCTCTGCCTCCCGAGTGCTGGGATTAAAGGCGTGCACCACCACGCCTGGCTTTGATTGGTTTTTTTCCTAGATTATATCTCAATATTAAACAACTCTACATAATTTTTTCTCAAAAATTGTACTTCTTTTTAAAAAGTATTTATGAGAGGACTGGAGAGATGGCTTAGCGGTTAAGGCACCTGCCTGCTAAGCCTAAGAACGCCCATTTGATTCTTCAGGCCCCACATTTAGCCAGACACAAAGTGACACAAGGGCACAGTGATGCACTTGCCCACAAGTGGGTGCACACATCTGGAGTTCATTCACAGAGGTTAACTGGGCTCCATGTGCCAGGCAGAGCCCACAACATGTCCATTCTATGTGCACAGTGTTGACTTGTATGATTCTAAACAACTGAAGGATTTTCCAAATTTAAAAATGTAGGGCTAGATTTATTGTAAGTACAGAAGTTGTCTACTTTAAAAAAAAAATTTTTTTTTAAGCCGGGCATGGTGGTGCACGCCTTTAATCCCAGCACTAGGGAGGCAGAAGTAGGAGGATCACCGTGAGTTCAAAGCCACACTGAGACTACATATTGAGTTCCAGGTTAGCCTAGACTAGAGTGAAACCCTACCTCGAAAAAAATTTTTTTAAAGTAGGGCTAGAGAGATGGCTCAGTAGTTAAGGCCCGCTCTAACAACCTGAATTTGATTCCCCAGTAACCACAAAGTGGCGCAAGCATCTGGAGTTCATTTGCAGCAGCTAAAGGCCCTGGCATGCCATTTGCATGCGCACTCTCTCTCTCTCAGGGGTGGTGGCACATGCTTTAATCCCAGCACTTGGGAGTCAGAAGTAAGAGGATCACTGTGTGTCTAAGGCCACCGTGACACTACATAGTGAATTCCAGATCAGCCTGGGCTAGAGTGAGAACCTACCTCAAATACTTTCCCCTCCCAAAAAAGGAATGTAGTCTGTGGTATTTCATCTTTTTTTTTTTTTTTTTTAAACTACTGAGGATTCAACCCAAGGTAGTGAGGAGCATGGGAGGCAAGCCCTGTCCCACTAAGCTAGATCCCCAGGCAGCCTTCACCTTCCTTTTAAGTTTGTTTCCTCATAGTATCTTATCTTTGACATCCTTGCTTTCTGGAGCTTAAAGTTTATAAAGATCTACTACTATTTTAAAATATCAGAGCTGTAAAAGCTTGGAATCTTGCAAATCTGAGTGTTTACTCAGCACCATTAGTATGGTCACTCAGATACAGAAGAGGATGGATTCAGGGTGGAGACCTCTGGAGAAAGATGCACACTCTCCTTCTGACAGCTGTTCTATTTAGTCTTCAGAAGAACTCGTATCCTCCCTCACATTTATTTTTAGGCTCCAGGCTGAAAATGTAAGTTGATATCACCTTCAATTATCAACATCAGAAAATACTACTTAAGCTTTTGCAGAAATAAATCAATTCCCCATTAATTATCTTACATTTGTGGTAGACATGATCTCTTAGGCAAAGAGATGGTAGTCTAGGGACACCATACACTACAGACAGTCTCTGATGAACTTGAGAAATTTGGAACCACACCACAGACACTCCTGACTTTAAAAAAAGAGTTACTTACTTTTATTTATTTATTTATTTATTTATTTATTTATTTATTTATTTGAGAGAGATAGAGAAAGGCAGAGAGAGAATGGGTGTGCCAGGGCCTCTAGCCACTGCAAACAAACTCCAGACACATGCACCACCTTTTGCATCTGGCTTACATGGGTCCTGGGGAATCGAACTTGGGTCCTTTGGCTTTGCAAGCAAGTACCTTAACTGCTAAGCCATCTCTCCAGCCCACTCCTGCCTTTTCTACCCAAGTCTGCTAGGCACAGTGTTACACTAAGCTTCCACACACACAGCTAAGACTCACTCAGCACACACTGTGTAATTCAGTGTGGGAAGTTGAAGGACAGGCTTCATCCTTTCAGTCCAAGAACTTATAGTCAACATGCATCTCCACAGGAAATTGAAAAGTCTGATACAGCAGGACAAGGGAACTGTGGAGCCTCATGGGCCCAGGAATCTGGAGATAACATCCACAGGCACACCACTCATGTACTTTAAGCAAGAAACCTTACTTTTAACTTGTTCTACCATACAAATAAAGTATTCCCAAAGGGTCCCTCAGGAACCTGTCACATTTTTATTAGCTTTCTTGAAGTGTAACTTACTTCTAAGACTCATTTAAAAATGTACAAAGAAAAAAAATGTACAAAGCTGGGTGTGGTGGTGCATGCCTTTAATCCCAGCACTCGTGAGGCAGAGGTAGGAGGATCACCATGAGTTCAAGGCCACCCTGAGACTACATGTGAATTCCAGGTCAGCCTGGGCTAGAGTGAAACCCTACCTCGAAAAAACAAAAAACAAAAAAAAAAGTACAGTTCCAGGGATAACATACTGTCTTAAGAACATAAGTTCTTATCTGTGCAGTTTGATTATAGAAACAAACAAAAGTATTCACTATATCATGACCAAAAAAAAAAAAAAAAGTACAATTCCATGAGTTTTGAGAAAGGCAGACAGCCATCTCAGTCATGTATATACACTGTCACTATAAAGGTTCCTTTGCTGTCAGTCCCTCCACCAGACTCCCACAGAGTTGCTTTCTCTAACAGTACAGTCTTCTCCTTTTTATTTACTTTTATGTGACGGAATCACTTACGGTTTGCCACTATCAATAAGGCTGCTAAACATTTACATATATGTCACTGTATATTTACATGTTTTCATTTTTCCTGTGTTAGTAATAGGAGTGAAAATGCTTGATGATAAGTCCATGTTGAAATTTATAAGAGACTAAAACACTTTTCTAAAGTGGTATATCATTTTGCATTCTATTAGCAACAGATGAGACTCTCTGGTGATGACAAGCTCATCAACACTTGGTATTATCAGTCCTTTTAGCCACTCTAGAACTGCAGAGGTGGTGACAGAGAAGTCTCACTGTGGTTTTTTCTCTAATGCCTAATGATGCAGAACATAGGTTCCTGTGCTTTACCTGCCACCTCTGCCCAATTCATCTATTTAAAACAGTTATGTTGTACTGCTGAATTCAGGAGTTCTTTAACGCACTCTCAATACAAGCCCATCTCCTAGCATGTGTTCTACAACTCTGCTTCTATCAAGTCTTGCATTTAAATGTCAAGATTTCTTTTGAAGGACAAATGTTTTAAATTTTGACAGAATCTAATATGTCAATTCCTTTCTTCCTCCTTCCTTCTCTCCCTCCTGTGCTAGGGATGGAACCTTTAGCCATGAGCAGTACTCAAGGGCTCAACTGCTGAGCTCTACCTCCAGCTCCCATTTGCCATTATCTTACCTTGACTGTACTATTAAGTAGCCAAGGTGGCCTGAGACTAGAACACTCAGAGATGACAGCAGAGTAAAAACATCCAAAGCCATCTATAAGAGAGTCCTAATGGCTCATGACAAAATAATGACAAGGAATAGTCAACTTTCCTCATTATGTCTGGACAGGTAACTTAAAAAAATCCCATTACCTCAACCCTTTACAGGCAAAAACAAAGTAGGAATACTTCTTCATGCCTTCTTGTCCTTCCTAACCCACACACTTAGAAAGTATCAACTTGCATTACTTTTGAAAGATCAAATAATTGATGTCCATTCATTGTTTGGATATGTAATAGCTAATATATAATAATAGCAAATATCTATGTGCTGGCAAGAAGAAGAGGGTTACTATGTAGCAGTTTCTGTCACAACAACCAAGGTTATTATGAAATACAATTTTGTCATTGCTGGTTTTTTTGAGGTTAGGGTCTCACTCTAGCCCAGGCTAACCTGGAACTCACTCTGTAGCTCCATGCTGGCCTTGAACTTTAAGAGATTTTCCTATCTCAGCCACCTGCGTGCTGGGATTAAAGGAGTGCACCACTGCAGCTGAAAGCCTCCTCCATGTGGACTAGCTGACAGAAAGCTGGAAAAAGCTACACTGCATACAGTTCAATGGGAGAGAGAAAACACCAGTGAATATACTCAACAATGGTCACTGCAAGCCTTAAATTTGGCCAGCCAGGCCAAATGAATCAACACCATAGTGGCATGTCTGTTATAGGGGAAACCAACTGTTCTCTAAGTGGACTGGAGGCCCGCTCCATGGGAGGGAATATATCCCTGATACTGAAAACGTATGATAGGGGTAGTCATGAGGGTGTAATGTTTGCTGGTGTCTGGCTAAATGTATATACTATGCTCACCAAACTGCCCAGTAAGCACTTCTCTTAATGTCCATACCCACATATTAATGCTACTCTCACTTTTAGTTAGAAGCTTCTCCTTTCAGATGGTGGTGATGACCTTGGGATGACTCAGAAGGCACCATGGTGCTGAGAAGAAATGACAGAGGAGTGCTCAGCACTGAAATATTTCTAACATACCTTCCAAGGCTAAGGGTCCATTGTGGAAGAAGTGGCATAAAGAATGTAAGAGCCACCGGGTGTGGTGGTGCACGCCTTTAATCCCAGCCCTTGGGAGGCAGAGGTAGGAGGATTGCTGTGAGTTTGAGGCCAACCTAAGACTACATAGTGAATATTCCAGGTAAGTCTGGACTAGAGTGAGACCCTACCTCAAAAAAAAAAAAAAGAATGTAAGAGCCAAAGGAAGAACTCCTTACAACGTGCTCCTCCAGACACAAAATGGCCTGGATATCCATGACCTCACAGTGTCTGACACTACCTATGCAAGACCATCATAATAGGAGGAAAAGATCATGACATCAAAATAAAAGAGAGACTGATTGAGAAGGGGAGGGGATATGATGGAGAGTGGAGTTTCAAAGGGGAAAGTGGAGGGAGGGAATTATCATGGGATATTGTCTACAATTATCGAAGTTGTCAACAAAAAAAAATGTAGGGCTGGAGAGATGGCTTAGCAGTTAAGGCGCCTGCCTGCTAAGCCTAAGAACGCCCGTTCAATTCTCTAGGTCCCACGTTTAGCCAGACACAAAGTGATATAAGGGTGTAATGCCACACTTGTGCACAAGGGGGCGCACATATCTGGAGTTCGTTTACAGTACCAATCCTCTGTCTGTCTCTGACTCTCTCAAAAAAATATTATCTAGCTGGGCATGGTGGTGCATGCCTTTAGTCCCAGCACTCGGGAGGCAGACGTAGGAGGATCTCCATGAGTTCGAGACCACCCTGAGACTACATAGAGAGTTCTAGGTCAGCCTGGGCTACAGCAAGACCCTAACTTGAAAAACAAACAAACAAAATTATCTAGATTATCACCACCAAGTTCAAGGCTGTTCACAGGCTGCTTTTCTCTTCTCACTCCATATTCTTTCTAGGCAACTTTGGCTAGACTCACTAAATCTTCACGTTAAGCCAAAAGTTCCCAAATTTACTTCTGGTTAAAATCTTAAAATCTCTCTTTTTTTTTTTTTTTTTTTTTTTTTTGGTTTTTTCGAGGTAGGGTCTCACTCTGGTCCAGGCTGACCTGAAATTAACTATGTAGTCTCAGGGTGGCCTCGAACTCATGACAATCCGTCTACCTCTGCTTCCTGAGTGCTAGGATTAAAGGCATGCACCACCATGCCAGGCTTAGAATCTCTTTTATAAGGTCCATATTCCTACTTATTCATATTGCTACTTAGATGTCTCATAGACATTTCAAGCCTAACAAACACAAAATTGAAGTCATCTTTGTTTCCAACACTTCCAGTATCTTTCTCAATGGCACCACTGCTGGTCCAACTGCTCCTGCCAGTTATTTGTAATGTCCTTCCAATCTACACCTCCAGTTCCTTATCCCTAGATCACTAAGTGATTGGCTCTACCTCCTAAACTAAGTCTGTCTTCTCTCTACACATTCAATGCTCAAGTGCATGTCAGTGTCAATTTTCAAAGTCAATTTTTGTTTCTCCCAAGTTTTTCTTCGTCATACTACTACAGAGTAAATTTTTAAAAATATTTTTATTTATCAGCAAGTGAGAAAAGACAGAACAAAGAGACAAAATGGGCACTCCACGGCCTCCAGCCACTGCAAAGGAACTCCAGATGAATGTGCTACTTTGTGCATCTGGCCTTATGTGGGTACTGAGAAGCTGAACCCAAGTTGTTAGGCTTTGCAGGCAAGCACCTTAACTGCTAAGACATCTCTCCAGGCCCAGAAAAAAAAAAATTTTTTTTGTTTTGTTTTTTTCGAGGTAGGGTCTCACTCTAGCACAGGCTGACCTGGAACTCACTATATATTAGTCTCAGGGTGGCCTTGACTCACAGCAATCCTCCTACCTCTACCTCCCAGAGTGCTGGGATTAAGGGCATGTGCAACCACATCCAGACAGAAGAATGTTTTTAAAATGCATAATTTTTTTGTCATACTGACTCAAATGCTTGAATGGTTTCCTGTCACTCTTAGAATAAAGACCAGCATTACTATTATGGCCTGCCAGGTCCTTCAAGGTTTCTTCTCCACCCACCCACCCACCCCCAGCTTCCATCTTTCCCAGTTCAAGCCTTGCACCTATTATTCCTTTGGCCTGCAGCACCATTTCTTGATACTCCCCTTGCTAACTCCTGTACCTCTTAACGTGTTCTTTTCTTTCTTCTTTCTTTTTAGCTGGGTATGTATGCATGTTTTTTTGTGAGTTGCCCGATATCAATGTCAGATGTCTTCCACAGTGGCTCTCCAACTTGTTTTATGAGTCATTTCACTGAATATAGAGCTCAACAATTCAGCTAGACCAGCACTGGAATTACAGATGCATGCCACCAAGCCTGTCATTTACATGGGTTCTAGGAATCCAAACTCAAGTCATCATGCTAGTACTACAAGCACTTTACCCGCCGAGTCATCTCCCTAATTCCAAGGGTCCTTTATTTAGGGAAGACTTCTCTCACTGCAGGGTCCCACTAAACTTTCCGTCTCCTTTTCTAGTAATTATAATAATTCCATTTATTTTCATGATGTCTGTCTGCTAGACTATAAACCAAGTGTGTGGGCAGTACCTACCTTATTTATCAACTTGTATCTAATGTCTAGCACAGTACCTAACATAGATATGCCCTCAATATTCACTGAGCAGTCAATCTTTCCTACACAATCTTTGTGAAAATCAGTTGAGAGCTCACATATAATTGGTAGGAAAATATGTCCCCAAAAAATATGTGTCTTGGAAACTTAATCCCTTTTGCAATAATGTTGGAAGGTGGGGACTAATAAAAGGTGTTAGATCTCAAGAGCTTTGCCCTCATACATGGATAAAAGCCACAATAAAACAAGCTTGTGGGTTGGAGAGATGGCTCAGCAGTTAAGGCACTTCTGGGTTCAATTCCCCAGTACCCACATAAAGCCAGATGCTGCATGCATCTGAAGTTCGTTTGCAGTGACTAGAGGCCCTGGAGTGCTCATTCTCTCTTGCTCTCTATCTCTCTCTGTTTGTAAATAAATAAATAAGTTAATTTTTTAAAGCAAGTTTGAGGGAGTAAGTTCAGTTTCTTCTGCCTGTCTGTAATCGTACAACATTCCTTCCTTGTGTGGGGAACCGTTGGGCACTAGGTAACCAAAAGTGCCTCCATCTTGAGTAGTGACTCCATCTTGTGATAAGTTGTCTGTTCTGGGAAGTCATAAGGTCTGCAGTTATTTGTTAACCCATGCACAGAGAAAGAACAATGTAACCCACAGAGAATGAAGAAGTCGTTATCTTGTGGCAGGGACCTTGTCCTGTGGAATGTCTTGTGGCCTTGGGGCTATTCCCTGGTCCTGTTGAAGCAGAATTGTAGCAATACCTAGACTGCTGACAAAGTCCCCTGTTCTGCTCTATAAAAAGCACCCTGAGAAAAATAAAAAAACACAGCTTGATCAGATCCTTGTCTTGCTGTCGGTTCCTTGTGTCTCTTGTCCCTTTCATTTCAGGTTCTCTAGGGTCCTTGCTCCCGTTGAAGCCCCGCTGGCCGGGGCATCCTTGGAGGATGCAATATCAAACTGCCATCTTGGAAACAGACTAGTCCTTTACCAGTCAGCTAAACTGCCTATACCTGGACCTCAGACTTCCCAGTCTCCAGAACTGCAACAAACAAATTTCTGTTCTTCTATTCAAAATCCTTTTAAAATATTTAGAGAGAGAGAATGGGCATGCCAGGGCCTTAGCCACTACAATTGAATTCCAGACACTTGTGCCACCTAATGGGCATGTGCAACCTTGTGCTTGCTTCACTTTGTGCATCTGGCTAATGTGGGATCTGCAGAGAGATTGAACCTGAGTCCTTAGGCTTCACAGGCAATGCCTTAACTGCCAAGTCATCTCTCCAGTCCTTAAAAATATTTTTATTTATTGGAGAGAGAGAGAGTATGTGTATGTGTGTGTTTGTAAGAGCACCAGGGCCTCTAGCCACTGCAAACAAACTCTAGATACATGTGCCACCTTGTGCAACTGGCTTTATGTGGGTCCTGAGGAATCAAACCTGGGTTCTTTGGCTTTGCAGACAAGCGCCTTAACCACTAAGCCATCTCTCCCGCCCAAATTTCTGTTCTTTATGAACTCTAAAGTTCGAGGTATTCTGTTATGCCAGTACAAAAGAGACTCTAACATCATCTCTATTCCCAGAATAAGACAAACTAGGAAATAGCCAATTACTTTTCATTTTCAGGAAGAGGAATCAGTCAGACAGTAGTTTCCATAGGAATCTGACACTGCTTAGTTAATTAACTTTTTGAGAGGAAGGAAACTAGGAAAAATTAGAAATGGGCATATATCTTAATTAGGCAATAAAACAAGTTCATTTCAGTGGCATATCCAAATGACTCCCAATAGCGTTCTTGCATACTTTATGGGTAAACCATGTACCTAGGACGGAATCAGAAATACATCTTTTAAAAAATGTTTATTTATATATTACAGAGAGTGAAAGAGAGAGAATGGGACCTCTAGCCACTGCAAATGAACTCCAGACACATATGCCATCATGTGCATCTGGCTTACCAAGGTTCTGGAAAATCAAACCTGCAAGTACAGGCAAGCACCTTAGCTGCTAAGCTATCTCTCCAGCCCAGAAATACTTTTTTTTTTTTTTTTTTTTTTTTTTTGACATAGTGTCTCACTGTATCCCAGGCTGACCTAGAATGCACTATGTAGTCTCAGGGTGGTCTCTATCTCACAGCAATCCTCCTACCTATTCCTCCTGAGTCCTGGGATTAAAGGCATGCGCCATCAGGTCCAGCTACATCTTTTAAAAAAAAAAAATTGGGGCTGGAGAGATGGCTTAGTGGTTAAGGTGCCTGCCTCCTAAGCCTAAGAACGCTGGTTCCAATCTCCAGGTCCCACGTTTAGCCAGATGCAAAGTGATGTAAGGGCACAATGCCGCACTTACCCACAAGGGGGTGCAAGCATATGGAGTTCATTCACAGCAGCTGAGAGACTGCTGGCACGCCCATTCTCTGTCTCCCTCTCCCTCTGTCTCTCTCTAAAAAAAAAAAAGAAGAAGAATTGCACATTTTGAAGGAGTGAACTAAATGACATGCATTACATCTCAATAAATGTGCTTTCAGCCGGGTGTGGTGGCGCACGCCTTTAATCCCAGCATTTGGGAGGCAGAGGTAGGAGGAACCCCTGTGAGTTTGAGGCCACCCTGAGACTACATAGTAAATTCCAGGTCAGCCTGGACCATAGTAAGACCCTACTTTGAAAAAAAAAAAAAAAAAAAATTAAAATAAATAAAATAAAATAAATAAATGTGCTTTCAATAAGCTCTTCACAGTCTAGTTCTCGTTTCCCCACCCACTGTCACATGATGCCACTCCTCCTTTCAGACTGCAGTACTACACACTGAACTTCCAGCCTCCCTGTAGAATGTTTAAATTCTTTAAACCTCTGAGGCTTTAAATTTGCTTTTCCTTCTACCTGCAACCCTCTTATGTTTCTTCCTTCTTGGGCCCATTCCTGTATATTTTATTTTATTTGTTTGAGAAAGAGACAGACAGAATGGGTATGGGGCAATAGGGCCTCCTGCCACTGCAAATGACCCCCAGACA
This sequence comes from Orientallactaga sibirica, assembly GCA_036365145.1. NCBI lineage: Eukaryota > Metazoa > Chordata > Mammalia > Rodentia > Dipodidae > Orientallactaga > Orientallactaga sibirica. The sequence continues at coordinate 2,019,162 of JAEOAD010000888.1, forward strand.
AATGAGCCATTTAGTGCATCTGGTTTTACATTTACACTGATACTGAGGAATTAAACCTGAGCCATAAGGCTATGCAAGCGAGTGCCTTTAACTGCTGAGCTCTCTCTCCAGCCCCCTATTCCTGTGTGTTTTAGATCTTAGCATGGATGTCATTCCTCCTTGTAGCCCTCACTAACCTTCTATGCCTGACTAAAAGGCAAGTTCAGTGTGCTTCCCCAACAACATGTACCTATGACCATGTTAGCATTTTTGTCTCTAAATCTGAATTACCTGATGGTCTGGGTCTCTTACTAGGCTAAGTTTAAAAAAATATATTTGAGAGAGAAGAGAGAGAGAGAGAGAGAGAGAGGGGAGGGAGAGAAAGGGTGCACCAGGGCCTCTAGCCACTGCAAACGAACTCCAGACACATGCACCACCTTGTGCATCTAGCTTATATGGGTACTGGTTCCTTGGGCTTCACAGGCAAGCACCTTAACTGCTAAGACATCTCTCTAAGCCCAAAATAAGTTATGGGTTTTTGTTGTTGTTGTTTTTTGTTTTGTTTTTTAAGGTAGGCCCAGGCTGACCTGGAATTCACAATGCAATCTCAGGTGGCAATCCTCCACCTTGGCCTCCTTAGTGCTAAGAGTAAAGCCATGTGCCACCATGCTGGGTTTCAATAAGTGTTTTGAAGATTGGGATGAAGTAGTGATAAGAATCTCTTCTGTGCTGGTTGTACAGTAGTGAACATAACTGCCTTCCAAGAATCTCTTTTGTTACCATTTGTCAGCTCACAAAGAATACTTTTTTTTTTTTTTTTTTTTTTTCATTTTTCAAGGTAGGGTCTCACTCTAGCTGACCTGGAATTTACCATTTAGTCTCAGGGTGGCCTCGAACTCATGGCAATCCTCCTACCTCTGCTTCCCGAGTGCTGGGATTAAAGGCGTGTGCTACCACGCCCGGCTAAGAATACTTTTTTAAACACTCAGATTTTCAAGGGGAAAGTAATTTGGTTAAGCTTTGGCTGACACATGCATGTTTAACTTGATGATCTGGAAAACAAAGTTTCAATGTTCAAATACTTCTCTGGATCTGCAGCTTCCCTTGCAGTGATGCAAGACAGGTTGTGACCTCAAATCCTCAAGAACACTAAGGCTCAGGGCATTCCTTTTTTCATTTTGTTTATTTATTTGAGAGAGACAGATAGAAAAGGAGAATGGGGGCTGGAGGGATGGCTTAGCAGTTAAGGTGATTGCCAACAAAGCCAAAGGACCCAGGTTCAATTCCCCAGGACCCACATTAGCCAGATGTACTAGATGGCGCATGAGCCTGGAGTTCATTTGCAGAAGCTGGAGGCCATGGTGCACACCCATTCTCTCTCTCTCTCTCTCCCTCTTTCTCTCTGTCAAATAAATAAATAAATAGAAATAAAATATTTAAAGAAAAAAAAGAGCTGGGCATGGTAGCACACACCTTTAATCCCAGCATTCGGGAGGCAGAGGTAAGAGGATCACTGTGAGTTCGAGGCCACCCTGAGACTACATAGTTAATTCCAGGTCAACCTGGATTAGAGTGAAACCCTACCGCGAAAAAACAAAAAAAAAAAAAAAAAAAAAAAAAGAAGAAGAGAATGGGTGTTCCAGGGCATCCAGCCACTGCAAATGAACTCCAGATGCATGTGTCACCATGTGCATCTGGCTTACCTGGGACCTGGAAAATTGAACCCGGGTCCTTTGGCTTTGCAGGCAAGTGCCTTAACCACTAAGTCATCTCTCTAGCCCCTCAGGACATTCTAACCAAAGTTTTTATGTGAAATTTTTAGGAATTTGATAATTAAGAAATTTCTATCAAGTTCCAAATAACTGCCTAAAGGCCTTAGATTTCAGTGTCTAAATTTAAGGTTTAACTACTGAAAATCAAATTTTGAAGAGAAAGTAAGGAAGTAAAAGCTTTAAAGCAAAAAAGTTCTAAAAAGGAAATTTTCCTCAACCATATGAGCTGCAGTAATGTACACGACATTAAGGTAAGCTAGACTTATCTGCCACATAGACATATGAAAAGGTCAGAAGATGCTTAAATAGCAACTTGGCCCTTTTGTAACTTTTTAAAACATGATCATCATGCCGGGCGTGGTGGCGCATGCCTTTAATCCCAGCACTTGGGAGGCAGAGGTAGGAGGATTGCCATGAGTTCGAGGCCACCCTGAGACTACATAGTTAATTCCAGGTCAGCCTGGACCAGAGTGAGACCCTACCTTGCAAAACCAAAAAAAATAAAAATAAAAATAAAAAACCATGATCATCACAGAAACAGTAAAAGAAAGAATGCTCTGGTGACATGCACTCATTAAGATTATGGAAGGAAGGGACACTAACTCAAGTGTAAAAACAGAACATGAAGGCTGAAACCTGATCAGTTTTGGAAAAGCAAAGTTTTAGTAAGAGAAAAATAAAAGGAAACACAACTGTGTAAATTATATTTAACAAGTCCAAAAATGGAACCAAGTATATTAAAAGTTCTAATTAAAGCCAGGCGTGACACTCCCAGCACTCAGGAGGCAGAGGTAGAAGGATCGCCCTGAGTTCAAGGCCACCCATAGAATACAGAGTGAATTCCAGGTCAGCTTGGACTAGAGTGAGACCCTATCTGGAAAACAAACACACACACACACACACACACACACACACACACACACACACACACAGAAGGAAACAGGAAGCTGGACTTTAATCCTAGCACACAGAAGGCAGAGATAGCAGGATCACTGTGAGTTCGAGGCCACCGTGAGAGTAGTACAGAGTGAGGTCCAGGTCAGCCTGGGCTAAAGCCAGACCCTACCTTGAAAATAAAAATTAAAATTAAAAAAATAAAAAAAAAAAAGGAAGAAGGGCTGGAGAGATGCTTAGTGAATAAGACACCTGCCTGCAAACCCTAAGGACCCAGGTTCAGTTCCCCAGTACCCACATAAGCCAGCCGCACAAGGTGAACCATGCATCTAGAGTTCATTTGTAGTGGCTGGAGGCCCTGGTGCACCCATTCTATTTTTCTCTATGTCCAACAAATAAATAAATATTTTTTTCAAAAAAAAAAAGGAGGAGCTGAGCTGGGCAATGTGGCGCATGCCTTTAATCCCAGTACTCAGGAGGTAGAGGTAGGAGGATCACTGTGAATTCAAGGCCACCCTGAGACTACAAAGTGAATTTCAGGTCAGCCTGGGCTACAGTGAGACTCTACCTCAAAAAACAATCAAACAAACAAAAGAAAAAAGAAGAAGATGTAGAAGCCAGGCATGGTGCAGCACACTTTTAACCTAGTCCTGAGGAGCATGAGGTAGGAAGATTACTGATTACTAGAGTGACACGCTGCCTAAAAAAGAAAAAGAAGGCAAGCAATTGTTTTAGAAATAAGTTAAAAACAGCTTTCAGGGGCTGGAGAGATGGCTCAGTGATTAAAGCACCTGCCTGCAAAGCCTAAGGACCTGGATTTGATTCTCTAGTACCCACATAAAGCCAGATGCACAAAAGGGAACGTGCATATGGAGTTCATTTGCAGTGGTTGGAGGCCCTGGCATGCCCATTCTCTCTGTTGCTCTTCTCTCTCTCTCTGTTTGCAAAGAAACAAATATGAAATATATTTTTAAAAAACAGCATTCAGAGCTGGAGAGATGGCTTAGTGGTTAAGGCATTTGCCTACAAAGCCAAAGGACCCAGGTTCAATTCTCCAGGTCCCACGTAAGCCAGATGCACAAGGTGACACATTCATCTGGAGTTTGTTTGCAGTGGCTGGAGGCCCTGGCATGCCCATCTCTCTCTCTCTCTCTCTCTCTCTGCCTCCTTCTGTCAAATAAATAAATTAATTAAATATTTTTTTAAAAAACAGCATTCAAGACTGGAGAGATGGCTTAGCGGTAAAGGCGTCTGCCTGCAAAGCCTAAGAACGCCCGACACAAAACTAATGCAAGCACGCAATACTGCGCTTGCCCACATGGGGGTGCACGTGTCTGGAGTTCATTCACAGTGGCTGAGAGGCTGCTGGCACACCCATTCTCTCTCTCTGCCTCTTCCTCTTTGTCTCTGTCTCTCTGTCTGTCTCTCTCAAATAATAATTTTTAAAACCAGCATTCAGATAAAGTATTTAATTATGTGTGCTTCTGATATTGAAAATCCTCTCTAAATTCCAGAGTCCAGCAGCCTATCCATGAAATGACTAAAATGGTTATAACACGAGCGTTTTAACTTCTAGTAGCACAACGGAGTAATCTATAAAAGGTACCTTTGTATACAATTGGTCTTCTGTATACACTTTCTATATTCACATTCTCAGATGCAATAACTCTGACTGAAAATTGCTGAACATGCAAAAGGCTTTTCCCTGCTTATCACTGTTCTCTAAAACAATGCAATGCAACAACTGTCCTGTGTCCATGGTGTTAGGTGTGAGAAGTAATCATGAAGATGACAAATAGACCAGGACAGTTTTGGACATAGGTAAATGCATGGTTTTACCCAAGAGAATTGCACATCCATGGACTTTAATGTCTGGGGACTGGGAAAGGGTTCCTGGAATGGATTATCTATGGATAGCAAAGGAGGACAAATGTATATATGTACATGTGTATCTATGTAAAGACTGTATTTTGAAAAATTAAAGGGAAAATTCCAGTAGCTTAATTGGAAGTGATGGTTTTTATTATCACCTATATACTTATTTCCTAGATGAAAGACATACATCTCAAACTGAATGGGTATAGTCAAGGAAAATAACTGAAGCCAACAATTTAGAAATATACTAATCTAATGGCTTCAAAATTTACAGACTTTAAGCCAGGTGTGGTGGCGCACGCCTTTAATCCCAGCACTTGGGAGGCAGGGGTAGGAGGATTGCCATGAGTTCAAGGCCACCCTGAAACTACAGAGTGAATTCCAGGTCAGCCTGAACTAGAGTGAGACCCTTCCTTGAAAAACCAAAAAAATAATAATAATAATAATTTAAAAATTTAAAAATTACAGACTTTAGCTAGGAGTGATGGTGCAGGCCTTTAATCACAGCACTTGGGAGGTAGAGGTGGGAGAATTGCTGTGAATTAGAGGCCAGGCTGGGACTACAGAGTGAGTTCCAGGGCAGACTTGACTACAGTGAGAACCTATGTAGGAAAAAAAAAAAAAGTAAAAAAGTTACTGTTGGCCAGCTAAAGATTATCTGTTGGTTTAGTCAGGTAACTATCTCCAAAGAAAAGGGACATTTCCATATTGAGGCAGAGGAACTGAGACAGGGTCAGGGCAGGAAATGAATTAACAATCCAATCTTCTAGAGGTGGTACTAGTGAAGTAGGTGTTTAGCACCTTTTTTCTCACTTCCTAAATTGGAGCTCTAGGGTATTGGTTCAGAAAAATCCAGTTCTGTCCTCTGCTCTATTTCAAAACCCAACAGCAAAGCAAAGGAGGTTGGGCTGGAAAGATGGATCAGCAGTTAAGGTGCTTGCTTGCAAAGCCTAATGGCCTGGATTCAACTCCCCAGTACCATGTAGAGCCAGATGCACAAAGTGGTGCATGCATTTAGAGTTTGTTTGCAGCGGCTAGAGGCCCTAGTATGCCCATTCTCTCTGCTTGCAAATTATATATATATATATATATTTTTTTTTTTGAGAGACAGAGAGAGAGGAAGACAGACAGAGATGGGCGCACCAGCAGCCTCTTAGCTGCTGCGAACGAAATCCAGATGTGTGCGACCCCTTGTGATCAAGTGCAGCATTGTGCCCTTGTGTCACTGCATCTGGCTAAACGTGGAACCTGGAGATTGGAACCGCTGGAGAATGAAACCAGCATACTTAGGCTTAGGAGGCAGATGCCTTAACCACTAAGCCATCTCTCCAGCCCATATATATATATATATAAATAATTTTTTTTTAATGAGGCTTTACTCCTTCCTGCCTTCTCATGGGCAGAAGCTCTCTGTACTTTCTCCTTTTTAAATTTTTTTTTTTTTTTTTTTTTGGTTTTGTGAGGTAGGGTCTCACTCTGGTCCAGGCTGACCTGGAATTAACTATGTAGTCTCAGGGTGGCCTTGAACTCATGGCGATCCTCCTACCTCTGCCTCCCGAGTGCTGGGATTAAAGGCGTGCGCCACCACGCCCGGCTTCCCTTTTTAAATTTTTAAAAATATTTTATTTATTATTATTTCAGGGAGGGTGATGCAGATAGAGAGAATGGGCTTGCCACAGAGGGAGTTCAAAGTCAACCTGGGCTACAGTGAGATCCTACCTGTGGTCAGATGTCTTCCATAAATGAATTCATGTGTTCTGAATGTTTGGTCCCCAGATGGTGGCAATTTGGGAGGTGGAACCTTCTAGAGGAGGTGTGTACTGGGGTGGACCTTAAGGTTTATGAACTCCAGGTTGCCAATGCTAATTTGGCTCACTCTCCTGCTGCTGTTTACTACCTGCTGCGGCAGAGATGATGTCCAGCCTCTACTCATGTCCCTGCCATCATGAACCTTCCCTATAAGACTGTAAGCCAAAATATAAACCTTTCCTCCCACCAGTTGCTTCTGGTAGGGTGCTCTATCCCATCAAGGAGAAGGTAATGGCAACACTGCCTCAGGGGGAAAAAAGAATTCCATTTTGATCCTGCTAACTGAAAAAGAGAATTTTCAAATACTTTAAGTCGAAACAATGTTGGGAAACTTACTACACAAAGTACTTCAAACAATGTCCAACTAAATTCCTACAGTTTAGTTTCCCCCTCAATTCACTGCAAATTTGAAACAGCAGCTTGTCTACTCATTATTTACATAATTTCTTCATGACTCATCCCCATTCCAAAGGACAGAGTTCATTTAACAACCAGTTATTATGCCTTTATTTCACTGCTACTTTTATTTGCCTTCTTTAATGAATGAATCATCTCAAAATCAGTTATAATTTAATCAGTTATAATTGTTTCTACGATCTTGCATATAAAGAATGTAGGTCCACAACTACATTCTTTACCACTCTCACACCCAATCAGAAGACATCTAAATTACCAAGAGATTTGTGTCTATAAGAATGCAGCTATCTCACAGACAACCTCCAGACTTAGTTACTAATCTAAAAGTAACTGTGGGGGCTGGAGAGATGGCTTAGTGGTTAAGCGCTTGCCTATGAAGTCTAAGGACCCCGTTTCGAGGCTCGATTCTCCAGGACCCACATAAGCCAGATGCACAAGGGGGTGCATGCATCTGGAGTTCGTTTGCAGTGGCTGGAGGCCCTGGTGCACCCATTCTCTCTCTCTCTCTACCTGCCTATTTCTGTATCTCTCTCTCAAATAAATAAATAAAATATTAAAAGTAACTGTGATTTTTTGACACTAGCTAGTCATCTTAGATTTGTAAATAAAAGGGTGGTATACAGAGTAAAATACTGTAATTCAAGAAAACAGAGTCTAAAAAGATGAGCATGATTACACGGAATGAAATTCCTGAGGGAAAGATGACCAAAGAGGCTAAGCTCTGCAATATTCCCAAGAAAGAAAATGAAGTACTAAACAAATCAGGATGGCAGGGTCATCTAACAGCACAACATAAAAGCAACCTGAGGCCTGATATGGTGGTGCACGCATTTAATCCCAGCACTCAGGAGGCAGAGTAGAAGGATTGCTGAGTTCAAGGCCAGCCTGAGACTATAGAGTGAGCTCCAGGTCAGCCTGGGCTACAATGAGAAGCTACCTAGGAGGGGAAAAAAACTCACAGTATCAGGCTAAGGAGATGGCTGAGTAGTCAAAGGACCTTGCTTGCTTGCAAAGCCTGCCAGCCTGGGTTCAGTTCCCCAGTACTCATACAAAGCTAGATCACAAAGAGTGTTGCACATATATGGCATTCATTTGCAATGGCAAGAAACCCTGGCATACATACACACAATTTTTTTAATAGTCTATATCAGCTGGGCATAGTGGTGCATGCCTTTAATCCCAGGACTTGGGAGGCAGAGGTAGGAGGATTGCCCAGAGTTTGAGGCCACCCTGAGACTACATAGTGAATTCCAGGTCAACCTGAGCTAGAGTGAGACCCTATCTCAAGAAAAAAAAAAAAAATGTGCATCAATTTTTTTTTTGGAGAGAGTCAGAGAGAGACAGAGGGACAGAGAATGGGCATGCCAGCAGCCTCTCAGCGGCTGTGAGCCAACTCCAGACGTGTGCTTCCCCCTTGTGGGCAAGTGTGGCATTGCGCCCTTGCATCACTTTGTGTCTGGCTAAACATGGGACCTGGAGAATCAAACGGGCGTTCTTAGGCTTAGCAGGCAGGCGCCTTAACCGCTAAGCCATCTCTCCAGCCAAGTGTATATCAATTTTGAGACAGATGTTTATAGCTACTGAAAATATTACAGCAAAGAATCTTCAAAAGTTGCCAGGCGTGAGCTGGGCGTGGTGGCACACATCTTTAATCCCAGCACTTGGGAGGCAGAGGTAGAAGGATTGCCATGAGTTTGAGGCCACCCTGAAACTCCATAGTGAATTCCAGGTCAGCCTGAGCTAGAGTGAGACCCTACCTTGAAAACAAAAACAAAAACAAAAATAGTTAGTCCCAGGCTAAGGAGATGGCTCAGTGGATAAAGCAGTTGCCACACAAATGTGAGTATCTGAGTTCAGATCTCAGCACCCATATAAATCCAGACAACATGGTAAGTGGGGATAATCTGCCAGCTCTCAGGTCAGCTAGCCTGGTGAACAGAGTGTTGAACAATGAGACCCTGTTCCAAATGAGGTGAAAGGCGAGAACCAACACTCTGCAACTGCCACACATGTGCCTTGGTACACATGCACTTGCACTCACACATAAGAACACACACCACCATACAGCACTCCCCAGAAGTTGGTCCATTTATATAACACCCAGCACTATGTGCTAAGTACATTTAGTGCTTTACACCCATGGACTTTTTTTTTTTTTTTTTGGCTCATTTCTCCATTTATTAGAATAACCACATTTGGAGAGGCATAAAAGCACTTACGTTTTACATGACTACAAAGTTATCACAAATCCCAAACTTTTTAGTCACAGGTATTTTACCTGCCAAAAGAAAACTTTTCAAAACATCCTAATTAGTTTAATACACAGACCCTGAATATGTGCCAACTAGGTATGTTTAAATGCTTGCACTTCCTGTTCTAGTATCTTCAAGTGGGTTTCAGCATAAAAAGGATTGACATGTACAAGGTCATGATGCCAAACGCTTGGAGGGACAGTGAAATCGATCTGCACCAATGGCAAAGATGCGGTGTACATACAGTTCCCGAGGGACTCACTGGGCCATCTGGGCTTCCATGGCCTGTGCTGTCCAATCAGGGGCCGTCTGGCTAATCTTCTCCAGAAGGATGTTCACTTGGAAACACAGTGACTAGATCTGCTTGTCCCATGTTGGCAGGGCTTCTCTTGTTTCAAAATGAACTATCCCATCAACCTGGTCAATGAATCCATTCAGCCGTCCTTCTGTTACCCTCTGAGATGCTATCTTCTCCACCTTAGCTGCAGGGATCTCTAAAAGAGCTCCAAGTTCTTCAAAGGTAATATGATTATATAACTTGCTTGCTGACAACAAGTTGTGCCCAATAACGGCTCCATCCAAGATGCTGGAACCGTCAGCTGTCGTTGCTTTCTAGTGAGGAATCAACATGGCAGCAAACTCCTGAAGTTGATTTCCCCTGATGATCCTGTCTAGGTACATTTTCTCTAGGATCCCATACGCAACAAGTTGCTGGCATCTTTCATCCTTAAAAAGAGTAGCCAACATTCGAGAACGCTGCTGATCTGCCGATGCTAAGATGATGCAGTGCAAAGGCCTCTAGTCTTTCACTTTTGTAGACTATTGTCTGGTAAGAGAGCTCATTGTACCTTTGTGCAGCTTCAATGACTTTTCTTCTATAATCAAGGACACGTGCATAGCATACCTTATAATGTATTTGTAACTGTTCATTGGTTGATTCATTCTGCAGTAATGATGCCCGGTTGATGTAAGCCTCTGCCTGAACAGGATCATCCTCCTCCAGATACAGCCTAGCAATCTTCAAGTAAGTCTCCAGCTTGTAATCTCCATTGTACTGTTGTACTTTTGTCCTGTTTCCAAGGAATTCTCACCAACACTTGGGCTGCATTTCTCCCATCTTCTTCTTTGTCATATATAGACGCAAAATGCTGTCTTATGGAAGCAACTGCTCCTCAAATGCAATGACTCTCAGCTGGATCTTATCCACGGTGAAATGATAGATGTCTTTGGCTGTGCTACAGGCAGGTTAGGCAGGTGTGTGCAGAAATCAGTCAGCAACTGTCATGAGATCACAAGACTGACATGAGCATTTACCATTGCTTCCACAAACGCTTTCAGTGCTTCTAGTTGTTCTGCCCCAGATAACTGAATGGCTTTTTCCAGGATCTGACGATATTTGCCCACCAGATCTTTATGAGAGTTGCTCGAATTCATGAGCTGGGCCAGACCCTGTGGCACGGCTGCCACCATCTTTCTTCCAGCTCAACCATGGCTACGGGACCTTGGGCAGCCAAAAAGGAAATCCCCATGGACTTTTTTCATTGTTGTTTTTTCAAGGTAGAGGTAAATCAATTGTACTGTGTCCTGCTATTTTTTTTTTTTTTTGTTTTACTATTTTTGCTATTTTATTGTTACAGAAATAAAGAGCTACAGGGTCTTACAGGTTAACCTAGGAATCTATTAAACTATAAATTAGCTTTTATCTTTTTTAAAAGTTGAGAATGACCACATGATAAGCAGACTTCATTTTCCAAATGAAAACCAACTAATACACCTCAACACTATTGTCTGAATTCTGTGCATATACAGCTATAAGCAACTTGATATATGCAGCAGTGTAACGTATTTGTAAAAATGAGTTAAAACAGGGAAGGCAAAGTATTAGTCCTCTTTCCTGAAACCTAATCCCTTTCTGTCGTGGTGTTCTTACTCTCACCTCAACAAACCCAACATGTCTAAATAAACTCCCTACTTTGGGCTGGAGAGATGGCTTAGCAGTTAAAACACTTGCCTGTGAAGCCTAAGGACCTCAGTTCAAGCCTCAATTCCCCAGGACCCACATAAGCCAGATGCACACAGTAGCGCATGCTTCTGGAGTTCATTTGTGGTGGCTAGAGGCCCTGGTGTGCCCATTCTCTCTCTCCCCCTTTCTCTGTCTCTAATAAGTAAATGAATAAAAATAAAAAAACTTTTTAAAAACTCTCCCTACTTTCATAAGCACAAACTCTGCAAAATTCCCACTATTTCCCAGCCACAGCTCAAAATCTTTGTCAGCCATGACACTTCCTCTTCCTGCCACTTCAAGCTCAGCTGATACTACCACAGATACAAAGATCAGCAAATCACATCCCTTGTTTTTTTTTAATATATTTTATTTATTTATTTGAGAAAGTCAGAGAAAGAATGGGTGCACCAGAGCCTCAAGCCACTACAAACGAGCTCCAGACACATGCACCAACTTATGCATCTAGCTTTACATGAGTACTAGGGAACTGAACCTGGGTCCTTGGACTTTTCAGGCAAGCACCTTAACTGTTAAGCCATTTCTTCAGTCCTTGCCCTTTGTTCTTAATACCTGGATATGGTGGCTCACACCTGTAATCCCAGCACCAAATAGCAAAACAAAAGAAAACTCTAGGGCTGGAGAGATGGTTTAGCAGTTAAGCACTTGCCTGTGAAGCCTAAGGACCCTGGTTCGAGGCTTGATTCCCCAGTACCCACATAAGCCATATGTACAAGGTGGCACATGCATCTGAAGTTCGTTTGCAGTAGCTGGAGGCCCTGGAATGCCCATTCTCTCCCTCCCCCTCCCTCTCTTTCTCTGCCGCCTTCTCTCTCTGTTGCTCTCAAATAAATAAAAATTTTAAAATTTAAAAAAACCCACAAAACTAGAAGAAAACTCTATGTTAGAAATAGGGCAAGGAGGGCTAGAAAGATTACTTAGTGGTTAAGACTCTTGCCTGTGAAGCCTAAGGACCCAAGTTCAATTCCTCAAGACCCAAATAAGCCAGATGCACAAGGTGGCACATGAGTCTGGAGTCCATTAGTAGTGGCTAGAGGCCCTGGTGTGTCCATTTTATTCCTTCCTTCCTTCCTTCCTTCCTTCCTTCCTTCCTTCCTTCTTCTCTTTCTTTCTTTCTTTCTTTCTCTATGTCTCTCTTTCTGTATTTCAAATAACTAATTAAATTTTCTTTAAAAAACAGGGGGCTGGAAAGATGGCTCAGTGGTTAAGACACTTGCTTACAAAGCCTGATGGCCCAGGTTCAATTCCCCTGCACCCACATAAAGCCAGACGCACAAAGTGGCACATGCACCTGGAGTTCATTTGCAGCAGCTGGAGGCTCTGGTGCACATTCTGTCTTCTCTCGACCTCTCTCTGCTTGCAAAAAAAAATAAAAAGAAAGAAAAAAAAAAAAGGAAAAATGTTTTTTAAAAAATAAGGCAAGTGCCGGGCGTGGTGGTGCACGCCTTTAATCCCAGCACTCGGGAGGCAGAGGTAGGAGGATCGCTGAGAGTTCGAGGCCACCCTGGGACTACATAGTTAATTCCAGGTCAGCCTGGACCAGAGTGAGACCCTACCTCGAAAAACCAAAATAAATAAATAAATAAATAAGGCAAGTAGCCATCACCATGAAAAAAGTACAGTGTTACCAAGGTGCTTCAGACAGGGAATCAAAGCAGGTTTTATGAAGATGCCAGATGCTGAGAAAATAGGGACCAAAATGAGCAAGAGGGGCATTTTAGACTGAAAAATAAAACAAACAAACAAAAAAAAATAAGAGCTGGGTGTGGTGGCGCAGGCCTTTAATCCCAGCACTCAGGAGGCAGAGGTTGGAGGATCACTCTGAGTTCAAAGCCACTCTTAGAATAGAGTGAATTCCAGGTCAGTCTGGGCTAGAGTGAGACCCTACCTTGGGTGGGGGGGGGGTTATAAGTAGAAACAAGGATATAGTTGGAAAGTGGGAACTGTACCTGATCATCTTTGAGTGCCTCTGATTATGGAAGCAAAAGAGGTGCTCATGGTCTCTACAGAAACATATGCAGTAGTTAAAAGCCTGGATCAACTCTGTGGGTCAGGTATGGGACTGTATTAGTTAACATATACTACGAAGTGCCCAGGAGAGTATCTGCAACAAAGTACATGCTATAGTGTTTACTATGATTATATTTGTCCTTGTAGAGAGATGGACTAGGATGGAAAACTGCTCTGCTTTCTGCCTGCCTTTACACATGCCATTCCACCTTCAAGGACAAGGACTGCCCAAGACCTCCTGGTTATTTAAATACCCAGTACTTAATGATCTGCAAACTCCACCTCCTTTCTGACCAACTGATCTACTTTATCTTCCCAAAGTACAGGTAGTTCACAGATAAAATATTTTTTCCTGAAGCAAAATACAACTCCTTTGAATATTCAGTACAAGTTTCTTCTAGTCCACAAAACTTCAATCATCCTTGTTGTTAACCCATCTGGAATGAAGTCCGGTGGTTTATGAATACCTACGAGAATATTATGGATTATTTAGGGTAAGATAAAGATTTGGGCTGGAGAGATTCAGCAGTTAAGGCGCTTGCTGGTGTGAACCAAAGTTCCCAGAAAAGCACTGTATCTGCTGCACCTACTTCCAGCAAGAGTGAATGAACTGACAAACTCCTGTGACCAGAGAGGGGTAGACTGTTGCAAGGTCAGAGCCAAATTACCTTGAACTACCTTTAGCCCCTTAATAGCCATTTATTTGCCCACCTTTGTGCCTGAGCTAATATCCACATGACTGTCAGTTGAGCAGGTACAACCTTTTTTGGAATGTACTAGCAGACCACCAGCTTCTAGCAACCCAAAGGCTAAGAATGTCATCAGATAGCATCTGAAACCTATGGTGGAGACATCTCCCACTACCTGATGGTCAGCCAATGTATTTGAAAGTGCCTTGATTTATGACTTTCTTCAGTTCTGTAACTATAAAACTTTCATGAAATTGTTAACATGCTGGAACATGAATTTTAGGTAACTTAAATCTGTGCTCCCAAACCGTGGCCATTCATACTTGGCTCCAGACAATCTCTTCTCACCTTTGAGGTGACAGCTGTGTCTTTTGCATCAACACTTGCAAAGCCTGACAGCCCAAGTTCAATTCCCCAGTACCCATGTAAAGCCAGATGCCTAAAGTGGTGCATGTGTCTAAAGTTCATGTGCACTGGCAGGAGGCCCTGGTATGCCATACTCACTCTCTGCCTGCCTCTTTCTCTGTCTTTCTCATTCTCTCTCTCTCAAATAAATGTATAAATAAGATATTTTTTTAAAAAGATATTTACTGGGCTGGAGAGTTGGCTTAGCGGTTAAGGTGGCTGCCTGCAAAGCCTAAGAATACCCGTTTGATTCTCCAGGTCCCACGTTTATCCAAACACAAAAGTGACACAAGCGTTCAATGCTGTACATGCGCACAAGGGGGCACACACATCTGGAGTTTGTTCACAGGAACTGAGAGGCCACTGGCGCACCCATTCTTTCTCTGTCTCTATCTCTCTCTCAAATTAAAAAAAAAAAAAGATATATGCTTTAACAAAATGATGGAATTTTATAAAACAGTCACATTTTTGGATACTGAAGTCAGAGCACTTCTTTTTTATTTTTCTGAGATAGAGTCTTACTGTAGCCCAGGCTGACCTAGAACTTACTCAGTAGTTCCAGGCTGGCCTCAAACTCACAGCAATTCTACTCTTTGCCGTCCGAGAACTGGGATTAAAGGTGTGTGCATGACACCTGGCCATGGCCAGCCACTCTTAGAACAGAGTGAATTCCAGGTCAGTCTGGGCTAGAGTGAGACCCTACCTTGGGTGGGGTGGGGGGGGTTATAAGTAGAAACAAGGATATAGTTGGAAAGTGGGAACTGCACCTGATCATGTTTGAGTGCCTCTGATTATGGAAGCAAAAGAGGTGCTCATGGTCTCTACAGAAACATATGCAGTAGTTAAAAGCCTGGATCAACTCTGTGGGTCAGGTATGGGACTGTATTAGTTAACATATACTAGAGAAGTGCCCAGGAGAGTATCTGCAACAAAAGTACATGCTATAGTGTTTACTATGATTATATTTGTCCTTGTAGAGAGATGGACTAGGATGGAAAACTGCTCTGCTTTCTGCCTGCCTTTACACATGCCATTCCACCTTCAAGGACAAGGACTGCCCAAGACCTCCTGGTTATTTAAATACCCAGTACTTAATGATCTGCAAACTCCACCTCCTTTCTGACCAACTGATCTACTTTATCTTCCCAAAGTACAGGTAGTTCACAGATAAAATATTTTTTCCTGAAGCAAAATACAACTCCTTTGAATATTCAGTACAAGTTTCTTCTAGTCCACAAAACTTCAATCATCCTTGTTGTTAACCCATCTGGAATGAAGTCCGGTGGTTTATGAATACCTACGAGAATATTATGGATTATTTAGGGTAAGATAAAGATTTGGGCTGGAGAGATTCAGCAGTTAAGGCGCTTGCTGGTGTGAACCAAAGTTCCCAGAAAAGCACTGTATCTGCTGCACCTACTTCCAGCAAGAGTGAATGAACTGACAAACTCCTGTGACCAGAGAGGGGTAGAATGTTGCAAGGTCAGAGCTAAATTACCTTGAACTACCTTTACCCCCTTAATAGCCATTTATTTGCCCACCTTTGTGCCTGAGCTAATATCCACATGACTGTCAGTTGAGCAGGTACAACCTTTTTTGGAATGTACTAGCAGACCACCAGCTTCTAGCAACCCAAAGGCTAAGAATGTCATCAGATAGCATCTGAAACCTATGGTGGAGACATCTCCCACTACCTGATGGTCAGCCAATGTATTTGAAAGTGCCTTGATTTATGACTTTCTTCAGTTCTGTAACTATAAAACTTTCATGAAATTGTTAACATGCTGGAACATGAATTTTAGGTAACTTAAATCTGTGCTCCCAAACCGTGGCCATTCATACTTGGCTCCAGACAATCTCTTCTCACCTTTGAGGTGACAGCTGTGTCTTTTGCATCAACACTTGCAAAGCCTGACAGCCCAAGTTCAATTCCCCAGTACCCATGTAAAGCCAGATGCCTAAAGTGGTGCATGTGTCTAAAGTTCATGTGCACTGGCAGGAGGCCCTGGTATGCCATACTCACTCTCTGCCTGCCTCTTTCTCTGTCTTTCTCATTCTCTCTCTCTCAAATAAATGTATAAATAAGATATTTTTAAAAAAAGATATTTGCCGGGTGTGGTGGCGCACGCCTTTAATCCCAGCACTCGGGAGGCAGAGGTAGTAGGATCGCCGAGAGTTCGAGGCTACCCTGAGACTACATAGTTAATTCCAGGTCAGCCTGGACCAGAGTGAGACCCTACCTCGAAAAACCAAAAAAAAAAAATAAATAAAAATAAAAAAGATATTTACTGGGCTGGAGAGTTGGCTTAGCGGTTAAGGTGGCTGCCTGCAAAGCCTAAGAATACCCGTTTGATTCTCCAGGTCCCACGTTTATCCAAACACAAAAGTGACACAAGCGTTCAATGGTGTACATGCGCACAAGGGGGCACACACATCTGGAGTTTGTTCACAGGAACTGAGAGGCCACTGGCGCACCCATTCTTTCTCTGTCTCTCTCTATCTCTCTCTCAAATTAAAAAAAAAAAGATATATGCTTTAACAAAATGATGGAATTTTATAAAACAGTCACATTTTTGGATACTGAAGTCAGAGCACTTCTTTTTTATTTTTCTGAGATAGAGTCTTACTGTAGCCCAGGCTGACCTAGAACTTACTCAGTAGTTCCAGGCTGGCCTCAAACTCACAGCAATTCTCCTCTTTGCCGTCCGAGAACTGGGATTAAAGGTGTGTGCATGACACCTGGCCATGGTCACTTAAAAAAAAAATTTTTAATCAGGCATGGTGGCGCATGCCTTTAATCCCAGCACTTGGGAGGCAGAGGTAGAAGGATTGCTGTGAGTTTGAGGCCACCTGAGAATACAGAGTAAATTCCAGGTCAGCCTGGGTAGAGTAAGACCCTACCTCGGAAAAAAAAAAATTTAACCCAGGCCCAGAAAGCCAAGCACCACATGTTCTCTCTCATATGTGGATCCTAACTACAAATGTTTGGACTTTTATGTGAGTTGGAATAAAACATGGTACCAGAATCCAGTAAGCTAGAAAGGGGCTATAAAGGAGGGAGGGGTGGGGAGGACTTAAGGAGATGGTACTGCATATATGTAAGTAGATGAACAGATTATTGGGGGTAGAAAGGCTTAAGTGAGGTCAAGGGAAGAGAATGAGTAAAGGAAGGGTGGGGAAAGGTTAATGAAAATCTAAGAGGGTATGAATAAGTCATATGGAAACCTACTTTTCTGGACATTGGCATACCCAGAAGCCAGAGATTGTTACTATAAAATTCTCAGTGCCAGGGATGGGATACCTTCCAGTGAGTTGTTAGCCAGGGAGGTCCCTGATGCCCCCCAAAACATTGCAGGCCACTGCCAAGGCTCTTGGTTTCCCACCAGGAATAGATGGTAAGACCCTATTGCTAAAGACTCCACATGCTTGGGACTACAAGGTCACTGAGAAATCTTGCTAGAGCTGAGCTGAAAACCTCCTCCATGTAGACCA
The DNA here is from genome assembly GCA_036365145.1 of Orientallactaga sibirica. NCBI lineage: Eukaryota > Metazoa > Chordata > Mammalia > Rodentia > Dipodidae > Orientallactaga > Orientallactaga sibirica. The sequence goes on from JAEOAD010000888.1 coordinate 2,036,779, forward strand.
GCTGACAGAAAGTTGCATGCCACTCCATGTGAGAGAGAAGTCATCAGTGGAAATAAACAACAGTGGACACTGCAAGCTTTAAGTTGGGCCAGCCAGACCAAATGAGCCAACAAGTACAATAGTGGTATGTCCATTATAGGAGAAACCAAACACTCTCTAACTGGACTGAGGCCTACTCCATGGGATACATGCCGGATACTGAAGACCTATGACGGGGGAAATCCTGTGCCCTAGGGGTGTAACACCTGCTGGTGTCTCACTAAATGCACATATTATGCTCATCAAATTGCCCAGTAAGCACCGCTATTAATGTTCAAACCCATATATTAATGCTACTCTCACTTTTGGTTAGAGAAGCATCTCTTTTAAATGGTGGTAACCACTGGGATGACTCAAAAGTGACCACAGTGCTGAGAAGAAGTGACAGAGGAGTGCTTAGCACTGAAACATCTCTATCACACCTTCCAAGGCTCAGGGTCCATTGGGGAAGAGGTAGCATAAAGAATGTAAGAAAAGCCGGGCGTGGTGGTGCACACCTTTAATCCCAGCACTCGGGAGGCAGAGGTAGGAGGATCACCGAGAGTTCGAGGCCACCCTGAGACTACATAGTTAATTTCAGGTCAGCCTGGACCAGAGTGAGACCCTACCTCGCAAAACAAAAAAAAAAAAAAAAAAAAAAAAAAAAGAATGTAAGAGCCAAAGGAAGGTTAAGACTCCTTACAATGCAATCTTCCAGACACAAAATGGCCTGGATATCCATGATCTCGCAGTGCTTGGCACTACCTGCACAATTCCATCATAATAGGAGGAAAAGATGATGACATCAAAATAAAAGAGAGACTGATTTAGAGGGAAAGGAATATGATGGAAAGTGGAGCTATGAAGGGGAAAGGGGGGGAAATTATCATGGCTTATTGTCTATAATTATGGAAGTTGTCAATAATAAAAAAACTTAATAAATATTTTATTTATTTGAGAGAGAGACAAAGAGGCTGATAGAATGGGTGTGCCAGGGCTTCTAGCAACTGCAAACCAAGTCCAAGCACATGTGCCACCTTGTGCATCTGGCTTATGTGGGTACTGGGAAATCAAACCTAGGGCCTTAGGTTTCGCAGGCTAGCCCCTTAACCACTAAGCCCAACATTTTTGATAGTCTAAAAGGTCTTGGAGAATTTTACCTTTGTAAATTAGTTAACTGGTCAGTATAGCTGATCTGAATATGGTCTTTTTGTTTATTTGTTTTATTGAAATAGGGTCTTAATCTAGCCAAGGCTGACTGGAACTCAGTCTATAGTCCCAGGATAGCCTTAAATTCAGGCAATCCTCCTACTCAACCTTCTGAGAGTGCGTACCACCATACCCAGCTTAAAAAAAATAAAGAATGTTTATAGGGGCTGAAATTAGGGCTCAGCAGTTAAAGGCACTGCTTACAAAGCCTGCAGGCTGGGGTTCAACTCCCCAGCCACCTACATAAAACCAGATGGGCCTTTGTTTGCAGCAACAAGAGACTACAGTATACCACCCTCTGCACACATATGTGCAAATAAATAAATGCATAAAATTTGAAATAAAAAAAATGAAAGAACCAGGCGTGGTGGCACATGCCTTTACTCTCAGCACTCGGGAGGCAGAGGTAGGAGGATTGCCATGAGTTTCAGGCCACCCTGAGATTACATTGTCAATTTCAGGTCAGCCTGGGCTAGAGTGAGGCCCTACCTTGAAAAACTGAAAGAAAGAAAGAAAGAAAGAAAGAAAGAAAGAAAGAAGGGAGGGAGGGAGGGGGGAGGGAGGGAGGAGGAGGGAGGGAGGGGGGAGGGAGGGAGGGAGGGGAGGGGGGGGAGGGAGGGGGGGGGGGGGAGGGAGGGGAGGGGAGGGAGGGGAGGGAGGGGGGGGGAGAGGGGAGGGGGGGGGGGAGGGGGGAGGGAGGGGGAGGGGAGGGAGGGGAGAGGGAGGGAGGGGGGAGGGAGGGAGGGGGGGGGGGGAGGGGAGAGGGAGGGGGAGAGGGGGAGAGGGAGGGGGAGGGAGGGAAGGAAGGAAGGAAGGAAGGAAGGAAGGGAGGGAGGGAGGAAGGAAGGAGGAAGGAAGGAGGAAGGAAGGAGGAAGGAAGGAGGAAGAGGGAGGGAGGGAAGGAGGGAAGGAGGGAAAGAAAAAGAGAAAGAAAGAGAAAGAGAAAAAGAACATCTATTACCATAGCTGACAGTAGACCTAAGGACATTCCCAGTAAATGTCTTAGTATGAACACTGCAAACAGGAAGAGCTTATTTGACTTACTCAACTGCACTTTTCTGTATTCTATTTGATCTCTACTATAGTAGGATGTGGCTCTTAGTTGAACAGATCTATATTAAAAGTTAACAGCTGCCTTTTGCTCAATATGTACAACAGCAAGTGTCAAAATGCCAAATGTGACATTTTATTTATAGCAAAGCTAGTATGAAGAGACATAAAAAGTTTAGGCTTTTTCTAATTAAAAACAAATAAATGAAAGCAATAATGCAAAGAAATGTGTCTGCTCCAAAAGTGGCCTGGAGTTACACACTGAAACTTCATGGAAGTAAATCACACATGCCACTTAGGACTTACAAATACATGTATCACTCACAGCAACACCCAGACCCAGATGGACCTGATTTTGTCAGTTCTAAAGCATAAATCCCAAAGGATCATCACGTTCTACTTGCTCATACAATATATGGCAAGTATTCTCCTCTGCAGAGTTAAGCAGAGAATACACAGTAATTACATAGATAAATTACTGAAAAGTAACATTCCTATATAATCCAGGTATCTTTCCTTTTTCTTCCCACACCCCTAGTGAATTAAACCACAGAAATATATTTCCTTGGGCTGCAGAGATGGCTCAGCAGTTAAGACTCTTGCCTGCAGAGTCTAACGACCTGGGTTCGATTCTCAAGTACCCACATAAAGCCAGTTGCACAAAGTGGCGCATTCACCTGGAGTCCATATGCAGCAGCTGGCACACCCATTCTCTCTCTCTTCTATCTTTTCTACCTGCTTGCAAATATTTTTTAAAAAAATAATATACTTTCTCATAATTCTAAAACTGAGCAGACCTATGTCAGGATGTCAACGGGGTCAGTTTCTAGTGAGGGAGGGTCCTCGTACTAGCATTCAGAGGGCTTCTAGACTGGGCCCTCAAATGGGAGAAGGGAGTTAAGGAAGGAGAGAAAAAAGAGAGAGACTTTCACCAATCAAAGGATGAAATCACCACTACTGTCAATTTGTTGTTACTAAGCAGAACAGGTTTTGTAATTCTTAAGCTCTTTAAAGGCTAGTTGCTTAGCTCGGCAAAGAATTTAAAAAATACTTTTAAAATAAAGCTCTAAAAAACCAGGCATGGAGGCACACACCTTCCCTAGCACTCTAGAAACTGAAGTAAGATGACTGCACTGAAGCTGGGCATGGTAGTCCACACCTTTAATCCCAGCATTGGAGGGTAGAAGAAGATCACCAGAGTTCAAGGCCACCCTGAGACTACATAGTGAATTCCAGGTAAGCCTAGGCCAGAGTGAGACCCTGCCTTGAAAAAAAAAAAAAAAAAAAAAACATAAAATTTAAAAAAAGATGACTGCAATGAGTTCAAGGCCAACCTGGGGTAAAAGAACTAGTGAAACCCTAACTCAAAAAAAAAATTGCTGGGTGTGGTGGCGCACGTCTTTAATTCCAGCCACCCTGAGAATAGGGTGAATTCCAGGTCAGCCTGGGCAAGAATGAGTAAGGCCTTACCTCAAAAAAACAAGAAATCTTTCTGGAGCTGAGCTGAAAGCCTCCTCCATGTGGACCAGCTGAAGGAAAGCTGGAAAAAGCTATACTACATGTAGTTCAATGGGAGAGAGAGAAATCACCAGTGAAGATACTCAACAGTGGACACTGCAAGCCTTAAATTTGGCCAGCCAGGCCAAATGAGCCAACACAACAGTGGCATGACTGTTATGGGGGAACCCAACTGCTCTCTAATTGGACTGGAGGCCCGCTCCATGGGACAGAATACATCCCTGATACTGAAAACCTACAACAGGGGTAGTCACGAGCCCCTAGGGGTGTAACATCTGCTGGTGTCTGGCAAAATGTATATACTATGCTCACCAAACTGCCCAGTAACCACTTCTCTTAATGTCCACACCCATATATTAATGTACTCTAACTTTTGGTTACAGAAGCTTCTCTTTTCAGATGGCGGTGACCTTGGGATGACTCAGAAGGCACCATGGTACTGAGAAGAAATGACAGAGAAGTGCTCAGCACTGAAATATCTCAAACACACCTTCCAAGGCTCAGGGTCCATTGGGAAGAAGGGGCGGAAAGAATGTAAGAGCCAAAGGAAGGGTAGGGCTCCCTACAACGTGCTCCTCCAGACACAAAATGGCCTGGATATCCATGACCTTGCATTGTCTGACACTACCTACACACGACCATCATAATAGTAGGAAAAGATCATAACATCAAAATAAAAGAGAGACTGATTGACAGGGGGAGGGGATATGATGTAGCGTTTCAAAGGGGAAAAGTGTGGGGCAGGAAGGAATTACCATGGGGTATTGTCTACAATTATGGAAATTGTCAATTAAAAATAAATAAAAATAAATATTTAGGGGGTGGAGAGATGGCTTAGCACTTAAGGTGCTTGCCTGCAAAGCCAAAGGACCCTGGTTCAATTCTCTAGGACCCACGTAAGCCAGATGCACAAGGGGCACATGCATCTGGAGTTCGTTTGCAGTGGCTAGAGGCCCTCGCATGCCCATTCTCTCTCTGTCTACCTCTCTTTTATCTCTCTCTGCTTGCAAATAAATATATGTATATATTTTAAAAAATAAAATGTTAAAAATGAATAAATAAATAAAATAGTAGCTATAGAGCTCAAAATAAAACATTCTCAGCTGGGCGTAGTGGCGCACGCCTTTAATCCCAGCACTCGGGAGGCAGAGGTAGGAGGATCACCGAGAGTTCTAGGTCACCCTGAGACTACATAGCTAATTCCAGGTCAGCCTGGGCCAGAGTGAGACCCTACCTCAAAAAAATAATATTAATAAAAATAAAAAAAATAAAAATTAAACATTCTCACAATCAAATGGATATGAACACCATGTTGATATAAACCACCCTAACTAAGCAGGTGCCACATCTGATGCCACACAGCCTAACCTCCTGGGTACAGAGGGGAGAATGTAAGGTAAGGTCAGTATATAAAAGCAGCTTGCTCAGTTAAGCTCTTATTTATAATTCAGTGACAACAATTTTATAAATAACAACATTTCATTATGTGCCCAAATTTCCTCTATAAAAACTACAAGTGCCAGGCGTGGTGGCACACGACTTTAATCCTAGCACTCAAGAGGCAGAGGTAAGAGGATCACCATGAGTTCAAGGCCACCTTGAGACTACATAGTGAATTCCAGGTCAGCCTGGGCTAGTGTGAAACCCCACCTTGAAAAACAAAAACAAAAAAAAACTACAAGCAATGGCAAACTGGTACTGAAATGAGGTGTGGGAAAACAATTTCACATTTGTATTACAGAAGCTAAGGGTAGTTAAAAGAAATTTTATACAGCTTGTGAGGTTTTATTAAGAAATAACTATCTGATGTGGTACATTTACACAATGGAGTTCTATTCAGTGGTAAAGAAAAATGAACTTATGAAATTTGCAGGGAAATGGATGGATCTGGAAAAGATTATATTAAGTGAGGTAACCCAGGCTCAGAAAGCCAAACATCACATGTTTTTTCTCTCATATGTGTATCCTAGCTACAAATGTATAGACTTATGTGTGAACTGGAACCAAAAATAGGTACCAGAAACCAGTAAGCTGGTAAAAGGCTATAAGGGAGGCAGGAGAGGGAAGGATTTAAGTATATAGTATTGCACATATGTAAGTAGAAGAACAGATTACAGGGAGGGGAATGGCCTAAGTGAGGCCATGGGAAGAGAATGCATAAAAGAAGGGCAGGGGGAGGTCAATCAAAATTCAAGATAGTGTGAATAAAACTTATGTAAACCTACTTTTTTGAATAATGGCACATCCAGAAGCTGTAGACTGTTACTAGAAAATTTTCAGTGCCTGGGATGGGATACCTTCCAGTGAGTTGTTGGCCAAGGAGGTCCTGGTAGCCTCCAAAACATTAAAGGCTATTGCCAAAGCCCTTGGTTGCCCTTGAGAAACAGATGGTAAGACCCTATTACTGAAGACATCTCTTGCCTGAGAGGCAAGGTCACTGAGAAAGCAAGCTGGTGCTGAGCAGAAAACCTTCTCCCTGTAGACCAGCCAACTGAAAGCTGGAAAAAGCTGCACTGCATGCAGCCGTATGGGAGACAGAAGTCATCAGCAGTGAAAACAGTGGACACTGAAAATTCAAGTTTGGCCAGACAGGCCCAGTAACTGAACGGGTGCAATAGTAGCCTGTCTGCTCTTGGGGTAACCAACTGCTCCATAATTGGACTGAAGGCCCTCTCTATGGGAGGGAATACATACCTGGTACTGAGAAGCCTAAGCAAAAGTCTATGGCAGGGGAGGTCATGAGCCTTGCAGGTATAAAGCCTGCGCTTGTCTGGTTAAATGTATATATTATTCCCACCAAGCTGCCCTGAAAGCACTACACTTAATGTTCATATTCACATATTAATGCTACTCTCACTTCTGGTTAGAGAAGCTTCTCTTTTCAGGTGCCGATGACCACTGGGATGACCCAAAAGGCAACATAGTGCTGAGAAGAAGGGATGGAGGAGTGCCCAGCACTGAAACACCTCTGTCACACTCTCCAAGGCTCAGGGACCACTGCGGAAGAGGGGGCAGATAAAATGGAAGAGCCAAAGGAAGGGTATGACTCCTTACAATGCAACTGCCCAGACAGAAATTGGCCTCGATATCCATGACCTCGCAGTGCCTAGCAATACCTTCGCAAGACTCTCATAACAGAAGAAAAAGATGATGACATCAAATTAAAAGAGAGACTAGGTCTGGAGAGGTGGCTTAGCGGTTAAGGCGCCTGCCTCCTAAGCCTAAGAACCCAGTTCCAATCTCCAGGTCCCACGTTTAGCCAGATGCAAAGTGACGCAAGGGCGCAATGCCGCACTTACCCACAAGGGGGCGCACACATCTGGATTTCGTTCACAGCAGCCGAGAGACTGCTGGCGCGCCCATTCTCTATCTGTCTCCCTCTCCCTCTCTCTCTCTCTCTCTCTAAAAATAAAAAAAGAGAGAGAGAGACTAATGGAGAGAGGGAGGGGATATGATGGAGATTGGAGTTCTAAAGGGGAATGGGGGGAGGGGAGGGAAATATGCATTTTTGTATGTAAGTATAGAAGTTATCAATAAAAAAAAGAAATAACTATCTGGGATTGAGAGATGGTTCAGTGATTAAGGCACTTGCTTACAAAGCCCAAGGACCCAGGTTCAACTCCCCAGTACCCATATATAAAGCCAGCTGAACTAGGTGGCACATGTGTCTGGAGTTCATTTGCAGTGGCAAGAGGTCCTAGTACACCCATTTTCTTTCTTTCTCTCCCTCTTCCTCCCTCCCCTCTCAAATAAATAAATAAATAAATGACAATATTTTTAAAAAGAAAGAAAAGAACTGGGCTGGAAAGATGGCTTAGTGGTTAAGGCGTTTGCCTGCAAAGCCAAAAGACCCCGGTTCGATTTCCCAGGACCCATGTAAGCCAGAATGCACAGGGTGGCACATGCATCTGGAATTCATTTGCAGTGGCTGGAGGCCCTGGCAAGCCCATTCTCTCTCTTTTGACTCTCTCAAATAAAAAAGGGGGGGTGGAGGCTGGAGAGCTGGCTTAGCAGTTAAGGTGCTTGCCTGCAAAGCCAAAGGACCCAGGTTCAATTCCCCAGGACTCACATAAGCCAGATGCACAAAGGAGCACACACACCTGGAGTTTGCTTGCAGTGGCTAGAGGCCCTAGTGCACCCATACTCTCTCTCTCTCTAAAATAAATAAATAAAAATAAAAATATTTAAAAAAAACACAAGACTACAGAATGAGTTCCATGTGGCCTAGGCTGGGTAAGATGCTACCTTGAAAAAGAGAAAAAATAACATGATGTGGTGCACACCTGTAATTTCAGTACTTGGGAGATAAAAGCAGGAAAATCAGCAGTTCAAGGTCATCCTCTGCTATAAAACAGGCTTGAGGGCAGCCTGGGCTACATGTGACCTTTTCTCAAAATAATAATAATTTTGAACTAAATGACTTTCACAATCCATTTTTCAGTCTCTAGGAAACAGGAAGCCTGAGCCTACATAACTGCTGGAGATGCTGAAGCTCAAATGGCATGACCTTTATGCCTAAGCATTCCTTGCTGGAAACCAGCCATGGTGGCGCATGCAGAGGTAGGAGGATCACCATGACTTAGAGGCCACTGAGCTACGTAGTGAATTCCAGGTCAGCCTGGACTAGAGTGAAATTCTATCTCCAAAAAAAGAAACAAAGAAAAAGAATTCCTTACTGGAGAGACAGACGGCTTAACAGTTAAGGCACTTGCCTGTGAAGCCTAAGGACTCATGTTTGACTCTCCAGGTCCCACATAAGCAATGACACAAGCACACAAGGGGGGAACATGCATCTGGAGTTCAACTGCAGTGGCTGGAGGCCCTGTCACGCCAATTCTCTCTCTCTCTCATTAAAAAAAGAAAAAGAAAAAAGCCCGGCGTGGTGGCGCATGCCTTTAACCCAGCACTCGGGAAGCAGAGGTAGGAGGATCACCATGAGTTCAAGGCCACCCTGAGACTACATAGTGAATTATAGGTCAGCCTGGACCACAGTGAGACCCTACCTCAGGAAAAGGAAAGAAAAAAAGAAAAAAGAAAAGAAGAGAAGGGAAGGGAAGGGAAGGGAAGGGAAGGGAAGGGAAGGGAAGGGAAGGGAAGGGAAGGGAAGGGAAGGGAAGGGAAGGGAAGGAAGGGAAGGGAAGGGAAGCGAAGCCAGTCTATTGGGCTTGCCTCAAAAAAAAAATTCCTGCAACCTAAGAATGACCATGTGGCTACTAGTGACTCTGGGACTTACCTACATGTTGGCTGGCCCCAAGACCTGTGACCCTTTCCATTCTGCTTGGCTGCCTTTCACTTAAAACCCTCTTCAGTGTGTTCCTAAGACATACAAAGCAGATGTACTCCTTGCATGTGGCACTTACATGTGGCTGATAAGTTGATATTACCACTACAATTTGCTGTGCAGTCTCTCTGCCCAGATTGGACCCAGCTGGGTTTCAAGAATATTCAACCACAGACACACCATGTTGCCTTAAGTCTCTTTAGAACAAGGAAGAGCATAAGTAAACATGACAGATAATACAAAAGAAAGCCACTAAAAACTTCAGATGTTTTGACTTAAAAAAAATTTATTAGGGGCTGGAGAAATGGCTCAGTGGCTAAGGCACTTGCATGCAAAGCCTAATGACCTGGGTTCAACTCCCCAATTTTACCCACATAAAGCCAGATGCAAAGTGGCACATGCATCTGGAGTTCATTTGCAGTGGCTGGAGGCCCTAGTGCACGCATATTCTCTCTCTTCCCTTGCAAATAAATAAATAAATAAATTTTCAGCTAGGTGTAGTGGTACATGCTTTTAACTGCAGCACTCAGGAGGCAGAAGAGGATCACTGTGAGTTCAATGACAGACTGAGACTACATCGTGAATTCCAGGTCAGCCTGGACTAGAATGAGACCCTACCTCAACCCCCCCCCAAAAAGTAATAATTTTTAAAAGTTTATTAGCATACAAAGGATTGGGTTTCATTATGGTATTTTCTTCTTTTTTGCACGCACACATGCCCACACGTGTGTGGGGTATGATTTGTGGTATATGCACATGTGTGTAGAGAAGCGCACACCCCATGCACATGCACACAGAGGCCAGAGAAGAACATCAGGTGTCCTTCTCATTGCTCATCTGTGTATTGCTGAGCCAAGATCTCTCCCTCATCTTAGAGCTGCTGTCCTTCAGCAAACACCAGTGAATCTTCTTTCCAACCACCCACAACCATCCCATCCCCACAGACTGGGGTTACAGACACATGCCCACCCCCAGCTTTTTACATGGATTCTGGGGAGCCAAACTTGCCAGTCTCCAGATGGAGGCTCTCATGCAGCAAACACCTTTAACTGCTGAGCCATCTCTCCAACCCCCAGTATGGTGTTTTCAAACGTTTTGTTTTTACTTTTTATATAATAATAATTATGACTAATGTCTGGACATTTACTATGTATTAGACAATATGCTATATTTATACATATTTACTATGTATCAAGCAACCCTCACATGCCATATTTTATTTCTTCATAACCACCCTTTGAGATAAGTATGTCATTTCTACTTTATAGCTGAAAAATCATTACATGACTCAAATCATAAAGCTAATAAAGAGAATCAAATCTAGATATGCCTGACACCAACACCTACACTGCAACTCCAATACAACCTCAGTATTTATCAGGCAAAGGGTTAACCAATGGCATTGTCGTAGTCACTGTAGGCTAAACAGTAGAAGACTGATGTGACTATTACTATGCCCTTTCTATTAGGGCCCTGGCAACTCAGTAACAATGGTTCAGCAAGTGTTGCCACTCTAATGGATGCCCCAGCATCAGTCTGTAAGTTCTGAATTTCCTTCTTCAGTGACTTCTACTTACTATGCCTTCTGTTCACATTCTTAGAATCAATTTATCCCTACAAACCTTATGGGCCTACTAACTTACATCCGTCTTACAGAAGTGGTTATCTCAGGTTGGAGAGATGGCTCAGTAGTTAAAGTTGCTTGTTTATAAAGCCTGCCAGTCTGGACAAAGCCAGATGCACAAAGTGGTGCATAAATCTGGAGTTTGTTTCCAGTAACAGGAGACTCTGGTACATCCATGCTCTCTCAAATAAAAATATTTTTAATATTTTATTTATTTAATTTATTTGCGAGCAAGAGAAAGAGGCAGATAGAGAAAGAGAGAAAGAATATGGGCATGCCAGGGCTTCTAGCCACTGCAAATGAACTCCAAATGCATGTGCCACCTTGTGCAATCTGCCTTATGTGGGCACGGGGGAATCAAACCTGGGTCCTTAGGCTTCAGGCAAGCGCCTTGACTGCTAAACCATCTGTCCAGCCCTAGAAATATTTTTTAAAAAAATAAGTCGTTATCTCTCTGTTCATAATGGTATTTTTTAAAAAATGACTTTGTGGACTAGAGAGATGGCTCAGCAGTTAAGGCACTTGTCTGCAATGCCTAATGACCTCAGTTCAATTCTCCAGTACCCATGTAAAGCCAGATGCACAATGTGACACATGTATCTGGAGTTTGTTTGCAGAGGCTGAAGGAGGCCCTGGTGTGCCCATTCTCTCTCTCTCTCTCTCTCTCATAAATAAATAAAATATTTTTTTAAAAAAACTGTGTGTTGGCTGAGGCCCTGGCGCACCAATTCTCTCTCCCACTCTCTGTCTCTAAAAAAATAAAAATAAGGCTAGAGAGATGGCTTAGTGGTTAAGGCGCCTGCCTGCTAAGCCTAAGAACGCTGGTTCCAATCTCCAGGTCCCACGTTTAGCCAGATGCAAAGTGACGCAAGGGTGCAATGCCACACTTGACCACAAGGGGGCACACACATCTGGATTTCGTTCACAGCAGCTGAGAGACTGCTGGCATGCCCATCTCTGTCTTCCTCTCCCTCTCTCTCTCTCTCTCTATCTCTCTCTGTGTCTCTCTCCAAAAATAAAAAAAATAAAATAAATAATAAATAAAATAAAAAATAAATAAATAATTTAAAAATAAAAATTAATTAATTAATTAAAAATTAAAAATAATAATTAATAAATATAAAAATAAATAAATAATAAAAAATAAAAATAAAAAATAAAAAGCTGGGCATGGTGGCGCACGCCTTTAATCCCAGCATTCAGGAGGCAAGGTGGGAGGATTGCTGTAAGTTCAAGGCCACCTGAGACTACACAGTGAATTCCAGGTCAGCATGGGCTAGAGCAAGACCCTACCTTGGAAAACCAAAAAATTTTTTTTAAAAAATGACCTTTGGAAGTAAGACTATAAAAAGGGAAAATCGATTCTTTGTTCAGGAAATTTAATTTCATTTTGAAAAATCTGGTCTACACTAAAATTCAGTACTCAGTGAGTTCAAACTTTAAGCATATCCTATGAATACTACAAAGACTGATTTTTTAAATTTGTATCCAAAATTATTACTTGATACATTAAGTACCAACAATATCACTTTCTAAAAAATGTCTTTGGATACTTTACCACTATGGAGTTTTATTCTTGTAAGTAGCAAAACGTTCTAGTCCAAGGATCCATCATAAATGGATCATTATAAATGGAATAGACAACTAAAATTCATCACAAATAGATTCCACATAAATGAAATGGATAAATTCTGGTCCATTCATATAATGGAATATTATTTAGTAATAACAGACATACAATTTAACATGGATAAACTTTCAAAACTATGCTAAGTGAAAGGAGCCAGTCACAATATAGTAGATTCCATTTATCCTTAATGTCCAGACTTGGCAACTCTACAGACAGAAAGAGTAATGTTATCCAGGTCTAGAAGGTTAAAGTGATGGCTAAAAGGTGTGGGGTTGCTCTTTGGAGTAATAAAAATATTCTAAAACTGATATGAAGGTGGTATAAAACTCCATAAACAATCTAAAATCCACTAACTATAAAATTTAAATGAAAGCCAGGCGTGGTGCTGCACACCTTCAATCCCAGAACTTGTGAGGCAGAGGTAAGAGGATTACCATGAGTTCAAGGCCACCCTGAGACTACATAATAAATTCCAGGTCAGCCTGGCTAGAATGAAACCTTACCTCAAAAAAAAAACCAAAAAAACAAAAAAAGGGGCTGGAAAGATGGTTTAGCAGTTAAGGAGCATGCCTGCAAAGCCTAAGGAGCCTGGTTCAATTCTCCAGGTCCCACATAAGCCAGACACATGTGTCTAGAGTTCATTTGCAATGGCTAGAGGCCCTGGCACGCCCATTCTCACTCTTTCTCCCTCTCTCTGTCTCTAATAAATAAATAAAAATAAAATTCAAAGGAGTAAATCTTAAATGGGAACTTTATTTCAGTAAAGTTGTTTAAAAAGAGAATGTTGCCGGGCATGGTGGCGCAAGCCTTCCATCCCAGCACTCAGGAGGCAGAGGTAGGAGGATCTCCATGAGTTCAAGGCCCCCCTGAGACTACATAGCGAATTCCAGGTCAGCCTGAGCTAGAGTGAGACCCTACCTCGAAAAACCAAAAAAAAATAAAATAAAATAAAATAAAATAAATAAAAAGAGAATGTTACTAGAAAAAGACTCAAAGCCTATGAAGAAATTATTGATGCTTTCTAAATTAGAGAACATAATCTCAACATTTTTGCCCTCTTAGGTAATCAAATTCTTTCTCTCTAAGCCACATGATTAACAAAACAAAGTTCTGAGTTCGTTGGGTTTTTTTTTGTTTTGTTTTGTTTTGGTTTTGGTTTTGAGGCAAGCCTAATAGACTGGCCTTTTTTACATAATTTTATTTATTTATTTATTTGAGAGAGCGAGAGAGAAAAAGGCAGAGAGAGAATGGGCACGCCAGGGGCCTCTAGCCACTGCAAACGAGCTCCAGACACATGTGCCACCTTGTGAATCTGGCTTACATGGGTCCTGGGGAATTGAACTGAAGTCCTTTGGCTTTGCAGGCAAACGTCTTAACCACGAAGCCATCTCTCCAGCCCCTAGCCTTTTTTTTTAATGAGACAGAGAGAGAGAGGAAGGGAGAATGGAGAATGAGAATCGGTGCACCAGGGCCTCCAGCTACTGCACTCGAACTCCAGACACATGTGCCCCCTTGTGTGTATGTGTGACCTTGTGCACTTACGACACTTTGTGCATCTGGTTTATGTGGGACTTGGAGAGTTGAACACGAGCCCTTAGGCTTTGCGGGCAAGTGCCTTAACTGCTAAACCATCTCTCCAGCCCGTGGGTTGCTTCATTTTGCATCTGATGTTAGAGATGCTCCAGGCCTGGGCCTACTTGTGATCCTTGATGTTGTCACAACCCAGAGGAAAAGTTCTAGTCTATTCAAGAATAATTCTCCTGTAGTCAATGAGGAGATCTGCTTAGGAGGGTGCAATGTTTATGCTTAAAACCAAGGATCCCCAGTTTGTGGGCCAGACCTACTTGTGGATGTTACACCATACTGAGATACCTGTCAAGAACCACAGACACTTAGAAAAGGCTTAACTACTTCCTGTGGGGAGGATACAGGAAATGGAATGCAAATGACAACTTTGTGGCCAAGTCTTTCACTTCCCCAAGCATCTGCCAATCTTTATACTGAGCAAAAAGGAAACTTTTCCTTACACAATGCCAACATTTCCTGAGTGTTAACAAATAAGTAAGGCTTTCTCCCTATTCCTGATTTTTCTATCCATGAAGGATGGGAGAGGACAGGAAGAAGAGAAAAGCCGGCTACCATAATAACTTCAGCTTATCTATGTCCCCTGACTCACTCTCTTCCAGGCCAGGAGTACCTGTACCTGGAGTACAGAATACAGAGCTGGCATCCTAGCCCAACTTTGTGCCCGTGGGATGCCCTCACTTGTTTTTTGACAAGGGAGGTCTTACCCTGTCAGGTCTCCAGCTCTAGTTAGGACTGTTCAGTAGTGAGGCCAGTAGTAGGAAGCTGCTCACCCCTAAGTCACATTTCTCCACATCCTCTTGACATCCCGCCCTCCACATCCTCTTGATCAGTAGTAACATCATATTTTAAACCCAAATTACCCCATTCCTTTTTCTCCTTCAATTAATTTAAAATAGAAACAGGGATAAGGCTGATCATGGCAGCACATAACTACAATCGTAACACTCAAGATGAATAGGCAGGAAAACAGCAAGTTAGAGTCCAGTGGGCAACATAATGCATTCAGGGTCAGCTTGACCAGGAACCCTGTCACAAAACAAAAACAAAACAAGCCAGCCAGAGGTAGCAGGATCACTGTGAGTTCGAGGCCAGCCTGGAAATACAGACTGAGTTCTAAGTAAGCGCGGGCTACAATGAGAACCAACCTTGAAAACAAAAGCAGGGACAAGGTGTTAGTTCCTCTGCCCGCCCGCCCCAACTCTCAAATACCAAAATTCATCTAAACAATTTAAAACAGAAGGAATAATTAAAATATTTTAGGAGCTGGGTGTAGTGGTGCACACCTTTA
This sequence comes from Orientallactaga sibirica, assembly GCA_036365145.1. Classification (NCBI taxonomy): domain Eukaryota; kingdom Metazoa; phylum Chordata; class Mammalia; order Rodentia; family Dipodidae; genus Orientallactaga; species Orientallactaga sibirica. Next base: position 2,051,984 of record JAEOAD010000888.1, read on the forward strand.
ATCCCAGCACTAGGGAGGCAGAGGTAGAAGGCTTGCTATAAATTCGAGGCCTGCCTGAGACTACACAGTGAATTCCAGGTCAGCCTGGGCTAAGGCAAGATCCTATCTTAAAAAAAAAAAAAAAGTTAGGAATGAATACACTAACTTTATTATAACCGGTAGAGAAATTTTAGTTAAATATGATAGAGAAGATCTAATAGCTATGAAAGAGTTTGGAGAAACATCTAGAAATCTTCATAAAGAACATTAGACAAATCAAATCTGTTTAGGATGTATCCTAAACAATCACTGAAATCTTTGCTGATAGAGGGATGATGCTTCAGTAAAGGGACACATACAACTGAAGTTCATTTGCAATGGCTGGAGGCCCTGGTGTGCCCAATTATCTCTCTGTGCCTCTTTCTCTCTTTGTCACTCTCAAATAAATAAAAATAAACAAAAATAAATTTTAAAAAGTATGCTTGTGGGGGGCTAGAGAGATGGCTTAGCAGTTAAGGCACTTGCCTGCAAAACCAAAGGACCCAATTCCCCAGGACCCATGTAAGCCAGATGCACAAGGTGGTGCATGCGACTGGAGTTTGTTTGCTGTGGCTGGAGGCCCTGGTGTGCCCTGGTGGGGCTGAGCTGGGCATGGTGGCACAGGCCTTTAATCCCAGCACTCAGGAGGCAGAGATAGGAGGATCGCTGAGAGTTCGAGGCCACCCTGAGACTACAGAGTTAATTACAGGTCAGACTGGACCAGAGTGAGACCCTACCTCGTAAAACCAAAAAAAAAAAAAAAAAAGTGTGTCTTGGGGCTGGAGAGACAGCTTGGCAGCTAAGGTACTTGTCTGTGAAGCCAAAGACCTAGGTTTGATTCCCCAGGACCCATGTAAGCCAGATACACAAGGTGATGCACACATCTGGAGTTCGTTTACAGCAGCTGAAGACATTGGTGCACCCATTCTCTCTCTCCCTCTCTATATACCTCTCTCTCTCTCTCAAATAAGTAAATTTAAAAATATACTTTTTTTTTTTTTTTTTAAAGTATGCCTTGGGACTAGAGAAATGGGCTCAGTGGTTAAGGCACTTGCTTACAACGCCTGATGACCTGCATTCAATACCCCACTACCCACATAAAGCCAGATGCACAGAGTGGCACATGTGTCTGAAGTTTGTTTGCAGTGGCAAGAGGCCCTGGCATGCCCATTCTCAAATTCATTATCTTTCTCTCCCCTTGGAAATAAATAAATAAACAAACAAACAGTGTGCCTCGCCGAACATGACAGTGCACTCAGGAGGCAGAGTTAGGAGGATCTCTGTGAGTTCAAGACCAGTCTGAGACTATAGAGTCCTAGGTCAGCCTGTTCTAAAGCAAGACTCTATCAAAAAAAAAAAAAAAAGTGTGTCTCTTTAGAGACAAGGAAAGAGTGACAGTAAAGTTAAGACACTTACAGGAAGCCAAGGACATCACTTTTAGACTTGAAACTAGGCTGGGCATGGTGGCACACATCTTTAATCCCAGCAGTCGGGAGGCAAAGGTAGAAAGATCGCTAGAGTGAATCTCAGGTCAGCCTGAGATACAGACCCTACCTTCAAAAAGAAAAGGAAAAAAAGACTGAAATCCAATTTCCTCCTTTCTTCTCCTGCAATATGACAATTCAAACCTCATTTAAAATAAATAAGAGCATTGCATAAATAAGACATAAGCAATACTTCAAGAAAAACAATTCCCCAGTGCTGAGCAAATGTGATTTCGTGTATACCAGGCAAGTGCTCTGCCACAGAGCTACAACCACCACAGCCAGAAAAGTTGTTTATTTTTTTATTAATATGCATACTTAGTTTGGGTTAAGGCTCTTCCTTGCCCTCCTCCTCCGCTCATCTCACCCTGACTCTACCCTGTTTCATATTCCCACCCTCAGAATTCTACCCCTGTGACTTTCATACCCTTTAAGATCTGCTAACTTCCCTCCCTTCTCCCTTGAAGCTGTTTTTTTTAAATATCTTCTTTATTTGAGATAGAGATAGAAAGAGGCAGACAGAGAGAGCAAGAGATGGACATGCCAGGGCCTCTTGCAGCTGTAAATAAGCTCCAAATGCCTGTACCATTTGGAGCATCTGCTTTTATGTGGGTACTGGGGAATCAAACCCAGGCCATCAGGCTTTGAAAGCAAGTGCCTTTAATCTCTGAGCCAGTTCTCCAGCCTCCATTTGCAGCTTTTTTTTCCCCTTTTCATGGGCTCTTTCTAGTTTCCTGGCATCTGGACACATATGTAACACAGTAACACATATGTAAAGGGTCTGAGCTGAGGAAAGTCCTCTTGAAGGGAGCCTCTGCCACAGTGAAACTCAGGTCTCCTGCAGATAACTGACGGATGGGGAATTTACAGGAACAATTTTACATCAGCCAAATAAATAGAAGCCAAAGGAATCAAATCAAGTAATGAAAGTCAATGTGCTTCAAAACTGCACAGCGCCACTACTGCTGTTCAGTTCCAGTACCCAGCAGCAATCTTACTTCAGGCAGAATTATGTAATTTTGTCATTATATTTATCTACCATTAAACATTTTTGGTTATACTAATGGAAACTGCTAAGGTTCCTTACTAGAGTGTTTTCCCATGTACTTACTCCACGTATATATTATCTGTTTCATTATATCTGCAAAAGCCAGCGCATAAGCCACAAGCCATTAGGAGATGTTATCACGCCCAGGAGAAAATAAGAGAAAAGTATCTTTCTGCATCTGGACAGTATAATAATAAACCAAATACTCTGCCAGTACAAAGTATGCTCCATTACTTTATGGTAACACAGCCTGGGGGTGGGGGGAGTTATCCCATTCCATTTTTGCTTGGCATTTCATTTCTTTCTAGGGGAGTTTGAGCAAGCTGGGAAGACAGAGAAAAAACCACAAGATGAGACAGTGAAAAAGAGGAAAAACATGGAAGTGGTGAAGAAGTACGAAGCTGAGGGGGAGACATTTATGCAATTTGTTCTAAGCTTAGGTGTGTCATTCTTGATTTTTCAGTAGTTCTTAGGACATCTAGTAAAGATATGTTACTTCTCACAGCAAACATTGAAAACTTTCATTGCAAAACTGGAGCTCTGATGCTTTTTTATAAACTAGAACAGCAAATACAACAATATCTAATTTTTGATGTCTTTTTTTATGCCATCCATCGACAGTGAAAATGTGTGGATGGGCCCAATATTAATAATACAGGTCTTGTACAGGCAACCACAGCCACTGTGAGGCCATAAATGAACTGTCTGGAAGACAGTGTTCCAAAGCACTGCTCCCATCCTTTGGCTCTTAACAATATCTAATTTTAAAAATGTTGTGTATTTATTTGCATGTATGCATGTGTAAAGAAACGCCAGGGTCTCCTGCCATTGCAGACTACCCATCCAGTCTTACATGAGTGACTAGGGAATTGAAACCAGGCTGGTGGGCTATGTATGCAACTGACTTCAACCACTGAGCCATCTCCAGAGTCCCATACACTACCTAATTTTTTTTTGAGCATACACTCTGTGGCATGCATCATTTTGAGTGTTTCCTATAATCAGTGTGGTTAACCGTCACAATACACGAATGAGGCAGCTGTTATCAGTCCTGCTTTAGAGAGGAGAAAACAGACACAGAAAGGCTACGGAACTGTGCTAATGCCACAAAGCTAGTGGTGATGACATTTAGATTTCAATTCTGACACTTTTCCTTAGTAGCCCACTACAGCGGTTTCCAAACCACATTATGCAAAACACTTAACTTCCAACAGTTCTACTGTAAATTTATTTTAAGCCCATTTTAAAATTGAAATAAAACATCACAACCAAAATGTTTACAGATCAAATATAATGTACAAAGGGAACATTTAAGTCACTTTTGTGCAGACCTGGAGTAAGCCTAGTCCTGCCACCTCGGAGATCTTATCTGTACTTCTGGTAACTGTTTTCTGGGTTTTTGTTTTTAAACTCCAGACAGCATCTGTCTGCTCAGGTAAAAACTGCACACCAAGCCGGGCATGGTGGCACACGCTTTTAATCCCAGCACTTGGGAGGCAGAGGTAGGAGGATTGCCTTGAGTTTGAGGCCACCCTGAGACTACAGAGTGAATTCCAGGTCAGCCTGAACTAGAGTGAGACCCTACCTCAAAAAAGAAAAAAATTGCACACCAAGCATTCAAGTGAATACCACTGTTAGGTGCACCTCACCTGGGCGCAAGAGCACCACACTAACAGGAACATTTCAGACTATTCATTTGGGCCCCACCCACTCCAGCAGGGGCTTGAAGCCAAGGCCTCATGCATGCAAGGTCTACCAAAGCTACCTCCAGCCCTAATTCTAACTATTTTGTGACATACTGAAGGTAAGAAATGAGAGCTGGAATTCTGCAAGTTTTCCTGCAGTCTCCTGTTATGCTCCTCTCCTCTTGTCAGCCACAGAACATTAAGTGGATATCCTGAGACAGCAAGGGAAATGCCAGGGAAAGCCCACCTCTAAACACTCCAGCCACACTGCTGCCCTCTGGATCTTGTACCTTCCATCACCTGGCACTGTACTTTATGGTATCAATTATTCTCATGTTGACTGGTCTTCAATTTCATTGTGTTCACAATCCCACTGACCACATACAATCTGCTGTTTGATGGGCCAATCAGCTTTTTTTTCTTTCCTCCCTTCAACTGTTTATCCAACTACCATGCTATGAGCCATCATTACTAAGACGCCTTGGCCAATGCCCTCAACAACTTGGCTGCTCTGTCTTCTTTGCAGTCATCTAGCAATCTCCAACCACAAAGGCTTCTCCTGGCTTTCACATTACTATTTTTTTTCCCCCGAGGTAGGGTCTCACTCACTCTAGACCAGGCTGACCTGGGATTCCCTATGTAGTCTCAGGGTGGCCTTGAACTCACAGCAATCTTCCTACTTCTGCCTCCCAAGTGCTGGGATTAAAGGAACGTGCCACCACACCCGGCTCTCACAGTATTCGTGATGTTTTCAGAAACATCGGCAAATTTCACCTGCCTTGGCAACAATGCTCTCAAAGAGGTTGAGCACTAGCAGAGAAGGTCAGGAGGGCAGGTTAGCTATCACACTGTGTCCTCAGCCACCAACGTCCATAAGCTTTGCCACTGCTAGACAATCCTACCATACTGTCATGTTCTCACAGCCATTTCCTTTTTCTCAAACACTTTCTGCTCCCTGCAAACTTTGGATTGGTGTCCTCCTATGTCTGTGGCATGTCACAGCCAAAGACTTGAACTGCACATCTGAAAAAGCTGAACCCATCCCAACCCTGCTTTCTTCTGAATGTAGTGCAGCACGTCCCCTTTTCCATCAGTCTAGGAATGCTAGTCCATCACCTCTCTCTTCTACGTAATGTACCCATTTCCTCTGCAATACTATCTTCCTCATGGACATTTACTCTATCATCTATGGGGATTCCATCCAAAACTTATTTGCAAAAAGGATCTCTCACTGTCCTCCAGACATGTACTGACCAGAACAACTGTGACCTCACAGCAGCTGTAGTCCCACAAGACCTGCATGATGCTGAGTCCATCAACATTTTGACATAGAGGACAGAGGAACAATGAGACATCAAAACAGAGGGGATAATTGGAAAGAGCATGCTCAATGGAATAAAAGTGGGAGAGGGTGGAAAAGGTGAATACAATAAAATTTCAGTATGTTCATGTATTAAAAGTCTCCATTAAGGTCGTGCATGGTGGCGCACGCCTTTAATCCCAGCACTCGGGAGGCAGAGGTAGGAGGATCACCATGAGTTCGTGGTCACCCTGAGACTACATAGTGAATTCCAGGTCCGCCTGAACTAGAGTGAGACCCTATCTCGAAAAATCAAAAAGAAAAAAAGAGCCTGGTGTAGTGGCGTAGGCCTTTAATCCCAGCACTCAAGAGGCAGAGGTAGAAGGATCACTATGAGTTTGAGGCTAGCCTGAGAATTCCAGACACCCTACCTGGAAAAAACAAAACAGAAAAGAAAGAGAGGACCTCTCTACTAATGAAACTCCTTTGCCCCTAAGTATGAAATGCCCAAAGAAAGTCTCATACAGCAGTCACTATACACGAAATTGGGACAAAAACAACAATGGCGGTGCACTGATCCTCATACAGAATTGCATAAATTGTCAGGAATCAGCAACTTAGAAATAAAACCCACAGTGTCCCCAAATTCTAAACCATCCTGAAGCTTCTTTGATGTATTTTACAGCTAAGGTCTCTACTGAAACTCCACAGGGAAGTAGCAGAAATCCTCAGAGTGTTATTTTAATAACCGGTAAGTCTGACAGCGCGATTTTGTGTTACTAGATCTAGATTAGAGGAGCGAAGGGAGGGAGGGGGGAGGAAGCAACAAATGTCCAGCTACAGCTTTTTTTTTAAAGAGCTAAAAATATTGCAGGATAAACAGAGAACCGTAATACTTGAGAGTTTGACGGCATCGTGGTACATTTTAATAACAAATTATTCAGAGAGCGCTTGACATTCCCAGCAGCCCTCGTGCCCTCCACCTGCACTGACCAGTTCAAAACCACGACCATTCCATGATCCTGAGCAGCACTCCTGGCGGCTGTTTAACATGAAATTGGTTTGGTCTCACAGGTCTGGGTGAGAAAGAGGAAAGTGATGGGCCGAGCTGAGAATGCTGCCAACGCATTCACCTGGGATACCCTTCGGAAGATGCCCGCCTTCCAGCTCAACAGTGTTAACCGCAGCGTCTGCTTCTGCCGCGGGGCTGCCTGCGACTCTAAGGTGTTATTTAATTCTCTAACTACTAGTAAGACCTCTACAGCGTTTTGGGTGATGCGCTGGAATGAAAGGTGCGAGCTGATTACTAAATATTATTATAGCTCCAGGGGCCTAAAATAAAGCCATATATATATAAAATCTCCCTATCTACACTTCAAAGGGAAAATGGGAAGGGGCGAGCGCGGAGGGCCAGGGGACTCCGACCCCCGCGGCCTGCACCCCCGCCCCCGACACCACTAAACATTAACCCTGTCGCGTCGGGTCGCCGCCGGCCGCCGGGAACCTGCGTGTCACCGGGCCGCAGCTCCGGCGGGGACGGCGGAGGGAGGGCCCGGGTGGGAGCCGACTCCCCTGGCCCAGCAGCTCTCCGCAGCCTCTCCGCCCCGTTTCTAATTCCCTCGCCGTTTCCTCCCGACTCCCACCTTGACTTCTTTTTAAATCTACAACGAAGCTCGTTCCTCCGGGTCCCGGAGCGTCCGTCCGTCCGTCCGTCGGGCTCTCCCGAGCGAGCCACTTTTCACAACGCCGCGGGTGGGGAGTGCGGGGTTCCGCCCGCGTCCTCCCCGGCGCCCCTCCGCCCCCGGCCCGGCTGGCCCCTCCGCCCCCTTCCTCCAGGCCGGCGGCCGCCGCGCGCCCTCGGCTCAGCCCAGGTCCCGCCTCCTCCTCCCCGGCGCCCCCAGACCCAGCCCGGCCCGCCGCTCACCCGCCGACTCCCCGGTGTTGATCCAGTCCGGGTTGGCGATGCTGGCGATGGCGAAGATATCGGCGGCCAGAAAGAGACATCCTGAGATGATGGTCAGTTTATCCATCTCCCCGCCCCGCTCCCCCCACCCCCCGAGCCCCGGGCAGGCCGCGGCCTCACGCCTCCCGCCCCATGGGCCGCCGCCGGGGCCCGGAGTCCCCCGCGCGCCGCCGCCGCCGCCGCCGCCTCGCGCCCCCTCGGCCCCCGCGCGCCGCTCGCGCCCTCCGCGCGCCCGGGACCAGCAGCCGCCGCCCGCCCCGGAACTGCTCGGCCCTGCCCGCCCCTCACCCGGAAGCGAAGCCGCGGCGCCGGCGAGGGCGGCCGGCGGTCCTGGCCGCGGGCTTGCCCCGGGCCACGCCGTCCCTTGCCTTTCTCCACCGACATTCACCTTGGCGTGGATGATGCGTCGGGTGCGCAGAGCACCCCTGTGAGCCTTTGCTGAGGCTCGGAGGCGGCGCCCGCCCGGCCCCGTTCACCTCGTTAGGTGGCTGTCGGCTCCGGGGATCGCTCCATGTACGAACTAGCTCCAGACGCCCGCTGTGCCCTGGATGGAGGTGCTAGGGATGCTGCCGTGGACGCTTTCCTGCGCTTGGAAGCTTACGTTCTGGTGGGGGGAAAACAGAAACAAACTTAAAACCTATGTTTAAAAATATAATTTACAGACGTTGCTCTATGAACTTAATGGGATTCAGGGTCATAGGGGCTAGGCATGATGGTCTGGTAAGGACATATTTCTACTGAGACCCTTGAATCTTCACTATCAAGGCTCTGAAGATCTGCCAGACTGTCCCACGGACAGGAAGCAGCAAATGCACGACCAGCATTAAGATCGAAGGCAGGGACAGAGATTGTCACGTTCAGGGGTCTGCAAAGTAGCCTGTATGACCAGAGAGGGTATGAGAAGGGGTAGGCAAAGGCCAGAAATGGGGACTTAGGGCCATGAGGAGTGGTGGCCCGTACCTGTGCCCAGTTGGAGTCCAGCCTGGGCTACACAGCAAGACCCTGTCAATAAATAAATAACAAAATGTATGTTTGGATTTTGTTTCAAGTGCATTGGGAAGGAACTGGAGGGTTTTCAGCGAGGAAAGTGCCATCTCTTTACATAATTTGTAAAAGTCCATAGTGGAGATGTAGGGGTAGAGGCAAAGATAAAAACAAGCACACCAAAACAGATCAAGTAGTCCAGAAAAGATAATTGGGACTGTTAGCTAGGGAAATAGTCATCAAGATGGAGAAAAATGGGCCTGGGATATACCTTAGTGCTTGCTTACAGAGCCTGCCTGCCAAGGTTCAATTCTCCAGTTCCCAGGTAAAGCCAGATGCACAAAGCGTCACATGCATCTGGAGTTCATTTGCAGCAGCAAGAGGCTTACCCATTCATATTCATTCTCTCTCTCTCTCTCTCTGCAAGTAAATAGAAAAACATGGACAGATTTGCATGTCATGTAGATAAAGGTAAGGCCTTGCTGATAATGGAGGAAGAATTGGAAAGGCTGACTTTTGTCTTGAGTAAGCAGGGCTTTTTTTGGGGGGGGGGAGGTTGAGGTAGGGTTTCACTCTAGCCCAGCTGACCAGGAATTCACTACGTAGTCTCAGGGTAGCCTCGAATGCATGGCGATCATCCTACCTCTGTCTCCTGAGTGCTGGGATTAAAGGTGTGTGCCACCACAGCGGGCTCCAAGCAGGTTTTTAGTGCCACTGTTTGTTTACAAAGTAAAGGTATGAGGGAGTATCTTAGATTAGATGCATAAACAGGAAAAAATAAGACTCTTGCATAATTTGTTACCAATACAGATGATCTGTCTACTGTCCTGCTCTCTAGTGGGGATTTTCTTTTCTGTGGCATGTGAGTCCCTTGACTCTAGATCCAGCATTCTCAGAGTGTACTCCATGCAGCAATGAGATGAGATGCTCATTTTCTCCTTAAGTGCCATCTCTAGAAAGACCTAGAGAATGACATCTTTCTCTATTTTTGGAATGCCTGCATGTCCACAGAAATTCGAGAGGTTTCAAATTCCACCAAATCCAACATCCTTGCAGAAATGTACAGTTATCCACAGCAACACATAGATTGGGAAGGAAGGATTTGATTGCTGATAAGGACTTTTCCATCCAAACAGTGGTCTCTTGGGAAAAGTTTTTTTTTTTTTTAATTCCATAGTGTATGTTCTTCTTACATAGACATTGATCATTCAGACAGCCTAAGGATCTAAGTAGAATGTATATCACATTTCTGCAGTGGGGCTTCATTTTTTTTTAAAGTACTGGAAAAGTTTGATGCAGTCATAGTTTTGTCTTCTTGTCTGCTGTTTTGGTTGTCCACTGATGGAAAAGGCTGTCACTGTACAGAACTTAGTTCCTGTGCAATATCCATCCACTGGTACTCATGACCGGCCAAGGTCAACTGTGTCAAACCAAACTTGAGACTATTCTAACTACAACTGAATGGAATGATACTGACTTGATTCTTTTGTTTAGAACATACAATGTAAGCTGGGCATGGTGGCGCATGCCTTTAATCCCAGCACTTGGGAGGCAGAGATAGGAGGATCACTGTGAGTTTGAGGCCACCCTGAGACTACATAGTTAATTCCAGGTCAGTCTGGACCAGAGTGAAACCCTACCTCGAAAAAACAAAATAAATAAATAAATAAAACATACAATGTAGGCCGGAGAGATGTCTGAGCAGTTAAGGCACTTGCCTGCAAAACCTAACAACCTGGGTTCGATTCCCCAGTACCCACATAGTACCAGATGTACAAAGTGGCGCATGCATCTAGAATTTGTTTGTGATGGCTAGAGACCTTGGTGTGCCCTTCTCTGTCTTCATATCTGCCTTTTTCTTTTCCTTTCTTTTTCTTTCTTTCTCTCAAATAAATAAAATATTTTTAAAATACAATATAAATTCTTTTTTTCTACACCAGCAGCATTTCTCAGACCCTCATGCTGTCTCTCCCTCCATCAAAGGTTCGAAATCTCAGACTAAAGCAGATTGAGTTAAAAGGATTTAAAACGGGCTGGAGAGATGGCTTAGCGGTTAAGGTGCTTGCCTGCAAAGCCAAAGGACCCAGGTTTGACTCCCAGGACCCACATAAGCCAGATGCGCAAGGTGGCGCATGCATCTGGAGTTCGTTTGCAGTGGCTAGAGGCCTTGGCACGCCCATTCTCTCTTGCTTGCTGTCTACCTGCCTATTTCTGTATCTCTCCGAAATATTTTTTTTAAAAGGATTTAAAACATTTTTATCAGATTAATGGTTGTACATCACTATAGGTAATAGTGAACTATCCAAACCCTTCCTACCAACCAGAATCGAGGATAGAGTTATCTAGAACCAAATGTACTGTTTAGAAATTTCCCGTTATTTTACATTTTCAGCCATGTATCATATTCTTGCCTTCAGTGGAGCTGCTGATTCCAACCCTCTGAGATCTACAGGACAGGACATTTCCCTTCTCTATAGCTCAGTCTATATTTTCTTTTTGTTTTTTGTTTGTTTGTCTTGCTATTTGAGGTAGGGTCTCTCTCTCTCTAGCCCAGGCTGACCTGGAATTCACTAAGTAGTTTCAGGGTGGCCTTGAAATCACTGTGATCCTACTACTTCTGTCTCCTGTATGCTGGAATTAAAGGCATGCACCACCACTCCTGGCTGCTAGTTTGGGTTTTGTTTTGTTTTTTTTTTAATATATTTTATTTATTTATTTATCTGAGAGAGAGAAAGAAGCAGAAAAGGAGAGAATGGGGGCGCCAGGGCATCCAGCCACTGCAAATAAACTCCAGATGCATGTGCCCCCTTATGCATCTGGCTTACGTGGGTAGCAGGGAATTAAACCTGGGTCTTCAGGCTTTGCAGGCAAGTACCTTAACCGCTAAGCCATCTTTCCAGCCTTTAGTTTTGTTTTTTGTGGGGGTTTTTGTAATGATATTTATGAAAGAGAGAATTGGTGCACCAGGGCCTTCAGCCACTGCAGTCAAACTCCAGACATGTGTGCTATCTTGTACACTTGCATCATCTTGTGATTCTGGCTTACGTAGGACCTGGAGAATTGAACATGGGTCCTTAGGCTTTGCAGGCAAGTGCCTTAACCACTAAGCCATCTCTGCAGCCCTAGTTTTGGTTGAAGTAGAGTCTCACTCTAGCCCAGAGTGACCAGGAACTCACTGTGTAGTCAAGGTTGGCTTCAAACTCACAGTGATCTTCCTACCTCAGTGTTGCAGTCACCTTCTCCTTGTTGGGACAAACACCTAACCAGAGGCAGCTGATGAAAAGAAAGAGTCTCAAGGGGAAGCTCCATGAAGGCAAAGGAAAGATGTCATGAGCAGAGGCTGGATGTCATCTCTGCCACGGCAGGTGGAAACAGCAGCAAGAGAGTGAGCCTAGTTCTAGCAAGGAGGAGCTGGCTATAACACGCCTAAACCTGTCCCCAACAACACACCTCCTCCAGCAAGGCTCCTCCTCCCAAATTGCCATCAGCTGGGAACCAATCCTTCAACACACATGAGCTTATGGGATACATCTGAGTTAAACCATCAAACTCAACCTCCCAAGTGCTGCGATAAAAGCATGCACCACCATGCCCGGCTCTCAGCCAATATATTGGTTTGAGGTCAGCCTGGGCTAGAGCAAGACCTTACCTCGAGAAAGAAAAAAGAAAATTATATATATAATATACATGCTCGCTTGTTTGGTTTTTCCTCCCTGAGGTAGGGCCTCACTCTCTAGTCCAGGCTGACTGGGTCTCACTCAGTAGTTCCAGGCTAGCCTCGAACTCACAGTGATCCTCCTGCCTCTCTATTGCTGGGATTAAAGGTGTGTGTCACCACAACTAGTGATGGTTTTGTTTTAGTTCGGTTTTTTTTTCAAGGTAGGGGCTCACACTAGCCAAGGCTAACCTAAAACTCACTATGTAGCCCCAGGCTGGCCTCAAACTCACAGTGGACCTCCTACCTCTGCTTCCCGATGGTGGGATTAAAAAAAAAACTCAGCTCTCGGTCCATATTTCAGTAGCAAATGTAATGGTTTGGGAGGGTGGTGTGGTAGAACCAAAAGGATGCAGAAGTATGTTCTAGCCCCATCTGCTGCTGACTTGAACTTGAGAATTCATGTTGCTTCTCTGGGCCTCCTTCCCCTTCTCCCTGAACAAATTGCCAGAATCCCTGTCTCCTAAAGAAAACAGCTGGGGCTTTTTTGTTTTGTTTTGTTTTGTTTTTGTTTTGTTTTGTTTTTTGTTATTTTGAGGTCGGGTCCTTGCTGTAGCTCAAGCTGTCCTGGAATTCAATTTGTAGTCTCAGGCTGGCCTTGAACTCATGGTGATCCTCCTACCTCTGCCTCCTGAGTGCTGGGATTAAAGGTGTGTGGCACCACACCTGTCTTTTTTTTTTTTTAATTTTAATTTTTATTTATTTGCAGATAGAAAGAAGAGAAACAGAGAGGAATGGGCATGTCAGGGCCTCCAGCTGCTGCAAATGAACTCCAGACTCACGTGCCACATTGTGCATCTGGCTTTATGTGGGTCCTAGGGAATCAAACTTGGGTTGTTAGCCTTTGCAGGCAAGCGCCTTAACCACTAAGCCATCTCTCCAGCCCAGCTGGGCTTTTCTATTGAGGGATGAACAACCAGTTTCCTTATGGCAGAAAGCCCTTGGGGACCCAGAACACAGAAGGTCCCCAGGAGGGAGCTATGCCTGCAGCCTGAAGACATAAATAGCCACACTGTGGCTGTTCAAGGGCCTGAACATGGAGTGCTTTATTGTGATCAATGGTAGGCCTCAGCTCCAAAAAGGCTAAGTCCAGATGGGACTTCTGGGCAAGCTGTGGAAGAGACTGCGCCGTAACTCTTCACTGTAAGGAGTATCTTTAGCCTGACAGGATAATGAACATCCTTCCTCTCCAGGGGTCAAGTTTATGACACAGGCTGAGTTTGGTGGATATGCCACATGTGTGCACCTGGGGCTTCTGGGTTAGAGAAGACAAATGAGTCACATCCAGAGGTTGGCAGTGTGCGCGCAGGGCTCCGATCGCAGCTTGTCTCAGCTTGGCTCCTCTGGACAGGACTCAGAGATGAGAGATTAGTGAGCTGCTTGCAGGAAGTTTATTAGGGAGTGCTTTCAGGACCAACTTCTGTGGGGGAAAGGAAGGAGGTGGCACTGGACAGAAGTCAGTCGCTGGCACAAGAGGCTTTGGCTGACCCAGAGGGAGGTTGAGTTGCTCTGAGTTGGGGACCAAGCATTTCCATGCCTAGCATTGTCCGGGATTTGAGTGTTGGCCACCCCATAAATGGAACATGACCTTGGGGGAGACAGCTCTCTTCAGCCAAGGACAATACTTCAAGAAGACCAGCAATTGAGATCTGTCACTCTACAACCTCCCATACAATGGCTGGGGCACAGTCTCTCAGCCCGGAAAAGGCACCTGTGCAGCATGATGCAGCATTTGCCACAGGACCCCTGGTGCTGGACACATCGCAGAATTTTACAATATAATTACAATTTTTTTTGAGACAGAATCTCACTGTGTAGCCCAGGCAGGCTTGGAATTCAAAAATCTCTTTGCCTCAGACTTCAAGGGCTGGGATGGCAGGTGTCATCCCACCATCCCAAACTAATAATTTTTGCAACTGCCCAATATTTTCACATAAAAATAACTCTACAGGAGCTGGGCCTTGTAGTGCATGCCTTTAATCCCAGCACTCTGGAAGTGGAGGTAGAAAAATCGCTGTGAGTTAGAGGCCAGCCTGAGACTACAGAGTGAATTCTAGGTCAGCCTGGGCTAAAGCAAGCCCTTACCACATGGTTTGAACTAAAAGGGGGAGAAGCAGGGAGGGAAGAAGGTGTGATTGTCAGACATGCTTGTATGCATATTTCAGAACCTTTTTTAAATGTAAAAGCTGTGCATTTCTGAGATGTTCTGAATTTCTTTTTCCTTCAGATGGCGATGACCACTGGGATTTTGCAGTGAGCTGAAACATTTATATATAGCTCAGGGATAATTTAAAAGAATAGAAAAGAGCCATGTGAAGTTCATTTAAAACTGCAGACAGAAATTGGCCTTGATATGGTGGCCATGTTTTTAATCTCAGCACTTGGAAGGCAGAGGTAGGAGATGATGACATCAAATTAAAAAGAGACTAACCCTAAGACTACATAGTGAGTTCCAGGTCAGCCTAGGCTAGAGTGAGACCCTACCTTAAAAACAAAACAAACAAACAACAACAAAAAAAAAACTACAATATAGGTACAGTACACTAAAGACTTTGATAAAAAGAAACAATAACACAAGCCTCCATTTTAAATGTCATTCATCTATACCTTGTGGATGAGAGCTATATACTTTTACACACTTTTAGAGGAATAAATTATTGAATTACTGAAAAAAAAGCAGCATATTTATCTTTTTTAACTTTTTGATTTTTCAAAGTAGGGTCTCACTCTAGCTCAGGCTGACCTGGAATTCACTATGTAGTCTAAAGGTGGCCTCAGACTCATGGCGATCCTCCCACCTCTGCCTCCCAAGTGCTAGGATTAAAGACATGCACCACCATGCCTGGCTTTATCACTTTTAACTCTTCAGTCCTGAACTTTGATTTGCTATTTTTAGGGTCTGAGAGTAGGTCCTTCAGGACCCTGGTGGGCATCTTTTCTGGCAGGCAATTTATCAAAGGAAGGTACCTCTGCCATTTGAGACACAACTGACATTCTCATCATCTCCCTCTTCTGCCTAACCAAGACTCTTCTTACCCTTCATCAGCACTTCTGGTGCTCTAGCTGGCTCTAGGTTGGCACAGCTTAGAACCCCCACTCCTAGTTTAAACCTCTAGTTGCCGTGCATATTTTTAGGCTGTGGAAGTTATATTTATCCATTTACTACCAAAAATGGGACAAAAGTGTACTGCAACAGCCAGGTATCACCTGGGTGCCAAACATTAGCTCTCTGTTTCCATGTATAGTAATACTTTACTGCTGCCTTGGCATGGTTCTTGCCTACCGGGTTCTGGCCTAAGGAATGTCTAATACATGGTGCTTCCTTCCCCTGTATACCACCCCATTTATGACCAATAAAACATTTTGTATCTTAGAGCTTCCCTGTGCCAGAGGCTTCCTATGTTCCTCTACTGCTGTGCATGGGTCCTCATTATTCCATGAGTGGTACAATTCCCAATCACCTATTAGCATCTTTTTAAAATAATTATTTGTGGGGCTGGAGAGATCACTTAGTGGTTAAAATACTTGCCTGTGAAGCCTAAGGACCCAGGTTCAGTTCCCCAATACCCACATAAAGCCAGATGTACAAGGTGGCACATGCACCCGGAGTTCATTTGCAGTGGCTGAAGGACCTGGCATGCTCATTTTCTCTCTCTCTCTCTCTTTCTACATCTCTCTCTTTTCTCTCTCAAATAGGTAAATAAATAAAATTTAAAAATTATTTGTGAAGCTGGGTGTGGCGGCACACGCCTTTAACCCCAGCATTCAGGAGGCAGAGGTAGGAGGATTTCCAGGAGTTCGAGGCCACTCTGAAACTATATAGTGAATTCCAGGTCAGCCTGGGCTACAGTGAGACCTTACCTCAAAAAAACAAAAAAAAATTATTTGTGTATTTATTTGCACATGAGTGAACGTGTGTATATATGGGTAGGTCAGGGTCTCTTGTCACTGCAAATGACCACTTTTTTATGACTGGCTTTACTTAGGTGGCTACAGAATTGAACCCAGGCCAAAAGGCTTTGCAAGCAAGTGACTATAACCACTGAGCCATCTCTCCAGTCTTGCCACCCACCCCCCAGCATCTTTGCTTTTGGGTTATCTCTGGCACTAGTTACCGTGGGCTGGATTCTCTAGGAAAGACACTGAATGCAGGGAGCTACCGGGGAGTTCATTTGGGCCCTACATTCCGATATTTCTGGACATAAGCAGGACAGAAGGCTGGGCATGGTGGCACACGCTTTTAATCCCAGCACTCGGGAGGCAGAGGTAGGAGGATCTCTGTGAGTTCAAGGCCACCCTGAGACAACATAGTAAATTCCAAGTCAGCCTGGACTAGAGTGAGATCCTATATCGAAAATCCAAAAAAGAAGAAAAAGAAAAGAAAAGAGCAGACAGGAGGGAGAAGGAGAACTGGTGGGAAGCCCTAAAGCTGGATGGCCCTACACAGGCCACTATTGCTAGCTGCCCTGGGACCTTCAGCAAGAGCCTCTCACAGCCAGTGGCAGGGGATGGTGGGTAGAAGGGAAGTATAAGTCCTTTAGCATTGAAGCAGGGTCTGGACAGCACAGCACAGCATTCATGAGAGTCTGTGTCACACACTCAGTATGATCTTGACATCTGCTCTAAAGAGACTTTGTTGTTTGTTTTTGTGAGGCAGGGTCTCACTCTAGCCCAGGCTGACCTGGAACTCACTTGATAGCCTCAGGCTAGCCTTGAACCCATGGTTATCCTCCTACCTCTGCTTTCTGAGTGCTGGAACTAAAGGCATATGCCACCCACCCCCCCCCAACAGACTTTAAAAAATATTTTATTTTTATTTATTTATGAAAGAAGGAGAGAGAGAATGGGCACACCCCGGCCTCTAGCCACTGCAAACAAACTCCAGATACATGCACCACCTTGCACATCTGGCTTACGTGGGTTCTGGGGAGTCAAACCTGGGTCCTTAGGCTTCACAGGCAAGTACTTTAACTGCTAAGCCATCTCTACGGCCCCCAAAGAGACTTTTTAGCCTGAAATGGAAGGCTGACATGCTTTATCCTCACAAGCTTTTATCATTCCTCCACTGACAGAAAGAGATGGGGGAAAGGAAGAATTTTGTGATAAAATGCATTTATTACCTGGGTAGATTTCTGCAAGACTGTTTGGAAGGAACAGATGATATATCACAAGAAACCAGGAGTGAGCTGGAGAGATAGCTTAGCAGTTAAGGAATTTGCCTACAAAGCCTAAGGACCCATGTTCAACTCTCCATATCCCACATAAGCCAAATGCACAAGGTGATGCAAGCAAGGTCGCACATGCGCACAAGATGGCGGACATGTCTGGAGTTTGATTGCAGTGGCTGGAGGCCCTGGTGCACCAATTCTCTCTCACACACTCTCTCTCATAGAAAAAATAATAAAGGCAAAAGGAAGAAACCAGGAGGGCAAGAGTAGCCCTTTGTATGAGAATTTATCCATGAAAAATCCGGCTGGGTTAATTATTTGGGTAGAGCCAGAGAAGCAGCAAACTAAGCTGAGACCTACCCAAGCTTCGTGGTAAAATTCTGGGCCCACCGCCCAACACCCCACCCTGGTCCCCAGCAGGCTCTTGGTTACTGTTTGATGAAGGGCTCAGCTGTCTGGGCCACATGGCTCACTGACATACTCCATCAGAGCACAATCCACCTCATTATTTGATTTTCTCTTTCTCCTCGATTTTCTATAAATTATATTTTCCTAAAATTCTCCCCTTTGTGGTCTTTTTTATTATTTACATTTTTATTATCTTTTGGGTTTTTCCCCCCTTCATCTGTTTTTAGAACACAAGTTGTCAGAGGATAGAGCCGGTGTCTGTCTTGTCTCCTGTTGTGACCTCAGCATCCCCACGAGCCGCAGAGCGAGCTCCAGTGAATATTTGTTGTATGAGTGAGTGTGCGGGGTGGAAGGATTATTTTGGAAGAAGGAAGGAAGCTGTAATCCCTCTTAATAGTGGCTTGCTGTTTTCAGGGCACTGCTGGCCTTTCCTCACCTAAAACACCCACGGATAAAGTGGAGTGGGAAAGCAGCTGAAGCTGTTTATGGAACAATATTTAATTGCCACATTGTGCAAAAGATGGCTTAGCAGTTAGAGGCACTTGCCTGCAAAGCCTGACTACCAGTACTTGATAAAGCCAGATGTACAAAGTGGCACATGTGTCTGGTCTGGAGTTCATTTGCAGTGGCAGGAGGCCTTGGTACACCCATTCTCTCTCTCTTGAATAAATAAATAAATAGTACCTTTTTGTTTTTATTCTTCAGGGTAGGGCTCAACTCTGGCCTAGGCTGACCTGGAATTCACTTTAATCTCAGGGTGGCCTTGAACTCATGACACTCCTCTTACCTCAGCCTCCCGAGTGCTGGGATTAAAGGTGTGCACCACCACCCCTGGTCAAAAATATCTTTTTAAATGTCATCATTGGTCTGGAGAGATGGCTCAGCAGTTAGCGGTGCTTGCTTGTAAAGCCTGATTACCAGTACCTAGGTGAAGCCACAAAGTGGCACATGCATCTGGAGTTGGTTTGCAATGGTAGGAGGCCCTGGTGCACACATCCCCCCTCTCATTCTCTCTCTCTATGCTTGCAAATGTGTGTGTGTGTGTGTGTGTGTGTGTGTGTTTGAGGTAGGGTCTTGCTATAGCCTAGGCTGACCTGAAATTCACTATGTAGTCTTCAGGCTGGTCTCAAACTCACAGCAATTCTCCTACCTCAGCCTCCACAGTGCTGGGATTAAAGGAGTGTGCCTGGCTAATAAAATTTTTGTTGTTGTTGTTTTGTTTTGCAAGGTAGGGTCTCACTCTGGTCCAGGCTGACCTGGAATTCACTCTGTAGTCTCAGGGTGGCCTCGAACTCTCAGCGATCCTCCTACCTCTGCCTCCCGAGTGCTGGGATTAAAGGCGTGCGCCACCACACCCAGCATAAAAGTAATTTTTTAAAGCCATCATTACCAGGAACAGCAGGGGATCCTCACATTTTGAGGCACACCCCCGTGCTCTCTCCTTGTCTCCATTTCTGTGTCTCACCACCAGTGAAAGCCTGGCGTGAGCCTGCATCATACTTAGCCCCACAGAAATTTCATTCTTTCCATCGAAGTTTTTACCCACTACATTGGAATTTTCACCCTTGCCACGTTTTCCAGGGTCCACTGAGGCCACCTGGTGACCACACTGCTGTCCAGCTTCTGAGAAGCAGCCTCGCTGCGCCCTCTGGTGGCCACTCCACGGGACAGCGCCCGATGTCGGCCTCCCCCTGGCCTCATTCCTATGGTCTGGCGCCAGGCGAAGGTGCCTTGAGGTTCTAAACTGTTAGGAGTTGGACAGAGTGTCCAACCTCAGCACGGGAGGGGCGGGGGGCTCAGGAGAGACTCCCCAAGCCATGGAGATGATCCCCAGGAAATCCAAAACTGGTAACTGGGGGAGTGGGAAGAGGGTGCTGCTCCAGGGTTCCAAGCCTTCCTCACTCCCCTTCCTGTGTAAAGTGGGTACACCCACACTACTGGCCTGGTAACTAACCTCTCACTATTATCTGTATGTCAAGATATTTTCCTTCTTTGGGGATTTTTTTTTTTTTTCTTTTCCGAGGTAGGGTCTCACTGTAGCCCAGGCTGACCTGGAACTCACGGAGATCCTCCTACCTTTGCCTTCCAAGTGTTGGGATTAAAGGCGGGTGCCACCATGTCTGTAAGATCCTCCCTTTTCAGTGGATAGAGTTTTGACAAGTATACGTTTTCCCTCCCCTTGAACCATTAGCACAATCCAGATAAGGGCACTTCATCTCTCCTGTGTGGGATGGTGGAGGGAGACCCCTGCTCCCACATGGGCTCTACCCGCCCTGCCCTCCACATGGCAGGAGCTCTCTGCACTTTCTTCTCTTTCCTCTTAATCTAATAAAGTCTCTCTAAGCCTTTTTGGGTTTTTTTGTTTTGTTTTGTTTTGTTTTGTTTTTTTGGTAGGGGACAAATCCAGATCCACCACGCCTAAATTACCCTGCAGCTGCCTGTTGGAAACCAGTTCCTTTCTCCACCCACTGTCTCACACTATCAGTTTTTTTAGAGTTTTGTCCTTTCCACGAGGAGCATGAAGCTCTCTGAGAGGCTTCTTTCACTTAACCCTGCTGTCTTTTAAAATATATATATATATATATATATATTATTTATTTATTTATTTATTTATTTATTTATTTATTTGAGAGAGAGAGAAAGACAAATAGAGAGAATGGGCCCACCAGGGCCTCCAGCCACTGCAAATGAACTCCAGATGCATGTGCCACCTTATGCATCGGGCTTATGTGGGTCCTGGGGATTGAACCTGGGTCCTTAGGCTTCATAGGCAGGCAGCTTAACCACTAAGCCATCTCTCCAGCCCCCTGCTATCTTTTGAGACAAGGCTTCATAGGTTATATAATAAACTCTTTTAACTTGTAAGCTGAGGCTGGAGATGGGCAAAGGACATTTGTGTCCTACAGCTGCACATGGACAGTTGGAGGAGCCCCTCTTTCAGCAGTGGCCCAGAAAACACCGTAGTCACATGGACATGGCAAAAGCTTGGCGAGTTGCAGAGTGTCACTGCTCCTTATGGAAGGAGTTGTGTATGGAATGCTGGAGGGACGTGCTAAAAATAGCTCTCCCCAGAAGCTTCCTGTGTTCTGAAAAAGGGAAACTTCTAGATGCTTCCTCTGGTGGAAGTAACTTATTGTTTCAAATCACCACACTTCAGTCCTAGAAATTTGTGAGATTTGGTTCTATAGAAAACAGCTTTGCTGGCATGGCACATTGTTAAGGCCTTTGGATTTTCCTCCCAGTTGCTGTTGGATCATCTACTGTCAGAGCCATGACTTGCCTGGGTGACTGTAGTACCTGTTTTATTTCTCAGATCTACTCTGGGTTCCACATGCCACACGGCAGCCAGAGAGTTTTTTTAAAAATAGAATGCAGGGCTGGAAAG
This sequence comes from Orientallactaga sibirica, assembly GCA_036365145.1. Taxonomy (NCBI): domain Eukaryota; kingdom Metazoa; phylum Chordata; class Mammalia; order Rodentia; family Dipodidae; genus Orientallactaga; species Orientallactaga sibirica. Next base: position 2,073,142 of record JAEOAD010000888.1, read on the forward strand.
ATGGCTTAGCAGTTAAGACACTTGCCTGCAAAGCCTAAGGACCTAGGTTCAATCCCCTAGAATCCATGTAAGCCAGATGCCAATAGTGGTGGCACATGTTTCTGGAGTTCTTTTGCAATGGCTAAAGGCCCTGGCGTGTCCATTCTCTCTCTCTCTCTCTTTCTCTAGTAAATAATAAATAAATATTTAAAAACAGACAAACAAACAAACAAAAAAACAGAAAAAGCCGGGCGTGGTGGTGCACACCTTTAATCCCAGCAGGATTTACAGGATTGCTGTAAATTCCAGGCCACCCTGAGACTCCATAGTGAATTCTAGGTTAGCCTGAGCTACAGTGAGACTCTACCTTGAAAAAACAAAACAAAACAAACTAACAGCAACAAAAAAAAAAAAAAAAAAAAAAACCAGAATGCAAGCCTAATTATGTCCTGCTTAAATTACTTTTTTCCTTTTTTGTTTTGTTTTTGAGGCAGTGTCTCACTCTAGCCCAGACTGGCCTTGAATTCACAGATCCTCCTACCTTAGCCTCCCAGGTGCTAATATTAAAGGCATGAGCCACCATGCCTGGGTTAGCTTACTCCTTATGGTAAACCTGCATACCAGCCCATCTACCCAGCCACTGCACCTCCCACTCCCTACCCTTTACTCCACCTTCCTACCAAGGCTCATTCCTTCTTGTCTCAGAACCTCCCTCAGGGAAACCGGGCCCCCTTCCCCAGATGAGAGTTCCTGTCGTTCACTCTTGCCTTCATCGCATGTATTCAGTTTGGTATCCAGCTTATATTTGCATAATTGACTCAGAACAGTTCCCTCCACTAAGGGAACAAACCAATCTGGCTCAGTATGGTAAACCCAGGCCTGCATCAACATTTGTTAAGTGGATAAACAATGCTAACTGATATTAAGGCAGCCATGATATACCAGGGCACTCTACAAAACCCCTTTAACTGTGTCGTTTAATTCTCATACACTGTATAATACTCAGTTTACTGATGAGGAAATGGAGTAAGTGCTTCAAGAGTCTAGCCTTAGAACTCCATGGAGCACTGCCATGCTGTTGTTTTGATGATAACTAAAACAAGTTCTTTTCATTCTGCTAGAGAAAGGAGTTATCCTCAAGGAAAAGACCTCTGTACACAGCTTGAGCAAAACACAGCAGACCAGACTCACTGTGGGCAGCCTGGGACTGGGCCTGATCATTATTCAGAATGGGCCCTACCTCCAGATCAGCCACCTCATCAAGAAAGGGGCTGCAGCCAACGATGGGAAACTCCAGCCAGGTGACTGTGGTTTCCCCATGCCTCCTGCCCTCCTTCCTTCAGGTGTCACCATGATGACACGATATGATGACATTCACTGAGGACTTCCTATGGGCCAGCCAATTGCAGCACTTGTAATGTGCTCACTGCCGGGTGGTGTTGATCCATGCGGTGGGTGCAGTAATGCTTGGGGTAGGAAGTGCTCTTAGTGTCCTCCTTCCCCAGGGGAGGAGACAGGCTCCGTGGGAGTTCCTCATCCAGCTGTACTTTCCTCTCGCAAGGTGGGTACAAGCACAGGCTCATTGTCACTGACTGCTTCTTTCCCAGGTACTATATTCCTGGGAGCTTACCTTTGGATGCATGAACTCATTTCACCCTCCCAACAGTTCCGGAAGTAGATTCAAACCGCCATATAGACAAGGAATTAGATAACTTGGTATAATGGTTAAACTCCAGTTGTCAAATTGACAGGATTTAGAATCACCATGGAAACAAGTCTTTAAGCATGTCTGTTAGGGATTTTTCTAGGTTCGATTAACTGAGTGGAGAAGATTTACCCTAACTGTGGTAGTGCCATTCCATGGGCACCAGCACTCATTCACTCTCCACTTCCACCCTGCTGACTTGACACTGGCTTTTTGCTTTTCCTGCCATGATGAACTCTACCCTCTGGAACTGTAAGCTGAAATAAACTCTTTGCTCCTTAAAATGATTTTTGTCAGGTATTTTGTCTCAGCAAAAATAAGGTAATGGACACAGAAAATTGGTGCCGAGAGTGGGGTCATTGCTGCTATAAGCATGACCAAGTGGTTCTTAGTATTTTTTTTTTTTTTTTTTTTTTTGGTTTTTCAAGGTAGGTCTCGCTCTAGCCCAGGCTGACCTGGAATTCACTATGTAGTCTCAGGGTGGCCTGAAACTCATAGCAATCCTCCTACCTCTGCCTCCTGAGTACTGGGATTAAAGGCATGTGCCACCATGCCTGGCATCTTAGTGTTTTAGAACTGGTTTGTGGGAGGACTATGTAAAAGATTTGAAACTTTAGAGAAGCCTTAAAATGGTATAAACAGAGGTTAATAGGCCATTCTGGTAAGTTTGAAAGACAGGAAGGCCCTCAAGAAATATGGCTCTCCAAAGGAATTGTTGGGCTGGAGAGATGGCTTAGCAGTTGAGGCACTTGCCTGCAAAGCCTAAGGATCCAGATTCAATTCCCCAGTACCCATGTAAAGCAGGGTGCACAAAGTGGCACATGCATCTTGAGTCCATTTGCAGCAGCTAGAGGCACTGGTGTGCCCATTCTCTCTGTCTTTTATCTTTCTCTACTTGCAAATAAATAAATAAATAAATAAATAAATAATTTTTAAGAGGCCAGGTGTGATGGACCTTTAATCCCAGCACTCAGGAGGCCAAGGTAGGAGGGTCACTATAAGTTCAAGACCAGCCTGAGACTACCCAGTGAATTCCAGGTCAGCCTGGGCCAGAGTGAGACCCTATCTTCTGGTTGAAAAACCAGAAGAAAATAAAAAGGCCAAGAGAAATGCAGGAGGTTTAGTTCATGAGGTTTCAGAGGGGAATATGTACTCCACAGGGAACTAGACTAGAAGCAGGTCTTGTGATATTCATGAGCCTTAAGATATGAATCCAGACAGGCATGGTGGCTGTTGCAGTCAGCTTCGCATTGCTGGCAGAAAACAACTGACCAAGAACAGTTTGTCAGAAGAAAGGGTTTATTTGGCTTTAAAATGTAAGGGGAAGCACCATGGTGGCAGGGGATAATGATGGCATGAGAAGAGGGTGGTCATCACCTCCTGGCCAACATCAGATGGACAGCAGCAACAGGAGAGAGTACTAAATAAACACTGGTGAGGGGAAGCTGGCTAGAACAGCCATAAGGCTAGCCCCAACATTATATCACCTCTAGGAGGCTCCAATTCCCAAACTGCCACCAGTTGGGGACTGAGCATTCAGAACACATAAACTGATAACCATCCATAATGTAAAATGCAATGTAGAGCCAGGTGTGTTGGTGCATGCTTTTAATCCCAGCACTTGGGAGTCAGAGGTAGAGGTAGGAGGATCTCCATGAGTTTGAGGCCATCCTGAGACTACATAGTGAATTCCAGGTCAGCCTGAGCTAGAATGAGACCCTACCTTGAAAAAAAAAAAGCAATGTATTCAGTCCAACTTTAAAAGTCCCCATAGTTTTTATCAATCCCAGTGATGTTCAAACATCCCCGTAGTCTAAGATCTTTTAGCTGAGCTGTAATACAAAAAAAAAAAAAAAAAAAAAAAAAAAAAAAAAAAAAAAAAACCTTTAATGGCACAGAATAAACATTCACACTACAAAAGATGGCATTAGGCATAGTAAGGAAAAATTGAACCAATACAAGATTTAAAACAAATAAGGCAAATATCAAGTTCTGTAACTCCAGGTCTGACAACTCTAACCAGTGACACATCTCTGAAGTCCAATTCTGCCCCTCCAATTAGGCTACTCACAATCCTGGAAAACTTTGTCTAGTGCCAGCAGCTCTCCTTGGCAGCCATCTCATAGTCCTAGTATCTCCACTGGGTCTCCATTGCAACCCAAGTTTCATTCTCATAGCTCCATGCAGGTAATCCAACAAGCCTGCCTCACATTACCCATGGCCATTTCCAAAAAACAAAACCATGTTACAAATTCAATGACTCTCTCTTTCCTGCATTTGTTTACTCCACAGTACCAAGTGGGCTACCAATTTGTTAATCCAGTGGGGAATAAAGCCAACTTTGATGAAGAGGACACTCCTTCAGCAGTGAGGCCCCTTCAAAAGAGTATGCATGCTTGTTGTCTCAATACAGGTCAGCTTGTCAATCTCAATGGTTGGAATCTCTCATGCAATTGCAGCCTGAATGGGTAGCAATTTTGGCCCAAAGATTGCCTATTTTCTGTGCTATATCCTTCTGGTCACACCAATCCATGCCTACGCAATGCAACTCTGCACAAATTCTCAGAACACAGGCAGGCAGAAAGCAGCAAGCCTCTCACATAAACTGCTTCTAGGCCAGTCTTGTCATAGTTCTTTCTTACCCTCATAAGCCAAACCTCACAGTCCATAGTTCTTACTGCATAGTCCATAGGTCTTTCAATTCTGACCAGAATAGTCCACCAAGCTGTTCTTTTTTTTTTTTTTTTTTTTTTTTTGGTTTTGAGGTAGGGTCTCACTCTGGCCCAGGCTGACCTGGAATTAACTATGTAGTCTCAGGGTGGCCTTGAACTCAAGGCGATCCTCCTACCTCTGCCTCCCAAGTGCTGGGATTAAAGGCGTGCGCCACTACGCCCGGCTCACCAAGCTGTTCTTAAAGCACTGCAAGGAGTCTGTTAGACCAAGGTTTCAAATCCAACTGCATTCCTCCCTCAAATAAGCTCCAAAAGGTCAAAAGCCACACAGTCAGATGTCTAGCAGTAATGACTCCATGTCTCGGTACCAATTTTTCTGTTGCAGTCAGCTTCATGTTGCTGGCAGAAAACACACAACTAAAATAGCTTATGGGAGGAAAGGGTTTATTTTGGCTTATAAATACAAAGGGAAGCTCCATGATGTCAGGGGGAAACAATGTCATGAGCAGAGAGTGGACATCACCTCCTGGCCAACATCAGGTGGACACTAGCAGCAGGACAGTGTGCCAATTACTGGCAAGGGGAAGCTGCTATAACACCCATAATCCCACCCTCTATATACTATATACTGCCTCTAGGAGGATCCAATTCTCAAGTTGCTACCAGCTGAGGACATAGTATTCAGAACACAAGTTTATGGGGGACACCAAATCAAACCACTGCAGTGGCACACACCTTTAATCCCAGCACTTGGGAGGCTGAGTTAGGAGGATTGATATGAGTTAAAGCCAATTTGGGACTACAGTATGTAGTCACAGAGTGATTACAGGTCAGTGTAGGCTGGAGTGAGGCCCTGCTTCAAAAACAAACAAAAAGGTATGAAGACAGCTTTGACAGTGAATAGCAGCCTGCCATCACCCTGCCAGGCTTTTGGCACTCAGTCAGCATTTCCCTAATGCCTTCCACGTGCAAGACCCTGTGGATGCTAACCACATGGAATGTATGCAACTTACAGCCTAGTGGAGAGGTACAGAAAAAAAGAAAATCTATTTTTCAGTAGTGCTCAGGTTGCTGTGAAGCTGAGTTAATATTGGTAATCAAGTCCAAGTTTATGTAATGCCATTCCTACAGCCCACTAATACAGAAAAATAGATATGCGATGAGATTTGTCATCATAAATACCAAATTGGTGTCTCTCCATGAAAGGCAATACTGCCAGAGCACACCCTGACAATTTGGTTTACAGCCAGAAGAGCCAGAGAATTAAGTTGTTTATTTTCTTCTCTCTTGATAAAAGTCACCTTTTTACAACATCATTAAGCAGAATGCCAAGCCATAGCTTTCAGCTATAAACACTCCTTTTAACATTAGGCACATAAGCTCATCCAGAGGGCCCTTTATGCCATTGTAATTAACCTCGACAGGATGCGCAGCTGTCTCAAGCTGCACAGCCTGCAGGTAACTGGGAGAAGCCATGTTTCTTTCTTTCTTTTTATGGTTTATGAGACAGAGAGAAAGCAAGAGAGAAAGAGAGAGATTTGATGCACCTGGGCTTCGTGTGCCACCTTGTGTGCATGTATGTCCTTGTACACATGTGTCATCTTGTATGTCTGGCTTCATGGATTCTGGGGAACCTGGGTCTTTAGGCTTTGCAGGCCAGCACCTTTAACCATTGAGCCATATCCCAGCCCATCTTTTTTTTGTTGTTGTTGTTTTTTGTTTTGTTTTTCACAGGAGGGTCTCACTGTAGCTCAACCTGACCTGGAATTCACTATGTAGTCTCAGGTTGGCCTCGAACTCACAGCAATCCTCCTACCTCTGCCTCCCAGAGTGCTGGGATTAAAGGCATGTGCCACCACACCCAGCTATTGTTTTCTTTCATTTTTGAGGTAGGGTCTCACTCTAGCCCAGACTGACCTGGAATTCACTATGTAGTCTTTGGGTGGCCCTGAACTCACAGCGATCCTCCTACCTCTGCCTCCTGAGTGCTGGGATTAAAGGCATGTGCTGCCATGGCCGGCTTTTTTTTTTTTTTTTTTTAAGAAAGTTGGGCATGATGGCTCATACCTTTATTTTTATTTATTTGAGAGAGAAAGAGGCAGATAGAAAGATAATGGGCACACCAGAGCCTCCAGCTGCTGGAAACAAACTCCAGATGCATGTGCCACCTTGTGCATCTGTCTTAATGCCAGCATGATGGAGGCTGAGGCAGGAAGATCAATAGGTCAAGGCCAGCCTGAGCTGCATAGCAAGACCTTGTCTCAAAAGGCAGGGGTGGGGAAGGGATCAAACTTGTACTGAAGCTAACTTCAAAATAAAACAGGGGGCTGGAGAGATGACTCAGCAGTTAAGGAACTTGCCTGCAAAGCCTAACAACTTGGGTTCAATTCTCTAATACCCATGTAAAGCCAGATGCACAAAGTGGCACATGCATCTGGAGTTCGTTGGCAGCAGCTGGAGGTCCTGGCGCACCCATTCTCTCTATCTCTCTCTGCTTGGAAATAAAAAAAATATTTTTTAAAGCTGGGCATGGTGGCACATGCCTTTAATCCCAGCACTCGGGAGGCAGAGGTAGGAGGGTCGCCATGAGTTCGAGGCCACCCTGAGATTACATAATGAATTCCAGGTCAACCTGGACCAGAGTGAGACCCTACCTCGAAAAACAAAACAAACAAAAAAAATTTAATAAAATGAAACATGGGGGCTAGAGAGATGGCTTAGCAGTTAAGGGACTCGCCTGCAAAGCCAAAGGACCCAGATTCAATTCCCCAGGACCCACATAAGACAGATGCACAAGGTGGCACATGCATCTGGAGTTTGTTTCCAGCAGCTGGAGGCTCTGGTGTGCCCATTATCTTTCTATCTGCCTCTTTCTCTCTCAAATAAATAAAAATAAAGGTATGAGCCATCATGCCCAACTTTCTTAAAAAAAAAAAAAAAAAAAAAAAAAGCTGGCCATGGCAGCACATGCCTTTAATCCCAGCACTCAGGAGGCAGAGGTAGGAGGATCACTGTGAGTTCATGGCTAATTTTACTCCCAGCTACTTCTTAAGACCAAAGTAGAAGGTTTCCTCCACCTTCCCAAGCTTTGTTTTCTGGTATCTGGCACTACAGAAATCTGTCCTTGGCATTCCTTCGGGTCTGCCAGTTCCTTGGTATCAGTGTAATTTCTGCATGGATGCCATGTCAGAGAAGTGCCTCTTCACCACCCTCTCCTCTGAGGCTGGGTTTCAACAGTCTCAGAATGAGAATGGCTTCACGTGCAGATAGGAAGCCATGTGTTTTGGCATTTCCTTGGGGTCCCTTTATCCTATGCCAGGTATGAAGTCCCCACAACTAACTGGTAGCATGGCAGTCTTAGTAAGCACTACAACTCCGTCTATCTGTCCCTCTTTTAGTATTCCTTCTTTAAACATCTTTGCTCAATGAAAGTAGCACTCAGGTGCCTCAGTTGCAAGCAACAGCAAGCCAGTTCTGTTGAGACAGTGAATTTAGGGTACCTAGTATGACAGACCGCTAGAAAGCCTGGAGAATCAGGCTTGGAAAATCGGGAGTTCAAGAACTAGATCCTCTTGTCACTGCCCTGCATCTCCTGCTACAGGTTCAGTGAGCCAGATGTGGTACAGGAGCCAGCTGACAAGTCTGCATCCTGGATGCTGGGGGTGAAGAGGTGAGGTGGGTCGATCGATACAAGTGAATGATGGACCTTTTTTTTTTTTTTTTTTTTTTTTTAGCATTTCTTATTTTGGGGGCCTTGCCCTTTCTTACCCAGATATAGTTCTTTTCCCATCTGCTGGGTGCTTAGAAGCTCCATGGTTGGCTGTCATTCTTTCCCCTGTCCTGCACTGACTTAAAGTGGAAGTGTGGGAGGGTCTAGCCATCAGATTCCTTTGAGCCAACATACACTATATAAATATCTTAAGCATAATTAATGCAAGCTAATTACCCAATGTTTCATACAGAATTATTTGCCCAACTTAACTTTGCCCAGGGGAAGAAAACCTAAATGAAAGTCTTGATGCTTAATTTAGTCTATTTGCTGTGAAGGGTCTGAAAATTGCCAGGAAGGTAGAAATAGAAAGTAGGTCATTTATCACTTAGTGTGAGTGGTTTTTTGCTTCACTGGTAATAGCCATTCATTTTATTTGGAACTCATATATATATTTAGAATCATTAAAGATGGTTCAGGCTAAAAATGGTTTCTAGTCTCTTACAACAAGAATTCCAGAAATATCTCAAAAGCATGGTATGATGCTGTTATTAAGAAACTTCTTGGGTTGGAGAGATGGCTTAGTGGTTAAGGCGTTTGCCTGCAAAGCCAAAGGATCCCGGTTCGATTCTCCAGGACCCACGTAAGCCAGATGCACAAGGGGGCACATGCATCTGGAGTTCGTTTGCAGTGGCTGGAGACCCTGGCATGCCCATTCTCTTCCTCTCTCTGTGTCTCTCTCTCTCCCTCTTTCTCTCTCTTAAATAAGTAAATAAATAAAATATATTTTTAAAAAAAGAAAGAAGCCGGGCGTGGTGGCGCACGCCTTTAATCCCAGCACTCGGGAGGCAGAGGTAGGAGGATCGCCGAGAGTTCAAGGCCACCCTGAGACTACATAGTTAATTCCAGGTCAGCCTGAACCAGAGTGAGACCCTACCTTGTAAAACCAAAAAAAAAAAAAAAAAAAAAGAAAGAAAGAAACTTCTTGCCGGCCGTGGTGGCTCATGCCTTTAATCCCAGCACTCAGGAGGCAGAGGTAGCAGGATCACTGAGAGTTTGAGGCCACCCTGAGAGTACATAGTGCATTCCAGGTCAGCCTGAGCTAGAGTGAGACCTTACCTTGAAAAGCCAAAAACAAAAAACAAGCAAACAAACAAAAAAAAACTTCTCGGGCTGGAGAGATGGCTTAGCGGTTAAGGCGCCTGCCTGCTAAGCCTAAGAACCCAGTTCCAATCTCCAGGTCCCACCTTTAGCCAGATGCAAAGTGATGCAAATGCACAATGCCACACTTGCCCACAAAGGGGCGCATGCATCTGGATTTCATTCACAGCAGTTGAGAGACTGCCGGCATGCCCATTCTCTATCTGTCTTCCTCTCCCTGTCTGTCTCTCTTTGTGTCTCTCTCCAATTAAAAAAAAAAAAAAAAAAAAAAAAACTTCTCATGCTGGGGAGATAGCTTAGCAGTTAAGGTGCTTACCTTACCTACAAAGTCCAAGAACCCAGGTTCAATTCCCCAGAACACATAAGCCAACAGTGGCACATGAGTCTGCAGTTTACAGTGGCTAAAAACTCTGGCATGCTCATTCTCTCCCCCCCCCATAATAAATAAATTGATTAATTAAAAAAAGGAAACCTCATATGTGGGTGTGGTAGCACACACCTTTAATCCCAGCACTCATGAGGCAGAGGGAGAATCACTGTGAGTGTGAGGCCAGCCTGGAACTACAGAGTGAGTTCCAGATCAGCCTGGGCTAATGTGAGACCTTACCTCAAGAAACAAAAACAAAACAAAACAAAACAAAAGAAACTCACAAGCATTCTTCATTTGCAAAGGACACTGATGCCAAAGAAACAAACATTTTTGTTTTGAGGCAGGGTCTTACTCCATCCAGCCCAGGCTGATTTGGAACTCACTGTACAGCCCAGGTTAGCCTCAAACTCATGGCAATTCTCCTACCTCACCATTCTAAACGGCATGCCCATTCTCTATCTGTCTTCCTCTCCCTGTCTGTCTCTCTTTTTGTGTCTCTCAATCCAAAAAAAAAAAAAACTTCTCATGCTGGGAGATGGCTTAGCAGTTAGGGTGCTTACCTTACCTACAAAGTCCAAGAACCCAGGTTCAATTCCCCAGAACACATAAGCCAACAGTGGCACATGAGTCTGCAGTTTACAGTGGCTAAAAACTCTGGCATGCTCATTCTCTCCCCCCCCCATAATAAATAAATTGATTAATTAAAAAAAGGAAACCTCATATGTGGGTGTGGTAGCACACACCTTTAATCCAAGCACTCATGAGGCAGAGGGAGAATCACTGTGAGTGTGAGGCCAGCCTGGAACTACAGAGTGAGTTCCAGATCAGCCTGGGCTAATGTGAGACCTTACCTCAAGAAACAAAAACAAAACAAAACAAAAAGAAACTCACAAGCATTCTTCATTTGCAAAGGACACTGATGCCAAAGAAACAAACATTTTTTGTTTTGAGGCAGGGTCTTACTCCATCCAGCCCAGGCTGATTTGGAACTCACTGTACAGCCCAGGTTAGCCTCAAACTCATGGCAATTCTCCTACCTCACCATTCTAAATTCTGGGATTAAAAAAGTCATGGGCCACCACACCCAATGAAGCAAATATTTTTAAATATTTTACTTGAGCCAGGTGTGGTGTCACATGCCTTTAATCACAGCACTCGGGAGGCAGAGGTAGGAGGATTGCCATGAATTCAAGGCCACCCTGAGACTACATAGTGAATTCCAGGTCAGCCTGGCCTAGAGTGAGACCCTATCTCGAAAAAAAAAATTTATTTGGGCTGGAGAGATGGCTTAGTGTTTAAGGCACTTGCCTGCAAAGCCAAAGGACCCAGATTCAATTCCCCAGGACCTACATAAGACAGATGCACAAGGTGGCACATGCATCTGGAGTTTGAGCAGATGAAGGCTCTAGCATGCCCATTCCCATTCTCTCTCTATCTGCCTCTTTCTCTCTCTCAAATGAAAAATAAAATAAAATAAAATAAAGATAGGAGCCATCATGCCCAGTTTTCTTTAAAAAATAAATAAATAAATAAAGCTGCCCATGGTGGTGCATGCCTTTAATCCCAGCACTCAGGAAGCAGAGGTAGGAGGATCACCATGAGTTCGAGGCCACCCTGAGACTACATAGTGAATTCCAGGTCAGCCTGGGCTAGAGTGAGACCCTACCTTGAAAAACAAAAAACAAAACAAAAGATTCTCTCTCTCTCTCTCTGTCTCTCTCTCTCTCCCTATTTCTCTCTCAAATAAATAAATAAAAATATTTTACAAAAAATTTATTTATTTATTTATTTATTTATTTATTTATTTATTTATTTATGAGAGAGAGAAAGAGTATGGGTGCACCAGGGCCTCCTGCCACTGCAAAGGGGCTCCAAATGTGTGTGACACTTTGTATCTGGCTTTACATGGGTACTGGGGAATAGAACCTGGGTCAGCAGGTGTTGCAAGCAAGCACATTTACCACTGACCCATCTCTCTCCAGCCCAAGCCAAACATTTTTAATAAGTAAAGATTGAAACCTGGCTTTGGTCCAAAATGAACCAATACAACCCCATATGTGGTCGTTTGAGTGGATGTCCCCCAGTAGATTTGGGAGTTTATTAAAGCTTTAGATCTCCAGCCACCTGGCTAGAGGAGGTATCACTATGGGCATATCCTAGGGACCAACCTTAAAGTGTGTTTGGGGACAGAATTGAATTCCAGCCTAAGGTCTGCAGAGCCGTCTGAGCTCTGCCTGGGGTTCCTGGAGTGTGTTTGCTTATGGTGCTGGTGGTAGTCTTTGTCTCCACATGGCTCTGTGAAAGAGGCCCAGCTTCTGCCATTATGGAACTTACCCTGGATCTGTAAGCTTCAAATAAACCCTTCCTCCTATAAACTGTGTCTGGTTTGGAAGTTCATCCCAGCAACATGAAGCTGACTATGACTCCATAAAATGAAATATCTTACAAGAAAGCCAATTAATATATCCCTTTTCAACCTATTGCCTTATTTTTACCATTCTTCCTCTTTCAGGGGATGTTGTGATTAGTATTGGCCATGCCAATGTGTTGGGATATACACTCCGCGAATTTTTGAAGCTTTTGCACAATGTCAGCGTAGGAGCAGTGCTGCAAATCAAGGTTTACCGAGATTTTATTGACATACCCCAAGAATGGCAAGAGATATATGATTTACTCCCTGAAACAAAATTTCCAGTACTACCGTAAGTACTTTATGTTTGGAACTTTGTTGCACTAAGTCCAGGACCTTTGAAGACCAGGGTCCTGGTTTATTATAAGAATCACCAAATGGTAAGAACCAAAGGAGGCGGGACTGGTGACAGTACCAGAATAACATTGGGAACTTCTAGGTTCCTTTGTAAAGACAACATGATACAGGCACCTTGGGAGTTTAACACACACACACACACACACACACACAATTAGTGACTGCGGGGAGATGGCTCTGTTGGCAAAGGCACTTGCACAGTATCCACATAAAAACCCAAGCTGTAGGTGCTTGCTTGCAAAGCCTGCTGGTCTGGGTTCAGTTCCCCAGTCACCCACGTTAAGCCGGATTAATTTGTAGCAGAAAGAGATCCTGGCGTGTGTGTATAAATAAATGAGTGGGGGTTTTTGTTTAGTTTAGTTTATTTTTTTGAGGTAGAGTTTCACTCTAGTCCAGGCTGACCTGGAATTTACTAGGTAGTCTCAGGGTGGCCTCAAATTCACAGTGGTCTTCCTACCTTGGCCTCCCAAGTGCTGGGATTAAAGATGTGTGCCACCATGCCCAGCAATATATTTTTTATTTTATAGGTAACAAGATATACTGTTTTTTGTTTGTTTGTTTGGTTGGTTGGTTTTGGTTTTTCGAAGTAGGGTTTCACTCTAGTCCTGGCTGACCTGGAATTCACTATGTAGTCTCAGGGGGGCCTTGAACTCACAGCGATCCTCCTAGCTCTGCCTCCCTAGTGCTAAGATTAAAGGTGTGCGCCACCATGCCCAGCTAAAGATATACTGTTTTATCCCTTCACCCCAGCTCCTGTTACCCTGGGGGCCCTCCTCAGTGGGGTTATAGTATTCACTGTTGGGGCATGAAGGCTCAGTTAGTCTTTATAGGGTAGCATGGTGTGTGTGTGGGGACCATGCCTCAGGATATTCCTCCCCAAACTGTCACTCTTACAATCTTTCCACCTCGTCTTCAGCAGTGTTCCCTGAGCCATGGCAGGTCTGTTGGCAATCTGGTTTAATGCTGAGCTCTCTGTAGCTTCTGGGTTTCTGCTTTGATATGTTGTGTTTGATCACCGTGCGTGTCACCGTCATCCTGGAGCTGGTTATAAGAGCACTATTCATGTCGCCACTACCTCTGTAGTTTCTCCTGGGCCCTGGCAGATGTGGTAGAGGGGGCACATCTCAAAGTGGGCAGTTTGCTATCTTATTGATGGATCTTGGATCTCCTCCATTTTCTCTGCCACCTTCTGCTGGTTTGTCCCCTCCCAGGCAGCTGCCCTGCAATGGAAGGTAGCTTAGCACATAACCTCCACACTTAACCCAGTCTCACACTGGTGCAAGGCCCTGCTCACAGCTGACCTGCTGGTTTTGAATAAATAAATTTTACTTATTTATGTATTTGTATATTTGTTTATTGAGAGAGAAAGAGGGAGAGAGAATGGGCACACCAGGGCCTCTAGCCACTACAAACTCCAGACACATGCGCCACTTTGTGCATCTTGCTTACATGGGTACTAGGGAATCAAACCTGGGTCCTTATGCTTTGCAGACAAGCACCTTAACCACTAAACCATCTCTCCAGCCCTTAAATAAATAAATTTTAAAACCTGAGTTTGGCCAGACATAATGGCACATGCCTTTAATCCCAGCACACGGGAGGCAGAGGTAGGAGGATTGCTGTGAGTTTGAGGCCATCCTGAGACTCCATAGTGAATTCCAAGTCAGCCTGGGCTAGAGCGAGACCCTACCTCAAAAAACCAAAACCATAAAGCTGGGCGTGGTGGTGCATGCCTTTAATCCCAGCACTTGGGAGGCAGAGGTAGGAGGATCGCCATGAGTTCGAGGCCACCCTGAGAGTACATAGTGAATTCCAGGTCAGCCTGGGCTAGAGTGAGACCCTACCTCGAAAATCCAAAAAACAAACAAACAAAACCCAAAACCAAAACAAAACCAAAATCCTGAGTTTGAGATGGAGAGATGGCTTAGCAGTTAAGGTGTTTGCCTGTGAAGCCTAAGGACCCAGGTTCGATTCCCCAGTACCCACGTAAACCAGATACAAAACGTGGCACATGCATCTGGAGTTCATTTACAGTGGCTGGAGGCCCTGGCATGATTCTCATGCTCCCCCCCTCTCTCTCTGCCTCTTTCTTTCTCTCTCTCAAATAAATAAATAAATAATTTTTTCTTGAATACTTTACTTTTATTTATTTGAGAAAGATGGAGGGAGAATGAGAGAATGGGCACACCAGGGCCTCCAGCCCCTGCAAACAAACTCCAGACACATGCACCACTTTGTGCATCTGGCTTATGTGGGTCCTGGGAAATTGAACTGTGGTCTTTTGGCTTTGCAGGCAAGTGCCTTAACCACTAAGCCATCTCTCCAGCCCTAAAATATTTTTTCAAGGTATTTTAAAAACCTGAATTCAGATCCCTAGCAACCACATTAAAAAAAAAAAAAAAAAAAGCCAGGAGTGGTGGTGTGTGCTTGTAATCCCAGAACTGGGGAGCCAGAGACAGTAGGATCCCTGAGGCTTGCTGGGCAAACCAGGGATCTCCAGGTTCAGTGAGAATCTGTGGCAAGAAATAAGATGGCACATGATCGAGGACAACTCCCAACATACACCTCTGGCTTCCACACATAAGCAGATGGGTGTATTCACACCTGTAAACATACAAACGTGCACACACACCTTCTTAATAACATTAAGGCCTTCTCATGCCTCTCCCATCTTAGCATCCACTCCAACTCCACTTCTCTCCTCTTACCCCTCTTGCCTGGCCTGACACATTGCCTACTCCCCCATCTTGGTGAAAGCACTATACTGCCCAGCTCCATTTCTTCAGGAGGCGCACATTCCAGGACTCCAGTACAGACTTTCCTGAGGCCTCTTCCCAGGGTCACCCACAGCCTTCACAGGACAGAGAAGTCCAGTGGACTCTTCCATTTTGCTCGACTTTCAAGCAGCATTAGACTCCTTCTTACTACCCACTCCTCCTTTCCACATTTTTGTCATTCATTTTTTTTTTTGAGAGAGAGAGAGAGAATGGGCCCGCCAGCAGCCTTTCAGCCACTATGAAGGAACTCCAGAGGCGTGCGCCCCTGTGTGGGCAAGTGTGGTATTGTGCCCTTGCATCACTAATTGCATCTGGCGAAATGTGGGACCTGGAGATTGGAACCCAGGTTATTAGGCTTGGCAGGCAGGCACTTTAACAACCAAGCCATCTCTCCAGCCCTTGTCATTCTTTTTTTTTCAATTTTAAAAAATATTTTATTTTTACTTCTTTGAGGGAGACAAAGAAGCAGAGAAGGACAGAGGGAATGAATGGATGCACCAGGACCTCCAGCTGCTGCAAACTCCAGACACATGTGCCACCTGGCTTAAGTGGGTCCTGAGAAATTGAAGCTGAGTCCTTTGGCTTTGCAGGCAAGCACCTTAACCATTAAGCCATCTCTCCAGCCCAAGTTTAAAAACTTTCATTTACCCTTTTAACTTAAAAAACTTAAAGAAATATTAGGGCTGGAGAAGATGGACTAGCAGTTAAGGTGCTTGCCTACAAAGCCTAAGGACCCAGGTTTGATTCTCCAGGTTCCTCATAAGGCAGATGCACATGGTGGGAGTTTGGGTTGCAGTGGCTAGAGGCCCTAGTGCACTCATTCTCATTCTCTCTCCCTCTTTTTGTCTCTAATAAATAAATAAATAAATAAATAAATAAATAAATAAATAAATAAAAATAAATCAATCTTTAAAAAATATTTTTATTTATTTATTTGTGTGAGAGAGAGTATGGGTGTTGTAGTACTTTTTGCTGCTGCAAATGAACTCCAGACCCATACCCCACTTTGAGCATCTGGTTTAACCACCAAGCAATCTATCCAGCCCTTGTCATTCTTTTTAAAAAAATATGTTAAAGTTGGGCATGGTGGCTCATGCCTTTAATCCCAGCACTCAGGAGGCAGAGGTAGGAGGATTGCCATAAATTCAAAGCCACCATGAACCTGAATTCCAGGTCAGTCTGGACTAGAGCAAAACCCTACCTCGAAAAAACAAAAGAAAACCAAAAAAAGCATTTTATTTTATTTATTTTATTGTTTGAGAAATAGGCAGGTAGAATGGGCACACCAGAGCCTCTGGCCACTGCAAACAAACTCCAGATGGATATTATGTGGATATTGGGGAATCAAACCTGAGTCTTTGGTTTTACAGGCAAGCACCTTAACTGCTAAGCCATCGCTCCAGCCCCCCACATGAGTAACTTAAATTATATTATCACCAACTTATGTTACTCTCACCTGACCCAGGTTCGATTCTGCAGGTCCCACGTAAGCCAGATACACATGGTGGCACATGCGTCTGGAGTTCTTTGTGCACCTATTCTCTCTCCCTCTTACTCTCTCTCTCTCTCAAGTAAATGAATAAATAAAAATAAAATATTTAAGAGTAGGAGAACTTTTGTCTATGATCTTAATTACTTTTAGTGTTTCTTCTGGGGGACACTCAACAGAAAAAATTGGTTATGCCATCTAGTACAGTGGGCTTGGTGAAGAACATCAGTGACATGGCACTGTTCAGAACAGAAATCATTCTACAGCCTTAGGGCTGTGAGCCACATATATACACATTCATTTCAAGTGGACTTTTCATATAGATTCCAGAAAACCATTCCCCCCTCACACACTCATTCATTTAGAAGCTATGCATTTTCATTTTACATTTCTATTCTATTTATAACTCCAGAGACAAAAACCAAACCTTGTTAGTGGGAGCATGATAGGGCAGAGAGAGTGAAAATGTTGGACCATTTGCCTGTACATTGACAGAAGTTTTCTAAATCTGTGAGAATTTGGACATCATAAGTACTATATTTAGGCCATTTGGACCCATTGTCTAGCTTAGATTGTGGCCAGGCAGAGTTGCAGAGAAAGATCAGACGATTAGGTTTGATGTTGTCCAAGAGTCATAGAAACTTTAAGTTCTTAATGAGACAAGGAAAGAACAAAACAAGGGTGAGAGAAAAGAACCAGGGCTTAAGCTGGGTTTACAAAGAATACTAATATGACCCCCTGGCCCGCTAGGGTGAACAGGGCCTGCACCTCCCACCTCCCACCTCCCACGTGGGCAGAGGCTGTACAGGTCACAACTGTCAGCTTTTTAGCCTGTTAGTGGGCAAGGTGGGCATCTGTGCTCCTGATGGCAAAAGCAGCTGGCAGTGAAGATGAGACTTCAGGAGGAAGGGAAAGAATGTCCTGAGATGGTGCAACTGAACCAAAAGGCACCCCTTAGGGTGCAGAAGACTAGAGAGCGAGAGAGCCAAGGTGTCAAGAGTGTGTCTTTCTCGAGACCTGAGGTTGGGCCCAGCAGTGGGTGAGGGGTGTAGCCTGGCATGCTGGCGTGGCTTCCACAAGGAGGGATGAACCCTGAGAGCAGGCCAACCCGAGAGGGACGCTTACTGAGAAGGAGGGAGGAGATGAAGGGAAGAAGGGCGAGGCCAAATTGTGGTGGATGTGAAGACTGGTATCAGGCAGAGATGGTCCAAAGACATTAGAGGGTAAATAGCAGCTCGGTGGTCTGGTCAGGGGAAAGGAGGTCTGGCCACCCAAAAGGGCACTTGGAAGGCTCCTGAGTCAGGGCACCAGATGAAAGGTTCAGGAGTGACCACGACCATGCAAACCCCACTGAGGCAAAGATGAGAGCTTTTATTCGGGGAAAGCTGCCAGGGCTGGCTCACAAGAGAGGAGCACAGCCCACCTGAGTTCCTCGGGTAGTGGGCATTATAGGGTCAGTGGGGGAAGGTAAGAACAGGAGGAGCTGAACAAGAAAGGGTCCTTTAGGGGAGATCTAAGATAGCCAGGGTGTGACATCAGAACAGTGACCAGGTGGTTTACAATATAAGGGGTCAGGAAACCGTGACCTGGGGGCATTGCAGGCAAGGAGGGGATAATGGCTTTGAAGTTTTGTGAGGAATGTGGATAATCCATCCTGCTGTCCTTGGTGACTCCATATTGGGACCTGTCAGACCTAACAATGGAGGTCAGGAAGCAGACAGGAAGGGGCTAGAGACAAGCTGCCCCCAAGAACCCACCTCAGTGGTGGTTTTCTCCAGTTATGTTCTGCTTCCTGAAGTTTCCACCAGCTGGGTCCAAATATTCAGCATCAGTCTTTTCTGAGAGACATTTTATATCTGTATCAGACAGCTTCAGGTTGGCTGAGATGAACTTCCAAGACCAGGCACAGTTATAGAGGAAGGGATTTATTGAAGCTTACAGATCCAGGGGAAGTTCCATAATGGCAGAAGAAGCTGGCCTGCTTTCACAGGACCAAACACAGAGAGAGAAACCAAAAGCCACACAGCACAGCACACTTCAGGAACTCCAGCTAGGCACACTTTGCATATCTTTAGATTGAAATCTCAAACCCACCACCACACCTTAAGATCTGCCCAGTGACACTGCCTCCAGCCAGGTGGCTGCAGATGCACACTACAAACTAATAAAACACTGAATATATTGGGGGCCATCTATTCAAACTACCACAATAGCCAAACCATAATTTCATTGATCTACAGCAGCCCTGACTTACCAGGGGAGTGTCTAGTTAACAAGCTAGAAATTTAGGGCTTATGCTTGATTCTTTCACCTCCCTTTCCACCCTCTCAGCCACCCACTAAGACTTGTAACTTCACTTTTTATTTATTTATTATTAAATTATTATTATTATTATTATTTTGCTTGTTTTGGAGGTAGGGTCTTCCTCTATCCTGGGCTGACCTAGAATTCACTCTGTACTCTCAGGGTGACCTCAAACTGACAGTGATCCTCCTTCCTCAGCCTCCCAAGGGATTAAAGGTGTGTGCCACCATGGTCAGCTCTTTTTTTTTTTTAGTTTAGTTTTTGTTTTTCGAGGGAGGGTCTTACTCTAACCCAGGTTGACCTGGAATTCACTATGTAGTCTCAGGGTGGCCTTGAACTCACAGCGATCATCCTACCTTTGCCTCCCTAGTACTGGGATTAAAGGTGTGCGCCACCATGCCCAGCATTTCTTTTTTAAAGCTTATTTTATTGACAACTTCCATAATTATAGGCAGCAAATGTGATAATTCCCTCCCCCACTTTCCCCTTCACATATCCCTTCCTTCTCTCCATTAGTCTCTCTTTTATTTTGATGTCATCAACTTTTCCTCCTATTATGAGGGTCTGGTGTAGGCAGTGCCAGGCACTGCAAAGTCATAAATATCAAGGCCAATTTGTGTGGAGGAGTGCACTGAAAGCAGTCCTACCCTTCCTTTGGCTCGTACATTCTTTCTGCCACCTCTTCTGCAATGGACCCTGAGCTGTGGAAGGTGTGATAGAGATGTTCAGTGATGAACACTCCATTTTGTCACTTCTTCTCAACACTATGTATGGTGCCTCTTGAGTCATCCCAGTGATCACTACCATCTGAAAAGAGAAGCTTCTCTAATCAAAAGTGAGAGTAGCATTAATATATGGGTATGGGGCAGTTTGGTGAGCATATTATGTACATTTAGCGTGACACCAGCAGACGTTACACCCCTAGGGCTTAGGACTCCCCTCTCGTAGGTTTTCAGTATCAGGGATGTATTTCCTCCCATGAAGCGAGCCTCTAGTCCAATTAGAGAGTGGTTGGTTTCCCCCATAACAGACATGCCACTATTTCACCCGTTGGCTCATTTGGCCTGACTGACCAAATTTAAAACTTGCAGTGTTCACTGTTGAGTACCTTCACTGGTATTTTCTCTCTCCCATTGAACTGCATGCAGCATAGCTTTTGCAACTTTCTGTCAGCTGGTCCACATGGAAGAGGCTTTCAGCTCAGCTCCAGCAGGATTTCTTAGTGATCTTGCTGCTCAAGTATGTGGAGTCTTCAGCAATAGGGTCTTACCATCTATTCCTGGTGGGAAACCAAGGGCCTCAGCAGTGGCCTATAATGTTTTGGGGGTGTCTATGACCTCCCCGGCCAACAACTCACTGGAAGGTATCCCATCCCTGGCACTGAAAAATTTCTAGTAACAATCTATGGCTTCTGAGTATTCCATTGTCCAGAAAAGTAGGTTTCCATATGACTTATTTATATATAGGATTACCATTTTCACAATATTGATTCTTCCAATCCAAGAACAGGGGATGTTTTTCCATTTCCTAGTGTCTTCTGAAATTTCTTGCTTGAGTGTTTTAAAGTTCTCCTTGTAGAGATCCTTCACTTCCTTGGTTAGATTTATCCTAAGGTACTTTATTTTCTTCTGATGCAATTGTGAATGGAAGTGATTCTCTGATTTTATCCTCTGTGTGTTTGTTGTTAGCATATAGGAAGGCTACTGATTTCTGTGTGGTTTATTTTTTATCCTGCTACATGGCTGTAGGTGTTTATCAGCTCTAACAGTTTGCTGGTAGAGTTTTTAGGGTCCTTTATGTATAGAATCATATCATCTGCAAATAATGATAACTTGATCTCTTTCTTTCCAATGTGTATCCCTTTTATGTGTGTCTGTTGCCTTATTGCTATGGCTAAGACTTCCAGTACTATATTAAATAAAAGTGGGGGGCTGGAGAGATGGCTTAGCAGTTAAGGTGCCTGCCTCTTAATCCTAAGAACACTGGTTCCAATCTCCAGAGGTTCCAATCTCCAGGTCCCACATTTAGCCAGATGCAAAGTGACACAAGGGCGCAATGCCGCACTTGACCACAAGGGGGCGCACACATCTGGATTTTGTTTGCAGCAGCTAAGAGGCTGCTGGCGTGCCCATCTCTGTCTTCCTCTCCCTCTCTCTGTGTCTCTCTCCACCAAAAAAAAAAAAAAGTGGGGACAGTGGACAAGCTTCAAGTTTTTCTCCATTTAGTATTATGATGGCTGAGGGTTTGTCATAAATAGCCTTTATTATGTTGAGAAACGTTCCTTCTGTTCCCAGTCTCTGTAGGACTTTTATCATGAAGGGATGTTGGATTTTGTCAAATGCTTTTTCTGCATCTAATGAGATGATCATGTGATTTTTGTCCTTCATTTCATTTACATAATGTATTACATTTATCAATTTGCATATGTTGAACCATCCCTGCATCTCTGGGATAAAGCCTACTTGGTCATGGTGAATGATCTTTCTAATATATTCTTGTATTCTGTTTGCCAATATTTTATTGATAATTTTTGCATCTATGTTCATGAGGGAAATTGGTCTGTAATTTTCCTTTTTTGTTCTATCTTTGTCTGGTTTTGGGATCAGGGTGATGCTGGCTTCATAGAAGGAGTTTGGTAGGGTTCATTCCTCTTCTATGTTATGGAAAAGTTTAAGAATCATTGGTGTTAGTTCTTCCATGAAGGTTTGGTAAAATTCAGCAGTGAATCCATCTGGCCCTGGACTTTTTTTAGTTGGGACATTTTTTATAACTGCTTGGCTCTCCATACTTTTTATAGTTCTATTTAAGTGGTTAATCTCATCTTGATTTAATTTAGATAGGTCATATAAAGCAAGGAAATCATCCATTTCTTTCAGATTTTCAAACTTAGTGGAGTATATGTTCTTATAGTATGTCCCTATGATTTTTTTTTAATTTCTCTGGTATCTGTTGTAATGGTGCCTTTTTCATATCTGATTTTATTAATTTGTGTCTGTTCTCTCTTGGTCAAATTTGCTAAGGGTTTATTAATCTTGTTTATCCTTTCAAAGAACCAACTCTTTGTTTCATTGGATTATTTTTCTGGTTTCTATTTCATTTCTGCCCTAATCTTTATTATTTCTTCCTGTCTACTGATTTTTGGTTTGCCTTGTTCTTCTTTTTCCAAGGCCTTAAGGTGGAGCATTAATTTGTTTACCTGCGACCTTTCTAATTTCTTAACATAAGCACTTAAAGCTATAAATTTCCCTCTTAGGAATACTTTCATTGTGTCCCAACGGTTTTGGTATGTTGTGTTCTCATTATCATTTGACTCCATGAATTTTTTGATTTCCTTCTTGATTTCTTTTTTTTTTTTTTTTTTTGGGGGTTTGCGAGGTAGGGTCTCACTCTGGTCCAGGCTGACCTGGAATTAACTATGTAGTCTCAGGGTGGCCTCGAACTCTCGGCGATCCTCCTACCTCTGCCTCCCGGGTGCTGGGATTAAAGGCGTGCGCCACCACGCCCGGCTGTTCTTTCTTGATTTCTTCATTGACTCTTTCATCATTTAGTAGTCTATCATTTAGTTTTCATGATTTTGTGTATGCTTTATAGCTTTTCTTGTTATTGATTTGTAGTTTTATCCTATTCTGATCAGATAGAGTGCAAGAAATTATTTCAATTTTCCTATATTTGTTAAGATTTGCTTTGTGTCCTAGTATATGGTCTATTTTAGAGAATGTTCCATGTGCTGCTGAAAAGAATGTGTATTCTTCAGCATTTAGATGAAATTTCCTGTATATATCTGTTAGGTACATTTGTTCTATGACCTCATTTAATCCAGAAGCATCTCTGTTTAATTTTTTCTGGGATGACCTGTCAATTGGTGAGAGTGGGGTGTTGAAGTCACCCACTACAAGTATGTTTGGTGTTATCTATGACCTTAGTTTTTTTTTTTTTTTTTTTTCAGGGTAAGGTCTCACTCTAACCCAGGCTGACCTGGAATTCACTCTGTATTCTCAGGGTGGCCTTGAACTCACAGTTATCCTCCTACCTCTGCCTCCCAAGTGCTGGGATTAATTGCATGCGCCACCACACTCAGCTATCTGTGGAGACCTTAGTTCTTTTTTTAAAATCTTTTTTATTATTTATTTATTTATTTGAGAGTGATAGAAAGAGAAAGAGGTAGAGAGAGAATGGGCACACCAGGGCCTCCAGCCCCTGCAAAAGAACTCCAGATGCATGCGCCACCTTGTGCATCTGGCTTACATGGATACTGGGGAATCAAGCCTCAAACCAGGGTCCTTAGGCTTCATAGGCAAGCGCTTAACTGCTAAGCCATCTCTCCAGCCCTGAGACCTTAGTTCTAATAGCGTTTGTTTGATGAAATTGGGAGCCCCTGTGTTAGGTGCATATATGTTTAGGATTGTAATGTCCTCCTGTTGGAGTGTTCCTTTAATCAATATAAAGTGACCTTCCTTATCTTTACTAACTACTGTTGGTCTGAAATCTACCCTGTCACATATTAGGATAGCGACCCTTGCTTATTTTCTAGGCCCATTTGCTTGAAACACCATTTTCCAATCTTTCACCCTAAGGTAGTATCCATCCTTTGTAGAAAGGTGAGTTTCTTGGAGGAAACAAACTGAAGGATCCTGTTTTTTAACCCAGTCTGCAAACCTATGTCTTTTGGTTGGGACATTCAGGCCACTGATATTAAGAGTTATTATTGAAAGGTGTGTATTTATTTTTGCCATTTTTCTCGTTTTGTAGTTCTTCTGGTTTTACCTTTGCTCTCTTGTATTAACTAGTATTGGAGTATGGTTTGTTTATTCCAGGTTCCTTACATGCGTGCTTTTCTTTCTCTTCAGCATGGAGGATCCTTTCAAGTATTTTCTGTAGAACTGGTTTTGTCTTCAAATATTCTTTTAGCCTGCTTTTGTTGTGGAATGTCCTTATTTCTCCATCTATTTGAATGGATAGCTTTGCAGGATAAAGTAACCTTAGTTGACAGTTGTTATCTTTCAGAACGTGGAATACATCACTCCAAGCCCTTCTGGCTTTTAAAGTTTGTGTTGAGTAATCTGCTGTGATTCTGATGGGCTTGCCTTTATAGGTGACTTGCTTTTTCTCTCTAGCTGCTTTCAATATATTTTCTTTGGTTTGTATGTTTGGTAGTTTAATTATAATATGACAAGGAGAGGTTCTTTCCAGGTTTTGTCTGGTGTTCTAAAGGCTTCCTGTATCTGCATTGGCGTCTTTTTCCCAAATTGGGGGAAGTTTTCTTGTATGATTTTGTTGAAAACATCTACTATGCCTTTGGAGTGGAATTCTTCTCCTTCTACTATACCCTGAATTCTATTTTTTATTTTGTTTTCTTTTTCTTTTTTTATTGACAACGTCTTTAATTGTAGACAATATCCCATGGTACTTCCCTCCTTCCCCCCACTTTCCTCTCTGAAACTTCACTCTCCATCATATCCCCTCCCCCTCTCAATCAGTCTCTCTTTCAATTTGATGTCATGATCTTTTCTTCCCATTATGATGGTCTTATGTAGGTAGTGTGAGGTACTGTGAGGTCATGGATATCCAGGCCATTTTGTATCTGAAGGAGCACATTGTAAGGAGTCCTACTCTTCCTTTGGCTCTTACATTCTTTCCGCCTTCTCTTCTGCAATGGACCCTGAGCCTTGGAAGGTAGGTTTGTGATGTTTCAGTGCTGAGCACTCCTGTGTCACTTCTCAGCATCATGGTGCCTTCTGAGTTATCCCAAGATTGCCACCATCTGAAAAGAGAAGGTTCTCTCACCAAAAGTGAAAGTAGCATTAATATATGGCTGTGGACATTAAGAGAAGTGCTTACTGGGCAGTTTGGTGAGCATAGTATATACATTTAACGAGACACCAGCACACATTACACCCTTAGGGCTCATGACTACCCCATCACATGTTTTCAGTGTCAGGGATGTGTTCCCTCCCATGGAGCAGGCCTCCAGTCCAATTAGAGAGCAGTTGGTTTCTCCCATAACATACATGCCACTATTGCACCCATTGGCTCATTTGGCCTGGCTGTGGTATACTCTGAATTCTTATGTTTGATCTTTTCATAGTGTCCCGAATATCTTGAAATTTCCATTCACACTTTCCTATTTGTCTTTGTCTTTGTTGGACTGTATTAAATCTGCCACCTGGTCTTCTAGTTTAGATATTCTGTTCTCTCCTTCATCCATTCTACTGTTTTTTATTTCACTGACTTCTTAATTGCTAGTATTTCTGACTGGTTTTTCTTTATTATTTTTATTTCCTTATTCATGTCTAGTATTGACCTCCTTATTTCATTAAATTGGTTTCCTGTGTGTTCTTTGAATTCTTTGATTTCCTCTTTGAGTTCTTTGAACATATTTATAATCATTTTGAAATTTTTCTCAGGCATTTCCTCAAAATCATTCTCACTGAAGGTCATTTCTGATGCATTAATACTTTTCGTTAGATTTTTATTGTCTTGATTTTTCATGTTTCTTGTATTATAATGTAGAGATTTTTGCATCTTGGATTAATTTACCTTGGGTTTTTTAATTACCTGCAGTAATATTAGATGTGTCTATCAATCTGATGTTATATATCTTTGGTGTAGGAGCTTAAGGTGCTAGGTGTGGCTCTTAAGACTCAGAGTAACCAGAAAAGTGACCCTAGGTGTTGGGTTTGCCTGCTATGAGAGTATTCAAGTAAGCTGAATGGTACAGAATACAGACAAATTCTAAAAACTAAACAATGTACACATTCAATGAAATACAGCACAGAGTAATTATGCAAAAGTAGGTATTATGACAAACAGATCCTCTAACAAAGTCACAGTACCTAGGGATGTGTGTTGCCCCACACCCTTAATCCTGTCAGCTGGAAGGCTAAGATTTCTGACCTGTAGGGGGTTCCAAGGTCAGATTGTGACCAAGTGAGACCCTTCCCCAATGAATGACAGAAGAGGAAACAAAGGCACTATAAATCAGGAAGCAACAAATGAGCAGCCCAAAATGTAGCTTATTTAAAAATGTCATATCCAACCATCCATGACATTTAACATATAATTTACCCTGACATGGATGGTGCAATTAGCCCTTCCAATGCAAGCCTATATGCCAGGCTTATTTGGTGGGTACTGAACTGGTGTAATCCCAGTTACCTTTTGGGACAGCTTTGATCTCAGCTATTCTACATGGCCACTTGCATCCCCCTTTGCTGTGCTGTGGTCTCAGGAATGCTGGCTGGGTCTGTGGGTTGCTGCTCTGATCATGCTGGGTGCTGTGTAGGTGAGCTCCCTTCCACGGGTCTCTGGTGCTTGCTGGCACTGGTGGGGGGGAGGGGAGGCTGTGGGTGGAGGCTGAAGTCTGTCCACTGTTCCAGGGGATCTTCTTCCTCACAAGCTGCTCCATTGGTCTCTGCCGTCCTCCTTCCATATTTCTTGAGTTTGCAAGGAGGCTGGTGTCAGTGGAAAACCCCCTCACCTGGCTTTAAAATCCTGCATCTCAGGCAGAGCCTGGTGGCTGCAGCTGTGTGGAACTTGCCACTGCTGCTGGAGCTGCTGCTGCTGGAGCTGCTTCTGTGGGCTCTAGATGCTCTGGTTGATAAGTTACTATCACCTCACTTTGTAGTAGAGTAGTGTATTTTGCTGTTTTTTTTTTTTTTCTTTTTTTCCCCTAGGCTGTTTTGGCATGGTTCCTATGCCACCATCTTAACTGGAAGTCAGATTGCTTTTTTTTTTAAAAGACTGAAATTTTTCTCTTTTTTTTTTTTTTTTTTTTTTCTTTTTTGGTTTTGCAAGGTAGGGTCTCACTCTGGTCCAGGCTGACCTGGAATTAACTATGTAGTCTCAGGGTGGCCTCGAACTCTCGGCGATCCTCCTACCTCTGCCTCCCGAGTGCTGGGATTAAAGGCGTGAGCCACCATGCCCGGCTAAGACTGAAATTTTTCATAATATGGATTCTTCCAGTCTAAGAACATAGAATGTCTTTCCATTTCCTAGTGACTTCTGAAATTTCTCTCTTGAGTGTTTTAAAATTTCCATTGTAGACAGCCGGGCATGGTGGTGCATGCCTCTAATCCTAGCACCCAGGAGGCAAAAGGTGGATCGCCATGAGTTCAAGGCCACCCTGAGACTACATAGTGAATTCCAGGTCAACCTAGGCTAGAGTGAGACACTACCTCAAAAAAAAAAAATCTTTAAATTTTCATTGTAGAGAATCTTCACTTCTTTGGTTAGGTTTATTCCAAGGTACTTTTTTTTTTTTTTTTTGGAGGTAATTGTGAATGGGAGTGATTCCCTGAATTCATTCTCAGCATGTTTGTTGTTAGCATATAGGAAGGCTACTGATTTCTGCGTGTTTATTTTGTATCCTGCTATGTTGCTAAAAGTGTTTATCAGCTCTAATAGCTTGCTGCTAGAGTCTTTAGGGTCCTTTATGTATAGAATCATCGCCTGCAAATGATAATTTGATCTCTTCCGTTCCAATTTGTATCCCTTTTATAAATGTCTCTTACCTTACTGCTATACCTAAGACTTGCAGTACTATGTTAAATAAAAGTGGGGAACTGGGCAGATGGCTTAGCGGTTAAGGCACATGCCTGCAAAGCCAAAGGACCTTGGTTTGATTCCCTAGTACCTATGTAAGCCACATG
Organism: Orientallactaga sibirica; assembly: GCA_036365145.1. Classification (NCBI taxonomy): domain Eukaryota; kingdom Metazoa; phylum Chordata; class Mammalia; order Rodentia; family Dipodidae; genus Orientallactaga; species Orientallactaga sibirica. Next base: position 2,100,723 of record JAEOAD010000888.1, read on the forward strand.
TACAAGGAAGCCCTGGTGTGTCCATTCTCTTTCTCTCTGCCTCTTTCCCTCTCTCAAATAAATAAAAATAAAATAAAATAAAAGCGCATGGGCTGGAGAAATGGCTTAGTGGTTAAGGTGTTTGCCTGCGAAGCCAAAGGATCCCGGTTCGATTCTCCAGGACCCATGTGAGCCAGATGCACAAGGGGGTGCATGCATCTGGAGTTCATCTGCAGTGGCTAGAGGCCCTGGCATGCCCATTCTCTTTCTGTCTGCCTCTCTTCTATCTCTCTCTCTGCTTGCAAATAAATAAAATTTAAAAAAAAAAAAAAAGCACAGACAGTGGACACTCTTGTCTTGTTCCTGATTTTAGTGGAAAAGCTTCAAATTTTTCCCCATTTAGTATTATGTTGGCTGTAGGTTTGTCTTTAATAGCCTTTATTATGTTAAGTTCCTTCTATTTCCAGTTTCTTTAGGACTTTTATCATGAAGGATTGTTAGATTTTGTCACATGCCTTTTCTGCATCTATTGAGATAATCATGTGATTTTTGCCTTTCAGTCCATTTCTATAGTGTATTACATTTATCAATTTGTATATGTTGAACCATCCCTGCATCTCTGGGATAGAGCCTACTTGGTCAGGGTGCATTATCTTTCTGATATGTTCTTGTATTCTATTTGCCCATATTTTGTTGAGAATTTTTGCATCTATGTTCATGAGGGAGATTTGTTCTGTCTTTGTCTGGTTTTGGTATCAGGGTGATGCTGGCTTTGTAGAGGAGTTTGGTAGGATTCCTTCCTTTTGTATTTTATGGAAAAATTTGAGAAGCGTTGGCGTTAGTTCCTCAGTGAAGGTCTGTTAAAATTCTCCAGTGAATCCATCTGGGCCTGGACTTTTGTTAGTAGGAAGTTTTGTGTGTGTGTGTGTGTGTGTGTGTATTTAAATAACTGCTTGGATCTCATCTTGATTTAATTTTGGTAGGTCATATAAATCAAGGAAATCATTTTTTTTTCAGATTTTCAAATTTAGTGGAGTATATGTCCTTAAACTATGTCCTTATGATTTTCTGAATTTCTTTGGTAATGGTGCCTTCATCTCTAATTTTATTAATTTGTGCCTCTTCTCTCTCTCTTTTGGTCAGATTTACTAAGAGTTTATCAATCTTGTTTATTCTTTCAAAGAACCAACCCTTTGTTTGATTGATTCTCTGGATTTTTTTGTTTCTAGGTCATTAATTTCTGTCCTAATCTTTATTATTTCTTCACATCTACTGATTTTTGGTTTGTCTTGTTTTTTGTTTCGTTTTTTTTGAGGTAGGGCCTCACTCTGGCCCAGGATGACCTGAAACTTACTTTTTCTATTTTTTTCAGTATTTTATTTTTATTTATTTGAGAACATGAAAGAGGGAGAGAGAAAGAGATACACACACACACACACACACACACACACACAGAATGGGTGCACCAGGGCTTCCAGCCACTGCAAATGAACTCCAGATGCATGCACCACCTTGTACATCTGGCTTACGTGGGTCCTGGGGAATCGAACTGAGGTCCTTTGGCCGTGCAGGCAAGTGCCTTAACCACTAAACCATCTCTCCAGCCCTGAAACTTACAATGTAGGCTCTGTGTGGCCTCAAACTCACGGTGATCCTCCTACCTCTGCCTCCCGAGTGGTGGGTTAAAGGCATGCACCACCACGGCCGGCTTCTCTTGTTCTTTTTCCAAGGCCTTAAGATGAAGCATTGTTTACTTGTGACCTTTCTAATTTCTTTTCTTTTTCTTTTTGCTTTTCAAAGTAGGGTCTCACTCTAGCCCAGACTATCCTGGAATTCACTATGTAGTCTCAGGCTGTCCTTGAACTTACATTGATCCTCCTACCTCTGCCTCCAGAGTGTTGGGATTAAAGGCATGTGCCACCACACCTAACTCTAATTTCTTAATATAGGCACTTAAAGCTATAAATTTCCCTCTTAGGACTGCCTTCATTGTGTTCCAAAGGTTTTGGTAGGTTGTATTCTCATTGTCATTAAAGTGTATGAATGCTTTGATTTCCTTCTTGATTTCTTCATTGACCCATTCATCATTTAGTAGTGTATTGTTTAGTTTCCATGATCATGTGCATACTCTATTAGCTTTTCTTGCTGTTGATTTGTAGTTTGATCCCATTGTGATCTGATAGAATGCAAGAAATTATTTCAATTTTCATGTGTTTTTAAAAATTTTTATTTATTTATTTTTGTTTATTTTATTTATTTATTTATTGAGACTGACAGACAGAGAAAGAAGCAGATAGAGTGAGAATGGGTGCACCAGGGCCTCCAGCCACTGCAAATGAACTCCAGATGCATGTGCCACTTTGTATATCTGGCTTACATGGATCCTGGGGAATCAAGCCTTGAACTGGGCTTTTTAGGCTTCACAGGTAAGCACTTAACCACTAAGCCATCTCTCCAGCCCCCATTTTTATTTATTTATTAGGGTCAGAGAAAGAGAGAAAATGAGAATGGGCATGCCAGGGCTTCCAGCCACTGCAAACGAACTCCAGATGCATGTGCCACCATGATGGCTCCTGTGGGACTTGGGAGAATCAAACCTGGGTCCTTAGGCTTCACAGGCATGCACCTTAACTGCTAAGCCACCATCTCTCCAGTCCAAAAGTTATTATTGAAAGGTATGTATTTATTCACCCCATTTTATTTTTGAGGTAGGGTCTCACTAGAGCCCAGGCTGACCTGGAATTAACTATGTAGTCTCAGGGTGGCCTTGAACTCATGGCGATCCTCCTACCTCTCCCTCCTGAATGCTGGGATTAAAGGTATGTGCTACCACGCCTGGCCATTCTTCTTGTTTTCAGTGTTTCCTGTTTTTCCTTTACTCTCTTGTATTAACTTTTTTTTGAAGTAGGGTCTCACTCTAGCCCAGGATGACCTGGAATTCATTATGTAGTCTCAAGGTGGCCTTGAACTCATGGTGATCCCCCTACCTCTGCCTCCTAAGTGCAGGAATTAAAGAGACATGTGCCACCATACCTGGCCACTTATATTAACTTTTTTTTTTTTTTTTTGAGGTAGGGTCTCAGCTGACCTGGAATTAACTATGTATTCTCAAGCTGGTCTCAAATTCATGGCAATCCTCCTACCTCTGCCTCCCAAGTGCTGGGATTAAAGGTGTGTGCCACCACGTCTGGCTTATTAAATATGGTTTATTTTTTTTCTTCATGTGTGCTTTCCTTTCTCTTCAGCATGAAGGATCCCTTCAAGTATTTTCTGTAGAGCTGGCTTAGTGCTCATATATTCCTTTGCTTGTTTTTGTTGTGGGATGTCCGTAGTTCTCTGTCAATTTGGATGGATAGCTTTGCTGGATAATGTCATCTCAGTTGACAGTTGTTATCTTTCAGAATTTGGAATGCATCATTCCAAGCCCTTCTGGCTTCTTAAGGTTGTGTTGAGTAATCTGCTGTTATCCGGATGGGCTTGCCTTTATATGTGCCTAGACATTTCTGCTTTCAATGTATTTCCTTTGGTTTGTGTGTTTAATAGTTTAATTATAATATGGCAAGGAGGGGTTCTTCCTGGTTTTGTCTGTTTGGTGTTCTAAAGGCTTCCTGTATCTGTATTAGCATTTTTTCCCCTATTTGGTATATCTGTTTCCCTCTTTGTTGGCCTGTATTAGATTTGCCACCTTGTCTTCTAGTTTAGATATTCTGTCCTCTTCTTGACCAATTCCACTAGTGATACTTTCTAGAGTTATTTTTAATTTGACTGTGTTTTTCATTTCTAGTATTTCTGATTGGTTTTTCTTCAGTATTTCATTTCCTTATTCATGTCTTGTATTGACCTCCTTATTTCATTAAGTTGTTTTCCTGTGTTCTCCTTCGGGAGTTTTTTGTTTGTTTGTTTTCTGTTTTTTGAGGTAGGATTTCACTCTACCCCAGGCTGACCTGGAATTCACTATGTGGTCTGAGTGACCTTGAACTCATGGTGGTCATCCTACCTCTGCCTCCTGAGTGCTGGGATTAAAGGTGCATGCCACCACATCCAGCTTCTTCTTCTTCTAATTCCTTTGAACATAGTTATAATCATTACTTGGAAATCTTTGTCAGGTATTTCATCTAAATCAGTCTCACTAGAGGTCATTTCTGATAGATTTATCATTTTTGGTGGAATTGTCATGATTTTTTTTGTATTTCTTGTATTAAAATGTAGAGGTTTTTGCATTTCGAGTTAATTTGATGCATGGGTTTTCTAATTATCTGCAGTATGCTTAGGTGTGTAAATCTGATGTTACATATCTTCTAGGTAGGTGCTTAAGGTGCCAGGTGTGACTCTTATATTACTCCCAGAGTAACAACAGAAGTGACCCTAGGTGTTAAGTTTGCCTGCCATGCAAGTATTCTAGTAGGCTGGGTGGAGCAAAATACAGGTGAATTCTAAAATTCAACTGAGCAATATAAACAGTCAATCAAAAGCAGCATGGAGTGTTTATGTAAGAGTGGGGATTAAAACAAACAGATATGGGGCTGGAGAGATGGCTTAGTAATTGCAGCAGACAGCTTCAGGTTTGCTGAGATGAACTTCCAGACCAGGCAAACTTATGGAGGAAGGGATATTTATTGAAGCTTACAGATCCAGGGGAAGTTCCATAATGGCAAAAGAAGCTGACCTGCCTTCACAGGACCAAACAGAGAGCAAAGCCACAAGCCAAAAGCCACACAGCACAGCATACCTCAGGAACTCCAGCTAGGCACACTTTGCATATCTGTAGATTGAAATCTCAAACCCACCACCACATCTTAGGGCTGGATCCTAAGATCCACCCAGTGACATTGCCTCCAGCCAGGTGGCTGTAGATACAAACAACAAACTAATAAAACACTGAATATATTGGGGGCCATCTATTCAAACTACCACATTCTGCCTCTGGCCCCCAACAGATTTATAACTATCACACACTGTAAATTGTACTCAGTCCAATTTCAAAGGTCCCCACAAGCTTTACCAACTTAAGATAGTTCTAAAGTCCCATGTCTCATCTGTGATTTAAGATAGTCTCTTAGCTGTGAGTACTGTAAAATCAAACAAGTTATATACTTCCAACATATAAAGGCACAGAGTAAACATTTTCAATTGGTATAAGGCATAGCAAGAAGAGACTAGAACAATGCAGACTAAACCACCATCAGCAATCATCAAGTTCAATATAACCTGAGACTGATAGTCTCCAGGTTTTCCAATTCTGCCTCTCCAGCTCGGCAAAGTATCCAGGGAACACTTCCATCCCATGCCAACAGCGCACTCCATGGCAGCCTTTTTTGAACAGTCCTGGTATATCCAAAACGTCTTCAGGGCTCCATGCAAACCATGGTCCATCTTCCAAAGGTTCTTTAGCCTATCAGGGCATCATGCCCTGCCTCATGCCGCATCTCAACAGCAGTTCCTGGAACCATATGCAAATCATGACCACTCACTCCACGCATTTTTCATGCTTTCAAAACTAATACCAGGTGTTCAGGACACAGCCATATTCTTAATTCAGGGTTGAAATAAATCATAACCTTGAAAAGCAGGTTCCTTTTCCAGTCAACTCTTTCCAAAAGAGTTTGCATTTCTAACAGTCTTTCCTCAGGCATCTTCTCCATTGTTTTAATGTAAAGCATTTGGGTCACCTTCCTTAAGATTGCTAATGTGTTGACAATAGCAGCTCCAGTAAACTAAAACCAGTCTCAGTGCCTCTAATTTTAACTTGCTTGAGGTTTTCCAACTTAAAATCTTAAATCTCTAAGTCCAATATCTTTAGCCAAGCACATCAGTCCATTAAAAATTTAACCTTGATCAAACTCTCTGGGCCTGGGCAGCAGGATGCAGCCACCCTTATGCCACTAGCCCAGTTTCAACCAAGTCCTCTGCAGGCTTTCCTTCCCCGTTAGAAAGCTCATAAGCCAAGCCTCAAAGTTCAATACTGTCTGTACTTAGCATTCTCAAACTCTCATCAGAATAGTCTATTAAACTTGGCTTACCACTCCAGAAGACATATTCAGTTGCAAGCACCAAGTCCATGCCCATTCCTCCAAAATAAAGGTTCCAAAAGGTCAAAATGCACATGATCAGGTTCATCTTACCCCACTCCTGGTACCAACTTCTGTAGCAGATGGCTTCAGGTTCGCTGAGATGAACTTTCAGACCAGGCAAACTTATGGAAGAAGGGATATTTATTGAAGCTTACAGATCCAGGGGAAGTTCCATAATGGCAGAAGAAGCTGACCTGCTTTCACAGGACCAAACACAGAGAGCATAGCCACAAGCCAAAAGCCAAAAAGCACAGCATACCTCAGGAACTCCAGCTAGGCACACTTTGCATATCTTTAGATTGAAATCTCAAACCCACCACCACACCATAGGTCCCTAAGATCCACCCAGTGACATTGCCTCCAGCCAGGTGGCTGCAGATACAAATAACACTGAATATATTGAAAATAAAATGTTAATAAAACACTGATTATATTGGGGGACATCGATTCAAATTACCACAGCAATTAAGGCATTTGCCTGCAAAGCCAAAGGACCCAGGTTTGGGTCCCCAGAACCCAAAGATGCACAAGGGGGCACAGGCATCTGGAGTTCGTGACTGCAGGCTCTGGAGTGCCCATTCTCTCTCTCTCTCGTTACCTGCCTATTTCTGTATATCTCTCAAATAAATTAAAAAAAAAAAAAGTCAAAGTCCCTAAGGGTCACCTTTTTGTTTTTGTTTTTTGGGTTTTTTTAAGCTAGAGTCTCTAGGCCAGGCTGACTTGGAATTCACTCTGTCATCTCAGGGTGGCCTTGAACTCATAGCAATTATCCTACCTCTGCCTCCCAAGTGCTGGGATTAAAGGCGTACACCACCATGCCTGGTTTTTTGAAAAAATACTTTCAAGGCTGGAGAGATGGCTTAGTGGTTAAGGCACTTGCCTGCAAAGCCAGAGGACCCAGGTTCAATTCCCCAGGACCCATGTAAGCTAGATGCACAAGGTAGTACATGTGTCTGGAGTTTACTTGCAGTGGCCAGAAGCCCTGGCATGTCCCTTTTCTGCCTCTCTTCCTTCCTCTCAGTCTCTCAAATAAACAAAAACAAAATGTTAATTAAAAAAATTTAAAGAGGCAGAGAAAGAAAATGGGCACACCAGGGCCTCCAGCCACTGCAAATGAATTCCATATGTATGCACTACTTTGTGTATCTAACTTATCTGGGCCCTGGAGAATTGAACTCTGGGTCCTTTGGCTTTAAAGGGAGGTGTCTTAACCACTAAGCTCTAGCTTGGACCTTCACTTTCTATTTTTTCACATTGCCCACTTTTCTCCCAGTGGTGACCATTGTCCCAAAGCCAACATTCAGTCTCCCTGCACCCACCCTTGCCTCTTCTTCCTTATATATGTAAGACCCTTTTACAATGCTCATTGGATCATGGTAGATTCCAGCTTGAAATTCTTTCTTTTTTTGGTTTTTCGAGGTAGGGTCTCATTTTAGCTCAGGCTGACCTGGAATTCACTATGTAGTCTCAGGGTGGCCTCGAACTCACAGCGATCCTCCTACCTCTGCCTCCTGAGTGCTGGGATTAAAGGCGTGTGCCACCATGCCCGGTATTACTTTTTTTTGGGAGGGGGTCCAGCTTGAAATTCTTTTTTTTTGTTGTTGTTGTTTGTTTTGTTTTGTTTTTCGAGGTAGGGTCTCACTCTAGTTCAGGCTGACCTGGAATTCACTATGTAGTCTCAGGGTGGCCTCGAACTCACGGCAATCCCGAGTGCTGGGATTAAAGGCGTGAGCCACCATGCCCGGCTCCAGCTTGAGATTCTTATGATCCTTTTTTCTTGGGATAAAAGCCAAGATCCTCCCACTAGCCCATGATGCTACCATGTGGCCTGGATGGGTACATTCCAGCTTCATCTCATACTGCTCTCTTCCCACCCCATTCTTACAGTTCCTTTGGCTTTCTGCTTTCTACCTCATGTTATTGTCTCCAGCACTTAGAGCTTTACTCATTTGTAGTTGAAAACTTACAGTGCTTTCCCTGAGAAGTCTTCTCCAGAAAGTGTTAGTTTAGCTCATGGTATTGTGCATCTCTTTCACATTTATTCTAGTCAGTATTGTGCAGGGGCAGATAACATGGAAAGCTCTGGTAGACAAAGTGTTTCCAGCAGATCCTGACCTCTGCTGACTATGCCTAACAAAATTGCCAATCTTGGAATTTGGGATGTATCAGAAAGCAAATTGTTGCTGAGACCTTTACATGGCCTTAAGTCAAGGATAAAGAAAATCATACCCTATATAAAACTAGCAGCTGCCAAGTGTGGTGGTGCACACCTTTAATCCCAGCATTTGGGCAGAGGTAGGAGGATTGCTATGAGTTCAAGGCCACCCTGAGACTACATAGTAAATTCCAGGTCATCCTAGACTAGAGTGAAACCCTACCTCGAAAAATAAAAAATAAATAAAAAATAAAAACCAGGAGCTGGAGGGATGGCTTAATGGTTAAGGTATTTGCCTGCAAAACCAAAGGACCTAGGTTAGCCAGATGCACAAGTGGGCACATGGGTTTGGAGTTCATTTGTCTCTTTCTCTGTCAAACAAATAAATAAATAAAAATAAAATAGAGCTGGAGGGATGGCTTAGCAGTTAAGGAGTTTGCCTGCAAAGCCAAAGGACCCAGGTTCGATTCCCCAGGACCCATGTTAGCCAGATGCACAAGATGGCGCATGTATCTGGAGTTCGTTTGCAATGGCTGGAGGCCCTGGCACGCCTATTCTCTCTCTCCCTCTGTCAAATAAATAAATAAGAATTTTAAAAATAATAATATAATAATAATAAAATAAAACTAGCAGCTCACAGTAAAAAGTGACTCAGTATCGAATTAATTACTAGAGATAAACTCAAGGAAAGCTGCAGGTTCTTAGAAGCAGAGATGCTAACACAGTGCCAGTGTTCAGACATCAGGAACCCACTGCACTCACTTTTCTTTTCCAGCACACCAAAGAAAAGAGAGCAGAAAGATGAGCCTTCCACGAGCAGCAATGACAACGAAAGCATAGTCTTGGATAAAAGACTCAAGTATTACAGATATCCACGGTCAGTTTGGCATCACCCCATAAGGACACCAATCTTCATCTCCACAGAATGGCATGGATACAAAAAGAACCACCAGACTCTTAGTGTTGGAGAAGATATTAACTGTGATGTGGTAATTCACAGAGATCACAAGACAGAACTGAGAGCCCCTTCTCCATACTGGGCAATGGTAAGGCAAGACAATGACAGTTCCTCCTCCTCGGTCTCTTCCACCTCAGATGCCTTTTGGCTGGAGGACTATGCCCAAGCTGAGAAAGGCAAAGGTTAACCAGATTCAAAGGCAGCTTAGGCAGCTGTTTGCAAACCTGTGGTCAGGCAGCATTTATCCCAATTTTTACACCTCATGTACAGGTTTGCAGGAACTCCCACAGGAATATACAGACTTAACTAGTTCTCTAACATGACTGGTGAAAAGCCTTTATAGACATTTCTCTGTGTGACAGCTAGACTTCCCTGGCATCTCATAGATTCCATAAAACGTTGTTCTTAAGATAGGCTGATCACTCAGGTCACAAGACCCTCCTTTCTAAGAATGTCTCACCTTTATACAATGCAATAGAGGAACCCAATTAGCAGAATGTCTGAGCACTCATCTTTTAAAATAAATGTAAGCATTTTCTTGAGCTAGCTATTCTTTGTCTGATTGTTCATATTAGGGATCACCCACCACATCACACCCCCTCAGTACTACTCCTGTTGTGAATGGTAGGCTGACAATTATATGAAGGAGAAAAGATTAAAACAGATGAGGAAGACACAGGAGAAAATACATTTCCATGGTGAACACAGATCAGACATGCAAAATGAAGGAACTGGACATGAGCATGATTAATTCATAGGGAATTTGTTTTCCACAAATAATCTTATTGCAACATGGAAGTTAAAACCAGACTAAAATTTTTTTTTCTTTTTTGAAGTAAGGTCTCACTCTTCAGCCTAGTCTGACCTGGAATTCACTATGTAGTCTCAGGGTGGCCCGGAATTGACAGCAATCACCTATCTCTGCCTCCCGAGTGCTGGAATTAAAGGCCTGTGCCACCATGCCCAGACCTAAAAAAGGTTTCTATCTTAAAAAGCCACCAATAATAATCTGGAATTTTTACCCTTATAGCTGCTCAATCTTAATTTTGTTTTTTTCTTGTTTAAAACAGTATTTTATTTATTTGTTTGTTTGAGAAAGAGAGAGGGAGGGAAAGAGGGAGAGAGAAAACGGTAGCACCAGGACCTACAGTCACTGCAAACGAACTCCAGACACATATACCCCCATGTGCATCTGGCTTACATGGGTACTGGGGAATCAAACCTGGGTCCTTAGGCTTCACAGGCAAGTGCCTTAACTGCTAATCCATCTCTCCTAATCTTAATTTTGTTAATTTCTGATACTTCTTTTTTGTTTTTCCAGGATAGGGTCTCACAAGTTGACCTGGGACTCATTCTATAGTCCAGGCTGGCTTCAAACTCTGAACAATCCTCCTACCTCTGCCTCCCGAGTGCTGGGATTAAAGATGTGGGCCACCACATCCAGCAACTTCTGATGTTTGTTTGTTTGTTTGTTTGTTTGAACTATTTGATTTTATTTATTAGAGAGAGAGAATGGGTACACCTAGGCCTCCAGCCACTGCACATGAACTCCACATATATGTGCCACCTTGCACACCTGGCTTATATGGATACTGGGGAATTGAACCTGGGTCCTTAGGCTTCACAGGCAAGTGCCTTAACCACTAAGCCATCTCTCCAGCCCCAGCCCTGATATTTCTTAACTGATGTACTCAATTATTATAATGCTGCCTCCTTTAGATGATCTAAAACAAAGACCTAAGCATGTAATAAACACTTGTTGACTTCATAGAAAAAATGCAAGAAAACTGTTTCCGCAAAATGCTTTATTGAGCCCAGGTGAGCTGGTATGCTTTACGGTATTTTACTTTATCAAGAGAAAGACATTAAATTATAGACTGACTTTGCTGGTCTGGGCTGAGAAAAGTTTAGCTCTGTCCCCTGTACTACGTGCTTCTGTGTTACAATTCATCAAGGAAAGGTGTGTGTCCCAAGTTCCCACTTGCTGCCATTGACTTCTGACCAGACACAAACTTCTTTGCAGCCTTTAAACAAAAAAAGAAGACAGACAGAAAGTTAAAAGAAACAGTGCATCATCAAGCAGATAAATTTGTTGGTATTAAAAAAAAAGTAGAAGTCACCAATCCTACATTATATGAGATGGTAGTGACTAATTCTGTTTTAAGTATGAATTCCTTCGTAAGTGTACCTAACCAAGCAAGACTAGTTCTCTATGTAAGACGGAAGATTTCAAGAGTGGAAGGACATTCTCATTGACCTTCCAAAACAGAGCAGAATAGCTTCAAGCAGGTCATGTATTATTCTTTTTTGGGGGGAGGGAGGGGGGCTTCAAGGTAGGGTTTCACTCTAGCCCAGGCTGACCTGGAATTCACTATGCAGTCTCAGGGTGGCCTTGAACTCATGGCGATCCTCCTACCTCTGCCTCCCGAGTGCTGGGATTAAAGGCGTGTACCACCATGCCTGGCTAAAAGTCAGCATTTTAAATGTAGAAATGACCAAAGAAACCCAAGTAACGTTGGATTTATTCTGTAGTACATGTACTTATCAGACGGAGTAGGGACTAGAAAGAAGTCTAAGACATAGTACCAGCACCAGCACTCAGAGCCACTCAACCTTGCAGGGAAAAATAACACAAGAGAGGAGATGGGGAAATGAATAGTAGAAAGTCTTATGCTGAAAAGAAATAAGAAAATCATGAGATGCTGGTAGACTGGCATGGTGAGCTTATTTCCTGGGGGTGAAAAGAAAAAACAGAAACCAACTACTATGTAAATTAAAGCCTATGAAGTTGCCAATATTTGATTACCCTTGACCTCTAAGAGTTTAAAATGGTTTAACCAAAGGTCATTTTTTAAGAAGGAAGATAGATCTGAGGGCCTGACAGCAATGAGACCTCTACCCTCCATACCAGGTACCAAACAGCACTAAGAACAATACACTGAGCCCAAGGAGGCTTACGCAGATCTTCTGAACTTAGATTAAGGTTAAATTCTCTTGAGCTCGTAAAATCACTAGATCTCATTTACTTACGGCTATAACGTCAGCATCAGCCACTGAGTCAATCTGCTGCAGGATGGTAGGTGGTGGCACATAAGAACCAGCACTGAGAGCCTGGGCTCCAACTTCATGCAGGAAACCCTCCGAAGTCTCCACTGACATCATATACCCAGCTTTCAGCTTGTTCCTGCCCCGTAAAACACAGCAGTCAGTCAGTTTCACATAGCAAGACAGTTTTTAGGCATGTTTCTCACACAATATCATGTTTTTGGTAACAGGTAACTAAAAGCCAGGTGTGGTGGTGGACACCTTTAATCCCAGCACTCAGGAGGCAGAGGTAGGAGGATCACCATGAGTTCAAGGCCACCCTGAGACTAGTGAATTCCAGATCAGCCTGGACTAGAGTGAAACTCTACCTCAAAAACAAAAAAACAAAACAAAACAAAAAAAAGGGGGGCTGAAGAAATGGCTTAGTGGTTAAGCAGATGCCTGTGAAGCCTAAGTACCCCAGTTCAAGGCTCAATTCTCCAGTACCCACATAAGCCAGATGCCCAAGGTGGCACATGCATCTGGAGTTCATTTGCAGTGGCTGGAGGCCCTGGTGAACCCATTTTCTCTGTGTGTGTGTTTGTCACTCTCAAATAAATAAATAAAAATAAACAAAATTTAAAAATATAAATAAAATAATAAATTAGTAGCTAAAAATCTCTATTGTTTCTTCATTATACCAAGTACTTTATTTATTTTTTTTAAATTTTTTAAAAATATATTTTATAGCCGGGCGTGGTGGCGCACGCCTTTAATCCCAGCACTCAGGAGGCAGAGGTAGGAGGATCGCTGTGAGTTCGAGGCCACCCTGAGACTACATAGTGAATTCCAGGTCAGCCTGAGCCAGAGTGAGACCCTACCTCGATAAACCAAAAAAAAAAAAATTATATTTTATTTATTTGAAAGCAAGAGAGAGAGAATGGGCAAGCCAGGGCCTCCAGCCATCTCCAGATGTACACGCCTCTTTGTGCATCTGGCTTACGTGGGTCCTGGAGAATCGAACCGGGATCCTTTGGCTTTGCCTTAAACAATAAGCCATCTCTCCAGCCCCCCAAGTATTTACATTACTATTTGGAAAGCTAACTTTTTACTGGAAACTCAACAATTTTTTTTTTTTTTTTTTTTTTTAGTTTTCAAGGGAGAGTCTCAGTCTAGCCCAGGCTGACCTAGAGTTCACTATGTAGTCTCAGAGTAGCCTCAAACTCATAGTGATCCTCCTACCTCAGCCTCCCAAATACTGTGATTAAAGGCATGCGCCACCATGCAAAGCTCAGTAAGACTTGCATGTGCCTTGGCACACATGTGGAAGTCAGAGGACGTCCTTGAAGTTTCTGTGCTTCACGTCCTGGGACAGTGTCTCTTTCCACTGCAACTACAAGCTTCAGGTTGCATCTGACTTTACATGGGTGCTAGGGAGTTGAACGTGGACCATCAGGTTCAACTGTTGAACTTTACAAGCAATTACCTTTAACTGCTGAGCTATCTCTCCAGACCCTCCATGAAACTTTAATATGATGTTTTGATTTAGGAAGCAATTCCTCCTATCTCATGTATTTTAAGTGATAATGCCAGGCATTTCTGTGGACTCTCTTTTCTAAAAATACTTTTATGTTAAATATTTATTTGAGAAGAGAGAGAATGGATGTGCCAGGGCCTCTTGTCACTGCAACTTAACTACAGATAACATGTGCTGCTTTGTGCATCTTCCTTTACATGGGTACTGAGAAATCAAACCTGGGCCAGCAGGCTTTGCAAGCAAGCACCTTTAACCACTGAGCCATCTTCCCAGCCCCTCTGTGGACTCTTAATGAACTTTCCACGTGGTAGAATATTGTCTGCTGATTATATACATACATACACACACACACACACACCTGCCTAAGTGCTATTTCTCCCTTGGGATTTGTCTCAATCAGGGAAAGGCATGATGAAAAAGCAAGTGGGAAAGGCTGTCTTCTAAGCCCTCAGTTAAATATGACCACAGAAACATCAATTTACAATAAAACAAGACAAAACTCAATTCATAGTTCTCCAATAAGAAACTATTCTTCCTTTTTTTAAAAAAAAATATTTATTTATTTGCAAGCAGCGAGAGAGAAGAGAGACACACAGAGAGAATGGGTGTGCCAGGGCCTCTAACCAGTGCAAACAAACTCCAAGCACATGCACCACTTTGTGCATCTGGCTTTACTTGGGTACTAGGGAATCAAACTCAGGTCGTTAGGCTTTGCAGGCAAGTGCCTTAACCACTAAGCCTTCTCTCCAGCCCGTTGTTTGGTGTATTTTTTTTCCAAGGTAGGGTCTCTCTCTAGCTTAGGCTCACCTAGAATTCACTATGTAGTCTCAGGGTGGCCTCAAACTCTCAGTGATCCTCCTACCTCTGCCTCCTGGGTGCTGGGATTAAAGGGGTGTGCCACCACATCCAGCTTCTTGTTTTTCAAGGTAAGGTCTCACTCTAGTCCAGGATGAATTGGAATTCACTATGTAGTCTCAGGGTGACCTTGAATTCAAGGTGATCCTCCTACCTGTGCTTCCCAAGTGCTGAGATTAAAGGCATGTGCTACCACACCCAGCCAAGAAACCACTATTCTTTATAAATACAGTCCTCAAAAGGAAATGTTGGACTGGAGAGATGGCTCAGCAGTTAAGGTGCCAATTTTATAGTACTTACATAAAGCCAGAAGCACAAGGTGGGTGGCGCATGCATCTGGAGTTTATTTTCTGTGGCAGGAGGCCCTGGCATGTCCATTCTCTCTCTCTCCTCCCCACTCCCACCTTTTCTCTGCTGGGCATGGTGGCACATGCCTTTAATCCCAAAATTCGTGAGTCAGAGGTAGAAGGATCATTGTGAGTTTGAGGCCAGCCTGAGACTACATAGTGAATTCTAGGTCAGCCTGGGATAGGGACCCTACCTAAAAAAAAAAGGAATTGTTATTTAAAACTCAAATGGACTATCATCCTTTAGCATTCTATACCAAAATTTCTATTTAAATGTAATTACAATTTAATGCAGCAATTTTACCACATTATAATTAGAATTTAAATAAAAATGTACAGGGTTGGGGAAGATGACTCAGTGGTTCAAGCTACTTAGCACATGCATCTGGAATTTGTTTATGGTGGCAGGAGGCCCTGGCATGCCCATTTTGTCATTCTTTCTCTCTCCTTGCAAATAATAATAATAATAATATATATATATATATTTTTATTTTTTAATATATTTTATTTATTTATTTGAGAGAGAGAGGCAGAGAGAGAGAGAGAGAGAGAGAGAGAGAGAGAGAATGGGTGCACCAGGGCATCCAGCCACTGCAAACGAACTCCAGATGCATTCACCTCCTTGTGCACCTGGCTTACATGGGTCTGGGAGAATTGAACCAGGATCCTTTGGCTTTGCAGGCAAATGCCTTAACTGCTAAGCCATCTCTCCAGCTCCATATTATTTATTATTTATTTTTTTATTTTTTTTTTTTTTTGGTTTTTCCAAGGTAGGGTCTCTCTAGCTCAGGCTGACCTGGAATTCACTATGTAGTCTCAGGGTGGCCTCAAACTCATGGTGAGCCTCTTACCTCTGCCTCCTGACCCATGTTATTTTTTAAAAGGGTTCTATCTGCAATAAACATTCCCAACAGGCTATCACTTTCCCTTCAGCACTGACACCTCACTTGCTCTTACTATGCATAAGAACCTTATAATATTAAGAAAATAAATTTTGTTAAATAATCAGATTTCGATCTAAGATTTATCTTACAGTTTTCTTTTAGTGCATCCTAATCAGTCCCTGGTTCCAGAATATGCATGTAATAAATTGTGTTTTATTTATTCAAGAGATTCAATTTTATATGTGTTCAGCATAACAAAACCAGCAACAGCAATGGAAGCAGAAAGGCACAAAGGGTCCTCCATGGGCTGGAGAGATTACTCAGTGGTTAAAGGCACTTGTCTGCAAATCTTGATGGACCAGATTCTATTCACCAGTACCCATGTAAAGCTAGATGTACAGAATGGCACATACACGTAGAGTTCGTTTCTAGTGGCAGGAGGCCCTAGTATGCATGTACTCATTCTTGCCCTCTCAAATAAATTAATTAATTAACTAAAGAGTTAGCCGGACATGGTGGCGCAAAAAAAGTCAGGTACACAAAGTGGCACATGTGTTGAGTTCGTTTGCAGCATGAGGCCCTGGTGTACCATTCTCTAAGTAAATATTTAAAATTAAAAAAAAAAATCAAACAGCAGACAAGTATTTTCATCTTTCTTATTATTGGAGAGATTGCTCAGTAGAGGCACTTGCTAGCAAAGCCTGACAGCCCAGGTTCAGTTCCCCAGTACCCAACATAAAGCCATATATACGAAGTAGAGCATGCATCTGGACTTCGTCTGCAGTGGCTGGAGGCCCTGATGAGCACAATATTTCTCCCTCTGCTTACAATAAATATTTAATAGAAAAAACACAAAATAATATATTTAAACCCAGTTGGGAATCTATGTCAAGAAAGTACAGCTGGGCTGGAGAGATGGCCTAGCAGTTAAAGCACTTGCCTGCAAAGCCAAAGGACCCAGGACCCACATAAGCCAGATGCACAAGGGGCGCAAGCATATGGAGTTCATTTGCAGTGGCTGGAGGCCCTGGCACACCCATTCTCTCTCATTCTCTGCCTATTTCGGTATCTCTCTCTCAAATAAATAAAAATTAAATTTAAAAAATATTAGAAAAAAAGAAAGTACAGTTGACCCTTGCTATCTACAGGACAAGGATGAATACCAAAATTCACAGATGCTCTAGTTTCTTATATTAAATAGCACATTGTTTACACGCAACCTCGGCAAGACCTCACCTATACTTTAAATCACCTCTACACTACTTATACTACTTAACACAATATAAATACTATATGCTATCTGAATAAGATATACATGTATATATACAATATCATGGATTATGGGGGCTGGATAGATGGTTTGGTGGTCAAAGGCTCTTGCTTGCAAAGACTGACCCCAGGGTTTTTTTGTTGTTGTTGTTGTTTTTTTGGTTTTGCAAGGTAGGGTCTCACTCTGGTCCAGGCTGACCTGGAATTAACTATGTAGTCTCAGGGTGGCCTCGAACTCTTGGCAATCCTCCTACCTCTGCCTCCCAAGTGCTGGGATTAAAGGCGTGCGCCACCACACCCAGCTTGACCCCAGGGTTTGATTACTTGTGTAAAGCCACACTCACAAAGTGACGTATGCATCTGGAGTTTGTTTGCAGAGGCAAGAGGCCCTGATTGATGCACATATTCTCTCTCTCTCCTTACAAATAAATGAAAAAATATTTAACTTTTACATGTATTATGACAGGCCATACTCTTTTTTTAAACTTTTTAATTTTTATTTTTTTGGAGAGAGACACAAAGAAGATAGAGAGGGAGAAGACAGAGAATGGGCACACCAGCAGTCTCTCAGTTGCTGTGAACGAACTCTAGATGTGTGCGCCCCCTTGTGGGCAAGTGCAGCATTGCGCCCTTGCATCACTTTTGCATCTGGCTAAACATGGGACCTGGAGATTGGAACTGGCATTCTTAGGCTTAGCAGGCAGGTGCCTTAACCGCTAAGCCATCTCTCCAGCCCAGGTCATACTCTTTATCTGCTTGCACCTGCTCCCATTTCCCTAGGGCCCACCTCAGTGGGAGGTAGTCACTACAGAGTCATGAAGGCCTTATTAGTCAGACCCTGTGGGTAGCAGGGAAATATAAAAACTTTAGCCAGGCGTGGTGAAGCATGTCTTTAATCCCCAGCACTTGGGAGGCAGAGGTAGGAGGATCACTGTGAGTTCGAAGCCACCCTGAGACTACACAGTGAATTCCAGGTCAGCCTGAGCTAGAGTAAGACCCTACCTTGGAAAAAAAACAAAAAAAATTGTTTTTTTTGTTTTTTGAGGTAGCGTCTCACTCTAGCCCTGGCTGACCTGGAATTTACTATGTAGTCTCAGGGTAGCCTCAGACTCACAGAGATCTTCTTACCTCTGCCTCTTGAATACTGGGATTAAAGGTGTGCACTACTATGCCTGCAAAGCCAAAGGACGTAAGTTCAATTCCCTAGGACCACTTAAGCCAGATGCACAAGGTGGCACATGTATTTGGAGTTCATTTGCAGTGGCTAGAGACCCTGGTGTGCCCATTCTCTTTCTCTCAAATAAATACATAATAATAATATATATTAACTATGTAGTCTCAGGGTGGCCTCAGACTCACAGAGATCTTCTTACCTCTGCCTCTTGAATACTGGGATTAAAGGTGTGCACTACTATGCCCGCAAAGCCAAAGGACGCAGGTTCAATTCCCCAGGACCACTTAAGCCAGATGCACAAGGTGGCACATGTATCTGGAGCTCATTTGCAGTGGCTAGAGACCCTGGTGTGCCCATTCTCTTTCTCTCAAATAAATACATAAGAATAATATATATTAACTATGTAGTCTCAGGGTAGCCTGGAACTCATGGTGATCCGCCTACCTCTGCCTCCCAAGTGCTGGGATTAAAAGCGTGTGCCACCACACCTAGCTAGAATAAAATATATTTAAAAAATAAGAAAATAATTATGCTAAAAAACACATGATCAGGACTGGAGAGATGGATCATTGGTTAAAGGTGCTTGCAAAGCCTGAGAGCCTGGCTTCAATTCTCTAGTTCCCATGTAAACCCAGATGCACAAAGTGGTACATATTATCTGGAGTTCGTTTGCAATGGTAGGAGGCCCTGGAGTGCCCACGCTCCTTCTCCCTCTTTCTCAAATAAATAAATAAATATTTTAAAATTCATTATCAGAGCCTGGTACAGTTGGTTCATGTCCATAATCCTAGCACTTGGGAGGCTAAAATAGAAGGGCTGCCATTAGTTCAAGTTCAGCCTGGGCTATAAAATGGGTTCTCAAGGTTTGGTTTGGGCTAGAGTAAGATGCTACTTTGAAAATCACACACATAGCTGGGCATGGTGGCACACACCCTTAATCCCAGCACTCAGGAGGTAGTGGTAGGAGGATAGGTATGCATTCAAGGCCAGCCTGAGACTACATAGTGAATTCCAGGTCAGCTTGGGTTAGAACAGGACACTACCTTGAAAAACAATACAAAAAATAATCACACACATATAAGCAAAACAATAAGAAAATAAGCAAGCTGGACGTGGTGGTACATGCTTTTAATCCCAGCACTCGGGAGGCAGAGGTAGGAGGATTGCCATGAGTTCGAGGCCACCCTGAGACTACATAGTCAATTCCAGGTCAGCCTGAGCTAGAGTGAGACCCTACCTCGGAAAAAAAAGAAAAGAAAAGAAGCAAAGGGATTGGGCTGTGGATATGACCCAGTTGATAGAGTTCTTTCCTAGTATGCAAGAAGCCCTGGGTTCCACCCCCAGCACTGTGTGCCTGCAGTCCCAGTACTTGGAAGGGGGAAGCAGAAGGAACAGAAGTTCATAGCCATCCTTGGCTACACAGAGTTCCAGATCAGCTGGGCTACATGATACCCTGCCTTACAAAGAAAAATGTCAATTATTGTATCTCGATAGGATATGAGTATATTTCCCTTTTGCACTGCTGGGAATCAAACCTATGAGCTGTGCATGCTAGGCAAACACTCTACCACAGAATCACATTTATCTTTTTCTTTCCCTTTTATTATTTTCCTGTACTTTAATCCGTATGTACGTAAAATAACATTTTTTCTTTCTAAATATTATTTATTGGGGGTGGGGGACAGACAGAGACAGAGACTAGACACACCAGTGCCTCTAGCCATTGCAAATGAACTCCAGACCCATGTGCCACCTTGTGCACCTGCCCTTACGTGGGTACTAGGAAAATGAACCTGGGTCCTTAGGCTTTGCAGGCAAGTGCCTTAACCAATGAGCCATTGCTCCAGCCCCATATAATATTATTTTAAATCTAAAAACTTCACAATTGTCAAATAAAAATGAAGAATACAGTAAATATATAAACTTACTTGGCAGCTTGCACATCTGCACTGGAAAAGTTTCCTTGAGCAACTGATTTTACTTGGCCATAGGCAGCCTTGATGACCTAGGACACACAAGCAAATCAGACATTGGTGGCCAACACCTGCGTCTCCTTGGGAAATCAATGCTCTTCCACTGAGGCAAAAACACAACATGAAAGTTAGTCCTAGGAAAACAGCAGTATTCACTGAGAATTCAGTGGTCACTTTCTGTTCCTTAAAGAAGTTGCTGTACAACATTATGGGTTGGATATGAAATGTCCCCCAGAAGCTCATGTGTTTCAACACTAGACTGCAACCAGTGGCACTATTTTAAGAGGTTATGGAACCTTTGGGACATGATGCCTAGCTGGCAGACATAGGCCACTGAAAGTGGGCTTTGAAGGATACACACACACACACACACACACACACACACACACACACACACACACACATTGATAGGCCCAGTACTTGGGAAGCAGAGGTAGGAGGATGGCTGTGAGTTCGAGGCCAGCCTGAGACTACAAAGTGAATTCCAGGTCAGTCGGGGCTAAAGTGAGACTCTACAAACCAAAAAAAAAAAACAGGAAAAAAAAAAAAAAAACTCTTACAACTACCAGCCTGTTCCTTATAAATCTAAGCTGCTTTTGTCTATATCATCCACTCACTTCTCATTAATTAAAGTTTAGTTCTCTTTCACTATTCTGGGAAAAACTGATTAGAACACCAAGGATGCTCTTCTCTATAAAACTACCAGACATCCGTGTGGCGACTGGACATTCATCCATACTAGAGCAGAATGCGCTAACCATTCTCTTTCCTGGCCTCAAATATATTCTTTTCTCTTTCAGCTTTCCCAGCCATTTTCCCCTTTTCACGGTGAAGTATCAAGAGCCTGAGCTTTAGTTTCTTCTCTGCCTACCTTTTATAAATAACATGACTTCTCAACAACCTCTGCAATGAAGGCTACAAGTATGTGCTTGGGCACTGACCTTTCCTGTGTTCTCACAGATCAATCAGAGCTAACTTATTGACACTTCACTTGCCCATAAGAACCACAGTACCAAGGAGGCATTTTCTCCCTTTCCTGCAAGTAGTAGTACACATTCTAAGTTTCCCTTACAACAGACAATTCAATGACATCCTAGTATTGCTATGACAAATCACAACACTCAAATATTTTATGTTTAACTAGAAAACAATTACATGTTGAGGGAGTAGATGAGTTTGCAACTCACATCTCCAGCAGCTGCAGCCTGGGAGATAGTATAAATTCCAAAGAGCCCAGAGTCAGCGTAATTGGCATTAAAAGCAGAAACCTGAAATAGAACAAAACTTCATTGTATGATATACTGCCAATAAAAACAGGTCACAACTTCCCAAAGTTATTTAGACAAAAACTTGTACCTTTGCAATGTAAGTGAAATAGATTAGTCAATTATATTGAGGCTAGAATAGTCTGAATATAGGTCTCCCTTTCAGAACTGCAATGACTGAAAAAATTTCTTTTCACTAAACCCTTCCTCAAACAACAGCTTTTTCCTTTGTGTTGGAGACTGTCTAACCTTCTCTTGACTAAAGGATGATGCAAACATTATTACAGCATAGACAAAGTGTGGCCAAGTGATGCAGATCATGACATTTTTTTCTTTGGGGTTGGTGGGTACTTCTCCATTAATGTGCTTTCACTTCTCCTGTACACTAAATGCAGAGTTGCCTAGGCCATTATCTAGATGTCTAAGGTAGCAAAAAAATGTAGCCTGTGGATAATACATAGGGTAAGCAGAGTTTCAAGCTCCTGCAGGTTAACTTGAGCAGTGCTTAGCAGTATTTATATCAACTATTTACAACTATTTACATTTAGACATATACAAACTCTTGCAATAGATTTATTGATTCATGTCCCTGTGAATGCAGCCTGAAGCCCACATTTTATTTATTTATTTGAGAGAGAGAGAGAGAGAGACAATGGGCATGCCAGGACCTCCAGCAGCTGCAAACGAACTCCAGACACATGCACCACCTTGTGTATCTGGCTTACATGGGTCCTGGGGAATCAAACATTGGTCCTTTGGCTTTGCTGGCAAGCACCTTAACTGCTAAGCCATCTCTCCAGCCCTGAAGCCCACATTTTAAATAAATATTCTAGATGATTCTTATGCACATTAAAGTTTGATAATTACAAGCCGGGTGTGGTGGCACACGCCTTTAAACCCAGCACTAGGGAGGCAGAGGTAGGAGAATCGCCATGAGTTCAAGGCCACCCTGAGAAAGAATAGAGTGAATTCCAGGTCAGCCTAGGCTACAGTGAGACTCTACCTCGAAAAACCAAAAAAAAAAAAAAAAAAAAAGCTTGAAAATTACTAGTTTGGTTTATCTAAAGCATAAGACACACTTTAAGTACTTCAAAGACACACTTTAAGTACTTCAAATTTAATTATAAGACTATCCTAGTTACACTCCAAATTGCTGGCTAAATGACATATTTCTATTATGTCTTTGGATTAGGACTGACCTAATCCAAGAATCCAACACAAAGCAATGAGTATATTTGCTGGTGAAAATTGAAGTGATTTTTGGTGGGAAAGGGGGGCAAAGGGGAAGAGTGCGGAGGACCAAACCCAGAGTCTTTTTGCTAAGCAAGCACTTAACCAGTGATCTAAGTCCCCAACTTAATAAAACATTAATAAAACAATGGAGAGGCTGGAGAGATGGCTCAGTGGTTAAAGAGGTGTGCTTGCAAAGCCTAACAGTCCAGGGAATTCCAGGTCAGCCTGAGCTAGAGTAAGACCCTACCTTGGAAAAAACACAAAAATTGTTTTTTTGTTTTTGAGGTAGCGTCTCACTCTAGCCCTGACCTGGAATTTACTATGTAGTCTCAGGGTAGCCTCAGACTCACAGAGATCTTCTTACCTCTGCCTCTTGAATACTGGGATTAAGGTGTGCACTACTATGCCTGCAAAGCCAAGGGCGTAAGTTCAATTCCCTAGGACCACTTAAGCCAGATGCACAAGGTGGCACATGTATTTGAGTTCATTTGCAGTGGCTAGAGACCTGGTGTGCCCATTCTCTTTCTCTCAAATAAATACATAATAATAATATATATTAACTATGTAGTCTCAGGGTGGCCTCAGACTCACAGAGATCTTCTTACCTCTGCCTCTTGAATACTGGGATTAAGGTGTGCACTACTATGCCCGCAAAGCCAAGGGCGCAGGTTCAATTCCCCAGGACCACTTAAGCCAGATGCACAAGGTGGCACATGTATCTGGAGCTCATTTGCAGTGGCTAGAGACCCTGGTGTGCCCATTCTCTTTCTCTCAAAATAAATACATAAGAATAATATATATTAACTATGTAGTCTCAGGGTAGCCTGGAACTCATGGTGATCCGCCTACCTCTGCCTCCCAAGTGCTGGGATTAAAGCGTGTGCCACCACACCTAGCTAGAATAAAATATATTTAAAAAATAAGAAAATAATTATGCTAAAAACACATGATCAGGACTGGAGAGATGGATCATTAGTTAAAAGGTGCTTGCAAAGCCTGAGAGCCTGGCTTCAATTCTCTAGTTCCCATATAAAGCAGATGCACAAAGTGGTACATATTATCTGGAGTTCGTTTGCAATGGTAGGAGGCCCTGGAGTGCCACGCTCCTTCTCCCTCTTTCTCAAATAAATAAATAAATATTTTAAAATTCATTATCAGAGCCTGGTACAGTTGGTTCATGTCCATAATCCTAGCACTTGGGAGGCTAAAATAGAAGGGCTGCCATTAGTTCAAGTTCAGCCTGGGCTATAAAATGGGTTCTCAAGGTTTGGTCTGGGCTAGAGTAAGATGCTACTTTGAAAATCACACACATAGCTGGGCGTGGTGGCAGACACCCTTAATCCCAGCACTCAGGAGGTAGTGGTAGGAGGATAGGTATGCATTCAAGGCCAGCCTGAGACTACATAAGTGAATTCAGGTCAGCTTGGGTTAGAACAGGACACTACCTTGAAAAACAATACAAAAAATAATCACACACATATAAGCAAAACAATAAGAAAATAAGCAAGCTGGACGTGGTGGTACATGCTTTTAATCCCAGCACTCGGGAGGCAGAGGTAGGAGGATTGCCATGAGTTCGAGGCCACCCCTGAGACTACATAGTCAATTCAGGTCAGCCTGAGCTAGGTGAGACCCTACCTCGGAAAAAAAAGAAAAGAAAAGAAGCAAAGGGATTGGGCCGTGGATATGACCCAGTTGATAGAGTTCTTTCCTAGTATGCAAGAAGCCCTGGGTTCCACCCCCAGCACTGTGTGCCTGCAATCCCAGTACTTGGAAGGGGAAGCAGAAGGAACAGAAGTTCATAGCCATCCTTGGCTTACACAGAGTTCCAGATCAGCTGGGCTACATGATACCCTGCCTTACAAAGAAAAATGTCAATTATTGTATCTCGATAGGATATGAGTATATTTCCCTTTTTGCACTGCTGGGAATCAAACCTATGAGCTGTGCATGCTAGGCAAACACTCTACCACAGAATCACATTTATCTTTTTCTTTCCCTTTTATTATTTTCCTGTACTTTTAATCCATTGTATATGCAAAAAATAACATTTTTCTTTCTAAATATTATTTATTGGGGTGGGGACAGACAGAGACAGAGACTAGACACACCAGTGCCTCTAGCCATTGCAAATGAACTCCAGACCCATGTGCCACCTTGTGCACCTGCCCTTACGTGGGTACTAGGAAAATGAACCTGGGTCCTTAGGCTTTGCAGGCAAGTGCCTTAACCAATGAGCCATTGCTCCAGCCCCATATAATATTATTTTAAATCTAAAAACTACAATTGTCAAATAAAAATGAAGAATACAGTAAATATATAAACTTACTTGGCAGCTTGCATCTGCACTGGAAAAGTTTCCTTGAGCAACTGATTTTACTTGGCCATAGGCAGCCTTGATGACCTAGGACACACAAGCAAATCAGACATTGGTGGCCAACACCTGCGTCTCCTTGGGAAATCAATGCTCTTCCACTGAGGCAAAAACACAACATGAAAGTTAGTCCTAGGAAAACAGCAGTATTCACTGAGAATTCAGTGGTCACTTTCTGTTCCTTAAAAGAAGTTGCTGTACAACATTATGGGTTGGATATGAAATGTCCCCAGAAGCTCATGTGTTTCAACACTGACTGCAACCAGTGGCACTATTTTAAGAGGTTATGGAACCTTTGGGACATGATGCCTAGCTGGCAGACATAGGCCACTGAAAGTGGGCTTTTGAAGGATACACACACACACACACACACACACACACACACACACACACACACATTGATAGGCCCAGTACTTGGGAAGCAGAGGTAGGAGGATGGCTGTGAGTTCGAGGCCAGCCTGAGACTACAAAGTGAATTCCAGGTCAGTCGGGGCTAAAGTGAGACTCTACAAACCAAAAAAAAAAAAACAGGAAAAAAAAAAAAAACTCTTACAACTACCAGCCTGTTCCTTATAAATCTAAGCTGCTTTTGTCTATATCATCCACTCACTTCTCATTAATTAAAGTTTAGTTCTCTTTCACTATTCTGGGAAAAACTGATTAGAACACCAAGGATGCTCTTCTCTATAAAACTACCAGACATCCGTGTGGCGACTGGACATTCATCCATACTAGAGCAGAATGCGCTAACCATTCTCTTTCCTGGCCTCAAATATATTCTTTTCTCTTTCAGCTTTCCCAGCCATTTTCCCCTTTTCACGGTGAAGTATCAAGAGCCTGAGCTTTAGTTTCTTCTCTGCCTACCTTTTATAAATAACATGACTTCTCAACAACCTCTGCAATGAAGGCTACAAGTATGTGCTTGGGCACTGACCTTTCCTGTGTTCTCACAGATCAATCAGAAGCTAACTTATTGACACTTCACTTGCCCATAAGAACCACAGTACCAAGGAGGCATTTTCTCCCTTTCCTGCAAGTAGTAGTACACATTCTAAGTTTCCCTTACAACAGACAATTCAATGACATCCCCTAGTATTGCTATGACAAATCACAACACTCAAATATTTTATGTTTAACTAGAAAACAATTACATGTTGAGGAGTAGATGAGTTGCAACTCACATCTCCAGCAGCTGCAGCCTGGGAGATAGTATAAATTCCAAAAGAGCCCAGAGTCAGCGTAATTGGCATTAAAAGCAGAAACCTGAAATAGAACAAAACTTCATTGTATGATATACTGCCAATAAAAACAGGTCACAACTTCCCAAAGTTATTTAGACAAAAACTTGTACCTTTGCAATGTAAGTGAAATAGATTAGTCAATTATATTGAGGCTAGAATAGTCTGAATATAGGTCTCCCTTTCAGAACTGCAATGACTGAAAAAATTTCTTTTCACTAAACCCTTCCTCAAACAACAGCTTTTTCCTTTGTGTTGGAGACTGTCTAACCTTCTCTTGACTAAAGGATGATGCAAACATTATTACAGTATAGACAAAGTGTGGCCAAGTGATGCAGATCATGACATTTTTTTCTTTGGGGTTGGTGGGTACTTCTCCATTAATGTGCTTTCACTTCTCCTGTACACTAAATGCAGAGTTGCCTAGGCCATTATCTAGATGTCTAAGGTAGCAAAAAATGTAGCCTGTGGATAATACATAGGGTAAGCAGAGTTTCAAGCTCCTGCAGGTTAACTTGAGCAGTGCTTAGCAGTATTTATATCAACTATTTACAACTATTTACATTTAGACATATACAAACTCTTGCAATAGATTTATTGATTCATGTCCCTGTGAATGCAGCCTGAAGCCCACATTTTATTTATTTATTTGAGAGAGAGAGAGAGAGACAATGGGCATGCCAGGACCTCCAGCAGCTGCAAACGAACTCCAGACACATGCACCACCTTGTGTATCTGGCTTACATGGGTCCTGGGGAATCAAACATTGGTCCTTTGGCTTTGCTGGCAAGCACCTTAACTGCTAAGCCATCTCTCCAGCCCTGAAGCCCACATTTTAAATAAATATTCTAGATGATTCTTATGCACATTAAAGTTTGATAATTACAAGCCGGGTGTGGTGGCACACGCCTTTAAACCCAGCACTAGGGAGGCAGAGGTAGGAGAATCGCCATGAGTTCAGGCCACCCTGAGAAAGAATAGAGTGAATTCCAGGTCAGCCTAGGCTACAGTGAGACTCTACCTCGAAAAACCAAAAAAAAAAAAAAAAAAAAAAAAAAGCTTGAAAATTACTAGTTTGGTTTATCTAAAGCATAAGACACACTTTAAGTACTTCAAAGACACACTTTAAGTACTTCAAATTTAATTATAAGACTATCCTAGTTACACTCCAAATTGCTGGCTAAATGACATATTTCTATTATGTCTTTGGATTAGGACTGACCTAATCCAAGAATCCAACACAAAGCAATGAGTATATTTGCTGGTGAAAATTGAAGTGATTTTTGGTGGGAAAGGGGGGCAAAGGGGAAGAGTGCGGAGGACCAAACCCAGAGTCTTTTTTTGCTAAGCAAGCACTTAACCAGTGATCTAAGTCCCCAACTTAATAAAACATTAATAAAACAATGGAGAGGCTGGAGAGATGGCTCAGTGGTTAAAGAGGTGTGCTTGCAAAGCCTAACAGTCCAGGGTTTGATTCCATAGTACCTGCATAAAGTCAAATGCACAAAGTGGTGCATGCATCTGGAGTTTGTTTGTAGTGGCAAGAGGCCCTAGTGCACCCATAGTTAGTCTCATCTCTGCCTCTCAAATAAATTAAATTTAAAAAGTAAAATAAGCCAGGCATGGTGTCACGTGTCTTTAATCATCATGAGTTCGAGGCCAGCCTGAAATTACACAGTGACTTCCAGGTCAGCCTGGGCTAGAGCGAGCATCTCCCTTGAAAAAACAAAACAAAACAAAATGTTGTGCTATGCATTATAACTGGGATGTCACATATACACAGAAGGTCCCTCTACTTACAGAAGCATGTTAAGTTTAATTTGTGTTACATGTCAAATGACTGAAGACTTTTACTGAGGCACAAACCTATATATGTGATGCTTTCTAACAGAAACTGACCAATGTTTTCACTTCTGTAATTCAGTATATTGGCTACCTGCTCCTTTCTTTAAAAAATGTTTTAAACTGGGTGTGGTAGCGCACGCCTTTAATCCCAGCACTTGGGAGGCAGAGGTAGGAGGATTGCCGTGAGTTCCAGGCCACCCTGAGACTACATAGTTAATTCCAGGTAGGCCTGGACCAGAGTGAAACCTTACCTCGAAAAACCAAAAAAAGTTTTGGTTATTTTTATTTATTTGAGAGTGAGAGACAGAAAAAGGCAGAGAGAGAGAGACAGAGACAGAGAGAATGAGCATACCAGGGTCTCCAGCCACTGCAAACGAACTCCAGAAGCATGTGCCACCTTGTACATCTGGCTTACATGGGTACTGGGGAATCGAGACTCGAAAAGGGGTCCTTAGGCTTCACAGGCAAGCATGCTTAACCACTAAGCCATCTCTCCAGCCCCATCACTGCTCCTTTTTTTGGATAAAGGGTCTCATGTAGCCTAGGTTATTCTGGAACTCCTGATCCTACTGCTTCCACCTCTCAAATGCTAGGGTTATTAGAGGGTGATCCACTATACCTGGCTGACATTTAATATAGTCTTTTCTTTTCATTATTTATTTGATTTTCCAAGGTAGGGTCTCACTCTAGCTCAGGCTGACCTGGAATTCACTATGTAGTCTCAGAGTGGCCTTGACCTCACAACAATCCTACCTCTGCCTCCTGAGTGCTGGGATTAAAAGCATGAGCCACCACACCCAGTTTATTTATTTTTTTAATGTGCGCACGAGTGAGAGAGAGAATATTGGTATGTCAGGGCCTCCAGCCACTGCAATAGAACTCCAGATGTATGAGCACCCTTGTGCGCATGTGCAACCTTAAGTGCTTGCATCAATGTGTGTCTTGCTTAAGTGGGACCTGGAAAAATGGAGAGATGGATTAGCAGTTAAGGCGCTTGCCTGCAAAGCCTAAGGAACTTGATTGGAGTCCCCATGACCCACGTAAGCCAGATGCACAAGGTGGCACATGCGTCTGGAGTTTGTTTGCAGTGGCTGGAAGCCCTAGCGTGCCCATTCTTTCTCTCTGCCTCTTTCTCTCTCTCAAATGAATAAATAAATTATATATATAAAAAGTTGCCGAATGTGGTGGCACACGCCTTTAATCCCAGCACTTGGGAAGCAGAGGTAGGAGGACTGCCATGCATTTGAGGCCACCCTGAGACTACATAGAGAATTCCAGGTCAGCCTGGGCTAGGACTCTACCTTGGGAAAGGGGGAAAAAAGCATTTAGCCAGGCATGGTGGTGCACGCCTTTAATCCCAGCACTCTGGATGCAGAGGTTGCAGAGGTAGGAGGATTGCCATGACTTGAAGGCCACCCTGAGACTACATAGAGAATTCTAGGTCAGCCTGGTTTAGAGTGAGACTCTACCTGGAAAAAAAAAAGTTAACATGGGGGTGGGTATTGTGGTGGTTTGATTCAGGTGACCCCCATAAACTTAGGGGTCCTGAATGCTAAGTTCCTAGCTGATGGAGATTTGGGAATTAATGCTTCCTGGAGGCAGTGTATTGCTGGGGCGGGCAAATGGGTATTATAGCCAGTTTCCCCTTGCCAGTGTTTGGCACTCTCCTTGCTGTTTTCCACCTGATGTTGGTGAGGAGGTGAGGTCCACCCTCTGCTCATGCCATTGTTTTCCCTGCCATCATGGAGCTTCCCCTCGAGTCTGTAAGCTAAAATAAACCTTTTTCCCCCACAAGCGGCTCTTGGTCAGGTGTTTTCTGCCAGCAATGCGAACCGGACTGCAACAGGTACGCAACTGTTTAATCTCAGCACTTGGGAGGTGGAGTCAAGAATATCAGGAGGTCAAGGTCATCCTCAACTACATAGCAAGTCTGAGATCCAGAATAGCTACACGAGACCCTTTCATCACCTGTTGCTCCTCCTCAGAAAAGTTAGTGATACAAACTTGTGTGTGTTAATGTAACTTGAAACTAGATGGGTGATCTGTAAACAAGAAATTCAGGAAGTAGCCACAGGAAAAGAAGCAGAAATGAAAACACTAATGAGTCCAGGGGATGTTTAATATGTACAAACTTATAAAGGAAAATTAAGTGTGACTTCCTGACTTTTATTTTTTATTTCTAACTATTTAAACCCTTTATGAGAATTGAAAATGCAATTATTTTTGACAGTGTCATGCAGTGCAGGATGACTTGAACTTCTTCTTCTTTTGTCTTTTTCTTTTTTTGGGGTGGTTTTCAAGGTAGGGTATCATTCTTGTCCAGGCTGACCTGGAATTCACTATGTAGTCTCAGGATAGTCTCGAACTCACAACAATCCACCTACCTCTGCCTCCCTAGTGCTGGGATGTACCACCATGCCCAGCTTAAATTTGTTATTTATTTGAGAGAAAGGTCATGGCAGGGCCTTCAGCCACTGCAAATGAACTCCACATGCATGCACCACCTTGTGCATTTGGCTTACATCGGTGCTGGGGAACTGAACCTGGGTCCTTTGGCTTTGTAGGCAAGTGCCTTAACCACTAAG
This sequence comes from Orientallactaga sibirica, assembly GCA_036365145.1. Lineage (NCBI taxonomy): Eukaryota > Metazoa > Chordata > Mammalia > Rodentia > Dipodidae > Orientallactaga > Orientallactaga sibirica. The sequence continues at coordinate 2,131,489 of JAEOAD010000888.1, forward strand.
CCACCTCACCTCTCCAGTCTCTGGCCTCTATCTTTAAAAAAAAATTTTTTTGATGTGTTTGCATGATGTGGGGTACATGTTCAAGTGTGTTAGTGTGGGTGTGCACAAGCCATGATATACATGTGAAGGTCAGAGGATAACTCAGGTTATCAGCTGTCACTTTCTACTTTGTTTGAGACAGGGTCTCCTGTTCTCCCTCAGGTTAGCCAGTCCTTGAACTTCTGGAAATTCTCCTGTCTCTACTTCTGTTCTTACTATATATAGCACACTGGGATTACAGATGCTTACTACAGTGTGCAACTTTTATTTTATTCTCCTAAGGTAGGGTTTCACTCTAACCCAGCCTGACCTGGAATTCACTCTGTAGTCCCAGGCTGGCTTCAAACTCAGTGATCCTACCTCTGCCTCCAGAGTTCTGGGAAGAAAGGCTTGCACCCACAACCATGCCCAGCCTCAGTGTCCAACTTTTATGTGAGTTCTGGGTATCTAAACTTAGGTACTCATGTTTGTGCAGCAAGCATTTTATCAATTGAGCTTCCTGATCATCTCAAATTTTATTTTATTTTTTTGGTAGGGTCTCACTTCAGCCTAGACTGACCTGAAATTCACTGTGTAGTCTCAGGGTGGCCTTGAACTCACAGTTATCGTTCTACTTCTGCTTCCCAAGTGCTGGGATTAAAGCGTGCATCACCACACCTGGCATCATCTTAAATTTTAAAAGGAGATAATCAGGATTTTATCAAATACCCAGCCTCTGAAAACCAAAGGACAGATCAAAAGTTCAGACTCACATCAAAGGGCTGGTGATTTTGGCAATGGCCTGACATAGCAAGCTGGTGGCATTGCTGCCCCTCTTGACATGGGCCAGCCCGAGAACATGCTGAAGAACACTAAAGGCATTTGCGTCTGCACTCCCATTGGCAGCACCTTCTGCCACGATGGCAGCATGGACAAGGCTACCTCCACTCTGTTCTCGAATTTCACCTGGGACCACATGAAGAGAGTGGGAGGGGGGAAAACAGCTTGGTTACTACAGGTTTTATTTATCAGCATTACCTTACCAGTTTAAATTAAGAAAAAAAGGCTTTCTGTAGCCCTGTGATTTACCAGGCCATCCAAACACATGTATACATCATGCTTCATGCATTTGAGGCCACCCTGAGACTACATAGAGAATTCCAGGTCAGCCTGGGCTAGGACTCTACCTTGGGAAAGGGGAAAAAAGCATTTAGCCAGGCATGGTGGTGCACGCCTTTAATCCCAGCACTCTGGATGCAGAGGTTGCAGAGGTAGGAGGATTGCCATGACTTGAAGGCCACCCTGAGACTACATAGAGAATTCTAGGTCAGCCTGGTTTAGAGTGAGACTCTACCTGGAAAAAAAAAAGTTAACATGGGGGTGGGTATTGTGGTGGTTTGATTCAGGTGACCCCCATAAACTTAGGGGTCCTGAATGCTAAGTTCCTAGCTGATGGAGATTTGGGAATTAATGCTTCCTGGAGGCAGTGTATTGCTGGGGGCGGGCAAATGGGTATTATAGCCAGTTTCCCCTTGCCAGTGTTTGGCACACTCTCCTTGCTGTTTTCCACCTGATGTTGGTGAGGAGGTGAGGTCCACCCTCTGCTCATGCCATTGTTTTCCCTGCCATCATGGAGCTTCCCCTCGAGTCTGTAAGCTAAAATAAACCTTTTTCCCCCCACAAGCGGCTCTTGGTCAGGTGTTTTCTGCCAGCAATGCGAACCGGACTGCAACAGGTACGCAACTGTTTAATCTCAGCACTTGGGAGGTGGAGTCAAGAATATCAGGAGGTCAAGGTCATCCTCAACTACATAGCAAGTCTGAGATCAGAATAGCTACACGAGACCCTTTCATCACCTGTTGCTCCCTCCTCAGAAAAGTTAGTGATACAAACTTGTGTGTGTTAATGTAACTTGAAACTAGATGGGTGATCTGTAAACAAGAAATTCAGGAAGTAGCCACAGGAAAAGAAGCAGAAATGAAAACACTAATGAGTCCAGGGGGATGTTTAATATGTACAAACTTATAAAGGAAAATTAAGTGTGACTTCCTGACTTTTATTTTTTATTTCTAACTATTTAAACCCTTTATGAGAATTGAAAATGCAATTATTTTTGACAGTGTCATGCAGTGCAGGATGACTTGAACTTCTTCTTCTTTGTCTTCTTCTTTTTTTTGGGGGGGGTGGTTTTCAAGGTAGGGTATCATTCTTGTCCAGGCTGACCTGGAATTCACTATGTAGTCTCAGGATAGTCTCGAACTCACAACAATCCACCTACCTCTGCCTCCCTAGTGCTGGGATGTGCCACCATGCCCAGCTTAAATTTGTTTATTTATTTGAGAGAAAGGTCATGGCAGGGCCTTCAGCCACTGCAAATGAACTCCACATGCATGCACCACCTTGTGCATTTGGCTTACATCGGTGCTGGGGAACTGAACCTGGGTCCTTTGGCTTTGTAGGCAAGTGCCTTAACCACTAAGCCACCTCACCTCTCCAGTCTCTGGCCTCTATCTTTAAAAAAAAATTTTTTTGATGTGTTTGCATGATGTGGGGTACATGTTCAAGTGTGTTAGTGTGGGTGTGCACAAGCCATGATATACATGTGAAGGTCAGAGGATAACTCAGGTTATCAGCTGTCACTTTCTACTTTGTTTGAGACAGGGTCTCCTGTTCTCCCTCAGGTTAGCCAGTCCTTGAACTTCTGGAAATTCTCCTGTCTCTACTTCTGTTCTTACTATATATAGCACACTGGGATTACAGATGCCCACTACAGTGTGCAACTTTTATTTTATTCTCCTAAGGTAGGGTTTCACTCTAACCCAGCCTGACCTGGAATTCACTCTGTAGTCCCAGGCTGGCTTCAAACTCAGTGATCCTACCTCTGCCTCCAGAGTTCTGGGAAGAAAGGCTTGCACCCACAACCATGCCCAGCCTCAGTGTCCAACTTTTATGTGAGTTCTGGGTATCTAAACTTAGGTACTCATGTTTGTGCAGCAAGCATTTTATCAATTGAGCTTCCTGATCATCTCAAATTTTATTTTATTTTTTGAGGTAGGGTCTCACTTCTAGCCTAGACTGACCTGAAATTCACTGTGTAGTCTCAGGGTGGCCTTGAACTCACAGTTATCGTTCTACTTCTGCTTCCCAAGTGCTGGGATTAAAGGCGTGCATCACCACACCTGGCATCATCTTAAATTTTAAAAGGAGATAATCAGGATTTTATCAAATACCCAGCCTCTGAAAACCAAAGGACAGATACCAAAAGTTCAGACTCACATCAAAGGGCTGGTGATTTCCTTTGGCAATGGCCTGACATAGCAAGCTGGTGGCATTGCTGCCCCTCTTGACATGTGGGCCAGCCCCGAGAACATGCTGAAGAACACTAAAGGCATTTGCGTCTGCACTCCCATTGGCAGCACCTTCTGCCACGATGGCAGCATGGACAAGGCTACCTCCACTCTGTTCTCGAATTTCACCTGGGACCACATGAAGAGAGGGAGGGGGAAACAGCTTGGTTACTACAGGTTTTATTTATCAGCATTACCTTACCAGTTTAAATTAAGAAAAAAAGGCTTTTCTGTAGCCCTGTGATTTACCAGGCCATCCAAACACATGTATACATCATGCTTAATATATAACACCCTTTCTTCTGTGCTAAGATGGTATGGTAGTAAATCACTAAGTCCATTCTGTTATAACATCTATTCTAGCAAACAAATGTGCTTAGGATATGCTAATAAAATTAACAGAATAGAATGCTTACCTCCACGGTATTTTGTTTTTACACCAGCTAATCCAAGCCCACCCCTTATGTTGAGAAACTGTTCAGCAACTTGCTTTAGGACAGAATGATTCACACCTATTTCAAAAAAGCAAAAACAAGAAGCTAGAGCCAGAATTTCTAAAACACAATAACCAAAGCTTGTCTATTCATCTAGGGTTTTTTCTATGTAATTATTACTTTCATTTTCTTTACCTTTTATTCATTTTTGGTGCAGAAGTATGAATCTAGGGCCTCAAGCAAGCTAAGCACAGGTTCTACCACTGAGCTATCCCCCAAGTCCCAATTCTTAAAATGGTATCATTCTCTTTATGTTTCTCACTTGTGTTTCATAATTTGAATCAAAATAATTAAAATGAGCCAGGCTTGATGCACATGCCTTTAATCCCATCACTTGGGAGGCAGAAGCAGGAGGATCGCTGTGAGTTCCAGGCCAGTATGGAATTACAGTGTGAGTTGTACATCAGCCTGGGCTAGAGTGAGAGCCTTCCTCGAAAATACCAAAAAAAAAAAAAAAAAAAATTAGAAATGGTTATAAAATATTCCATTCTATGGATATATAATTTAATCAACACCTTCTTGTTGAACAATGACATGTTTCTAATAGCTGGCTACTAAAATAAAACTGCAGCTGGGTGTGGTAGTGCACGCCTTTAATCCCGGCACTTAGGAGGCAGAGGTAGGAGGATTACAGTGAGTTCAAGGCCACCCTGAGACTACATAGTGAATTTCAGGTCAGCCTGGGCTAGAGTAAAACCCTACTCGGAAAAAAAATGCACTGTACTAAAAGGAAACAAAAGTGAAGACAACCCTTGTAGACCATATATGCCAGGTCAGGTCTATACAGTATCCAAAATAAAGAACCTTTAATAGATGTATTTACATAGAGCTACAAAAATGTACCACCAATAATTTTTGACAGTACGTATCTCCTCAAGTCCTGGCTAATACTGGGAAATATCAACTTTTTAATTTTATCAATCTCATAGAGTTTTTTTTTTCAAGGTAGGGTCTCACTTTAGCCCAGGCTAACCTGGAACTCACTCTGTAGTCTCAGGTCGGCCTTGAATTTACTGTGATCCTCCTACCTCTGCCTCCAGAGTACTGGGCTTAAAGGTGTTTACCACCACACCTAGCTCAAATTTTTCTTAGTTATTAATAAGGACCTTTGCTTACAGAAATTTACCCTTATTACAAGTTTTGAAACAGTGTAGAAAATATAAAGAAGGGATGGAGAGATGGCTCAATGGTTAAAGGCACTTGATTGCAAAACCTGCCAGGCAGGGTTCAATTCCCCAGCACCCACATAAAGGCACATGTATCTGGAGAATATAAAACATGTAGTTAAATGTGGAATTTATTTCCTAAATAACCAGCAATTAAAATCTTATCAAACGTTGCCTATCTCATCTAGTTTTAAAAATCTGTTCAGGCCAGGTGTGGTGCACCTTAATCTTAGCACTCCGGGAGCAGAGGTAAGAGAACTGCAGTGAGTTTGAGGCCACCCTGAAACTACCGAGTGAATTCCAGGTCAGCCTGGGCTATGGTGAGACCCTACATCGAAAAAAAAGGGGGTGGTGGAGAGATGCTTAGCAGTTAAGGTGTTTGCCTGCAAAGCCAAAGGACTCAGGTTCAATTCCCCAGGATCCACATTAGCCAGATGCACAAGGGGGTGCACGCGTCTGGAGTTCATTTGCAGTAGCTAGAGGACCTGGCGCACCCATTCTCTCTCTCTCTCTCTCTCTCTCTCTCTCTCTACCTCTGTCAAATAAATTAAAAAACAAAAAAAAAGCTAGGCATGGTGGCGTACCTTTAATCCCAGCAGCACTCAGGAGGCAGAGAGAGAAGGATCACTGTGAGTTCGAGGCCACCCTGAGACTACATAGTGAATCCCAGGTCAGCCTGGACTAGACTGAAACCCTACCTCAAAAAAAAAAAAAAAAATCTGTTCAATCCTAATTGCAGTTCAAAACAGTGCTCTTGGAGACAAACAGCTATGCAATGAATCTTAAACTTACCAAGTCCAATCAAAGCCATTCTTGCACTTGTAAAGTGGTTCTGAACAAAGTAATGTAGCTGAGGAAGTAAAGATCAATCATAAGGTTATACAGGTATAAAGCAATAAAAACATGCAAGTGCAGGACAGCAGGAAATACCTAGGCTTAAAGGCTGCCATAATGGACTATGGGTGATTAGCTAATGCTGAAATACACTGGGACTTTATTATTTAAAAAATGACGTGAAGCCGGGCGTGGTGGCACACGCCTTTAATCCTAGCACTCAGGAGGCAGAGGTAGGAGGATCGCTGTGAGTTTGAGGCCACCCTGAGACTACATAGTGAATTCCAGGTCAGCCTGAGCTAAAGTGAGACCCTACCTGGAAAAATAAAATAATAATAATAATACAAAAAAAAGACGTGAAACCACGCCTTTAATTCCAGCACTTGGAAGGCAGAGGTAGGAGGATTGCTGAGAGTTTGAGGCCAGCCTGAGACTACACAGTGAATTTCCAGTCAGCCTGGGCTACAGCGAGACCCTACCCCAAACCCTCCCCCCCATAGAAACTATGGTTTGGACTAGAGAGATGACTTAAAAGTTAAGGTGCTTGCCTGCAAAGCCCAAAGACCCAAGTTCAATTCCCCAGAAACCACGTAAGCCTGATGTTCATGGTGGTACATATGTCTAGGGTTCTTTTGCAGTGCCTAAAGGTCATGGCATGCCCATTCTCATTCTTTATCTTTCTCTCAAATAAATAAAAAATTTAAAAAAGTAAAAAGAAAAATTAACCAATATCCTGATGTAATTACTCAATTTAATGGAAAAACAAGCACATTTAAAAAAACAAAATGGGCTGGAGAGATGGCTTAGTGGTTAAAGGCATTTGCCTGCAAAGCCAAAGGACCCAGTCAGGTTCGATTCTCCAGGACCCACGTAAGCCAGCTGCACAAGGCAGCACAGGCATCTGGAGTTCATTTGCAGTGGCTGTAGGCCCTGGTAGACACCCATGGTGGTTGCATGCCTTTAATCCCAGCACTCAGGAGGTAGAGGTAGGAGGATCACCATGAGTTGGAGGCCACCCTAAGACTACATAGTGAATTCTAGGTCAGCCTGGACTAGAGTGAAACCCTACCTCAAAACAACAACAAAAAAACAAGAACAAAAACAAAAACAAAAATTGTACTGAAGAGATGGCTTAGCAATTAAGGCACTTGCCTGCTTAGTCTAGGGACCCAGGTTCAATTTCCCAGTACCCACGTAAGTAGGATGCACAAGGTGGCCATATGTCTGGAGTTCGTTTGCAGTGGCTGGAGGCCACTTCTCTCTCTCTCTTATCTACTTCTTTCTCTCTCTCCTTCTCAAATAAAAAAAAATTATGTTAAGGAAAAGTGCCACCAATTCATGTTATATGACACAAATTATGATATCCCACACCCAAATATGATCTCACTATATAATGTAGGCTGGCCTTGAATTTCTGACAACCCTCCTGCCTCAGCCTCCCAAGCGCATTTGGCCTCATGAGGGTACTGAGGAATCAAACCCAGGCCACTAGGCTTTACAGGCAAGTGCCTTTAACTACTGAGCCATCTCTCTAGCCCCACAAGCTATTTTTTTTTTTTAATTTTTTTGTTTAAATACACTTTTTTTTAATTTTATTTATTTATTTATTTGCATGCAGAGAGAGAGAGAGAGATGAGAGGCAGACAGAGAGAGAATGGGCACGCCAGGGCCTCCAGCCACTGCAAACGAACTCCAGATGCATGTGCCCCTTGTGCATCTAACTACGTGGGTCCTGGAGAATCGAACCGGGCCATCTCTCTAGCCGCCTTAACCACTAAGCCATTTCTCCAGCCCAAGCTATTTTTTTTAATCCTTTTTTTTAAAAACTTTTTTTTTATATTATTTTTTTGGAGAGAGACACAGAGAGACAGAGAGAGAGAGAGAGAGAGAGAGAGAGAGGAGGGAGGGAGGGAGGAAGACAGAGATGGGCGCGCGAGCAGTGTCTCAGCTGCTGTGAATGAAATCCAGATGTGCGCGCCCCCTTGTGGCCAAGTGCGGCATTGCACCCTTGCGTCACTTTGCATCTGGCTAAACGTGGGACCTGGAGATGGGAACCGCTGGAGATTGGAACCAGTGTTCTTAGGGTTAGGAGACAGGCGCTTTAACCCCTAAGCCATCTCTCCAGCCCCCCACAAGCTATTTTTTTAAATAGTTAATTTATTTACTTGAGAGAGATATAGAAATAGGCAGGTAAAGACAGAGAGAATGGGTGAGCCAAGGCTTCCAGTCACTGTAAACAAACTCCAGATGCATGTGCCCCCTTGTGTATCTGGTTTACATGGGTCCTGGGGATTCGAACCTGGGTCCTTTGGCTTTGCAGGCAAATGCCTTAACCACTAAGCCATCTCTCAAACCCCCCACAAGCTATTTTGAAATACTTACCTCGTCTGATGTCACTTTTCCAATCCTATAGTCAGGACAATACAAGGAATTAGCCAAAGCATTCTTGTAAGCAACAGCATGCAAATTTTCAATGACATCTGTAAGGCAGGTAAGAATTGGTTACTAAAATATAATTTTTTCTTTCTTTTGGTTTTTTTCAAGGTAGTCTCATGCTAGTCCCGGCTGACCTGGAATTCACTCTGTACTCCCAGACTGGACTTGAACTCACAGTAATCCTACCTCTGAGTTCCAAGCACTGAGATTAAAGGAGTGCATAACCACACTGGGCTTGAAATGAGAGAATGGGTGCACTAGGGCCTCCAGCCACTGCAAACGAACTCCAGATGCATACACTACTTTGTGCATCTGGATTTATGTGGGTACCGGGAAATCAAACCCAGATCCTTAGGCTTTGCTGGCAAGTGTTTAACAACTGAGCCATCTCTACAGCCCTACAGTATTTAAAAAAAAAAAAAAAAAAAAAAAACAGCAAGAAGCCTATATAACTTTGGGACTGATTATTTGACTTTGGACAACTAATCTGAATTTTTAAAATATATTTTATTATTTGGAACAGAGAGACAGAGAGGAGAGAGAAAGAATGGGTGCAACAGGACATCTAGTCACTGCACACAAACTTCAGATGCATGTGCGACTTTGTGTACCTGGCTTTACGTAGATGCTGAGGAATCAAATCCAGGTCCTCAGCTAGGCTTTACAGTCAAGTACCATTGGGCAATCTCTCCAGTCCACAATCTGAATTTTACTTTATTTCCAGGTTCCCTCTACAGGCATAGAGTGGTGTTGTGTGAAATGCTACTTTGGACTTGGACTCACTCTTCACTGGCACCGTGACACTGTTATCTACCCCTGTCTTCCAGCTTCCATGCCTCTACTGGAATTGTATTTCCTATTTGCTCACTATTTGGTAAAGCTACCAGTGCCAGGTACTGTGAAAGGTGCTAGAAACACAGAAGAGCCAGATAAGATACTGACCCTAAAATGTTGAGAGGAAAAACTGTGAACTAAAATATTCTAAATACAACATCAGCAACATGTCAGAAGTACTAGGCTGGAGAGATGGATTAGCGGTTAAGGCGCTTGCCTGCGAAGCCTAAGAACACATGTTCGAACCTCCAGGTCCCATGTAGCCAAATGCAGTGACGTAAGCATGCAATCTCACACATAGGGGCACATGCATCTGGAGTCTATTCACAGCAGCTGAAAGGGCCTGGCATGCCCATTTTCTCTCTGCCTCTTTCTGTCTCTCTCTCAAAAATAAAATTAAAGAAAAAATACAGCAAGGGGGCTGGAGAAATGATTTAGTAGTTAAGGCACTTGCCTACAAAGCCAAAGGACCCAGGTTCGATTCCCCAGGACCCATGTAAGCCAGATGCACAAGGGGGTGCATGCATCTGGAGTTTCTTTGCAGCAGCTGAAGGCCCTGGTACACCCATTCTTTCTCTCTCTAATAAATAAAGAAAAATAAAAAGTACAGCAAGGCACAAAGAAAGACAACGGGGAAAGAGTAAGAGAAGCCAAAAAAAAAAAAAAAAAAAAAAAAAAGAATCATTACAAGAAGCAAAACTTGGGAATAATCTTCTAGAATGTTGAATTCTGGGATTAAAGAAGTATGTTACTACATCTGGCTCCTTGTTTTGTTGTGTGCATGGGGGGGAATTTTTTTTCTTTTTTAAATGTTATTTATTTATTTATCTATGGGGGGGGGAGGAGAATGGGAACAACAGAGCCTCCAGCCACTGCATACAAACTCTAGATGCACATGCTACCTTGTGTATCTGGCTTACGTGGGTCCTGGGGAATCAAACGGCAGTCCTTTGGCTTTGCAGAAAAGCGCCTTGACCGCTAAGCCATCTTTCCATCCCTTTTTTTCTTTTTTTAAACATTTTTGGGGGGTTTTGTGAGGCAGTCTTTTTCTAGCCTAGGCTGACCTGGAATTCACTATGTAGACTCAGGCTGGCCTAGAACTCAGTGATCCTCCTACCTAAACATCCTGAGTGCTGGGATTAAACCTGCTTTTTACGGTAATGATTTATTTCATACCTAAATTATAAATATGACTGTGTGGCTGGAGAGAGGGCTTAGCAGTTAAAGCACCTGCCTGCAAAGCATAAGAACATATGCTCAAAACTCCAGTCCCACATAGCCAGAAGCAAAGTGATGCAAGCATGCAATGTCACATATGTGCACAAGGGGCACACACATCTGGAGTACATGCACAGTGGCTGAAAGGCACTGCTGAACCTATTCTCTCACTCTCCGCTTCTCTCTCAAAATCAAAATAAAGTGTTTAAAAACTATATATGACTGTGCCAGGTGTGGTGGCGCATGCCTGTAATCCCAGCACTTGGGAGGCAGAGGTGGGAGGATTGCCATGAGTTCAAGGCCACCCTGAGACTACATAGTGAATTCCAGATCAGCCTGGGCTACAGCAAGACCCTACCTCGAAAAAACAAAAAACAAACAAACAAACAAACAAACAAACTATATATATATATATGACTGGTTTCTATACATCTAGTATTGGTTTCAAAAACAAAAAAATACATGAAGTGGTCATAAAATATACATGGTTTCAAGAGCTGCTGCTGAGGTGCAGCATATAAGCAGGGCGTAATGACCCTCATAAATAGGCTAAAAGAGCCTTTAAAAGATACACTGTGGTTTACATGGAGACCTAAAGATGTTTTAGATACATCAAGACTATACAAAGACTACGATGGAGGCTGTTGACTAGGAATGAAAGTTTTCCTTGACTACTCACTCAGCCCAGCTGGAGGAGCAGAATTTAAAAATACAAAAACTGGGCTGGAAAGATGGCTTAGCTGTTAAGGCGCCTGCCTCCTAAGCCTAAGAATGCCGGTTCCAATCTCCAGGTCCCACGTTTAGCCAGATGCAAAGTGACGCAAGGCACAAAGCCGCACTTGCCCACAAGGGGGTGCATGCATCTGGATTTCCTTCGCAGCAGCTGAGAGACTGCTGGCGCACCAATCTCTGTCTTCCTCTCCCTATCTCTTTGTCTCTCTCCAAAATAAAGATAAATATAAAAAAAATTTTTAAAAATACAAAAACTGGGCTAGAGAGATTGCTTAGTGGTTAAGGTGCCTGCCTGCTAAGCCTAAGAACCCAGTTCCAATCTCCAGGTCCCACATTTAGCCAGATGCAGTGACACAAGGGCACAATGCCGCACTTGCCCACAAGGGGGCGCACACATCTGGATTTTATTCACAGCAGCTGAGAGACTGCTGGCGCACCCATTCTCTGTCTCCCTCTCCCTCTCTCTCTGTGTCTCTCTCCAAAAATAAAATAAAATAATACAAAAACTGTCAGTCACTGGTTATATTAAAGTTAAACTATAAAAGTTTGATGTTTTGTTGTTCAGTTTAATTGTTGTCTCTCCCAGTTTACAGTTGTTCCAGCCTTTAATCTCGGGAGGCTCCGAGAGTTCGAGGCCACCCTTATGCCAGGTCAGCCTGGACCAGTGCAAAACCAAAAAAAAAAAAAAAAAAAAAAAAAAAAAAAATTTTTACTCTCACCGGGTGTGGTGGCACACACCTTTACTCCCAGCACTCAGGAGGCAGAGGTAGAAGGATTACTGTGAGTTCAAGGCCACCCTGAGACTACATAGTGAATTCCAGGTCAGCCTGAGCTAGAGTGAGACCCTACCTCAAAAAACCAAAAAAAAAAAAAAAAAAAAAAAAATTGTTTACTCTGGAGGTGGAGATACAGCTTAGCAGTTAAGGAGCCTGTCTACTAAGCCTAAGAATGCCCGTTCGATTCTCCAGGTCCACGTTTAGCTAGACGCAAAGTGATGCAAGGGCACAATGCCACACTTGCCCACAAGGGGGCACACACATCTGGAGTTCGTTCACAGTGACTGAGAGGCTGCTGGCGTGCCCATTCTCTCTCTGACTCTCTCCAAAAAAAAGCTTACTCTGTGCCTTTATATATTAAAAGTATATAACTTGTATAATTTTATACAACTCACAAATAATAAAAAAAATCTTAAATCTCAAAAAAGATTTGAGGGGCTAGAGAGTTAGTATGGTGGTTAAGGCACTTGCCTGCAAAGCCAAAGGACCTCGATTCGATTCCCCAGAACCCACGTAAGCCAGATGCACAAGGGGCACATGCATTTGCAGTGGCTGCAAGTGGCTGGAGGCTCTGGAGCACCCATTCTCTCTCTCTCTCTCTGCCTCTTTCTCTCAAATAAGTAAATAAAAATAAAGCTATTAAAAACAAAGATTTGAGACTTTAGAACTATCTTAAGTTGATAAAAACTGTGGGGACCTTTAAAATTAGACTAAATACAGTTTACAATGCAAGATGGTTATAAATCTATTAGGGGCCAAAAAAAAATGTGGTAGTTTAAATAAATGGCCCCCAATATATTCAATGTTTTATTAGTTTATAGTTTGGAACAGTAGCCACCTGGCTGGAGGAGATTATCACTGGGCAGTCCTAAAGTGTGGTGGTAGATTTTACAATTCCAGTCTAAATGTATACGAAATATCTAAAGTTCCTAAAGTGTGTTTGTTTGTGGTGTGGCTTTTGGGTATTTGGCTTAGACCTGCTTAGACCTGTAATAGCAGGCCAGCTTCTTCTGCCATTATAGAACTTCTCCTGGATCTGTACACTTCAATAAATATCACTTCCTCCATAACTGTGCCTGGTTTGAAAGTTTATCCCAACAACCTGAAGCGGTCTACTGTACCATGAAACATAGACTATAAATAACAAATATAAATGTTTGCCTTTAATCCCAGCACTTGGGAGACAGTGATAGGAGGATTGCCTTGAGTTCAAGGCCACCCTTAGACTATATAGTGAATTCCAGGTCAGCCTGGGCTAGAACAAGACCCTACCTCAACAAACCAAATATATGTATGTATGTATGTATGTGTGTATGTGTGTGTATGTGTGTGTCATATATATATATATATATATATATATATATATATATATATATATATATGTTATGCTTATATCAGCAGCACATATACTAAAATTGGAACAAATATAAACACTCAGCAATAAAACAAAAAATATTCTTAAAAATCTGAGAACATTTTTGGAAAAGAAAATTTCAAACACAGCAAGGCATGGTGGCACACTCCTTTAATCCCAGTACTTGGGAGGCTGAGGTAGGAGGATCACCATGAGTTTGAGGCCACTTTGAGGCTACATAGTGAATTCTAGGTCAGCCTGGGCTAGAGTGAGACTTTACCTCAAAAAAAAAAACAAAATAAAAAAATTAAAGCTGGGTGTGGTTGGCACATGCCTTTAATCCCAGCACTGAGGAGGCAGAGGTAGGTGGATCACTGTGAGTTTGAGGCCATCCTGAGACTACATAGTGAATTCCAGGTCAGTCTGAGCTAGAGCAAAACCCTACCTAGAAAAAAAAAATTCAAACACAAGTAGGGAAAAAAGTTCAACAGCCATTTTTTTCCTTTATAAACTGACTCTCTCTGAAGCTGGAATCTTAGAAACAACTGGCTGTAAGGTGACGAATGTACTTACGGGTCTGTGGATTCTGAAAAGCCAGAGCTTTGTCAACCCTTAGCTGAGACTGAAGGGCAGCTACTTCCCATCGACGAAATTCTGGTGCTGTGGTGACATTGAGCAGGAACTCCATTAGAATTTCACTACAGAAATCAAGGTAAAAGTTATAAGTCAAAATTTTACCCTGTGTAAGTGCAATTATTCTTTTTCAAAACTGTACATAATATTTGAACTAGTATATAAGTTTGATTTTATTATGTTCACAAGCCTAGAAAAACTAGATGCTCTTTTAACCTGTAAATAACCATGATTATCATTTATTGTATTTCTCTTACAGGTACATTACTTGACTTTAATAGATTTTACTTTCGGGAACATGACTTTGTTGAAATTTAAAAAAAAAAATTTTGCTGGGCATGGTGGTGTATGCCTTTAATCCCAGCACTCGGGAGGCAGAGGTAGGAGGACTGCCATAGTTCAAGGCCACCCTCAGACTACAATGTGAGTTCCAGGTCAGCCTGAGCTAGAGTGAGACCCTACCTCAGAAAACCAAAAAAAAAAAAAAAAATTTACGCTAGCCAGGAATGGTGGTGCATGCCTTTAATCCCAGTACTAGCAAGGCAGAGATAGGAGAATCACTGTGAGTTCGAGGCCAGCCTAGGACTACAAAGTGAGCTCCAGGTCAGCCTGGGGTAGAGTGAGACCCTATCTTAGGGAAAAAAATTTACCCTAGGGATTGGAGATGGTTCAGTAGTTAAGGTACTTGCCTGAAAAGCCTAATGACCTGGATTCAATTCCCCAGTACCACATAAAGCCAGATGCACGAAGTGGCATATATAACAACAGCTCGTTTGCAATGACTACAGACCCTGGAATGCCCATTCTCTCTCCCTGCACCCCCCTTGGCAAATAAATTAAAATAAAATAAAGTTTAAAAATTTGCCCTGGTGTGGTAATGCATGCCTGTAATCCCAGAATTGGTAGGTGGAAGCAGAAGGCTTGTGTACTCAGAGCCAGCCTATCTCAAAGCTTGGGAGGTAGCTCAGTGATTGGATGGTTGCCTGGAATATCCCTGGGTTGCTCTGTAATATTCTTACATTATACTTTAGGTTTTGTGCTCAACAGTGTTATGAGACAAAATCTGTGAATGCAAAATCAACTTAGAAGTTAGTCACAAGCCAGAAAAATATGAACTGGGTAGCTGAACATTTCTTTAAAAGCAGATGTTTTCTTATTAGAACGCTCCCCTTTCTAAACATTAAAAAAAAAATTTTGTGTGTGGATTTGTTCTCTCTGTCCACCTTCTCTGAGACAGGGTCTCTCGTTTTGTTGCTGGAAGGCCATTTTAGCTGGCTGTCAAGTTTCAAGATTTTCCTGGCCCTGCCTCTCATTGCTTTACCAGCTTAAAGTGGGAGCTGGGATCAAATGTGGTTGGCTGGCCTGCAGAGCAAATGCCTTTAACCAATGAACCATCTTCCCAGCCTCCAAATCCTTTCTTAATTAAATTTTTAGTTTACATATAAAACAATGGGTTTCATTTTAACATTTCATACCTTTATATCACTCACTGTGGTAGCCTGAATGGATGTCCCCCAATATATTCAGTTTTATTAAAGCTTCTAAGAGGGCTGGAGAGATGGCTTAGTGGTTAAGGCATTTGCCTGTGAAGCCGAAGGACCCTGGTTCGATTCCCCAAGACCCACATAAACCAGATGCACAGCAGGGCGCATGCATCTGGAGTTTGTTTGCAGTCGCTGGAGGTCCTGATATGCCCATTCTAGTTGCATCTCTCTCTCAAATAAATAAATAAAATTTTATATATATAAGTATTGTAAGTATATATAATATAAATGTTATAAATATATAATATAAATTATATATATAAAGCTTTGAGAGCCGGGCATGATGGCACACGCTTTTAATCCCAGCACTTCAGAGGCAGAGGTAGGATCACCATCAGTTCAAGGCTACTGAGACTACATAGTGAATTCCAGGTCAGCCTGGACTAGAATGAAACCCTGCCTTGATAAAACAAAAAACAAAACAAAACAAAACCAAAAACAGCTTCAAAGATTTCCAACTACCTGGCTGGAGGAGGTGTCAGTGGGCAGATCTTAGGGTCCAGCCTTAAGGTGTGGAGTGGATTTGGAATTCCAGTCTAAAGATATGCAAAGTGCTTGAGCTTTGAGCTTTGCCTGGAGTTCACGAAGTGTGCTTGCTTGCTTTTTGGTAGTGGCTTTTCTCTTTCTCTGCTTGGTCATGTAAGAAGGGGCCAACTTCTGCCATTATGGAACTTCCCCTGGATCTGTAAGCTTCAAATAAACTTTCTTCCTCCGTAACAGTGCCTGGTTCAAAAGTTCATCTCAGCAACCTGAAGCAGTCTGCTACACTCACTGTATTGTGCTCTCATTCACCCCAGTACAAACAGATGCTCTGAATACAAGTAGGTACTTACATATCATCCCTGATGCATTCCACTGTGTAAGCCATGGTTTCCCTCGTTGCAGTCACACTGAATTAGAAATAAATTACAGTGAATTATCTCAATCAGAAAACCAAGCTTTTTCTTCCATTTTATTTGCTGTCTCAACCAGTTCCTTTGTAAATAGGTTTTTAAAGTGTTATTCAGAAATGAAAATAATTATACTCAACTAAAATTGAAGTTTTAGTTGAAAAGGGAGAGAGAAAGAGGCAGGGAGAGAGAAAGGGCACACCAGGGCCTCTAGCCACTCCAAACAAACTCTAGATGCATGCACCACCTTGTGAATCTGGTTTACATGGGTACTGGGGAACTGAACCTGGGTCCTTAGGCCTCTCAGAAGGGGGCCTTAACCTCTAAGCCATCTCTCCAGCCCTGAAACATATTTTCTAAAAACTAGCAAATAAATCAACCTTAAAAGCAATCAAAGGGGCTGGAGAGATGGTTTAGAGGTTAAGCACTTGCCTGTGAAGTCTAAGGACCCTGGTTCAAGGCTCAATTCCCCAGTACCCACGTAAGCCAGATGCACAAGGTGGCACATGCATCTGGAGTTCGTTTGCAGTGGCTGGAGGCCCTGGCATGCCCATTCCCCCTTCCTTCTATCTGTCGCTCTCAAATAAATAAATAAAATAAAAACAAAAAAAATTTTAAGATTTTTAATAAAAGCAATCAAAGCAAGACATGGTGGCAAACACTTTTAATCCCAGCACCCCAGGAGGCGGAGGTAGGAGGATCACTGTGAGTTCAAGGCCACCATGAGACTACATAGTGAATTCCAGGTCAGCCCAAGCTAGAGCAAGACCCTACCTTGAGGAAGAAAAATCAATCAAATTCCAAACTACATTACAACAATGAATGAACACTGAGGTCCTTATGCTGAGTTACAAAGGGCTACTTACATGAGGAAAAACAAAATTAAAGCAAAATGTAAACCCAACATTTCAACATGAGAAAAATCAAGATCAGAGAGAGAAAACAGAATGGCAGTGAACAAGGATGGTGGGAACCTGGAGTCACAGTTCAATGGACAGAGCTTCAGCAGCATATGACAACATTCCAAAGATGGATGGTGGAGGGGCTGGAGAGATGGCTTGGCGGTTAAGGCATATGCCTATGAAGCCTAAGGACCCCAGTCTGATTCTCCAGGTCCCACGTGAGCCAGATACACATGGTGGCACATGCGTCTGGAGTTCATTTGCAATGGCTAGAGGCCCTGGTGCACCCATTCTCACTCCCTCCCTCTCTCTGTCTCTAATAATAAATAAAATAAAATAAAATTTAAATTAAATTAAAATAAATAAATAAAATAAAATGAACAAAGATTGGTGGAGACAGTTGATAAATGTCACTTAATGCTATAAAACTTATGATGGTTAATCTGGTCCTCAACTTGACAGGATTTAAAGCACCATGGAAACATATCTCTAGGAATATGTAAGAGATGGGCTAGATTAGGTTAATGAGGTAGGACAATACACCCCTAACCAAGGGTAGCACCATTCCATGGGCTGGGATAAAAGACTGAATAAAAGAAAGTGCTGGGTAGCACTCACTGCTCTCTCCTGACTGTGGACATAAGGTGACCAGCTGCTTCATGCTCTTGCTGCCACCATACTCAACTGACCTGGCTGTCATTAATATGGTTGAAGTTTGTTTATGACAAACTTTTGTGACTTTAACATCAATATGTTGAAGTTTGTGACCTCAACTATAAACTAAAACAAACCCTTTCTTCAAGTTGCTTCTGGTCAGTATTTTGTCACAACAACAAGAAAATAACTAGACACTTCAAAAGACAAATTTGGGCTAGAGAGATCACTCAGTCGTTAAGGCACTTGCCTACAAAGGCTAACAACCTGGGTTCCATTCCTTAGTGTTCACATAAAGCCAGATGCACAAAGTGATGCATGCATCTGGAGTTTGCAGTGGCTATAGGCCCTGGTGTGCCTACTCTCATTCTCATTCCTTCATTCTCTCTCTCTCCTCTCTGGCTCTCTCTGCGTACAATTTAAATAAATAAATAAATAAAAAGACAAATTTAGCTGGCCCATGTCAGCACATGCCTTTAATCCCAGAACTCAAGAGGCAGAGGTAGGAGGATCACCATGAGTTCGAGACCACCCTAACACTACATAGTGAATTCTAGGTCAGCCTGGGCTACAGTGAGACCCTACCACAAAAAAAAAAAACCACAAAAAAAAAAAAAAAAAAAAAAAGGGCTGGCGAGATGGCTTAGTAGTTAAGGCTCTTGCCTGCAAAGCCTAAAGACTCCAGTTTGATTCCCCAGTATCCATGTAAGCCAGATGCTCAAGGTGGCACATGCCCTGGTGTGCACATTCTCTCTATCTGACCCCCCAATAAATAATTCTTTTTTTAATTTGCCAGACATGGTGGTGCATGCCTTTAGGATCACTGTGAGTTCAAGGCCAGCGTGGGCTAGAGGAAGACTCTACCTTAAAAAAACAAGTAAAAGGGCTGGAGAGATGGCTTAGGGGTTAAGGCGCCTGCCTCCTAACCCTAAGAACACTGGTTCCAATCTCCAGCGGTTCCAATCTCCAGATCCCACATTTAGCCAAATGCAGTGGTAGGAGGATTGCCATGAGTTCGAGGCCACCCTGAGACTACCTAGTTAATTCCAGGACAGCCCTAGCCAGAGTGAGACCCTATCGTGAAAAACCAAAAATTAAAATTAAAAAATGAAAGGACAACTTTCATGTTTTTTATCACAATGTTTCAAAATAACAAATAGCAAAACCTCTTTCCTTATTCTTTCCCATTCTAGGAAACAACCATGAGCAATTTTTGATACATTCTTCCAGGTAGATACAAAGATCTAGTTCATTTCATAACTGTTATGTAGTAGTGCCATTATGATTATCTCATATTTTACCCTTGTATAAATAGACCAGAAACTGTTGGATTTTATTCATTTATTTATTTTGGTTTTTTGAGGTAGAGTCTCATTCTAGCCCAGGCTGACCTAGAATCCACTATGCAGTCTCAGGGTGTCTTTGAACTCATGGCAATCTTTCTACCTCTGCTTCCTGAATTCTGGGATTAAAAGTGTGTACCACTACACCCAGCAGATTTTAAAATATTGCTAGATATTTCCTGATTCTTTCTAAGTGGTTCTATCAGCTTATATATCCACCAGCACAGTAAGAAATTCTCCATCTCCATGATCTCTGCCAACACAACACATTTGAAGTAGCATCATACTGGAGTTTACAAAGACTGCTGCTTTTGGTTCCCTCCTGGGGATAGCCCTTTTCCTATCCTTTGTCCATTCATTTTCTCTCTGCCTTTTCCTGATCCATAGTTCTTTATTTTTCCAAACTGAAATTGTTTGGATTTTGTACATATTGCAAATGTCGGTTGCTAATTGGTTACTTAAGTTATAAAAATTCATTTTCCCCCCTCTTCTGTTTAAATACACTTCAACCATATTGATGACGGCCAGGAGTTCCCTTATAACTGAATATATTTTGGCATTTTTACCATTTACTTCTTATGAGTCAACAAACCTTAATTTGCCACCAACTGCTTCAATTCCACGGGTTATCTTGAAAGACGAAGCTCCTTTGGTAGTCTTGAAAAAGAAAGGATGATTTTCTTAGTTCTTGAATGTAAAGTCTGCCAAATATAACATTCTATCAAAATCTACTGTCTAATGTTTACTGAAGATACAAAAGAATCTTTATTAAGTGGGTCTTAGTTAGTTAAGAATTATAAAATGAGATTCCACAGAAAGCACTGTGTGTGTATATTTATGCAATATGTGTATATGTGTGTGTTTCTTGAGACAGTATCTTTCCTAGGTAGTCCAGGCTGGCCTGGAACTCATTACATAGGTCAGGCTTACCTGAAATTTAACTTTTCCCGCCTTTGCCTCTGGGGTACTGGCATTATAGGCATGTGCCACTTGGCTTAGATTTTAATATAAAGTACAATTACAAAACAATTATATTATCAAATAAGCTTACTAGAATTCTTGGTCCATTTTGAGGGAAAAATGTATTTAGGAAAGAGTACTATTCTTTTAACTTAATGATTCTCTAGCTAATATCCTGTGGTTTCTCATTTTAAATTACAGAATTTTAATCACTTTTTTTGTTTTGTTTTGTTTTGTTTTTGAGATAGGGTCTCTCTCTAGTTCAGGCTGACCTGGAACTCACTATGTAGTCTCAGGGTGGCCTCGAACTCAAAGAAATCCTCCTACCTCTGCCTCCCAAGTGCTGGGATTAAAGGCGTGCACCACAACGCCTGGCTTCAGAATTTTTTGTTGTTGTTGAACAGCAACCCTCCAAAATTTATAGTCACTCAAGAGCCTGGGAATGTGACTTTATCAGGAATAGGGTCTTTGCAGATGTATTTAAGGTGACGTCACACTCGATTAACATAGGGTCTAAATCTAGTAGGACAAGTAACCTCACCAGAGGAAAGTTTAGACACAAAGACACAAACAGAAGACCAAGTGACAATTGGAGCAAAGGTTGAAGTACTGCAGCTACAAGCCAAGGGATGCACAGAACAGTCATCAAACACCAAAAGAGGAAAGGAAGGGTTCTTTTTTTTTCAAAAATTTCCCACCTCCATCAATCTTTTTTTTTTTTTTAACTTGAGAAAGAAATAGAGAGAGAGAGAGAGAGAGAATGGGCATGCCAGGGCCTCTAGCCACTGCAAATGAACTCCAGATGCATGTGCCACTTTGTGCATCTGGCCATATGTGGGTACTAGGGAATCAAACCTGGGTCCTTTGGCTTTGCCAGCAAGCACCTTAACTGCTAAGCCATCTCTCCAGCCCAGGAAAGGTTCTTTCTGACAGTCTTTGGAGGAAGCACTGGCCCTGCTGATACTTTGATTGGTGATATTCTGATTTTCACTTAAGTCTCTAAAACTGTGAGAAGATACATTTTGTTTGCTTAAGCCACTATTTTGTGGTAATATGTTGTGGCAGCTCAAGGAAACTCTAGGAGTTTGCTTTTAGGGCTTGTTTTCATTTTTAGACAGGGGCTTATGTAGCTCAAACTGGCCTCAATATGTAACTGAGGTTGGATCTTGAACTCCTGGTCCTCCTGCCTCCACCTCTCAAGTGCTGGGATTACAGGAGTGTGCCTCCATCCCTGGCTTGCGCTTTGTAGGACCAAGACACTACAGCCATTTTCATACACTGAGGTAACACAGATACTTACCAAATTGGATGCAAGGCGTAGTAAATGAGAGGTTCCTAAATTGCTGGAGTTCTCATCTCTACTGCCTGCTTTAACGAATAAACCAATTCTTGACATGGGAGCATAGTTTTCCAGAGAAGCAATCACCAAGCCATTTGGTAATTTGGTAAACTGCAGTTAAGATAAAGTAGAGGTGATTAACGTTTCTCTTTTACTACCAAGGAGAGTAAGTTCCAGTGAACAAGTTAATAGGACTAACCTCAAGATCCTGAGGATGTAGAGGCACTCCTGGGGAGGCAGGTGCGACTTTGACTTTGGGGGCAACTTTGAGGGAATAAAATCGCTAAACACAAAAAGACAAGTTACACATGGTTCCCACAAGAGTGTTTTTATCTATAAAAGCATTCTATCAGAATTACCAAGCAACACAGGGTATTCATCAATAAGAGTAAAATTTATCCATTAATAAATTAAACCACCAGTTTATTCAAGCCATCTTATCTTTGATATGGTCGGCCTCTTTCCCCACTCACCCCTCTTTATAGAAGGGTCTTGAGATGTAACGCAGGCTGACCTTGAACTTATAATCCTTTATAATATAATACAGGTATATGTCATTATGCCTGGTGTGAGCCAGGTTTTTTTTTGTTGTTGTTGTTTTGTTTTGTTTTTTGAGGCATGGTCTCACTCTAACTCAGGCTGGCCTGGAATTCACTATGTAGTGTCAGGGTGGCCTTGAACTCACGGTGATCTTCCTACCTCAGCCTCCTGAGTGCTGGGATTAAAGGTGTGCACCACCATGCCCGGAGCCATTTTTGTTTTTGAGCCATTCTTAAATCTCTACTTGTTTGCAATTTTCAGAGAATACTGAATTCTCCAAGTTCATTTTTTCTAAAACTGTAAAACAAAAACCACTGTTTTTGTTACCTTTTAACTATCTAATTAAAGTTTCAAGTGGTTTCTTCTAGTTGTAATGCTCTGGAATTTTTTTCTTTTCTTTCCTTTTTTGAGGAAGGGTTTCGCTCTAGCCCAGGCTGACCTGGAATTCACTATTTAGTTTCAGGGTGGCCTTGAACTCACAGTGATCCTCTGGCCTCTGCCTTCAAAGTATTGGTATGAAAGCTGTGCACCACCACACCCAGCTCTATTTTGGATTAAACACATGAACTTATTCTCATGTAAAGTAAATGTGGTACGGGGTACAAATAATAGCTTTCAAATTTACTGCCCTATTCTTTATCTTTTTAATTTTTTAAATTTTATTTATTTGGGAGAGAGAAAATAGGAGTCCCAGGACCTCCAGCCACTGCAAATGAACTGCAGATGCATGTGCCACCTTGTGCAGCTGCCTTACGTGGGTCCTGGGGAATTGAACCTGGATCTAAGTTTCGCAGGCAATAGCCTTAACCGCTAAGCCATCTCACCAACCCATACTGCCCAATTCTTACATTGGTTCTTTCCAACTGTTAACCTAGACACGTCAGGGTATACAACCGTAGCCTAAATGTGTATAATCTACATCTATTTAAACATAAAGCCAAGGGAAAATCATTCCCCGATCTGCTCCTTTTGCATCGTTATCTAGCAGAGTTCCTCAAGCCACAGACTACTGGCATCTTGGGCTTGGTAATTCTTTGTTGTAGGAGGCAATTTTGCGAGTTGTGGGGTGGTTAGCAGCTCCCCTGGCCTCTACCCTCCCAAAGAGCTTTTTCAAACAAAACTGTCACTACACATGACTGTTCAGTAGGGCCAAATCAACCCCTGCTGACAATTACAATGTTCGCCTTTTTATCTCTCGATACTTGAGAGACTACTGTACATACTCTGGGCTTGAGGAGAAGCCTTAACGAAACATCTCTGGAGAACAAGAAAGCACAGGAGGCCATGTCGGCAAGCAGTGCTGACCCTGAATGAAGTCAGGGCGCGGTGACACGCGCGGTTCCGCACAGCACTTGCACTCGCGAGCCCACCCAAGCGCTGGAGAAGCAGATGCTCCGCGACACAGCGGGGAGCAGGGGCCGCCCGCCCGCGTCGCTCTCCGGTGACCTTCACGAGTCCTTCCCCGGGACAGCCGCTGCCCTCCACGCCCAAGCCCTCCAGCTCGCAGCCGGAGGCGTTGCCCCTCGGCCCCGCACCGCCAAGGCGAGCCGAGCCGCCGAGACCGCCCCGGGCCGCAGGGTGCAGCTGAAGGGCCGACCGAAGCCCAAGGCCAGCGCTCCGCACCCAGCACGCCCAGCCCGGACCGCGTGGAGGACAAGGGTGCCAGGCGCTCCCACACCCGCCCGCTGTGCTCACCGAGAAGGACCCGGCTCTGCTGAGAAGCTTCATGGCTCAAGAACGCTTTGACCCCAGGTCAAGGCCGCTTAAAGGAAAGCAAGATGGTGTCCAGGCGACCGGCGTTTCCCGGCCTGCCCCGCGAACGCGCGTTCCCACGCCGCCTCCGTCGGGGAGGGGCGACGCTCTGCACGCACCGCACTCTACTGCTCCGGGGGAAGGCTGGACCCGTCCCATGTCCGCGTGGCCGCGCGTCGCTTTGGGAGTGAATGTGCGGGACGTGGTGATGTAGGTTGCCCTAGCTGGGTTCTTTTCCTTGGAGAAAATAGTCACTCTATGGCTACGGGAGTACACGATCGCTCCCGCCCTCCGCGTTGGATTCTTCAAACCTGCATCTGCCGTTGAAGTAGCATCTTTTCAGGGTCTCCACAGACAGCTCTGTCTTGCCGACTGGCCGAGGAGCTTCTTCCCTAACCGTTTTTTTCTTTCTTTTTTTTTTTTAAATAATTGTATTTTTTTATTGAAAACTTCCATAACTATAAACAATAAACCATGGTAATCCCCTGCCTCCCCCCACATTCCCCTTCACAACTTCACTCTCCATCGTATCCCCTCCTCTCCATCAGTTCTTACATTTTTAAAAATATTTTTATTTTTATTTATTAGAGAGAGGGAGAGAGAAATAGACTGAGGATGGGCGTGCCAGGGCCCCTAGCCACTGCAAACGAACTCCAGACGCATGTGCCACCTGCTAACGTGGTACCTGTAGAATCGAACTGGGTTCCTTAGGCTTCACAGGCATGCGGCTTAACCGCTAAGTCATCTCTTCAGCCCAGTTCTTCCATTTTTTGCAAAGGTCTCTGTCCTCCTGTTGGATGGCCTCACTGCACCTTTAATTTTTATTTTTCGAGGTAGTCTAGGCTGAACCTGGAATTTACTATATAGTTCCAGGCCTCGAAACACCAAAAACAAAAAAGAAAGAAAGAAAGAAAGAAAGAAAGAAAGAAAGAAAGAAAGAAAGAAAGAAAGAAAGAAAGAAAGAAAGAAAGAAAGAAAGAGGGGGAGGGAGGGAGGGAGGGAGGAAGGAAGGAAGGAAGGAAGGAAGGAAGGAAGGAAGGAAGGAAGGAAGGAGAGAGAGAAAGAAGAGAAAAGAAAAAGAAAAGTAAATAAATAAATAAAATCCAGTTATTCAGTATGTTGCAAAGCCAATTTCTGTGCCTTCAAAATGAACCTCAGCCAGGTGTGGCACACGCCTTTAATCCCAGCACTTGGGAGGCAGAGGTAGGAGGATCCCATGAGTTCGAGGCCATCCAGACACTACATAGTGAATTCCAGGTAAGCCTGCGCTAGAGTAAGACCTTACCTCAAAAAAAAAGGGGGGGGCTGGAGAGATGGCTTAGCGGTTAAACGCTTGCCTATGAAGCCTAAGGACCCCGGTTCAAGGCTCTATTCTCCAGTACCCACATAAGCCAGATGCACAAGGGAGCACATGCATCTGGAGTTTGTTTGCAGTGGCTGGAAGCCCTGCCATTATCGCTCTCCCCCCCTCCCCCCCCGCCTATTTCTGTATCTCTCAAATAAGTAAATAAATAAAAATATTTAAAAAAAAAAAAAGAACCTCTAACCCAAAGATACCTTAGAATTCTCCAGGGTGTGGTAGATTTACACTATTGGTATGTGAGATCATTTTCATTTAGTACATAAATGAACACTTCTACTTTAATGGTTATATACTTGTTATGGCAAACAATTGTAGTAATTTGCTTCCTCTTTACATGTAGTTAGAAAAGAATAAAAGATGATTTTTAAATATTTAACATGCCTTTAATCCCAGCACTCAGGAGGCTGTGAGTTCAAGGCTATCCTGGGACTACAGAGTGAGTTCCAGGTCAACCTGAGCTAGAGATCCTACCTTAAAAAAAAAAGTTTGAGCCGGGCATGGTGGCGCATGCCTTTAATCCCAGCACTTGGGAGGCAGAGGTAGGAGGATTGCGGAGAGTTAGAGGCCACCCTGAGACTACATAGTGAATTCCAGGTCAGCCTGGACCAGAGTGAGACCCTACCTCGCAAAACCAAAAAAAAAAGTTTGGCCAGCCAGGCCAAATAATCCAACAGGTTATGGGGGGAACCACCTACTCTCTATGGCAGGGGAGGTCATGAGCCAGCCTAGGGGTGTAACGTCTGCTGTTATCTGGCTAAATGCATATATTATGCTCACCAAACTGCCATGTAAGCACTTTTTTTTAATGTTCATACCATGTATTAATGCTACTCTCACTATTGGTTAAAGAAGCTTCTCTTTTCAGATGGTGGTGACCACTGAGATGACTCAAAAGGCACCATAGTGCTGAGAAGTAGTGACAAAGGAGAGCTTAGCCCTGAAACATCTCTATCACACCTTCCAAGGCTGAATCTATTGCAGAAGGGGTGGTGGAAAGAATGTAAGAGCCAAAGGAAGGGTAGGACTTCTTATAATGCAATCTTCCAGACACAAAATGGCATGGATATCCATGACCTCACAGTGCCTGGCACTAACTACACAAGACCCCCCCAATAGGAGGAAAAAATGATGACATCAAAATAAAAGAGAGGCTAATTGAGAGGCGGAGGGGATATGATTTGTAAAGGGGAAAATTAGGGAGGGGAGGAAATTATCATGGTTTATTGTCTATAATTACGGAAGTTGTCAATAAAAAAAAGTTTAAAAAGAAAAAGCCCAGATGTGATGGTGTACACCTTTAATCTCCACAGTAAGGAGGCAGAGGTAGGAGGATCACTAAGTTTGAGGCCACCCTGAGACAAGTGAATTCCAGGTCAGCCTGGACTAGAGTGATACCCTACCTCAAAAAAAAAGAAGAAGGAAAAGAAAAAGTAATCTTCAGATCATTTATCCACCATTAAAGACAAAGGTAGAGGGCTGGAGATATGGTTGGGGCACTTGCCTGCAAAGCCAAAGGACCCAAGTTCAATTTCCCAGGACCCACGTAAGCACAAAGTGGTGCATGCATTTGGAGTTCATTTTCAGTGGCTGAAGGTCCTGGCACTCCCACTTCTCCTTCTCTTTCTCTGTCTCCCTCTTCCTCTCTCTCTCTCAAATAAATAAATAAAACTTAAAAAAAATAAAGACAAAGGTAGAAATACAACAAAATACACATAAACACACAAGCATTTGGTTTGTAATAAGTCTTGTGCAGTATATCATGCCAGAGAGTAGCCTGTTGTAGCACTTGTCCTTCGGTATCTGAGAAGACAACATTAATTAAGCCAAGGAGGTGATACATTGAAAAATAAAAATGAAAAGCTGGGCATGGTGGCGCACGCCTTTAATCCCAGCACTTGGAAGGCTGAGGTAGGAGGATCGCTGTGAGTTCAAGGCCACCCTGGGACTACAGAGTGAATTCCAGGTCAGCCTGGGCTAGAGTGAGACCCTACCTCAAAAAACAAAAACAACAATAAAAAAACACAAACGAAAAAAAACATGATTTGACATTTTAGGTCAGTGGATGAATAGCTTTCTTGGACAAAGAAAGCAGAGTTTACAGAATGGGGAGACTAGCATCAGTGGGCCTAGGACTCCTTCAGGGACCCCTCCCCGGAACTATGTCAGTTTTCTATCACTGTAACAAGTACCTGAAACAACCAGTATATGAAAGGAAAGCTTATTTTAGCACAATTTTGGATGCTTCAATCCATAATAGGTTGGCCTCATTGCTTTTGGGCCTGTGGCAAGACAGCACAGCACAGTAGAAAACATGTGGAAAGAGTGTGTGTGTGTGTGTAGTAGATACTTTCTCCTTGTTGACCAGAAGCAACTTAAGGGCTTAATTAGTCTTAAAGTATTTTTTTTAATTTAACAGAAAGAAAGAGGCAGAGAGAGAGAGAAAAAGGGGGCACATGAGGACCTCCAGCCACTGCAAACAAACTCCAGATGCATGTGTCACTTTGTGCATCTGGCTTTAAATGGGTCCTGAGGAATCAAACCCAGGTCCTTAGGCTTTGCAGACAAGTACCTTAACCTCCAAGCCATCTCTTCAGCCCGAGTCTCTTATTTTGATGTCATCATCTTTTCCTTCTATTATGAAGGTCTTGTGTAGGTAGTGCCAGGCATTACAAGGTCATGAATATCAAGACCACTTTGTGTCTGGAAGACAGTGTTATAAGCAGTCCTACCCTACCCTTGCTTTAGATTTTTGTTTTGTTTTGTTTTGTTTTGTTTTGTTTTTCAAGGTAGAATCTTGCTCTAGCCCAGGCTGACCTGGAATTCACTATGTAGTCTCTGGGTGGCTTTGAACTCATGGTGATCCTCCTACCTCAGCCTCCCAAGTGCTGGGATTAAAGGCATGCGCCACCACGCCTGGCTGATTTCTTATCATTTAGTTTTTTGAGTTCTTTGTATATCCTGGATATTAATCCTCTGTCAGATGTATAGCAGGCAAGGATTTTTCTCCCATTCTGTAGGTTGCCTCGTTTCTCCATTCTCAGTGTCCTCTGCTGTACAAAAACTGTTTAAGGGCTGGAGAGATGGCTTAATGGTTAATTAATGGTTAAGGCACTTGCCTGCAAAGCCAAAGGACCCAGGTTCAATTCCCCAGGACCCACATTGTAAGGTTCGGGAGTAACCACGACCATGCAAACCACTCTGAGGCAAAGATGAAAACTTTTATTCAGGAAAAGCACGAGCTGCAGGACTGACTCACAAGAGAGTTCCTCAGGTAGTGGGCTTTATAGGGTCAGTTTGGGGAAGGTGAGGAAAGGAAGAGCTGAACAAGAAAGGTTCCTTCAGGGGAGATCTAACGTAGCCAGGGTGTGACATCAGAACAGTGACCAGGTGATTTACAAAATAAGGGGATAGGAAACCGTGACCTGGGGGCATTGCAAGGCAAGGAGGGGATAAGGGCTGGGTGGTTTCTTGAGGAATGTGGACAATCTTATGGGTGAGGCTGGATAATGTTGGCGATGGGTCTCCCTTCAGGGCAGGTGATGAGGAGACAGTTCCTTGGTGGCTAGAGGCTGGTAGGAGGTAGAGGAGGGAATAGGTCAGTAACAGTTGATTGAATTTTTGGTGGGTGAATTGGTCCACCTGATTTTGGGTGCATCTCAGAAGGCAGGGGGCCAGGAGAAGTAGCAAGAATATTCCAGATATAGGCCCTAGGAGTGGCAAAAACCAGGGCCAGACCATCCCAAAGATGTTCCATGACCCAGAGGGAACTGGTGTTCATACCTGAGACTGGTCCGCCAGGTTTTGTAGTTTATTAGTTTTGACTTCTACCTTGCCTGATTAGTTAACATAGTAACAGCATTCCTCATTCAGAAAAGGGCAGATCCCTCCTTTGTCGGCTGTCAAGAGGTCTAGGGCTCGGCAGTTCTGTAGCATGACAGGCTAGAGAGGTAAGTTGTTCTTGTAGCAGTTGCAGGGTGGACCCCCGTACTGAGGTGCTCAGTTCTGTAGAAAGCCTTTCATAAGAGATTAGGCCACAGCTCAGGCCTCCTGCAGCCAGCCCTGTGGCAGCTATACAGGCTTCCAGGCTTATCCCTATCATCATGGGCAGGTGGACAGTTCTTTTGTAATGATGATCCTGCTTAGGAAGAAGGACTGCCAGCTCTCACTCTGTATACATGGTGAGGATAGGTACCAAAGTGACTGGGGTGCAAAGGCCTGAGTGCATTCTTGGAGAGAAGCAGGTATACAGCATGGAGTCACACCAAAAATAAATTCCCTTAGGTAAGGTGTGTTTTTTTAAAAAAACATTTTAAAATATTTTATTTATTTGTTTGTTTATTTATTTGAGAGAGAGAATGGGCATGCCAGGATCTCCAGCCAGTGCAAATGAACTCCACATACATGCGCCCCCTGTGCATCTGGTTTACATGGGTCCTGGAGAGTCGAACTGGGATCCTTTGGCTTTGCAGGCAAATGCCTTAATCTCTAAGCCATCTCTCCAGCCCCAGGTGTTTGTTTGTTTGTTTGTTTGTTTGTTTGTTTTTGGTTTTTTGAGGTAGGGTCTCACTGTAATTCACTGTATTCTCAGGGTAGCCTCGAACTCATGGTGATCCTACCTCTGCCTCCCAAGTGCTGGGATTAAAGGTGTGTGCCACCACACCCGGCTCCCAGGTGTGGTTTTTAACAATAAAATAATTCCTGAAAGCCCTTGACCAGCATTGAAAGATGTCCTTATGCCATCAATCAAGGCAGTTTGGAAGAGAAAGTGGGATAGGGAGTGTGGAGAGAGGACACCAGAAGCAGGGAGTATCTGAAGCAGAAGTGACATTGAATGGGGGGCTGCAGTAATGAGGGGCTGCTCAAGTGAAGCACACAGGAAGCAGGCAGTGTGATTGGTAAGATTGAGTTGATTGAGGAGGAAGAGAAAATTAAGGATAGACATCCAGGGGTGGTGGAGAAGATTAGATCATGCAAATCCTCCTGGAGCTTGCCATGAATTTGTTTGATGTCTATCACAGTCTGGATGTGGGCATTTTGGGCGGTCTTAGGGGCATTTTGGATGGATCTAAATATTTCTATTCAGCCCCCACAGCAAGCGCCCATAGTGTATTGGGTTGCCACCCCTACCATCCCATCTGCCTACTTTTGGCCCCATAGGTCTGCGATGGAAAAAATTGTGAGTACCCCCTAAGATTTGAGCTGTGGTGTTTGGATGCCATAGGATTTAGTTGGGTGGAAGTGGTGGTACTGACAGGACGGTGAGATCGATAGTGAGCACCCTCCGACAGAGCCAGTGTAGCATGCTGTTACAACTTGGTCCTGAGTGAAGCAGAGACTTCTCTAGTACCAGCCCTGTGTTGAGCTTGCTTCAGGGCAGTCATTAGGGACATCTGTTATAGAGAAGGTGAGGGAGATGGGCTCCGTGCACCCCATGAGAGGACAGAAGGAAGAATTAAGGAGCTTATTATGCTTGTCAACAGCTACATCAAAACACCAGGTGCAAGGGGGGAGATGAGGACTCAGAGGTGAGGGATAGAGAGCTTGGGGCAAGGGAGAGGAGACAGAAGGGCATCAGTGTCAAGAGGAACATTCTGAGATTGGGGGAAAAGTGGGAACACGAGAGAGTTTAAGTTTGAGAGGGCCCGTTGGGGTGGCTGTGTACTTATCCCTGGATGTGGTAGGGTAGGAAGGAGGTGACTTGAATCTCTTTAGCTGTGATAGGTGGATCCAGATGAGGATGCTCTGAAGCTTTGCGGCCGTGGGGGTGGTTAGGATCACCAGATGAGGTCCAGTCCAGAGCGGATGGAAAAGGAGTGGAGTCAGGAATCTTTGTAGAGGGCAGACTCCCATGTGAAATAGATTATGTAGGTGGGTCAGGATGGTAGTAGCTTGGAAATCAGGCAGCAGTAAAGGTCCCCCAGGAGTAGCCAGCCTTGTGGTCCTGGGATAGCACCAAGTTTTGTTAGGGTGGTACTGTTCTGGGGTGTATGAAGGAGTAAAGGAGTTAGGGGCAAGGAAAAAAGCTGAATATGTGCTGTGGAGGCTGGATTCCCTGACTACTCTATCTGCAAGAGTTTCCCGTGGCCATGGGTGAAGTTAGAGCCCCATGTCCCCTACAGTGAATGACAGCTGCCTTTGTAGGAGGATAGGAGGCATGTAGCAGTTTAAGAATAAGGGGCCCGTTAGTAATGAGGGTTCCTTTAGCTGAGAGGAAGCCTCTCTCCTTCCAGATAGCAGCATGGTAATGTAGAATATGGAAAGCATATTTCGAGTCAGAGTAGATGTTAACTGTCTTGCCTTGTGCCAAGGTTAGAGCTCTGGTGAGAGCTACCAGCTCAGCCTTTTGGCATGTACTCCCCTTAGGCAATGGGCCAGTCTCTATTATCTGGTCATCTGAGACAAGAGCATACCCTGCTATCCGAGTTAGTAGAAGAGCTGCCATCTATATACCAGGTGTGATCAGGGTTAGGGAGAAGAGATAGAGAGATTCTAGGATTATGATAGGAGAGTTCCTTTAGGGTCTGTAAGCAGGAGTGTGTAAGTTGTTTGGGTAGAGGCAGGAGGGTTAGCAGGGCTAAATGAAGGACAAGAGTCAAGTGTGATGTCGGGGTTATCAATGAAAGTGACGTGAAAGAGTTGAATTTTAGATGGGTCAGAGTAGACAGGCAAGAGTTGGAGAGCAGATCTTTAAGCCTATGAGGGGAGAGGACAGTGAGTTGTTTCCTAAAAGTGAATTTCTGTGGGGGCTATCCCTAAAATCCTGGGGAAGGACAGTCCAGGTGAGTTGAGAGGCAATATGTGTATCGGGGTCCTCCGTGGTGAAAGTGAAGAGATTGTAGGAATCGGGGTGGAGGGGGATGGAGAAAAAGGCATCTTTGAGGTCAAGAACTGAAAAATGAGTAGTGGAGGAAGGGATGTGAGAGAGGAGAGTATACAGGTTGGGGACTACTGGAGGGATGGGCATAATGGCAGCATTGACTAGGTGCAAGTTTTGGACTAAGCGGCAGGCCCCATCAGGTTTGATAACAGGCAAGATCGGACTATTGCAAGGAGAATGAGTGGGGCAAAGGAGGCCAGCTTGTAGCCCCAAGAGGGCAACCGGAAGCCTCCTCAGTTAGGCACCAGATGTAAGACTTGGAAATGACTAAGACCACACAGACCACTCTGAGGCAAAGATGAAAGCTTTTATTCAGGAAAAGCAGGAACTGCCAGGGCTGACTCACAAGAGAGGAGCACAGCCCACCTGAGCTCCTCAGGGAGTGGGCTTTATAGGGTCAGTTGGGGGAAGGTGAGGAAAGGAAGAGATGAACAAGGTTCGTTTAGGAGAGATCTAAGATAGCCAGGCTATGACATCAGAACATCAGAACCAGGTGATGTACAAAATAAGGGGGCAGGAAACCATGACCTGGGGCATTGAAAGCAAGAAGGGGATAATGGCTGGGTGATTTCTTGAGGAATGTGGATAATTCACTTCCTTATGTCTCTGGTGACTCCATCTTGGGAGCCCGTCTTAACCTTACATACATATGCCATAAAAATAAAAATTAAAAAAAAAACTTTTTAATTTCATGAGGTCCTAATGGTTGATTAGTGGTTTTACTTCCTGAGCAACTGCAGTGATATTCAGAAAGTCATTGCCTATGCCAGTATGTTGAAGTGTTTACTCTATCCTTTCCTCTAGCAGTTTCAGAGTTTTAGGTCTGATATTAAGGTCTTTGATCTATTTGGACTTGATTCTTATGCATAGAGAGAGATAAGAATCTATTTTCATCCTTCTACATATAAATATCCAATTTTCCCAACACCATTTGTTAAAGAGTCTGCCTTCACCAGGCATGGTGGCGCACACTTTTAATCCCAGCACTCAGGAGGCAGAGGTAAGAAGATTGCTGTGAGTTCAGGCCACCCTGAAATTACATAGTGAATTCCAGGTCAGCCTGGGCCTGAGTGAGACCCTACCTCAAAAAACAAAACAAGGGCTGGAGAGATGGCTTAGCGGTCAAGGCGCCTGCCTCCTAAGCCTAAGAACGCTGGTTCCAATCTCCAGGTCCCATGTTTAGCCAGATGCAAAGTGACACAAGGGCGCAATGCCACACTTGACCACAAGGGGGCGCACGCATCTGGGTTTCGTTTGCAGCAGCTGAAAGACTGCTGGTGCGCCCATCTCTATCTGTCTCCCTCTCCCCCTCTCTCTGTGTGTCTCTCTCTTAAAAAAAAAAAAAAGAAAAGAAAAGAACAACAAATTCTTGCAAGGATGTGGACTAGGAACACTTTATACACTACTGGTAGGAATTCAAATTAACATAGTCACTATGGAATTCAGTATGAAAATTCCTCAAAAATCTAAAAATAGGGCTGGAGAGATGGCTTAGCGGTTAAGCCGCCTGCCTGCTAAGCCTAAGAACCCGGTTCCAATCTCCAGGTCCCACATTTAGCCAGATGCAAAGTGACGCAAGGGAGCAATGCCACACTTGCCCACAAGGGGCGCACGCATCTGGATTTCGTTCACAGCAGCTGAGAGACTGCTGGTGCACCCATCTCTATCTGTCTCCCTCTCCCTCTCTGTCTTTCTCTCTCTGTGTCTCTCTCCAAAATTCAAAAAATTTAAAAAAAATCTAAAAATAGGGCTAGATGGGACTGGAGTGATGGCTTAGTAGTTAAGGTGCTTGCCGTGAACCATAAGGTCCCAGGTTCGATTCCCCAGTACCCACGTAAGCCAGATGCACATGGTGGCACGTGCATCTGGAGTTTATTTGCAGTAGCTGGAAGCCCTGGCATGCCCATTCTCTCCCTCCCTCCCTCCCTCTCAAATAAATAATAAATAAAATATAAAAAGTTAAAAACGCCTTTAATCCCAGCACCGGGAGGCAGAGGTAGGAGGATCGCCATGAGTTCGAGGCCACCCTGAGACTACATAGTGAATTCCAGGTCAGCCTGAGCTAGAGTGAGACCCTACCTTGA
Source organism: Orientallactaga sibirica (assembly GCA_036365145.1). NCBI lineage: Eukaryota > Metazoa > Chordata > Mammalia > Rodentia > Dipodidae > Orientallactaga > Orientallactaga sibirica. The sequence goes on from JAEOAD010000888.1 coordinate 2,165,579, forward strand.
AAAAAAAAAAAAAGTTAAAAATATGGCTGGAGAGATGGGTTGGGAGTTAAGGCACTTGCCTGCGATGCCTAATGACCTGTGTTCGATACCCATGTAAAGCCAGATGCACAAAGTGGCACATGCATCTGGAGTTTATTTTCAGTAGCTGGAGGCCCTGGCATGCCCATTCTCTCCCTCCTTCCCTCCCTCCTTCTCAAATAAATAATAAATAAAATATAAAAAGTTAAAAATATGGCTGGAGAGATGGGTTGGGGGTTAAGGCACTTGCCTGCAATGCCTAATGACCTGTGTTCGATACCCATGTAAAGCCAGATGCACAAAGTGGCACATGCATCTGGAGTTCATTTGCAATGGCTAGAGGCCCTTGTGCACCCATTCTCACTCTCTCTCTCTCCTTGTAAATAAATAACTTTTGTTTGTTTGTTTGTTTGTTTTTTTTGAGGTAGGGTCTCACTCTAGCTCAGACTAACCTGGAATTCACTTCACTATGTAGTCTCAGGGTGGTTTTGAACTCACAGCACTCCTCCTATCACTGCCTCCTGAAAGCTGGGAATAAAGGCATGTACCACTATGCCCAGATTAAATAACTATTTTATAAAAAATCTAAAAATAGGGCTGGAGAGATGGCTTAGCAGTTAAGGCATTTGCCTGTGAAACCTAAGGACTCATGTTTGCCTCTCCAGGTCCCATGTAAACCAGATGCACAAAGGGATACAAGCATGCAAGGTTGCACATGCTCATGCATCTGGAGTTCAATTGCAGTGGCCAGAGGCCCCAGCACACCAATTCTCCCTCTCTCTCTTTTGCATTAAAAAAAGGCCAGTCCTAGACAAGCGTGGTAGTGCACGCCTTTAATCCCAGCACTCGGGAGGCAGAGGTGGGAGGATCACCATGAGTTTGAGGCCACCCTAAGACTACATAGTAAATTCCAGGTCAGCCTGAGCTAGAGTGAGACCCTACCTTGAAAAAACAAAAAAACAAAAAAACAACAACAAAAAAAAAAGGAAGGCAATGCCACACTTGCCCACAAGGGGCGCACGCATCTGGATTTCGTTCACAGCAGCTGAGAGACTGCTGGTGCACCCATCTCTATCTGTCTCCCTCTCCCTCTCTGTCTTTCTCTCTCTGTGTCTCTCTCCAAAATTCAAAAAATTTAAAAAAAAAATCTAAAAATAGGGCTAGATGGGACTGGAGTGATGGCTTAGTAGTTAAGGTGCTTGCCGTGAACCATAAGATCCCAGGTTCGATTCCCCTGTACCCACGTAAGCCAGATGCACATGGTGGCACGTGCATCTGGAGTTTATTTGCAGTAGCTGGAAGCCCTGGCATGCCCATTCTCTCCCTCCCTCCCTCCTTCTCAAATAAATAATAAATAAAATATAAAAAGTTAAAAACGCCGGGCGTGGTGGCACACGCCTTTAATCCCAGCACTCGGGAGGCAGAGGTAGGAGGATCGCCATGAGTTATATTTTCTTACTGGGTGATTAAGACAATGCAGGCTGTCAAAATTAACTGTGGGTTTTGGAGGTTAATAACGGCACTGTAGGAGAGACTTTTAAGGACCTACGAGGAGTTCTATGACTCTCAGCATTGTCATCTGCTAGGATAAGTCAAGGCCATGCTGACCAGTGGCCCTCCCTCTTTTGGGAAGCCTGGAGGACTGATTTTCCTCCAATGATTCTCCTGTTGTAGATACACTGACTTAAAATTCATCTCTGAGTCTCCATATCCTCTCTGATCAAGAAGACAGGTAACTGGGCTGGAGGGATGGATTAACAGTTAAGGTGCTTGCTTGAAAAGCTAAAGGACTCAGATTCAATTCCTCAGGACCCACATAAGCCAGATGCACAAGGTGGTGCATGTGTCTGGAGTTCATTTGTGGTGGCTAGAGGCCCTGGCACACCCATTCCCTTTTTCTCTCACTCTCTCTCTGCCTCTTTCTGTCAAATAAATAAAGATAAAAAAAGAAGACAGGTAACTTACCAGAGGCTAGAAGTTAGAAAGTGTCCCATCATCTCAATGATTTGACTTGCCAAAAATAATGGGAAGCAAATGAAACGTAAGATCTAAAAGTTTTCATTTTTAAAATATTTTATTGCTACTGATTAGTTCAACTGAACAGTTTTGCTTACTGATAGCCAAATATTATGGACTTTGGGTAAACCAAATTACAATATTCAGATATCTGGAAAAGTCTGATATTAACAAAAAGTAGAGTTCACATAATTAAGGCATTTGAGGCTACAGAGAGTAAGCTATGAACAAAAGATCTGATCTGCTAACAGAATTCAAAATAAACAAGGAATCTATATTATGTAGTAACATTTTTGGCTTAAATATGAAGATATGAAAAACTTTACTATTTTTTTATTATTTTTTTGATTTTTTATTTTTTTGATTTTTTATTTTTTTGATTTTTTGAGGTAGGGTCTCACTCTGGCCCAGGCTGACCTGGAATTAACTATGTAGTCTCAGGGTGGCCTTGAACTCACGGCAATCCTCCTACCTCTGCCTCCTGAGTGCTGGGATTAAAGGCATGCGCCACCATGCCCGGCTTAACTTTACAATTTTTAAAGCTCATCAGGATACCTTTACATATTTTTATATTATTTTTTTTCTTTATGAGGAGATTTAGTACTTTTAAAAGCTAAATAAGATGTCCACCAATCTATAAGTCCATTTCTGAAGTTAATTCAGCTATATCTAACATTCTCAAAAAGAATAGAGGAACTGAACTAAACTGCCATGATCTAATGAAAAAGGAGACAGGTCTCATGGAAAAGAGAGGGAATGGGCATGCCAGGGCCATTTGCCACTGCAAAGAGTCTCCAAATGCATGCTCCACTCTGTGCATCTAGCTTTATATGGGTACTGGAGAATCAAACCCAGGCCATCTGGCTTTGAAAACAAGGAACTTTCCAATGCTGGGCGTGGTGGTGCACGCCTTTAATCCTAGCACTCAGGAGGCAGAGGTAGGAGGATCACCATGAGTTCGAGGCCAGCCTGAAACTATATAGTGAATTCCAGGTCAGCCTGAGCTAGAGTGAGACCATACCTCGAAAAACCAAAAAAAGAAAAAAGAAAAAAGAAAAGAAAAGAAAAGAAAAGAAAGAAAGAAAGAAAGAAAAAGAAAAAAAGAAAGCAAAGAAATTTAACTGCCTAGCCAGAAAGAAATATTTTCAATCTCCTCCAAATCAATTTTATAGAACTATAGTGAATCCAAACACAAGATTTCATGACACAATCTATAATTACTCAAACCTTAACCAACTCTATATTTCTGCCTGGGGCACTTTGGTAAACTTACTCAATAATGACATAAATCTAAAGTATTAAGACTGGTTGCTGGAGGAATTACATCTTTTTTTTTTTTTTTGGAGAGAGAGAGAGGGAGACAGATAGAAAATGGGCACACCAGCAGCCTCTCAGCTGCTATGAATGAGCTCCAGATGTGTGCGCCCCCTTGTGGGCAAGTGCAGCATTGCGCCCTAGCGTCACTTTGCATCTGGCTGAACATGGGACCTGGAGATTGGAACTGGCGTTCTTAGGCTTAGGAGGCAGGTGCCTTAACCACTAAGCCATCTCTCCAGCCTGGAATTACATCTTAAATCACAACATAACTTTATTCAGAATTTTCTTTTACTGTTCACCATGAAGTGTATGACAGATAAATGCTGTTTAGTGTCTCCAAATGTGGTCTATTTACCTTATAAAATAGGAAAACAGAGTAAGTAATTCCTCTGTGAGATTTTTTTGAGGCAGAGTTTTTGTTAGTCTGATGTAAACCCTAATTTAAACATACATCTTGAGGATGTTGTCTGATAGTAGTTCCATGGGAACATAAAAAGATAAAGTAAATGTAAACACAGTTAAGATTTTCTTATAAGAAGTCCCCATCTGTTCAGAGCAACTTGGGACTCACCCATCATCATGCTGAGACCAGCATCCTGAGATTCCCTGTGCCTACAACCCCCCTGGCTCTGAAAGGCAGGGAAGCTAAGAAAAAAGAGCCATCAGGAATTCTCCTGGGGTCAGCATAAATCGTGTGTGTTAGACTCCCCCTCTTACTCCCAAGGCCATCTGTAAATCAAGCCCTTCAGGGGAAAGCACTAAGTGACACATTGCAGGTGCATCTGCCTGGGACTGGCCCAGAACTTAATTCTTCCTGTTTTACTTCTTGCCCCTGGGGAACACAGTGGGACAACATAACTCCCTCCCACACACCCCTTTTATTATTATTATTATTCCTAAAGTCCAGGGAGAGTTTTGGACTTTCCTCAGGGCTACAAGGTAACTTTCTGATCCTGTCACTTTACAACTTTTTAAAAATAGTTTTTATTTACTTATTTATTTATTTATTTATTTATTTATTTATTTATTTATTTGCAGCACTCGGGAGGCAGAGGTAGGAGAGAGAGTTCTAGGCCACCCTGAAGGGAGTGAATTCCAGGTCAGCCTGACATCAGTGAGACCCTACCTCACAAAACCAAAAAAAAAAAAAAAAATTTACTTATTTATTTATTTATTAGCAAGAAAGGGGAGCAGGGAGGGAGTGCATCAGAATGGGTGCATCAGGGTTACGTTTGGTCCTGAAGAATCAAACCAGGATCCTTTGGTTTTGCAGGCAAATGCCTTAACCACTACGCAAATTTCTCCAGCACCACTTTACAACTTTTTAAAAATCTTTTTTAAAAAAAAGTATTTATTTATTTATTAGAATCAGGGAGAGGGGGAGAGAGAAAGAGTGAGAATGGGCACACCAGGGCCTCTAGCCACTGCAAACGAACTCCAGATGCATGCCTCTGCCATGGGACCTGGAGAATCCTCTGGCTGAGCAGGCATGGGACCTGGCCATCCCTCCAGACTTTACAACTTTTTTTTTTTTTTTTTTTTTTTTTGGTTTTTCGAGGTAGGGTCTCACTCTGGCTCAGCTGCATGCATCTTAGTCTCAGGGTGGCCTCGAACTCTAAGCCATCCCCTCCAGCCCCAGTTTACAACTTTTTAAGAGTAGGAGAATCTTGCATTTTCCTCTGCCTATGATCTTAATTACTTTCAGTAATTTGGGGGACACTCAACAGTAAAAGTCGGCCATGCAGTTTAGGACAGTGGGCTTGGGGGAGGACATCCCCCATAATGAAATAGCACTGCTCAGAACAGAAATCACTCTGCAGCCTTAGGGCTGTGAGCCACATTCATACTCATACACACACATTCATTTCAAGTACACTTTTCATCCAGGCTCCAGATAACCATCTCTTCCTCACACATTCATTCATTCATTCATTCATTCATTCAGAAGCTATGCATGCCCATTTTAAATTCCTATTATAACTCCAGAGACCAAAACCAAACCTAGAAATTACTTTGAGTATAATTTCAGACCTCACATTTGAGTATTTTTCCAAACCAAAATTTGACTAGTCTCAATTCCAATTTTCCATTTCCCCCAGGGTGGTCAGGGTGTCCAAGTCACCCAAAGACAGCCCATTTGACAGTACAGGAGACCAGGCAGCAAGAAACCTGAGGTGTTGAGAGTGTGTCTTTCTCGAGTCTTGGGATTGGGGCCCAGAAGCGGGCAAGGGGTATAGCCTGGCATTCTGGCATGGCTTTCATGAGGAGGGATTAACCCCAAGAGCAGGCTGACCCAAGAGGGACACTTACCGAGAAGGAGGGAAGAAGAGCAAGGCCAAATTGTGGTGGGTGTGAAAGCCAGTATCAGGCAGAGATGGTCCGAAGCCTTCAGAGGGTCATTGGCAGCTTGAAGATCTGGTCAGGGGAAAGGAGGTCTGGCCACCCAAGAGGGCAACTGGAAGTTTCCTATCCAAGTCAGGGCACCAGATGTAAGGTTTGGGAGTGACCAAGACCACGCAGACCACTCTGAGACAAAGATGGAAGCTTTTATTTGGGAAAAACACAAGCTGCTAGGACTCTCAAGAGAGGAGCACAGCCAACCTGAGTTTGTAGGTAGTGGGTTTTATAGGGCTTCTTCAGTTGGGGGAAGGTGAGGAAGGGAAAGGAACTCATTTGTTCTTTACATTAGCCATTTCAAATAGCTAGGGTGTGAGACCAGAACAGTGACCAGGCAATTTATGAGATAAGGGGGCAGGAAACCATGACCTGGGGGCATTGTTAGGCAAGGAAGGGATAATGGCTGGGTGGTTTCTTGAGGAATATGGATAGTTCACTTCCTTATGTCTCTGTCGCCATCCTGCTGTCCTTGGTGACCCCATTTTGGGAGCCTGTCCCGACCTGACAAGATCCGTGTCTCAAATGTCTTCCGCCCGAATTAGGATACATCCATGTCTTTTATAGGCTGTTTGGCCAGGTATCACCTTGACATCACCTTGGCTCTTTTTCATTTTTGGTGGGCTACATGTTTCTAAGGCAATGCAAAGAGTTAGGACTGTACCTGATTATTTAAAGGTCTAAGAAAGATGGCCAGTTGTCCTTGGGGTGACTGCTGTAATTCAAATTTATCTATAGTTTACAGCTTCCTTGACCTGGTGACTCCAGCCTGTCTGTGGCATATGGAGCCCTGCCTTGTCATCTGTAGTTAACCCTATAGTTCCCAGGAAGGAAAGTTCTCCTTCAATTTCCCTGGCTATTGAACCTATTTCTCCTGACTGCTCAGCACTTTAAGGGAGAGGATCTTAGAAAAGCTATTTTTATTTTGTTTTGTTTTGTTCTTTGGCGGTAGGGTCTCACTCTAGCCCAGGCTGACCTGGAATTCACTATGTGGTCTCAGGGTGGCCTCAGACTCATGGAGATCCTCCTACCTCTGCCTCCTGAGTGCTGGGATTAAAAGTGTGCACCACCACACCCAGTCCTAGGAGCTAGTTTGATTGAAGTTTCCCCCTCTACACATGGAGCAGACTTGCACCATTTTGTTCTCCTCACATCCCCTAAGTTTTTGTGGAGATCTTTCTGGCTCTGAGGGAATACCGGTATTAAGGGAAGGCAGGGTCTCTGCCCCCATTGAGAGAAGAGACTCTTACTTAGTGTTATTTATATTCCACATAGTAAAACAACCAAGAAAACAAGCACATGTTTACTCCATGCCCTGCTTTTTCCCAAGAGAGGAAAGACAGCCTTTTTTGGCTTGTATAGACAGATTCTTCTAGGCAAAGTGAAATCCTGAAGGTGGAGCTCTAGAGGCATGAAAGAGCCAACCAGTAGAATCTAAAGAACATGCTATCTGGTGTGGAGGCTCACCCACTGCCCTTGAGAGGCAGAGGTAGGAGGATCACCAAGAGTTCAAAGCCAACCTGGGACTACAGAGTGAATTCCAGGTCAGCCTGAGCTAGAGCAAGACCCTACCTTGGCCCTTCTGGTTCTGTAGGAAACTCAAGAATTTTTTTATTTCGTTTTATTTTTATTTGTTTGTTTTTAAGGTAGGGTCTGTCTAGCAACACAGAAACAAAAGAAACAGGACCTTACAGGCAAGCACCTTAACTACTAAGCCATCTCTCCAGCCCTGAGATCACAACTTCTTAACTACTGGATTCAAAGATAGAGAAATAGGTAAGTACAAATGGTTTCAAAAGTTTACTAACAAGTTAGACACAATAATACAATGTCTTTAGTCCCAGCACTTGGGAGAGGCAGGAGGATGGCCGTGAGTTTGGGGCCACTCTGAGAGTACATAGTGAATTCCAGGTCAGCCTGGGCTAGAGTGAGACTCTACCTTGAAAAAGCAAAAAGCAAAAAAAAAAAAAAAAAAAAAAAAAAAAAAGATGGACATCCAAATATAAGAGGCATTTAGAGCTCCAAATAAACAACATGAACTGAGAAGACTGAAGATTTTCTTCACAATATATTATAGTCAGGATGTCAAAAATAAAAAACAAGGTTGGTTAAATGATTCGGTAATTAAAGATGTTTGCTTGAAAAGCCTGCTGCCCTGGGTTTAATTCCTCAGTACCCATGTAAAGCAGATGCATCTGGAGTTGATTTGCAGAGGTCCTGGATTGTTAATATACTCTGTCTCTCTCTCTCATTTCTTTCTTTCTGCTTAAAAATAAATAGGGGTTGGAGAGATGGCTTAGCAGTTAAGGCATTTGCCTGCAAAGCCAAAGGATCCCAGTTTGATTCCCCAGGACCCATGTAAGCCAGACGCACAAGGGGGTGCATGCATCTGGAGCTCGTTTGTAGTGGCTGGAGGTCCTGGAGCTCCCATTCTCTCCCTCCCTCTTTCTCTCTCTCTCAAATAAGAAATAAACAAAATGTATTTTAAAAAAAAATAAATAAATATTTTTAAACTACAAAACAGCCACACATGGTGGAACGGATCTTTAATCCCAGCACTTGGGAGGCAGAAGTAGGAGGATCGCTGTGAGTTCGAGGCCACCCTGAGACTACATAGTGAATCCCAGGTCAGCCTGGGCTAGAGTAAAACCCTACCTTGAAAAACAACAACAAATACAAAAAAAGAAATGATATTGGATTGGAGATATAGCTTAGTTGGCAGAGTGCTTGTTCAGTATGCATGTCACCCTGGGTTCGATTCCGATCACCACATAGACCACGTGTGACAATGCATACCTGTAATTCACTTGAGAGGCAGTGGTAGAAGGATCAGAAGTCTAAGGTAACCTTTAGCTACATAGCAAGTTCAAAGCCAGCTGGGGATAATGAGTCCCTCTCAAAAAAAAAAAAAAAAAAAAAAAAAAAAAGCCAGACAGTGGTAGTGCACACCTTTAATGCCAGCACTAGGGAGACAGAGGTAGAGGTAGGAGGATGCCCAAGAGTTTGAGGCTTCCTGAAACTACATAGTGAATTCCAGGTCAGCCTGGATGAGAGTGAGACCTTACCTTGAAAAAAAAAGCTGGGTGTGCTGGTGTACGCTTTTAATTACAGTACTCGGGAGGCTGAGGTAAGAGGATCGCCGTGAGTTCAAGGCCACCCTGAGACTACACAGTGAATTCCAGGTCAGCCTGAGCTAGAGTGAGACCCTACCTCGAAAAACAAACAAACAAACAAAAAAAAAAAAACCTTCAGAAGAAACAACAAAAGCTGTAATGGGACTGGAGAGATGGTTTAGCAGTTAGGGCACTTGCCGGCAAAGCCAAAGGACCCAGGTTTGATTCACCAGTACCCATGTAAAACCAGCTGAACAGGGTGGCATATACATCTGGAATTCATTTGCAGTGGCTAGAGGCCCTGACATACCCATTCCCTCTCTATCTGTCTGCCTCTCTCTCTGTGTTAAATAACTAAATAAATAAATAATTTTTAAAATCTTTAGGGCTGGAGAGATGGCTTAGTGGTTAAGGCATTTGCCTGCAAAGCCAAAGGACCTTGGTTCGATTCCCCAGGATCCACAGGTGCACAATGTGGTTCATGTGTCAGGTGCAGTGGCAATGTGGTTGCCCCATGTGTCTGGTGTCTCAAATAATTTTTTTTTTTTTTTGGTTTTGCAGTGGCTGGTCCAGGCTGGTAACTATGTAGTCTCAGTGTGCCTCGAACCCAGCGATTCTCCTACCTCTGCCTCGAGTGCTGGGATTCTCTCTCTCGCCTCTCACTCACTCTCTCAAATAATTTTTAAAGTAAAAAAAAAAAACCCTTAAAAAATGCTCTAAGGGGGGTTAGAGAAATGGTGCAGTCCATATCATGCTTGTTGTACAAGCATTAGGACCTAAGTTAAGACGCCCAGCATTCATGTTAAAGGTGGACCTGGCCATGAGCACCTGTAATCCCAGACCCAGGGAGGTGGAGACAGGAGGATTCCTAGGGTTTGCTGGCTAGCTACTGTAGCTGAGTGTTGTACTTGCACATTGCTGGGATAAAACACTCAAACAGGACTTCCAGTTAAGGAGGTGGCAGAGTAGCCAAGTCAAAGCAGCCACGGGGGGGGGGGGACACGGACAGAAAAAACAGTACAATATAGTCTTATACTGAAAAGTGAATGTGTGTAAGGAATTATTAACCTCAGCAGAGATCCAGAGCTTCTAGCAACCACACAACCAGCCAGAATCAGGTCCTGTCATGGCTCTGGCAGCCCACTGGGAAGAGCTACACACCAGGCCCTGCCTGAGCCAACAGGAGCAGAACTACAGTGAAGGGATTCTCCACTCACACCAGCCTCACAAAGTCAAGAAACCTGAGGGAGAAGACAGCAGGGACCAATTGAATAGATCCTGAAGGAGATGACCACAGGGACCAGCTGAAGAGATCCTGAAGGAGATGACCACAGGGACCAGCTGAAGAGATCCTGAAGGAGATGACCACAGGACCAGCTAAAGAGATCCTGAAGGACTCAACCACAGGACCAGCTGAAGAGATCCTGAAGGAGATGACCACAGGACCAGCTGAAGAGATCCTGAAGGACTCAACCACAGGACCAGCTGAAGAGATCCTGAAGGACTCAACCACAGGACCAGCTGAAGAGATCCTGAAGGAGATGACCACAGGACCAGCTGAAGAGATCCTGAAGGACTCAACCACAGGACCAGCTGAAGAGATCCTGAAGGAGACTCAACCACAGGACCAGCTGAAGAGATCCTGAAGGAGATCAACCACAGGACCAGCTGAAGAGATCCTGAAGGACTCAACCACAGGACCAGCTGAAGAGACCCTGAAGGACTCAACCACAGGACCAGCTGAAGAGATCCTGAAGGACTCAACCACAGGGACCAGCTGAAGAGATCCTGAAGGAGATGACCACAGGGACCAGCTGAAGTGATCCTGAAGGAGATGACCACAGGGTCCAGCTGAAGAGATCCTGAAGGAGATGACCACACGGACCAGGTGAAGAGATCCTGAAGGACTCGACCACAGGACCAGCTGAAGAGATCCTGAAGGAGATGACCACACGGACCAGCTGCAGAGATCCTGAAGGAGATGACCACACGGACCAGCTGAAGAGATCCTGAAGGAGATGACCACACGGACCAGCTGAAGAGATCCTGAAGGAGAAGACAGCAGGAACTGAAACAACCTCAGCAGACCTAAGGTGAGCCATCTTGACATTCTCCAGGAGCTTTAGGGGAATAAAGATTGACACAGAACAGTAGCTAAGATAGGTGGTGTTAGTCTTTCCCTGAAGTCAAGGCAACCTGGTCCCCAGTACATGCAGCATACCAACATCTGGTGTTTGGTCTTGCCCTTGTCTGGTGCTTGCTCTGTGCTGACTGCCAAATTCTGCTTTTGAAAACCATGCTTGCTTGCTCTTGCAAAATTAATTAGGGAGAAGGGGGGATGACTGAAGAGTGAAGGGCAGGAATGTGGTTTTTGCCTTTAAAAACTCACTGTAGAGATAGTCTATTGCTGTTCTCTTCCTCAGCATCCAGCTGTGAAGAGACAGATGCTGGCCTGCCTGAATAAAGACTCTTCTTTTTAAATTTTATTCTGGTGGTCTGTTCATTTCTGGTCTGGAACTCACTACATTTGGAGGCCCCAATGAGATCTTTATCTTCTCCTTGTTAAATTGACCCCAGAATCTGGCCTCACAATCTTGATCTCCTAGGACTCTTCTCTAACTGTGGGGTGGAGACCCTAGGGGGTGGCTGCTGAGATGTTCCTCAGTCCCAGGGACTTTCTCCAGGCCCCAGCAGGAAGGAGTGGTAGTCAGGAGATAGCAACACCATGAGAAGAGAGTCATCTGGTCTAGAAAACCTCCGGAGGTAAGGGGGGATTCAATGGAAGGCTGGACACAGCACTACTGCCTGAATCCTGGGCAGTGGCAAGACATCACCCTGACCCCTGGTCTGTCTGGTTCAGTACTGTTTGGCCACGTGTCTTTGTCATTCTGTTCAGTGTTTGTTTTGTCCCTCTGTGTCTAACATTTTGGATCATCCTAGGAAGCTGATTACTACTAGAGATCTCATGACTTCAAGGGATCTTAGCCACCCTCAGCCACACAACATCCAACACTGTGGATCTGAACAGCAGATCCACCAACCAAACCAGCCAAGCTGAGCCCACAGTGCAACAAAGAAGGAACAGGCACACACTCAGCATAGGTGAGACGAGAAGCCATCCCAAAAGATAACACGGCCTACTTACACTGTGTCAATACCTGCCCCAAAGCCAAAGGCTTATATATAAGCTTGCACTGGAAGTGCTAATTGCACCTTTCATGTCAGGGAAGGTTATGTGTTAGATCTGATTGATGTATTTATTATTATTATTATTATTATTATTATTATTATTATTATTTCTTTTGGTTTTTCGAGATAGGGTCTTACTCTAGCTCAGGCTGATCTGAAATTCACTATGTAGTCTCAGAGTGGCCTTGAACTCAGGGCAATCCTTCTACCTCTGCTTCCTGAATGCTGGCATTAAAGGCATGTGCCACCATGCCGAACCTAATTGATGTACTTTTGGTCAGGTTTTTTTGGTTTATTTTTATTTATTTATTTGAAGAAACAGACAGAAAGAGAAAGAAGTATAGAAAGAGAGAGAGAGAATGGGCACACCAGGGCCTCCAGCCACTGTAAACAAACTCCAGATGCATGCGGCACCACCTTTGCATCTGGCTTACGTGGGTACTGGAGAATTGAGCCTCAAACCAGGGTCCTTAGGCTTCACAAGCAAGTGCTTAACCACTAAGCCATTTCTCCAGCCCCAGTTTTACAATTCTTTTTTTCAAGGTAGAGTTTCACTATAGTCCAGCTAACCTGAAATTCACTATGTAGTTTCAGGGTGGCCTCGAACTCATGGCAATCCTCCTACCTCTGCCTCCCAAGTGCTGGGATTAAAGGCATGTGCCACCATGCCCAGCTAACTTTACCATTCTTCTCATTCTTAAATAAACTGTGTTTTGGGGTTAACTTTTATTGCTTTTTATATTTCCTGATAGTGCTTTTTTGTCTTTTTCTTCTGTCTTTCTTGGGGACAGGGTCTCACTCATGCCCAGGCTGACCTGGAATCCATTTACAGACCAGGAATCTCAGCTTCCTGGTCAATAGGATTAAGGGTGTAAATCAACACACACCTTTAATGACTTTGGCTTTGTTAGATTATCTGTTTTTTTTTGTGTGTGTTTTAAATATTTTATTTTTTATTTATTTGACAGAGAGAGAGAGAGAGAAAAACAGGTAGAGATAGAAAGAGAGAGAATATGTGCTAGAGCCTGCAGCCACTACAAATGAACTCTAGACGCATGTGCCACCTTGTGCATCTGGCTTACGTGGGTCCTGGGGAATTTAACTGAGGTCCTTTGGCTTTTCAGGAAAGTACCTTAAGTGCTAAGCCATCTTTCCACCCCTATCTGTTTGTTTTAATCCCCTCTCTTGCATAAATACTCCCTGTTGGTTTTGATGGAGTGTGTATATTTCTCAATTGGATTTAGAATTCACCTGTATTTTGCTCCACTCAGCCTACTAGAATATCTGCACAGCAGGCAAGTGCAACACCTAGGTCACTTCTGTTGTTACTCTGGGAGTAATATAAGAGCCACACCTGGCACCTTCGGCTCCTACCCAGAAGATATATAACTTCTTATTTGCACATCTAAGAATACAGCAGATAATTACAAAACCCAAGCATCAAACAAATTCAAGATGCAAAAAAAAACCCCTCTACATTATAATACAATATAACACCAAAACATCAAGACAATATAATTCCACCAAAAATTATAAACGGAGGCTGGAGAGATGACCTAGTGATTAGGGTGCATGCCTGAAAAACCTAATGACCCTGGTTCAATTCCTCAGTCCCCACATACACCCAGATGAACAAAGTGGTACATGTATCTGGAGTCCCTTTGCAGTGGCTGGAGGCCCCTGGTGCACTCATTCTATCTCTCTGTCTCTCTCTGCTAGCAAATAAATTAAAAAAAAATTTTTTTTCGGTTTTTCAAGTCAGGGTCTCAATCTAGCCCAGGCTGACCTAGAATTCACTGTGTAGTTTCAGTGGTGGCTTTCAATTCATGGCAATCCTCCTACCTCTGCCTCCCAAGTACTGGGATTAAAGATGTATGGCACCACATCCAGCTTGCTTGTAAATAAATATAAGTATTTTTTAAATTATAATTTCAAAAAAATTATAATTTCATCAGAAATGACCTCCAGTGACACTGATTTAGATTAAATGACTGACAAAGAATTCAAAAGAGGGCTGGAGAGATGGGTTAGTGGTTAGGGCATTTGCCTGCAAAGCCAAAGGACCCAGGTTTGATTCCCCAGGCCCATATAAGCAAGATACACAAGGTGGCACACGTGTCTGGAGTTCATTTGCAGTGGCTAAAGGTCCTGGTGTACCCATTTTCTCTCTCTATTTGCATCTTTCTCTCTCTCTCCCTGAAATAAATAAAAATTAAATAAATTTTAAAAAAGAATTCAAAAGAATGATTATAACTATGTTCAAAGAAATCAAAGGAATCAAAGAAGAAAACAAACTCCTGACAGAATCACAAGAAAAGGAAACCAACTTAATGAAATGAGGAGGTCAATATAAAACATGAGTAAAGAAATAGAAATACTGAAGAAATATCAATCAGAAGTACTAGAAATGAAAAACATAGTAAGTCAAATAAAAAACTCAGTAGAGAGCAGGGCGTGGTGGTATATGCCTTCAAACCCAGCACGTAGGAGGAAGAACTCTAGAAAGTCTCATCAAGTGAATGGATCAAGGAGAGGACAGAATAGCTAAACCAGAAGACCAAGGGGAAGATCTAATACAGTCCAACAAAGAGAAAGACAAACTAATAGGAAGGCATGAATGAGAATTTCAAAACATTAGGGATGCTATGAAGAGATCAAACCTAAGAATTCAGGCTATAGTAGTCACTCCAAAGGCATGGAAGAAAATTTCCCCCAAATAGGGAAACAGATGCCCATACAGATATAGGAAGCCTTTAGAACACCAAAGAGACAAAACCAGGAAAGAACTTTTCCTTGCCATATTATAATTAAACTACTTAATGCACAAACCAAAGAAAAATACTGAAAGCAGTAAGAGAGAAGCATCAAGTCACCTATAAAGGAAAGTCCACCAGGGTAACAGCAGATTACACAACACAAACTTTAAAAGCCAGGGCTGGAGAGATAGCTGGTTAAGATGTTTGCTGGCAAAGCCAAAAGACCCAGGTTCAACTCCCCAGGACCCATGTAAGCTAGATGCACAAGGGGACACATGCATCTGGAGTTCATTTGCAATGGCTAGAGGCTCTGGCACACCCATTCTCTCTCTCTCTCTCTCTCTCTCTCTCTCTCTCTCTCTCTCTCTCTCTCTCTGCCTATTTCTGTATCTTTCTATCACTCTCAAATAAATAAATAAAAATAAAATGTTTTTTTTTTAAAAAAACTTTAAAAAAAAAGCCGGGCATGGTGGCACATGCCTTTGATCCCAGCACTCAGGAGGCAGAGGTAGGAGGATCGCCGTGAGTTCAAGGCCACCCGGAGACTACAGAGTAAATTCCAGGTCAGCCTGGGCTAGAATGAGACCCTAACTCAAAAACAACAACAAATAACTTTAAAAGCCAGAAGGCCAGAAGGGCTTGGAATGAAGTATTCCAAGTTCTGAAAGATACAACTGTCAACCAAGGTTACTTTATCCTGCAAAGCTATCCATCATAATTAACAGAGAAATAAGGACAATAAGGACATTCCACAACAAAAACAGACTAAGAAATATATGACCACTAAGCCAGCTCTACAGAAAATACTTGACAGGATCCTGCATGCTGAAGAGAAAGGCAAGCACAACAAGAAAAAGTAAACCATATTCAAATAATGCTTAATACAAGAGAGTAAAGAAAAATAGGAAGAGCTGAGCATGGTGGTGTATGCCTTTAATCCCAGTACTTGGGAGGCAGAGGTAGAGGATCACTGTGAGTTCAAGGCCACCTTGAGACTACATAGTGAGTTCCAGGTCAGCCTGGGCTAGAGTGAGACCCTATCTTGAAAAACAAACAAAAAAAAAAAAAAGAAAGAAAGAAAGAAAAAAAAAGGAAGCACTACAAAGCAAGATGAATGATAAGGATAAATACACACCTTTCAATAATAACTCTTAAGTTGAATGGCCTCAATGCCCCAACCAAAAGAACAGGTTTGCAGAATGGAATAAAAGGTAGCATCCTTCTCTTTGTTGCTGTGAAGAAACTCACTTCTCCAGAAAAGACAGGTACTACCTTAGGGTGAAAGGATGGAAAATGGTATTTCAAGCAAATGGGCCTAAGAAACAAGCAGGTGTTGCTATCCTAATATCTGATAGGATAAACTTCAAACCAACATTAGTGAGGAAAGATAAAGAAGACACTTTATATTGAGTAAAGGAATAATTCTACAGGAGGATTTTCCAATTCTAAACATATATGAACCTAACATGAGTGCTTCCAATTTCATCAAACAGTAGTAGACTTAAGGTCACAGAAAATACCAAGCATTGTTGTAGTGGATGACTTCACTACCCTACTCTCATCAACTGACAGGTCATCCCTGCAAAAATATAAACAGAGAAGCATCTAGATTAAATGACAGCATAGAAAAAATGCACCTAATAGATATTTACAGAATATTCCATCCAAATGCTGCAGAATACACATTCTTTTCAGCAGTATATGAAACATTCTTTAAAATAGACCATATGTGGCTGGAGAGATGGCTTAGCAGTTAAGGCGCTTGCTTAGGAAGCCAAAGGGCCCAGGCTCAGTTCCCCAGGACCCACATAAGGTGGCCCATATGTTTGGAATTCATTTGCAGTGGCTAGAGGCTCTGATGGGCCCATTCTTTCTCTATCTGCCTCTTTTTCTCTCTCTCAAATATATAAATATATTTTTAAAAATAGACTATATGTTAGGACACAAAGCAAATTTTTGTTTTGGTTTTTTGATTTTTCAAGGGAGGGCCTCACCCTAGCCCAGAATGACCTGGAATTCACTATGTAGTCTCAGGGTGGTCTTGAACTCACAGTGATCCTCCCACCTTTGCCTCCCAAGTGCTGGGATTAAAGGTGTGCACCACCATGCCCAACTTGCAAATCTTAACAAATATAGGAAAACTGAAATATTTCCTTGTACTCTATTGATCACAATGGGGTTGAACTACAAATCAATAGCAAGAAACACTATAGAGCATACACAAAATCATGGAAACTAAACAGGACACCACTACATGATTGGGTCATTGAAGACATTAAGAAGGAAATCAGTGCTGGGTGTGATGGCACATGCCTTTAATACCAGCCCTCAGGTGGCAAAGGTAGGAAGATTGCCATGAGTTCAAGGCCACTCTGAGACTACATAGTAAATTCTAGATGAGCCTGGGCTAGAGTGAGACCCTACATCAAAAAAACAAAAACAACAAAAAAGAAGTTAATCAAAAGTTTCAGCCAGGAAAAGCGCCTTCGTGCAGCAGCCAGAGAGACCTGTCTTTGGGATGCTGGGGTATGTTATGTTAAAAGGAAATTAACTCCATGATAAATGAAAATGGCCAGTTCTTTAAGAGGAGAAGTAAGAAATCTTTATAAAAATCTGCTGTATCTTGGACATGACTACCCAAAAGGAGTTGACTATTTGAAAAGGCGTTTGAAGAATGTTTTCCTTAAAAACAAAGATGTGAAGGACCCAGAGAAGATCAAAGAACTTATTGCATGGGGCGAATTTGTAATGAAAGAGCTAGAAGCCTCATACTTCCTTGGAAAATATAGAGCCATGAAACAGCGCTACTATTCAGCCACCAACAGCTAATTGGTCATTACTACTGTAAACTGGCTGAAAAATCAGTGCCAGCCATTTGTGTATACCTAATATTATAAAATAATTCTAATTTAAAACAGCTTGATAGACATGTTTAAAAAATACCAGAGCTATTCTAATAAATGAAAGCTTTGTCATTTCAACTTCACTTTATCCATATGCTTTATGCTCAGGTTTTATTACTAGAAGAGTAATTTGACTTGTAGAGTACCTTTTTATTTTTGAGCCAGTTTGGTATATTGTGCATAATGGAGGTTCATTACAAAACAAATAGCTCCTGGTCAAGATTTAAATATAGTTGCTGAATATATGAAGATAGCATCTGATCTTGAAATACCCTACTGATGAAGGGTATTATAAAACTCTTCAATTAAAAAAAATGTTTCAAGCCAGGCGTGGTGATGCATGCCTTTAACCCCAGCACTCAGGAGGTGGAGGTAGGAGGATCACAGTGAGTTCGAGGCCACCCTGAGACTCCATAGTGAATTCCAGGTCAGCCTGGGCCAGAGTGAGACCCTACCTCAGAAAACCAAAAAAAAAAAAAAAAAAAGTTTCAGCCAGGGGCTGGAGAGATGGCTTAGTGGTTAAGGTATTTGGCTATGAAGCCAAAGGACCTAGGTTCAATTCCCCAGCACCCACACAAGCCAGATGCACAAGGGGCACATGTGTCTGGAGTTCGTTTGAAGTGGCTAGAGTCCCTGCCGTGCCGATTCTCTCTGTCTCTCTCTCTTTCTCCTTGCAAATAAATACAATTTTTTTTTGAGGTAGGTAAGGTCTCACTCTAGCCCAGGCTGACCTGGAAATCATTCTGTAGTCTCAGGGTGGCCTCAAACTCATGGTGATCCTCCTACTTCTGCCTCCCGAGTGCTGGGATTAAAGGCATGTGCCACCACACCCAGTTTCTTTTTGAATTTTTTAAAAAATTGCATTTAAAGCCGGAGGCAGAGGTAGGAGGATCGCTGTGGTTTCAAGGCCACCCTTAGACTACATAGTGAATTCTAGGTCAGCATGAGCTAGAGTGAGACCCTACCTCAAAAAAAAAAAATTAAAGAGGGCTAGAGAGATGGCTTAGCAGTTAAGGCACTTGCCTGAGAACCAAGGACCCAGGTTTGATTCCCCAGGACCCACGTAAGTCACATGCACAAGGTGGAGCATGCTCTGGAGTTCTTTTGCAGTGGCTGGAGGCCCTGGCATGCTCATTCTCTCTCCTCCTCCTCAATCTCTCTCTCATAAATAAATAACAAATTATATTTTTTTAAAAATTAGAAATGTTGGGCTGGAGAGATGGCTTAGCCGTTAAGGTGTCTGCCTGTGAAGCCTAAGAATGCTTGTTCAAATCTCCAGGTCCCACATTTAGCCAGATGCAAAAGTGAGGCAAGCATGCAATACCGCATATGCACATGAGGGGGCACACAGATCTGGAGTTTGTTCACAGTGCCTGAAAAGGCCCTGGTGGGTCCATTCTCTCTCTCTGCCTCTTCCTCTCTCACTTTCTCTGTCTCTTTGTGACTCTCTCAAATAATAATAATAATAAATTAGCAAGGTTGCATATAAAATACTTAATTCTGGGCTGGAGACATGGCTTAGTGGTTGCCTGTAAAACCTAAGAACCCATGTTTGATCTCTCTCCAATCCCACATAAGCTCAAAGGTGATGCTAGCATAAGGTCATACGTGTACACTAAATGGAACAAGCATCTGGAGTTTGATTGCAGTGGCTGAGGTCCTGGCACGCCAATTCTTTCTCTCTCTCTCTAAAAAAAAAGAAAAGAAAAAGCCAGATGTGGTGGCACATACCTTTAATCGTAGGTCTTGGGAGGCAGAGGTAGGAGGACTGCTATGAGTTTGAGGCCACCCTGAGACTACATAGTGAATTCCAGGTCAGCATGGGCTAGAAAGCCAGACACCGTACCTTTGAAAAAAAAAAAAAAAAACTTAATGCTTCATCTTAAGGCCTTGGGAAAAGAACAAGGCAAACCAAAAATTAGTAGAAATGAAGGAATAATAAAGACTAGGATAGAAATTAATGAATAGAAACCAAAACACAATACAAAGAATCAATGAAACAAAGAGTTGGTTCTTTGAAAAGATAAACAAGATTGATAAATCCTAAGAAAATATGACCAAAAGATGGGCCGGGCGTGGTGGCACACACCTTTAATCCCAGCACTCGGGAGGCAGAGGTAGGAGGATCGCCATGAGTTCAAGGCCACCCTGAGACTACATAGTTAATTCCAGGTCAGCCTGGGCCAGAGTGAGACCCTACTTCGAAAAATCAAAATATATATATATATATGACCAAAAGAAAGAGAGAAGAAGCCGGGCGTGGTGATGCACGCCTTTAATCCCAGCACTCGGGAGGCAGAGGTAGGAGGATCGCTGAGAGTTCGAGGCCACCCTGAGACTACATAGTTAATTCCAGGTCAGCCTGGACCAGAGTGAAACCCTACCTCGAAAAACCAAAAAAAAAAAAAAAAGAAAGAAAGAAAGAAAGAGAGAAGAGAAATAAATTAGTGAAATTACATTACAACAGATACCGATGCAATTCAGAAAATCATAGGGACATACTTTAAGAACATATACTCCACTGTTTGAAAATGTGAAAGAAATAGATGATTTCTGAGATTTCTTTTTTTTTAAAAGACATTTTCTGCCCTTTTTTTTTTAATTACTTATTTATTTATTTGCAAGCAGAGGAGAGAGATAGAAGAGAGGCAGACAGAGAGAGAATGGGCACGCCAGGGCCTCTAGCCACTGAAAACGAATTCCAGATGCATGTACCCCTTGTGCATCTGGCTTATGTGGGTCTTGGAGAATTGAACATGGATCCTTTGACTTTGCAAGCAAGCGCCTTAACCACTAAGCCATTTCTCCAGCCCAACTTCTGAGATTTCTTATATGACCTATCAAAATTCAGTCAAGATGATGGGCTGGAGAAATGGCTTAGCAGTTAAAGTGTTTGCCTGTGAAGCCAAAGGACCCAGGTTTGATTCTCCAGGACCCACGTAAGGCTAGATGAACAAGGGGCACATGCATCTGGAGTTTGTTTGCAGTGGCTAAAGGCTCTGGCATGCCCATTCTCTCTGTCTGCCTCACTTCTACCTCTCTCTGCTTACAAATAAATAAATAAAAATTTTAAAATCTCAAAATCAAATCAAGATGAGACAAACCGTTTAAATATACCTATAACAAACACTGAGATTAAAGCAGTTATAAAAAATCTCCCAGGGAGCA
Source organism: Orientallactaga sibirica (assembly GCA_036365145.1). Taxonomy (NCBI): domain Eukaryota; kingdom Metazoa; phylum Chordata; class Mammalia; order Rodentia; family Dipodidae; genus Orientallactaga; species Orientallactaga sibirica. Next base: position 2,186,453 of record JAEOAD010000888.1, read on the forward strand.
GTCCGGGGCGCCAGGGAGCTGGGCGAACACCCGCTAATCGCATCTTCCCCGGACTGTTCCCCGGTGTCTAGTCCAGTCCTCAGAGGGAGCAGCATGTCTGCGGAGGCCCCCAAGGCTGTGCCAGCCAAGGAGCAGAAGGAAATGGAAGATAAAGTGACTAGTCCAGAGAAAGCTGAAGAAGCAAAATTAAAAGCACGGTATCCTCACCTGGGACAAAAACCTGGTGGCTCTGATTTTTTTAAGGAAAAGATTACAGAAAGGGTGAAAGTATTTTGATTCTGGGGATTACAACATGGCTAAAGCAAAGATGAAGAACAAGCAACTTCCTGTGGCAGCCCCTGATAAGACAGAGGTCACTGGTGACCACATTCCCACTCCACAGGACCTTCCTCAGCGGAAACCATCTCTTGTTGCTAGCAAGCTGGCTACTAAAAGAGCTGAACTGCAAAAAAAAAAATAAATAAATAAAAAAAAAAAAAAAAAAAAAACTCCAGGACTGGGGAAATGGCTTAGCAGTTAAGGCGTTTGACTGAAAAGCCTAAGGACCCAGGTTCAATTCCCCAGGACCCACGTAAGCCAGCTGCACAAGGGGGCACATGCATCTAGAATTCATTTGCAGTGGTGGAGGCCTTGGCATGTCCATTCTCTCTTTCTCTCATCCTCTTCCTGTCTCTCTCTCTCAAATAAATAAATAAAATTTAAAATAAAATTTAAAAATTTTTCCTGACTAGGGCTGGATATATGGCTTAGTGGTGAAGGTGCTAGCCTACGAAGCCTAAGGACCTGGGTTTGACCCTCTAGAACCCATGTGAGCCATATGAACATGATAACACATGTGTTTGGAGTTGATCTATAGTGGCTACAGATCCTGGCGTGCCCATTCTCTCTCCTCATTCTCCTTTTTCTCCTCCTCCTTTTTCTTTCTCTCTCTCTCAAATAAAATAAATAAATAAATCTCCAGAATTAAAAAAGTCCAGGCCCAGATGGATTTACTGGTGAATTCTACCAGACCTTTACAGAAGAACTAACACAAATGCTTTTCAAAGTTTTTCATAGGGCCAGGCGTGGTGGTGCTCGCCTTTAATCCCAGCACTTGGGAGACAGAGGTAGGAGGATCACCGAGAGTTCGAGGCCACCCTGAGACTACATAGTTAATTCCAGGTCAGCCTGGACCAGAGTGAGACCCTACCTCAAAAAACCAAAAAAAAAAAAAAGAGTTTTTCATAAAACAGAAAGAAAGGAAAACTAGCAAACTTTTTTCTACAGAGATAGTATTACCCTGATACCCAAACCAAAGACAGTACCAAAAAAAGAAAATTACAGACCAATCTCCCTCATGAACATTAATGCAAAAATTCTTAACAAAATACTGGCAACAGAATATAAGAATACATCATGAGCCAGGCATGGTGGTGCACACCTTTAATCCCAGCACTCGGGAGGCAGAGGGAGGAGGATTGCTATGAGTTTGAGGCCACCCAGAGACTACAAAGTTAATTCCAGGTCATCCTGGGCCAGAGTGGTGAGACCCTACCTCAAAAAAACAACAAAAAAAAAAAAAGAAAAAGAAAAGAAAAAAAGGAATACATCAGGCCTGAAGAGATGGCTTAGAGGTTAAGGCACTTGCCTGCAAAGCCTAAGGACCCAGGTTTGATTCCCTAGTACCCACATAAGCCAGATGCACAAGGTGGCCAATTGTTGGACACAGGCAGGGTCCCCGAGTGAAAGCAGGCCTAAGCTATCAGACACAAGCAGGGCCCCCAGGCTACAGAGAGGTCGCAGCAGCCTGGACCCGGGCAAATTTCGGGGTCCCAGGAACCAGCAGGAGTAAGGCCCCTCCCCCCTCTTGGGGGTTGCAATGAGCCTGGTCCCCCAGACCAGCAGGAGGAGGGCTGTTCCCTCCCTGCCAGCCCAGGGTGTCTGGTTGTCCTGATAAGACTTAGGCTTCACTCATAGTCCTCTGACCTTTGGCCAGTTACCTAGGAAATTCCTTCTATGTATCACCCAACAACCTTTACACAGCCCCATCTCCTATGACTCAGACCCTATACCTCTTCCCGCCACTATATAGATCACCTGACCCTCTCCCTACATACTGGAATGAACACCCTTATATGCCAACTAGGCATTGGCAAACAACCTTTGAACCCACCAATCCCCTTGGGACCCTTTTCCCGCTCTCTCTCTCTACTGCTATAAAAACCCAGTTCCTTGTTGAATAAGCAAGGGCTGGTCTCTGAAGCTGTCTCCCAGGTGTTTCTTCCCATCTCAATCATGGCTGCTCGAAACCCTGCTCCGCCATTGCCTGAACACCCCTGGGACACTGAGGCACCATGGCCCCAGGATGACCGGGAACCACAGCTCATGTATCTGGAATTTGTTTGTAGTGGCTGGATGCCCTGGCATGCCCATTCTCTCTCCCTCTCTCTCTCTCTCTCTCTCCCCCTATCTGCCTCTCTCTAAAATAAGTAAATAAATATAATTTTAATTAATTTAAAAAAAGAATACATCAAAATGATCGTTCACCCCCACCAGTTAGGTTTTATCCCAGATATGCAGGGATGGTTCAACATATGCAAATCAACAAATGTAAAACACTGTATAAGGGCTGGAGAGATGGCTTAGCAATTAAGGCACATGCCTGCGAAGCCTAAGGACCCCGGTTCAATTATCCAGGTCCCACGTAAGCCAGATGCATATGGTGGAACATGTGTCTGGAGTTCATTTGCAGTGGCTGGGGGCCTGGTGCACCCATTCTCACTCTCTCTGTCTCAAATAAATAAATAAATAAAATAAATAAATAAATTAATTAATTAATTAAATTGTTTTTAAAAAACACTATATAAATGGACTGAGGACAAAAATTACGTGATCTCAACAGATGCAGAAAAGGCATTTGACAAAAATCTAACATCCCTTCATGGTAAAAGTCCTAAAGAAGCTGGGTGTGCTGACGCATGCCTTTAATCCCAGCACTCGGGAGGCAGAGGTAGAAGGATTGCCATGAGTTAGAGGCTACCCTGAGAGTACAGAGTGAATTCCAGGTCAGCCTGAGCTAGAGTGAGAGACTACCTCGAAAAAAAAAAAAAGTCCTAAAGAAAATGAGAATAGAAGGAACATATCTCAATATAATATCTCAATATAATAAAGGCTATTTATTACTGGACATGGTGGTACATGCCTTTAATCCCAGCACTTAGGAGGCAGAGGTAGGAGGATAGCCATGAGTCAAGGCCAACTTGAGACTACATAGTGAATTAGAGCAAGACCCTACCTCGAAAAACAAAAAATAAATGAAAAGTAAAGGCTATTTATAATAAACCTATAAACCAACATAATAACCAAATGGGGAAAATCTTGAAGCTTTTCCACTAAAATCAGGAACAAGACAAAGGTGTCCACTGTCCCCACTTTTATTTAATATAGTACTGGAAGTCTTAGCTATAGCAATAAGACAAGAGACACTCATAAAAGAGATACAAGCCAGGCATGGTGGCGCATGCTGTTAACCTCAGCACTCGGGAGGCAGAGGTAGGAGGATTGCTGTGAGTTCGAGGCTATCCTGACATAACATAGTGAATTCCACTAGAGTGAGATTCTACCTTGAAAAACCAAAAAAGAGAGAAAGAGATACAAACTGCAAAGGAAGAGAGCAATTTATCATTATTTGCAGATGATATGATTCTATGTATAAAGGACCCTAAATATCAGCAAACTGTTAGAACTGATAAACACTGTTAGCAATGTAACAGGATTCAAAATAAACACACAGAAATCAGTAGCCTTCTTATATACTAACAGCCACTGTGCCAAGAATGAAATCAGGGAATCACTCCCACTCACAGGTGCCTCAAAAACAAAAACAAAAAAAAGTATCTTGGAATAAACCCAACCAATGAAGTGAAGGATATCTACAATGAAAACTTTAAAACACTCAAGAGAGAAATTGCAGAAGACACTGGGAAATGGAAAGACATCCCATGTTTTGGATTGGAAGAACAAATGTTGAGAAAATATCAATTTTGGCAAAAGCAAATCTACACATTTAATGCAATCCCCTTCAAATTCCAATGGCATTCTTCACGGAAAGAGAAAAATAATCCTAAAATTCATTTGTAAGCACAAAATCCCTCAAATAGCCAAACCTATTCTGAGCAACAAAAATAAGGCTGGCTGTATCACCATACCTGATTTTAAGATCCATTACAGAGCCATATAACAAAAATAGCATGGTACTGGCAGGAAAACAGACACATAGATCCATGGAAAAGAATGAGGACCCAGACGTAAACCCAGATAGCTACAGCCATCTCATTTTTGATAAAAATATTCATTGGAGCCAGGTGCGGTGGGGCATGCCTTTAATCCCAGCTTTTGGGAAGCAGAGGAAGGAGGATCACTGTGAGTTCAAGACCCATCCTGAGACTGCATAGTGAATTCCAGGTCAGCCTGAGCTAGAGTGAAACCCTACCTCAAAAAACCAACACACACACACACACACACACACACACACACACACACGAGAAAAGACCTCCTTTTAAACAAATGCTGCTGAGAAAACTGGACATCTATATGTAGAAGGATGAAAATAGATCCTTATCTCTCTCCCTGCACAAGAATCAAGTCCAAAGATCTTAATATCAGACCTGCAACTCTGAAACTGCTAGAGGAAAAAGTAGGAGAAACACTTCAATATGTTCACCTAGGCAATCACTTTCTGAATATAACTCCAGTTGCTCAGGAAGTAAAAGCACTTATGTACTGGAACTTCATGATATTAAAAGGCTTTTTTAGGGCAGGAGAGATGGCTTAGTGGTTAAGATGCTTGCCTGCAAAGCCAAAGGACCCAGGTTCAATTCTCCAGGACCCATGTAAGCCAGATGCACAAGGTGGCACATGCATCTGGAGCTTGTTTGCAGTGTCTGGATGCCCTGGCATACTCTCTCTCTCTCTCTCTCTCTCTCTCTCTCTCTCTCTCTCTCTCTGCCTCTTTCCCTCTCAAATAAATAAATAAATAAAAATAAAATATTTTAAAAAGCTTTTGGCTGGGCGTGGTGGCACATGCCTTTAATCCCAGCACTCAGGAGGCAGAGGTAGGAGGATTGCTGTTCGTTCAAGGCCACCCTGAGAGTGAATTCCAGGTCAGCCTAGACTAGAGCAAGACCCTACCTTGGAAAAAGCTTTCATACAGGACTTCCAGGTAAGATGGTGGCATACTAGACACATCAAAGCAGCCTATGGAGGGAAATAAACAGAAACACAGCAAAAATACTCGTCTACTTAAAAGTGAAGGTGTATAAGTTATTATCAACCATAGCAGAGAAGCAGGAGAGACCAAGATCTTCCAGAAAGGAGGAAACTGGCCAGAATCCCACCAATGCACCAGCAGCCCGGTCCGCAAGCCCTGCTGGCCGGCGGCGCAGAGTGGCAGGAGCAGAAACAAGGTGAGGGGATTTTCTACTCACATCAGTCTTCTCACAAAGGCAAAAAACCTGAAAGAGGACACCAGAGACCAGCTGAGCACCTGCTGAAGGAGAATTCAAACAGGACCAGCCAAGCAGCTCTGGTACAACTCCAGGCACCCCACAAAGTCTCCCATCCCCCAACTGTCGGGGTCGTAAGTGTCCAGAGAATTCATTCACTACCAGCTGCCGTGCATCAGCACCAAGAGGGATCAAGGTGGGCACTCAGCATTGGTGAAATTGAAGCCATCCCAAAATGTATCAGGGCCTACTTAAACAAAGCCAGATACATAGCCTGCAACTGGAAGTGCTAATCTCTCCATGTCAGGAAAGGTTATGTATTACATTTGAATGATACATTTTTGGTTGGCTTGACCCTTCTCATTTTTGCCTTTGATGTTTCCTGGTTTTTAGGGCATTTGTCTTTCTCTTCTGTCATTATTGGGGGCAGGGACTGACTGGCCCCAGGCTGACTTGGAACCCATTTCAGACCAGAAATGGAAACCTCCTAGTTGACAGGATTAAGGGTGGGGGACATTGGCTTTAATAGATTATCAGTTTAATCCCCAGTCCCCACATTTGTATAAATACTCTGTGCTGGTTTTTTTTGTTTGTTTGTTTGGTTGGTTGGTTTTTGTTTGTTTTGTTTTTTTTTTGTTTGTTTTTCACTGTAGCTCAGGCTGACCTGGAATTCACTATGTAGTCTCAGGGTGGCTTCAAACTCATGGCAATCCTCCTACCTCTGCCTCCTGAGTGCTGAGATTAAAGGCGTGCTCAACCACACCTGGCCTCTGCTCTGGCTTTGATTGAATGTCTATATTGCTCAGTTGAATTTTAGAATTTGCCAGTAATTTGCTTCACCCATTCTACTACAATACTTAAATATCAGGCAAACTCAACACCTAGGGTCACTTCTGCTGTTTCTCTTGGAGTGTAAGAGCTATACCTGGCATCTTAAGCTCCTATACTGAAAACATATAAAGTCAGATTTATGCAGCAAAGAACAGTGCAGATAATTAGAAAACCCAAGTGCTAGAGAGATAGCTTAGCAGTTAAGGCACATGCCTGCGAAGCCTAAGGACCCCGGTTCAATTCTCCAGGTCCCACATAAGCCAGATGCACTAGGAGATGCATGCATCTGGAGTTCGTTTGCAGTGGGTAGAGGCCCTGGCGCACCCATCCTCACTCTCCCTCTCTCTGTCTTTAATAAAATAAATTAAAAAGCCAGGTGTGGTGGTGCATGCCTTTACTCCCAGCATACAGGAGGCAGAGGTGGAAGGATCACCATGAGTTCAAGGCCACCCTGAGACTACATAGTGAATTCCAGGTCAGCCTGGGCTAGAGCGAGACCCTACCTTGAAAAACCACAAAAAAAATAAAATAAAAAAATAAAAACCAAGCATCAAATTAACTCAGGATGCAAACATCTCTATATTATAATACAAGAAACACAAAAAAAAAATCAATCCCACCAAAAATTATAAATCCATCAGAAAAGACCTCCAGTAAAACTGCTTTAGATGAAATGCTTAACAAAGATTTCAAAAAAAAAAAAATTATATCTATGTCTGAAGACATCAAAAGAATCAAAGAAGAAAACCAACTCCTGAAGGAATCCCAAGAAAACACAGGAAACCAACTTAATGATATAAGTAGGTCAATACAAAACATAAGTAAGGAAATAGAAATAATAAAAAAAATACCAGTCAGAAATACTAGAAATGAAAAACAAAGTAAATCAAATAGAAAACTCTATAGAAAGTCTCACCAGTAGAATGGACAGAATATCTAAACTAGAAGACCAAGTGGTAGATCTAATATAGGTCAGCAAAGAGAAAGACAAACTAATAGGAAGGCATGAATGGGAATTTCAAGACATTCGGGACACTATGAAGAGATCAGACATAAGAACTCAGGGTATAGGAGAAGAAATTCACTCCAAAGGCATAACAAGTATTTTCAACAAAATCATAGAAGAAAACTTCCCCCAAGTAGGGAAAGTGATGCCAGTACAGATACAGGAAGCCTATGGAAAGCCAAACAGACAATATCAGGGAAGAACCTCTCACTGTCATATTATAATTAAACTACAAAGCACACAAACCAGGGCTGGACAAATGGCTTAGCAGTTAAGGCATTTGCCTATGAAGCCAAAGGATCCTGGTTTGATTCTCCAGGATCCTCGTAAGCCAGATGCACAAGGGGCACATGCATCTGGAGTTCATTTGCAGTGCCTAAAGACCCTGACGTGCCCATTCTCTCTCTGTCTGCCTCTCTTCTCTCTCTCTATCTCTCTCTCTCTTTGCTTACAAATAAATTTTAAAAAATGAAAAAAAATTAAAAACAAAACAAAAAAAACCACACAAACCAAAGAAAATATATTGAAACTGGGCATGGTGGTACATGTCTTTAATCCCAGCACTTGGGAGGCAGAGGTAGGAGGATTGCTGTGAGTTCAAGGCCACCCTGAGACTACATAGTGAATTCCAGATCAATCTGGGCTACAGTGAGACCCTAAATCAAAAAGCCAAAAGAAGAAAAAGAAAATATATTGAAAGCAGTTAGAGAGAAAAAATCAAGTCACATATAAAGGCAAGCCCATCAGGATACCAACAGATAACTCAACACAAACTTTAAAAGCCAGAAGGGCTTGGAATGATGTATTCCAAGTTCTGAAAAAGCTTTTGTACAGCAAAAGACACTGTGAATAGAGCATCGAGTCAACCTACAGAATGGAAGAAAATTTTGCCAGCTCAGTGGTTAAGGCACTTGCCTGCAAAACCTAATGACCCAAGTTCGATTCCACAGTACCCATGTAAAGCCAGATGCATAAAGGGGCACATACATCTGCAGTTCATTTGTAGTGGCTGGAAGCCCTGGTGCACCCATTCTCATTTCAATAGAAAAAAAGAGGGGAAAAATCCGTCAGGGGATTAATATCCAGGATATACAAGGAACTCAAAAACCTAAATGAGGGCTGGACAGATGGCTTAGTGGTTAAGGCACTTGCCTGCGAAGCCTAAGGACCCATGTTTGACTCTTCGGATCCCACGTAAGCCAGACACACAAAGGTGAGGCAAGCGCAAGGTTGCACATTCCCACTAGGTGGCGCAAGCATCTGGAATTCGATTGCAGTGGCTGAGGACATGGCATGCCAATTCTGTGTGTGTGTGTGTGTGTGTGTCTCTCTCTCTCTCTCTCTAAAATAAAAACATGAAAAAATGAAAACATGTTCTACATCCTTAGCCATCATGGAAATGCAAATTAAAATTACTTTGAGTCCTATAAAGATTGCTTAGTGGTTAAGGTGCTTGCCTGCAAAGCCCAAGGACCCTGGTTCAATTCCCCAGTACCTATGTAAGCCAGATGCATAAGGTGACACATACATCTGAATTTCCTTTGCGTGGCTAGAGACCTTAGCACTCCATTTAAAAAAATTTTTTTAATTCATTTATTTATTTGAGAGAGAGAATAGGTGTGCCAGGGTCTCCAGCCACTGTAAACAAATTCCAGATGCATGCACCACCTTGTGCATCTGGCTTACATGGGTTGTGGGGAGTCAAACCTGGGTTCTTAGGCTTCGCAGGCAAGTGCCTTAACCACTAAGCCATCTCTCCAGCCCTCCATTTTTTTTCTCTCTCTCAAATAAATGAATAATAAAAAGAAGCTAAGCCAGATGTGGTGCACACACCTTTAATCCCAGCACTTGGGAAGCAAAGGTGAGAGGATCACTGTGAGTTCAAGGCCACCCTGAGAATACATAGTGAATTCCAGGTCAGCCTGGACTAGAGTGAGACCCTGTCTTGAAACACTAAAAAAAAAAAAATTTTTTTTAAAGCTTAAAAAAACTATTTTGTGATTTCATCTCACTCCTGTCAGAATGGCTATCATCATGAAAACAAATGACAATAAATGCTGGTGAGGATGTGGTAAAAGAGGAACCCTTCTACACTGTTGGTGGAAATGTAATCTGGTCCAGCCATTGTGGAAATCAGTGTGGAGGTCCCTGAGACAGCAAAAATAGATTCACCAAATGACCCAGCTGTACCACTCCTTGACATATATCCTAAGCACTCTACTCACTGCCTTAGAGACATTAGCTCATTCATGTTTACTGCCACTCTATTCATAGTAGCTAGGAAATGGAACCAGCCTAGATGTCCCTCAACTGATGAATGGACAATGAAATTGTGGTACATTCATACAATGGAGTTCTATTGAGTCATAAAGAAAAATGAAATTATGAAATTTTCAGGAATATGGATGGATCTGGAAATTATTATAAGTGAGGTAACCCAGGCCCAGAAAGCCAAACACCACATGTTCTCTCTCATATGTGGATCCTAGCTACAAATGTTTAGATTTTTATGTGAGTTGGAGTTAAAATCAAAAGCAGAGGCCAGGAAGCTAGAAAGGTGCTATAAGGGAGGGTGGAGAAGGGAAAACTTAAGGTGAGGGTATTGTATATATGTAAATAGGTGAACAGATTTCCAGGAATGCAATGGCCCAAGTGAAGTCAGGGGAAGGGACTGAGTAAAGGAAGAGTGGAAGGAGGGTTAATCAAAATTTAAGATGTTGAATCCGGGAGTGGTGTCATACACCTTTAATCCCAGCAATTGAGAGGCAGAGGTAGGAGGATTGCTATGAGTTCAAGGCCACCCTGAGACTACATATTGAATTCCAGGTCAGCCTGGACTACAGTGAGACCCTACCTCAAAAAAAAAAAAAAAAGAAGAAGAAGAAGAAGGAGGAGGAGGAGGAGGAGAAACAACATCCCAATTTCCATTCTTTTTTTTTTCAAGCAGAGAGACAGAGAGAAAGACACAGAGAGAGAGAGAGAGAGGGGGGGAGGGAGAGAATGGGCACACCAAGGCCTCCCACCACTGCAAATGAACTCCAGATGCATGTGTCACTTTGTGCATCTGGCTTTACATGGGCACAAGGGAATCAAACTCAGGTGGTCAGGCTTTACAGGCAAGTGCCTTAACCACTGAGCAATTTTCTCTAGCCCTCCATACTTTATTTATTTATTTATTTACTTAATAGAGAGAGAATGGGCATGCCAGGGCCACCAGCCACTGCAAAGAACTCCAGATGCATGCGCCCCCTTGTGCATCTGGCTTACATGGGTCCTGGAGAATCGAACCAGGATCCTTTGGTTTTACAGGCAAATGCTTTAACTGCTAAGCCATCTCTCAATCCCCCATACCTTTTTTTATTTTACTTTATTTTAGTATTTTTTAAAAATTTATTTGAGAGCATGAAAGAGGGAGACAGAGAGAGAGAATGGGTGTACCAGGGCTTCCAGCCACTGCAAACGAACTCCAGATGCATGTGCTGCTTTGTGCGTCCAGCATTACGTGGGAAATCAAATCCGGGTCATCAGGCTTTGCAGGCAAGTACCTTAACCACTGAGCCATCTCTCTAGCCCCTAATTTCCATTCTTGCTCCATGAGTCCAGAGGACATCTATCACATGTCCTATATTGAGTGAAAGTGGAACCAGGTTCTAGTCATTGACATCTGGTCAGGGAAAGAGTTGAGACCCACAGGGAAGACGTCAGGGCTCACTCAGGAATGTGGATTCTTCACCATGGCAGCAAAACCTCCCCCTTGCTGAATGGTCAAGCTGGGCTCAACATTCCTGACCGTGTGACCTTGCACAAGCCCTGCAAGTCAGTGCTCTTACTGGTCAATGAGGAAAACAATAGACCTACCTCCATGGACCCTTTTGATAGCTAGCAAGATTGAGGCTTAGGAAGCCCGTAACCAGGGCTGCCCAGAGTAGGTGCTACATGAGTACTGGTTAAACAAGAACAAGTGGCCGCAACTCTCACAGAGCCTGGGTCACAAGAAACACTTCTCTGCGTGCCTCCCTCTTCATGTCATCCTGCTGCCAGCAGAGCTTCCTGTCCCAGCCTCCAGGCCTGGGTGTACTTGATCATATCTGGGGCTGGGTACAAAGCTAGTAGTATAGTTCAAAGGCATCAGGAGAGGGTTGGAACAGTGCAATCTGATATTCTAACCAAATATATAACCCCTGCTATGCTGCTTCTGACCTCTGATGACATAATAAAGACTTGTTCAGGGCTGGAGAGATGGTTTAGCAGTTAAGGCGCTTGCCTGCAAAGCCAAAGGATCCCGGTTCAACTCTCCAGGACCCATGTAAGCCAGATGTACAAGGCGGCGCATGCATCTGGAGTTCGTGTGCAGTGGCTGGAGGCCCTGGCCCGCCCATTCTCTCTCTCTCTCTCTTCCTCTTTCCCTCTCTCAAATAAATAAATACAATATTTTAAAAAAAAGACTTTCCAGGCGTGGTGGCACATGCCTTTAATCCCAGCACTCAGGAGGCAAAGGTAGGAGGATCACTGTGAGTTTGAAGCCACCCTGAGACTACATAGTGAATTCCAGGTCAACCTGAGCCAGAGTGAGACCCCACCTTGGAAAAAGAAAGAAAGAAAGAAAGAAAGAAAGAAAGAAAGAAAGAAAGAAAGAAAGAAAGAAAGAAAGAACTTGTTCAAATAGATTCCATTCAAACCGACGAGTTTTCAGCCAATGGAAGATTCTAAGTCTTGGTAACAAGAACCACTTTCCACATTCTTCCTATTCTTTTGCATCTAGCCAGCCCTGAAACCCACCCCACAGTGCTGGCTGGTTGACAGGGAGGGGAAGATGAAGCGGGGTCTAGCTGGTGCTTGTTTCCCAACCTCTCACCTACCCCCAAGCCATGGGGAGGACTCTCTAGACTGCCATGAAGGAGCAGCAGAGACGAGGAAGTCCCTGCTCCTCATGACCTCAAACTGACTCATTTCCTTTCCATCTTGCTCCCATCTCTTGGCAGGAGAAGTGCAGTGCTCTGCTGGGCCTGCGCTGGGGGTTCTGTTGCCTCACACCTGGCACAGTCTTTTTTTTAACTGACAGTTTGAGGTCTCCCATGGTCACTCCCAGCTGCTTTGGGAGGGGCTGGTAGCAAACAGAACAGTGTCTGATGTCTCAGCTTCCTAGCCCATCACAAATCCACTCAGCTGGCCAGCCTTGCGTGGAGACCACTACAACCTACCCATTTCACAGATATCTAAAAACAATAAGGTTTGTAGGATGGAGGTCTCTCCTCAAGTCACACATCCCATGAGTGTTTCTTTCTAGGACCCTCAGGGCACGGAGACTTGAGGGCCCTGCAGTGACTCAGGTTCCTCAGCCCCTGAGGTCTTTCCACGAAAAGCTAGAGCTTCAGGGCTGGAGAGCTGGCTTAGTGGTTAAGCACTTGCCTGTGAAGCCTAGGGACCCCGGTTCAAGACTCCATTCCCCAGTACCCACATAAGCCAGATGCACATGATGGCGCATGCGTCTGGAGTTCGTTTGCAGTGGCTGGAGGCCATTCTCTCCCACTCTCTCTCATTCGCTTTCTCTCCCTTTCTCTCTCTAATAAATAAAAAAATTTTTTAAAGTGTCACATACATCTGGCATTAAAAAAAAAAGCTAGAGCTTCAGAGCCTGGCATAGAAGTCTTATCCAATCCCCTGAAGCTAACCTGGCCTCTTGTGACACTTCCTCTTTGGGGATCAGTCACAGGTGTTCTGGGCTGACAGACAGGGAGGAAGAGAAGGCTTTGTTCTAGCCATGAAAACTCAGATCTGTGTAAAGATGCCAGGGCCATGTACATAAACACCCCCCTGGACTCTTATTAGTGTTTTCATTTCTGCTTCTTTTCCTGTGGCTACTTCCTGAATTTCTTGTTTACAGATCACCCATCTAGTTTCAAGTTACATTAACACACACAAGTTTGTATCACTAACTTTTCTGAGGAGGGAGCAACAGGTGATGAAAGGGTCTCGTGTAGCTGTTCTGATCTCAGACTTGCTATGTAGTTGAGGATGACCTTGACCTCCTGATATTCTTGACTCCACCTCCCAAGTGCTGAGATTAAACAGTTGCGTACCTGTTGCAGTCCGGTTCGCATTGCTGGCAGAAAACACCTGACCAAGAGCCGCTTGTGGGGGGAAAAAGGTTTATTTTAGCTTACAGACTCGAGGGGAAGCTCCATGATGGCAGGGAAAACAATGGCATGAGAGGGGGTGGACCTCACCTCCTCACCAACATCAGGTGGACAACAGCAACAGGAGAGTGTGCCAAACACTGGCAAGGGGAAACTGGCTATAATACCCATAAGCCCACCCCCAACAATATACTGCCTCCAAGAGGCGTTAATTCCCTAATCTCTATCAGCTGGGAACCTAGCATTCAGAACACCTAAATTTATGGGAGACACTTGAATCAAACCACCACATTCTGCCCCTGGCCCCCATAAACTGATAACCATTCCATGATGTAAAATGCAATGCATTCAGTCCAACTTCAAAAGTCCCCATAGTTTTTATCAATCCCAATGATGTTCAAACATCCCCACAGTCCAAAGTCTTTTAACTGAGTCATAATACCAAAAATAAACCAAAAACCCATAATGGCACAGAATCAACATTCACATTGTAAAAGATGGCACCGGGCATCTAAGTTTATGGGGGACACCTGGATCAAATCACTACATATGGGATCTGGAGAGTCGACATGGGTCCTTAGGCTTTGTAGGCAAGTTCCTTAACTTCTAAGCCATCTCTCCAGCCCAAATTTTTTAAATGTTTTTAGAGCCTTGAATGGTGGTGTTCTAGACACTTTTCATATTATAAGAAATTATTACTCTCCCAACCAACCTTAGGGCACAGAGATGAAGTCACTTGTTCAAGGTCATATGGCTATTTGAGTCAGTATTCTATCACAGTTAACTGTGTTAACTATCACAGTGTTCATGCAAAACCCACAGCCCAAAAGTGCTCAATAAATCAGGAGTCAGGCCAATGAATAGATAGCCATTGATGTAGTGGACCAAAAAATACAAGAGACAGAGGGAGAGAGAGAGGATGGAAGACCACCAGGGCCTCTAGCCTCTGAAAATGAACTCCAGATGCATGTGCCACCTTGTGCATCTGGCTTAGTGGTACCTGGAGAATCCAACCTGGGTCCTTAGGCTTCACAGGCAAGCACCTTAACCAGTAAGCCATCTCTCCAGCCCACACACCCCCTTTTTTTCTGTTTTTGTTTTTTCTGTTGTTGTTGTTGTTTGAGTTTCACTCTAGCCCAGGCTGACCTGGAATTCACTATGTAGTCTCAGGGTGGCCTCAAACTCACAGTGATCCTCCTACCTCAGCCTACTGAGTGCTGGGATTAAAGGCATGCACCACCATACCTGGCTCCTAATTATTTTTTTTAATGGAGGAAATTTCAAGGCAGAAAACATAGTCTGTGGCATGGATTCATGGATTTCCCTTGGGTGACCTTACTCAGATTCACAATGAACGAGTATAAAATACAGACCAGAAAGATCTGAAAAACATGAAGTTTGGCATGAAAAGAAATGTCAGTTTTCAGGCAAGGAAACTGCAGCTGCCTTGACTGTAATTATTAAGAGATTACCACCATTAAAGACCAGCCAACTGCTCTGCACTGGGAAGGATGCTCTGATACAAGAACAAACCACTGAAGGCTCTATCTAATAAGAATGTGAATTCTGTATTTTATCTTATTTATTTATTTATTTATTTTCGAAAGAATGGGCGTGCCAGGGCCTCCAGCTGCTTCAAATGAACTCCAGACCCATGAGTCACTTTGGGCATCTGGCTTTATGTGGGTACTGGGGAATCAAACTCTGGCCTTTAGGGTTTGCAGGCAAGCACTTTAACCATTAAGCTGTTAAGCCGTCTCTCCAGGCCAAGAATGTGAATTCTTTTGAAATGAAAAGTCCTGAGGGAAGAATGCTGAAAGAGGTCTCTCCTCCCAAGGTCAGAATACAGAGGCTGCTAAAGCTATGTTCCATGGGCTCCAGGTTTCATTTCAATCGATAGCAGAACTTATAAAAAAAAATTTTTTTGAAGCCGGGCATGGTGGCACACGCCTTTAATCCCAGCACTCGGGAGGCAGAGGTAGGAGGATCACTGAGAGTTCGAGGCCACCCTGAGACTACATAGTTAATTCCAGGTCAGCCTGGACCAGAGTGAAACCCTACCTCGAAAAACCAAAAAAAAAAAAAAATTTTTTTTTAGTTGTTCAAGGTAGGGTCTTGCTCTTGCTCTAGTCCAGGCTGACCTGGAATTCACTATGTAGTCTCAGGGTGGTCTCAAACTCACCGCAATTCTCCTACCTCTGCCTCCCAAGTGCTGGGATTAAAGGCATGCACCACCATGCCCAGCCTTAAAAAAAAAAAAAAGCAAAAAAAAAAAAACTTTTTAAAATTAAATTTATTTACTTGAGAGAGAGAAAGATGCAGAGATAGATAGATAATGGGTGTACCAGGGCCTCTAGCCACTGCAAACAAACTCTAGACGCATGTGCCACTTTGTGCAACTGGCTTACATGGGTCCTGGAGAATTGAACCTAGGTCCTCAGGCTTCACAGGCAAGCGATTTAACTGCTAAACCATCTCTCCAGTCCTAAAAAAAAAATTTATTGAGACCTTTAGTATATTAATATATACTACTTTGATCACATTTCCATCCCATTACCCTCTTTTATTCTTCCTCATCCACCCCATCCCACTGGGAACCCTCCTCTTTCCAAGTTGTCTTTTCGTATTTTGTCCTTTGTTGTCCTCCATTCTCCATGTCAATATGCTGATGAGCTCAGACTTTGCAGGTCTTACTGTAACGGGGTGCTAAGGGTCCAGGAAAATCCGTGCACCCCAAACCTAGGTTCATTTCTAATTTTAGTCAAAGAATTGAATAAAAAAGAAAACTGAGAAGGATAATTATTAAATTATTATATTTTTTGAGGGAAGTAGAGCCAAGGAAAGATGCCCATGTGGCTACAGAGCCCACATGGAGGGCCTGAAAAAAAGCATGGAAAGAAAGAGAAAAGAAAGTTCAAGGAGCTCCTGCCATGTGGGGAGCTGGAGGGGATAAAGAACCCATGTGGAGAGTAAGGGCTGGGGGCCCTCCTGGCTGGGCCTGGACTAGGGCCTAGGCCAAGACAGCCCAGGTCCAGCTAAGGGAAAAACTCACCCACAGCTGGAAGTTCCCAAGTGATCAGAGAGAGTGAGAGAGCCAGCCCTTTTGTCTTTTGGCTCAGGTGAACCAGAGGGCCAGCTGGTTGGTTAGAGCTAGGGGCTGTCTCAGGAAGAGATTAACTTGAAGAGCCAACCTGACTCCATTTTAACCTCGAGAGCCATTTTGATATGACTAAGTGAAGTTTCTGTTTCTCTGAGTTTCTATGTCTGAGCTGGGGCCACAAATTGTTATCTGGTTACTGTTCCCAGGATTGTGTATTCATAACGTAGTTTAACCATAACAGCTGGGCTGCTTCTGTCACCACGCTTGCCTCCGAAAACCCCTTACCCTGTGATTTCTATGGTTTTGCCCTATAAAAAGAGCCTGAGCAGGCGTGTTGGCGCACGCCTTTAATCCCAGCACTCAGGAGGCAGAGATAGGAGGATTGCCATGAGTTTGAGGCTACCCTGAGACTATATAATGAATTCTAGGTCAGCCTGGGCTAGAGTAAGACCCTACATCAAAAAAAAAAAAAAAAAGAATATAAGTTAGTCACTTTTCCTCGAAGGAAAAAAGAAAGAAAGAAAGAAAGAAAGAAAGAAAGAAAGAAAGAAAGAAAGAAAGAAAGAAAGGGAGCCTGAGGATCTGACTCAGGGTTGCTCTGTACACCCCCGCTTTAGGGAGGCAGCCACCAGACCAGCTCTATTGCACACAATTAAAAGCTTGCTTCAATTTGGCCAGAATTTGTGGTCAGTGGTCTTTATTCTCATGAATTCTGGGTTAACAAACTCTGGCACCAAGTTCTAGGGCTTGAACTTGACCAACCACAATGTTTAAATCCTATGAAAGACCTCCCTCCCAGGAGGAATTCTGATTGTTTCTAGAAAAACAGGTCTCTAGGGAACAAGGATAAGAAGTCAGCCTGCGCTTTTCACCTTCAGGGGTCCAATCACCCTAACTCTACCCCCTGTCATTATGGGGGTAACAATAACCACTGTGAAGTCATGAATTTACTAGTCAATGCCCCAAAGTACCACCTAAAAACTGTAGTTTTTCAAAGAAGGGCCCACTCTAGCCCAGGCTGACCCACAATTCACTATGTAGTCTCAGGCTGGCTTCAAACTCACAGCTGTTGACCCTCCCAAATACTGGGATTAAAGGCATGTGCCACTACGCCTGGCAGAGAGAGAGAATGGGCGCGCCGAAGCCTCCAGGCACATGTGCCACTTTGTGCATCTGGCTTTACGTGGGTACTGGGAAATTGAACAAGGGTGATTGGGCTCTATATGCAAGCCCCTTAATTACTGAGCCACCTCTCTAGCCCGCTTTTCGGGTTTTTGTTTGTTTGTTTGTTTGTTTTGTTTTTCAAGGTAGGGTCTCATTCTAGCCCAGGCTGACCTAGAATTCACTATGTAGTCTCAGGTTAGCCTCAAACTCCCAGCAATCCTTCTACCTCTGCCTCCCAAGTGCCGCGATTAGCAGCATGTGCCACCATGCCCAGCCACGGTTTTGTTTTTCAACAGTGCTAGGGATAGAACCCATGGTTTTTGCAGATGTTAAGCAAGCTTTCTATCACTGAACTACATGCTTTCTCATTTTTGAGTTAGAATCTTACTAAATTGCCCAGGCTGGCCTTAAGTTTCTTCATATGAAATAAAAAACATGGAGTCATTCAGGAAAATGAATAGCTTTAAATATGAACACAGAAATCACAGAAAGTAAAATACAAGTGACTAGGGCTGGATAGATGGCTTAGCAGTTAAGGCATTTGCCTACAAAGCCAATGACCCAGGTTCAATTCCCCAGGACCCTCGTAAGCCAGATGCACAAGGGGGTACATGCATCTGTAATTCATTTGTAGTGGCTGGTGGCCCTGGCACAGCCATTCTCTCTCTTTCTCTCTCTCTCTCTCTCAAATAAATGAATAAATAAAATGTATTTAAAATACAAGTGACTATGCCAGGCGTGTTGGCATACCCCTTTAATCCCAGCACTCGGGAGGCAGAGGTAGGAGGATCGCTGTGAGTTCGAGGCCACCCCTGAGAATACAGAGTGAATTCCAAATCAGCCTGGGCTAGAGTGAGACCCTACCTCAAAAAAAAAAAAAAAAAAAGAAAGAAAGAAAGAAAGAAAGAAAGAAAGAAAGGAAAAGAAAAAAGAATACAAGTGACTAAAGTACACGAAAAGATTTTCCTTTATTTTCACAAGATAAATACAAATGAAAACTATAGTATGGAGTCTGAGGAGATAGCTCAGTGTGTAAGCACTTGCTGTGCAAGCAAGAAGAACTGAGTTCAGATCCCCAGCACCCATATGCTGGTGTGGTAGCACATGCTGGGAAACCCAATGCTGGGTCGGTGGAAACAGGCTTGCTGGCTAGTTTGTCTAACTGAATCAGTGAGCTCTGGGATCAGTGAGAGACCATCTTTCCAAAAAAAAGTAACTGGGCATGGTAGCGCACGCCTTTAATCTCACTCAGCACTGGGGAGGCAAAAGTAGGAGGATTACTGTGAGTTCAAGGCCAGCTTCTGAGACTACATAGTGAATTCCAGGTCATCTTGGATTAAAATGAGACCCCTTACTTCAAAAAATCAAAAAAAAAATTAATAATAAGTAAGAGCCAGCATGGTAACACACGCCTTTAATCCCAGCACTTGGAAGGCTGAGGTAGGAGGAACATTGTAAGTTTGAGGCCAGTCTTGAACTACAGAGTGAGTTCCAGGTCAGCCTGGAATAGAGTGAGACCCCACCCTAAAAAAAAAAAAGATGGAGGGGCTGGAGAGATGGCTTAGCAGTTTAAGGCGCTTGCCTTTGAAGCCTAAGGACCCAGGTTTGATTCTCCAGGTCCCACATAAGCCAGATGCACATGGTGGTGAATGCATCTGGAGTTCGTTTGCAGTGGCTAGAGGCCCTGGTGCGCCCTTCCTCTTTCTCTCTCTCTCTCTAATAAATAAATAAATAAAAATAATTTTTTTAAATGATGGACAGCCACAAAGATGCTCATCATTGACCCTCTGGCCTCTACACCCATGCATACATCCCTGCATGCACAATCACATCACATGTGTGCACTTGCACATTCAAACATGCATACACACACCACACAGAAAGATACAGTATGTCTCCAGCGTTTACTTGATAACTTGGCAAAAGATGAGAGAATCAAATAACATGAACTGGTAAGGATGTGGGGAAACAGACACTGGGGCCATTGCTTGTGGTCATGACAACAGGTCTCCTCCCTCAAAGGGGAATTTGGCAATATCTACCAAAATCACACATGCAACATTCAGTTTGACAAAGGACTCCACTTCTTGAGATTCACTACACAGAACTACTCCCACGTGTGTCAAATAACTCATTATGAAATTACTCATTGCACACTTCTTTCTCTTAAAAAAAAAAAACCTATTGGTAATATCAAAATGTTCATCAACAGAGACCCCACATGGGATTCACAGCAGGACCTTTTCTCAAAAACACTGAGCAAGCCTGGCGTGGTTGCACACGCCTTTAATGCCAGCACTCAGGAGGCAGAGGTAGGAGGATTGCTGTGAGTTTGAGGCCAGCCTGAGACTACATAGTGAATTCCAAGTCAGCCTGAGCCAGAGCGAGACCCTACCTTGAAAAACAAAAAATAAAGAAATAAAAATAAATAAATAAATAAAAGAACACTGAGCAACACTCGGGTAATGATACTAAGCACGATGGAATAGTTCATCTTTATCCACAGGTTACATTCTAATACCTCCAGTGGTATAGACAGTACAGCCCTATAGAACTGTGATGTTAGGGCCTAATCCACAGGAGGTCATGGCCCTACTAGGGAAGCTACTATTGCTGTTTAGCTAAATAGGTATGTTGTGCCCATGAGACTGCTCTCTAAATATTGATGTTTATGCCCATAGATGAGTGCTGCTCTCACTTTTGGTCAGAGAAGTTTCTTTGTGCAATTGGTAGTGACTACTGGAGAGACTCAAAATTGGTCAAAGGGAAGCCGGACGTGGTAGTCCACATCCAGCAGTCGAGAGGCAGAGGTAGGAGGATTGCTGAGAGTTCAAGGCCATCCTGAGTCTACATAATGAATACCAGGCCAGCCTGGGTTATAGTGAGACCCTACCTCAAAAAAAAAAAAAAAAAAAAGGAGGGGGGCTGGAGAGCTGGCTCAGTGGTTAAAGGCACTTGCTTGCAAAGTCTAACAGCCTGGGGTTCAAGTTTCCTGTACCCATGCAAGGCCGAATGCACAAATTGGCACATTTATCTGTAGTCTGCTTGCAGTGGCAAGAGGTCCTGGCAAGCCCATGCTCTCTTTGCTCAAAAATGAATTTAAAGCTGGGCGTGGTGGTGCACGCCTTTATTCCTAGCACTGGGGAGGTAGAAGTAGGAGGATAAACATGAATTTGAGGCCACCCTGAGACTACATAGTGAATTCCAGGTCAGTCTGGGCTAGAGCAAGACCCTACCTCAAAAAAAAAAAAAAAAAGAATTTAAAAATTAAAAGACATAATCAAAATGAAAGGCAACCTATAGGACAGGAGAAAATAATTGCAAACTCACACATCTGATATGGGGTTAAGGTCCAGAAATATTAGTAACTTCTATAACTCAACAACAAAAAACCCAACCCAATTTTATTATTTTTACTTTTTACTTTTTATTTATTTATTTGCAAGGAGAGAGAGGGAGAGAGAGAGAAAGAAAGAATAGGCATGCCAGGGTCTCTAGCCGCTGCAAACAAACTCCAAACATACATGCCACTTTGTCCATCTGGCTCTATGTGGGTGCTGAGGAATCGAACCCGAGTCCTTAGGCTTTGGAGGCAAGCACCTTAATCACTGAGTCATCTCCCCATCCCCCAATCCAATTCTAAAAACAGGCAAAGGAGGGACAGGAGAGATAGCCCAGCACAGTTTCAGGTGCTTGCTTGCAAAGCCTGATGGCCCAGGTTCTATTCTCCAGTACCCACGTAAAGCCAGATACACAAAGCAATGCAAGCATATAAGTCCATTTTCAGGGGCAAGAGACCTGATGTGCCCATGCCCTGTACCCCCCTTTCTCTCTCTGCTTGCAGATAAATAAATAATAAAAATATAGGGCTAGAGAGATGGCTCAGGGGTTAAGGCACTTGCCTGCAATGCCTAACAAGCTGGGTTTGATTCCCCAGTACCCATGTAAAGCCAGATGCACAAAGTGATACATGCATTTAGAGTTCATTTTCAGTGGCTAGAGACCCTGGCACACCCATTCTATTCCCCCATGTCTCTCCCCTGTCTCTCTCTCCTTGCAAATAAATAATAATAAAAAAACACTTTTTAAAATATAAAGCAGTGCCGGGCGTGGTGACACACACCTTTATCCCAGCACTTGGGAGGCAGAGGTAGGAGGTCTCTTGCCCCTGAAGGTCTCTGGCCTGTGAAGCCTACTGACCCAGATGTACATGGTGTCACATGCATCTGGAGTTCATCTGCAGTGGCTAGGGACCCTGGTGCACCACCCATGCATTCTCTCTCTTTCTCAAATAAATAAATATAATTTTTTAGCCAGGCATGGTGGCGCACGCCTTTAATCCCAGCACTCGGGAGGCAGAGGTAGGAGGATCACCATGAGTTCAAGGCCACCCTGAGACTACATAGTGAATTCCAGGTCAGCCTGGGCTAGAGTGAGACCCTACCTTGAAAAACCAAAACAAGCTGGGTGTGATGGTGCATACCTTTAATCCCAGCACTCAGGAGGCAGAGGTAGGAGGATGGCCATGAGTTCGAGGTCACCCTGTTACTACATAATGAATTTCAGGTCAGAGTGAGACCCTACCTCGAAATACCAATAATAATAATAATAATAATTTTTTTAAGTGAGCACATAGGGTCCTTTGTGGAAGAAGTGGTAGAAAGAATGTAAGAGTCTCCACATACTTGGGCTGCAAGGTCACTGAGAAATCCTGATGGTGTTGAGCTGAAAGCCTCCTCCATGTGGACCAGCTGACAGAAAGCTGGAAAAAGCTACACTTCATGAAGTTCTATCTCTCTCTCAAATAAATAAATAAATAAAATATTATTTTCCCCTAAAAAGTAATCTAACTGGGCATGGTGGCACATGCCTTTAATCCCAGCACTTGGAAGGCAGAGGTAGGAGGATTGCTATGAGTTCAAGGCCACTCTGAAACTACGTAGTGAATTCTAAGTCAGCCACAAAAAAAAAAAATTAATTTAGTGGGCTGGAGAGATGCCTCAGTGGTTACAGCACTTGCCTGCAAGGCCTAAAGACCAGGGTTTGATTTCCCCAGTATGTACAAAGTGACCCATGCATCTGGAGTTCATTTGCAGTGGCAGGAGGCCCTGGTGGGTCCTTTCTTTCTTTCTTTCTCTCTCTCTCTCTCTCTCTCTCTCTCTCTCTCTCTCAAATAAATATAATTTTTTTAAGCTGGGCACTCTGGAGGCAAAGGTAGAGAGGTAGGAGAATCACTGTGAGTTTGAGGCCACCCTGAGACTACAGAGTGAATTCCAGGTCAACCTGGGCTAGAGTGAACTACAGTTTCAGGGTGGCCTCGAGCTCACAGCGATCCTTCAACCTCTGCCTCCCAAGTGCTGGGATTAAAGGCATGCACCACCACGCCTGGCTCAAATAAATAATTTTTAAATTTTATTTATTTATTTGAGGAGGGGGGAGAGGTAGATAGAGAGAGAGAATGGACACGCCAGGGCCTCTAGCCCCCACAAACGAACTCCAGATGCATGCGACCCCTTGTGCATTTGGCTTACGTGGGTCCTAGGGAATCGAACCAGGGTTCTTAGGCTTCACAGGCAAATGCCTTAACCACTAAGTCATTTCCCCAGCCCTCAAATAAATAATTTTTAAAAAATTTTTATTTACTTATTAGAGACAGAGGGAAAGAGAAGGGGCACATCAGGGCCTCCACCCATTGCAAACAAATGCCAGAGGCATGTGTCACCATTTGCATCTGGATTATGTGGGTACTGGGTAATCAGACCTAGGCCCTTAGTCTTTGGAGGCAAGCACTTAACCACTAAACCATCTCTCCAGCCCCAATAAAAAATTTTTTTTTATTAAGCCGGGCATGGTGGCACACGCCTTTAATCCCAGCACTTGGGAGGCAGAGGTAAGAGGATCACCGTGAGTTCAAGGCCACTCTGAGATTACATAGTGAATTCCAGGTCAGCCTGAGCTAGAGCGAGACCCTACCTCGAAAAACCAAAAAAAAGAAAAAATTATTATTTTATTTTTGTTGTTTTTGAGGTGGGGTCTCGCTCTAGCGCAGGCTTACCTCGAATTCACTATTAAGTCTCAGGCTGGCCTCAAACTCACAGTGATCCTCCTACCTCTGCCTCCCAAGTACTGGGATTAGTGGCCTGTGCCACCATGCTCAGCCTAAAATTTTTTGTTGTTGTTGTTGTTTTGTTTTTCTGGTTTTTCGAAGTAAGATCTCATTCTAGCTCAGGCTGACCTGGAATTCACTATGTAGTCTCAGGGTGGCCTCAAACTCACAGCAATCCTCCTACCTCTGCCACCCGAGTGCTGGGATTAAAGGTGTAAACTGCCACGCCTGGCTTAAAAATATTTTTTAAAAGACCGGTTCTTCCAGGTAAGATAGAAGCATGGTAGCCACACCAAAGCAGCCTGGGGCAGGTTGGGGTGGGGGGAGGGAGAGGAATACACAGAAAAACAGCAAAATACACTCTTCTACCAAAAAGTGCAGATGTACAAGGAATTATCAACCGCAGCAGGGAAGCAGGAGAGACTCAGAGCTTTTAGTAAGCAGGCAACCAGTCAGAATCCTGCTGCAGCACCAGCGACCCCAGTCTGTGTGCCCACCTGGGCTGGTGCACAACCTCAAAAGCAGAAATCAGGTGGAGGGATTTTTCCACTCATACCAGCCTCCTCACAAAGTCAAGAAACCTGAAGGGGAAGACAGCAGGGACCAGCTGAGCAGCTGCTGAAGGAGAATACAAACAGGACCAGCCAAGCAGCTCCAGTACAACTCCCGGCACCCTGCAAATATCCCATCCCCCAACCACCTGTGCCACAAACCACCAGCGAACTCGCTTACCTCCCAGCCACGCAGCTTCCCGCACAGCTGATCAGAACACCAGATCAGTGACCCAAGCAGCACAACAGAGAGGGACTTAGGTGGGTACTCAGCATAGGTGAGACTGGGAGCCCCAAAAGGTAACAGGGCCTGATTGCACAAATCCAGGTACATAGGCCTACACTGGAAGTGCTAATCTTACCTTCCATGTCAGGGCAGGTTATGTGTTAGATTTGATTGATGTATTATTCATGGTTGGCTTTACCATTCTCAAGGAAGCTGTACTTTGGTGTTGACTATTGTTGCCTTTGATGTTTCCTGATTTATAGGGCCTTTGTCCTTTTCTTCTGTCATTATTGGGGATAAGGTCTCACTTGGGCCCAGGCTGACCTGGAACCCATTTCAGACCAGAAATCACAGCCTCCTTGTTGAGAGGATTAAGGGTGTGGGACAACACACCTCTGTAGAGACTTTGACCTTATTAGATTACCTGTTTGTTTTAATCTCCACTCTTGCATAAATACTCAGTGCTGGTTTTGATTGAACATGTATATTGCTCAGTTGAATTTTAGAATTTGCCAGTAATTTGCTCTATCCAGCCTACTAGAATACTTGAATAGCAGGCAACCTCAACACCTAGGGTCACTTCTGCTGTTACTTTGGAAGTCATATAAGAGCCACACCTGGTACCTTAAGCTCCTACCCTGAAGATATATAACATCAGATTTACATGTCTAAGAATATAGCAGATAATTAGAAAATCCAAGCATCACATTAACTCAAGATGCAAAAATCTCTACATTATAATACAAGAAACACAAAAAATCAAGACAATACAATTCCACCAAAAATTATAAATCCATCAGAAATTACCCCCAGTGAGACTGGTTTATATGAAATGCCTGAAAACCATTCCAAAAAATGATTATATGCATGTTCAAAGAAATCAAAGAAGAAAACAAACTCCCAAAGGAGCACCAACTTAATGAAATAAAGATGTCAATACAAGACATGAATAAGGAAATAGAAATAATGAAAAAATACCAATCAGGGCTGGAGAGATGGCTTAGCAGTTAAGGCGCCTGCCTCCTAGGCCTAAGAACACTGGTTCCAATCTCCAGCGGTTCCAATCTCCAGGTCCCACGGTTAGCCAGATGCAAAGTGATGCAAGGGCACAATGCCGCACTTGACCACAAGGGGGCACACGCATCTGGATTTAGTTCGCAGCAGCTAAGAGGCTGCTGGTGCACCCATCTCCATCTGTCTTCCTCTCCCTCTCTCTCTGTCTCTCTCCAAAAAAAAAAAAAAAAATACCAATCAGAAATGCAAAACGGAGTAAGTTAAATAGAAAACTCTGTAGAGTGCTGGAGGGATTGCTTAGTGGTTAAGATGCTTGCCTGCAAAGCCAAAGGACCCAGGTTTGATTCTTCAGGACCCACGTAAGCCAGATGCACATGCATCTGGAGTTCATTTGTGCACCTATTCTCTCTCTCTCTCAATCCCTCTTCCTCTCTCTCAAGTAAATAAATTAATTAAAATTAAATATTAGAAAAAATAAAACTCTATAGAAAGTTTCCCTACTAGCTGGGCATGGTGGTGCACGCCTTTAATTCCAGCACTTGGGAGGCAGAGGTAGGAGGATCACCAAGAGTTCGAGGCCACCCTGAGACTACATAGTGAATTCCAGGTCAGCTTGAGCTACAGTGAGACATTACCTTGGAAAAAAAAAAAAAAAGGCTCACCAGGAGAGGACAGAATATCTAAACTAAAAGATACAGTGGCAAATCTAATATAGTCCAACAGAGATGCCAATATAGATACAGGAAGCCTCTAGAATACCAAATAGACAAATGTGGAAAAAGAGGAATCCTACACTGTTGGTGGGAATGTAAACTGGTCCAGCCATTGTGGAAATCAGTGTGGAGGTTCCTGAGATAGCTAAAAATAGATTCACCAAATGACCCAGCTGTACCACTCCTAGGCATGTATCCTAAGGACTTGTCTTACTACCTTAGAGATACTTGCTCATCCATGTTTATTTATGATCTATTCACAATAGCTAGAAAACAGAACCAGCCTAGATGTCCCTCAACTCATGAATGGATAATGAAGATGTGGTACATTTATACAATGGAAATTCTATTCAATGGTAAAATAAAATGAAATTATGAAATTTGCAGGGAAATGGATGGATCTGGAAAGGATTATACTTAGTGAGGTAACCTAAGCCCAGAAAGCCAAATACTGCTCATTCTCTCTCATATGTGGATCCTAGCTACAAATGATTGGACTTCTATGTGATTTGGAGTAAAAACCAGTAGCAGAGGCCAGGCAGCTAGAAAGGGGCTATAAGGGAGGGAGGAGAGGGGAGGACTTAAGGAGATGGTACTGTATATATGTAAGTAGATGAACAGATTACTGGGGATGGAAAAGCCTAAGTGAGGTCCGGAGAAGAGATTGAATAAAGGAAAGGTGAGGGGAGAAATAATCAAAATTTAAGAGGGAAGCTGGGCGTGGTGGTGCACGCCTGTAATCCCAGCACTCGGGAGGCAGAGGTAGGAGGATTGCCATGAGTTCAAGGCCACCCTGAGACTACATAGTTAATTCCAGGTCAGCCTGGGCCAGAGTGAGACCCTACCTCAAAAAAAAAAATTTTTAAGAGGGTTATGAATAAGCTGTGTGGAAACCTATTTTTTTTGGACAATAGCACACCCAGAAGCCATATATTGTTATTAGAAAAATTTCAGTGCCAGGGATGGGATACCTTCCAGTGAGTTGGCCAGGGAGGTCACTGATGCCCCCAAAACATTACAAACCATTGCCAAGGCTCTTGGTTTCCCACCAGGAATAGATGGTAAGACCCTATGGCTGAAGACTTCACATGTTTGGGGCTACAAAGTCACTGAGAAATAAAGCTGGGGCTAAGCTGAAAACCTACTCCCTATAAACCAGCTGACAGAAGGCTGGAAAAAGTAACACTGCATACAGCCCTATGGGAGAGAGAAGTCATCAGTGGAGATAAACAACAGTGGACACGGCAAGCCTTAAATTTGGCCAGCCAGGCCAAATGAGCCAGTGGGTGCAATAGTGGCATGTCTGTTATGGGGCAAACCAACCACTCACTAATTGGACTGGAGGGCTGCTCCATGAGAGGGAATACATGCCTGGTACTGAAAACCTAGTCAGAAGCCTATGACAGGGGACGTGTGTAACACCTGCTGGTATCTAGCTAAATGCATATATTATGCTCACCAAACTGCCTATATATTAATGCTACTCTCACTTTTGGTTGGAGAAGTTTCCTTTTTCAAATGGTGGTGGTTTCTGGAATTACTCAAAAGTCACCATAGTATTGAGAAGTGACATAGGAGCTCAGTTCAGCACTGAAACATTTCTACACACCTTCCAAGGTTCAGGATCCATTGCAGAAAAGGTGGTGGAAAAAAATGTAAGAGGGTAGTATTGCTTACGATGCACTCTCCCAGACACAAATTAGCCTCAATATCCATGACCTCACAGGGTGTGGTACTACCTACACAAGACCCTCATTATAGGAGGAAAAGATGATGACATCAAAATAAAAGAGAGACTAATTGAGAGGGGGAGGGGATATGATGGACAGTGGATTTGTAAAGGGGAAAGTGGGATGGGGATGGAAATATCATGGTTTATTGTCTATAATTATGGAAGTTGTTTTAAAAAAAGTTTTAAGCTGGGTGTGATGGCTCACGCCTTTAATCCCAGCACTTGGGAGGCAGAGGTAGGAGGATCGCAATGAGTTCAAGGTCACTCTGATTCTACATAGTGAATTTTAGGTCATCCTGGAGTAGAGCGAAACACTACCTCAAAAAGGAAGAAAGAAAGAGAGAAAGAAAGAAAGAAAGAAAGAAAGAAAGAAAGAAAGAAAGAAAGAAAGAAGGGAAGAAAGAAAAGTTTTTAAAAACCCAAAAAATTTCAAGGTGGTGTGGCATATGACTTTAATCACACACTCGGGAGGCAGAGGTAGGAGGAGCATTGTGAGTTAGAGGACACTCTGAGACTACATAGTGAAGTCCAGGTCAGCCTGTACTAGAATAAGACACTACCTCAAAAAAAAAAAAAAAAAAAAAAAAAAGAAAAGAAAAGAAACCTGCTGGGTATGGTGGCATACACCATTAATCCCAGCATTTGGCAGGCAGAGGTAGGAGGATCACTGAGTTACTGGCCAGCCTGAGACTACATAGTGAATTCCAGGTCAGCCTGGGCTAGAGTGAGCCCTAACCTCTGAGAACCAAAAATAACTTCCAGATAAGATGGCAGCATACTAGCCACACAAAGCAGCCTAGGGAGGGAAATAAACAGAAACACAGCAAAATACACTCTTCTACTGAAAAGTGAAGGTGTATAAGTTGTTATTAAACACAGCAGAGAAACAGGAGAGACCAAGATCTTCCAGAAAGGAGGAAACCAGCCAGAATCCCACTGATGCGCCCGCAGTCCCGATCTGTGAGCCTGCCAGGTGGGCCACAGAGTGTCAGGAACAGAACTGGGTGAGGGGACTTTTCCACTCACATCAGCCTCCTCGCAAAGGCAAGAAACCTAAAGAAGTCAGCAGAGACCAACTGAGCAGCTGCTGAAGGAGATAAAAAAGGCACCAGCCAAGCAGTTCCAGTATAACTCCAGGCACTCTGCAAAGTCTCTCAACCCCCAACCATCAGGGCTGTGAACATCCAGAGAACTCATTCACCCCCAGCCGTCCGGCACCGAGAGGGATCAAGGTGGGCACTCAGCATTGGTGACATTGAAGCCATCCCAAATGGTAACAGGGCCTACTTATACAAAGCCAGATACATAGGCCTGCACTGGACGTGCTAATCTCTCTCCATGTCAGGAAAGGTTATGTATTACATTTGAATGATATATTCTTGGTTGGCTTTGCCCTTCTCAAATAAGCTGTTTTTTGGTGTTGACTATTGCCTTTGTCTATTTCTTAAGTTACTATTGGAGGCAGGAACTGACTGGCCCCAGGCTGACTTGGAACCAGTTTCAGATTATAAATTGCAACCTCCTAGTTGACAGGATTAAGGGTGTGGAGCAACACACACCCTTGGGGACTTTGGCTTTACTAGATTATCTGTTTGGTTTAATCCCCACATTTGTATAAATACTCTGTGTTGGTTTTGATTGAATGTCTATATTGTTTAGTTGAATTTTAGAATTTGCCAGTAATTTGCTTCACCCATTCTACTACAGTACTTAAATAGCAGGCACATTCAACACCTAGGATCACTTCTGCTGTTTCTCTTGGAGTATAAAAGCTACACCTGGCACCTTAAACTCCTACAGTGAAGATAAAGTAAGATTTATACGGTTAAGAACAGTGCAGATCATTAGAAAATCCAAGCATCAAATTAACTCAAGATGCAAAAATCTCTACATTATAATACAACAAACACAAAAATCAAGACAATACAATCCCACCAAAAATTACAAATCCATCAGAAATGACCTCCAGTGAGACTTCTTTAGATGAAATGCCTGACAAAGATTTTTTTAAAAATGATTATATCTATGTCTGAAGACATCAAAGGAATCAAAGAAGAAAACCAACTCCTGAAGGAATCCCAAGAAAACACAGGAAACCAACTTGATGAAATAGGTAGGTCAATACAAAACATGAGTAAGGAAATAGAAATTAAAATTAATAATCAGAAATAATTAGATATGAAAAACAGAGTAAGTCAAATTGAAAACTCTGTAGAAAGTGCAACCAATAGAATGGATTAAGGGAGGCCGGGCGTGGTGGCGCACGCCTTTAATCCCCATACTTGGGAGGCAGAGGTAGGAGGATCGCTGTGAATTCAAGGCCACCCTGAGACTACATAGTTAATTCCAGGTCAGCCTGGGCCAGAGTGAGACCCTACCTTGAAAAACCAAAAAAAAAAAAAAAAAAGAAGAAGAATGGATCAAGGAGAGGACAGAATATCTAAACTAGAAGACCAGGTGGCAGATCTAACACAGTCCAACAAAGAAAAGGACAAATTAATAGCAAGGCATGAATGGGAATTTCAAGACATTCAGAACACTATAAAGAGATCAAACATAAGAATTCAGGGAAGCTGGGCATGGCCATACACACCTTTAATCTCAGCACTCAGGAGGCAGAGGTAGGAGGATCACCAAGAGTTCGAGATCACTCTGAGAATACATAGTGAATTCCAGGTTAGTCTGGACTAGAGTGAGACCCTATGTTGAAAAACCAAAATAAATAAATAATTCAAGGAGTAGTAGAAGGAGAAGAAATTCACTCCAAAGGCAACAAAATCATAGAAGAAAACTTCCCCCAAGTAAGAAAAGTGATACCAATATAGATACAGAAAGCCTTAGAACGCCAAACAGACAAAAATCAAGAAAGAACCTCTCTCATCATGTTATAATTAAACTAAAATCACACACAAAGCAAAAAATATATATTGAAAGCAGTTACAGAGAAAAATCAAGTCACATACAAAGCAAGCCTGTCAGGATCACAGCAGATTACTCAACACAAACTTTCAAAGCCAGAAGGGGGGCAGGAGAGATGGCTTAATGGTTAAGGCGCTTGCCTGCAAAGGACCTCAGTTCGATTCCCCAGGACCCACATTAGCCAGATGCATAAGGGGGTGCATGTGTCTGGAGTTCGTTTGCAGTGGCTGGAGGCCCTGGTGCATCCATCCTCTCCCCCCCCCCACATCAAATAAGTAAATAAATAAAAAGAGGGGCTTGGAATGATGTATTCCAAGTTCTGAAAGATAACAACTGTCAACCAAGATTACTTTATCCTGTGTAACAGACAGCTTCAGGTTCACTGAGATGAACTTCCAGACCAGGCATAGCTATGGAGGAAGGGATTTATTGAAGCTTACAGATCCAAGGGAAGTTCCATAATGGCAGAAGACGCTGGCCTGCTCTCACAGGACCAGGCAAGAGAGAGAGAAAGCCAATATCCAAAAGCCACACAGCACAACACACCTCAGGAACTCCAGTTAGGAACACTTTGCATATCTTTAGATTGAAATCTTAAACCCAAAAAAGCCAGGCGTCGTGGCACACACCTTTAATCCCAGCACTTGGGGGGCAGAGGTAGGAGGATAGCAGTGAGTTTGAGGCTAGCCAGAAACTACATAGTTAAACCCTTAAGATCCTCCCAGTGACACTGCCTCCAGCCAGGTGGATGCAGATACAAACTACAAACTAATAAAACACTGAATATATTGGGGGCCATCTATTCAAACTACCACATCCTGCAAAGCTATCCGGGATTCCACAACAAAAGCAGGCTAAAGGAATAGATGAAGACCAAACCAGGTCTACAGAAAATACTTGAAAATATCCTCTGCTGAAGAGAAAGAAAAGCATACACATAAGGAACCTGGAAAAAATAAGCCAACAGTGGACACTGCAAGCCTTACATTTGGCCAGCCAGGCCAAATGAGGTTACTGAGAAATCCTGCTGGTGCAGAGCTGAAAACATCCTCCATGTAGACCAGCTGATAGAAAACTGGAAAAAGCTATGCCGCATGCAGTTCAATAGAAGAGAGAGAAATCACCAGTGGAGATACTCAACAGTGGACACTGCGAGCAAATGAGGCAACGGGTGCAATAGTGGCATGTCTGTTATGGGGGAAACCATCTGCTCTCTAATTGGACTGGAGGCCCGCTCCACAGGAAGGAATATATGCCTGATACTGAAAACCTACGACAGAGGTAGTCATGAGCCCTAGGGGTGTAATGTCTGCTGCTGTCTGGTTAAATGTATATGCTATGCTCACCAAACTGCCCAGTAAGCACTTCTCTTAATGTTCATACCCATATATTAATGCTACTCTCACTTTTGGTTAGAGAAGCTTCTCTTTTCAGATGGTGGCGACCTTGGAATGACTCAGAAGGCACCATAGTGCTGAGAAGAGACAGGGGTGCTCAGCACTGAAATATCTTTAACATACCTTCTCAGGCTAAGGGTCCATTGTGGAAGAAGTGGCAGAAAGAATGTAAGAGCCAAAGGAAGGGTAGGATTCCTTACCTCCTCCAGACTACATAGTGAATTCCAGGTCAACCTGGGCTGCAGCGGGACCCTACTTCAGAAAAAAAAAAAATTAAAAAGAGCTGGGCATTGTGGCACACGCCTTTAATCCCAGCACTCAGGAGGCAGAGATAGGAGGATTTCTGTGAGTTTGAGGCCAGCCTGAGACTACAGAGTGAATTCCAGGTCAGACTGGGCTAGAGTGAGACCCTACCTCAAAAAACGAAAAAGTAAAAATAAAAAAGAGGGCTGTAGAGATGGCTCACCGGTTAAGGTGCTTGCATGCAAAACCTAGTGACACAGGTTTGACTCCCCAGTACCCACATAAAGCCAGATGCACAAAGTGGTGCATGCATCTGGAGTTCATTTGCAACGGCGAGAGGCCCTGTCGCGCCCATACTCTGTGTTCCTCTCTCTCTGTCTGTATTTCTCTGCTTGAAAATACATAAATGAATTATATATATATACGTTTTGATATAGGGTCTCACTCTAGCTCAGGCTGACCTGGAATTCACTCTGTAGTCTCAGGAGTGGAGGTATACACCTTTAATCCCAGCACTTGGGAGGCAGAGGTGGGAGGATCACTGAGTCATCCCAGCCTTGGGTGACTACATGAGTTCCAGGTCAGCATGAGCTACATCGGAAACCCCCTCAAGTTTCTTAAAATTTATTTAATTGAGAGATAGAAAAAAAATGGGTGTGCCAGCCCTCTAGTCCCTGAAAACAAATTCCAGACACATGTGCTACCTTGTTCATCTGGTTTACATGGGTTCTGGAGAATTGGACCTGGGTCCTTTGCTTTTGCAGGCAAGCACCTTAACCAGTAAGCCATCGCTCCAGCCCCCCAATTTTTTTTTTCAAGGTAGGGTCTCGCTCTAGGCCAGGCTGACCTGGAACTCACTATGTAGTCTTAGGGTGGCCTCAAACTCACTGCAATCCTCCTATCTCTGCCTCCCAAGCTGTTTTTTTTTTTTTTTTTTTTTTTTTTGGTGTTTTTTTTGGTTGTTGTTTATTTGTTTTTTGGTTGTTCAAGGTAGGGTCTCATTCTAGCTCAGGCCGACCTGGAATTCACTAGGTAGTCTCAGGGTGGTCTCAAACTCACGGCAATCCTTCTATCTTTGCCTCCCGAGTGCTGGGATTAAAGGCGTGTGCCACCACGCCGGGCATTTTTTTTTTTTTTTTTGGTTTCTTGAGGTGGGGTCTCACTCTAGCTCAGGCTAACCTGAAATTCTCTATGTAGTCTCAGGGTAGCCTTGAACTCACAGCAATCCTCCTACCTCTGCCTCCCTAGTGCTGGAATTAAAGGTGTGTGCCACCATGCCTGGCTATTTTTATTTTATTTATTTAAGTGAGGGGGCAAATAGAGAGAAAAAATAGAATGGACATGCCAGGTCCTCTAGCCACTACAAATGAACTCAGACGCATGTGCCAATTGTGCATCTGACTTATATGGAGAGTGGGGAGTTGAACCTGGGTCCTTAGGCTTCTCAGGCAAGCACTTTAACATTTAAGCCATCTCTCCAGCCCCCTAAAATGTTTAAAATATTTATTTATTTATTAGAGAGAGAGGAGAGAGAGAAAATGGGTACACCACGGCCTCTAGCAAACGAACTCCAGACGTATATGCCTCCATGTACATGTGGCTTATGTTGGACCCAGAGAATTGAACCTGGGTTCTTAGGCTTCATAGGCAAGCGCCTTAACTACTAAGCTGTCTCTCCAACAACCGCCCCCCCCCCAAAAAAAATACGTTTTTAAAAAAGAAAAGCTGCTGGGCGTGGTGGCGCACGCCTTTAATCCCCATACTCGGGAGGCAGAGGTAGGAGGATTGCTGTGAGTTCGAGGCCACCCTGAGACTACATAGTGAATTCCAGGTCAGCCTGGGCCAGAGTGAGACCCTACCTCGGAAAACTAAAAAAAATAATAAAATAAAAGCTGAAACTGGGCATGGTGGCGCACGCCTTTAATGCCAGCACTCGGGAGGCAGAGGTGGGAGGATCGCCATGGGTTCAAGGCCACCCTGAGACTAGTGAGTAAATTCCAGGTCAGCCAGGGCTAGAGAGAGACTCTACCTTGAAAAAAAAAAAATCTGGGGCTGGAAAGATTGCTTAGTGGTTAAGATGAATGCCTACAAAGCCAAAGGACCCAGGTTCAATTCCCCAGTACTCACATAAGCCAGATTCATAAGGTAGCACATGCGTCTGGAGTTCATTTGCAGTGACTAAGAGGCCCTAGCACACCGTTCTCATTTTCTGTTTCCCCCTCTCTCAAATAAAGGAATACATACAATTTTTTTTTTTTTTTTTTTTTTTTTTTTTTTTGGTTTTTCGAGGTAGGGTTTCACTCTGGCCCAGGCTGACCTGGAATTCACTATGTAGTCTCAGGGTGGCCTTGAACTCCTGGCTATCCTCCTACCTCTGCCTCCCGAGCGCTGGGATTAAAGGCATGCACCACCACGCCTGGCTACATACAATATTTTTTTAAAAAGAAAGAAAAGCTGAGTCACTAAAGCTCTTACAAAGACTCATATTTGTCTGAATACACCAACATCTATTGGGTCCCTGATTTTAAAACTGTCAGCACTCTCATCACCCTGTACAGCAGGAGGATGTAGTTAGACCCCAAAACAGACAAGCAAACCTGGAGTGGAACAAGAGTCTGGAGATGGGAGGTCCAAGGGACATAGCTGCCACAGTCGGTGCTCCTCACTGCTGTGGTAGAAGCCCTAGCTGCATGAAGCTGGAGGCACCTGGGCTTGGCTTCCCAATGAGAAGAAACCTGTCCCTGATTCACATGCCAAGAATGAGAGACAGGGGACACGTCATACCCATGACCTGGTGCAGGCAACCACATACTATTCAACATGACCAAATTCGCTGCCTGCTGGGTCTCCCCAGCTACTTACCTTCCTCCATGACCCTGCGCCCAAGCCATTCTTCCAGTGAGTCTCTGATATAAATATATAACAGCTCTATGGCTTCCACCAGAAACATGGAAGCACCCAGAGGGTCTCCATGGCTCCTGCCACACCACAGTTGCTCTACATCCCTTGCCATAGCTGTGGAGTCCTGGCTGGGCCACTGACTGGCCATATGACCTGCGTAGGCAATCTTAGGCTTTGTCTGGTGAGGTTGAGACATACACAGCCAGACAAGGGCTCTCAGTTACCAACTGACTCAGACTTGCCTAAAATCCAGTCTTTCTGAGTGATGGAACATGTGCTGAAGAAGTGTGTGACCCTGGTTTCCAGCTTCGGCACTAAATCAATCATTCAATTAAATTCAGGTCTTCAGTTACAGTCGAAGCTTAACACAGCTGCCTGAATTAGCTTTCCTTTAAAATGGCCTCCTTTTTAAACTTAAATTCACTTAAAAGATAACTATATGCCATTTACCTAAATGAAAAACTAGTATTGCTTTTCCTAAATAAAAACAAAAGCTTGGACTGGGGAGATGGCATAGTAGATAAAGAAACGTGAGGAGCCCAGGTTCAGATCCCCAGCACCTACTCCAGGCGGGTTTGGGGGCCTTTCTGTAATTCCAGAGCTCTAGGAGGTAGAGACAAGGAAGACCCAGGACAAGCTGACAAGCCTAGCCAAATTGGGGAGCCCTGGGTTCAAGGGAGAGACACTGTCTCGGTAGATAAGGTGTAGAGTATTAGAGGAAGACACCCACATTAACCTGTGGCCTCCACACATGGACACACATGCACATGGATGCATACCACACACACATAAACTTGCAAAAAAAAGAAAAAAAACAACTCAGCCAGGCGTGGTGCACACCTTTAATCCCAGCACTCAGGAGGTAGAGGTATAGGATTGCCATGAGTTTGAGGCCACCCTGAGAATACATAGTGAATTCCAGGTCAGCCTGGGTTAGAGTGAGACCCTATCTTGAAAAACCAGAAAAAAAAAAAAAAAGAAAAGAAAAAAAAAACTCAACCAAAAGCAAACCAAATTATTACATTTTATAGGGCCCTGAGCTTGAGGAGACTTCCTCCCTCAGTACAAAAGATTAACAAGTATGGGGACTGGAAAGATGGCTTACAGGTTAAGGTGCTTGCCTGCAAAGCCAAAGGACCCAGGTTTGATTCCCCAGGACCCACGTAGGCCAGATACACAAGGTGATGCATGCGACTGGAGTTTGTTTGCAATGGCTGGAGACCCTGGCATACCCATTCTCTCTCTCTGCCTCTCTCACTCCTTCTCACTCTCAAATAAATAAATAGGGCCTGGAGAGATGGCTTAGTGGTTAAGCACTTGCCTGTGAAGCCTAAGAACCCTAGTTCGAGGTTCAATTCCCCAGGACCCATGTAAGCCAGATACACAAAGTGGCGCATGCATCCGGAGTTAATTTGCAGTGGCTGGAGGCCCTGGCGCGCCCATTCTCTCTCTCTCTCTGTCTGTCACTCTCAAAATAAACAAAAAATAAAATAAAATAAAAACAATCAAATAAATAAATAGCTGGGCATGGAGGCACATGCCTTTAGTCCCAGCACTCAAGAGGCCAAGGTAGGAGGACTTCCATGAGTTCAAGGCCAGCCTAGACTACATAGTGAATCCCAGGTCACTCTGGACTAGAGTGAGATCCTACTTTGAAAAACCAAGTATATATATTTATATTAGATTAGCAATTGTATTAGATTATATTAGATTAGCAAGGGCTGGAGAGATGGCTTAGTGGTTGAGGCATTTGCCCGCAAAGCCAAAGGACCCAGGTTTGACTCCCAGGACCCATGTAAGCCAGATGCACAAGGGGGCGCATGCATCTGGAATTCATTTGCAGGGCTGGAGGCCCTGGCATGCCCATTTCCTTTCTCTCTACCTGCCTATTCCTATATATCTCTCTCTCAAATAAGTAAATAAATAAATATTTTTTTAAAAAAAGATTAGCAAGAGTGGAAGGTTGCTAAACAGCAGCACCCCACAAAAGCTTTCAAACCACAGTCAGAGCTAAGAAGTAAATAGCTTCCTCTACCCCAAATATAAAGTGAGTTAGCACAGCTTTTGTTTGCAAACCAGCATGGTAGCACATCCCTGGAATCCCAATACTCAGGAAACTGAGGCAAGATGATCAGCAGCTCTAGGCTGCCAGGCGTGGTGGTGCACGCCTTTAATCCCCCAGCACTTGGGAGGCAGAGGTAGGAGGATCACTGTGAGTTTGAGGCCACCCTGAGACTACAGAATGAATTCCAGATCAGCCTGAGCTAGAGTGAAACCCTACCCGAAAAACCAAATAAATAAATAAATAAATAATAAAAATAAAATAAAAGAGTTCTAGGCCATCCTGGCTACAGAGCAAAACTCTGCTAATGAATTAAATTTATTTATATTTAAACTAATTAATTTGGCTAATTAAAATATAAAATGAAATAGACATATTTAAGGCTAACCCAGACTTTAGCAATGACCAATCTAGCTGGATCAAAATGGTATCAGAAGTCAGGTGTGGTGGCGCACGCCTTTAATCCCAGCACTTGGGAGGCAGAGGTAGAAGAGATTGCCATGAGTTCGAGGCCACCCTGAGACTGGTTAAGGTGCTTGCTTGCAAAGCGAAAGGACCCAGGTTCAATTCCCAGGATCTATGTAACCCAGATGCACAAGGTGGCACCATGTGTCTGAGTTCATTTGCAGTGGCCAAAAGCCCTGGCACACCATTCTCTCTATCTGCTCTTTTCTCTCTCTTAAATAAATAAAATAAAAATTTAATCATTTAATTTAGCTATTTGACAGAGAGAGAGAGAGAGAGAGAGAGAGAGAGAATGGGTGTACCATGGCCTCCAGCCATTGCAAACGAACTCCAGTGTGCCACCTTGTGCAGATGGCTAATGTGGGTGCTGGGGAATCGAACCTGGGTCCTTTGGCTTTGCAGGCAAATGCCTTAACTACTAAACCATCCCTCCAGCCCTAAAATAAAAAAAATTTTTAATTTTTTAATTATTTTATTTATTTTTGGAGAGAGACACAGAGAGAGACAGAGAGGGAGAGGGAGACAGAGATGGGCACGCCAGCAGTCTCTCAGCTGCTGTGAACGAAATCCAGATGTGTGCGCCCCCTTGTGGTCAAGTGCAGCATTGCGCCCTTGCGTCACTTTGCATCTGGCTAAACGTGGGACTTGGAGATTGAAACCGGGTTCTTGGGCTTAGCAGGCAGACACCTTAACCACTAAGCCATCTCTCCAGCCCTAAAATAAAATTTTAATAAATGATATCAAGGGCTGGATGGATGGTTTAGTAGTTAAAGCACTTACCAGCAAAGCCAAATCCAGATTCAATTCACCAGTACTCACATAAAGTCAGATACACAAGGTTGTACATGCACCTGGCATTTGTTTACAATGGCTAGAAGCCCTGGCATGCCCATTTTTTCTGTCTTTTTGTTTGCTTGTTTGTTTGTTTGTTCTGAGATAGGGTCTCCCTACCTAGCTGGCCTAGAATTCACTATGTAGTCTCAGGGTGGCCTCAAACTGAAGGTGATCCTCCTCCCTCTGCCTCCCAAGTGCTGGGGTTAAAGGCGTGCGCCACCATGCCCGGCTCTTTCTCTCTCTCTCTCTCAAATAAATAAATAAATAAATAATATATTAAAAATTATATCAGAGCCGGGCGTAGTGGCGCACGCCTTTAATCCCAGCACTCGGGAGGCAGAGGTAGGAGGATCTCTGAGAGTTCGAGGCCACCCTGAGACTATATAGTTAATTCCAGGTCAGCCTAGGCCAGAGTGAGACCCCACCTCGAAAAACCAAAAAAAAAAAAAAAAAAAAAAAAAAAAATTATATCAGAAGGCCTTCTGGTTTTGAGACCTTGGGGAGGTTGCTCAACTTCTCTGTACCTTAGTTTCCCTACATGTAAAATAGAGGTTGTTGTAAGGCGAAAGCAGTGAATAGTAAAATGGGACATGTCACAGACAGAGGGCCACCAAATAAGTTCACCACTGTAAGGATAGGACCACTGAGAGGCAGGAATGGGCTGGGGTGGGCTCCAGGCCACCTGGTTGTCTCTTGGTCCTTGCCAGCCCCAGCTATCCAAACCCAGCAAGTTTCTGAACACCCACTGCAGGGTAGCCCTCTCCTGCCTTACCCCATTCTGGCCCAGCCCCTTGACTTAGTTCTCACACCAATTGGTATTGGGAAATGAATTCATGGGCACCATTCACAGACAGAACAGAGGGCCAGAGAGGTGGCTGATGGCAGGTCCCTCTGTGTGCCTTTGCACAGGGTCTGGAGAAAGACGCAGCACCCATAGTGCATTATCTCCAGGCAGCGTGCAACAGCTGAGCTTCTGGGTATCTCTCTGATCCCCCAGATTTCCGGTTCCCCAAAGACAACTCAGGATGTGGGGAAGAAGGGGCAGGGAGAAGAGGAGGAGGAGGAGGAGGAGGAGACCGAGCAAAAGAAAGATCACAGAGGGAGACAACCGCAGACACAAGCAGCAGATGGGATGGTCGTGTCGGAAGGGCCAGAGACAGCGCTTCCAAGACAGAGAGGCAAGCAGGCAGA
The DNA here is from genome assembly GCA_036365145.1 of Orientallactaga sibirica. Taxonomy (NCBI): domain Eukaryota; kingdom Metazoa; phylum Chordata; class Mammalia; order Rodentia; family Dipodidae; genus Orientallactaga; species Orientallactaga sibirica. The sequence goes on from JAEOAD010000888.1 coordinate 2,226,528, forward strand.
AAGACAACAGAGGAGAAACAGACAAAAACAGCCAAAAGCTGGAGAGAGCACCAGAAGAGGGACACGCTGACACAAAGGAAGACAAAGACAGGGACACTGAGAATGAGAACAAACCGAAAGCAGACGTGGGAGAGGGGGAGAGAAGGGTTTGGGCCGTGGGGTGTTAAGGGAAAACACCCAGAAACAGAAAGAAAGTTTGTGAGCCAGGTGGGAGAGGGTGAGAAGTGCTCGGTGGGATGAGGTGTGCAGTGAGGACATGGGGATGGGGAGAGCAGGAAGAGACCAGAGAACTCTGTCCTCCTCTTCCTCGGGCTGCTAGGGTCCCACCCGTGGGGTACTGATGCTCTTGGCATCCACCCAGTGGGCTCACATAGCTGTGTCCTTGAGGAGCCTGCAGCTCCAGTGAGAAGTCCTGTGTATCCACCACACTCAGGGACACAGATGAAGACGCCTCTGAGAGCCACTCCCACGGACAGACCAGGGAGGGGTGTGGTGGTCCAGAAAGGGGGAATTAATTAGGAATAGGACTGGCCCTGAACCACTCCTGGGAAGAGCTACTGTCCAAGCTGAGTTTGGTCATCAGTTCTCCTTGTACCTCAGTTTCCTCATTTGCAGAACAGTAGAATAAGAAGAGCTACCTAAAGGTCTCTGTGTGGACAGAAGGTTTGTAAAGTACAGGGCACTGCACCTGCATATGGCAGATGCCTAAGACAAGCCCTTGTAGTTGAAGCTGGCGCCCCACAGCATCCTGTGTCTATGAGTCAGGACTTTCATTTGCAAACAGCAGAAACCCAGCGGAGGCAGGTCCAAACCAAAGAAGGGTGGGTGCACATGTCATTGAGCAGTTATTTTGCTGGTAGAGTTGATGCCATGAGCAGGTGGGTCCAAGAACCTGCCTTCTCCATGTGACTACTCCTCTCATGATGGTCTGTAGTAGCCCCAAGCTACGGAGTCCCTGTGAGGGAGCCCCTCCCTAAAAAGGGCCTCTTGCTAAGACATCAAGCAAAAGCCCATGTGTAAAGCAGAATCTCCCATCTGTGGATTACTCTTTGCATTGTCTACTCCTCCTCCTCTTCATTCTTCTTCTTCTTTTTTTCCCACTCTAGCTCAGGCTCAGGCTGACCTGGAATTCACTATGTAGTCCCAGGGTGGCCTGAACTCATGGCAATCCTCCTACTTCTGCCTCCCGAGTGCTGGGATTAAAGGCGTGCGCCACCACACCTGGCTCTTCTTTTCTTTCTTCCTACTCCTTTTTTTTTATAAGGTAGGGTCTCAACTCTGGAATTCACTATGTAGTCTCAGGCTGACCTTGATCTCAAAACTATCCTTTTGTCTCCCGAGTGCTGAGATTAAAGGCATGTGCCACCATGCCCATTGTGAACTGCACTTCTATAAATAGCTTTTTAACTTGCTGTGTGACTTTAAGCAAATCATTTAATCTCTCTGGGCCCATTTCCTTGTCTGTATAGCCTGGGGCTTTTCAACTTTTTTTTTTTTTTTTTTTTTTTTTTTTTTTTTTCAAGGTAGGGTTTCACTCTGGTCCAGGTTGACCTGGAATTAACTATGTAGTCTCAGGGTGGCTTCGAACTCATGGCGATCCTCCTACCTCTGCCTCCCAAGTGCTGGGATTAAAGGCGTGCGCCACCACACCCAGTTTTTCATCCTTTATACTAAAGAGTATTGTGAGAAGCCTGGTGTGGTGGTCCATGTCTTTAATCCCAGCACTCAGGAGGTAGAGGTAGGAGGATTGCTGTGAGTTTGAGGCTACTCTGGGACTCCAAAGTGAGTTCCAGGTCACCCTGGGCTAGAGTGAGACCCTTACCTCAAAAAGAAAAGGGGGGAGGGGTTGGAGGGATGGCTTAGAGGTAAAGGTGTTTGCCTGCAAAGCTAAAGGACCCAGGTTTGATTCCCCAGGACCCACATAAGCCAGATGCACAAGGTGGTGTATGCTTCTGGAGTTCATTTGCAGTGGCTGAAGGCCCTGGTGTGCCCATTCTCTCTTTTCTCTCTCTCTCTCTATCTCTCCCCTCTGCCTCTTTCTCTCTCAAATATAAATAAAAATGAAAATATATATTTTTAAAAAGCCAGGCATGGTGGTACACACCTTTAATTCCAGCACTTGGGAGGCAGACGTAGGAAGATCACTGTGAGTTCAAGGCCACCCTGAGATTACATAGTGAATCCCAGGTCAGCCTGGACTAGGGTGAGACCCTACCTTGAAAAACAAAAAAAAAAAAAAAGAAAAGAAAAGAAAATGAAAATGAAAATATAAAAAAAGAAAAGAAAAACAAAGTATTGTGAGAGCATGAGTGTGCCACACAGTAGGTGTGGTTACATGCATGCATCTCAGTAGCCATACCCCTTCTACCAGCACATGGCCTGGGTTTTTTTTTCTTTTTTTTTTTTTTTTTTGGGGGTTATTTTCAAGGTAGGGTCTCACTCTAGCCCAGGTTGACCTGGAATTCACTCTGTATTCTCAGGGTGGCCTTGAACTCACTGCAGTCCTCCTACCTCTGCAGGGATTAAAGACGTGTGCCACCTCACCCGGGTATGGCCTGATTTTTTTAGGGTACCTTCTCATTTCCAGTCCCTTTGAATTGAGAGTGAAATACATAGCATGGACAGACCTACACTGGTCAGCACATGCTATTCTAGCCAGTGATTGGCTCAGAGGAGTGATATGCCCGACTCTGGTCCAATCAGAGCAATTTTAGAGATTTTGCTGAACAATTTTAGAGATTTTGCTGGGGATGTAGGGACATTTTTCATAGGACTAGAGCTGCCAAAACCACCATATGACCACAAAGGGACAGGATATGTGAAGATCAACCTGGAGAGAAAGGCAGGCTGAGAACTGTAGACTAACTGGAAATGGGTGACAACACTTGGCCCCTGGCTTCAGTACACTTGAATGCCTCTATCTTCTTCCATTCTTTCTTCTTCACATCAAACTTTGGGGTTGGGCAACACATAAGGAGGTTTTAAAACTTCAGTCAAGGGCTGGAGACATGGCTTAGTAGTTAAGGTGCTTGCCTGTAAAGGCTAAGGACCCAAGTTTGATTCCTCAGTTCCCATATAAGCCAGATGCTTAAGGTGGCCCATGCGTCTGGAGATCCTTTGCAGTGACTAGAGGCCCTGGTGCACCCATTCTTTCTCTCTCTCCCAAATGAATTTAAAACAACAACCCTGGAGAGATGGCTTAGTGGTTAAGCACTTGCCTGTGAAGCCTAAGAACCCTAGTTCGAGGTTCAATTCCCAGGACCCATGTAAGCCAGATACACAAAGTGGCGCATGCATCCGGAGTTAATTTGCAGTGGCTGGAGGCCTGGCGCGCCCATTCTCTCTCTCTCTCTCTGTCTGTCACTCTCAAAATAAACAAAAATAAAATAAAATAAAAACAATCAAATAAATAAATAGCTGGGCATGGAGGCACATGCCTTTAGTCCCAGCACTCAAGAGGCCAAGGTAGGAGGACTTCCATGAGTTCAAGGCCAGCCTAGACTACATAGTGAATCCCAGGTCACTCTGGACTAGAGTGAGATCCTACTTTGAAAAACCAAGTATATATATTTATATTAGATTAGCAATTGTATTAGATTATATTAGATTAGCAAGGGCTGGAGAGATGGCTTAGTGGTTGAGGCATTTGCCCGCAAAGCCAAAGGACCCAGGTTTGACTCCCAGGACCCATGTAAGCCAGATGCACAAGGGGGCGCATGCATCTGGAATTCATTTGCAGGGCTGGAGGCCCTGGCATGCCCATTTCCTTTCTCTCTACCTGCCTATTCCTATATATCTCTCTCTCAAATAAGTAAATAAATAAATATTTTTTTAAAAAAAGATTAGCAAGAGTGGAAGGTTGCTAAACAGCAGCACCCCACAAAAGCTTTCAAACCACAGTCAGAGCTAAGAAGTAAATAGCTTCCTCTACCCCAAATATAAAGAGAGTTAGCACAGCTTTTGTTTGCAAACCAGCATGGTAGCACATCCCTGGAATCCCAATACTCAGGAAACTGAGGCAAGATGATCAGCAGCTCTAGGCTGCCAGGCGTGGTGGTGCACGCCTTTAATCCCCCAGCACTTGGGAGGCAGAGGTAGGAGGATCACTGTGAGTTTGAGGCCACCCTGAGACTACAGAATGAATTCCAGATCAGCCTGAGCTAGAGTGAAACCCTACCTCGAAAAACCAAATAAATAAATAAATAAATAATAAAAATAAAATAAAAGAGTTCTAGGCCATCCTGGCTACAGAGCAAAACTCTGCTAATGAATTAAATTTATTTATATTTAAACTAATTAATTTGGCTAATTAAAATATAAAATGAAATAGACATATTTAAGGCTAACCCAGACTTTAGCAATGACCAATCTAGCTGGATCAAAATGGTATCAGAAGTCAGGTGTGGTGGCGCACGCCTTTAATCCCAGCACTTGGGAGGCAGAGGTAGAAGAGATTGCCATGAGTTCGAGGCCACCCTGAGACTGGTTAAGGTGCTTGCTTGCAAAGCGAAAGGACCCAGGTTCAATTCCCCAGGATCTATGTAACCCAGATGCACAAGGTGGCACCATGTGTCTGGAGTTCATTTGCAGTGGCCAAAGGCCCTGGCACACCCATTCTCTCTATCTGCTCTTTCTCTCTCTCTTAAATAAATAAAATAAAAATTTAATCATTTAATTTAGCTATTTGACAGAGAGAGAGAGAGAGAGAGAGAGAGAGAGAATGGGTGTACCATGGCCTCCAGCCATTGCAAACGAACTCCAGTGTGCCACCTTGTGCAGATGGCTAATGTGGGTGCTGGGAATCGAACCTGGGTCCTTTGGCTTTGCAGGCAAATGCCTTAACTACTAAACCATCCTCCAGCCTAAAATAAAAAAATTTTTAATTTTTAATTATTTTATTTATTTTTGAGAGAGACACAGAGAGAGACAGAGAGGGAGAGGGAGACAGAGATGGGCACGCCAGCAGTCTCTCAGCTGCTGTGAACGAAATCCAGATGTGCCCCCTTGTGGTCAAGTGCAGCATTGCGCCCTTGCGTCACTTTGCATCTGGCTAAACGTGGGACTTGGAGATTGAAACCGGGTTCTTGGGCTTAGCAGGCAGACACCTTAACCACTAAGCCATCTCTCCAGCCCTAAAATAAAATTTTAATAAATGATATCAAGGGCTGGATGGATGGTTTAGTAGTTAAAGCACTTACGCAGCAAAGCCAAATCCAGATTCAATTCACCAGTACTCACATAAAGTCAGATACACAAGGTTGTACATGCACCTGGCATTTGTTTACAATGGCTAGAAGCCCTGGCATGCCCATTTTTTCTGTCTTTTTGTTTGCTTGTTTGTTTGTTTGTTCTGAGATAGGGTCTCCCTACCTAGCTGGCCTAGAATTCACTATGTAGTCTCAGGGTGGCCTCAAACTGAAGGTGATCCTCCTCCCTCTGCCTCCCAAGTGCTGGGGTTAAAGGCGTGCGCCACCATGCCCGGCTCTTTCTCTCTCTCTCTCTCAAATAAATAAATAAATAAATAATATATTAAAAATTATATCAGAGCCGGGCGTAGTGGCGCACGCCTTTAATCCCAGCACTCGGGAGGCAGAGGTAGGAGGATCTCTGAGAGTTCGAGGCCACCCTGAGACTATATAGTTAATTCCAGGTCAGCCTAGGCCAGAGTGAGACCCCACCTCGAAAAACCAAAAAAAAAAAAAAAAAAAAAAAAATTATATCAGAAGGCCTTCTGGTTTTGAGACCTTGGGGAGGTTGCTCAACTTCTCTGTACCTTAGTTTCCCTACATGTAAAATAGAGGTTGTTGTAAGGCGAAAGCAGTGAATAGTAAAATGGGACATGTCACAGACAGAGGGCCACCAAATAAGTTCACCACTGTAAGGATAGGACCACTGAGAGGCAGGAATGGGCTGGGGTGGGCTCCAGGTCACCTGGTTGTCTCTTGGTCCTTGCCAGCCCCAGCTATCCAAACCCAGCAAGTTTCTGAACACCCACTGCAGGGTAGCCCTCTCCTGCCTTACCCCATTCTGGCCCAGCCCCTTGACTTAGTTCTCACACCAATTGGTATTGGGAAATGAATTCATGGGCACCATTTACAGACAGAACAGAGGGCCAGAGAGGTGGCTGATGGCAGGTCCCTCTGTGTGCTTTTGCACAGGGTCTGGAGAAAGACGCAGCACCCATAGTGCATTATCTCCAGGCAGCGTGCAACAGCTGAGCTTCTGGGTATCTCTCTGATCCCCCAGATTTCCGGTTCCCCAAAGACAACTCAGGATGTGGGGAAGAAGGGGCAGGGAGAAGAGGAGGAGGAGGAGGAGACCGAGCAAAAGAAAGATCACAGAGGGAGACAACCGCAGACACAAGCAGCAGATGGGATGGTCGTGTCGGAAGGGCCAGAGACAGCGCTTCCAAGACAGAGAGGCAAGCAGGCAGAAAGACAAAAGAGGAGAAACAGACAAACAGCCAAAAGCTGGAGAGAGCACCAGAAGAGGGACACGCTGACACAAAGGAAGACAAAGACAGGGACACTGAGAATGAGAACAAACCGAAAGCAGACGTGGGAGAGGGGAGAGAAGGGTTTGGGCGTGGGGTGTTAAGGGAAAACACCCAGAAACAGAAAGAAAGTTTGTGAGCCAGGTGGGAGAGGGTGAGAAGTGCTCGGTGGGATGAGGTGTGCAGTGAGGACATGGGGATGGGGAGAGCAGGAAGAGACCAGAGAACTCTGTCCTCCTCTTCCTCGGGCTGCTAGGGTCCCACCCGTGGGGTACTGATGCTCTTGGCATCCACCCAGTGGGCTCACATAGCTGTGTCCTTGAGGAGCCTGCAGCTCCAGTGAGAAGTCCTGTGTATCCACCACACTCAGGGACACAGATGAAGACGCCTCTGAGAGCCACTCCCACGGACAGACCAGGGAGGGGTGTGGTGGTCCAGAAAGGGGGAATTAATTAGGAATAGGACTGGCCCTGAACCACTCCTGGGGGAAGAGCTACTGTCCAAGCTGAGTTTGGTCATCAGTTCTCCTTGTACCTCAGTTTCCTCATTTGCAGAACAGTAGAATAAGAAGAGCTACCTAAAGGTCTCTGTGTGGACAGAAGGTTTGTAAAGTACAGGGCACTGCACCTGCATATGGCAGATGCCTAAGACAAGCCCTTGTAGTTGAAGCTGGCGCTCCCACAGCATCCTGTGTCTATGAGTCAGGACTTTCATTTGCAAACAGCAGAAACCCAGCGGAGGCAGGTCCAAACCAAAGAAGGGTGGGTGCACATGTCATTGAGCAGTTATTTTGCTGGTAGAGTTGATGCCATGAGCAGGTGGGTCCAAGAACCTGCCTTCTCCATGTGACTACTCCTCTCATGATGGTCTGTAGTAGCCCCAAGCTACGGAGTCCCTGTGAGGGGAGCCCCTCCCTAAAAGGGCCTCTTGCTAAGACATCAAGCAAAAGCCCATGTGTAAAGCAGAATCTCCCATCTGTGGATTACTCTTTGCATTGTCTACTCCTCCTCCTCTTCATTCTTCTTCTTCTTTTTTTTTTCCCACTCTAGCTCAGGCTCAGGCTGACCTGGAATTCACTATGTAGTCCCAGGGTGGCCTCGAACTCATGGCAATCCTCCTACTTCTGCCTCCCGAGTGCTGGGATTAAAGGCGTGCGCCACCACACCTGGCTCTTCTTTTTCTTTCTTCCTACTCCTTTTTTTATAAGGTAGGGTCTCAACTCTGGAATTCACTATGTAGTCTCAGGCTGACCTTGATCTCAAAACTATCCTTTTGTCTCCCGAGTGCTGAGATTAAAGGCATGTGCCACCATGCCCATTGTGAACTGCACTTCTATAAATAGCTTTTTAACTTGCTGTGTGACTTTAAGCAAATCATTTAATCTCTCTGGGCCCATTTCCTTGTCTGTATAGCCTGGGGCTTTTCAACCTTTTTTTTTTTTTTTTTTTTTTTTTTTTTTTGGTTTTTCAAGGTAGGGTTTCACTCTGGTCCAGGTTGACCTGGAATTAACTACGTAGTCTCAGGGTGGCTTCGAACTCATGGCGATCCTCCTACCTCTGCCTCCCAAGTGCTGGGATTAGCGTGCGCCACCACACCCAGTTTTTCATCCTTTATACTAAAGAGTATTGTGAGAAGCCTGGTGTGGTGGTCCATGTCTTTAATCCCAGCACTCAGGAGGTAGAGGTAGGAGGATTGCTGTGAGTTTGAGGCTACTCTGGGACTCCAAAGTGAGTTCCAGGTCACCCTGGGCTAGAGTGAGACCCTTACCTCAAAAAGAAAAGGGGGGAGGGGTTGGAGGGATGGCTTAGAGGTAAAGGTGTTTGCCTGCAAAGCTAAAGGACCCAGGTTTGATTCCCCAGGACCCACATAAGCCAGATGCACAAGGTGGTGTATGCTTCTGGAGTTCATTTGCAGTGGCTGAAGGCCCTGGTGTGCCCATTCTCTCTTTCTCTCTCTCTCTCTATCTGCTCCCCTCTGCCTCTTTCTCTCTCAAATATAAATAAAAATGAAAATATATATTTTTAAAAAGCCAGGCATGGTGGTACACACCTTTAATTCCAGCACTTGGGAGGCAGATGTAGGAAGATCACTGTGAGTTCAAGGCCACCCTGAGATTACATAGTGAATCCCAGGTCAGCCTGGACTAGAGTGAGACCCTACCTTGAAAAACAAAAAAAAAAAAAAAAAAAAAAAGAAAAGAAAATGAAAATGAAAATATAAAAAAAGAAAAGAAAAACAAAGTATTGTGAGAGCATGAGTGTGCCACACAGTAGGTGTGGTTACATGCATGCATCTCAGTAGCCATACCCCTTCTACCAGCACATGGCCTGGGTTTTTTTTTTTTTTTTTTTTTTTTTTTTTTTTTTTTGGAGGGGGTTATTTTCAAGGTAGGGTCTCACTCTAGCCCAGGTTGACCTGGAATTCACTCTGTATTCTCAGGGTGGCCTTGAACTCACTGCAGCCCTCCTACCTCTGCAGGGATTAAAGACGTGTGCCACCTCACCCGGGTATGGCCTGATTTTTTTAGGGTACCTTCTCATTTCCAGTCCCTTTGAATTGAGAGTGAAATACATAGCATGGACAGACCTACACTGGTCAGCACATGGTATTCTAGCCAGTGATTGGCTCAGAGGAATGATATTGCCGACTCTGGTCCAATCAGAGCAATTTTAGAGATTTTGCTGAGCAATTTTAGAGATTTTGCTGGGGACATAGGGACATTTTTCATAGGACTAGAGCTGCCAAAACCACCATATGACCACAAAGGGACAGGATATGTGAAGATCAACCTGGAGAGAAAGGCAGGCTGAGAACTGTAGACTAACTGGAAATGGGTGACAACACTTGGCCCCTGGCTTCAGTACACTTGAATGCCTCTATCTTCTTCCATTCTTTCTCCTTCACATCAAACTTTGGGGTTGGGCAACACATAAGGAGGTTTTAAAACTTCAGTCAAGGGCTTGAAACATGGCTTAGTAGTTAAGGTGCTTGCCTATAAAGGCTAAGGACCCAGGTTTGATTCCTCAGTTCCCATATAAGCCAGATGCTTAAGGTGGCCCATGCGTCTGGAGATCCTTTGCAGTGACTAGAGGCCCTGGTGCACCCATTCTTTCTCTCCCAAATGAATTTAAAACAACAACCAAAAAAAAAATTCAGTCAATATTCTCAAAGATCCCCAAAGTTCCATGGAAATACAATGGCAAAATTGGGACTTAAAACTTAGTCATGCCAGAGGCAGTGTGGTATGCCTGTAATTCCAATACTGGGGAGGTACAGTGGAGTCAGGGGGATTGCTACAGGTAATTACAGCCTGGTTACATAGTGAGACTCTGTCTCAAAAAGTCAAGCCGGGCGTGGTGGTGCACGCCTTTAATCCCAGCACTCGGGAGGCAGAGGTAGGAGGATTGCCATGAGTTCAAGGCCACCCTGAGATTGCATAATTAATTCCAGGTCAGCCTGGGCCAGAGTGAGACCCTACCTCAAAAAACAAAAACAAAAACAAAAACAAAAAAAAAAGAGTCAAAAACAGGGCTGGGGAAGATGGCTCAGCAGTTAAAGGCACTTGCTTTACAAAGCCTGAGGGCCCCAGTTCAATTCCCCAATATCCATGTACCTCCCAGCATGCTGATGGGAGGTGGACCCAGAAGAACTTTCTGGAATTGCACAGTGAGCACAGCAAAGAAAAATAGCAGAGTGAGATCCAAAAGAAATCCTGCCTCAAATGAGGTGGAAAGGCTCTAACTAACCCAAAAGTTGTCTTCTGATCTACACGCACATACGTGAACACAAACACGAGTGCACATGTGCATATGTTTATACTTATCCACAAAGCCAATGCAGGAAACAGAACCACTCAGCCAGAGCCACCCTCACGCAGCCTTCAGCTCCCAGAACTCCTAAACCTAAGAGAGTAGACCAGCCAGGCATGGTGGCATACACCTATAATCGCAGCACTCAAGAGGCAGACAGGAGAATCGTCCAGGAGTTTGAGGATAGCCTGGTCTGCATAGTGAGTTCCAGGCCAGCCAAGACTACACAGTGAAACCATGTCCCAAATAAATAATAAGTAAATAAATAAATAAAAAGGAAGAAAGAGAACTGCAGACCACAGTAGCCTTTATTCCATGACAGAGTAGGCTGGAATAAGGAAGTTTCATTCTCGGGCTGCATCAGAAGGTGCAGCATACTGGGGAACAGTCTGGACCCCAACATGACAATAAATTAGGGGAGATTCGCAGGCTGTTGTCAAAGCAGGACTAAAGTAGAGCTCCCTAGAGCTACTCTCAGCTGCTCCGTTCAGCCTCCCAAAATGGTCAGTCCAGAGTAGATGGCTGGAACTGAAACACAATAGGGGAGGGAGATGGGGGGGGGATCAGGACAGTATAGCAGGGTGTCCAGAGCTACAAAGGATGGGCTGAGTTGTTGGGAGTGGTAAGGAAGAGGGTGGTCCTCAAGGGAAGGCCCAAGCTGACAGGTGAAGGCAGAGGACAGAGGTCACTTACCAGTTCTCAGTTTAGCTCCTACAAGTTCTCATAATCAGGAGCTCCTTCTCCCCCCTCTTCTTCCTCCTCTTCCACCTCCTGGGAGCTCAAGGTGCCTGGGAGGGGTGGGAAGGTAAGTGGAGACTGGTGTCCAACCTGAAGGCTACCTTCACAAGGCAGCTCCCCAGCTCTGCTCCCTCCCCTGCCCAGGACACACCTGGCTCAACACCAGCTGCCGGTTGCAGTTCCTGAGACACATTCACGTACTCCCGGCTCCCATCTGTGGGAACAGGTCAGAAGGAGGGAGAGCTATGCAAATAGTGGGGGCAGGCCACATAGAGGTTGAGTTGGGGACTGTGCACAGTATAATGAACATGGGGTGGGACACAGAAGTCACTTACCCAGAGATGCCTCTGCACTCTCCTCGCTCTCAGGGACATTCACGTAATCTTCGCCTGACTCCACTGTAGGAAAGCCATTGGAGTGCTGCCACTTGGCTAGCCCCCAATCCCCAGAGGCCCCTCATCCAGGTCCCCAAAGACCAACACCTTGAGACTCCAATATAACCTGCCCTCCAACACAAGGGTGCACAGAGAATATTCTGAAAAAGCAAGGGCCTGAACAAAGGTAAGAGCCATGGAGGAGATCCACTGCACTGGTAGCATTGGGGAAATGGAACAGTGATGGTACAGGACCCCAGCATGGTCCCCAGGCTGAGAGCAGAGATCAGACACAGCTCAGGGTGGGGACAGCTTGACGGCATGTATGAAAGAGAAATGACACACTTGTTCCAGCTGGCTTCCCCTCTTCCTCAAGCCCATCGGGCTTCCCAATATCCACAGCTGTTGCCTGAGCCACTCCTTCCCTGGCTCACACACATCACCGTCAGTGTTGCTCGGTTCTTGTGGCTCACCTACATTATGCATAAGAACCCAGACAGGCTGGGCTTTGGAGCCAGACTTCTTGGGTTCAAATCCCAACTATAGCACTAACTGGGTGAGCTCAGACAAATTACCTAACCTCTCTTTCCCTCACTTTTCTCATCTGTGAAACAGAGTTCATAACAGGACCTACCTTATAGGACTGTTATCAAGCATTAAAGCAGTAAATAGTAAAAATACAGCCTGTCAAGCCGGGTGTGGTGGCGCACGCCTTTAATCCCAGCACTCGGGAGGCAGAGGGAGGAGGATCGCCATGAGTTCAAGGCCACCCTGAGACTACATAGTGAATTCCAGGTCAGCCTGGGCTAGAGTGAGACCCTACCTCAAAAAAAAAAAAAAATACAGCCTGTCACCCACTAAATGCTACTGAATTAAAGTAAATAAACCCTGAACCAGGTATGATGGTACATGCCTATGGTCCCAGCCACTCAGGAGGCTGGAACAGGAGGACAACTTCAGTCCAAGGTTAGTTAAAGGCCATCTTAGGCATCACAGAAGCAAGAGTGTATCAGTCAGTCACTATGACTTGATAAATAAATCCTGCCATAGCACAGGGATACAAGTAAAGAGCAGGAAAAGAAAGGAGTAGGCAAGTGCCAGGCATGGTGACACATGCCTTTAATTCCAGCACTTGGGAGGCATAGGTCAGGAGGATCGCTGTGAGTTCAAGGCCACCCTGAGACTACAGAGTGAGTTTTAGGTCAGCCTGGGCCACAGTGAGATCCTATCTCAAAATAGGAACAAAGAAAGAAAGAAAGAAAGAAAGAAAGAAAGAAAGAAAGAAAGGAGGGAGGGAGGGGAGGGAGGAGGGAGGGGAGGGAGGGGGGAGGGAGGGAGGGGGGAGGGGAGGGAGGGAAGGAAGGAAGGAAGGAAGGAAGGAAGGAAGGAAGGAAGGAAGGAAGGAAGGAAGGAAGGGAGAGAGAAAGAAGGAGGAGGGAGGGAGGGAAGAAGAAAGAAAGAAAGAAAGAAAGAAAGAAAGAAAGAAAGAAAGAAAGAGAAAGAGAGAGAGAGAAGAGAAAGGGGGAGGGAGGGAAGGAAGGAGGGAGGGAGAAAAGAAAGAGAGGAAGGAAGGAGAAAGAAAGAGAGAAAGAAAGAGACTGGAGAGATGGCTTAGCAGTTAAGGCATATGCCTGCGAAGCCTAAGGACCTAAGTTTGATTCTCCAGGTCCCACATAAGCCAGATGCACATAGTGGCACATTCATCTGGAGTTCCTTTGTACTGGCTGGAAGCCCTGGCGTGCCCATTCTCACTCTCTTTCTCTCCTCCACCCCTCTCTCTGTCTCTAATAAATAAATAAAAATAAATCTTAAAAAAAAAAAAAAAAAAGAGGGCTGGAGATGGCTTAGCAGTTAAGGCACCTGCCTGTGAAGACTAGAAACGCCCATTTGAATCTCCAGGTTCCACATTTAGCCAGACACAAAAGTGACGCAAGTCCGCAATGTCGCACATAAGGGGGTGCGTGTGTCTGGAGTTCATTCACAACTGCTGAGAAGCCCTGGCATGCCCAATTCTCTATTTGTGTGTGTGTGTGTGTCTCTCTCTCTCAAAAAAAAAAAAAAAAAAAGAGAGAGAGAGAGAGAGGAAGGAGGGAGGGAACAATGGTGGAGGGATGGAAGGGGTAGACACCAGAGCACTTAGAAATGGTGAGGTTTGCTGGACGTGGTGGCACACATCTTTAATCCCAACACTTGGAAGACAGAGGTGGGAGGATCACTATGAGTTCAAGGCCACCCTGAGACTACATAGTGAATTCCAGGTTAGCCTGGGATAGAGCGAAATCCTACCCTGAAAAAAAAAAAAAAGAAAGAAAAAAAGAAATGGTGAGGTTTTATGAGTTATATACATCCAGTGTTACTAGGGCACGAGCAGGTCGATGCAAAGACTCATTAAATCCCTATCACTAACTCACCAGACACACCCAGTAAAAAGTCAGTGAGTGAGTGAATGAATGAATGAATGAAGCACTTAAATGGTCTAGAGCTTAGAAGAGAAATGGAAAATTAGAAATCTAGATGGCAAGCCAGGCGTGGTGGCGCACGCCTTTAATCCCAGCACTCAGGAGGCAGAGGTAGGAGGATCTCTGAGAGTTCAAGGCCACCCTGAGACTACATAGTGAATTCCAGGTCAGCCTGGGCCAGAGTGAGACCCTACTTCGAAAAATCAAAACAAAACAAAACAAAAATCTAGATGGCAAATAGAGCCCAGGTGAGGAAGCAGTATTTCATGGTAAATATGGACAGGTTGAATTTCCCTAAACTAAAAATCCAAAATCCAAAGCCTTTTTAAAAAAAATTTTTTTTTTTAATTTGCAAGCAGAAGAGAGACAGAGAGAATAAGGATGGGCATGCCAGGGCCTCCAGCCACTGTAAATGAACTCCAGACGCATGTGCCCCTCCTGTGCATCTGGCTTACGTGGGTCCTGGGGAATCAAACCTGGATCGTTAGGCTTCCCAGGCAAGTGCCTTAACCACTAAGTCATCTCTCCCGCCCCCAAATCAAAAGCCTTTTGAGGGGTGATAGGATGCTAGAAGTGGAAAATTGCACACCATGGAACTTAGTTTCATACAAAAGATTATTTAAATTATTGCCTAAAACTACTGTCAATGGGCTGGAAAGATGGCTTAGTAGTTAAGGCACTTGCCTACAAAGCCAAAGGACCTCAGTTCAATTCCCCAGGACCCAAGTAAGCCAGATGCACAAGGTGGCACATGCATCTGGGGTTCGTTTGCAGTGGCTAGAGACCCTGGTGTATCCATTCTCTCTCTCTTTCTCTCTTCCTCGGCCTCAAATAAAGAAATAAAAATAAAATATTAAAAAAAAAACTGCAGGGTATGGTGGCTCACGCCTTTAATTCCAGCACTTGGGAGGCAGAAGTAGGAGGATCACCATGAGTTCAAGGCTACCCTGAACCTACAGTAAATTCCAGGTCAGCCTGGACTACAGTGAGATCCTACCTCGGGGTGGGGGGTGACTACTGTCAAGACTGTAAATGAAACACAAATGAGTTGGGTTTTTTTTTTTGTTTTTGTGGTTGTTGCTTTGTTTTGGTTTTTGTGAAGCAGACTCTCGCTCTAATCCAGGCTGACCTGGAATTCACTCTGTAGTCTCAGGATGGCTTTCCTCCTACAAGTGCTGGGATAAAAGGTGTGCACCAAAGCCGGGCATGGTGGCTCACACCTTTAATCCCAGCACTTGGGAGGCAGAGGTAGGAGGATCACCATGAGTCTGAGGCCACCCTGAGACTATATAGTTAATTCCAGGTCAGCCTGGACCAGAGTGAGACCTCGAGAGAGAAAAAAATAAATAAATAAAGCCGGGCGTGGTGGCGCACGCCTTAAATCCCAGCACTCAGGAGGCAGAGGTAGGAGGATCGCCAAGAGTTCGAGGCCACCCTGAGACTACATAGTTAATTCCAGGTCAGCCTGGGCCAGAGTGAGACCCTACCTCGAAAAAACCAAAAATAAATAAATAAATAAATAAATAAATAAATAAATAAATAAAAAAAGCCGGGTGTGGTGGCGCATGCCTTTAATCCCAGCACGGGGAGGCAGAGGTGGGAGGATTGCCATGAGTTCAAGGCCACCCTGAGAATACAGAGTGAATTCCAGGTCAGCCTGGGCTAGAGTGAGACCCTATCTCGGAGAAAGAAAAAAAAAAAAAAAAAGGTGTATACCACCATGCCCCGCACAAATGAGTTTTGTGTTTAGCCTTGAGTCCCATCTCCAAGATAATTCATTATGCACACACAAATATTCTCAAGTCTGAAGCACTCCTCGTTGTGTTTCAGTTGAGGGATACTCAACTTGCACAGAGGGAGGAGAGAGACAGAAAACTAAAGACCACCAGTTCCTGAGGAAAGCACAAGGAATGAGGCCAGGAAGGATGAGACCACAGAAGCTCTAAAGAAACTAAGATCACAGAGGAAGCAGAAGAAAGCTTCAGGAACAAGAGGAAAAAAAAGAACCTCTAATGAAATATATTAAATGACCTTTCCTCCAAGAAACAAGTACAGGATGCTATATAAAGAGAACACCGAGAAGCTTCTGAATAAGAGAAATGAATTTTTATTTCCTGGGGTAGGGTCTCACTCTAGCCTATGCTGACCTGGCACTCATTCTGTAGTCCCAGACTGGCCTAATGAAATTTTCTTTTTTACCTTTTTAAAAAATATTTTTAGGGCTGGAGAGATAGCTTAGTGGTTAAGGCACTTGCCTGCGAAACCAATGGACCCAGGTTCAATTCCCCAGGACCCACATAATAAGCCAGATGCACAACGTGACATATGCGTCTGAAGTTTGTTTGCAGCGGCTGAAGGTCCTGGCACGCCCATTCTCTGTCTCTCAAATAAATAAAAATAAAGTAAAAAAATTTTTTAAATTTTATTTCTTTACTTGCAAGGAAAGAGTGTTTGTGTGCCACTTCCTTCCACTGCAAACAAACTCCAGATACACGCACCACTGTGTGTATCTGGCTTTACGTGGGTACTGGGGAATTGATCCTGAGCCAGCAGGCTTTGCAAGAAAGTGCTTAAACCACTGAGCCATCTCTCTAGCCCTTCATCTTTTCTTTTTGGTGGTGGTAGGGATGATCTTTTGTTTGTTTGGTTGGTTTTTTGTTTTGTTTTGTTTTGGTTTGGTTTTTCAAGGTAGGTCTCACTCTAGTCCAGGTTGACCAGGAATTCACTATGTAGTCCCAGGGTGGCCTTGAACTCATGATGATCCTCCTACCTCTGCCTCCTGAGTGCGCCACTATGCCCAGCATGTTTTGTTTTCTGAGACAGAGTCTCAGTATGTAGCACAAGTTTGTTTTCAAACAACGCTTCTCCGGGTGTGGTGGCGCACGCCTTTAATCCTAGCACTCAGGAGGCAGAGGTATGAGAATCATTGTAAATTCAAGGCCAGCCTGAGGTTACATAGTGTATTCCAGGTCAGCCTGGGCTAGAGCGAGACCTTACCTTGAAAAAAAAAAAAAAAAAAAAGCGAAAAGGGAAAAAGAGGACTATAGAGATAGCTCAATGGTTAAGGCACTTGTTTGCTCAGTACACACATAAAGCCAGATGTACAAAGTGGCATTTGCAGTGGCAGGAGGTCCTGTTGAACCAATTCTTTCTCCGTTGTCTCTCCTCCCTCCATCTCTCAAATAAATAAATATTTGCAAAAAGGGGAAAAGATGGAGGTAGGAGAAACAGTAAGAAAATCAGAAGTGCAGTGCATGAGATTTGGCATGTGAAGGAGGAAACAGAAGGGCAACAATCATGAAAGGAATGAGAGGGCAGAGGGCAGGGGCCAAGGGCTCATGGAGAAAGCGGGGTAGACAGAACCCCTGACTCACTGGAGAAGGCACTGCCTCGGAAGACAGGACTGCTGGGCGCAGGGCCAGATGGGACAGCGGGGCTGGTGGCTGGGGTGCTGTCAGGAAGCACCACTCTGAAAGGAAAGAAGGAACGAAGAAAGTGAGCAAAGGACACCCAGCAGCTGCCTCCACCTCCCATCTAACCACTCACAGGTAGCCCTCGTTGGGATAGTCATCCTCATCCTCATCTTCATCTGTATTCTTACAGGCCAGCTCTGGAAATAGTGACAAAGGGTCAACATGACCTGAGAAAGGCCCCAGCCTCCCCACCCAGCTCAGTGCCCAGACCCCAGACGCACCCTGGTTCTCATAGCTTGCCACACTGTTAGCTTCAATGAGAGAGTGAGAAGGAGACTTGGTAAGTTCAGGCTGGTCCTGTCTCCTGCCCAGCCCCAACCACCCAGCCCCGGGTAACCTTACCACTATCTGAATCCTGCCGGGAAGATGGCATCCGATGGGAACCCCTAGGGGGCTGCGGAGATCTCCTGGGAGTCAAAGGTCAGAGATCATGAGAGTGGGGTTCTAGGGTCAAGAGGGGTTACAAGGAAAGAGATCCCCAGTCCAAAAAGGTGAGGAGGCACAAAGGGTCAGAGAAGAGGAGGAGAGAATTAAGAGGTACTCACGGGATGGGAGCAGGTCTGGCTGGCTCAGAGGCAGGAAGGAGGTAACAGGCAGGTAGGAGGTGGCAGGTGGCATTTCTGAGGACAAAGAACCAAGCTCGAGGGAATGACTTGACATGACCCCCACCCCACACACCCTCATCAAGGTCTTGAAAGGCAGACAGGCCTGGGGGCTTCCACCTCCCCCTATCCCAGGCGGGGTGAAGGCCCTGCGGAGAGCCCAGGGTGGAGGGAATGAACACAGGCTCGTGCACTCTTCCCAGCACACGAGGTAGGCCTGCGAACAGTGCATACTCACGAGGTGGCTTGATGAGGATGCTCCTTGGATATGAACTGGCAGAAGAAAGGCAGCCTGGGTACAAGGCCAAGAGGTCCCAGACCCAGACCCAGGCCCGCCATGGGGACCAAGGAAACACACAGGGGAAAGGATTGCAAACTCACCTCTCTGCAGAAGCACTGTCATAGGAGGCTGGAGGAGAGAGGGCCAGTGAGACAGGATTGGGCAGAGGGACAGGAGCTCCCAGTCCCTGGGGTAGGACTGAGGTAGGTAGAGACATTCACGGAATGAGGAGTTGGGAGAAGGTGAGGATCTGGCTGGGGAGCCCCCATCTAGTACCCCACAGCTCCCTACTTACTTGGAAGCTCACGGCAGCGCATTACATAGCGCCATTAGCAGTGTGGCCAAGGGTAACAGCAGGAGACCCAGCAGCAAAGGGGGCAGAGTGTCTGCCTCCATCTGCAGAGAGCCTGCACCTGGCCCAGCTGCACCACAGCCCCTATATGTAGAGGTGCAGCCGGGTATGGGGCTGAGTGGGCCCCAGCCTGGAGCCTATGGGAGGCAGCTACGCTCTCCTCAGAAACTCAGGACACACTCCCTTGGTGGGCTGAGCTGGACTCAGTGCTGGCTGAAGAAGCTACTCCCAGAGCCTGGGCTGGGGTCTGGGCCACCAGCCACCTACTGTAAAGGCCGTGGCCCAGCTACCCTAGGCGCGATCCCTGTGCCCACTGGTACCTGCCCCACACTTGCTCCCACCCGCCTCCTCCTCTCTCCTCAACACCCTCGTGCGACAGGAAGCTGTGGTGAGAGCTGGGTGAGGGCAGGAAATCATCAGGCTCCTCAGCTTGCTGCACCCGCCCCCTGCCCACCCCACCCCACCCAGTTGTGGGAAAGGGGAGGAGGCAGAGGGCTGCCTGTGTTCTCAGGAAGGTACTGGAACTGCATGGCATGGCAGCCCCTCCACTGGAAACAGAAAAATGCCTGTTAGCCATACAAGCTATGGCCTCCCCATGCCCAGGGTTGGGAGAGGCGACAGGAAGGGTCTCGCCAGAACCCAGCAGTGCATAGGGCAACCCCCTTCTTCCCCACCCCCGCCACTCTCAGGCCTGCTAGGCTGGCCACTTCCAGGGGAGCACAGTGAGTCACCATCACACAGAGCAGCTCACTCAGAGAAGAATCCTCCTCTGGGTCACCCAGCCCAGAAGACAGGGACTTGCCCCTAGGGGTGACCTACAGCCCCTAGGGAGCCCTGGAGGCTAGAGACATTTCCTATAGCACAGAGGTCAGAGGCCACTGGTATCCAGAGAAAGACATGCACTCACTTTGGGTCTAATTACAAATTTTATTCCATTATAAATAGCACCAAACCTGTGGGCTGCCCCAGTGAGGGACCCCCCCACACACACCCAGATTCCCTCTTCCCTAGGCTACTCATGTAGTGTCTGAGAGCTGGATGTAACCCAGAGCTTCTGCTTGTAACCTGGGCCAGGTGAACCCAGGCATGTGGGCCCAGGACCAGCAGTGGTGCATGTATAGACAGGTGAGCAACAGCGCCTTAGATGAGTACGCTAGACACAGGGACTCGGGTGGAGCGGCCTCGCTGGGGCACCACAATCCGGTCATCCGTGGGTCCCGCCTCATGCAACAGACCTGCAGCAGGGAGGGTCACAGTCAGGGCTGGACAGACTGAAGAGCCAGAGGGGGACAAACAAGGCAGTGGGATATGTGGGGCAACAGTAAAAGCCACCAGTGCTGTGGATACAGATAGAATGACAGATCAACTTGTTGGACAGCCCCAAGCTGAATCAGGGGGAAGATGCAGGGTACACACCCTCAGCCAACAGATGGACAAACAATACTGTGATGGTAAGCAGTGACCCTCACTGACCCTGTATGTGGAGCTGGGCCTTCCGGCGGTCACCCTCAATGAACATGGCGGTGCCCAGAAAGGCTGCACCTCCCAGAGCTCCAACAAAGGCGCAAAGCATCAGTGAGAACTGCAGGGCCGAACTCAGACAAGAAGGAAGGGGGCCAGCTCCGGCGGGCGGCGGTCAGAGATCTGTGGAGAGGAGATTAATTTGCAAGCAGAAGAGAGACAGAGAGAATAAGGATGGGCATGCCAGGGCCTACAGCCACTGTAAATGAACTCCAGACGCATGTGCCCCTCCTGTGCATCTGGCTTACGTGGGTCCTGGGGAATCAAACCTGGATCGTTAGGCTTCCCAGGCAAGTGCCTTAACCACTAAGTCATCTCTCCCGCCCCAAAATCAAAAGCCTTTTGAGGGGTGATAGGATGCTAGAAGTGGAAAATTGCACACCATGGAACTTAGTTTCATACAAAAGATTATTTAAATTATTGCCTAAAACTACTGTCAATGGGCTGGAAAGATGGCTTAGTAGTTAAGGCACTTGCCTACAAAGCCAAAGGACCTCAGTTCAATTCCCCAGGACCCAAGTAAGCCAGATGCACAAGGTGGCACATGCATCTGGGGTTCGTTTGCAGTGGCTAGAGACCCTGGTGTATCCATTCTCTCTCTCTCTCTCTCTTCCTCGGCCTCAAATAAAGAAATAAAAATAAAATATTAAAAAAAAAACTGCAGGGTGTGGTGGCTCACGCCTTTAATTCCAGCACTTGGGAGGCAGAAGTAGGAGGATCACCATGAGTTCAAGGCCACCCTGAACCTACAGTAAATTCCAGGTCAGCCTGGACTACAGTGAGATCCTACCTCGGGGGCCGGGGGGGGGGGGGTGACTACTGTCAAGACTGTAAATGAAACACAAATGAGTTGGGTTTTTGTTTTTTTGTTTTTGTGGTTGTTGCTTTGTTTTGGTTTTTGTGAAGCAGACTCTCGCTCTAATCCAGGCTGACCTGGAATTCACTCTGTAGTCTCAGGATGGCTTTCCTCCTACAAGTGCTGGGATAAAAGGTGTGCACCAAAGCCGGGCATGGTGGCTCACACCTTTAATCCCAGCACTTGGGAGGCAGAGGTAGGAGGATCACCATGAGTCTGAGGCCACCCTGAGACTATATAGTTAATTCCAGGTCAGCCTGGACCAGAGTGAGACCTCGAGAGAGAAAAAAATAAATAAATAAAGCCGGGCGTGGTGGCGCACGCCTTTAATCCCAGCACTCGGGAGGCAGAGGTAGGAGGATCGCCAAGAGTTCGAGGCCACCCTGAGACTACATAGTTAATTCCAGGTCAGCCTGGGCCAGAGTGAGACCCTACCTCGAAAAACCAAAAATAAATAAATAAATAAATAAATAAATAAATAAATAAATAAATAAAAAAGCCGGGTGTGGTGGCGCATGCCTTTAATCCCAGCACTCGGGAGGCAGAGGTAGGAGGATTGCCATGAGTTCAAGGCCACCCTGAGAATACAGAGTGAATTCCAGGTCAGCCTGGGCTAGAGTGAGACCCTATCTCGGAGAAAAAAAAAAAAAAAAAAAGGTGTATACCACCATGCCCCGCACAAATGAGTTTTGTGTTTAGCCTTGAGTCCCATCTCCAAGATAATTCATTATGCACACACAAATATTCTCAAGTCTGAAGCACTCCTCGTTGTGTTTCAGTTGAGGGATACTCAACTTGCACAAAGGGAGGAGAGACCACCAGTTCCTGAGGAAAGCACAAGGAATGAGGCCAGGAAGGATGAGACCACAGAAGCTCTAAAGAAACTAAGATCACAGAGGAAGCAGAAGAAAGCTTCAGGAACAAGAGGAAAAAAAAAGAACCTCTAATGAAATATATTAAATGACCTTTCCTCCAAGAAACAAGTACAGGATGCTATATAAAGAGAACACCGAGAAGCTTCTGAATAAGAGAAATGAATTTTTTTTTCCTGGGGTAGGGTCTCACTCTAGCCCATGCTGACCTGGCACTCATTCTGTAGTCCCAGACTGGCCTAATGAAATTTTCTTTTTTACCTTTTTAAAAAATATTTTTAGGGCTGGAGAGATAGCTTAGTGGTTAAGGCACTTGCCTGCGAAGCCAATGGACCCAGGTTCAATTCCCCAGGACCCACATAATAAGCCAGATGCACAACGTGACATATGCGTCTGAAGTTTGTTTGCAGCGGCTGAAGGTCCTGGCACGCCCATTCTGTCTCTCAAATAAATAAAAATAAAGTAAAAAAAATTTTTTAAATTTTATTTCTTTACTTGCAAGGAAAGAGTGTTTGTGTGCCACTTCCTTCCACTGCAAACAAACTCCAGATACACGCACCACTGTGTGTATCTGGCTTTACGTGGGTACTGGGGAGTTGATCCTGACCCAGCAGGCTTTGCAAGAAAGTGCTTAAACCACTGAGCCATCTCTCTAGCCCTTCATCTTTTCTTTTTGGTGGTGGTAGGGATGATCTTTTGTTTGGTTGGTTGGTTTTTTGTTTTGTTTTGGTTTGGTTTGGTTTTTCAAGGTAGGTCTCACTCTAGTCCAGGTTGACCAGGAATTCACTATGTAGTCCCAGGGTGGCCTTGAACTCATGATGATCCTCCTACCTCTGCCTCCTGAGTGCGCCACTATGCCCAGCATGTTTTGTTTTCTGAGACAGAGTCTCAGTATGTAGCACAAGTTTGTTTTCAAACAACGCTTCTCCGGGTGTGGTGGCGCACGTAATCCTAGCACTCAGGAGGCAGAGGTATGAGAATCATTGTAAATTCAAGGCCAGCCTGAGGTTACATAGTGTATTCCAGGTCAGCCTGGGCTAGAGCGAGACCTTACCTTGAAAAAAAAAAAAAGCGAAAAGGGAAAAAGAGGACTGTAGAGATAGCTCAATGGTTAAGGCACTTGTTTGCTCAGTACACACATAAAGCCAGATGTACAAAGTGGCATTTGCAGTGGCAGGAGGTCCTGTTGAACCAATTCTTTCTCCGTTGTCTCTCCTCCTCCATCTCTCAAATAAATAAATATTTGCAAAAAGGGGAAAAGATGGAGGTAGGAGAAACAGTAAGAAAATCAAGTGCAGTGCATGAGATTTGGCATGTGAAGGAGGAAACAGAAGGGCAACAATCATGAAAGGAATGAGAGGGCAGAGGGCAGGGGCCAAGGGCTCATGGAGAAAGCGGGGTAGACAGAACCCCTGACTCACTGGAGAAGGCACTGCCTCGGAAGACAGGACTGCTGGGCGCAGGGCCAGATGGGACAGCGGGGCTGGTGGCTGGGGTGCTGTCAGGAAGCACCACTCTGAAAGGAAAGAAGGAACGAAGAAAGTGAGCAAAGGACACCCAGCAGCTGCCTCCACCTCCCATCTAACCACTCACAGGTAGCCCTCGTTGGGATAGTCATCCTCATCCTCATCTTCATCTGTATTCTTACAGGCCAGCTCTGGAAATAGTGACAAAGGGTCAACATGACCTGAGAAAGGCCCCAGCCTCCCCACCCAGCTCAGTGCCCAGACCCCAGACGCACCCTGGTTCTCATAGCTTGCCACACTGTTAGCTTCAATGAGAGAGTGAGAAGGAGACTTGGTAAGTTCAGGCTGGTCCTGTCTCCTGCCCAGCCCCAACCACCCAGCCCCGGGTAACCTTACCACTATCTGAATCCTGCCGGGAAGATGGCATCCGATGGGAACCCCTAGGGGGCTGCGGAGATCTCCTGGGAGTCAAAGGTCAGAGATCATGAGAGTGGGGTTCTAGGGTCAAGAGGGGTTACAAGGAAAGAGATCCCCAGTCCAAAAAGGTGAGGAGGCACAAAGGGTCAGAGAAGAGGAGGAGAGAATTAAGAGGTACTCACGGGATGGGGAGCAGGTCTGGCTGGCTCAGAGGCAGGAAGGAGGTAACAGGCAGGTAGGAGGTGGCAGGTGGCATTTCTGAGGACAAAGAACCAAGCTCGAGGGAATGACTTGACATGACCCCCACCCCACACACCCTCATCAAGGTCTTGAAAGGCAGACAGGCCTGGGGGCTTCCACCTCCCCCTATCCCAGGCGGGGTGAAGGCCCTGCGGAGAGCCCAGGGTGGAGGGAATGAACACAGGCTCGTGCACTCTTCCCAGCACACGAGGTAGGCCTGCGAACAGTGCATACTCACGAGGTGGCTTGATGAGGATGCTCCTTGGATATGAACTGGCAGAAGAAAGGCAGCCTGGGTACAAGGCCAAGAGGTCCCAGACCCAGACCCAGGCCCGCCATGGGGACCAAGGGAAAACACACAGGGGGAAAGGATTGCAAACTCACCTCTCTGCAGAAGCACTGTCATAGGAGGCTGGAGGAGAGAGGGCCAGTGAGACAAGATTGGGCAGAGGGACAGGAGCTCCCAGTCCCTGGGGGTAGGACTGAGGTAGGTAGAGACATTCACGGAATGAGGAGTTGGGGAGAAGGTGAGGATCTGGCTGGGGAGCCCCACATCTAGTACCCCACAGCTCCCTACTTACTTGGAAGCTCACGGCAGCGCACACATAGCGCCATTAGCAGTGTGGCCAAGGGTAACAGCAGGAGACCCAGCAGCAAAGGGGGCAGAGTGTCTGCCTCCATCTGCAGAGAGGCTGCACCTGGCCCAGCTGCACCACAGCCCCTATATGTAGAGGTGCAGCCGGGTATGGGGCTGAGTGGGCCCCAGCCTGGAGCCTATGGGAGGCAGCTACGCTCTCCTCAGAAACTCAAGGACACACTCCCTTGGTGGGCTGAGCTGGACTCAGTGCTGGCTGAAGAAGCTACTCCCAGAGCCTGGGCTGGGGTCTGGGCCACCAGCCACCTACTGTAAAGGCCGTGGCCCAGCTACCCTAGGCGCGATCCCTGTGCCCACTGGTACCTGCCCCACACTTGCTCCCACCCGCCTCTCCTCCTCTCTCCTCAACACCCTCGTGCGACAGGAAGCTGTGGTGAGAGCTGGGTGAGGGCAGGAAATCATCAGGCTCCTCAGCTTGCTGCACCCGCCCCCTGCCCACCCACCCCCACCCAGTTGTGGGAAAGGGGAGGAGGCAGAGGGGCTGCCTGTGTTCTCAGGAAGGTACTGGAACTGCATGGCATGGCAGCCCCTCCACTGGAAACAGAAAAATGCCTGTTAGCCATACAAGCTATGGCCTCCCCATGCCCAGGGTTGGGAGAGCGACAGGAAGGGTCTCGCCAGAACCCAGCAGTGCATAGGGCAACCCCCTTCTTCCCCACCCCCGCCACTCTCAGGCCTGCTAGGCTGGCCACTTCCAGGGGAGCACAGTGAGTCACCATCACACAGAGCAGCTCACTCAGAGAAGAATCCTTCCTCTGGGTCACCCAGCCCAGAAGACAGGGACTTGCCCCTAGGGGTGACCTACAGCCCCTAGGGAGCCCTGAGGCTAGAGACATTTCCTAGAGCACAGAGGTCAGAGGCCACTGGTATCCAGAGAAAGACATGCACTCACTTTGGGTCTAATTACAAATTTTATTCCATTATAAATAGCACCAAACCTGTGGGCTGCCCCAGTGAGGGACCCCCCCACACACACCCAGATTCCCTCTTCCCTAGGCTACTCATGTAGTGTCTGAGAGCTGGATGTAACCCAGAGCTTCTGCTTGTAACCTGGGCCAGGTGAACCCAGGCATGTGGGCCCAGGACCAGCAGTGGTGCATGTATAGACAGGTGAGCAACAGCGCCTCAGATGAGTACGCTAGACACAGGGACTCGGGTGGAGCGGCCTCGCTGGGGCACCACAATCCGGTCATCCGTGGGTCCCGCCTCATGCAACAGACCTGCAGCAGGGAGGGTCACAGTCAGGGCTGGACAGACTGAAGAGCCAGAGGGGGACAAACAAGGCAGTGGGATATGTGGGACAACAGTAAAAGCCACCAGTGCTGTGGATACAGATAGAATGACAGATCAACTTGTTGGACAGCCCCAAGCTGAATCAGGGGGAAGATGCAGGGTACACACCCTCAGCCAACAGATGGACAAACAATACTGTGATGGTAAGCAGTGACCCTCACTGACCCTGTATGTGGAGCTGGGCCTTCCGGCGGTCACCCTCAATGAACATGGCGGTGCCCAGAAAGGCTGCACCTCCCAGAGCTCCAACAAAGGCGCAAAGCATCAGTGAGAACTGCAGGGCCCGGAACTCAGACAAGAAGGAAGGGGGCCAGCTCCGGCGAAGGCGGTCAGAGATCTGTGGGGAGGAGAAAGTCAGAGATCCAGGGAATGGGGCTTCTGAACACCAGGAAAAAAAAGTAAAATGAAGCCAGGCATGGTGGCGCACACCTTTAATCCCAGCACTTGGGAGGCAGACATAGGAGGATCACCATGAGTTGGAGGCCACCCTGAGAGTACATAGTGAATTACAGGTCAGCCTGGACTACAGCAAGACTCTACCTTTAAGAATCTCGCCCCCGGTACGACTCCCTACAATGCAACTGCCCAGACAGAAATTGGCCTTGATATCCATGACCTTGCTGTGCCTAGCAATACCTCCGCAAGACCCTCATAGTAGAAGTAAAAGAGGATGACATCATATTAAAAAAAGAGACTAATGGAGAGAGGGAGGGGATATGATGGAGAGTGGAGTTCTAAAGGGAAGGGGGGGGGGGGAAAATACGCACCTTTGGTATGTAAGTATGTTTTGTTGTCAATAAATATTTAAAAAAAAAAAAAAAAAAAAAAAAAGAATCTCGCCCCCCCATAAAAGAGTAAAATAGAGCCTGGGAAGGGATAGGTTTGGCCACAGCATGAGGCCTTTGGCCTCACAGGCTAAACTTCCAGACAACATCCTTCCCATCCAGCAAAGGACCTAAAGCAAGGTGCTAGGTAAAAAGTTAAAAAAATGCCGGGCGTGGTGGCGCACGCCTTTAATCCCAGCATTCGGGAGGCAGAGGTAGGAGGATCGCCTTGAGTTCAAGGCCACCCTGAGACTACATAGTTAATTCCAGGTCGGCCTGGGCCAGAGTGAGACCCTACCTCAAAAAAACCAAAAAAAAAAAAAGTTAAAAAAAAAAAAAAAAAAAAAAAAAAAAAAAAAAAAAAAAAGGTGCTAGGCATAGAGGACAGCACCAACTTAGAGGGCCGCAATGTTCCATCCACCTAGGATCAGGCCACCAGCTGTCTACCAGAGTGGGGAGTATCAGGTCCCCAACCCAGCCAAAGGCAGTACTTACCAGGCCAATGAGGTAGGGGCTCCCAGCATCACCCAGCAAATGGGACAGGACAATCTGAAAGGCCTCAGCAGTGGAACGTCGAGTGGGGATCACCACATACTGGGGGGGGGGGGGGAGAAGGGAAGGAGCTCAGTGTGTGTGTGGCGGGGGGGGGGGAGCTCTAGGGAGACAGGGTCAAAGCCCAGTATAAGCCCACAGCTAGCATGTGACTGCACAGCAGTCATGAGGTAGGCCGGGACTACAGGCCCCTCTGCAGCTGGACTCTAAAATGCACATGGGTCTGGGCTGTGTAGAAGAGGTAAAGGCTACCTGAGCAAGTGCTGCTTTCTTAACCCAAATCCCTCCTCCCATCAGCCTCTGGGCTAATCTGAACCTGTCTACTCACCAAGAGAATGTCAGCCACAATGGCCCAGTTCATGGACAGCAAAGTCTCTCCAATAAAGATGAAAATCTGAGTGGCATATAGGAGAGGGGGTTCTCAAGAGAAACATGTGAACCAGTCTCATCCATTAACTCATTCAGTCCTCAACACACCTCTGTGAGGCAATGCTACTGTAATTAGTCCCATTTTACACATGAAAAAACAGCACAGAAAGGTTAAACTGCTTTGACAACATCACCCAGCTGGGAAGCATCAGAGCTGAGATTCAAAGTGAGGCATTGCCTCTGGCTGACCCCAGTTCTGCCCTGGTACAGTTACCTCCCCCTGCACACACCCAGCACACCCTCTAGGCCTCTACTAGCTACTCACATAGGTTGCCACGATGCTACCTCGGGCACAGGCCAGGGACAGGAAGAGGAAAGGCGCGGAGCCCAGGAGGCCAGCAGCACAGACCAGGGGGTCAGCCCGGGGGTTGAAGCGGCGAAGATGACGGCTGATCTCCACGCCCAGGCCCACACCCAGGACCCCGGTCAGGCAGGTGATAAGCCCGAAGATGAGACTAGGGATGAGGTAGGGGTATGGGAACTCATCCCTCTTCAGCAAGACCCTCGGTCTAGAGGAACTGTCCACACTATCCACCCTCACGCCTGAATCTGTCTAGTACGGTGCCCTGGGGCCCACATGTACCCCCATTGTAGTGCTTGAAACTGAAAAGTAAAACTCCAGGAGAAGTAGCTGGTGGAATCAGGATTCAAAATCTACTTGCCTGAGTCTGAATCTCCCCATGCAGACTACCCAGCCCCGCCCCACCTGCATACCTGTCAGAGGAAGAGCATGAGTCTCCAGGAAGACAGGGTGGGGTCTCCCCCAGAACCACACGGGATCGTAGCAGGAATGCTGGGGCCCAGAGAGCCAGGGAACCCGTGACAAAGGCCACAGCAGTGAAGCCAAGGGAAGACAGGACGAAACTAGGGCTATGGACGTTGGGAAAAAGTCAGACCCCACAGAGTTGCCCCAGTAGGAATGGACCTCTCTTCTCCCTGGCTTATTAAGTCAGAAGCTAGGTGTGATCTGAGCCTGTAAATCAGGCATATGCCACATGGGGGCAGCAGCACCAAGTTCCTGGCCTTGGGTATGGCCTACTGGCAAAACAAAAAACTAGGCCCCCACCCTTTTCAAGGGTCCCATCCCATGCTCAGGCCTCTGATGTGGAAGCAAGAAGGGATTAAACTCACTTTCGTGCCAGTGCCCTCAGATCTGCCCACCATGAGGTGGGGCTGAGGGGTGGTGAATCTGAGTGTCGTTCCACAGCTCCTCTTGGGGGCTCTCGTACTACAAGAAATAGCAGCAGAACAGCCACCACCCCTAGTCCTGGTGTCACCTGGGGAAAGAGCAAGCTTCAGGACATTGGCCAGGGAACAGAGAGCTGGGGCTAAGAAGAATAAGGGGCATGAACATCTCACACACCCCTCAAGTACTGGCTCAAGGAAGCTAAGCTTGCAATTTAAGAGGGGGGTACCACTAGAGGCCACCCAATTTTTTTTTTTTTATTTTTTAGTCTCTTTGGTTTTTTTGAAGTAGGGCCTCGCTATAGCCTAGGCTGACCTGGAATTCACTATGTAGTCTCAGGCTGACCTCAAACCCACAACGATCTTCCTACCTCTGCCTCCCAAGTGTTGGCATTAAAGGCATATGCCACCATGCCCAGTACCAAAATCCTAATTTTTTTGTTGTTTTTAGAAGTATGGTTTCACTCTAGCCCAGGCTGACCTGGAATTTACTGTGTAGTCTCAGGATGGCCTTGAACTCACAGTGATCCTCCTATCTCTGCCTCCTAGGTGCTGGGATTAAAGGCAGAGCCACCACACCCGGCTCCAACACCTAATTTTTATAAGCCTAACTTTGCATCTTCTTTGATAAGTGCATCCTAACTTTCTTTCAGGAAACCACTCTCCCTTCTAGCCCCCCGGGTTCTGTCAATTCATGATTCAAACGTGATCCAAGACTTAGCCAAAAAGACTGTCTATCTCCCATCCACAGTGACTGATATCATAGTAGGAATATAACCCACATTCATCTAAAAAGACAGGGCTGGAAAGATGGTTTAGTGGTTAAGGTGCATGCCTGTGAAGCCTAAGGACCTCAGTTCGATTCTCCAGGTCCCATGTAAGCCAGATGCACAAGAGAGCGCACACGTCTGGAGTTGGTCTGTAGTGGCTAGAGGCCCTGGCACGCCCATTCTCTCTCCCTCTCTCTCTTTCCCTCTCTCTGTCTCAAATAAATAAATAAATAAAAATTTTAAAAGACACCACCATCCCATGACTACTGCTCAAAGGTCTGAAGTACCCTGAAGTACTCTGAAGTTACTCAATGGAAAAACAATCGCTTGGGGCTCTCAAACACTTGAGAATGAAGTTAACATGGAGGAAAAGAAAGCTGAGGGCTGGAGAGATGGCTTAGTAGTTAAGGTGTTTGCCTGTGAAGCCTAAAGACGCCGGTTCAATTATCTAGGTCCCACATAAGCCATATGCACATGGTGGCACATGCATCTGGAGTTCATTTGCTGTGGCTGGAGGCCCTCGTGCACCCATTCCCACTTTCTCTCTGTCTCTGATAAATAAAAATAAATCTTTAAAGAAAAAGAAAGCTGAGAAGAGAATGATCCCATTCCAGTGATGGCTTAGGAGCCCTGGATCCATCTTTACTTGAAGTTCATCTATGGACTTTCCATGAGGAAGGACAACACGATCCCTTTCTGGGGCCAGTTGATTCCTATCCTCTACAAGCAGGACTTTTGTCTAACACATGACTTCCTGTGGTCAGGCTCCCTGTGGGCTCAGCATGGTGAGCACTGCCTCAAAGGGGTTGCAATGCATGTCAGAAAGGAGGAGCAGTGAGAATGTTGCTGACTCTCCCCAGAACATAACCAGACTTACCCGCAAGGCCCAGTGCCAGTCCCCAGCCACATCCTTCACCTTAGAGCCTGCAATGTAACCCAGACCACTGGGGAAAGACAATGGAAAGAGAAGGGACATCTAGTCAGTCAAATACCTCACCCAGGCCCTGTGCCTCACACTAGTCCAATGTCTGCTCACCTGCCCACAGGAATGGCAAAGTAGAACACACTGAGCATCCGGCTCCGCTGGTCTGCCACGAAGAGGTCCGCGATCAGGGTGGGCGCAATGGTGGAGTAACTGGCCTCCCCGACCCCTACAAGGCCCCGGGTCAGGAGGAGCAGCCAGAAACGCTAGGGAAGGAGACACGGGGGGAGGTGGCACCCCACCCTGGAGCCAGCCTCCCAGATGACCTCACCAGCTAGCACTTGAGAACAGGAGGGGCAGTGAGAGAGGCCTGGGTTTAGAAACACACAGACCTGGCTGTAATCCTGGTTTCATTTACTAGCTGTGACTTTGAGAAAGTTATTTAACCTCTCTGAGCCTCAGTTTCCTCATCTGAAAAAAGGGAACAATAAGAACTTGTTCACAAAACTACCGTGACGACTATACAGTAAAGGGTCTGGTCATTACCTTGTACTTAGGTGGAAAATAAATCTTGGTCTCTACTTTTTCTCTTCCAACCAACACACCCCAGTGGTGAACAGTGATCTTAGGTGGTGGTGGTGGTATGGTATTTGCCTACCAAAGACAGCTGAAGCTAAGGTCAGGGTATATGACTGCCTGAGGACAATACACAGGACCTGGAACCAAGGACAAAGTCTAGAGCAGAGTGACAGGAGAGGTGGGACGCATTCAAGGGAACAAAGAAGCACCTGCCTAGGAGGAAAACCAGCAGTGTGGCATCACAAGTTAACAGAGTTTTAGGGAAGAAGAAGTGGGTCAACGTGCCTGAGGGTCTCAGGAGATCTAGTAAGAACAGGACTAGCCAGAGGAGCTTCACTGGACAGCAGGAGCACTCTGTTGACTTTGGCAATAGCAGACCCAATGGAGTGGCAGGGCAGCACTTAAGAATAAGTGACACAGAGAAGTGCAGGGCTAATGACAGCTGCTCCCTGGCTGCTCTTTCACCTGCACTGGGCTTTAAGAGGCCTTTCAGGAAGTCCAACCAGGAAGGGGAGGGCGGGGGTTAATGGTGGAGAAAAACAAGAGTACTTAGGTATGACATGGAGGAGTCAAGGAAAGTGGGAAATGATGAGTAAAGAAAGTTCTAGAAGAAAAAGGAAGCAGATGGGGTGGGTAGATTAACTTAGGCGAGGAGAAGGTGTAAGACTGCACAGACCAAGGAAACTAGAAGTTCCCCAGGCTCAGTCCAAAATGACTCCAGAGAGCAGCGGCAAAGATTGTCAGGGGAGTAGGGAGTGGCCAGAAGCCAGCTCAGGGCCTCACCTCTCTGGGGATGAAGGATGACCCCAGTGTCACCAGGGACCAGAAGGCAATGCCCCCGCACATGAGATACTTCCGATTGTACCTGTCACCCAGGTAGCCAAACACAGGTGCCAACACCATGTAACTGGAGATGAACACTGGGGGGAAGCAGAGAGTCACAGCCCAGTCCAGGTCCCCTGCCCCCTACTCCTACTCCAGCTGAGGGGAGGGGGACAGGAAGGGCAGAAATGCCCAAATCACCAGATTCCTGCCCTCCTCCTCACTGTCATCACACCATCCATGTCTCAACCCTGCAGCCCATCAGCACTTGCTACCAAGGGTAATAATGCAGTCCCATCCTCACAGCCTTCCACCTTCCTTTGTAGAATGGATGGTTCAGATATATATATATATATATATGCCTCCCTCCCACCCAACCTAAAACAAAATCCACACTCCACACTATGCCCACAGTACCCTATATGATCCAGCCCCCCTTTCCTCTTCCTCTGCATCGCCATGGGCAACTGCCAACGTCAATACCATCTTAGAAGTTCAAGCAACTGACATCCCCTCTATCTAGGATATGTTCATCTCTTCACAAAGCTCAGCTACTTCAGATTCCAGCTCAAATACCTGCCCAGACTACCATAAGTCCCATCCCTGTCAATCACATGCACTGTATGTTTTCTTTTATGTAACACTTATCCATATGAAAAACTATCTCATTTTAATGAACACCTTCTGACACAGGAAAATGTCTGCTCTGTACTGGCCAAGACTATGACTCACGGAACCCACAACCTGGCACAAAATAGATGTTCTATCAACATGTGTCGAATGAAAAGGGGAAAAAACAGGGCAATCTAGAACAATTACTTCTCTAATTCAATACCACCTTGACATATGACCCCATTCTCATTTCTACAGATTTAAAGTACCTCCAGTTCCTCACTGGCCTGGAGTAGGGAAAAGATCACTGCATGACTTTGTTTCAGATTCCTGTTCTGCTTCTAACTACTTATGTGGCAAGTCTTGGGTCTTCTCCAAGCCTCAGTTTGCTTATAAAAATACAGGTAGCTCTATCTGCTTCCTGTATAAAATAGAAATTACAGCAGCTATTCCTCAGCTGATGAAAGGATTAGAAAACAAGCGTGTCTTGCCAAAGTCCTATTGGTATTAACAGCACTTCTTCCAGGGCTGGGTACATAGGTGCTCAGAAATGTTTGAGAAATGAAGCAGGGAAGGAAGAAAAGGAAGACTTACCCTGGCTTCGCCTCCCCCCAAACACCAAGCTCTCCTGCCACTATTTATTGAGTGCTTACCTCATGCCAAACATAGTACTAGGCAGCAGGCATTTCATTTAATCCTCAAATCAGTCCTAAGAAATAGTCTGTTTTGGGCTGGGAAGATGGCTCAGCAGTTAAAGGTGCTTGTTTGCAAAGCCTGCTGGCCTGGGTTTGATTCCCCAGGACCCACATAAAGCCAGATGCACAAAGTAGCACATGCATCTGGAGTTCATTTGCAGCGCCTTACATGCCTATTCATATTTTCTCTTTCTGCTTGCAAACAAATATATATATAAATTTTGTTTTTGGTTTTTCAAGGTAGGGTCTCACTCTAGTCCAGGCTGACCTAGTATTCACTATGTAGTCTCAGGGTGGCCTCGAACTCACAATACTCCTAACTCTGCCTCCCAAGTGCTGGGATTAAAGGCATGTGCCACCCTGCCCGGTCAAAAAAAGAAAGAAATAAATTACACTGTGTTATTACTAGCTCCACCTTACAGACTGGGAAAGTGAGGCTTAGAGAGGATGTCTTCCTCTCTAAGGCAATAGTAAGTGGGTGAGCAGAGACTGAAACCCATGCCTGTCTTAACCGTTAACCCAAACCGACTCCCTGTGACTACTTGGACAGATTCAGAGCTGCCAGGGCTATTAATTCCCCTAGCTCTGGCCAAGTCAAGCCCACTGGCCACTGAACCCTCATTAATGAGGCCCTAGACAGATCTAGGCGGAGCCGCAGTTGAAGTAGGAAACGGAGAAAAGCTGCTGTGGATCGAGGAGCCTCCTCCACTCACCAGTCTGGATGAGGCCGGAGCTGCTATCTCCGATGTTGAAGAACTGCTCGATATCTGGAAGGACACCTGGAAAAAGAAAATGGGATGAGCCTGGCGAGGCGGTCCCACCTTAGGAACTGCCTTTCCCCGGCCTCCCTTCTTCGCAGAGGGCAGCGCCCACCAGCCACGGTGAAGCGATCCATGTAGTTGAGGAGGTTGATGTAGCACAGCACGGCCACGATGAGAGCCGAATGGGCCCGAGATAAGCCCGTGATGCGCTGCAGCCCCTCCTGGTCCGGGATCTCGGGCTCCCCCGCCTTGGGAGTCCCCACAGACCCCGGCACCCCCGGGTGGCCTGGCACTGGCTCGTCGTCAGGGTCATCCGCCTGGCTGAGGAACGGCGCAGTGTCGGAGCCGGCCATGGTCCCAAGCGGCCTCGCCTGGCCGCGTTCCGGTCCTACCTGCAAGCAAGGAGGCTGGAAAGGATAGAGGGTCCCCGGGGCAAGGAGAGGGCGTCCGGGTTCGGTTAGCAGCTCGCTCCCAAGCACAGAACACAACTGGCAAGGGCCCCGTGCCCCGTCATCCCCTCCAGTCCCAGCAGACACAACGCGCACAAGGGACTCGTGGGACGAGGTGATGCTGGGGACACAAGCGGGCCGGAGACGACCTGCCCGTCCCGCGCGGACGCACCCCGCCCGGGGATGGAGCGCACCGCACGCCCTGTCACTCAGCCCCCGCGCTGCACTACGGCGGCCGCCATGATGCCGGCGCGGGTCACGTGACGCCGGAACCTCGTCGCCGCGTGACTGGCCTTACGACTTACGGAAGCTCAGTGGGCCTTTCCAGGATCCCGGGACACTTGACTGCCGGTCGCATGCAGTAGAACAGGGGCCAAGCTTTGGCCGGGTAACTAACGTGGTGACCCGGAGGCTGGTCCTGCTGAGACTAACACCTTCAGGGCTGTCCCGGAGGGTCTCAGGTGCGTCATCTGGGATCACGAGGCAAAGGAATCGCGAAGGTTTTGTGAATGGTAAATCTCTCTGCAAATGCTAGTGACTCGTTCCCGCTTTCGGCAGTCGTCCAGGACCTGGCTGGCGGTTGCATACGTGCTCAGTAGTTGTTGAATGAAGAAAGACGAGCCATTTTCTCTCCGGGTTGCCCAACCTGGAGCTTTCAAGTGTGGACACTAAAAACCTGAGAAGACTGGAGCCCTGGCGCCCTCTGGTGTTCCACCGTAAGACAGCCGGAGAGTCATCAAGAACACACCAGCGATGGGAGATGGCTCAACTGTTAAGGCGCTATGCTTCCAAAGCCTGACTACCCAAATTCAATTCCCCAGTACCCAGGTGTACAGGGTGGCGCACTGCATCTGCAGTTTGTTTGCAGTGACAAGAGGTCCTGGCATACACATACTCATTCATTACATGGCAGGTGCGTCTAGAGTTCATTTGCAGTGGCAAGAGGCCCTGGCCCGCCAATTCTATCTGCCTCTACCTCTCATAATAAATAATAATTGTTTTTTGAGGTAGGGTCTCACTCTAGCTCAGGCTGAGCTGGATTCACTATGTAGTCTCAGGGTGGCCTCGAACTCACAGTGATCCTCCTACCTCTGCCTCCCAAGTGTTGGGATTAAAGGTGTGCACCACCATGCCCTGGCTATTAATTTTTAAAAACCTGTGAATAAGAAAGTGGGGGAAGGGAGGGAATTACCATGGGATATTGTCTACAATTATGGAAGTTGTCAATAAAAGAAATTTTTTTAAAATCTGCAAATAAAGTCAGGACAGGGCTTCCCTCAAGTGAAGTCCACTAGCCCTCCTTCAAATTATATTTTGTGTGTTGCATGATCATTTCCTGTCCTCCCAGGTACCAATGCTGTAAGACTTCACTCCCATGGTTGGACCTGTAAGACCCTTAGCAAATGCTAGGTTTCAATTTCTTTCTTCCTTTCTTTTTTTTAAAATTTTTTAAAATTATTTATTTTTGGAGAGAGACAAAGAGGGAGAGGGAGACAGAGATGGGCGCGCCAGCACTCTCTCAGCTGCTGTGAATGAAATCCAGATGTGTGCGCCCCCTTGTGGGCAAGTGCGGCATTGCGCCCTTGCGTCACTTTGCATCTGGCTAAACGTGGGACCTGGAGATTGGAACCGGGTTCTTAGGCTTAGCAGGCAGGCGCCGTAACCACTAAGCCATCTCTCCAGCCCTTCCTTTTCTTTCTTTCTATAGACGTGGAGGATCACTGAGAGTATGAGGCCAGCCTAAGACTACAGTGAGTTCCAGGTCAGCCTGAGCTAGAGACCCTACCTCAGAAAACCAAAATAGCCAGGGGTGGTGACGATTGCCTTTAATCCCAGCAGTAGGGAGGCAGAGATAGGACGATTGCCATGAATTCGAGGCCACCCTGAGACTACATAGTGAGTTCCAGGTCAGCCTGGGCTAGAGTGGAACCCTACCTAGAAAAACCAAAATAATAATAATAATAGTTTATTTATTATGAGATAGAGACAGAGGGGCAGATAGAGGGCCAGGGCCTCTTGCCACTGTAAATGAACTCTAGTCACACATGCCATCTTGTGCATCTGGGTTTATGTGGGTACTGGGGAATTGAACCCCAGTCCTTCAGCTTTGCAGGCAGGTGCCTTAATTGCTGTGCCATCTCTCCAGCCCTACTTGCAGCTTTTATTGAGAGTTTTAGGAAGTAAAAGCTATGGGGAGTCTAGACACAAGACATCACAAGTTCACATCAGGCAATCTTTGGAGAAGCTGCTGAATTACTCGTGTCCTAGGAACTCCACCCAAGGCTCATAGTTTATGTCCCCAGGCTTAGACTGTGCAAAGATTAACCTGATGCAAAAGAGCTCAATAACCACATTACAGAATTCAAAAGAAGTTGGTGGGGGCCTTAAACCTAGATCCTCATCCATGCCAGCCAAGTGCTCTACCATTGAGCTACCTTCCCCAGCCACTTTTTTTTTCTTTTTATTTTGAAATGAGATCTAATTAAGAGCTGGCCTTGAACTTTCTATTCTCTTGCCTTAGCCTTCTGAACTTGGAATGACAGGTGGGTGCCATCAGGCCTGGCTGGGTAGGTGCATACTCGACCAGTGACAAGTGATTCCATTCTCTCTCTCTTTTAACTTTATTTTTATTTATTTATTTGAGTAAGAAAGAATGGGCGCACCAGGGCCTTCAGCCTGTGCAAACAAACTCCAGACACATGTTCCACCTTGTGCATCTGGCTTACATGGGTCCTGGGGAATCAAACCTGGGTCCTTTGGATTTGCAAGCAAGCACTTATAACTGCTAAGCCATTGCTCCAGCCGATTCCATTCTTGCAAATAAACATGAGAAAAATTTCACAGGAAGATCACTACAATATTGTTTGCAGGGCTAGAGAGATAGTCAGCAGTTAAAGGCACTCACAAAGCCTAACAGCCCTGGTTTGATTCCCCAGTACCAATGCATGCATCTGGAGTTCACATTTGCAGTAGCAGGAGGTCCTGGCACACCCATTCTTCCTCTTCCTCTCATATAAATTAGATGGATATATATATCCATCTTGGGCTTAGAAGTAGGTTTGTTACAAGTGACAGAGTGCTAAAACAATAGTGAATTAAACAAGACAAAGTTCCTGTTCATGTAAAAGACCAAAGGTCAATGCTATGGAGGCTAAGACATGGCAAGGAGGTGAAGATCTGGGCTGCTTGTGTCACTGTCCTCCCACACAGCTCCAACTCAAGGCCTCTTCATGGCAGGGCTGTTGCTCAACCTCCTCAGCAGGAAGGGAGCAAAGAAAGAGGGCACACTGCCTCTCTAGACACTTCCTAGCAGTGGCACCCCCATTTCCATTTTCACCCCAGGAGCCCAAGCTGGCACTTTGCCACATCTACATAGATCACTTCTAATACCAAATACCACGTGAAGGGTTAAGGGCAAAAGCTAGGTGGCAGAGAACTTTCCTGGCATGAAGAAGGTCCTAGGTTCAATCTCAAGTGAGACACATACAATGTGAATGCTATATAAATAGTTATACTATATTTTTCAGGGAATAGTGAAACAGAAAAAAGTCTGTTTCGTGGTACAACTTTCACACATACACAAACACAGAGTAGTCAGGGTCTTCATATGTAGCCCAGGCTGGCCTCAAACCTTCTGCCTCAGCCTCCCAAGTTCTAGCTGTCCCTAATAGTTTTCTCTTAAATATATTTTTATTTATTTCCAGGCAGAGAGGGGGGAGGAGGAGGAGGAGGAAATGGGCATGCCAGGGCCTCCTGCCATTACAGACAAATTCCAGATGCATGTGTCACTTAGTAAATCTGATTTTACATGGGTACTAGGGAATCGAACCCGGGTCATTGGGTTTTGGAAGCAAGTATCTTAACCTCTATGCCATCTCTCCAGCCCCCCTAATAGTTTTGATCCACAGTGGGTTTAATTTACAGGGATAGCTTCATTACTGTATTTATATGGAGAGTCTCTATACTTCACTAAGCTATGGGCTCCTATTAACCTGAAACAAGGAAGAAAGGATGTCAGCAAATAATTAATGGTCTTTATCCCAAGGACATCAGTGGGGACCATATGAAGATCACAAAGACAAATCAAGTAAGTATCCATAAGGTGAATGGTTCCCTTTTATTCAGTTGCAATTGAATACATAATAGTAATGTGTTCAAACTTCCTAAAGGACATAAACGATCTGAAAAAAAGGGAAGGTTGTACCATACCATGGATTTAAGGGTTACAAAATTTAAAAGACTGAAACATTTTACACAAAAAAATTTAATAAGTTGACATACTTTGTGAAAATTAGACTAAATATCAGTAGAAATAATTTTTCTTAGTAGACAAAGCTGAGAAAACTGGCTCATTATCTGATAAAAATAATAAAACTTGTTCTCCCACACATAGGTATATTTCAGGTCATCTGAAAGTGATGTGTAATGTTTAATAATCAGCACAGCCTGTTAGCA
Organism: Orientallactaga sibirica; assembly: GCA_036365145.1. Classification (NCBI taxonomy): domain Eukaryota; kingdom Metazoa; phylum Chordata; class Mammalia; order Rodentia; family Dipodidae; genus Orientallactaga; species Orientallactaga sibirica. The sequence goes on from JAEOAD010000888.1 coordinate 2,265,483, forward strand.
ACCAATGAGAACCAGTGTTTGATGGCTAGAACAATCAAGACTCCATACCAGGGTGGACCACTGAGACCATTTAGTGGTCTCAATGGAAGGAAAAACTAGTGTGCTAACAAAGTAAAACCATCTTAAGTAGCTTTAAATAAGAATTCAAAAGCAACAAACTTTAAAACTAAAGTTAATTGTCTACATTAAAATTAGGAATGTTTATATGATGACAGATCTCCCTAGATAAAAAAAAGTGCTACTCTGAAAGTTATTTGCAATTGCCCGGGAATATACAAGCAACTCAAAAATAAACATTAAAAAAAAAAAAAAAAAAAAAAAAGGAAGCCTCATGAAAAAATGAGCAGTTCATAGAAAGAAAATCCAGAATGGCAGACAGGTATATGAGAAAATTCCCAACACTAATGGTGATCAGATAAGTGTACATTAAACCATGTGGTACTTTATACCCATCCAAGAGGGAAGACAACCCCCCCCCTTTTTTTTTTTTTTTTTTTTCAAGGTAGAGTCTCACTACAGCTCAGGCTGACCTGGAATTCATTCTGTAGTCTCAGGGTGGCCTCGAATTCAGTGATCCTCCTACCTCTGCCTCCCAAGTGCTGGGATTAAAGGCGTGCGCCACCACACCCAGCTTTTTGACAATTCCCATTCTAAAGAAAATTAGGAGAGCCAGAAAAACTGTATAACACACAATCCCATCCTGGATATGTATGCCAGCAAACTGTCCATACTGGCATAGAAAGGGACACAGAAAAATATGTTAGCTTGGGCCTGGTATACAGGACCAAGGAGTTGGAGGCACCCAGGTGTCCCCTACTTAAGGCATTGTGAGTAAAATTCATCGGATGCCACTGTGAAGTCCAGCTGCAGATCAATGCAATGACAGAACTAGGAGTCACCAGGGTTAGATCTTCACTCATATCAAGTAAAACCAATAAGGTCTATTGCACAGCAACATACACATACAGTAAAATCATATTCACTTATGAAACATAACCCATTTTTTTTTTTTTTTTAAAGACAGGGTCTCAGGTAGCCCAAGCTGGTCTTGGTAATTGCACAGCACCATATATGTAGAGTAAAAGCATTTTTACTCAAAAAACATTGCTCTTTTTTTGTCTGCTTGTTTTTTGTTGTTATGACACAGTGTCTCAGGTAGCCCAGGCTGGTCTCAAACTCAGTATGTAGCCAAAGGTGACCCTGAACTTCTGATCCGCCTGCCTCTACTTCCCAAGTGCATGGATTACAAGCATGCACCACTATGCCTGATTTTATGTAATGCTGGGGGTGAAAATCTAGGCTTCCTGCATGGCAGGCAGGCAGGCAGGTACTCTACCCACTGTGCTACATCCCCAACCCCAAAACATTTTATCTTATGAGGTTATTCACATTCAATGATGTAAAATAAGTATTAAGTGGGGTACTAACAAGGAGATGGTATGAATGAAAAAGCCATAAACCAGAGAACTTTTGCATGGGACTGTGTAGCCAAGATCCCCAACGCAATGGCTGTGTGTGCTCAGTTACACCTCCAATGTGCAGTTCTGGAAGGAAACACTCAGGGCTGAGATGCCATTCATTACTGTTATCCTTCAAGAGCACTGTGCTCATCTGCCTGTGCTTAAACTTCAGGGTATATGTCCTTGTTCATCATCCTGTATGCCAAGCACCTCAAGCAAACTGCATGCACAGCTCTTGAGAGAGAATAAAACCACTGTGCTTTCTATGTGAAATAAACCCCAGGCCTGGACACCCATACACAACCCACATTAGTTCAACCCACTATGTCAACAGGAGCAGAATTTCATAGGACATTTTGATGAAACAAAAGACAACAGTGAAGGTCAAATGGTAAGGTGGAAGAGGCTTTTCTCTGGGTCCCAAGGGAAACAACACACAGCATGACGTGCATGGAGCCACAGGCCACCCAGATCAGTAGCAGCCACCATACAACTACCAAATAGTTAACAGCTTGAAGCCAGGACCAGATACAGACACAAAGTTCACTCCTTGATTTTGCTTCAACTTAAATTCTTAGCATGTGCAAGGTCCTAGGTTCAATTCTCAGGATGGAAAAATATAAATGAATAGGTTCTAAGTCATCTATCTCTTATGGGGCAAAAATAAAAAGAGGAAAATTCTCCCCAAGTCCTGGCTGGGCATCCAAACAGAGCAGCAGTTTCAGCCCCAGACCTCAATGAGATCCCCAGATTCCATGCCGAGATCAACCGGCAGCTCCTTGCCTGAAAGCTTTGTCCCATCAAAGAAGAAGGAGAGCTTGTGTCCGGAGAGTCCCATAGCCTCCTCATAGTGCGACATGAGGATCTTAAGAGGAGAATCCTAGGTGGAAAGGGGGATAAAGATGTAAAAATGTGAAAGGAAATGGGTAGATTCCACAGAGATGAACAAGTAAGTTAGGACAGTGGGCTAGGAGTATAGCTCAGTGGTAGTTTATGTGATGTGCTAAATTCAATCCCCACCATCCCAAAAAGAAGATAAATTTTAACCAGCTATGTGGCACATACCCCTAAGCTAGGTGTGGTGGCGCACGCCTTTAATCCCAGCACTCGGGAGGCAGAGGTAGGAGGATCGCCACGAGTTCGAGGCCACCCTGAGACTACACAGTGAATTCCAGGTCAGCCTGGGCTAGAGTGAGACCCTACCTCGAAAAACCAAAAAAAAAATTTTTTTTTAAGTGCTACCCTTGTGCTCGCTTCGGCAGCACATATACTAAAGTGCTACCCTTACAGCATCGAGGCACTTTTTTTTTTTTTTTTTTTGGTTTTGCAAGGTAGGGTCTCACTCTGGTCCAGGCTGACCTGGAATTAACTATGTAGTCTCAGGGTGGCCTCGAACTCTCGGCGATCCTCCTACCTCTGCCTCCCGAGTGCTGGGATTAAAGGCGTGCGCCACCAAGCCCGGCCGAGACACTAAAAAAAAAAAATTTTTTAAGGGGTTGCTGGAGAGATGGCTCAGTAGTTAATGGCACTTGCCTGCAAAGCCTGACTGCCCAGGTTCAATTCCCCAATATCCATGTAAAGCAAGATGCACAAAGTGGTGCATGTATTTAGAGTTCATTTGCAGTAGCAGGAAGCCCTGGCATGCCCATTCCCCTTCCCCCACCTCTGGCTACCTATCTCAAATAAATAAAAATTCAAAAATTAAAAATAAAGCAGGGTGTGGTGGTGCACACTTTTAATCCCAGCACTTGGGTGGCAGAGGTAGGAGGATCACCAAGAGGTCGAGGCCACCCTGAGACTACACAGTGAATTCCAGGTCAGCTTGGACTAGAGAGTGAAACCCTACCTTGAAAAACCAAAAAAATAAAAATAAAAAAGTAAAAAGATTTTGGGACAAGTCAAATAGTGAAGTCAGAGCCCCCTGCAGAGGATGGCAAGTGGCTATAGAGTGAGAATGATCCAAACTAAGAGCTGGGCTCTCCCATTTATGATGTGTATGAGTTTAAACAAGTGTGAGGGGTTAAACTGTGCACCCAAATACCTTGTAGTTCTAACGCCTGGTAAATGTGAATGAGACATTATTTGGACTTACAGCCTTTTCAAATAATATAAAGTTAAGATGAGGTGAGAATTGATTAGGGTGGCTGCTAACCCTATAGTACTTAGGGCCTCACAATGTAAAACAGACACACAGAGTACAAAGGAACGTTGGTCACCACCACAGAGGGGGATGAAGAGTCTACCTGCAGCCTCAGAGGGAACACAGTCCTAATACCTTACTTGCACACTTCCAAGTCTACAAAACGATGACAGAATTGATTTCTGTTGTTCTAAGCCACCCAATTTGTGGTACAGTAGTCCCATTATTCATTGCCACATTCCAAGACCCCATTTGGTACCTCAAACCAAAGATAATACCAAACTCCAAATATACTATTTTTCCTGTGCATACATACATACTTACAGTAGCTAAATTTATAAATTAGGTGCAATAAGGCCAAGTGTGGTGGTACATGCCTTTAGTCCCAGCACTCAGGAAGCTGAGGTAGGAGGGTCCCTATGAGTTCAAGGCCAGCATGGGACTACAGAGTGAGTTCCTGGTCTGGAATGAGAGCCTGCTTCCAAAAAAAAATTTAGATGCAATAGGAAACTGACAACAGTAAATTAAGAATTGGGCTTGCATGTGTGGAACATGCGCATGGGCCACTACATGCATATGGAGGACAGAGTACAGCTTGTGATATAGCCTTCGTCATTCCAGCTCCTTGGAAGCAGGATCTCTTGGTTTCACTCTGTTGCTGTTCATTGCTGCACTGGCTTCAAACTGCCAGGAAATGATGTCTCCATCTCATATCTCAGAAGTGGAGTACAGAGTGCAGGGATAACAGAAGCCCACCACAGCTTCCAGCTTTTGTACATGGAATTTGAGGATTGAACTCAAGCATTCAGGCTTGAGAGGCAAAGGCTTTATCCACTGAACCATCTCCCCAGCCCCAAATTGGAAGACTTTTAACAATACACTATATAAGTTATGTAAATGTTACCTGTCTGTCTCTCTTGCACAAAGTATCTTAACAACCTCAGCATTGACTGATTTTTTTTTCCTTTCCTTTTTTAAATTTTTTTCTTTATTTTTTCAAGGTAGGGACTCACTCTAGTACAAGCTGACCTGGAAACTCACTTTGTAGCCCCATGCTGGCCTCAAACTGTGATCCTTCTACCTCTGCCTCCCAAGAACTGGGATTAAAGGCATGGGCCAACCATGCCTAGGCTCCTTCCTCTCCTCTCCTCTCCTCTCTCTCCTCTCCTCTCCTCTCCTCTCCTCCCCTCTCCTCTCCTTTCTTAGATTCTTCATCTTTCACTTAAATGAAGGATTCTAGGTCTCTCTATACAACCTAGTATGATCTGGTCTCAGAAAGGTTGGGAGTGTAACTGTGAAAAGTTTGCAAAAGGACTTGGGTTCTATTCACAGTACCAACACGCACACATGCCCTGTGCAAATTTTTCTTTGGTATATACAAATTGACAGCCTAATTACTCTTGTGCTTCTGGGGCCATTTTTAAGTAAAATGAGAGTCCTTTGAACAAAAGCACTGCATCATGAGACTGACAGCTACTGAGGACTGATAGGCAGATAGTGTGCACTGTGCCACTGTGTGGATACACTGGACAAAAGGTGTTTCACATCCAGAAGGGGACAGAGTGGGATTTCATACTACACGCAGAATGGTACACACACATTTAAAACTTAAGAAATTAGCAGGGCGTTGTGGCACACGCCTTGAATCCCAACACTCGGGAGGTAGAAATAGGAGGATCATGCAAGTTCAAGGCCACCCTGAGACCACACAGTGAATTCCCAGATCAGCCTGGGCTAGAGTAAGACCCTACCTCGAAAAACCCAAAAATAAAATAAAATTAAATAATTAAATAAAACTTATGAAATGTTTTGTTTTGGATTTTTAAAAATTTTTGTTGTTGTTGTTATTTTTATTTATTTATTTGAGAGCAACAGACAGACCAAAAGAGAAAGAGGCAGCTAGATAAGAGAATGGGCTGGGCATGCCAAGGTCTCCAGCCATTGCAAACAAACTCCAGATGCATGCGCCCCTTTGTGCATCTGGCTTGCGTGGGTCCTGGGGAACTGAGCCTCAAACAGGGGTCCTTAGGCTTCACAGGCAAGCTCTTAACCACTAAGCCATCTCTCCAGCCCCAGATTTTTCTTTTTTTAAAGATTTATTTATTTATTTATTTATTTATTTGAGACAGAGAGTGAGAATGGGTGCGCCAGGGCCTCTAGCCACTGCAAACGAACTCTAGACGCATGCACCACCATGTGCATCTAGCTTATGTGGGACCTGGAAAATCAAACCCAGGTCCTTAGGCTTTGCAGGCAAGTGCCTTAATCACTAAGCCATCTCTCCCGCACTGGTGTGGATTTTTCGACAGCATCTCAAAAGCTCAGGGCAACCATGAATTTGCTATGTAGCTGAGAATGACCCCGAGCTCCTGGTCCTCTTGCTGGAGGTGGTAGGGCAGAAAGGAAAACAGTCTAAAGATACTTTTGCCATTTCCTTAGGCTATCAGACTACTGAAACAATGAGCCCCAAGAATTTCCCCAGAAATCTCAGGCTGTGAAAAAGAAAAGGCCAGGACAGCACTAGGGAGAGATAGGAGGATCACTGTGAGTTTGAGGTCACCCTGAGACTACATAGTAAATTCCAGGTCAATATGGGCTAGAGATACTACCTTGAAAAAAAAAAAAAGAAAGGAAAGGAAAGGACAGGACAGGACAAGGTCTAGTGTCAGTCAGAGGGGAAGCTAATCTCCCTAGAGGGGTATTTCAGCAGTGATGGCAATTTGGCAGACCATCTTACAGAAGAGAACAGCACCCAGACAGTGACAGGTGAGTTGCTTAGCTATACATACTGTTGGCTCTCTACTTAAACCCAAAGATGGACTTAGAGGGGAGTCATTGGGTCTCTTTTACTTACTACCTAATGTGGGCACATTTGAAAAAAACTTTTTTTTTTTTTTTTTGCTTTTCACTATTACTTCTAAAATTTTCCATATGCTATTTCTTTTCTTTTTTAGTTGAGGTAGGGTTTCACTCTAGCCCAGGCTGGCCTTGAACTCACAGCAAGCCCCCTACTTCTGCTTCCCAAGTGCTGGGATTAAAGACATGCACCACCATGCCTGGCTTATTTTGGGTTTTTTTTGTTTGTTTGTTCTCTTGGTTTTTCGAGGTAGGGTTTCACTCTAGCCCAGGCTGACCTGGAATTCACTATGTAGTCTCAGGGTGGCCTTGAACTCACAGCGATCCTCCTACCTCTGCCTCCCGAGTGCTGGGATTAAAGGCGTGCACCACCACGCCCGGCTATTTTGGTTTTTTTGAGGTAGGGTCTCACTCTAGCTCAGGCTGACATGGAATTCACTATATATATAGTCTCAGACTACTTCAAACTCACAGCAATCCTCCTACCTCTGCCTATTAAGACTATTGAGAGCTAGAGAGATGGCTCAGAGGTTAAGGTGCTTCCTGCAGAGCCTAATGACCCAGGTTCAATTCCTCAGTACCCATGTAAAGCCAGATGTACAAAGGGGTGCATATACATGGAGTTCATTTGCAGTGGCCAGAGGCCCTGATGTGCCCATTCCCTCTCTTTCTTTTTATATTTTATCTATTTATTTATTTGAGAGAGAGAGAGAGAGAAAGAAAGAAAGAAAGAAAGAAAGAAAGAAAGAAAGAAAGAAAGAAAGAAAGAAAGAAAGAGAGAGGGAGAGAGAATGGGCATGCCAGAGCCTCCAGCCACTGTAAACGAATTCCAGATGCATGCACCCCGTGGTAGTTTGAATATATGTCCCCCAATATATTCAGTGTTTTATTAGTTATAGTTTGCATCTGCAATCACCTTGCTAGAGGCAATGTCACTGGGGGCCAGTCTTAAGGTGTGGGTTTGAGATTCCATTGTAAAGATATGCAAATGTGCCTAGCAGGAGTTCCTGTAAGTGTGCTGTGTGACCTTTTGGCTGTAGTTTTGCTCTGTGTGCTGTGGTGGCTGGTTGGCTTTGTCTCTCTCTGCTCGGCCCTGTGAAAGCAGGCTGCTTCTCCTGCCTTTATGGAACTTCCCCTGGATCTGTAAGCTTCAATAAATAATATCCCTTCCTCCATAACTGTGCCGGGTCTGGAAGTTCATCTCAGCGAACCTGAAGCTGTCTGCTACACACCCCCTTGTGCATCTGGTTTACGTGGGACCTGGAAAATCGAACCAGGATCCTTTGGCTTTGCAAACACCTGAACCGCTAAGCCATCTCTCCAGGCCCCCATTCCTTCTTTCTCTCTGCTTGCAAATAAATAAAATAAATAATTTTTTTTTAATTCCGCCTATTTGAAAGCCTAAGACAGGATCACTCCAAGTTTGATGTTAACCTGACTACCTAATGAGTTTCAGGACAGCCTTGAACTACAGAGACCCTGTCTCATAAAAAAAATATAGAGGCTGGGAAGGCGGCTCAGCAGTTCAAGGTACTTGCTTAAAAAGTCTACCAGCCCAGGGTTCAAGTCCCAAGCCACCCATGTAAGTCAGGCACAAAAAGAGGCACAAGCATCTGGTGTAGCAAGAGGCCCTAGCACGCCATTCTCTCCCTCTCCCCCTTTTATCTGTCTCTTCCTCTGTACTTGCAAAGAAATAAATAAGTAAATAATTTTAGAGGATAGGTGTGGTGGCTTACACCTTTAATTCCAGCAATCGGGAGGCTGAGGAAGGAAGATCACTATGAGTTCAAGGCTAGCCTGAGACTAATTTCAGGTCAGCCTGGGCTAGAGCAAGAAACTACCTCAACCCCCCCCAAAAAAAAATTGGGGGGGGAGAGATGGATCAGCAGTGAAGGTGCTTGTGTGCAATGCCTTAATGACCCAGATTCAGTTCCCCAGTGCCCACATAAAGCCAGATGCACAAGGTGCACATTTTGTCTGGAGTTTGTTTGCAGTGGCTAAAGAACCTGACTTGCCCATTCTCTTTCTCCTTGCAAATAAGTAAATAAATTTAAAAAATTTTAGGGCTGGTATCCATGACCTGGCAGTGCCTAGCAATACCTTCCCAAGACCCTCATAATAGAAGAAAAAGATGATGATATCAAATTAAAAGAGAGACTAATGGAGAGAGGGAGGGGATATGAAGGAGAATGGAATTCTGAAAGGGAATGGGGGAGGGGAGGGAAATATCATGGTTTTTTTGTATGTAAGTATAGAAGTTGTCAATAAAAAAATTTTTTTTAATTTTAGGGCTGGGCGTGGTGGCATACACCTTTAATCCCAGCACTCAGGAGGCAGGGGTAGGAGGATCACCATGAATTCAAGGCCACTCTGAGACTACATAGTGAATTCCAGGTCAGCCTGGACTAGAGTGAGACCCTACCTCGAAAAACCAAAAAATAATAATAATAAATTTAGGGCTGAAGAGATGACTTAGAGGTTCAGGCACTTGCCTACAAAGCCAAAAGACCCAGGTTCAACTCCCCAGGACCCACGTAAGCCAGATGCACAAGGGGGCGCATGCATCTGGAGTTCATTTGCAGTGGCTGGAGGCCCTGGCACACCTATTCTCTCTCGCTCTCCCTTCTCTCTCTCTCCTTGCCTATTTCTCTCTCAAATAAATAAATAATTTTTTTTTTTTAATTTAGGGCTGGAGAGATGGCTTAGTGGTTAAGGCACTCGCCTACAAAGCCAAAGGACCCAAGTTCAAGTCCCCAGAACACACAAAAAGCCAAATGCACAAGGTGGCACATGCATCTGGAGTTTGTCTGCAGTGGCTAGATTCCCTGGCACTCCCACTCTCTCTCTCTCTCTGCCTCTTTCTCTCTCTCTCTCTCTCTCTTTTAAGTAAATAAAAAATATTAAATATATATGTGTGTGTGTATACATGTTTTAAGCAAAAGTTAAAAAACAAAGTGTGGCTTTGGGTTATGGATATAGCTCAGTGGTAAAGCACCTACTTAGCATACAAACCCTGAATTTAATCCCTGGTACCACAAAAATAATGATAATAATAATAATAAATGAAAAGAAGTGTGCCTTTATTGTTCTGCTGGATTTCGCTGGTTACTGTATAAGGTCCTTTCTATTGTAACAGGAAGGAATCTGTACATGGGTGGGGACCTACAGACTATAGCAGAAAGGGAAAGGAAGTCTCTCTACTATCTAGGCTGAGTGGGCATCCAGGAATAGAAGTATACCTAGCAAGTCAGGATTCCTAGAAATCCATGTCAACTGATAAGAGACTAGCAGGATGGGGGGAGGGGCATGAGCAGCCATTCTCCTACTTACTGGAGACAGTGTGATCTCCAACATTTGGTGTTTTTCCTTGCCCTGTACCCGGAGCTGGAGCAGCTGGGATGTCTCTGTGGCCTCTGAAGAACTTGCTAGCACCACACAGTCTGTAGGAGGCAGGATTGGGATACCAAAGTGAGAGGTTAGAAGCAGAGCCTACCTCTGGACTGTTCCCAGTATCCCAACTTCCATGGCAAAAGCCTCAAGTCTTCTTTTCCACTCACCAATGATGTCAGCTACTCCAAGCTTTAGGGTCCTGGGGGTGGCAGTAGGGGACAGTTCTGTCTCTCCAAATAACAAAAGAATCCTGCTTGGGGACACCCCAAGATGAACAGCCATGTGGTCTACCACATTCTGAAGGGGCTCCGACTAGGAAGAGGACAAGAAGCAAAGAAGGCATTCCAGCCTTAAAATTCTATATCCTACCCTCACCCCACCATTCTAAACTCAAGTTTCTAGCCTAGGCCACTTGCTGAACCCCTCAGCTGTCTCACCATAGTGACCTGACAAGGAGAAAAAAATGGTTACATTCAGGGTCCAGGCAAGTAGCACAAAAAAATAAAGGAACCATAGATTATGAGGAAAATAAATGGAAGAGGAAGTACCAGAGGAAATGAATTACACACCCCACCTAAACAGACTCATCCACACACATGCTAGCTGACTGGTACTGTATAGACATGTGTATGCTTATTCATACATATATTTACATATGTGGAACATGTGTGTGTGAGTACATGTGGAGGCCAGAGGCTGACATTGGGTGAGAGTCTTCCTCAATTGCTTTCCACTTTATTTTATTTTTTATTTTTATTTATTTATTTATTTATTTATTTATTTATTTTGGAGAGAGAGAGAGAGAGGGAAAGGAAGACACAGATGGGCACGCCAGCAGTCTCTCAGCTGCTGCAAACAAAATCCAGATGCACGAGCCCCCTTGTGGTCAAGTGCGGCATTGCGCCCTTGCATCACTTTGCATCTGGCTAAATGTGGGACCTGGAGATTGGAACCAGCGTTCTTAGGCTTAGGAGGCAGGCGCCTTAACCGCTAAGCCATCTCTCCAGCCCTCCACTTTATTTTGTGTGCGTGTGTGTGTGTGTGTGTGTGTGTGTGTGTGTTAAGGCAGGGTCTCACTCTAGCTCAGGTGGATTACCTAGAACTCATTCTGTAGTACAGAATTACAGTAGTTTCCCCTACCTCAGCCTTAGGAATGCTTGGTTTAAAGGTATGTGCCACCACAGCTGATTCAACTATATATATATATTAAAAATATTTTATTTATTTGAGAGTGAGAGAAAGGCTGATAGAGAGAACGGGCATAACAGGGCCTCTAGCCACTGCAAATAAACTCCAGGCACATGCTCCACCTTGTGCATCTGGCTTATGTGGGTACTGGGGAATCGAACCTGGGTCCTTGGGCTTCACAGCAAGTGCTAAGCCATCTCTCCAGCCCACAACCTTATTGTTTAAAACAAGGTATCTCACTAAAAACCTAGCTCACCTATTCAGCTAGACTGCCTAGCTAGCAAGCCCCAGGGATCCTCCTGTCTCCACTTTACCAACACTGGGATCACAGGCATGTGCCACCCTGCTAGGCTTTCACATAGGTGCTAGATATATAAACCAAAGCTTTCAATGCTTGCACAGAAGCACTGAGCCATCTCCCCAGCCACTGACTGGTATCAATTTTAGCAGTCAGTTGTCTGAAGTCACCCTACTGCAAAGTTTGGCAACAAACTTACTTTCTCTTCAGTGCTAGTGATGGGAAGCCAGGGCCTCACATAAGCTATGTATGTGCTCTACCACTGAGTCATAACACAGACCTTCGTTATGTGAAAAGGACCCTCAAGCCAAGCGTGGTGGTGCACACCTTTAATCGCAGCACTCGGGAGGCAGAGGTAGGAGGATCGCTGTGAGTTCAAGGCCACCCTGAGACTACACAGTGAATTCTAGGTCAGCCTGAGCTAGAATGAGACACTATCTCAAAAAAAAAAAAAAAAAAAAGACCCTCAAGCAGGAAAGCATATGCAAAGTTGACAAGGCCAGAATACCAGTCTGCAATCTTGGGCTTAGCTGCTTGACCCAAGCATGCTCATTTCTGTTGTCACTCTTGGTGATCTAACATTCCAACACAAATATCAGCCTTTGCCAGGAAGCTGGGGGAACTGAGGATGATCAAGTGGCACTAGCTGTGTCCACCACAGTGAGCACAAGCACAAGAAGGAAGCACAGGGCACTGAAAAGAAAGAATGAAGCCGGGCGTAGTGGCGCACACCTTTAATCCCAGCACTCGGGAGGCAGAGGTAGGAGGATCACTGAGAGTTTGAGGCCGCCCTGAGACTCCATAGTTAATTCTAGGGCAGCCTGGACCAGAATGAGACCCTACCTCGAAAAACAAAAAAAGAAAAGAAAAAGAAAAAGAAAAGGAAAAAAAGAAAGGAAAGAATGAGGGAACCCAGCCAGAGAGGGACTTGAAAAAAGGCTTTATAGAGCTGGAGAGATGGATAAGCAATTAAGGTAGCTTGCCTGCCAAGTGTAAGGATCCAAGTTCAATTCCTGTATGCATGTAAGCCAGAGGCACATGTTGGCACATGCATCTGGAGTCCATTTGCAGTGGCTAGAAGTCCTGACATGCCCATTCTCTCTCTCTCTCTCAAATAAATAAATAAGTAAGAAAACCCAAAATACAGGGAGGGGAATGGCCTAAGCGAGGCCATGGGAAGAGAATGCATAAAAGAAGGGCAGGGGGAGGGTCAATCAAAATTCAAGATATTGTGAATAAGACTTATGTAAACCTACTTTTTTGAATAATGGTACATCTAGAAGCTATAGACTGTTACTAGAAAATTTTCAGTACCTGGGATGGGATACCTTCCAGTGAGTGGTTGGCCAAGGAGGTCCCGGTAGCCTCCAAAACATTAAAGGCTTTTGCCAAAGCCCTTGGTTTCCCTTGAGAAACAGATAGTAAGACCCTACTGCTGAAGACATCTCTTGCCTGAGAGGCAAGGACACTGAGAAAGCAAGCTGGTACTGAGCAGAAAACCTCCCTGTAGACCAGCCAACTGAAAGCTAGAAAAAGCTGCACTGCATGCAGTGTATGGGAGACAGAAGTCATCAGCAGTGAAAACAGTGGACGCTAAATATTCAAGTTTGGCCAGACAGGCCCAATGACTGAACGGGTACAATAGTGGCATGTCTACTCTTGGGGTAACCAACTGCTCCATAATTGGACTGAAGGCCCTCTCTACAGGAGGGAATACATGCCTGGTACTGAAAAACCTAAGCAAAAGTCTATGGCAGGGGAGGTCATGAGCCTTAGGGGTATAAAGCCTGCTCTTGTCTGACTAAATGTATATATTATTCCCACCAAGCTGCCCTGAAAATACTACACTTCATATTCACATATTAACGCTACTCTCACTTCTGGTTAGAGAAGCTTCTCTTTTCAGATGGCGATGACCACTGGGATGACCCAAAAGGCAACATAGTGCTGAGAAGAAGGGATGGAGGAGTGCCCAGCACTGAAACACCTCTGTCACACCCTCCAAGGCTCAGGGACCATCGCAGAAGAGGGGGCGGATAGAATGGAAGAGTCAAAGGAAGGGTATGACCCCTTACAATGCAACTGCCCAGACAGAAATTGGCCTCAATATCCATGGCTTTGCAGTGCTTAGCAATACCTCCGCAAGACCCTCAAAATAGAAGAAAAAGATGATGACATCAAATTAAAAGAGAGACTAATGGAGAGAGGGAGGGGATATGATGGAGATTGGACCTCTAAAGTGGAATGGGGGGGAGAGAAATATCAGGTGGTTTTTTTTGTATATAAGTATAAAAGTTGTCAATAAAAAAATAAATAATTAAAAAAAAAGAAAACCCAAAAATTTAAATTAAAAAAAAAATTTTTTTAAAGCCAGCATGGTGGCTCATGTCTTTAATCCCAGCACTTGGGAGCCATGAGGCCAAGGGAGGATCACTGTGAGTTTGAGGCCACCCTGAGACTACATAGTAAATTCCTGGTCAGCCTGGGCTATAGTGAGACCCTACCTCAAAAAAAACAAACAAAAAGGCTTCATAAAGAGATCATGTATCTTTACTTGGGGCTGGAGAGATGGCTTAGTGGTTAAACGCTTGCCTATGAAGCCTAAGGACCCCGGTTTGAGGCTCAATTCTCCAGGACCCATGTAAGCCAGATGCACAAGGGGATGCATGCATCTGGAGTTCGTTTGCAGTGGCTGGAGGCCCTGGCGCACCCATTCTCTCTCTCTCTCTCTCTCTCTCTCTACCTGCCTATTTCTGTATCTCTCTCTCTCTCAAATAAATAAATAAATAATAAAATATTTTTTAAAAAATTGGTAAAACTAGAGCCAGGCGTGGTGGCGCACGCCTTTAATCCCAGCACTCGGGAGGCAGAGGTAGGAGGATCGCTGAGAGTTCGAGGCCACCCTGAGACTACATAGTGAATTCCAGGTTAGCCTGAGCCAGAGTGAGACCCTACCTCAAAAAAAAAACAAAAAAAAGAAAAAAAAAATTGGTAAAACTAGGGCCAGGCATGGTGGCAAACATCTTTAATCCCAGCACTTAGGAGGCCAAGGTTGAAGGATCACTGTGAGGTCAAGGCCAGCCTGAGACTACACAGTGAATTACAGATCAGCCTGGGCTACAGCGAGACCCTACCTTGGGGCAAAAAAATTTGGTAAAGTTTGCAACAAGAGGCAGGAGCAAGCACCAAAGCATGGAGGAGTGAAAGAGTGGCAGGAAGGGCTGGAGGGATGGCTTAACCCATATAAGCCAGATGCACTAAGTGGTACGTGTGTCTAGAAGTCATTTGCAAAGGCTGGAGACTCTGGGGTGCCCATTCTCTCTATCTGCATCTTTCTCTCTCTCTCAAATAAAAAAATTAAGAGTGGCAGGCAGATCCAAGGAGCAAGAAGGGAAGGAAAATGGGTCCCTCCTGCCAGTACATCCCTCCGTCACCAATTTCTCCAAGGGCAGCTATTGGTCCTGTCACCTCCAGCCCCAAGCACTCACCATTCTGACAGGCAATCTGATCAAGTCAGCCCGGCACCGGATCTTGAGCTGCAAGAGCCGAGGACTATATGGCAAGACAGGCCCCTCCACCAGAACCACCTCATCATCTATGTTCTGGAGGGCTGGTCCCTGGCATTGTTGCTTGGGACTCAGGCAGGATCGGAGATTCTGGAGGCGTTTGTTTACCTCCCTGTAGTGCAGACAGGACACTGAATCAGCTGAGATTGGCTACCCCTTCAAATTGCCCTTCCCCATCTCAGCTAATGCCCCCCACACACACACGCACCTTAACTTCTGGAGTGCCTCAGAATGCTTTCTGCTTTTGCTCCTTGATGAAGACTGGGGCAAAGGCGAGATGTCTTGATCCCTGTAGAAAGAAGAGAGGGGCCAAGCATGGTGGCACACATCTTTAATCCCAGCACTCAGGAGGCAGAGGTAGGATTGCTGTGAATTCAAGGCTAGCCTGAGACTATGTAGTGAATTCCAGGTCAGCCTGGGCTAGAGCAAGACTCTACCTCAAAAAAACAAAAATGGAGCTGGAGAGATAGCTTAGCGGTCAAGGCGCTTGCCTGAGAAGCCTAACAACCCAGGTTCGATTCCACAGAACCCACATAAATCATAAGTTAGTAAGGGACATTGTTTTTATATAATATGGCTAAATATAAGCAAGGAAAATGCCTCAATTTAAGATTAAGTCACTTTTCAGGTAAATGTCCAATAACATCTGACAGCTACCTGGTACTATTCTTCAGCTACTCAAAAGTTCTCTGACATGGTACCATGATTAGCCACTGTCCAGATGAGAGAAGGCAGGGAGCAGACAGCTGGTGGAGTCTGAACTATGTCCATAACCCCTCCATTTCTGACCTCCATTCCCATGTGCTATCCTCCAGGGTGAGCCATCTCTATTTCCACTTGAGCCTTAAGACTCTTTCCATCTCTTTTTCTTACCCTTTGAGGAGCCACCCTTCCTCAGCTTATCTTAGCTACCTTCTTGTTCCCAGAACCCAAGTGTCCCAGCCTCACTCACGAAAACTTCCCCTTTTTCTTCTCCTTTTTCTCATTATTCCTCAGCTTCTTCTTCCAGGGACAGTCTGGAAATGGGGAATCCTCAGGGGGCAGACTGCTAGAATCTGTCATATCTGCCTCTAGGGGTAGAGGAGGAAAAAGTGGGAAAGATGAGCTAAGAGAGGGCAGAGGAAAGCCAAGGAGAAACAAACCAAAGGCATCTAATGCTTAGAAGTCAGGATGCTGCTGAATTTCCTACATTGTGCAGTTGACCCCCCACAAAGAATTTTCTAGTCCAAATTCACAGTAATGATGAGGTTGAGATAGCCTGTTCCAGCTAAATATGGCAGCTGCCAGAGGCTTAGGATTCTATACTTCTTAAAAGCTCCCAGGCTGGGGATATGGCTGAGATTAAATGCACTGTCTTGCAATTCCCAGTACCTACATAAAGCCAGACACCAAGTAGTACATGTGTCTGCATTTCTTTTACAATAACAAGAGGGTCCTAGTGTGCCCATTATCTTTCTCTCCCAGCTCTCTCAATAAATAAATAAAAGTATTTCTAACAACCCAGGTTCGATTCCACAGAACCCACATAAATCATAAGTTAGTAAGGGACATTGTTTTTATATAATATGGCTAAATATAAGCAAGGAAAATGCCTCAATTTAAGATTAAGTCACTTTTCAGGTAAATGTCCAATAACATCTGACAGCTACCTGGTACTATTCTTCAGCTACTCAAAAGTTCTCTGACATTGTACCATGATTAGCCACTGTCCAGATGAGAGAAGGCAGGGAGCAGACAGCTGGTGGAGTCTGAACTATGTCCATAACCCCTCCATTTCTGACCTCCATTCCCATGTGCTATCCTCCAGGGTGAGCCATCTCTATTTCCACTTGAGCCTCAAGACTCTTTCCATCTCTTTTTCTTACCCTTTGAGGAGCCACCCTTCCTCAGCTTATCTTAGCTACCTTCTTGTTCCCAGAACCCAAGTGTCCCAGCCTCACTCACGAAAACTTCCCCTTTTTCTTCTCCTTTTTCTCATTATTCCTCAGCTTCTTCTTCCAGGGACAGTCTGGAAATGGGGAATCCTCAGGGGCAGACTGCTAGAATCTGTCATATCTGCCTCTAGGGGTAGAGGAGGAAAAAGTGGGAAAGATGAGCTAAGAGAGGGCAGAGGAAAGCCAAGGAGAAACAAACCAAAGGCATCTAATGCTTAGAAGTCAGGATGCTGCTGAATTTCCTACATTGTGCAGTTGACCCCCTCACAAAGAATTTTCTAGTCCAAATTCACAGTAATGATGAGGTTGAGATAGCCTGTTCCAGCTAAATATGGCAGCTGCCAGAGGCTTAGGATTCTATACTTCTTAAAAGCTCCCAGGCTGGGGATATGGCTGAGATTAAATGCACTGTCTTGCAATTCCCCAGTACCTACATAAAGCCAGACACCAAGTAGTACATGTGTCTGCATTTCTTTTACAATAACAAGAGGGTCCTAGTGTGCCCATTATCTTTCTCTCCCCAGCTCTCTCAATAAATAAATAAAAGTATTTCTTTACAAAAGCTCTTGGTGCTGGGCATGTGGCACATGCCTTTAATCCCAGCACTCAGGAGGCAGAAGTAGGAGGATCACCTTGAGTTCAAAGCCACCCTGAGACTACATAGTAAATTTCAGGTCAGCCTGGGCTACAGCAAGACCCTACCTCAAAAAACAAAACAAAACAAAACAAAACAAAACAAAACAAAACAAAACCTGTGCTGGAGAGATGGCTCAGCAGTTAAGGCATTTGCCTGAAGAGTCTAATGACCCAGATTCAATTCCCCAGTATCCACTTAAAGCCAGATGCACAAAGTGGCACATATATCTGGAGTTCACTTGCAGCAGCTAGAGATCCTGGCATGTACACACCTCTCTCTCTCTGCTTGCAGATAAATAAGTAATAATAAAATTTTTAAAACTCCTGGGCTGGAGAGATGGCTCAATGGTTAAGGCGCTTGCCTACAAAGCCTAACACCCTGGGATCAAGTCTCCAGTACTCAAGTAGAGCCAGACACACAAAGTGGCACATGCATCTAGAGTTCGTCTGCAGTGGCTGGAGGCCCTGGCATGCCCCCCCCCTCCCCTTTTTTTCTTTTTTTTTTTTTTTTTTTTTTTTTTTGGTTTTTTTAAGGTAGGGTCTCACTCTAGCCCAGGCTGACCTAGAATTCCCTCTGTAGTCTCAGGGTAGCCTTGAACTCACAGCGATCCTCCTACCTCTGTCTCCTAAGTGCCCAGCAATGCCCATTCTTTCTGTCTGTCTGTCTACTATCTCTCTGCTTGCAAATAAATAAATATTAAAAAAAAAAAAAAAAAAAAAAAAAAACTCCCAGGATGCAGAGATGGCTCAGCAGTTAAAGGCAGTTCCTTGCAAATCTGACAGCCTGGGTTCGATTCCACAGTACCCACATAATACCAGATGCACAAAGTGGCACATGCATGCGGAATTCATTTACAGTGGTAAGAGGCCCCTGGTATGCCCATTATCTCTCTCTGCTTGTAAGTAAAAAAAAAAAAAAAAAAAAAAAGGCCGGGTGTGGTGGCGCACGCCTTTAATCCCAGCATTTGGGAGGCAGAGGTAGGAGGATCGCCATGAGTTCAAGGCCACCCTGAGACTACAGAGTGAATTCCAGGTCAGCCTGGGCTTGAGTGAGACCCTACCTCGAAAAACCAAAAAAAAAAAAAAAAGCTCCCACCGGCTGGAGATGGCTTAGTAGTTAAAGTGCTTGCCTGTGAAGCCTAAGAACTCGTGTTCAAATCTCCAGATCCCACATAAGCCAGACACACAGTGATGCAAGCACACAATGGGACACATGTCTGGAGTTTGTTCACACAGTGGCTCAAGACCCTGGTGCACCCATTGACTCTCTCCCTCTCAATTTTTTTTTTGGGGGGGGGTTTCAAGGTAGGGTCTCAGTCTAGCCCAGGCTGACCTGGAATTCACCATGTAGTCTCAGGGTGGCCTTGAACTCATGGCGATCCTCCTATCTTTGCTTCCTGAGTGCTCTCAAATAAATTTTGTATAAGTTTTTAAAAAAAAAAGACATAACTACAGGAAAGTTATTTTGGATAGGCTGTTTGTGACAATGTTAAAAAAAAAAGTTTGGGCTGGAGAAGATGGCTTAGCGGTTAAGGTGGTTGCCTGCAAAGCCAAAGGACCCCAGTTCAATTCCCCAGGACCTACATAAGCCAGATGCACAAGGAGGCACATGAGTCTGGAGTTCGTTTGCAGCAGCTGAAGGCCCTGGCATGCCCATTCTCTCTCTCTCTCCCCCCTCTCTCAAATAAACAAATAAATAAATGAATAAATAAAATTATTAAAAAAAAAAAGTTCAAGCCAGGTGTGGTGGCATAGGCCTTTAATCCCAGCACTCAGGAAGCAGAGGTAGGAGGATCACTATGAGTTTAAGGCCACATAGTGAATTCCAGGTCAACCTGAGCTAGAGTGAAACCCTACCACAAAAAAAAAAAAGAATAAATAAAATTTTAAAAAGTTGCCAACACTGCTGGAGCCATATTTTGAACATCAAGGACAGAGGTAATTTTTACAGTGTACTTCTACATTCCAGGTGCTATTCTAAACCATACAAATGATGGGGCTGAGCGACACCACTAGGACAACCACACATGAACAGTGGTGGCTACAGGACTATAAGCTCTAGGAAGTCTCAGAGAAGTTAGTGCTGGGCACCTGTCCCTATAAATCCTCCCTTACCATCCTCAGCCTCTTCAGAGTAAAGCTTCATGAGAGATGCATTATCTGGAATGAGATTGAGACTGCTTTGTACCTGCAAAGATAAAAAAGGATGAGCGTCAGTCTCAAGTTTTCCCCCTACCCAAATGTCTGAAAACGGGGAATAGTTCTTCCCTGACACCCAGGACTCAGACATCCTCCTGGGAGTTCAGTTTCTCCAGATTCCAAACCAACAGTATCTTCACCCATCCATCCCCTTTCCCTATGGAACTCTGAGGATGCAGGCTTAGTTCTCCACACTGCCAGTCATCCCTCTACCCTGGGCTCCTAGGAAACCAGTCACCTATGTGACCCTATCACCAGGAGACCCCACGCTCCTAGAGCCCCTATCCTTCCTGAATCCCTACAGACCTTTCCTCCCCGCTTCGCCAAAAATATCCCAGTTCTTGGCTTTTATAATAGGCTACAACCTCAGAATATCCCAAATGCCAATCCCAGGTCCTCCCAAGAGCCTCGCTGAATCCTCGAGAACCCTCGTCATTCAAACTCCTCAAACCCAAGACCACAGCTCGGGGCGGGAGGGGGGAACGGGTGTGAACCCCATACTTCCAACACACCCAAACTCCTTCGCATCCCCAACCTGCAGGTGCTCAGGTCTCTCCCACACCCCTTCGTTTCCGTTTAGCATCCCAAGCAACCTCAACACCCCCTAAATACAGCCCTTCCTCGAGGCCGTGGTCCCTCTCAGGTGGCCCCGGCCCCTTCAGCCCGCCCGGGAATCCCGCCGCACCTTCCCGGAGTATACCGGAACCACCGGCGCCTCTCCGGGGTCCAGCAGCAGCCGCCGCCGCCGCCGCCTGACCAGGGTGCGCGGGGCCTCCGGCCCTTCGCTGTCACTATCGCTGTCCCGCGGGCGTGCGGCCGGCGCCGTGGGTGCCGAGGTCCGGACCTCGACCGGGTCAGCGGCAGCCCGCGCCGCGGCCACCTCCAGGATCTCCTCGTCGCTGTCGCCGACCAAGTCCACAAACACCGTGTCTCGAACGCGCGGAGATGGAGCCTGCCGGGCGCGAGATCGCCGGCCACGGGCGGCCCGAGCTCCTCGGCCAGACCCGCCACCTCGGGGCCTCCGGCCCGCTCTCCTCCCGGCTTCCGCCATCGCACGCACGGCTTCCACACCCTCGCCCCCGGCCTGCACCGCCAGCCCAACTCCTCCCGCTCGGCCTTTCATTGGGCAAACAGCCTAGCGCTCACGGCCTCTTCCCGCCCACACGATCTGGATCCGCCTCCCCGCCTTCTCATTGGTCAACGGACCCGTCCATCATGCACCCTCCACTGAAACAAAGGCGCCAAAGATTCCAATCCCTTTGGTGCAATCAGAGAAGGTTTTTCGACTACCGTCCTTCTGCCTGACCTGAGCTTGGGGAGACCCGGCTTCCAGGTGGCTTCCTGATTAGTGAAGAAGCAGGCATCCTGGGAGTTGTAGTCCTCAAACGCTTAGAGGACAAGAGAAAAACTCGATGGGAATTAATTGAAAATGCAGAATTAGGCCTGATATTTTGCGAATATCCACCTTTTATTTTTTTTAATATCTTATTTTTATTTATTTTAGAGAAAGAAGATACAGAAATAGGTAAGGAGAGAGAGAGAGAGAGCGCGCGAATGGCCAATCCAGATGGATGCGTCCCCTTGTGCAGCTGGCTTACGTGGGTCCTGGGGAGTCGAACCTGGGTCCTTTGGCTTTGCCGGCAAAGGCCTTAACCGTTAAACATCTCTCCAGGCATTGGGATATCTTTCTTATTGACCCCTCAACTGCTGACTGCTGTGGGGATGAGAAATTCCATTAAATTCCACATATTGTCACATAGATAACACCTCAGCCATCCTTTGTTTGTTTGTTTGTTTGTTTGTTTGTTTGTTTGTTTGTTTGTTTGTTTGTTTTTCGAGGTAGTGTCTTCCTCTAGCCCTGGCTGACCTGCAATTCTCTATGTAGTCTCAAGGCAGCCTCAAACTCATAGTGATCCTCCTACCTCTGCCCCCCAAGTGCTGGGATTAAAGGCATGTGCTGGGCTCAGCCATCCTTTACACATACACAAAGCCACACAATATACACCTCAGTACAGCACGACACAGAAACACCTTAATTTTTTTTCTTTATTTCCAGGTAAAGTTTTACTCGAGCCCAGGGTGACCTGGAATTCACTGTGTAGTCTTTTTCTTTTTCTTTTTTTTTTTTTTTTTTTTCATTGACAACTTCTATACTTACATACAAAAAAAAAACCCTGATATTTCACTCACCTCCCCCCATTCCCCTTCAGAACTCCATTCTCCATCATATCCCCTCCGCCTCTCCATTAGTTTCTCTTTTATTTTATTTTATTTATTTATTTATTTATTTATTTATTTATTTATTTAGGTTTTTCGAGGTGGGGTCTCACTCTGGCCCAGGCTGACCTGGAATTAACTATGTAGTCTCAGGGTGGCCTTGAACTCACGGAGATCCTCCTACCTCTGCCTCCCGAGTGCTGGGATTAAAGGCGTGCGCCACCATGCCCGGCTCTTAGTCTCTCTTTTAATTTGATGTCCTTCACTATGTAGTCTTAGGCTGGCCTCAAACTCACAAGGATCCTCCTACCTCTGCTTCCGGAGTGCTGGGATTAAAGGCATGCATCATCATGCCTGGCTCTCTCATTTATGTTTTTTTGTTTGTCCGTTTTGGGTTTTTTTTAAGATTTTATTTTTATTTATTTATTTATTAGAGACAGAGAGAGGGAAAGAGAGAGGGAGAGGGAGAATGGGCGTGCCAGGGCCTTTAGCCATTGCAAACGAACTCCAGATGCATGCACCCCTTTGTGCATCTGGCTTACGTGGTATCTGGAGAATTGAACTGGGATCCTTAGGCTTTGCAGGCAAATGCCTTAACCGCTAAGCCACCTCTCCAGCCCAGTTTGTCTTGTTTTTTACAAATAAGGTCTTAAGGTATCCCAGGCTGGCCTTGAACTCCTGATCCTCCTACCTCTTGCCTGTCTTCACCTACTCAGTGCTGGGATGGTAGGCTTCTGGTACTTCACCTGGCTTTTCTCTCTCTCTCTCTCTCTCTCTCTCTCTCTCTCTCTCTCTCTCTCAGGCTCTATTGAGACCAGGTTGGCCTGAAAGTACAGATCCTTCTGCTTCAGCCTCCTAAGTAAGTACTGGCATTACTGGGAGGATCACCATGAGTTTGAGGCCACCTTGAGAGTACATAGTGAATTCCAGGTCAGCCTGGGCTACAGTGAGACCCTACCTGGAAAAAAAAAAAAAAAACTTGTAAGACCATTGTAAGAGCCGCAAGTGGTGGCACATGCCTTCAATCCCAGCACTGGGGAGGCAGAGGTAGGAGGATTGTCTTGAGTTCAAGGCCACCCTGAGACTACATAGTGAATTCCAGGTCAGCCTGGGCTAGAGTGAGACCCTACCTTGAAAAATAAAAAACAAAAAACAAACAAACAAACAAAAAGACAATTGTAAGGACAAAAGTGGTTAACCGATTGTAAAACTTTTTATTTTTTATTTTCTATTAATTTTTTGGAGAGAGACACAGAGAGAGACAGAGAGAGGGGGAGAGGGAGAGAGAGATGGGCGCGCCAGCAGTATCTCAGCTGCTGCGAATGAAATCCAAATGAGTGCGCCCCCTTGTGGTCAAGTGCGGCATTGTGCCCTTGCATCACTTTGCATCTGGCTTAATGTGGGACCTGGAGATTGGAACCGCTGGAGATTGGAACCAGTGTTCTTAGGCTTAGAAGGCAGGCGCCTTAACCCCTAAGCCATCTCTCCAGCCCTGGTTAACTGATTTTAATGCTTAGACTTTAGTGTCAATAAACAGTGATGCTCCATGATGCTTTCTTTTTAATTTTTTTTTTTTTTTTTTTTTTTTTGGTTTTTCGAGGTAGGGTCTCACTCTGGCCCAGGCTGACCTGGAATTAACTATGTAGTCTCAGGGTGGCCTTGAACTCATGGCGATCCTCCTACCTCTGCCTCCCGAGTGCTGGGATTAAAGGCGTGCGCCACCACGCCCGGCTTCTTTTTAAAATTTTTAAAAAATATTTATTTGAGAGAGAGAGAATGGGTATGCCAGGGCCTCTAGCCACTGCAAACTCCAGATACATGCACTAATATGTGCACCCAGATTTATATTGGGACCAGGGAATTGAACCTGGGTCCTTTGGTGTTGTCAGCAAGTGCCTTAACTACTAAGCCATCTCGCCAGCCCCGTCTGATGCTTCTAGGTGGACTGCCAATTCCTTCTCTATAGAGCAACTTACAACTGCTGGATGAGTAGGTGGTGCCACTGAATGTTGGGGAGATGGTTGATGGTGAGGAATCAGATGGGTGGAAGGCAAGTGAGGGGAATGGGTGAAGGCCAGGCCACAGGGGGGACAAGGCCATGGAACATGTGGAATGCAGTTGTCCTTTCTGTGTGGGTGCAGGAGGGGACAGGAGCATACCCAACCTCACCTTTCCTTCCCCTCCCACACAAAGGCAATGCTTCACAAGACTGGAGTAGGTTAGTTCATTAAGTTTATTTGGGAAAAGCAAAAGGGGTGGGAAGGAAGCATCACACACACACACACACACACACACACATCCTAAACAGTGTTGTTCCGGTGACTGACACCATCTGCTTGGGTTCTCCAGATTTCAGAGTCAGATGTGGTTCTTGGGGCCTAAGCCGAGGCTATGTAGAAGAGACGGGATGGGGAGGAGCCTAGGCCTTACCCACCAGGTCCTGAGAACTCCTCCACCTCCCCTTCCCATAAGCCAGCACGTCACTGCCATCCCTGCTTCTCCTTCCTGTTCCTCTTTCCTAGAGGCAGTTCCCAGTTCACCTGGTCATCTGGGAGTCACCTGGTACTCCAGGCCCCCATGCAACCCCCTCCTCCCCATGCTGGTTCCGGCTCGTCAGACTTCTCCATGTTTTCATAAGAATCCGCATCTGTATAGGATCAGGAAGGAGTAACACATGAGTAGAGCTGGAAGGAGGCGGGAGGGAAAGTCAGTCCAGAGGACAACCAGGGACTGTGGCTGAAGCACCCACCTTCTTCATGATTGGGACCAGGACGAAGTGAGCGGAGCTGGGGGGCTGCATACAAGATCCCTCTCATATCCTCATAGGAGTGGGACCCTGCTTAGACAGGGGATGAAGAGTTGGACACCCATGAACCCTGCTGGGGGCCTGGAGAAGGGAAGTACCTCCTACCATAAGAGAGAGTCAGGCCAGGAAGGTAAGTGTTGTACTAGGAGTGATTTGCTTAGCAGCAGAGCCCTGATTAGCTAGCTGTAGGATTAGAATTTGGTAGGTTAGAGTGTGGCCATGGTCAGAGGAAGGGTTAAGAACAGAGGAGTCAGAATTCTGAGGAAAGTATACAGACAGCTGGGGACAGGGTTGGCCTAGTATCCCAGCTCAGGGAAGGCTAGCTCAAACTGGCCCTACGTGTTCTCACCAAGAGAGGTTGCTTCTTGGCTGGGGTCCCAGGCAGACCCATAGGGGCTCAAGAGATCTGGAAAATGAAGCGGGTAATTACTATTCCTCCTGGCCTCCAGCCTCCCTCCCTAGTACTGTGGCCATCCTCACACACACCCATCTTCCTGGTGACTGGCTGGGCCACCTCTTCAGCGTTTTCGTAAGACTCGGCTGCAGTAGAGGAGAGACAGCTTCTGGAGATGCTGTTGTGCACTAGTGCTCCCCGGTGCGGGGCACCCGCCTGGGGCTGCAAGGCCCTATGAGGACCCCATGTTACCATTAGAAAAGGAATCCTCCTCCCTGGGACATACAGGCACATCCTCGGGGTTCTCATAGCCGCTACCATCTAGTAGAGAAGCAGCATCTGGTGAGGTTCCAGCACTCATCTCTGGGGAAAGGGGGAGAATAGGGAATGGAGCCTTACCGTGGGAGAGCTGGTCCTGGCCAGGGTTGGAGTCATTCTCATAGAACTCAGAGTCTTCCTCGCTGTCTGGCTCCTCGTAGGCTTCCCGCTCCTCTTCTTCCAGCCCTGGGTTTGGGAACATGGTGGGGGAGGGCTGAGTCATGGTCCTCTTCTCCAGCCCTAGTACCCTATTGCTACAAATGAGGAGTGGCCCCTTTGATTCAACCTGGTTCCGGGGGACACTGAGACCCCATGCCTCCAGGCTCCTGGACGTCAATGTGCGGGTTTCTGTATGACCTGGTGACACTTCCTAGGCCTGCAGCCCAACGCTGAGCACGTCCTGGTGAGAGCAGCATTTTAAGAGGCTCCTCAGAGAGAGGGCAAGCAGGAGAGGATGCTTTAAGTGCTGCAGAAAGACCCTGTGCCTAGATACTTGGTCCTGAATCATGGGGACCAGATCCAAACCTGGGGCTGTGGCCTCAGTTCTGGGTAAGGATGTGCTTTAGAGCTAGACTTCAAGCTCTGTGACCTAGAGGCCAAGCGGTGGAGGTTGAATACTTTATCTGAGTGGGACTCTGTGCCTCAGCCCCACCTCCAGAAGGCTTGCTGCTCAGGAGGATGGAGGAATGAGGACTTGGGTAGAGCTCTAATGCTGAGGTGGAGGCACAGGCTTCTCACCAGTGCTGGAGATGGATGTGGGAAGGGATAGCATGTTCCCGTACTGGTTCTGAGCTTCATTTCCTGGGGGAGGTGTCATTTTGAAGAATCTAGCAGAAGAAAGAGACGTGCGCTGTGAGATTAGATGTGGAAGGGATGTGGGGAAACACTGAAGATTCAGTCTGGGCCCTGGAGGTCAGAGAGGATTGTGTACTACTAGCTTCTCTGTGCTGGGACAACCTACAGAAGAATTTGGAACTGCTCCAATGAGCTCTTCCAAAAAAAAAAAAGTGGGGGGCCAGTTTTGGAGCTGTGTTTCAAACTTGAGCAGAATTTCCACTGGTAAGGGCTGGTGAGATGACTTAGCGGTTAAGGCACTAGCTTGTGAAGCCTAAGGACCCAGGTTCGATTTCCAAGTACCCATGTAAGGCAGATGCACAAGGTGGCACATGCATCTGGAGTTTAGTGTCTGGTACAACCATTCTCTCTCTCTTTCTCTCAAATAAATAAATAAAATTTCCCTTAAAATGGAAAAAAAGAGATGGTATAAAGAGACCCTCAGGGCAGAGAAAAGTGGAAAGCAGGTGGCAGAGGGGTCAGGCTGGATGCCCTTATTACATTACCTCCTGGTTGGATCTGTCATTCGCTTTCTTTTCCTCCTCAGAATCAGGGCTGGTGGGATTTAAAGGTCATGATCAGAGGTTACTGAGGAAGTCACTTGGGTCAATAGAGGCTGTTTAAATATCTAAGGTGCTGAGACATTTGAGAAGCATTAAAGGAGGAGTAGAGGATAGGTAGAGGAGGGATGGAAAGAGAAAAATGGTTGTCATGCTTGTATGGGCTTATTCTCAAGAAGATATGAAAGGGTGTAGGGAAACTAGAAGATACGCTGGGCATGATGGCACATGCCTTTAATCCCAGCACTTGGGAGGAAGAGGTAGGAGGATCATTGCAAGTCAAGGCCAACCTGAGACTATATAGTGAATGCCAGGACAGTCTGGACTAGAGCAAGACCCTACCTCAAAAAAAAAAAAAAAAAAAAAAAAAAGAAAAGAAAAGAAAAGAAAAGAAAAACTAGAAGATATGACATGACTCACCTCTTCGAAGAAGGAGAAAAGCCACCAGAGAACCCACGCAGAAGATGAGATAAACTATAGTCACAATTGGGACCTTCCATCCACCGGTCCTTAACAGCCAGTGCCATACTGCCAGAGGGAAGGTGCCATGCATGAGACAAGGAACCCCAGCAACTCACTCCTCAATCTCAAGAATTAAAGGACTGGAGCTGGAGAGATGGCTTAGTGGTTAAGGCACTTGCCTGCGAAGCCTAAGGACCCAGGTTCAATTCCCCAGGACCCATGTAAGCCAAATGCACAAGGTGGCACATGTACCTGGAGTTCTTTTACAGTGGCTAGAGAGTCCCTGGTGTGCCCATTCTTTCTATATATATCTGCCTCTGACTCTCTCTCTCTCTCCTTCCCTCTCCCTCTCTCTGTCTCTCAATAAGTAAATAATAAAAATGATAAAAATTTTTTTAAAGAGGACTGGAGGAATGGCTTAGGCACTTTAGGCACTTGCCTGTAAAGGCCTAACAACCCAGGTTTGATTCCCAGTATCTACATAAGCCAGTTGCACAAGGTGGTGCATGTGTTTAGAGTTTGTTTACAGTGGCTGGAGGCCCTGGCATGCTCTGTCTTTCCCTCGCTCTCTAATAAGTGAATAAATAATTTTTTTGTTTTGTTTTGTTTTATTTTTTTATTTTATTTTATTTTATTATTATTATTATTATTATTATTATTTTTTTTTTTTTTTTTTTGGTTTTTCGAGGTAGAGTCTCATTCTGGCCCAGGCTGACCTAGAACTCACTATGTAGTCTCAGAGTGGCCTTGAACTTTTTTTTTGGTTTTTTGAGGTAGGGTTTCACTCTAGCTCAGGCTGAGCTGGAATTCACTCTGTATTCTCAGGGTGGCCTCGAACTCACGGTGATCCTCCTACCTCTGCCTCCTGAGTGCTGGGATTAAAGGTGTGCACCACCATACCCGGATAAAATATTTTTTAAAAAAATAATTCAGCTCAGGCTGGAGAGATGGCTTAGCGGTTAAGGCGCCTGCCTGCTAAACCTAAGAACCTGGTTCCAATCTCCAGGTCCCACGTTTAGCCAGATGCAGTGACGCAAGGGCGCACACACATCTGGATTTCGTTCTCAGCAGCTGAGAGACTGCTGGCGCGCCCATCTCTGTCTCCTCCCTCTCTCTCTGTCTCTGTCTCTCTCTCTCTGTGTGTCTCTCTCCAAAAATAAAAAAATAAATAATAAATAAATTTAAAAAAAAAGAATTCAGGGTCTGGAGAGATGACTTAGTGGTTCAGGCGCCTGCCTGCGGAGCCTAGGAATGCTCATTTGATTCTACAGGTCCCATGTTTAGCCAGACAAAAAGTGACGCAATGCTGCACTTGCCCACAAGGGGGTGGATGCATCTGGAGTTCATTCACAGCAGCTGAGAGGCCACTGACGCACCCATTCTCCCTCTCTCTCTCTCTCTCTCTCTCTTTAAATGGGCACACTAGGGCCTCCAGCCACTGCATACGAACTCCAGAAACATGTGCCACCATGTGCATCTGGCTTATGTGGGTACTGGGGAATTGAACCTGGGTCCTTGGGCTTTGCAGGCAAGTGCCTTAACCACTAAGCCATCTCTCCAGCCCCCCCTCTCTCTCTCTCTCTCTCTCTCTCTTTCTCTCTTTCTGTCTCTCTCCAAAAACAAAAAGGAAGGAAGGAAGGAAGGAAGGAAGGAAGGAAGGAAGGAAGGAAGGAAGGAAGGAAAAAAAGAATTCAGGCCAGGCGTGGTGGTTCATGCCTTTAATCCTAGCACTCAGGAGGCAGAGGTAGGAGGAACACCGTGAGTTCAAGACTACCCTGAGACTACATAGTAAGTTTCCAGATCAGCCTGGACTAGAGCGAGTCCCTACCTCAAAAAACCAAAAAAAAAAAAAAAAAAAAAGAAAGAAAGAAAGAAAAGAATTCAAGGACTTCTCTCAGGGACCAGAGAAGAGACAAACTCAAAGTTGCAAGCTATGAAGGGGGCCCTTGTCTCTATCTCAGGACAAGGTCACTGGGTCAATATCCATTTAGCAAACTATGTATAATGCACGAGCATCCTCCAAGGTGATGTCGGGACTTCAGGGGAACTTAAGGCTGCAGTGCAGGACAATTATGGTCAAAATGAAGGGAAGATGAAGATTAGAGTTGAGCTCTAACAAATGCTGGGGTCAAGTTCGGCGTGGAAGTTGGGGCTGAGTTTGAGAGCTATGGTCAGGATACAGTGGCAGTACTGAATTAAGGAGACAACATAGGCAAGACCCTGTGGTTGATATGACGGCTGGTGTGAGAAAAAGCAAGAACGCCCAAGTTTCTAACCTGAGCAAGTAGGTAACTCTTCTAGGCGCTTAACTTATGTAGGGCCACCCAGAAGACTATACCTGGGAGAGATGTTAACTTTATTTTTTATATATTGAGCCTAAGATGTCCATGAAACATCAAATGGCAATTCTAGGAGATGGCTGGGTATGGAGAATATGAAGCCTGTAGTAGAGTTACCAAAGCATAGTGACCCCAGGAGCCAGGAGAATGAAGAATGTCAAATGAGAAAAAGGTGTAGATAGGGGTACAAGGAAGGCCTAGGGCACCAGCAGAGAGGAGTGGAGAAGGGAGAAAGAGTAGAAACAGTAGAAACAGACCCAGAAAAAAAAAACTGGTCCTCGAAGCAAAGAGGAAAGAGTAAACATTCAGTATGGAAATCAGAATTTAGAGCCGGGAGTGATGGTGCACGCCTTTAATCCCAGCACTCAGGAGGAAGAGGTAGGAGGATCACCATGAGTTCAAGGCCACCCTAAGACTACATAGTGAATTCCTGGTCATCCTGAGCTAGAGTGAAACCCTACCTCAAAAAATTAAAAAAATTAAAAAATTAAAAAATTTTAAAAATAAAGTAAACAGCCAGGCGTGGTGGTGCACACCTTTAATCCCATAACTTGGGAGGCAAAGGTAAGAGGATCACCTTGAGTTCAAGGTCACCCTGAGACTGCATAGTGAATTCCAGGTCAGCCTGGGCTAGAGTGAGACCCTACCTCGAAAAACCAAAAATAAATAAATAAAGTAAATAAATAAATTAAATTAAATTAAAAAAGAAATCAGAATTTAGGATGAGGCTCAAAGCTGATCCTAGTGCCAAGCTGACCTAGAATTCATGCTCTTCCTGCTTCAGCCTCCTAAGTGCTATAGTTACAGATATGTACTACCATTTCTGGTACAGGAATCAACCTCTCTCTCCTCTCTCCCCTTCCCCCTTCTCCCTTTCCCTTTCTCTCCTCTCCCCTCCCCTCCCTCCTCCTCCTTCTCTCTTTTTCTCTTTCCCTATGCTGAGGATGGAATCCAAACCACACATGCTCAGCACACTACCACTTAGCCACATCCCACACAGATACCTCACAATGGGAAGAAACTCTACCTGACTGTGCAATGACCTTCACATGCACCTCAATGGTCAGGTTGCCACGGAGACAATAATAGGTACCAGCATCTTGAGCTGTGGCCTGGGGCAGCAACAGAAGAGACCCCTGGACCCTCATCTCCCTGACTGGGGGCTCTACCCCAAGGTTTAGGCTCAGCAATGAAATGTTAGTCCTCTTGGGATTCGCATAGGTCCAGGAGAGGGTGCCTCTTGCCATGGGGGCAGGAGGAACCCCACAGGACAGCCAGAGTGTGGAGCCAGGAGCCACAGTGAGGTCTGGGACAGGGGAGACAAAGTAAGGAAGCTATAATCCACAGGGCCTCATCCCCCAGAGCTTCCTGTTCCCAGTCACCTTGCCCTATCCTAGCCTCCCACCTTCCCAGCATCTCCCCAGTGTCATCCTCTTACCTGGGCTGAAGCTCTGATTCAGACTGGGTCTTGGTGGGAGACAGACAGGCTCTGTCCCCCAGATCTTAGGATGGCCTTTGGCCCATACATACAGCCAGGAGCTGTTGCGGTGACCAGAAGAGGGCCTGTGGCCCTCTGAGGACATGTTCTTCAGACCACAGCCTAGCTCCTCTAAGTCTGAAGCATTCCACCGGAACAGCTCCCCTGGGAAGAAACCCCAAACCAGACACAGCATCACATGGAGAGAGTTAGACACAGAAGAGCAGAGATAAGTGGAGACAAAGATGCGGGGGGTGGGGGGGAGAGTATAAAGTGTGGTGGCATACACCTTTAATCCCAGCACTCGGGAGGCAGAGGTAGGAGGATCACCGTGAGTTCGAGGCCACGCTGAGACTACATAGTGAATTCCAGGTCAGCCTGGGCTAGAGCAAGACCCTACCTTGAAAAACTACATACACACAAATAAATAAATAAATAAAATAATTTTTTTAAAAAAGAGTATAAGCCGGGCGTGGTGGCACATGCCTTTAATCTCAGCACTCGGGAGGCAGAGATAGGAGGATCGCCGAGAGTTCGAGGCCACCCTGAGATTGTATAGTTAATTCCAGGTCAGCCTGGGCCAGAGTGAGACCCTACCTCGGAAAAAAAAAAAAAAAAAAAAAAAGAGTATAAGAGAAACTGACTCTGACAGCAGAGACAGTCATGGAGCAGTTCAAAGTAGTCACCAAGTCACAAAAGCCAGCTGCCTAGAACTAATTGTTATTCCTCAGCCCCCTTAAACCCCAGCTTGACCACAGGACTTCCTCTGTCCATGGTGAGGCCTCCCTTTTCCCATCCAGCCCTCTGCCCCAGCCCTGCTGGGTCCTCACCACTGTTGTCCACGTTCACTGCCCAACCAGACTGCCAGGTATCATTGAAGGGGGTCCTCTGCTGGCACAAGTAGAAGCCCCCCATCTGGTCTGAGACATTGAAGATCAGTAGCAGGATGCCTAGAGGCCCTACTTGTAGGCCCACGCCTGGTAACCCTATGCCCAGCTCCAAGAAGGGTGCTGACTGGTTTCCCCGGTACCAGGCCAACTTCTCAGATGGGGCAACTGAAGAGTCCTGGAGACACGACAACACAGCATCGTTTCCCTCTGAGGGGAAAGAGAGAGGGGAGCTGGGGTACTGGGAGCCTGCAGAGCTTTCCAACCCCTCCCAGAATTTTACAAATAAGAAAATGGAGGTTCAGAGAGGGCACATTACTCAGCCCAGAAACCCAGGCTTCCAGCCCCAGCTCCTTTCCTCTGCCCTTCAGACATACCTTCCACCTTCACTAGTAGTGGCTTCTGGGGTCTTACTTCCATTAGGGTAAGGAAGAGGAGGAGGAAGAAGAGAGGAGGTGGCATGGTGGCCAGGCTCCCTGGAACACCCAGTTTAGCTGCCGGCCCGCGCAGAGGATGCTGGGGTAGCAGGGGCCTGGTGGGCAGTGAACCATGGGTGACTGTGGGGGTGGTGGCAGTCCCCTTAGGCTTCCTTCTGCAGGCACCTTCTCCAAACTCACAATACTTGCTTCTTCCCCACTAGTTTTATTTTCACCTGAGCACTTACCCAAGTGAATGTATGGGTCTGTTTCTTTCGCATTAACTCCTTTAGCACGGAAACAATTTGGGACAGATTATTTAGGGCACATTGCCCTAAAACGATGGTTGGCACAAGGTAGATACTTGGTAAATATTTGTCAAATGGGTGAATTCTAGAATTAGGGCCTTCCTTCTTCTCCCCTGAATTTCAGGTGTTGATTCCATTTTTCTTCACAAATACATCTTTCCTTCATTCAACAAATAGTCCACCTCCAAACCACTTGCATCAGCACGCTTCGGGGGAAAGGCAAATTTGACTTTGAATTTTCCTTCCCCTCCTGCTAAATTCCTTCCTCATCCAAAGCCTTCTTTTCTTTCTCTATTATCTGGGAACAGTATTAGTATTATAAACTGGGCCTGGTGGTCCAGGCCTGTAATCCCAGCTGTCCAGGAGGCCTAGGTTCAAGGCCAGCCTAGACTACAAGTCTAGCTTGGGAAATTTAGTGAGAACCTGTCTCAAAAAAGTGAAAAGTAAAAAGAGAGGGGTTAGCCAGGCGTGGTGGCGCACACCTTTAGTCTGAGCACTTGGTAGGCAGAAGTAGAAGGATTGCTGTGAGTTTGAGGCCACCCTGAGACTACCTAGTGAATCCCAGCCTGGGCTAGAGTGAGACCCTACCTTGAAAAAAAAAAGGGGGGGGGGCTGTGGTAAAGCATTTTCTCATAATGTGCATGGCCCTAGATTCAACCCCCAGTATCACAAACACACATACATACATACATAAAATTTGTGTGTGCATATATATATATATATATAATGTATGTATGTGGTATAGTGCTATAGAGTATTGGAAGCTGGAGATATGGCTTAGTGGTTAAGGTATTTGCCTGCAAAGGACCCAGGTTTGAATCCCCAGGACCTATGTAAGCCAGATGCACAAGGTGGCACATGCATTTGGAGTTCGTTTACAGTGGCTAAAGGCCTTTGTGTTCCCATTCTCTCTCTCTATCTCTCTCGCTCAAGTAAATAAGATTAAATTTAAATTAAAAATAACAAAGAATATTGGAATCCAGGCATGGTAATGCACTTCTTTTTAATTTTTTTTATTTTAGAAAGAGTGAGAGAGAGAGAGAGACCAAGAGAGAAAGAGAGAATTGGCTTGCCAAGGCCTCAGCCACTGCAATCGAACTCCAGATGCTTATGCCACCTAATGGGCATGTGTGACCTTGCACTTGCCTCACCTTTGTGCATTTGGCTTATGTGGGATCTGGAGAGTCGAACATGGGTCTTTAGGCCTCGCAGGCAAGAGCCTTAACCACTAAGCCATCTCTCTAGTCCTAATGCACTTCTTTAATCCCAATACTAGGGATACGGAGGTAGGGAGGATTGCTGTGAGTTCAAGGCCAGTTTAGGAATACAGAGTAAATTCCAGGTTAGCCTAGGCAAGAATGAGACCCTATCTTGAAAACAAAAAAAAATACTGGAATCAGGAAGATAATGGAGTTTTGAGGCCAGCCAGCCTGGCATGTGGCAAAGCTTGTGAGCTAGGCATGTTGTCTAGTGGTAAAGCATGTTCACATTCCCAGCACAAGAGGGAAAAAAAGTATGAGAGAGAGAGAGAGAGAGAGTATCTGTGCCTTTCACTGCTAACTGACTCAGGGAGAGGATTTAGAGACCCAAGAGACCTGTTTTCTCAGTTGAGTCCCAGGCCTCTCTCACTGGGCTGTGACTTCCTGTTTGCCCAAGACAAACCCCAGGGGACTGTATAAGTGTCAGGGTCTCACTTCCCTTTGATAGGGTTGAGAGAATGGGGGTGGGGCTTGGGGAATGGAGACTGAGTTAACTAGATCCCCATTTGTCTTTTGCTCAGCAATATCTCTCCACTTTTTAGTATTTGCTTCACTAGCTAGCAGTATCTTCCTAAACCCCAGGGGCTTTTCATCTAACCTAAAACAAAATTCTAAACCATGGTGGGAGTGATGCCGCATTTTCCATTCATCTCTCCCTCTCTTCTCCTCTTTGCACATAATCTCCCCCTCTCTACTCCTCTTCACTCATCCTACTCCTTACCAAGCACATTCCCACTCACAGGGCCTTTGCACTGTTTGATTGGCTCCTTATGTCACTTAGCTCTCAGCTCAAATGTTACTTCCTCGGAGGCCTTCCGTGAATACCCAAGTACTTTTTTTTTTTTTTTTTTTTTTTTTTTTTTTGGTGGGGTCTTGCTCTAGCTGACCTGGAATTCACTATGTAGTCTCAGAGTGACCTTGAACTCATAGAGATACTCCTACCTCTGCCTCCAGAGTGCTGGGATTAAAGGCATGTACCACCACGCCCAGCTTGCCAGGTACATTTTTTAAAAAATTTATTTATTTATTTATTTTTATTTTGAGAGAGACACACACAGAGAGAGAATATGGGCGTGCCAGCAGCGTCTCAGCCGCTGTGAACAAACTCCGGACGCATGTGCCCCCTTGTGGGCAAGTGTGGCATTGCGCCCTTGCGTCTGGCTAAACGTGGGACCTGGAGAATCAAACGGGCATTCTTAGGCTTGGCAAGCAGGCACCTTAACTGCTAAGCCATCTCTCCAGCACAGCCAGGTACTTTTTTGACCTCACATCTTTTTTTTTTATTTTAATTTTTTTATTGACAACTTCTTTAATTGTAGACAATATCCCATGGCACTTCCCTCCCTCCCCCCACTTTCCCCTTTGAAACTTCACTCTCCATCATATCCCCTCCCCCTGTCAATCAGTCTCTCTTTTCAGTTTGATGTCATGATCTTTCCTTCCTATTATGATGGTCTTGTGTAGGTAGTGTCAGGCACTGTGATGACCTCACATCTTTTTTAAATTTCCTTTCTAGCCCTTGCTTAATCTCAAATTATATTTATTAGTCTTCCCATTTACTTCCTGACCAGAATATACACTCTTTGTTTTTTCTTTCTTTCTTCTTCCTTCCTTTCTTTGTTTCTTTGTTTCCAGTTTTTCAAGGTAGGGTCTCACTCTAGCCAGGGCTGTCCTGGAATTCACTATGTAGTCTCAGGGTGGCCTCGAATTCTCAGTGATCTTTCTACCTCTGCCTCCCAGTGCTGGGATTAAAGGCATGTGACACAAAGCCAGGCTGTTTTGTTTCTTTCTTTCTTTTGTTTTTTGATTTTTTTTTTTTTTTTTTTTTTTTTTTTTTTTTTTTGGTTTTTTGAGGTAGGGTGTCACTCTAGCCCAGGCTGACCTGGAATTCACTATGTAGTCTCAGGGTGGCCTCGAACTCATGGCGATCCTCCTACCTCTGCCTCCCAAGGGCTGGGATTAAAGGCGTGGGCCACCACACCCAGCTTATTATTTATTTATTTGAGAGAGAGAATGGGCATGTCAGGGCCTCCAGCCACTGCAAACAAACTCCAGACACGTATGCCCCTTGTGCATCTGGCTTATGTGGGTCCTGGAGAACTGAACTGGGATCCTTTAACTTTGCAGGCAAATGCCTTAGCTGTTAAGCCATCTCTCCAGCCTCTATTTTTTATTTTTTAGAGTGAGTGAGAAAGAGAGAGAGAGACAGAGAGAATTGGCACACCAGGGCCTCAGCCATGAAGTTGAACTCCAGACATTTGTACCACCTACTGGGTATGTGCGACCTTGTGTTTGCCTCACCTTCGTGTGTCTGGATAATGTGGGATCTGGAGAGTAGAACATGGGTCCTTATGTTTTGCAGGCAAGAACCTGAACCACTAAGCAATCTCTCCAGTCCTTAAATATTTATTATTTATTTATTTACAAGCAGAGAGAGATAGAAGAGAGAGAGAATGGGTGTACCAGGGCCTCCATCCACTGCAAACAAACTCCAGATACATGTGCTACTTCTTCTGGCTTTACCTCCATACTGGGGAATCAAAGTCAGGTCCTTAGGCTTTGCAGGCAAGTGCCTTACCTGCTGAGCCATCTCCCCAGCCATATTTTCTTTCTTTCTTTCTTTCTTTCTTTCTTTCTTTCTTTCTTTCTTTCTTTCTTTCTTTCCTTTTTGGAGAGAGACAGAGAGAGAGAGTGAGAGGAAGACAGCGATGGGTGCGCCAGCAGCCTCTCAGCTGTTGTGAATGAAATCCAGATGCATTTGCCCCCTTGTGGTCAAGTGCGGCATTGTGCCCTTGATTCACTTTGCATCTGGCTAAACGTGGGACCTGGAGATTGGAACCGCTGGAGATTGGAACCGGCGTTCTTAGGCTTAGGAGGCAGGTGCCTTAACTGCTAAGCCATCTCTCCAGCCCTATTTTCTTTCTTTCTTTCTTTCTTTGTTTTTTTTTGGAGAGAGACACAGAGAGACAGAGAGAGAGCCACCTTTTTGGCTCCAAAGAAACTTTTTGGTAGGTGGAGCCAAAAAGGTGGCTCAGGGGTTAAGGTGCTTGCCTACAAACCCAGCTGTTTCCTCAATACCCATGTAAAGCCAGATGCATAAGGTAGCACATGTATCTGGAGTTCCTTTGCAGTGATTAGAGGACCTGGGGTGAGCCCCTTCCCCCCTCCCCGCGACTCACACTTACACAGTCTCTCTCTCTCTCTCTCTAGATAGATAGATAGATAGATAGATAGATAGATAGATTTTATATATATATAAAATTAGCCAGGCATGGTGGCGCACGACTTTAATCCCAGCACGCAGAGGTAGAAGGATCACCGAGTTCAAGGCCACCCTGAGACTACATAGTGAATTACAGGTCAGCCTGAGCTAGAGGTGAGACCATACCTCGAAAAACAAAACAAAAATAAAATAAAATAAAATAAAATCTGCATCCTTTTCTTTCTTAAATAAACAAATATTTATTTAAAAAGTTTCTTTGAGCCGGGCACAGTGGCGCACGCCTTTAATCCCAGCACTCGGGAGGCAGAGGCAGGAGGATCACTGTGAGTTCGAGGCCACCCTGAGATTACATAGCGAATTCTAGATCAGCCTGGGCTAGAGTGAGACCTTACCTCGAAAAACCAAAAAAAAAAAAAAGAGAGAGAGAGAGACAACAGAATGGGTGTGCCAGGGCCTCCAGCCACTACAAACAAACTCCAGATCCATGTGCCACCTTGTGCATCTGGCTTTAAGTGGGTACTGAGGAATCAAACCCAAGTCATTAGGGTTTACTGGCAAGTGCCTTAACTGCTTAGCCATCTCTCCAGCTCTGCTTTTTTTGGTTTTTCCAAGATAGGGTCTCGAACTCACAGTGATCCTCCTACTTCTGCCTCCAAGTGCTGGGATTAAAGGCATGTGCCACCAGACCCGGCCAGCCCTGATCTTAATTCTTCATTGCTGTTGATTTGTTTATCCAAAGTAGGGTCTCACTCTAGCCCAGGCTGACTTGGAACTCACTCTTTAGTCCCAGGCTGGCCTCGAACTCAGTGATCCTCCTACCTCTGCCTCCTAAGTGTTGGGAGTAAAGGTGTGTGTCACCACACTCAGATCAGTTTGCTTTTTTTTTTTTTTTTTTTTTTTTTTTTTTGGTTCTTTGAGGTAGGGTCTCACTCTAGCCCAGGCTGACCTGAATTCACTATGTAGTCTCAGGGGGCCTCCAACTCATGGTGATCCTCCTACCTCTACTTCCCGAGTTTTGGGATTACAGGCATGCCCTACCATGCTTATTTATTTGAGAAAGAGGCAGATTCGATAGATAGACAGACAGACAGATAGAAAGAAAGAATGGGTGTACCAGGACCTCTTGCTACTGCAAAGAGACTCCAGATGCATGTAACACCTGTGCATCTGGCTCACGTAGGTCCTTAGGCTTTGCAGACAAGCGCTTTAACTGCTAAACCATCTGTCCAGCCCCTCATCCCTAGCTTTTTCATTCTGAGTGGTGTACAGTGACAGCCCCCTGAGCCTTTAATTGCTGGAGTGCCTTTTCAGAAGCCTATGAACCACCTGTGACATCAGTGAACTATGCCTGTCCTTTGCCAATTTTTTTTTTCATTCACTTATTCAACATCAGGTATTCAACAAATATCAAGCACTATTATATGTCAGGACCAATTTAAGGTAAAAACGCAGGCAGAAGTACAGTCTCATGACTTTGCCAAACAGCCAATGGGTGATGAGGTGACAGGTGCATCATTAGAGGGAGTCAGGAGTCTTTCAGTGGAATTAGGTGTGGCAACAGCATCACCAAGAAAACTTAACAACTCGATAATGTCAAGAAAGGCTTCTGGAGGACTCAAATTCTCATCACTAGTAGATCCTGACCATTCCATAGGAGCCTGTTACTTTTTTTTTTTTTTTTGGTTGTTGGTTGGAATTCACTATGTAGTCTCAGGGTGGCCTCGAACTCAAGGCAGTCCTCCTACCTCCGCCTCCCAAGTGCTGGGATTAAAGGCGTGTGCCACCACAGCCAGCATGGATCCTTACTTTTGTCCCATTTGAGCAGTACTGATTGGTGGACTCCTTGACAAGAGACGATGGCAAAGAAGGTGGCAGTGACTGCAAGCAGGGGTCAGTGGCCTGATCTTTCTGAAGTGCTGTGTGGATGAGGGCTTGAGCCCACTTGCAGAACCTCGGAGTTCAGGAGCTTTTAAGCACTTCAGCCGCTTTGAGATTTAACCAAAGGGCCCAACAGTCCACCCGGACATCACAGAACGGGTTGAGGGTGTCTTGGCAGTTTGGTACAAGGACCGGGTGTTAGTGCTGAAGGAAAAGTTAGGCTTTCTGGCAAATTAGGGTTTTTTTCTGTTTGTTTTTTCGAGGTAGGGTCCCGGTATAGTCCAGGCTGACTTGGAGTTCACTATGTAGTCTCAGGGTGGCCTCGAACTCACAGTGATCCTCCTACTTCTGCCTCCCCAGTGCTGGGATTAAAGGCTTGTGGCACCACGCCCGGCCTTCAGTACATTTTTAGTGGTAGCGTTTCCACCACTTCCAAGGAGGTCACGAAGAATAAGGACTTCTAGGTTCCAGAAGCATCCTTAGCAGAATTCGGTTTGGGGGAAGGGAAATCCCGGCTCTGGGCTGGAATTTAAATTGCCTGTCACCCATCAAAAGGAGAGGTCATGCATAATGAGAGATTGACCCAGACCCAGGCTGAGAAGGGAGGAAGGACTTATCGCTGAGTAGGGGACAGGGATTAGCGCGAAACGACATCAAAACGGGGAGAGGGACGTGGAGACTTCGCACTTGTACGACTGAGTACGCAGAGACTCAACCAGAAAAGTGAAGCGGACCAGCCCCGGGCGGAGGGACGCTCGGCGAGGGCGGAGGTACAGGGCGCGCCCGGCCTCCGTTCGCCGGAACGCGAGCCGGGCTGCGGCGGAAGGGCGGCCCGGGGAGAAGCGGGAGAGCGGGCGCCACCCGTCCCCCAGGGCCCGGCGGCCGGCGTCCCCCGGGAGGTGTGGCTGGAATAGAGCCTCCGAGGACACGCAGGGACAACGCCTCGCTGGTGCTCGAAGGGTAAGGCGCGCTGGCCGGGACAGGAGGGTGCGGCGGGACACGAGCCCCGGGACAGACACCCGCTCCAGAGCTTTCCCTCCACGAAGCTCGCTCGGCCAGCGCCCCCCACCTCCCGCTGCAGGCCTCGGGCACCGCGCCGATCCGGAAACAGCCGAGCGGATCCGGAAACAGCCGAGCGGACCCGGAAGCTAGGAGCGCGGTCACCTGGGAGTGCGGGAATCCGCAGTTTGCGCCGAGGCCATGGCGGCAGCCGCACCGGCGGCCCCGGGCGACAATGGACGGCTGCAGCGACCTGGGGTCGGTACGTAAGGGCGTCGCAGTGCACGCGACAAGCGGCGGAGCCGGAGGCGGAGCCAAGTTCGGTGGGTGGGGGGTGGTAGGGGAGACTTGGGAAAGGGGCGGGGCACGCCGCCGGGAAGGAGGAGGCGGGGCCAGGGAGTTACCGATGAAGAGGCGTGGCCTACAGGATGGCAGGTGAGAGGTGGGTGGGGCCTTTGGAAGGCGAGGTCGCGATTGTGTGCAGCTGCTGAGGCGGAGGGAGCCTGCCCAGAGAGGCGGGGCCGCCAGCTGCACGAGGAGGGAAGGAGCCAGGTGCGGGTGGGGCTGCGGGACTGAGGTTGCAGGACTTGCTTGGTCGCTCTCGAAGGATGAGAAGAAAAGTTGATCCCTGTTCTTCGCAGCGCTGGACCCACAGCCCCAGGGAGACGCAAAGGTTGAAACCGAGGCCGATGAGCTTGGCCGGCTTCGAGCTGAGCTGGCCGGTGCCCTGGCAGAAATGGAAACCATGAAGGCTGTGGCCGAAGTGAGCGAGAGCACGAAGGCCGAGGCCGTTGCGGCTGTGCAGCGGCAGTGCCAAGAGGAGGTGGCTTCGCTGCAGGCTATCCTGAAAGGTGAGGAAACCCCTCCACACCCCAGACCCGCATCAGCCCATGAGGAATGGGTGGGAGAATGCTGGACAAGAAAGATGTCAAAGCAGCTGCAGGTAGGTTAGCGGGATGTCTAGAAGAGGGGAACCTATTGCCCAAAGTTTGGGGTACTTCTTTCAGTTTTCCATACAGAGACCACAAGTGATGTCAGCAGCTCTGTCAATCACAGATAAATATAGCTCTCATTCTCTACCTATTCCCTCACACTGTCTTATCTTGAACCAGCTTCATTTTAGTCTGAACCTTTGGGCTATAAACTCAGCCCAAGCTGGGCGTCGTGGCGCACGCCTTTAATTAATCCCAGCACTCGGGAGGCAGAGGTAGGAGAATCGCCGTGAGTTCGAGGCCACCCTGAGACTACATACATAGATAATTCCAGGTCATCCTGGACCAGAGTGAGACCCTACCTTGAAAATCAAAAAACAAACAAACAAAAAACTCAGCCTAGGCTCTGTGAGCGTAATATTGTCTTTCCTGCCTAGACATCCCAGCAGTGCCCTACACACACATATACATGCATCTCCCTATACTCCTTCTTCTACCTTGTGACCTCTGTACATGGAAAACACCAGCTGCCCTGGACCAGATACCTCTGACCCTCTCCTCTGGGCAAAGGCCAGAGTCTGAAAGGATGGTAGACCTGTCCCTTCCCTGTGCCCCTATTGTGATGGGGCTCTGGTCACTCTCTTGCATTCTCCAGCCTCCTCGCAGATCTCCCTTTGTGGTTTGGCTTCCAGAGTAAACTTCCTAAACTTTCCATCTCATCATACTTTTCCTCTTCTAACAATAACTCTTGGCATCACACTTCTCTAGGACTGTTTCTCCACATTTCCAGGCATCTATGCCATGCAATACAGTCGTGTTTTCCTACAACTTATTTGTTCTCTTTTTAAGTTTCTTCTTAAAGTAGATCCACTTTCTAGTAGCCTGCACATGAGGTGGGCATGGTTGCTTGTACCTGTAATCCTAGCACTACAAAAGCAGGAGGATCTCTAGTTTGAAACTATCCTAGGCTACACAGCAAGACCTTGTCTCACAAAACAAAACAAAAACCTTAAATAGATTTACTAAAGGAAACTTATCTATTTAAGGAAAAACAAGATTGCCCTAAGTAATAACGATAGTCAGCATTTATTGAGCACTTACTGTATGCCAGGTACAGAGTAAAAATTCTGAATATTGGGCTGGAGAGATGGCTTAGCTGTTAAGGCACCTGCCTGCTAAGCCTAAGAACCCGGTTCCAATCTCCAGGTCCCACGTTTAGCCAGATGCAAAGTGACGCAAGGGCGCAATGCCGCACTTGGCCACAAGTGGGCGCACACATCTGGATTTCATTCACAGCAGCTGAGAGACTGCTGGCGCGCCTATCTCTGTCTCCCTCTCTGTCTGTCTCTCTTTCCAAAAATAAATAAAATAAAAAATTTAAAAAAATTCTGAATATTTAAACAACTCCTATTATTATTATTATTATTTTGAGGTAGGGTCTTGCTGTAGCCCAGGATGACCTGGAATTCACTACGTAGTCTCAGGGTGGCCTCCCCATTATCCTCCAACTTCTGCCTCCCTAGTGCTGGGCTTAAAGGCAAGCACCACCACGCCCTGCTTTATTTATTTGCTTATTTTGTTTTTTCAAGGTAGGGTCTTACTCTAGCCCTGTGTAGTAGACAGCTTCAGGTTCGCTGAGATGAACTTCCAGACCAGGTACAGTTATGGAGGAAGGAATTTATTGAAGCTTACAGATCCAGGGCAAGTTCCATAATGGCAGAAGAAGCTGGCCTGCTCTTACAGGACTAGGCAAAAGAGAGAGCCAAAAGCCACAGAGCACATCACACTACAAGAACTCAAGCTAGGCACACTTTTTATATCTTTAGGTTTTGTAGTTGCAGGTGGCTGCAGATGCAAATTACAAACTAATAAAACACTGAATATATTGGGGGCCATCTATACAAACTACCATACCCTGGCTGACCTGGTACTCACCCTTTAGTCCCAAGCTAGCCTCAAACTCACAGTGATCCTCCTACCTCTGTCTCCGGAGTGCTGAGATTAAAAGCATGCATCACTATGCCTGGCTTTCTCTAATAAATGAATACAAAACTTTAAAAAATTTATTTATTTATTTATTTATTTATTTATTTGAGAGAGAGAGGGAGGATGGGCACACTAGGACCTCCAGCCACTGCAAATGAACTCCAGACACATGTGTCATCTCGTGCATCTGACTTACAGGGGAATTGAACTTGGGTCCTTGCCGGTCCCCCCAGCAGGTAGGGCTGAAGAAAGAGCTGGTCCAGCGGCTCCTCTTGGGGCTGAGTGGGATGATGGGTGTCGGCGACCCAGACCCCCTCCTCTAAGACACCGGAGAGAAAAACACACTGGGTCGGGAGTCTTGTCAAAGCAGGAACTCGTTTTATTGTAGTAGGAAGGTGTTTATATAGCTTTGAGAAAGAAGGTGGGTCTCAGGATGGGAAAAAGGTGTAGGGGCCAATAGTATTTCACCACATCAGCAGTAGCTGGGCGGAGGCAGTTTCGGCTTAGGCCTTGCTGAGTCACTCCTAAGCGGGAGTAGGCCAAAGACAGGTCGCCAAACTCTAGTCAGGCTCAGGAAGTTCCACTAGGCCTCACGCCTGGGCCTCTTAGGGCCCAACAGGTCCTTAGGCAAGTGCCTTAACCACTAAGCCATCTCTCCAGCCCAAGTAAATTAATTTTTTTGTTTTGTTTATTTTTATTTTTTATTTATTTGAGAGCAATAGACAAAGAGGCAGAGAGAGAGAATGGGTGCATCAGGGCCTCCAGCCACTGCAAACGAACTCCAGATACATGCGCCACCTTGTGTATCTGGCTTACGTAGATACTGGTGA
The DNA here is from genome assembly GCA_036365145.1 of Orientallactaga sibirica. Classification (NCBI taxonomy): domain Eukaryota; kingdom Metazoa; phylum Chordata; class Mammalia; order Rodentia; family Dipodidae; genus Orientallactaga; species Orientallactaga sibirica. The sequence goes on from JAEOAD010000888.1 coordinate 2,309,275, forward strand.
ATCAAGCCTTGAACCAGGGTCCTTAGGCTTCACAGGCAAGCGCTTAACTGCTAAGCCATCTCCCCAGCCCCAAGTAAAAATATTTTAAAAGACAAATAGGTAGCAGAATTTCAACACTCTGAACACCTGGATAATTTGTTTCTACAGGTCACATTCTTTCAAATTTTTCTTTTGTTATTTGTTTTTTTTTTTTTTTTTTTTTTTTTTTTTTTTTTTGAGAGAGAGGGAGAGGAAGACAGATAGAGATGGGTGCGCTAGCAGTCTCTCAGCTGCTGCAAACGAAATCCAGATGTGTGCGCCCCCTTGTGGTCAAGTGCGGTATTCCGCCCTTGGGTCACTGCATCGGGCTAAAGGTAGGACCTGGAGATTGGAACCAGCGTTCTTAGGCTTAGGAGGCAGGCGCCTTAACTGCTAAGCCATCTCTCCAGCCCTGTTCCTGGATTTTGTAAAGCTTTTAACTTTATTTTATTTATTTGAGAGAGAAATAGAAAGAGACAGATAGAGAGAGAATGGCACACCACAGCCTTCAGCCACTGCAAAGGAACTCCAGGTGCCTGTGCCACTTTGTGTATCTGGCTTACATGGGACCTGGAGAATTGAACCTGGGTTGTCGAGCCTGGGTCCTTAGGAATCTCAAGCAAGCGCCTTAATTGCTAAGCCACCTCTCCAGCCCTAAAATAGTTTTTTTTTTAATTTTAATGCCAGGCATGTTAGCTCATACCTTTAATCCTAGCACTCTAGAGGCTGAGGTAGAAGGATCTCCATGAGTTTGAGGCTATCCTGGGCTAGAGTTGAGATCCAAAAAGATAGGCTGCAGCATTGACTCCATGGATAAGGTGCTTGCCTGCAAAACCTAGGAGCCCGGGTTCAATTCCCTAGTATCCACTTAAAGCCAGATGCACAAAGTGGTACATACATCTGGAATTAGTTTGCAGCAGCTGAAGGCCCTGGTGCACCCATACTCTTTCTCTCTGTGTGTCTGCAGCTCTCTGTTTGCAAGGAAAAAAAAAAAGACAGAAAAAAATAAGGGGCTGGGTGTGGTGGCACACACCTTTATTCCCAGCACTCAGGAGGCAGAGGTAGAAAAATTGCTATGTGTTCAAGGCCACCCTGAGACTAAATAGTGAATTCCAGATCAGCCTGGGCTAGAGCAAGACCCTACCTTGGGAGGGGGGTTGTGTGTGCAAAAGAAAAAGCCTTTAATCCCAGCACTCAGTAGAAGGATTGCTGTGAGTTCGAGACCAGCCTGGAACTACAGAGTGAGTTCCAGGTCAGCCTGGGCTGATATGAAACCCTACCTTATAAAAAACAAAAAAGAAAGAGAAAAAAAGAACAATTTTCTATTAAGTGGCATTTTGACTTTTGGTTTTAGGGTTTTTTTTTTTTTTTGTTTTTCGAGGTAGGGTCTCACTCTAGCTCAGGCTGACCTGGAATTCACTATGTATTCTCAGGGTGGCCTCGAACTCACGGCAATCCTCCTACCTCTGCCTCCCACGTGCTGGGATTAAAGGCATGCGCAACCACGCCCGGCTGGTTTTTGTTTGTTTTGTTGTGGTGCTTGGAATGGAACCTAGGGCCTCATACTAGCAAGCACTCTACCCTGAGCTCTACTCCCAGCCCTGGTTTTAGTACAGATATCCAGGGACCAATTCTTGAGTTGGAATACATCTGAGAAACACATTGGTACCTTGTGTATATCATTTAACTTCATCCTGTGACACTTGAAGGTCAGTCACATCCCCCTTTTGCCACTAAGAACATTAATGCACAGGACTTGGCACTGAAGATTTGCCCATGGTACCTCTGCCCAGCCCACTGTGGTAATTGCTGCAGTCATTTGCTTTGGAGGGAAGGCACGTACTAAGTACCCACCATTCCTGCCCACAGACTCTATCAACAGCTACGAGGCCCAGATCATGCTTTTGAAGCAGGAGCGGCAGCAACAGCAACAAGACTATGAGGAGAAAGAACGAGAGCTGGGCCACCTCAAGCAGCTGCTGTCCAGGGCCCACCCCTTGGACTCCTTGGAGAAGCAGATGGAAAAGGTTGGGGTCAGATGGTCTGCCCATCCACTGAAATTTTGAAAGGTGTTGATTGTTGCCTGTCATTAGACACCGAACCCTAGGAATGACTCCAAGTGCTTAGCAGGGCCCTTGATTGTCCCTTGCTAGGGGTGAACAAGTTCATTTACTTCTAGAAGCCCTTGCGAGGACCCCTCCTGTGCTGAATGTTCAACAGACCCAGTCCTGCTGGCCTTGGCCCTATGAGAGAGCATTGTCAGGTCCATTAGACAGGTAGGTAAGGTGAAGTTCAGAAAAGTTCCTGAGTCTCACAGCTTCTGCAAATAAAGGGAAGTATTGTTGAACTTAAGCATCTAGGCAGTGGCTTTAATATTTTCTTTCTCCTGATGGTGTATTGCTTCCATTATTATTAGGCCCAGTAGCCTATAGTCCCTGCTACTTGAGAAGCTGAGGCAAGAGAATTGCCTGGCCCAAAGGTTCAAGATAGCCTGGACACATAGTGAGACCCTGTGTTTGTCTGTGTCTGTCTCCACCCCCATCGCCTTGCTGAGACAGGGGCCATGCTGGCTTGGAACTCACTCTGGTCCAGGCTAGCCTCAAACGGCAGTCCTTTCGCCTCAGCCTCTGGAGTGCTGGGATTATAGGTGTGGACACCAGTAGAGGTCAGCTACAGACCCAGTCTCTTTCTCTCTCTTTTTTTTTTGTTTGTTTTTAGGAGGTAGTCTCACTCTACCTAGGCTGACTTAGAATTTGCTCTGTAGTGTCAGACTGGCCTTGAACTCACAGTGATCCTCCTCCTACCTCTACCTCCTAAGGGCTGGGATTAAAGGCATGTGCCACCACGCCCAACAAAGTATATATTTTTAAAAAAATAGCCACATGTGATGGCGCACACCTGTAAGCCTAGTAGGAAGGAAGCTGAAGCAGCAGAATCATGAGTTTATGTCTGGTCTGGAGTATATTGTGAGGGGAGTCCTCCCAGCTCAAAAAACAATTAAAGGACTGGAGAGATGGCTTAGTGGTTAAATGCTTGCTTATGAAGCCTAAGGACCCCGGTTCAAGGCTCGATTCTCCAGGACCCATGTAAGCCAGATGCACCAGGGGGCATATGCATCTGGAGTTCGTTTGCAGTGGCTGGAGGCCCTGGTGCACCTATTCTCTCTCTCTCTCTCTCTCTCTCTCTCTCTGCCTGCCTATTTTGGTATCTCTCTCTCAAATAAATAAATAAATAAATAAATAAATAAGAAAAACATTAATTTAAAAAAACAATTAAAATAAATGATTAATAGGAAGAGTGTGTTTCCAAATGCTTCATCTCATAGTTAGTGGGCATCACTGCCTTATTTGATCCCCATAGTAGCTCTGTGAGGTCAATACTTAATGAGAACCCAAAGGACCTAGGCTCAGGAGATGGAGTCAGTTGCCTGGTTATGAAGACAGCAATCAAAACAGGACTCCAGGGGCAGGGGAGACAGTTCAGTAGTTAAAGGTACTTGTTTGCAAAGCCTGCTGGCCTGGATTCAATTCCCAGCCACCTATATAAAGCCAGATAGGTGTTAATTTGCAGCAACAAGAGACTGATGCACATGCATACATGCAAATCAATAAATAAAAATTTAGAAAGTAAGCCAGTTGTGGTGGCGTACGCCTTTAATCCCAGCACTTGGGAGGCAGAGGTAAGAGGATTGACTTGAGTTTGAGGCCAGCCTGAGACTACGTAGTAAATTCCAGGTCAGCCTGGGCTAGAGCAAGACCTTACCTCAAAAAACAAGCAAAAAAAGTTTAGAAAGCAAAACAAAAACAGGATCCCAAGGCTAGGAATATAGTTCAGTTGATAGATTGCTTACCTAGCATGCTCAAGGCCCTGGATTTGATCCCCAGCAGCACATAAACTGGGCTTGGTGGTCTATGACTGTTAGCCCAGCACTCTACTATAATCCCAGCATTCAGGAGGTGGAGGCGAGAGGATTGTAAGTTAAAAGGCCATTCTGGGATACATGAGATCCTGTCTCACAAAAACAAAATCAAGCAATCAGACCAACCCAGGGACCCAGGAAAGGAAAGCTCCAACCTGAAGCTTTCATGCAGAGGTCACTGTTTGCATCCAGGCCTCCTCTGGGAGCCCTTGCACAGGCTGGCATGGTGGCTTGTCACTCAGCTGCCTGTGACAGCTGTTCCCTGTAAAAGATTTGGAGGGTTAGGTTAGCATTAAATTAGAGGTTGAAATGGTATGAGTTGTTAGAAGTAACAGATGAAGGATGACTGGTAAGTTTCTGCCTTGAGCATCTGGGCAGGTGGTAGGGCCATTCTGGCTTACAGGAGTGCTGTGACAGGAGGATCAGCTTGGGAGTTGGGTGAGGTTTGGCTATATTGGTTAGAGGATCCAAATGGAGATAGTGGTTCTGGAAGTTCAGTAGGGTACCAGGCTTGAAAAGAGACAGTGGCAGGCGTGGTGGTGCATGCCTTTAATCCCAGCTCTTGGGAGGCAGAGGTAGGAGGATCAACCATGAGTTCAAGGCCACCCTGAGACTACATAGTGAATTCCAGGTCAACCCGGGCTAGAGTGAGACCCTACCTCGAAAAACAAAACAAAACAAAAATTTCTGAAAACTCATAGTACATATGCATATATCTCATTAGCTGGGCCTGAGTTTTTTGTTTGTTTGTTTGTTTGTTTGTTTCGAGGTTTCTAGCTTAGGCTGACCTGTAATTCACTATGCAGTCTCAGGATGGCCTTGAACTCACAGTGATCCTCCGACCTCTGCCTCTAGCAGATGCTGGGGGGGGGGGGCAGGTATCTTTGGTGAGTAAATGGGCTACAGAAAGATATTCATGACCTTTGTCCCTTTCCCTACTTCTGCCCTGGGGCAAGTCGTAGAAGCTTTCAGAGCCTCTATTCTGAAGTCTGAAATGGGGTGGATAGTGCCTTCAAGGTGGGTTGGAAGAGCTGGTAGGCTTTGGAAGGCCCTGGGTATACCTTAAAGGGGCAGAGGTCAGAAAGGAGGGGACTGCCAGGTGTGGTGATGCACGCCTTTAATCCCAGCACTCAGGAGGCATAGGTGAGAGGATCGCCATGAATTCAAGGCCACCCTGAGACTACATAGTGAATTTCAGGTCAGCCTGAGCTAGAGTGAGATCCTACCTTGGAAAGAAAGAAAGAAAGAAAGAAAGAAAGAAAGAAAGAAAGAAAGAAAGAGAGAGAGAGAGAGAGAGAGAGAGAGAGAGGGGAGGGGAGGGGAGGGGAGGAGGGGAGGGGAGGGAGGGGAGAGGAGAGGAGAGGAGAGGAGAGGAGAGGAGAGAGGAGAGGAAAGGAAAGGAAAGGAAAGGAAAGGAAAGGAAAGGAAAGGAAAGGAAAGGGAGGGAGGGAGGGAGGGAGGAAGGAAGGAAGGAAGGAAGGAAGGAAGGAAGGAAGGAAGGAAGGAAGGAAGGAAGGAAGGAAGGAGAGGACTGACTGCCTACCACCCCATCCCTCCAGGCACATGAGGACTCAGAGAAGCTTCGGGAAATTGTGCTGCCCATGGAGCAGGAGATAGCTGAGCTGAAGGCCAAGCTGCTGAGGGCTGAGGAACTGATCCAGGAGATCCAGGTGAGGGATAGCACAGGCACCAAGGGAAGGAGGTGCTAGGATGCTAGTGCCAGCCTTTTCCCTGTGCCTTTCCCTAGAGACATCCCCAGCAGCCCGCTTCCTTACACGGCTCTGTGGAGCTGCTGTCGCTATCAAGGAATCCATCACCCCCACTCGAGCCCCTGGATGAGCCAAGTGGAGATGGGGGCCCAGCAGCCGAAGCCTTCGCCCGCAACTGCGATGACAGCGCCTCCATCTCCTCCTTCTCCCTGGGCAGTGGGGCAGGCAGCAGTGCCTCTCTGCCCCGTGGCCGCCAGGGCCTGAGCCCTGAGCAAGAAGAGACTGCCTCTCTCGTGTCCACCGGCACCCTGGTCCCTGAGGGCATATACCTGCCCCCTCCTGGGTATCAGCTTGTCTCAGACACCCAGTGGGAGCAGCTGCAAATGGAGGTGTGTGGTCTGGGCTAGGGCCTGTGGACATTCCTACCTTCCTGGATATGTCCAGGCCCTGTGCTACTTGGGAAGAAAAGAAGTCTTCTCCCAGCAAAGAGTTTAGCCTGCGTGGAGATGATGTCATGGGAAAAGATACAGTACAAACCTGAAAAGGGACTGTGGTGTCCAGCATGTACATGGCTCTAGAGTCAGTTCCCAGTACTGCAAAAAGAAAAGAAGGGACAGAGGGAGGGAAAGAAAGAAAAGGACAAAGGGAATGGCTGGGCCTAAGTGGAGTAAAAGACAAGGTGAGTGAGGCACAAGGGAACCTGAAGACCAGGCCAGGGAAGGGATGATGACTAGGCCAGGAGATGGCAGCAGAGATAACAAGTGGATCTGGGATTCACTTTGGAGACACCTGGCAGATCATGCTGGTTGATGGATGGGGACAGTGAAGGAAAGAGGGAAGAGTAGGTGTGGTTTGCACAATTGTGCCGTCCATACCTACAGAGGAGGGAGATCAAGTCTGAGGTCTGGGTCTGGCAGGGACGGCAGCTACAGAAGGACCTGGAAAGCATCAGCCGTGAGCGGGATGAACTGCAAGAAGGCCTTAGACGGAGCAACGAGGACTGTGCCAAGCAGGTAGGTTCAGGTCCCATAGGACCTTTGGCTGCCTGGCATCCCCTCAGAATCCCCTGACCTCACTCTTCTTTCACCCCAGATGCAGGTGCTCCTGGCCCAGGTCCAGAACTCAGAGCAGCTGCTTCGAACCCTGCAGGGAACTGTGAGCCAGGCCCAGGAGCGCGTGCAGCTGCAGATGGTAAGCTGGGCACAGGACAGGAGGGAGAGGCAAGACTTCTTGGGACCTGGCTGGAATGGAAGATGTGGCTAGCACCTGTCCTTCCCCCTAGCTATTCTGGCCTCCCTTTGGCATTGTCACTATGTATCTAATGTGTTTGGGATAGCCTAGCCATGGCCAGAGCTATGTAATCTTTTTTGTTTGTTTGTTTTTGTTTTTCAGGGTAGGGTCTCACTCTAGCCCAGGCTAACCTGGAATTCACTGTGCAGTCTCAAGCTAACCTTGAACTCATAGTGATCCTCCTACCTCTGCCTCCTGAGTGCTGGAATTAAAGGCGTGTGTCACCATGCCCAGTGAGTTGTGTAATCTTGAAGTAATCACACAGTCTTGGGTTGTCCACCTCATCATCTGTAACACTGAGCTAATGGGACCTAGTTTGTACAGTCATGAGGAATAAATTAAGGCAGATACTTCCCTCGACCAGGAATAAGCAGTGAACAGCCTGGCAGACCAGGGGCTGCTGTTCCTTAGTAACACAGGCCATTCCTGCCTGGAAGTATATGCTCTGTGTGGACAGCTGTTAGGATTGTTCAAGAAAAATTAAAAATCTGGATACATGTGTATTGTCTCCCAGTTTTTAAATTTGTTAACTACTGTAAAACTTTTTTTTGTAATTTTTTAAAAATGTAGTTGTATGTAAATAGCCTCGAGAACCTATTTTTGTGTCTAAAGTTTACAATAAATACATTTAACACCAAAAAAAAAAATGTAGTCAGAGTCTGAAGAGATTGCTCAGCAGTTAAAGTGCTTGCCTGCAGAGCCTAACAACTCTGGTTCCATTCCCCAGTACCCATGTAAAGCCAGATGCACAAAGTGGCACATGCATTTGGAATCTGCAGTTGCTGGAGGCCCTAGCATGCCCATTCTATTTATCTGTCTCTCTTCTATCTCTGTTTGCGAATAAATATATATTTTTTTAATTTAACGAATTCCAGGTCAGCCTGGGCTAGAGTGAGATCCTACCTCAAAAAAAAAAACAAAACAAGGGCTGGAGAGATGGGTTAGCGGTTAAGGCGCCTGCCTCCTAAGCCTAAGAACGCTGGTTCCAATCTCCAGGTCCCACCTTTAGCCAGATGCAAAGTGACGCAAGGACACAATGCCACACTTGACCACAAGGGGGCGCGCACATCTGGATTTTGTTCGCAGCAGCTGAGAGACTGCTGGTGCGCCCATATCTCTATCTGATCTGTCTTCCTCTGTCTGTCTGTCTCTGTTCTCTCAAAAAAAAAAAAAAAAAAAAAAAACAAGTTGGCTGGGTGTGGTGGCTCATGCTTTTAATCCCAGCTCTTGGGAGGCAGAATTTGGAGGATCTCTGAGTTTGAGGCCACCCTGAGACTACATAGTGAATTCAAGGTCAGCCTGGGCTAGGGCAAGACCTTAACTTGGGGGGAAAAAAAATTAGCTGGGCATGGTGGCATGTGTCTTTAGTCCCAGGACTTGGGAGGCAGAGGCAGGAGGTTTGCTGTGTGTTCAAGGCCCGCCAAGACTACATAGTGAATTCCAGGTTAGCCTGGGCTAGAGTGAAACCCTACCTTGAAAAACAACAACAAAATCCTAGCACTCGGGAGGCAGAGGTAGGAGGATCGCTGTGAGTTCAAGGCCACCCTGAGAATATAGAGTGAATTCCAGGTCAGCCTGGGCTAGAGTGAGACCCTACCTTGAAAAACCAAAAAAAAAAAAAAAAAAAAAAAAAAAGCACATTGCATCTGGGTGTGATGACACAGCAATAAGCCTAGCACTCGGGTGGCTGAGACAGGAGAATCACCAGGTTAGGCCAATCTGGACTACTTGGTAAGAGCCTATTGTAAAAAGGAACAAGTGTGTGGACCAAAGAAAACGCCTGGTATAGGCTGTGGCTGCCAGTGTCTGAAGGAATGGTGTTTGAAGAACTTGAACCAAAGATGGGGATAAAGTTCCTCCTGGGCTGGAGAGATGGCTCAGCAATTAAAGGTGCTTGACAGCCCTGGTTTGATTCCCCAGTACCCATGTAAAGCCAGATGCACAAAGTGACATATTTGTCTGGAGTTTGTTTGCAGCAGCAGGAGGCCCTGAAACACACACTCTCTCTCTCTCCCTCTCTCTGTCAAATAAATGATTTAAAATTTTATTTACTTATTTATTTGAGAGATAGTGAGAAAGAGGCAGATAGAGAGAGTGGGCGCACCAGGGCCTTCAACCATTGCAATTGAACTCCAGACACATGTGCCACCTTAGGCATCTGGCTTACGTGGATCCTGGGGAATTGAACCTGGGTCCTTTGGCTTTGCAGGCAAGTGCCTTAACCGCTAAGTCATTTCTCCAGCCTGTAAGTGACTTTTTTTTTTTTTTTTAAATAATTCTTCCTTTCTCAGTGTATTGGGGCTGAGGTTGCCTAGCTGTCAGTCCCATGGTGGGGGCTTAAGATTTGTCCTTGGAACTGGTGATACCATGTTTCTCTCATTGCTTTCTACTTTGATCTGTCCCCAGGCAGAACTGGCCACTTCTCACAAGTGCCTGAGCCATGAGGTTAAACGGCTAAATGAAGAAAATCAAGGACTCCGAGCTGAGCAGCAGCCGTCATCATCCCCCCAGGGCCCAGAGCAGCATGAAGGCCAGGAGAAGGCACTGCCCAGCTCAGTGAAGGTAGTTGGCATCAATAGCCTGGGTTAACCTCATCAACTCCTCCTCCAAGCAGAGCAGAACAGCTATCGTGTGCCTGCGGTGCAGACTGGCATTCATGCGTCAGCTGTTTTACCTTGTCTGACTTACTGACTTCTCTAAGGCTCAATTTTCTCATCTGAAAAATGAGACTGGACCATGTTCCCAGGGTTGACATGGAGAAAAAGAAAGATTACTGGACATAAGAGAAGGAAGCAATGATTTGATTTATTTGTAGTACCACTACCTCCCTTCTGCCCTCACCACAATGCTGGGATGAAGCCTGGGGCTTTGTGCATGCTGGACAATCACCCTATCACTGAGTCACACACCCCCAGCCTTTGATTTTTTTTTTTTTTTCAAGGTAGGGTCTCACTCTAGCTCAGACTGTCCTGGAATTCACTATGTAGTCTCAGGGTGGCCTTGAACTCACGGCAATCCTCCTACCTCTGCCTCCCAAGTGTTGAAATTGCAGGTGAACACTACCACACTCTGTAAAAATAGAAAGATGAGCCAGGCATGATGGCATACACCTTTAATCCCAGCATGTAAGAGGCAGAGAGGTAGGATTGCTGAGAGTTCAAGGCCACCCTTAGACTACATAGTGAATTCTAGCTCAGCCTGGGCTAGAGTGAAACTCTCCCTCAAAACAAACAAACAACAACAACAAAAAAAGATGGGCTGGGAGATTGATCAACAATTAAAAGGCACTTGCTTGCAAAGCCTGATGGTATGGATTCAGTTCCCTAGTATCTGCATAAAGTGGTGCATATGTCTGGAGGTCTGGAGTTCATTTGCAGTGTCACTAGGTCCTGGCATGTCCATTCTCATCCTCTCTCTCTCTTTGGAAACAAGTGAAAAAATATTTGGGGGTGGGGGATTGAGACACAGACAGAGAGAGAGGGAGAGGAAGACAGATAGAGATGGGCATACCAGCTGCTGTGAACGAAATCCAGATGCATGCACCCCCTTGTGGTCAACTGCAACATTGCGCCCTTGCGTCACTTTGCATCTGGCTAAAGGTGGGACCTGGAGATTGGAACCAGCGTTCTTAGTCTTAGGAGACAGGCGCCTTAATCGCTAATCCATCTCTCCAGCCCTAAAAATTTTTTTTTTTATGTGCAAGTAGAGAGAGATAGAAGAGAGACAGAGGGGATATGGCTCAGCCATTAAAGGGTCTTGCTTGCAAAGCCTGCTGGCCCAAGTTTGGATCCCCATGCAAAGCTACAAGCAACAAGAAGTTCCCTCCTTTTCTCCCTGTCTGTACCTCTCTCCCTCCCAAATGCTGGGATTACATGGGCCACCATTGTCCAGCTTCATGTTTTGTTTTTATTTCTTGTGTGTGTGTGTTGCACCAGGGTCTTTTGCCACTGCAGATGAACACCAGACACATGTAATTTTTATGTCTGGCTTTATATGGATGCTGGGGAATTAAACCCGGGCTGGAGGCTTTTCAAGCAAATACCTTAAATGCTGAACCATCTTCTCAGCCCTTTGTTCTATTTTGTTTTGAGACAGTCGCCCTATGTAGCTCCTGCTGATTTTTAAACATATGGTGATTCCTCTTCTCTTCTCTTCTTGAAAATAATAAATAATAAATAAATAAAATATTGTTGTTTAAAAAAAGAGAAAGAAAAAAAAAGTGTTCCTTTGCTTTGCAGCAGCAACAGGCCCTGGTGCAACCTATCTCTCCCTCTCTCTGTCTTCACCTCCCTCCCTTTTTTCAAAAGTGTTAAAGTGAGAGACAAAACAAACAAAACACAAAAATGTGCAACAAAGAAAAATAAGCTCAAAAGCTCTTTCTTGTATCTAAAAGAATAAGAGACAGCTGATTCTGAGCCAGCTATGAGTAACTTTGGCCCATTCTCTCTCTCCCTCTCCCCTCTCTCAAATAAATAAATAAAAATAAAATTTAACCGGGTGTGGTGGCGTACGCCTTTAATCCCAGCACTCGGGAGGCAGAGGTAGGAGGATCGCCGTGAGTTCGAGGCCACCCTGAGACTACATAGTTAATTCTAGGTCAGCCTGGGCCAGAGTGAGACCTTACCTCAAAAAAACAAAAAATAAAAATAAAATTTTCAAAGAAAAAGTAGCCAGGCATGGTGGCGCACACCTTTAATCCCAGCACTCAGGAGCCAGAGGTTGGAAGATTACTGTGAGTTCAAGGTCACCCTGAGAATACAGAGTGAATTCCAGGTCAGCCTGAGCTACAGTGAGACCCTACCTTTAAAAACAAAAAAAAAAAAAAAAGAAAAAGGTAGTGTATGTGTATGTTGACCAGAGATCCTAGGGGGCCCAGGCCCACACATGCACATGTAAATAAAAAAGAAAAAGGGGAAAAAAGAATGAAAGAATAAATAAATAAAAGAAGAGAGACAGAGGGAAAGAGAATGAACATTCCAGAGCCTCCAACCATTGCAAACAAACTCTAGATGGGTGCACCACATTGTGTATCTGACTTTATTTGGTTACTGGGGAATCGAACCTGCGTTGTTAGGCTTTGCAGACAGGCGATTTAACCGCTGAGCCATCTCTCCAGCCTCATTAAAAATATTTTTTAAAAAATATCAGGCAGTGGTGGCACACGCCTTTAATCCCAGCACTCAGGAGGCAGAGGTAGGTGGATCCCGAGAGTGCTAGGCCACCCTGAGACTCCATAGTGAATTCCAGGTCAGCCTAGGCTAGAGCGGGACCCTACCTTTCTTTAAATAATATACACATAAAGGTAACCTGGGACCTCTCTCTACCCTGAGGATTGCAAGTTGCATCCTCTTCAGTGCAGCCCTGCATTCCTTGTTCTGTATTACCTTCCTGCTCTGTGTTTTTTTTTTTTTGAGAGAGAGAGACACAGAGAGAGGGAGAGGGAGACAGATAGAGAATGGGCGTGCCAGCAGCCTCTCAGCTGCTGTGAATGAACTCCATGTGCGTGCGCCCCCTTGTGGGCAAGTGCAGCTTTGCGTCCTTGCATCACTGCATCTGGCTAAACGTGGGACCTGGAGATTGGAACCAGCATTCTTAGGCTTAGCAAACAGGCGTCTTAACTGCTAAGCCATCTCTCCAGCCCCCTGCTCTGTTTTAAAATTATTTACTTCGAAGGAGAGAGAGATGGAAAGGCTAGGGCCTCCAGCTGTTGCAAATGAACTCCAGACTCATGTACCACTTTGTGTATCTAGCCTTACGTGGGTACTGGAGAATTGACCCAGGTCATGATTAGGCTTTGCAGGCAAGTACCTTAACACGGAGCCATTTCTCCAGCGCCTTGCCCCCCCCCCCCTTGTTTTCCAAGGTAGGGTCTCACTCTAACCCAGGCTGACCTGGAATTCATTATGTAGTCTCAGGCTCTTACCTCTGCCTCCCGAGTGTGGAGATTAAAGGTGTGCACCACCACAGCAGGCTCCTCTGCCCCATTCTTTTTTTTTTGTTTTGTTTTGTTTTTCGAGGTAGGGTCTCACTTTAGCTCAGGCTTACCTGGAATTCACTATATGTAGTCTCAGGGTGGCCTCGAACTCACAGCGATCCTCCTACCTCTGCCTCCCGAGTGCTGGGATTAAAGGCGTGCGCCACCACGCCCAGCCTCTGCCCCATTCTTGAGAATGCTTCACACCATGTGACAGGCATGGTCTTGGGCTCCTTCATTCACACAGCAGCTGCAGTGTGTTTTTTCTCATATCCATGGCATTTGAATTCTTTGCTGTTTTAGCTCTTCTTTCCTTCCTCCTCCCTTCCCCTTCCCTTCCCCTCCTTCTTCCCCCTTCTCCCTCCCTCCTCTCACCAGTGGCCCCTCGGGTCCCTGTTCTGCTCTTCTGCCCTGGGCCCAGCAGGACACTTGTGTCCCTTACAGGAGCTGCAGCAGCTAGTTCAGCACACACAGCAGCAGGCACGGGCCAGGCAGCAGGCACAGGAGCATGAGGCCGAGCGCCTACGCATTGAGATTGTGACACTTCGTGAGGCATTCGAGGAGGAAAAGGCGGCCAGAGCCAGCCTGGAAGGGCAGCTAAGGGTGCAGCGGGAGGAGACAGGTGAGGGAACAGGGGCAAGACACCTACCCACTGCCACTCCCCATAGGGCCCCCTGGGTTGGGTGTGGGTAGCAGGAGGGAAGCCAGTAGAGAACCAGCCTTGACTTTTCTCTCTCTCTCTCACCCCCATCTTACAGAACTGCTAGAGGGTGAGTAGGGGCCAGCACCCTGCAGAGGGCTGGGCTGCAGTGGGGACCAGGACCAAAATCATACGGGCCTGACTTCTCGCCTCCCTGTGCCTTGACTTCCCAGCTTCCCTGTGTAGCCTGAGGATAGAGATGGAGCGGGTCCAGCAGGAGCAGAGCAAGGTGAATGGTACCTAGTGCCAAGGCTAGGGTGATAAAGCTGTGTGGTGACAACTTAATGTCTCCCCCCCTCTACAACATACACTCTTCCTGTCTCCCTCAGGCCAGGCAGCAGGAAGTCCTGCAGCAACCACCTGGCTCCAGCAGGACAGAAGAGGTCAGAGTCAAGTGGTATACAGGGGCACTGGTGTGATCACCCTGTGGTTGTGACCATGCATCCTCCTACCTGGCCCAAGATAAGTCAGGTCCCAGTGCTACATTCTGTCCCTGCAGGCCCAGCTCACAGACCTCCTCTCTGAACAGAGGGCCAAGGCACTGAGGCTGCAGGCCGAGCTGGAGACCAGCGAACAGGTGCAGAGGGACTTTGTGCGGCTGTCCCAAGCTCTGCAGGTATGGTCTGGACCCTCCCCAACTGGCTGGTGTAGCTCTAGATGACTTGTGGGTCTTGCAAGGACAGTCCCCAATTAGAGGAGTGCTGTTCCTCATCCTGGACCTGCATGGTCCTTCCCCTTGTGCTATTGTTCTTTAAAAAAAAAAAAAAAAGGAAGCTGTTAAATGTGCATCTCCACCAGTCATATGACAGCTGCATGCCATCAACCTCACCACTGGCCAGCTGCAAGCAGACTTCCTCAGGCCTGTTCCTAGGACCCACTCCTTCCCTTGCTCTGGTCTCACCGTGGACTGCCTTTGCAGATGTGGCCCATTGGCCCTGGCCTTGAGGCCTGGCTGGCGGGTAAGGACTGTTTCCCCACCAGGGCCCTCTGCCTTTCCCACCTAATCCTACAGATGCGCCTAGAGTGGATCCGCCAGGCAGAAACTCTGGAGCAAGTGCACAGCATCTTGGATGAAGCACCCCTGAGGGACATCAGAGATATCAAGGACTCTTGAGGGGCCGAGTGAGAAGGCACCCACGCCCCACTCCCTCTCCTGTGGGGAAGCTGGCCCTTCTCCACCAAAACTGTGAGGCATAGATTACAGGGTCTCAGGATAGAACCTCACCCACTCTAAACCTGGGGTGGGAGTGCTGGGGCCACCACTGCCCAGCACCTCCTCCCAGAGTGACTAGACCTTCTGCTCTCAGGGATGACACCTGGGTGAGGGTCACAATCCCCCTACCCCTTGCCTCCAGAACCAAAGGTGCAGGCTGATGCCCTGTGGCCAAGGGCCATGCTGCTGCATGGACCTGCCCTCCCGCCCCACCCTACCCCACCCCAATCAGCCACCCAGTCCTGAGGCACAGCCTAGCCTATGTATGGTGGCTGGAAACCTCTGTCGGTGTAAGTGGGTCCCTCACACAAGGGTCCTGGGCCAGGAAGCTGCTTTCTGGACCATATGACACTAAGACATTTATTTGTCCATAGGCCTAATATAGGCTCCCCCACACACATGGAAGCAAAGCAAGACTTTTTTGTCATTTATTTTCAATAAATAAGCAGCTCAGCTCAGTCGGTCGCCTTGTCCCTGTAAGCCCCATGAGGTGTATGTGTGGGGAGGTTAAAAGGTAGTTTGCTGAAGGGGGTGGAGAGGGGCAGGGGACTTGGGTTTATAAACAGAACTGGGAAGGGGGAGGGTCTGTGCCACAGCTCTGGCTGAAGATGCAGTCATTGTCAGGATGGGGAAGAAGGGGCGGAAAGGCTGGTTACTTCCTTCTTTCATCTTCTGGATCTGGAAGAAGAAAAAAGGATGGAGCAGGAAGAGTCAAGAGGGAGAGGTATGTCTCCTTGTACATCTCTAGCACACTCACCTGAAGCGTCACCAGCCCCCCTCTTCCCTACTCACCTGTGTGCCCGACCCTAGCCCACCCCCAACCACTGCAGCCCCAGCAGCAGAGGCAGCCAGCGCAACGCAGCGCAGCCCAGCAGACTGGGAGGCCCAGATGCCCAGGGCAGAAGGACATGGCCTGGCAAGGCCAGCACCCACAGTAAGGGCATAGCCCCCATGTGGAAGCGGACAGTGACAGCAGCAGCAGTGGTTCCAGTAAAGAGCTTCGAGCACAAGTGACTACAGGGAGGGGTATGAGCTGGCTCTGGGGCGAGCAGCAGGGCACAGCAGCTGGGGCAGGGTGACAAGGGAAATACCTGTGACACGGTTCAAAGACATGGAAGAGGGGGACGGTTATCCTATGGCCAGAGAGGACAGAGAGAGGCCGTTATCAAGTGGAGAGGTGGCCTGCAGGGTCCAAGTTGAACAGAGCAGGCAATGACCCCACCAGGCACAGCTGGAGAGGGGGAGGGCCTTGACTGCCCCTCCCTGGGGACACTGGTCCTGCCAGGGCCAAGAACTTACCTACCTGCGAAGGAAGCAGGTTGGGGAGGGGAGGAGAGGGACACGTTCGCGGCGCAGAAGGCTAGGGGTGCAGGGGGTTAGAAGAGAAGTTTTCCTTACCCTCCAGGTAGTTCCGAGCAATAAACTTGAGGATTTCATCCAGCCCAATGACTGGAAGTGAGATCTTGAGAACCATGAGCCACTGGGTGAAGTCCAGGGCTCGGAGCTTGAAGATCATCTGGGGGTGGGGACAAGTAGCCATTAGGAATGACAACTGTTCTCAGGAGGAGCCAGGGCACCCAACACACCACAGCCAGTCCTACTGCCTTCCCCTATTAGCACCTATAGTGTGAATGGCCACAGGCTCTAGGGGGGCTCCCTGGGGTGGGGAATAGGTGACATCAGAAGGCTCACCGGGAGGGGGTCGACGTAGAGGATGAGGAAGTGGAGGGACATGGACAGGCAGATGGAGCCCAGCAGCCAGATGTTCACCCAGGGTGGCATCCGCAGCAGGGACTGGTTCTCAGACAAGCTGTGGATAGGCCAGGCAGAGCCAAGGGACAGGGACACAAGAAGACAGATATGGTAAGGGAGACAATGAGATAAAGGACAAGGGAATGACCTCAAGAACCGGAAACTGGCCCCTACCTATTGAGAGCATTGCACATCTCGATGGTCACCAGTACAGACAAGGCCATGGTCATGGGCTCAGGAGATTCAAAGACTTCACAGTCCAGACCCTCAAAGTCAGGGTTGTCCTCAGTGCATTGCATGAAGTGAGTCTACAGCAAAATAGACAAGAGCCTAGGACCCCACAGAAACCTTGTGCTGCCCTCCTCGTGCCCATTTCTCCATCCTCCTACCAGCTGGCTGTAGGTGACATGAGGACCATCGTCCGCATATAAGAACCACCAGGCAGCTGCTCCCACAGTGGCTGCACCCACGTAGCCTATGGTGGAGCAAAGGGAGTTGGAGTCAGGGCTGGGGAGGTGGGAGGCAGGAGGCTCTTACATAGCTGGGGACAGCTGGTTGAGGAAGACCTGTTAGTTAGCTTGCACTGGGTGTTCCAGAGTGGTGGTTAGTCCTAAGGACTGGGAAGGGTTGATGGGCCCCTCCTTGCTCACCCCCAATTGCCATGTAACGGAAGAAGAGCCAGCCACTGATGAGGGGTTCTTTGGGACTCCGGGGGGGCCGGTCCATGATGTCCAGGTCAGGTGGGTTGAAGCCCAGGGCAGTGGCTGGGAGTCCATCAGTAACCAAGTTCACCCACAGCAGCTGCACAGGGATCAGGGCCTCAGGCAGCCCCAAGGCAGCTGTCAGGAAGATACTGCCAGAGAAGGCAGTCACATGTTGGTACTGCTCCACAGTTCCAGTCACCCCCACCCAGCCCCAGCTTGTTTTGGATGCCCACCCTGGCTGCTCACCAGACCACCTCGCCCACATTGGAGGAAATGAGGTAGCGAATGAACTGCTTCATGTTGTTGTAGATGGCACGACCTTCCTCCACAGCAGCCACAATAGTAGAGAAGTTGTCATCAGCCAGCACCATCTCAGAGGCTGTCTTAGCCACGGCAGTACCAGATCCCATGGCAATGCCAATTTCAGCCTTCTTCAGGGCAGGGGCATCATTGACACCATCCCCTGTCTGATGACAAAAGGAGGGTGTGGGAACTCAGGGATCCTTCCACAGTCCCTCCCCAGGATCTCCATGGAGACCGAATCCCTCCTCTCTGCATGTTACTAGGGGCTTAAATGGGCACACTCAGAGCCCTGCCATAGGCCCAGGCAGTCCACTGGGACCTCTTACCATGGCTGTGATCTCATCATAGGACTGCAGATACTCCACAATCTTGGATTTATGTGAGGGCTCCACTCGGGCAAAGCAGCAGGCACGTCTGCAGGCTTCCCGCTGCTCAGCCAGGGGCAGGTCATCAAACTCACGGCCAGTGTAGGCACGATCTGTCACCTCCTCATTCTCCGAAAAGATGCCAATTCGTCGACAGATGGCAATGGCTGTACCCTTATTATCCCCAGTGATCATGATCACTCGGATTCCAGCATCACGGCACAGCTGGATAGAGCCTGTGACCTCCTTGCGGGGTGGATCCAACATGCCCACAACACCAACGAATGTCAGGTCCATCTGAAAAGTTAGCCGATAGTTGCAGATCAGGGAGGGACAGATCAGGGAGGGACGTGAGCCAAGGAGGAAGTTCAAGGAAGATGGACAGTAAGTCAGGGCAATGGTCTTGCTGCCTCAAGGCCTGGTGTTAGACAGCAGGGCCTTGGAAGCACAGGGCCAGGAAACACTTCTCATTACGATTATGCCTGCAGAGCCTGATTGTGTCTTTCATAGAAAGAGCTGAAGCCAGGTGTGGTGGCATATGCCTTTAGTCCCAGGAGCATCACTGAGTTTGAGACCAAGGCTGGAACCTCAAAACTCAGAGTGAGTTCCAGGTCAGCTGGGCTAGAATGAAACTGAGCTTTGAGGAAAAAAAAGAAAGGAAAGAATGAAAGCTGAAGCTGCATGTTGTGGGCATGCTTGTAACCCTAGCACTCAGGAGGCTGAGGAGGACGAGGATCATGAGTTCAAGGCTAGCCCGTGCTACATATAAGTCCTTGTCTCAGTATGAGCTAGATACTAACATGGTGGTATCTGCTTTCAGCAGAAACATCACTGGCCCCTCGCTTTGAGCATATCCCAGTTACTCGCCAGGCCACAGTTTCTCTTCCATAAATGAAGGCAGTGGGCTTGTGTTGCTGTTAAGCATCCACAGCAAGTTGGAAACCTATACCAGAACGTACATCAACTGTCCATTTAAGACCAGTGATGTTGATCTCCCTTCTGGTACACTGTGTCACCAGTCTTCAAATCACACTTCCTTATCATAGCCCTGTGGGTGCAGTTGGAGCTCAAGTAGAGCATACTTCAGATTGCCTGAGGACCTGGGCTCCATCTCAAGCAGCACAAGTAAATAAAATTAGCACTGGACTAAATGATCTTTCCCTTGTCCTTAGTTTTCCTGATTTGGCTGTTTACTTTATTTTATTTCATTTGAGATAAAGAGGTAGACTGATAGAGAGAATGGGCATACCTGGACCTCCAGCCACTGCAAACAAACTCCAGATGCATGCACCACTTTGTGTATCTGGTCTTATATGGGTACTGAGGAATCAAACTCAGGTCCTTAGGATTTGCAGCCCTTAGTTGTTCCTCCCTCTTGGTTTGTTTTTTGGTTTGTTTTGATTTTAATTTTTTTGAGGTAGGGTCTCACTCTGGTCCAGGCTGACCTGGAATTCACTATGTAGTCCCAGGATGGCCTTGAACTCATGGTGATCCTCCTACCTGCTCCCAAGTGCTGGGATTAGAAGTATGCACTACCACCCAGCTCTGTTTTTTTAAAAAATATTTTATTTATTTATTTGCTTGAGAAAGAGAACTAAAAGAAGTAGAGAATGGGCACACCAGGGCCTCTAGCCATTGTAACAAACTACAGATACATGTGCCACCTTGGGCATCTATCTGGCTTACGTAGGTCCTGGGAAATCAAACCTGGGTCCTTAAGCTTTGCAGATGAGTACCTTAACCTCTGAGCCATCTCTCCAGCCTTGGTTCTTTTGTTTTTGTTTTGTTTTTCGAGGTAGGGTCTTACTCTCTAACCCAGGCTGACCTGGAATTCACTATGTAGTCTCAGGGTGGCCTTGAACTCACAGTGATCCACCTACCTCTGCCTCCTGAGTGCCGGGATTAAAGGCATGTGCCACCACGCCTGGCTGGCCTTGGTTCTTTTCGAGACAGTGTCTTGCTATGTGACCCAGGCTGGTATGGAACCAATGATCCTCCTCCTATCTCAATCTCCTGAGTGCCCAGCTGGATTAGATGATTCTTAAGACTCTCTAACGTCCTGTGATTCTGGTCTCCACACTAAATGGCTATGGATCTAGCACAGTAGGACATAGCAAACATGGTGGCAGCTGGGAAGCAGGCATCCAGAGAGCTGCCTCATCACAAATTCCAAGACAACAGGAGGCCCCATTGGCTCACCTCATACTCCATGAACTTCCCCGAGTCATCTAGGATCATGTCCTCCCGCTTGGGGGGGGTGTCCCGGGTGGCAAGAGCCAGGCAGCGCAGGGTGTCTCGGCCAGTGCCCCACTCTTTGATCACTGACATGATCTTCTCCTTCACAGGGCCTGTCAATGGCACACGGGTGGTGCCAACCCGCACATAGTTACAGCGGTCGATGACCCCCTCAGGAGCACCCTAGGAGACCAGAACAGCATTCAGAGACCCCCACCTACCTTCCAGGGTGCAATGGGAGGGTGAACATAGGAGAGGTACAAGATTAGGAAGAGGAGGAGGTGGATTTTGGTCCAGTTTCTGACCTTCACAAACATCTTGTTGCCCACAGCAGCCCGGGAAGATTTGGCTGGAGAGCAGTAGACAGACATGGACTTCCTGTCTCGGGAGAATTCCAGGGTGAATTCCTTCTTCATTAGTTGGCGGATCACCTGCAAAGAAAAGATCCCTTGAAACAGTCTGAAAGGATCTGGAGATCACAGTAGACCCCTGCTGAGGCCAAGACTAAAGGCAAGCCTACAACCACAGGGTAAATGGAGAAAGCTCCAAGTCAAGGTGTCACAGTGCTTACTTACCATGCCCCATACTTAGGGCCCTTGAGCTTTGTTTTTGTAGTACTGGGGATGGAGCCTACAGCCTCATGCACGTCAGGTAAGCCTTTTACCACTAAGTCATGCCCCCAGCTCAAGGGCCAACAGTATAAAGCACAGTGGCTTTGTGTAGCCCTAACAGAACATCCAGTGATGGCAGAAATGTGTGATCTTGCCAGGCATAGTGGCACACGCCTTTAATGCCAGCATTCAGGAGGCAGAGGTAGGAAGATTGCTGTGAGTTCAAGGCCAGCCTGGGCTAGATTGAGATCTCTCCTCGAAAAACCACAAAACAAACAAACAAGAAAAAAGAATGAAATGTGTGATCTGCACTGTCCAATGCAATGACAGTGAGCAGTGGCTTCTGAGCACTGGAAGGTAGCTAGTGTGACCAAAGAACTCCAACCCTCCCCACCTTAGGATTTTGTGTGTTTTGTTTTGTTTTGTTTTGTTTTGTTTTGTTTTGTTTTGTTTTGTTTTGTTTTGTTTTTTGAGGTAGGGTCTCATCTCACTCTAGCCCAGGCTGTCCTAGAACTCTCTCTATAGTTCCAGGCTATCCTCGAATTCACAGAGATCCTCCCACTTCTCCCTCCCAAGTGCTAGGATTAAAGTCGTAAGCCACCGTGCCCAGCCTGTTTTTTCTTTCTTTCTTTTTTTCCCGAGGTAGGGTCTCACTATAGCCCAGGCTGACCTGGAATTACTCTGTATTCTCACAGCAGTCCTCCTACCTCTGTCTCCTGAGTGTATGCGCCACCATGCCTGGCTTTGTTTTTTTCTTTTTGAGACTGGATCTCACACTGTAGCCTCAAGGCTGCCTAGAACTGGTAGCAATCCTCCTGTCTTTACTTCCCAAGAACTTCTATTTAATTCAATTAATTTAAATGTAAATAAACACATGTATTATTAGACAATGCAGGCCTAGTGCCTGGCATACAGTAAAAGATGAATTGGGCTGGAGACAAGTCAGCAGTTCAAGGCACTTACTTACAAAGCCTGTCAGCCTGGGTTCAGTTCCCTTTAACCCACATAAAGCTGAATAGGTACTCACTTGCAGTGGAAGAGATCCAGGCATGCACATCACATATGCATGCACACACGCAGGCATGCATATCACATACATGCAAGTAAATGAAGGTCAAAACAAAAAAAGATGAACCGGGCATGGTAGCGCATGCCTTTAATCCCAGCATTTGGGAGGCAAAGGTAGGAGGATTACCATGAGTTCGAGGCCACCCTGAGACTACCAAGTGAATTCCAGGTAGCCTGGGCTAAAGGGAGACCCTACCTCAAAAAAAAAAAAAAAAAAAAAAAAAACCTTTAGCCAGTCATAATTCCACCAACTCAGAAAGCTAAGGCAGGAGGCTTGCCATGAATTTTAATTAAATTTTAATTTAAGATCAATCTAGGCTGCATAGCAAAAATTTATCTCAGGGCTGGAGAGATGGCTTAACAGTTAAATTGCTTGCCTGCCAAGCCTAAGGACCCAGGTTCAATTCCCCAGTACCCACATAAGCCAGATACACAAGGTGCATCTGGAGTTTGTTTGCAGTGTCTAGAGGCCCCAGCATGGCCATTCTCTCTCTCTCTCTCTCTCTCTTTTTTTTTTTTCAAGGTAGGATCTTGCTCTAGTCCAGGCTGACCTGGAATTCACTCTGTAGTCTCAAGGTGGCCTCGAACTCATGGCGATCCTCCTACCTCTGCCTCCTGAGTGCTGGGATTAAAGGTGTGCACCACCAAGCCTGGCTTTCTCTGTCTCAAATAAAATTTTTAAAAATGTTTAAAAGTGGGGCTGGAGAGATGGCATAGTGGTTAAACACTTGCCTATGAAGCCTAAGGACCCCGGTTCAAGGCTCGATTCTCCAGGACCCACGTAAGCCAGATGCACAAGAGGGCGCATGCATCTGGAGTTCATTTGCAGTGGCTGGAGGCCCTGGCATGCCCATTCTCTCTGTCTCTACCTGCCTATTTCTGTATCTCTCTCTCTCTCTCTCAAATAAATAATAAAATAAAATATATATATATATTTTTTTTTGTTTTGTTTTGTTTTTTTGTTTTTGTAGGGTGTCACTCTAGCACAGGCTGACCTGGAACTCACTATGTTGTCTCAGGGTGGCCTCAAACTCAAGGCGATCCTCCTACCTCTGCCTCCCGAGTGCTGGGATTAAAGGCATGCGCCACCACGCCCAGCAAATAAAATATATTTTTTAAAAGTTTAAAAGTGATCAAGGCACATGACTTTAATCCTAGCACTTGGGAGGCTGAAGTAGGGGGATTGCTGTGAGTTTGAGGCCAGCCTAAGACTATATAGTGAATTCCAGGTCAGCCTGAGCTAACCCTACCTAAAAAAACAAAAATAACTATATACATAAAAGCTGGTCATGAGCCAGGTGTGGTGGCGCACGCCTTTAATCCCAGCACTCGGGAGGCAGAGGTAGGAGGATTACCGTGAGTTCGAGGCCACCCTGAGAATACAAAGTGAATTCCAGGTCGGCCTGGGCTAGAGTGAGACCCTACCTAAAAAAAAAAAAAAAAAAAAAAAAAAAAAGCTGGTCATGGTGGCATATGCCTTTAATCCCAGCGCTGAGGAGGCTGAGGTAGGAGGGTTGCTGTGAGTTTGATCTACATAGTGAATTCCAGGTCAGCCTGGGCTAGAGTAATGCCCTACCTCAGAAAACCAAAGGCAGAGCCGGGCGTGGTGGTGCACGCCTTTAATCCCAGCACTCGGGAGGCAGAGGTAGGAGGATTGCTGAGAGTTCGAGGCCACCCTGAGACTACATAGTTAATTCCAGGTCAGCCTGGACTAAAGTGAGACCCTACCTTGAAAAAAAAAGAAAAGAAAACCAAAGGCAAAAAAAAGATGGTGCTGGGAAATGGCTCAGTGGTTAAAGGCACTTAAAAAGCCTTTTGTGCTAGGCATGGTGGCGCACGCCTTTAATCCCAGCACTCGGGAGGCAGAGGTAGGAGGATCACTGTGAGTTTGAGGCCACCCTGAGACTACAGAGTGAATTTCAGGTCAGCCTGAGCTACAGTGAAATCCTACCACAAAAAAACAAAACCAAACAAACAAACAAAAAAGCCTTTTGCTCAGGTTTGATTCCTCAGCCACCCATGCACCCATGTAAAGTAGGATAGGTGTATGCTCAGTGGCAAGAGACCTTAGCATGCCCACACATGCAAATAAATAAAAAACAAAGCAAAATAAAAAGCAATCCTTCACTTTGCTTGCTAGATTAAATAAAGTAGCAATGACCATCTTAAACATACAAAGAAAGTTTGCCTAACATGCTCAAGTTCCTGGGTTCATTTCCCAGCACTACGTGCAGTATAAAAAGAGATATAGAGAGCTGGGCATGGCAGCACCTGTCTTTAATCCCAATACTCAGTAGGCTGAGGCAGGAAGATGATGAGAAAAAGAAATTATAGGGATCATAACATCCATAAACCAAAGATATAAATCAGCAAGGCATTACAGCAAGAGCCCAGTGAGTAGAACAGAATAGGATAAAGAAAACTTCACCATGTGGAAGCAGTAGTTGCACAGCCTGAATCCCAACCTAACACCAGAAACCAAGGGACCATGGCTGAACTCGGGGTCACCCAGTGATAGCACTGCCGTTTCTCTCACCTTTGTCTCCTCTATCTTGGGACACAAGAGGAAGTAACTCCCAGGGCATTGTGGCCACACAGCAGAAGCCAAGTAGCTGCAGGGACAGTGGGTCCTACCAGGGACCAGCTAACCTAGAAAAGCTGTGGATGAGGCCCTGTCTGCCCTGGTTGTGGTCTCAGCATGAGCACAAGGCTTTGTCTGTTTGGGTCTGCCTGGATCCTGGCTATGTGAGGTGAAGGGAAGGTTGCGGAAGGCATCCCAACTCACCGAGTTGCAGGCATTGGCCCTCTCCACCTTTGAAAGGCTTCTCACTTCAGTGTTGAACACATTCATCTTCTCCACCAGAGTGGTGAGCGCTGTCTCAGTGGCCTCTCCCACCTTCTCATAGACACCTTTGGACTGAGATGGGCAGAGGAGGAAGAGGAAATATATGCCTGGACACTCCACTTAAGAGACCCACCTTCATCTAAAGGGACAAGAAGAAAGCCAGCCACTTCCTTCCCTTGCACTCCTGCCTACTTCCTAAAACCCCTTCCGCCTGTCCCATCCAGGAGGCATAAACTCTAAGCCAGCTGGAAGGGAAGAGGGTGGTTTGGAGGTGGGAAGTTACCTCATTGAAGTCCAAGGAGGAGTCATTGCAGAGGGCACAGATGGTGGCCAGCTCCACCAGCCCATCATACTGCCCTGCCCGGATTGGCTTATCGTTCTTCAAGCTGGCAGCAGAGTGGGAAGGAAGGTAAGAGAGAAACAGTGGAAAAGAACAAGGCATGAGATGCACAGAGCACAGGGAAGCAGAGTGCAGGTATCAGGAAGCAGTCAAGACAATGACATTGAATTTGGAGATGGAAGATCAGGCGGGAGAGTGAATAGCGTTGGGAAAGGAAGGGTTGAGAAAAAGGAAGGGAAAACTAGGAGGACCCCAGGGAAAGAAGGAAGGGTTATATAAGGTACCAAGGAGATTCCTGAGTGACTTACACCTCTCCCTCAGGAGCGTAAGTGGAGCCAGTGATGGAGAACTCGTTCAGTGAGCAGATGTCCCCATCCACCTTGTCAATGATGAACATCTGCAAGAAGAAAGACCCTCACACACATGTCCACCTCTCCCCATCACTGAATGCAGGCCACCTGTGCCACAGCTTATAATTTTGCAGGAAGAGAGAAAACTTGTGGGTTTTTTCCTTATGAAATTGTTCCTCACATGTAGGAAATTAATACATTTTTTATGAAGACAGAAGCCACATTACACAAGCCTGTGATCTGGTTGTGAAGCCTGTGAGTTAGAAGGCAGAGGATGTGACACCCAGAGAAGTGAGCCACTCTGTCCACATCATAACCAATCTCACCCTTAATCTGACCACAAATCCCTCATTAGTCACAATATCGTGTTTTTTGTTTGTTCTTTTGAAGTAGGGTCTCGCTCTAACCCAAGCTGACCTGGAATTCACTATGTAGTCTCAGGCTGGCCTCAAACTCCCAGTGATCCTCCTACCTCTGCCTCCCCAGTGCTGGGATTAAAGTCTTCCAAAATGTCTTCTCTTTGCTGTGCATGGCGGCGCATACCTTTAATCCCAGCACTCAGGAGGCAGAGGAAAGAGGATCGCTGTGAGTTCAAGGCCACCCTGAGACTATGTAGTGAATTCCAGGTCAGCCTGGACTAGAATGAGACCCTACCTCAAAAAAAAAAAAAATTGGGCTGGAGAGATGGCTTAGCAGTTAAGGCATTTGCCTGTAAAGCCATAGGACCTCGGTTCAATTCCCCAGGACCCACATAAGCCAGATGCACAAGGTGGTGCATGTGTCTGGAGTTTTTTTGCAGTGACTGGAGGCCCTGGTGTGTCCATTCTCTCTCTCTCTGCCTCTTTCCCTCTCTCAAATAAATAAATAATAAAATTAAAAAAAAAAAACCTTTAAGGTTAAAAAAATTAGTTATGGGGTTGGAGAGATGGCTTTGCAGTTAAGGTACTTGCCTGCAAAGCCAAAGGACTCAGTTTTGATTACCCTTACCCATAGGAAGTCAGATGCACAAAGTGGCACATGTGTCTGGTGTTTATCTGTAGTGGCAAGAGGCCCCTGTGTGCCCATACACACTTTATTTCTGTTTGCCTTTTTTAAAAAATAGTTTATTTATTTATTAGAGAGAGAGAGAAAGAGGTAGAGAGAGAGAATGGGCATGCTAGGGCCTCCAGCCACTACAAACAAACTTCAGACATATGCATCACCTTGTGCATCTGGCTTACATGGGTCCTGGGGAATCAAACCAGGGTCCTTAGGCTTTGCAGGCAAATGCCTTAACCACTTAGCCATTTCCCCAGCCCTGTCTTTTTTTTTTTTTTTTAAACACTTTTTTGTTTTTGTTTTTGTTTTTCGAGGTAGGGTCTGACTCTAGCCCAAGCTGGCCTGGAATTATCTATGTAGTTTCAGGCTGACCTCAAACTCATGGAGATCCTCCTACCTCTACCTCCCTGAGTGCTGAGATTAAAAGCATTTGCCACCATACCCAACTTTTGTTTTGTTTTGTTTATTTTTCCGAGGTAGGGTTTCACTCTAGCCCAGGCTGATCTGGAACTCGCTCTGTAACCCAGGATGGCCTTGAACTCAAAGCAAATTCACAGAAATCCTCCTGCCTCTGCTTCCAGAGTACTGGAATTACAGGTATGCACTCACAGATACTTTTCTATCACATTACTGTTGTTATAATCTCCCAAAAGAACATCCTGTACACCCAGAGCTTACTGTTTTTTTGTTTTGTTTTGCTTTTCAAGTTAGGGTCTCACTGTAGCCCAGGCTGAGCTGGAATTCATTATGTAGTCTCAGGGTAGCCTTGAACTCACAGTGATCTGCCTACCCAGTACTGGGATTAAAGGCGTGTATCACCACAACCGGCTCCAGAGCTTACTGTTTAATGTATTGATAAGAAGCGAATTACCAGGGGCTGGGTAGATGGTTCAGTAGTCAAAGAAGCAGGGCTGGAAGGATTGCTTAATTGCTTAATGGTTAATTTTTTTTTTTTTTTGGTTTTCCGAGGTAGGGTCTTACTCTAGCTCCGGCTGACCTGGAATTCACTATGTAGTCTCAGGGTGGCCTCAAACTCACGGCGATCCTCCTACCTCTGCCTCCCGAGTGCTGGGATTAAAGGCGTGTGCCACCACGCCTGGCTCAATTGGTTATAATTTTTTAAAATAAAAAAAGGAGCACAAAGGTGTGTACCACTAAGCCTGGCTTAGTATTTATTTATTTATCTTTGGTTTGAAAATTATATTTCAACCACTGGTTTTTGTGTATGTAATCCTATATATTTCTTCTGGTTTTAAAATAGAATCCTAGGGCTGAAGAGATAGCTTAGCAGTTAAGGCCCTTCCCTGCAAAGACAAAGGACCCAGGTTCAATTCCCCAGGACCTACGTAAGCCAGATGCACAAGGTGGCACATGTGTTTAGAATTTGTTTGCAGTGTCTGGAGGCCCTTGTGAGCTCATGCTCTCTCTCCCTCCCTCTCTATCTGCCTCTCCCTCTCTTTCAAATAATAAATAAAAATAAAATATTAGCTGTGCGTGGTGGTGCACACCTTTAATCCCAGCACTGGGGAGACAGAGGTAGGAGGATCGCTGTGAGTTCAAGGCCACCCCGAGACTACTTAGTGAATTCCAGGTCAGCCTGGGCTAGAGTGAGAACCTACCTCGAAAAACCAAAAAAACAAAAATTTTTTTAAAAATTCAAAAATAAAAATAAAATAGAATCCTATATGTTGTTCTTTTTGAGGCAAAGTCTCACTCTAGCCCAGGCCGACCTGGAATTCATTCTGTAGCCCAGGCTGGTCTCAAACTCACAGTAATACTCTTATCTCAGTCTCCTGAGTGCTGAGACTAAAGGCATGTGCCACTATGCCTGGCAGGTAAGTTTTATTTTACATATTAAAAATATTTTGGGCCGGGTGTAGTGAACATGCCTTTAATCCCAGCACTCGGGAGGCAGAGGTAGGAGGATAGCCATGAGTTCGAGGCCATCCTAAGATACATAGTGAATTACAGGTCAGCCTTGGTTAAAGTGAGACCCTACCTCGAAAAACAAAACAAAACAACAACAACAAAAAAATTGGGGCTGAGCATGGTGGTGCACACCTTTAATCCTAGCACTTGATAAGAGAATCACCATGAGTTCGAGGCCACCTTGAGACTACAGAGTGAATTCCAGGTCAGCCTGGGCTAGAGTGAGACCCTACCTCAAAACAACAACAACAACAAATTGGGGGGATGGAAAGATGGCTTAGTGGTTAAGGAACTTGCCTGCAAAGCCAAAGAACCTAGGACCCATGTAAGCCAGATGCACAAGGTGGTGCATGCATCTGGAGTTTGTTTGCAATGGCTGGTGGCCCTGGTACACCCATTCTCTATTTGCCTTTCTCTCCTTCTCTCTCTCTCAAATAATTAAATAAATAAATGAATAAATAAATAAAATATTAAAAAAATATTTTGGGGCCTGGAGAGATGGCTTAGTGGTTAAGGCATTTGCCTGAAAAGCCAGAGGCTCCTGGTTTGACGCTCTAGGATCCACATAAGCCAGATGCACAAGGGGGCACATGCATCTGGAGTTTGTTTGCAGTGGCTAGAGGCCCTGACATGCCTATTCTCTCTCCCTCTCTCTCTCCTAAATAAATAAATAAATAAATAAATAAATAAATAAATAAATAAATAAAAATAAATAAAAAATATTTGGGGCTGGGCATGGTAGCATACACCTTAATCCCAGCACTTAGGAGGTGGAGGTAGGAGGATCATTGTGAGTTGGAGGCCACCCTGACACTACATAGTGAATTCCAGGTAAGCCTGAGCTAGAGTGAGACCCTACCTTAAAAAAAAAACAAAACAAAAACCAAAAAAATTAGATATATTTTGCTAAGGGACTGAGAGTGTGACCTAGTAATACTAAAGTGTTTGCCTAGCATGCGTGAAATCTCTGATTGCATCCTCAGCATTCTATTTATTTATTTATTTATTTATTTATTTATTTATTTATTTGTTTTTCCAGGTAGGGTCTCACTTTAGTTCAGCTGACCTGGAATTCACTATGTAGTCTCAGGCAATCTTCCTACCTCTGCCTCCCAGGTGCTAGGATTAAGGGTGTGCGCCACCACGCCCGGCTCATCCTCAGCATTCTAAAAACGACAGACAGCCGGGCGTGGTGGCGCACGCCTTTAATCCCAGCACTCGGGAGGCAGAGGTAGGAAGATTGCCTGAGACTACATAGTGAATTCCAGGTCAGCCTGGACCAAAGTGAGACCCTACCTCACAAAAAAAAAAAAAAAAAAAAAACAGAGGGGGGGCTGGATAGATGGCTTTACAGTTAAAGTGCTTGCCTGTGAAACCTAAGGACCAGATTGGATTCCCCAATACCCATGTAAGCCAGATGAACATGGTGGCACATGAGTCTGGGGTTTGCAGTGGCTAGGGGCTCTGGCATGCCCATTCTTCCTCTCTTTCTCGCTCTATGTATATATAATATATGTATGTATATGTGTGTGTGTGTCTATGTATTTATATATCTGCCTCTTTCTCTCTCAAATAAATATAAATAAAAATAAAAATATTAAAAAAATAAAAACAACAGAGGGCTGCAGAGATTGCTTAGTGGTTAACGCACTTGCCTGCAAAGCTTAAGGACCCAGGTTCAATCCTCCAGCACCCACGTAAACCAGATGCAAAAGGTAGTGCATGCGTCTGGAGTTTGTTTGCAGTGGCTAGAGGCCCTGGTACATTCTCTCTCTCTCTCTCTATCTGCCTCTTTCTCTCAAATAAATAAAAATTTAAAACAATAGATATAGAAGATATATATATTACTGAGAAATCCAAATGCCAGTGATCCCAGGCACATAAAATATTAAGAGCACTAGTTTATTAAATGATATTCAGAAGCAGACGTGGTGGCACACACCTTTAATGCTAGCACTTGGGAGGCTGAGGTAGAGGATCACCCTGAGTTTGAGGTCAGCCTAGGCTACAGGATGAGTTCCAGGTCAGCTTGGGCTATACCTGTATGATCAGGCTTGCTGTACCCAATCATGAGATGGCCATTCTGGAGGAAGTGGATGCATAAGCAGGAGCTCTGGGCCACACAGATTTAAGTTCAGAACTCAATTCTGCTGCCTATTTTTGTTTTGCTTTGTTTCTCAATGCAGGGTGTCACTCTAGCCCAGGCTAACTTTGAATTCACTATGTATTTTCAAGCTGGCCTCAAACTCATAGCCATTCTCCTACCTCAGCCATTTGAGTACTGGGATTAAAGGCATGCACCACTATGCCCAGCTTGCTGCCTGTTGTTTTTAAAACAAGGTCTCAGCATTGCTGGCTGGCCTTGAACACATGATTCTCCACCTTTACCTCCTTAATGCTCACAAGCAGCACCACTATTCCTGGCTCTGCTGCTTGTTAATGACATTTTCTTGCCAAGCCACTAAAGCTCCCAAAGCCTCAATTTACTCCTCTGAAGAGTGTAATATGTAAAATAGCCTTCTCCTGAATCGGCTGTTAGAGGATCAGAGACGACACATGGCAGTGTCTGGCATAGGAATGGAGGCCATAGCAAGCTGTCTGGCTGATCCCTTCCTTGCTGGCAGGATAGCATTCTGTCTGTGCCAGGCTGAGAAGTCACTAGTATGGAAGCCCATCGTGTCAACTTTAAGGTAGGCTCTGATTGGGTGTGCTGCCCGGGCTGCTCCTAACCTTGCAGACTGACATCTGGTTGGTGGTGAGAGTGCCTGTCTTGTCAGAACAGATGACAGAGGTGCAGCCCAGGGTCTCCACAGAGGGTAAGCTCCTCACAATGGCGTTCTTCTTTGCCATCCGGCGAGTCCCCAGGGCCAGGCAGGTGGTGATAACAGCAGGAAGCCCTATGGGGATGGAGGAGATGGGGTGAGTGAATAATCCAGGAGGAGAATGACCTAGTGTGGTCAGCTGCATAATGGCCCCAAATACCAAGTTCTTCTCCCTGGGACCTGACAATTTGGAAAAGATTTTTACAGATGAGACTATCACATGACAGGACAAGGAAAAGCTTCCATACCTTCCGGGATGGCTGCCACTGCCAAGGCCACAGCAATCTTGAAGTAGTAGATGGCCCCACGGAACCAAGAACCCCCATGGACGGGATCATTGAAGTGGCCAATGTTGATAAGCCAGACAGCCACACAGATGAGGGAGATGACCTTGGACAGCTGCTCCCCAAACTCATCAAGCTTCTGCTGCAGTGGGGTCTTGTCTTGCTCAGTGGCAGCCATTTGGTCACGGATCTTGCCAATCTCAGTGCTCACACCAGTGGTGGCCACAATGCCCAAGGCCTTACCAGCTGCAATGTTGGTACCCTGGGATGGTGAGGAAGAGGCAGGAATCAGGCAAGAGGTGGTCCCCATACTACATCCCTCCCAAGCTGAGGGCCTCATCTCTTCTTTCACCACCATGTTTTTCTCCCAAACCAGATAGATCCTCTGGCTGTGTAAATAGCTGGCCCTAGTCTGCTCACCGAGAAAAGCATGTTCTTCTTGTCCTGGTTGACAGCTCTGGGGTCAGGCACAGGGTCTGTGTGCTTGATGACAGATACAGACTCACCTGTGGAGAAGATGTCAAAGGGGCTTTCAGGTGACATCATGTACTTCTCCCTGACTTCCTGACCCTAACTCTCTCCTTGATCAGCAGGATAGAGCCTAGTAAGGACCAAGCAACCATCCTGGCAGAAGTAGTTTCTTTTAAATTTAATTTATTTTAAATTTAATTTAATTTAATTTTAAATTAAAAAAAAATTTAATTGTGTGTGTATGTGTGTGTGCACATTCCATGGCATGCATGTGGAGGTCAGAGGTATCTTGGGGTATCTGTACTCCACTGTCTTTGAGATAGGGTCTCTTGATGCCACAAATGAATTGTCAAATGGCAAACTGTCTGACAACCTGGCCTGTGAGCTTTGGATTCTCCTGGCTCCCCTCCATTGTTGTAGGTGCAGAGGGATCATAGATGCATGCACCACTTTGAATCTAGTTTTATGTGGGTACTGGGAAATTGAACCTGGATCAGCAGACTTTGCAAACAAGGGCCTTTAACCAGAGAGCCATCTCCCCAGCCCCTGGCAGAAGTCTTGAGGCAAGTGATAAGCCCACTGTACTTAAGAGTCAAAAGACTTCACCAGGCATGATTGTGCATGCCTTTAATCCCAGAACTTGAGAGGCTGAGGTAGGAGAATTGCTGTGAGTTCCAGGCCACCTGAGACTACATAGTGAATTCCAGGTCAGCCTGGGCTAGAGCAAAACTCTACCTCAAAAAAAAAAAAAAAAAAAAAAACCACAAACAAAAAGACCTTGACTCAAGCCCAGTGGCATGGATTTGATTCCTTAGCTTCCATTTGCTCCTCTATCCATGTGGATAATGGTGTGCACACTTCAGAACAATATCCTGTGAATATCAAATACGCTGATGGCTATGAAGCTACACTGACAATTGCAGAGCACGTTCCTGAGAGGCAGAGGGTGCCATTATGAGCAGAGGGTCAGGTTGCCCCATCCTACCCTGTCCTGTGGGCCTAGCCTTGCTCTGCCCTGTCTTCTGCCAGGACAGAAACAGAACCTGCCATAGTTTAAGTGTGTTCAAACCCTTCACTTTGTCCCACAATCTTTTGATTCCTTACTTAAGGAGACTGTGGGGGTTTCCTATGTCTATATATAAAAGACATGGGAGCTGCAGAGATAGCTCAGCAGTTGAAAAAACCTTCTGGAAAAGGGATGGGTCAATGACAAGATGGAGAATGGCACAGATGTTGTCTCCCAGGGCCCCTTGTGACAGAGTGAAGGTTGAGCCATACTGATGATGGAGCCAGAAGGAGAGCCTACTGCAGGGTATCCTTTATTTATTTTTATTTATTTATTTTTTATTTGGTTTTTCGAGGTAGGGTTTCACTCTGGTCCAGGCTGACCTGGAATTAGCTATGTAGTCTCAGGGTGGCCTTGAACTCATGGCAATCCTCCTACCTCTGCCTCCCGAGTGCTGGGATTAAAGGCATACGCCACCATGCCCGGCTTTATACAATTTTTTTTTTTTTTTGATTGCAGGGTATCCTTTTATCCCCTCTGGACCTCATTCCTGTCTTTCCACCTACCTCCTCCCACCCACATCAGCATACCTGTCAGGATGGACTGGTCGACCCGGAGAGTGGTTGATTTGATGGATAGGATTCGGATGTCTGCAGGGACTTTGTCCCCCACTGTTGAGAAAGGAGACAAGAGTGAGATCACCTGGGAATGGAGTTTTCTTTCTTCCCAATTTCTGTCTGCCTCCTTCACCTCATCCATCCTTCAAGTCCTGAAGCATCCTACTCTTTGTCAGGCCTTTAAAAGCACATGATCCCCCCACCACATGACACTATTCCTATGGTACCCCTTGTTGAATGTTTCTCTTCCCTCTGGCTGTGAGCCTGTGAGGGGAAGCTCACAAAATTCCAAGCACAAAGTATGTGCTCATTAGGTTATTCTGAATGGAAAATTAGGAACAATCCAGTTAATGCTGAGAATGGGAAACAGTAACATGGAGAGAGACAAGATCAAGAACAATAAGATGAGAAAGGCAAGAAAATAATTCAGAGAAAACAGAATGAGTTGGAGAAAAGTGGCAACAGGATAAGAAAGCAAGGCTGACAGCGGAGAAGGCAGGAACTATCAGGAGAGAGAACAACAGAGTTGAGAAATCCAGGCTAAGCACACAGCAAAGGTGGAGTGTGAAGCCCGAGTGGAGTGAGCAGAAGGGAGTGTGGAAATGGAGCATTCTGGAGAGGGACAGGGCTCAGATGGTCAGAGGGGAGGTAGGAAGTCAGTCTGTGACAGCACCATGGGAGGGCAGAGGAGGCAGATGCTCTGCCAGGCTCACAGACCTTTGGGGGTGCCCCCCCACACCTCCAAGACCTTGCCTAATGACATCTTGATCCCATGAGTGGTATGGGGGACAAGGTTCACTTGTTTTCCTTTCTCTTGGTTTCTAAGTCCCTCCTGGTGCCAGAGGAAAGCAGGAGGAGGGAGGAGGGCAGCAATGGAATTAGACAGACACCCTGTCACCCAAGACCAGGTGATATTTATAGACGTTTGTGGTGCTGACTCCACTCTGTAGCTGCAGCAGGACTGCCTGGCAATGGGGCTATGGGGTCTTCAGCCCACTAGCTCCCCTCCCCATTCTTCTAGTGGTGACATGGTATAGTTGTTGATATGGGTGAAATGGTGTTGAAGGAGGGAGGCCTAGAAAGACACATATGTCAAGCTACGGGCCTGGAGAGGTGGTGAAGCCTGTGCCGAGCAAATATAAAAAGCGCTGAAGAGGGCAGAATCCCAGTAATCTTAGCCACCCAGCTCCCGCCCCTCCCTGGACTGGCATTAAGTGTCCCTCACCAGGGGAGGGCCCCTCCTTGAGCTGCCTCCTCTGAGGTCCCGTGCTCTGAGCTGGGACGGACTGACAGTTTCCTTACATGGTCGGGGGCTTGAGCTTTGGCCTCTCTCCTCCCTTCTACCTTACTCCTTCCCCTTTGAGAGTCCTCAAGGACACAGAGAGGTCAAGACTGAAAGCTGACCAAGCTTGGGGGTGGGTGGAAGGAGAGGGGAGCCAGGCTCTGGAGGGGGTGGAGACCATTGGCAGGGACTGGGTTCCACCTGTTGCTTGCAAGTGCTGGGTGAGAAGAGGGGGAGTAGGGGTCTGTCTACTGCCTCAGGGACAGGACTGACTGTTCCTGCTGGGACTCTGACAGTGAAGGGGCACTGTGGCCTGAATGTCCTGGAGTGACCCCTGAGGAGTCTGGGAAGGAGAAGCATAGACTTGTCCATCTTCCTGGACACCAGCCCTACCTTCTTCTTTGCCTTAGACCCAAGGCCTCCCCTCCTGGACCACTCATTCCCATCACTCACCGGCCACTTCCACAATGTCTCCGGGGACGATGTCCCGAGCCTTGATCCTTTGCACTGATTTGCGGTCGGCCCGGTAGACTTTTCCCATCTCGGGCTCATACTCTTTCAGCGCCTCAATGGCGTTCTCTGCATTCCGTTCCTGAAGGGTGAGGATGAAGGAGAACAGGATCAGAGAGGGACAAAAGTCATGGAGTGGCAGAGGACTGGTCTTGGTGCATGGAGGCAGGAGTGAGGGATATGGATATGGAGGGTCAGGGAAGGGACCAGGGTCCTAAAAACAGGAACACTGCAGAGGAGACAGAACCAAGCCAGACATGGTGGTGCATGCCTTCAATCCCAACTCTCAGGAGGCACAGGTAGGAAGATTGCTGTGAGTTCGAGGCCAGCCTGAGACTACATAGTGAATTCCAGGTCAGCCTGGGCTAGAGTGAGACCCTACCTTGAAAAACCAAAAAAAAAAAAAAAAAAAAAAAAAAAGGCTAGAGCAGGGTGTGGTGGCGCACGCCTTTAATCCCAGCACTTGGGAGGCAGAGATAGGAGGATTGCCGTGAGTTTGAGGCCACCCTGAGACTACATAGCAAATTCCAGGTCAGCCTGAGTTACAGTGAGACCCTACCTCAAAAAAAAAAAAAAAAAAAAAGGGCTGGAGAGATGGCTTAGCGGTTAAGCGCTTGCCTGTGATACCTAAGGACGCCAGTTCAAGGCTTGATTCCCCAGTACCCACAAAAGCCAGATGTACAAAGAGACACATGCATCTGGAGTTCGTTTGCAGTTGCTGGAAGCCCTGGTGTGCCCATTCTCTCTCTCTCTCTCTCTGCCTCTTTCTCTCTGTGTCTGTCTGTTGCTAATAAATAAAAATAAAATTTTTTTAAAAGACCAAAAAAAAAAAAAATCAGGAAACAAGAGACAAGGAGAGTCTAGAGAGATAAGGTCAGAGGAAGAAGGAAATCAAATTCATATTTACTGAGACCCTACTATGTGCCAGGCATGTTCATGTTCATCTTATTCAGTTCCATAAGAGGCACACACATGGTAGCCCTACTTGGTGGCCTTGTTTGTTTTTTTTTTTTTTCTCATGTACCCTAGGATAGTCTCAAACTCACTATGTAGCCAAAGCTAGCCTTGAACTCCTGATCTTCGTGATTTTACTTCCCAAGTGCTGGGATTACAGGTATGCACCATCATGCACACTTTGTTTTCTGAGAGTCTCTCACTGTAGTCCAGGATGGCCTGAAACTTGAGATGCTCCATCTCTCTACATCCAGAGTACTGAGATTATAGGTGTATGATGACACACCCAGCTTATTAGCACTATTCCAAAGATGAGGAAGCCGGGGCTTAGGGACAAGGAAGAACTTTCTCAGGGTCATACAGTCAGCAAAAGGCAGTGATCCCAGTCTCCCAGCTCTTTGTAAGACTATGCCACTTCCAAGCTAGATAGAGAACTAGAGGACTGGACAAGTCTAGGAGTGATAGGGGAGTAGGACAGAAGGGCTGTCCTCATGTTCAATGCTGAGACACGGAGGGTAGAAGAGGGATCAGAGCTAACCTGCCAGACCCCCACGATGGCATTGGCAATGAGGATCAAAAGAATGACAAAAGGTTCCACAAAGGCAGTGATGGTCTCTTCGCCTTCCTCAAACCAGGCCAGTACCTAAGCAGAGAGGAAAGGAGAGTAACAGGCAACAAAGTCCCCCAAAGGGATAAAGAAAGAATGTAGAAGAGTTCCAAAGACCACCACAAAAGTCAGACTATGTGCAGGAGTTAATGGGACTCGTGGAGGACAGCAGCCCACACCTGTGTGAGATTCTTCATTCAGCAAGGCTCAGAGCACCATACCCGGCCACCACCATGATCCAGCACAAAGAAGTAGGCACAGACATGCACAATTTGGGGATTAACTGGGGTTGCTTTCAGGTTTCCCTGACCAAATTGTTGGCATGTAAGCAAACCCCAGGGGACACCCAGGGTCAACTACCCCCACAGCCACATCCAACCCATGGGAGCCAAGCCCAATAGGAAAAACCCTGTGGTCTTAGAAGGGCCTGGCCCACCCAAAGCCCTCCCCCAGGTCCAAGGCAAGAAAGCTCCAATTTCACTAGGGAGCAGGAGGGGGTGGATAGGGTTACAGGCCCTTCTGTACACACCCTGCTCCAGCTGTTGCCATTGCCAGGCAGCAGCCACAGGCAAATGTCAAGGAGCAAATCTGAGAAGAGAGAAAGGAGGCCCTGCCAGCTTGTAGGCAGGGGCACACGGCCTGTGTGGAAGAGACCAAGGGGCAGGGTGGCTTCTTGGTCCAGGGTCTTGTCTTCCAGCAGAACTAAGATGTTAAGGAAATTATGAAATGCAAGATGGACTGTTAGGATGGTGGGTACTGAGGAGCCCACCAGCAGGGTCTGTGGACACTGGACATGGAGGAAGGGATGGGGTATTCCTGAGCTCTGAGGGAGCTTGGAAAGCTGAGACTGGAAAGGAGTGAATCAAGCCAAGTGAGGAGAAGTAGGATCCTGAGTTCCAACCAAGGAAGTTGCTAAGCCCAGTGGGATAGAAATGAGGCCTGGATAGAGATGAGAATTAGGACTGGGAGGCACTTTTGCAGTACCAGCAGCACAGCCCACTCTGTAAGCATGTCTTTCTCTTGACCAATCAGCATCAGAGGGTTAGGAAGGTGGGGCAGGACTGCTAGGATTTGGGGACTGGTGAAGCAGAATGGCTATCAGGGACTGGGCATGCCAGGAGTGGTAAGTAAGTGGGCATTGCAGCCTGCATCACAGGCGGGAGCCCTGAACTTTGGGGCGGGGGTAACCTGAGCCCTTCAAGTCCTTGAAGCTGCGAGGGTGGCTTAGCCTCAGTGTTTTGGCTGAGAACACCGTTAAAGCTTAAAATAAAACCTGCCTGTGGGTTGAGGGGGAGGATAGAGGAGGATGCGCTCCACTCCCACTCCAGTATGGAACATAGGATGCTCAGAACTTGGCCTATGGGATCCAGAATGGTGACCTCTGCAAGTAGACCCTGATTCCCCAGCACACCTCAGCCTCTAGCTGCCCTCCATCACTTACAAAGGAAATGCAGGCCGCAAGGAGAAGGATCCGCACCAAGAGGTCTTCAAACTGCTCAACCACCAACTCCCAGAGGGATTTGCCTGGAGGAGAGGCAAGGGGAGGAGTCTCTCAGGTTAAGGTCCAAGACAGGAAGATCTAGGACAAGCTGGGGTTCAGGGACTGGTGGGCCCTGAATCCCTAGGGTGATGGACAGCCAATTTAGCATGAGAGAAGGCAGAAGAAACAGCCAAAAAGAAGTGTCCAAAAACAGGCTCTTCCAAATCTGGTGGCAGTTGTTCAAGGTGGGAGGCCTAAAGGAGAAAGCGCCCACGGGTTTCTGCCCAGGTCCTCTCAGTCTGGGGAAGGGTTGTCTTTTGGGAAGGGGCAGGGGAAGGCAAAGGGGAGAGGGTGGGACAACAGGAAGGGTTATTTTTGAGGGCTCGGGGCTTCCAGTAACTTACCTTCCTCGGCAGGGAGCTCTACCCAGGAAAAAAAAAAAAAAGAAAAAGAAAAGACATATTAATTGCAGGTTCAGTCTCATGATCCCCACACCCAGGACTTTGGGGGGTAAGAGAATCAGACTATCAAAAGGGCATCTGAAGCTGGGCATGGTGGTGCATGCCTTTAATCCCAGCACTCAGGAGGCAGAGGTAGGAGGATCAGCATGAGTTCAAGGCCACCCTGAAACTACATAGTGAATTCCTGGTCAGCCTGGACTAGAGTGAGACCTTACCTCAAAAAAAAAAAAAAAAGGGGGGGGGCACCTGAGGTTCAAGGTCATCCCATAAAACCTTCTCCCACACTTCTGATCTCAGAGCCCTGTTTCTGTCTTCTCCCCCTGCAGCAATCAGATATTGTCCAGCCCTCCTCTAAGGTCCCCTGGAGGGAGGGGAGCACACCAACCTTTCTTCTGAGAGACACTTACCATTAGGGCCGTATTTTTCCAGATGTCTCTTAACTTGGTCTGGGGTGAGGCCCGTGGTCTCACTCACCCCAAAATAGGCCAAACATTCCTCTGTGGTCTTGGCGTGTGCAGCCTCCATTGTGCTCCCTTC
This sequence comes from Orientallactaga sibirica, assembly GCA_036365145.1. Lineage (NCBI taxonomy): Eukaryota > Metazoa > Chordata > Mammalia > Rodentia > Dipodidae > Orientallactaga > Orientallactaga sibirica. Next base: position 2,348,669 of record JAEOAD010000888.1, read on the forward strand.
TTGGGGGGCAGGGGGCAATGTGTTCTTTCTTGGGGGCTCTCACTTGTGGGGGGCCTTCCTGTGTTTCCACCTGCCTGTTGGTCTGGGCTTCTTCCTTTTTCTTGCCTGCCCCCCCCAGGGTTTTTCTTCCCTCCACGAAGCTCTGACCCCAGTCCCACTTGTAGCAGCCGGCCACCCCTCAGCCCCCAGCTGGTCCTTATGAGGGAGTGGGGGGGCCAAGCTCCCCCCTCTCCCAGATCAGGGATTGGCTGGCTGAGACCCCAGCAGGAGGGGTCAGAAGAGAGAGAGATTTCTGCTGACAGAGAGGAACAGTGGGACTGCAGCCTGAGGTGTCACTCAGGAGGGAAGCAAAGGTGGCCCCAACCCCAAGGAAGGGTGTATAGAAGAGGCTTCACTTTCTGTTAGCTGCTACTAAGCACTCCCCTACCCTAGCCCTTGCAGTTGCCCCATTGCCTTGACCTCCCCGGTTACAGTGAATTTTCCATTCCAACTCACTCCCTACCTTGGTCTTTCCTTAAGCCCTCTTCCATTCTTACCTCACCTTTCCCTGTCTGGTGCTTCCTGAACCCTTTTCCACTGCCACAGGCCCCTCCCCCAGCCTAGTATAGTCTGAGAGCAGGAGGTATTCTTTTCAGGGTAACAAGAAGGGAGGGGAGAGCATCTTTGGGGGGCCAAAGGAAATAGCTCTAGATTCAGGGACTAGGGGAAGTAGGGAGGGGAAAGGGTCAAGGGGACAAGGCAGAAGATGGTAACTCTACCCTAGGGAGGGTTGCTACAGCCATCAACAAGGGATTTAGTGTCCAGGCCCTAGTGAGCAAAGCCAGGACTGCCTGTCTCTCCCTAAACTCCCCCCCACCCACACACACACCCCTCTTTAGCTCAGCCTCTGGGACACAGCATTCAGGGCCCCCCCACAAAATGGGACACCCTGGCAGCCAGGTAACCCAAGAGGCTACAGAATGTGCTGATGGCAGAGGGGTAAGGATAAGTGTTTCAGGAGAGGGCAGGAGCTACCCCAAGTCATGGAATGATCACCTCATTCCATACCACTCTTGCTTTAACCCAGGGGTTTCATGGCCAACCTCAGAAATATGTGGTCCTCGCTCTGCTCTGGTCCTGATGCAGCTATCTTCAGGAAGAGGGAAGATCAGGCCTGGGAGGTGTGTTGTAGACCTGGGCCTGCTCCGTGCCAGGGTGCTCAAAAACAGGACCTCTGAAGCTAGATAAGGCAGAGGCTCCAGTCCCCTGGACGGAGTGGGAAGATCAAGAAATGACACAACTAGGGGCAGAGAAGCAGAGGGAAAAGAAACTGCAGGGTGCTGTCTAGTGGCAGCCAGGTGGGTGGGGACCGCAGGGACAGGTACTAGATGAAAAGCCCTAAGTTGTTGCTGAGCCTGGGTGTCAGCTTCCTTCTAGAAGCAGCTGCTGAGCTGCCCTTCCCCACCCTACTCCAGAATGGGGGCATCTTTTGGTTGTTATCACCAGGGCAGTTGCTGGAGCAGAGAGGGTGCAGAGGGACTGGATGTGAATAGGGAGGAAGTCAAGGCAGAGAAGTCTCTATGGGAGGAGAGGTGAAAAGATCAGAGGCTAGGCGTGGTGGTGCACGCCTTTAATCCCAGCACTTGAGAGGCAGAGGTAGGAGGATCACCGTGAGTTCAAGGCCACCCTGAGACTACATAGTGAATTCCAGGTCAGTATGGGCTAGAGTGAAACCCTACCTCAAAAAAATAAAAATAAAAATAAAAAAGATCAGTGAGAGAGCAGGAGAGCAGCTGGTAACTTAAGCAGCTTTTTTTATTATTATTATTATTATTATTATTATTATTATTATTTTGGTTTTTCAAGGTAGGGTCTCACTCTAGCCCAGGCTGACCTGGAATTCACTATGAAGTCTCAGGGTAGCCTGGAACTCACGGCAATCCTACCTCTGCCTCCCAGTGCTAGAATTAAAGGTGTGCGCCACCACACCTGGCTTAAGCAGTTTTATAACCTGGAACCAAAGACATTCCTGTTTCCCACAATGCCCAAGGAGCACTGGAGCACTCTGGGGCTCTGGCACAGGATGGCACAAGAAGCAACTGGGCAAACCAAAGGGAAGCCCCACTTGTTTTGGGTGAGGGGTGGCCAGCAGGGATGGGACAGAACTGAAGAACTTGGATTCCTAGACTCGCAGGGAGGGCAAGCCTGGGTGAAGTGAGGACAAGGTGTTCCTTCCCGCCTTCTTTTCACACTTCCAACAAACCCCTCCCCTGAAGCCGAGTCCTGCTGTGACCTGGGATAGGGAGGTTCAGACAATGGTGTGTGAATGTTCTGGGTCACATCAACAGACACCTCCACCTGGCCCAGCACCCGCCATTTCAGGCCAGAGGCAGGCTCAGCACCCATGGTGCCTTTGGGCCCAGGCTGGCTTCTCTCCAGCAGCACCTGGAGGAATGACAAGGCGGCAGTCTTACAGCGACAGGAATGCCCAAACATGGAGAGGGGGAGTAGGGACATGGAAGCTTCAAGGGAGTCATCAGAAGAGTGAGGGAAGGAGGTAGGCTTTACAGGACACTCCTGCCAACAGGGCCTTTGAGGTTATTCATTTCTATCTCTTCCAGCTTCCCAAAGAGACAAAAGGCCAAAGAGGAAAGCCACCAGCCCAGAGCTGGAGAGGAAGCCTCACTGAACTGTGACCTGGGGTGGAAGAGGGCAGTCTGATGAACCACTTGCCACTGGGAGTTCCAACACCCAGGTTTGAAGGCATTCTTCCTCCTGCCTGAAGTGCAAAGCTCAAGGAGTGGAGAAGCCTGGCTGTGAAGGGCATGGAGACAGAGCCTGGCCCATCCCTGACCAGAAAAAAGGACTTGGAATGAATCTAATTGTCTCTTAGGCTCCTCCAGCCAAGACAAGGAAATCTGGGGAGGGGGCTTTATCTTTGTGTCTATAGCAAGTCCCTGAAGGCTGGCAGGGCATGGGGGAGGGGAACTTCTGAGCACCAGTTGCCACTAGATTAGAAGAGGATCAGACCCTGCCCAACTTGGGGCGCCACAGCCTTTATTATAAGGCCATCTCACTGGGAAAACACAGTACCCCACCACCCCGAGGTCTCTAATCTCCCCCTCCCAGCAAATTCAATCCCTAGTCTCCTGAGGCCAAGGTTTGGGGAGCCCCAGGGAAGAGACAAAGCCAGAAAAGCCAGCAGGCTTTCCCCACCAGCCCCCATCCTGGGTGGCCTGTGTGCCCAGCTGTCTCCTGTCCATCTCCCCACAGGACACAAGGCCCAGAATAGCAAGGTCATGAGCATGGATAGGGCTTCCTGGAGGTGGGGCAGAGGCTGAGGGGCATGGAGTGCCTGCTCCACTTTTGGGGAGGGAATGAAGCAGAGTTGTAAGAGGTACAGGATGGGGAGGGGAGGGGACCCAACGCAGTAAATATAAGAATGGCAGGGGATGGGGATGGGGGGGACCCAACACAGTAAATGTAGGGGATGGGGAGGCAGGGGTAAATAAGAGGCAGGGGATGGGGGGGAGAGGACCCAACACAGTAAATGTAAGAGGCAGGGGATGGGGAGGGGAAGGGACCCAACACAGTAAATGTAAGAGGCAGGGGATGGGGAGGGGAGGGACCCAACACAGTAAATGTAAGAGGCAGGGGATGGGGAGGGGAGAGGACCCAACACAGTAAATGTAAGAGGCAGGGGATGGGGAGGGGAGGGACCCAACACAGTAAATGTAAGAGGCAGGGGATGGGGAGGGGACCCAACACAGTAAATGTAAGAGGCAGGGGATGGGGAGGAGAGACCCAACACACCCAGAGGCAGGGGATGGGAGGGGAGAGGACCCAACACAGTAAATGTAAGAGGCAGGGGACCCAACACAGTAAATATAAGGGAGGGGATGGGGAGGGAGGGACCCAACACAGTAAATGTAGGGGATGGGGAGGGGGACCCAACACAGTAAATGTAAGAGGCAGGGGATGGGGGGAGGGACCCAACACAGTAAATGTAAGAGGCAGGGGATGGGGAGAGGCAGGGGATGGGGAGGACCCAACACAGTAAATGTAAGAGGCAGGGGATGGGGAGGGGACCCAACACAGTAAATGTAAGAGGCAGGGGATGGGGAGGGGACCCAACACAGTAAATGTAAGAGGCAGGGGATGGGGAGGGGAGAGGACCCAACACAGTAAATGTAAGAGGCAGGGGATGGGGAGGAGAAGGGACCCAACACAGGGGGGGAGAGGGACCCAACACAGTAAATGTAAGAGGCAGGGGATGGGGAGGGGAAGGGACCCAACACAGTAAATGTAAGAGGCAGGGGATGGGGAGGAGAAGGGGGTAAATAAGGGAGGGGATGGGGAGGGAGGGACCCAGTAAACAGGCAGGGGATGGGGAGGAAGGGACCCAACACAGTAAATGTAAGAGGCAGGGGATGGGGAGGGGAGAGGACCCACAGTACAGTGAGAAGGGGATGGGGAGGGGGACCCAACACAGTAAATGTAAGAGGCAGGGGATGGGGAGGGGAGAGGACCCAACACAGTAAATGTAAGAGGCAGGGGATGGGGAGGGGAGGGACCCAACACAGTAAATGTGAGAGGCAGGGGATGGGGAGGGAGGGACCCAACACAGTAAATGTAAGAGGCAGGGGATGGGGAGGGGAGGACCCAACACAGTAAATGTAAGAGGAGGGGAGGCAGGGGGGATGGGAGGGGAAGGGACCCAACACAGTAAATGTAAGGGGAGGCAGGGGATGGGGAAGAGGCAGGGGAGGGGACCCAACCCAACACAGTAAATGTAAGAGGCAGGGGATGGGGAGGGGGAGGACCCAACACAGAAATGTAAGAGGCAGGGGACAGTAAATGTAAATGTAAGAGGCAGGGGATGGGGAGGGGAGAGGACCCAACACAGTAAATGTAAGAGGCAGGGGATGGGGAGGGGAGTGGGGAGGGGAGGGGGAGGACCCAACACAGTAAATGTGAGAGGCAGGGGATGTGGGGGCAGGAGAGGACCCAACACAGTAAATGTGAGAGGCAGGGGATGGGGAGGGGGGACCCAACACAGTATGTAAGAGGCAGGGGATGGGGAGGGGCATAGTAAATGTAAGAGGCAGGGGATGGGGAGGGGAGAGGACCCAACACAGTAAATGTAAGAGGCAGGGGATGGGGAGGAGGGACCCAACACAGTAAATGTAAGAGGCAGGGGATGGCAGTCTTCAGATCTTGCCCTCTTGGTGACATGCCCTCCACCCAAATTGGGAAGTCAGGGTGTTCTTGCTATGGGGGTGCAGTGAAGGTAGATGAATTCAGAGCACAGAGTCTAGGTTTTAAAAAGGGAGTTTTGCCAGGTGTGGTGGTGCATGCCTATAATCCCAGCACTAGGGAGGAAGAGGTAGGAGGAGCGCTGTGAGACTCCACAGTTAATCCCAGGTCAGCCTGGGCTAGAGTGAGACCCTACTTCAGGGAAAAAGTGAGGGAGGGTTGGAGCTTGATGGTGGTGGTGGTTGCAAACTCCATGGCCATAATCCATCTCAGATGAAAGAGGCAAGCTGGTGAGATGGGAAAGACGTAGAAGCTGGACCCAGGTGGCTGGATCTTCTGACTTTTAAGGGAAGCCTTGAGACATTTATATGAAACTCAAATGGAAAACACCCAGGCCAAACAAACCATGTCAGCAACACTAAGATGAAACTTCACATTTTATGAAGGGCACTAAGGCCCAAAGTGGCTATCTTGTCCCTGGGTCACACAGCAAATGAGATTCGAATTTAGGACTAGAAGCCAGAGTTTTGTCATTTAGTCTCCAGTCTGGCTCTGATAAAGGCAATAAGCAGCCTTGGGCTCCTCTGCAGGCGACTGATTACCACATTAAATTTCCTACAACACAGACACTTTGATCCCCACCTCCCTCTGCTTTCTCCCTAGGGTAAGAAATTTAAATCAAGAATTCAAGCCAGAAGCTGGGTGTGGTGGCACACACCTTTAATCCCAGCACTCTGGAGGCAGAGGTAGGAGGATCACCATGAGTTCGAGGCCACTCTGAGACTACAGAGTGAGACCCTACCTTGAAAAATCAGAAAAAAAAAAAAAAAAAAAAAAAAAGAATTCAAGCCGGGCATGGTGGCACATGCCTTTAATCCCAGCACATGGGAAGCAGAGGTAGTTGGATGGCTGTGAGTTCAAAGCCACCCTGAGACTACATAGTGAATTCCAGGTAGCCTGGGCTAGAGTGAGGCCCTACCTTGAAAAACCAAAAACAAAAAAAGAAAAAAAAAAAAAAAGGAAGTTGGTGAAAGAAAGGCGTTTGGCAGTCATAATCCTGTCATTCAATATCCTGTCCCATTAAAAACACATGCCAGTGGGGCGTGGCAGTGCAATCCCAGCATGTAGGAGGCCAAGGCAGGAGGATCACAAGCTTGGGCTAGACAGTAATACCCCATTTCAAAAAAGTCCCTCCCCCCAAAGAAGCATGCTGGAAAACACCAAGCACTCTTTAGCTTTGCACTCACCACTAGGCAAAGGAGGTGATCTACAAAGAAGAGGTGGCTCCGAGGGCCCCACCCCCCACCCACAGCATAAAAGGAACTGGAGCCAGGCCTGGTCTCTCAGCTCCAGAAGGACTCATCCAGTCCACCTGTCCCAAGTCCCACTGCGAATAGTAGCCATAGCCATTGTGATGGTACTGAGATAAACCCTTTATTTATGCTTCTCCATTTTGTTTAAAACAACAACAACAACCATCTTAGTATAACTGACAGCCCTTCCCCCTCACCCTTGCTTGGGTTGGGGGGTGGTTAGTGGGGAAATGGCCCTCAGGAGTGGGGCTGACCATAAGAGCCCCTCAGGGAGGTAATGGATCCCAAGTCATGGCTTGGGGCAGGGGCACCTGTAGTGTAGGAACTAGGGACTTAACAGGGCTCTTGCACCTCTGCTTGTACCAACATACATGCCCTTGGCTGTTAAGGGTCAGGAAGCATGTGGGGAGGGGAATTCCACTCTCCTCTGTGTTCTTACCCAGTCTAGTCTCATGACCTAAAGCTGGGAGAAGGAGAGTGGAGGTGGGTAAGTGTCTCACATACTCACACAAAGGAGTACTGGTTATTAATGGCTCGGGGGTGGCCCCCTTCTTCTCCACTGCCCCCTAGTGGTAGGTGCTGAAGCTGCACAATTGGGGTCATTCCCAAGTCCCCATCAGAGCCAGCACCATCCTGCATCTCAGTGCCGGGTGCTATGGCCTCTTCCAATTCAACCACGGGGACCAGCTCAGCCATGGCGACCAGCTCTTCCTGGTCCCCTCCACTGCCCACTTTCTCTTTCTCTTGCCTCTCTTTGGCTGTTGTGGCAGCTGCTGCTGCCATTTCTGGCGTCCCCGACGCCTCTTCTGCCCCAGGATGTTGGGGATCTGTCCATGGAGGGGGTTCAGGGGGCTGGGTTGGGTCATGGAAGGTGTTCGGTTCTGGATAGGAATGGTAAGAAGACACAGTGATTGTGGAAGGAGGTAAGTTCTTGCGGTGGCCTCCCCTTCACTTGTCCCCCAGGAGTCATGTGCTATCTCCCCCACACCCCAACTCCTGAGCAACCCCCCTCCATGGAAGATGGATCATGGGAGGTGGTGAGAGGAGGACCACACTTACACACAGTCACTCGCTCCGAAGGGCAGGAGGGTGGAGGAGGCATCGGGGTAGCATCGGTCTCCCTCGCACACCCCTGCATGGCTCCCAGCCTGCTCCCGGCCTGGGGGGGAGGGGTAATGTGGGGACAGATGGGACAGTGGGGTGGGGGAAAGGGAGAGATCAGACAGGGACATCAGACATCAGGGGAGGAGGGAGTGGGATTGGACCAAAAATCCCCAACAGGACAGGCCCAAGGAAGGTCACAGTGACAAAGAGCAAAGACAAGGCCAGGGAAGATGGGTCCAGAAGACAGACAATGATGGAGGATCCGATGGAATGGGAATGCACCAGCCAAGTCTCCACTGCCCCTGGCCCCATGAGGAGCCTCTGTCTGCCTACATCCTGTCAGCCTTCAGCCGTCCCTTCCAGGCCTGCTCACATGCCTTGGCTGCCCTGTTCCCCACTAATAGATCCTCTCTTCCAGCCCCCCACCCCATCTTCCTGGCACACACACCTCACTTCTTGGGTGCACGGGCACCTCCTCCCCTGCAGACCTGCTCTGCTCACCCTGCTGCCGCTGGGAGGGCACATAGCTGACAAGGACAACATCACTGGAGCCTCCAGACTCCAGTGGGATGGGGTGCACCCGGAAGTGCTCGAGCATATCGAAAATGGACTGGAACCACAGATGCTGGACTCGGCACTGACCCTCCTCATTCAGGGACAAACGCAGGTGCTGAGGGTAGGATGAGCAAGTGAGGTTAAGCAGCAAAACCCCACCCCCCCAACAGTTACAGAACCCTCCTCCCTTGGACAATGGCATTCCCAGCTCCACCCTCAATGCTGTCCTTAGTGGAGTTCTGCTCCAAGGCCACTCACCTTGGCTTTGCCCTGGAAGTTGAAAGTGAGGACATATTCTCCCCGCCTCGTCTCACTCTGCCGTACCAGGAAGACACCATGGGAGCCAGTGCCTCCTTCCAGCACTAACTGGGCAGCCTTGAGTCGAGAGAGCATCCCGTGGAACCAAGGGTATCCAGAGAGGGGCTGATCCCCCTCACCTCCCTCTGACTCCCCCTGGAACAGGAATGACCCTTCAGGAAGGAGAGAGGGAAGGAAACCGGGGTGTCAAGGAGGCTTCCCCCATCCTAGGAAAACAAAACTTTGCTTCTCTCCCACCAAGGTACCACCTCCCCCTCCTTCCAGGTCTGATCCCTCAGCTCCCAAGACAGGAGCACCAGCCTGGAGACAGACACATACGCACTCTTGATACCTGTGGCTGTTTCCGGTGTATCCAAGGGAGGGTAGGGGGTTGAGAGAGAATGAACTGTCCCTGCTAGGGGTCCCTCTTCAATAGGGATGCGGGGGGGCAACTCTGGAGGAAGCAGTTCCATTGAGTCAAAATGAGAGGCAGCAATGGAGGCAGAACTTGGGGAGAAGGATGCTGAGGGCCGGTCCGAGAGGCCCCCATAGGCCCCTGGAAAAAGAGGGAGGGCAGAGCTGAGAACGTTACAAATTCCTCTCTGCAGGCTCGGTCTCTTGCCTGTTTCCCCTGTGGCTGTCCACTTGTATGCCCAGCTTCCCCACACCTTTGGAGGCAGTGACCCTGATGGATTTTACCAATGGCTCTGCACTTACACTTCTGGCACTACTGAGGGACCATGGTTATTGCAAGGAGGTGCCTATGTCCTTTCTGAATCACCAGCTGAAAAATTATGGCAAAGGTTGGTGTGGGAGGTACAATCCCTCAAATATACTCACATTAAAAAGGAGTTTCTTAAAAAAAAAAAATTTGGCTGGGTGTGGTGGCGCACGCCTTTAATCCCAGCACTCGGGAGGCAGAGGTAGGAGGATTGCCGTGAGTTCGAGGCCACTCTGAGACTACATAGTTAATTCCAGGTCAGCCTGGGCCAGAGTGAGACCCTACCTCGAAAAACCAAAAAAAAAAAAAAAAAAAAAAAAATCTGTTTATTGGGCTGGAAAGATGGCTTACCAATTAAGGCGCTTGCCGGCAAAGCTTAAAGACTTATGTTTGACTCTCCAGATCCAACATAAACCAGGTGCATGAGGTGACGCAAGCATGCAAGGTCGCACGCACATGTACACAAGATGGTGCACACCTCTGGAGTTCAATTACAATAGCTGGAGGCCCTGGCACACCCATTCTCTCTTTCTCTCTCACTCACTAAAAAAAAGTTTTCGCCGGGCATGGTGGTGCACGCCTTTAATCCCAGCACTTGGGATTAAACTCATCACCATGAGTTTGAGGCCACCCTGAGACTACAGAGTGAATTCCAGGTCAGCCTGAGCTAGAGTGAGACCCTACCTCGAAAAGCAAAAAAAAAAAAAGTTTTGTTTATTTGAGAGAGAAAGGAAGACAGAGAGAATGGGTATGCCAGGGCCTCTAACCACTGCAAACGAACTCCAGATGCATGTGCCACCTTATGCATCTGTGGGTTCTAGGGAATTGAACTTGGGTCCTTAGGCTTGTTTGTTTTTTTTTTTGTTTGTTTTTGTTTTTTGAGGTAGGGTCTCATTCTGGTCCAAGTTGACCTGGAATTAACTATGTAGTCTCAGGGTGGCCTTGAACTCACGGCGATCCTCCTACCTCTGCCTCCCGAGTGCTGGGATTAAAGACGTGCGCCACCACACCCGGCTTGGTCTTTAGGCTTTATAGGCAAGCACCTAACCACTAAACTATCTCTCCAGCCCAGAAAGGAACTCTTTCTTTTTTTTTTTTTGTTTTGTTTTTTTGAGGTAGGGTTTCACTCTAGTCCAGGCTGACCTGGAACTCACTATGTAGTCTCAGGGTGGCCTCAAACTCATGGTGATCCTCCTACCTCTGCCTCCCGAGTGCTGTGATTAAAGGTGTGTGCCTCCATGCCCGGCAAGGAATTCTTTCTTTAGGCTATAAGGCAAAACTAACTCAGGCATCAAAAATCCTCTGCCAGAGGGCTGGAGAGACGTTTTAGTGGTTAAGGAACTTGCCTGCAAAGCCAAAGGATCCTGGTTTGATTCTTCAGGACACACATAATCCAGACGCACAAAGGGGCACATACATCTGGAATTCATTTGCAGTGGCTGGAGGACCTGGTGCTCCCATTCTTTCTCTCTGCCTCTTTCTCTCTCTCAAATAAATAAAATATGTTAAAAAAAAAAAAAACTTCCTGCCAGGCAGGGTATGGTGACATTTGCCTTTAATCCCAGCACTCTGAAGGCAAAGGTAGGAGAACTGTAGAGTGGCGCAAACACTAGGAGTTTGTTTTCAGCAGCTGGAGGCCCTGGTACACCCATTCTCTATCTCTCTGTCCCTTTTCTTTCTTTCTTCTCTCTGTCTCTCTCTCTCTCTGCTTGCCAATAAATGAATAAAATATTTTTTAAAATACCAAAAAAAAAAAAAAAAAAAAGGGCTGGAGAGATGGTTCAGTGGTTAAGGCACTTAGCTGCAGAGCCTAACGACCCAAGTTCGATTCCCCAGTATCCTTGTAAAACCAGATATACAAAGTGGTGCATGCACCTGGAGTCTGTTTGCAGTGGCTAGAGGCTCTGATATGCCAATTCTCTCTCTGTCTCTCTTCTATCTCTGCTTGCAAAAAAAAAAAAAAAAAAGCCAGGCATGGTGGTGCATGCCTTTAATCCCAGCGTTTGGGAGACAGAAGTAGGAGGATTGCCATGAGTTCAAGGACACCCTGAGACTACATAATGAATTCCAGGTCAGCCTGGGCTAGAACGAGACCCTACCTTGAAAAATGAAATAAATTAAATTAAATTAAAATAAAGCCAGGCATGGTGGCACATTCCTTTAATCCCAGCACTTGGGAGGCAGAGGAAGGAGGATTGCTGTCTCAAGCCACCCTGAGACTACACAGTGAATTCCAGGTCAGCCTGGGTTAGAGCCAGAGCCTACCTCAAAAAAACAAAAACAACAACAATAAAAACTCCATCAGATAGGGTCATTCCTATAATCCTAGCACTCAGAAAGCTGAGGCAAGGAATGGAGAATTCAAGGCTAGCCTGGGCTACAGGGAGACCTTGACTTAAAACAAAAAGCTGAAAAGTGCCTCATAACTTGGTGGTAGAAGTAACAGAGTTCAGGATTATGGGTTGAATCCCCAGGGCCATGAGAAAAAAAAAAAAAAAAAAAAAAAGCTGGAAAGATGGCTTAGTGGTTAAGGCACTTGCCTGCAAACCCAAAGGACCCAGGTTTGATCCCCCAGATGCACAAGATGGCACATATACCTGGAGTGTTTGTAGTGGTTAGAGGCCCTGGCACACCCACTCTCTCTTTTTCTCTCTCTCAAATAAATAAATAAAAATGAAAATAATTCTTAAAAATTATCCCCCCAACCCTACCTCGAAAAACCAAAAAAAAAAAAAAAAACACCCCACAATGAAAAGGTGAGCCTTTAATCCCAGCACTCTGAGAGGCAGAGGTAGGAGGATCACCATGAGTTTGAGGCCAGCCTGAAACTACATAGTGAATTCCAGGTCAGCCTGAGCTAGAGTGAGACCCTACCTCGAAAAAAAAAAAAAAAAAAAAAAGTAGGGCTGGAGAGATGGCTTAGCGGTTAAGGCGCCTGCCTCCTAAACCTAAGAACGCTGGTTCCAATCTCCAGGTCCCACGTTTAGCCAGATGCAGTGATGCAAGGGCGCTATGCCGCACTTGCCCACAAGGGGGCGCACACATCTGGATTTCGTTCACAGCAGCTGAGAGACTGCTGGCGCACCCATCTCTGTCTCCCTCTCCCTCTCTGTCTGTCTCTCTCTGTGTCTCTCTCCAAAAATAAATAAAATAATAAAAAAAAATAAATAAATAAAAATAATAATTAAAAAAAGTAAAACCCCCCAAGCTAAATATCCTTCATTTACCTTCACTGTACCAATGAATTCTTCCTTGTAAAGCATTTAGCTTATTCGCATTTTCTAAGTATTCTGGCTCTCCCTAAAAGAGTCTGAGAGCTCTGGCCTTCTTCAAGCCACTCTTACCTTACCTACTTTGGACAGAATCCTGTCTCTTCCACCTCCCCTATTCTCTTCCTGCTGAGCTTCCAAAGTGTTTCCTGCTTGCTCTGCTCAGAGGACACTAAAAGCAGACTCTATTTTAAGGAACTTTTTTTTTCCTCTAGGTAGGGTCTCACTCTAACCCAGGCTGGCCTCCAACTCACAGCAATCCTACCTCTGCCTCCCAAGTGCTGGGACTAAAAATGTTTGCCACCATGCCCAGTGGGGATCTTCTTTTTTGTTTTTTTTTTTTTCAAGGTAGGATCTCACTGTAGCCCAGGCTGACCTGAATTCACTCTAGTCCCAGGCTCACCTCCAACTCACAGCAATCCCCCAACCTCTGCCTCCCAAGTACTGGGATTAAAGGCATGTGCCACCATGCCCAGCTGAGATCTTTTTATTGGAAACAATTTCTTACTAATCCAGCTAGATTGAGCTTGTGAAGGTCAAGGAGCTCATTTGAGACTTCTGAGTTCCCTCATCCATTTCAGAACCTAGCAATGAAACCAGGGGTGTACTAGAACCTTTCTGAATGTGTGCTGAGACACAGGACTGAGCTGGCACAGATGCCAGACGTAGCACTTAGAAGACAGATGTGTGTGTGTGAAGCTGGAAACAGGGACTCGGGAACCTAGTTGGTATAGCCCATCTTTGACAGTGACTCTCAAGTGACCTCAGAAAATCCATTTCCTCTCCCTAGTCTTGGCTGCCTGCGATCAGATGACCTGTAAGGTCTTCTCTGGCACTAGTGATTCTAGTATATGATAACCGATTGTTGGTTGAGTACAACCCATGGGCTAGGCACCACAGCACTGACACTTAAAACAGAGGGTGGGGAGAAAAGGGTAAAATGAAAGCCCAGTCTAGAAGGTTAACCAGGCCAGAGAGATGTGTCTTCCTGCATATATCAGTGTATTTGGTAAGGCCAAAAAGTACAAAAGAAAGCAGGGTGTGGTGGCAGATGCCTTTAATCCCAGCGCTTGGGAGGCAGAGGTAGGAGTATTGCTGTGAGTTTGAGGCCGCCCTGAGACTACATAGTGAATTCCAGGTCAGTCTGGGCTACAGTGAGACCCAACCCCAAAAAGCCAAAAGAAAAAAAGTACAGAGGCCATTGACATATACACAGAGATATAGAATAAAAACAAAAAGAAAGCTATCTACAAAGTATTCTAGAAGTTTGGAGAAGAGAACTATTACAGTCAGCCAGAGTGGAGGCCTGCAGGAAATTTACAGAAAAAAAAATGCTGGGCATAGGAGGTTTGTAGAGTTTGCTTGGGGGAACTGTGTGGGTAATGGTGGTAATGATTCTAACATGATAAACTGTGGCCCAAGAGTGCTTAGTATGTTCAGGGGCAAAATACAAGGAATTGGTAGAGCATCTGGCAAACAGGAATGGGTGCTCAGCAGAGTTTGCACAAAGGGCATGTGGCCTGATAGCAGGTGCCTAGCCCAGCAGCTCTCCAAGACTGCCTTACCCTGTGATAGGCGGTCACTGCTCTCACTGGGTCCCATCAGAAGATCCTGGCTGGGCAGACTCTCTGAATGATTCAAACAGGGCAACTCCAGGCTGTCTGTGTTATCCTTTGTGAGGAAGGAGGGGCCAGGGGCCAGGGGAAGGGTCATGGGACGGGGACTGGTAGCAGGGCAGGGTCTATAGAGACAAGGAAAATGGTGCTGAGGAGGTCACTAGGAGAGAGGCACAAGGCTGTCCCCACCCTACCCCCAGATACCCTCAGTGACAGAAGGCAAGCTCCTCCTTACCCTGGACTCAGACATTCCTGGATGTCAGACACCCAGGCCTTCACATGAAGTGCATCAGTTGTTTCCAGGATGTACTCCAAGGGGCCCTCCACCTATGGGGCCAAGAGGGACTCAGCCAGGGAAGTGGGTAGGAGGCACACAAACTACAACAAACTATATAACTCTTTTTTTAAACTGAAATTTAATTTTATTTATTTGAGAGAGAAGAGGCAGATATAGAGGGGAGGGGACGGGAGAGGGGAGAAAAGGGACGTGGAATGGGCACACCAGGGCCTCTAACCAATGCAAATGAACTCCAGACACATGTACCACCTTGTTCATCTGCCTTTATATGGGTACTGGAAATCAAACCTGGGTCCTTTGGCTTTGCAGGCAAGCACCTTAACCACTAACCCTTATCTTTAGCCTAAACTACATCCACTCTTGAGCAAAACAAGAACATCTCCCTTTCTATTCCCTTCCCAGAGAAGTCCTAGCCCCAGGGACATACTTTCAAGCTCTTGACAAATACACACATCCTACACTACAATGACAGTTGCCTAAATGAAGCAAGAGGTCTCTACCCAGCACAAGCACTCTCTGGGATCAGGTAGTGCTCCTACCTTAACCACAAATGTGTTCTCCCGGTCAGGCATTTCCAGGGCTGTGGTTGTCCGGACATCAGTGATAGTAGAGCAGGGAATACTGAGTCGGGGCCGCGATGCCTAGGTGGAAAAGAGAATCTGAGCCAGTCTTTTGGTGTGCCAAGACCATCCGTCCCTTCCCTCCAAATTTTCATCTTTTCTTCTACAACCTAGATGAGGTGAACGGGCAATAGCCCTGTTGTCTCAGCTCTGCTCACAGCAACTGATTCAAAGCCCACAGTTAGCTCTAAACTCAGGCAAGCAAAGCTGTGCACATAGGCTAGCAAACCTCACAGCTACCTTCATGGCTGAGCTACCACTCCAGTCACCCCATCACTCACTCCCCATCACCCACCATCCTCTGGACTCACCTTGGGTGGTACAAAGAACTCCAAGCGACTTCCTCCTCCTGCCTCTCCTTCACTCCGAAGCAGTAAGCGACACTTCTGCCACTGAGGCTGCCCTCCTCCCCCTGAGGTCAGCCCAGCTGCCCCTCCTCCCCGTCCCACTCCAGCTGGGTCAGGGGCAGCTTCTTCAGCCCCCATAAAACTTAGCAGCTCTTCCCTCTGTACCATTCCTGCTCCATCCTTCAAGGTCCCCCCTCCCCGACTTAGTCTCAGCCTCTCAAAGCGGTGAGTCCATCTCTCCCCAGGGGATGTGCCATCACTGGTCAGTCCCCTACCAACAGTCCCAGTCCCACCAGAGGAGTTGGAGTTGCTGTTTCCACCTAGGACTGGAGGGCCTGATGAGTTCTCCAGGGGCCCAGCTGGAGAAGGGGGGTCAACAGTGCCCCGCCACTGCAGGATGCCTCTGACAGAACCTCGGACGGATCGACCCACTGAGCGAAGGGAGAAGCGCTTCTTGAGCTTCGGCTTTGAGGTCGTTGTGGAAGAGGAAGAAACTGAGGAAGGGAGGGGGCCAGCCAGGTCCTCAGATGATCGAGAAGGGCCCAGCACAGCCAGGTGGCTGCCCACCCGGCAACTTTCAAGGGACAGGTCATGTGGTGATGGGATCTCCACACCAGGGCTCAGAGGGGCCAAGACAGGTGGGGAGAGGGAGCCGGAGGCCCGGGCCACCTCAGCTTCAAAGTGCTGCAGGAAGAGCTCAGCAAAACGGCGGGAGAAGGCGGCCTCTGCCCCAGGCCCGGCATACTGTGGGTGGGAGGCCAGGTAGAGGCGGAAACGGCGGGCAAAATCCAGGGCAGCAGCCCTTGCATGGGACTCACAGAACTCCCGCCAACTGGGAGGAGGGGGCGGTGGCAGCACAGGCGGAGAAGGGAAGGCCCCATCCTCTGGGGAAGGGGCACCATTCATGATGGGCCCCAGGAAGAGGACAGGGGGAGCCTGTGGGGAGGGGCAGCAAAGAGGGAAACGGCCAGAAGACACGAGGTGAGCGGCAGCAGCTGCAGGAGGAAAAGGCACATACATGGTGTCATCACAGAGGTGGGACTGGAAATGTCCCACCCAAGCCAGAGACCCTCTGCTCTGGTTCAGACTCCTCAAAGGGCCATGAGAGAGAAAAGCAAATTGCTTTGCCCTCTCCCAGATCCACTTTCTACATACACTTGAGGGATGAGGGCAGCAGCCAGCAGTGTCTAGCACACATGCATCTATCCACCTGCCTGCACCGTCACTTTCCCTTTTGTGAGATTCAGGAATGAGAGGGCCGGAGGCACCTGCCTCCATACACCACTCTTTCAGATCACTGTCCCTTCTCTAAGACAGATCATCCACTATCTATCACATACCTCCCATTCCAGAGGCTTCCATGAGGTCATCTTACCTTTCCATGTGAGATTTAATAACCTTATAGATGAGGAAACAAAGCTCAGACAAGTTTCAGAACTCTGAGTCTATTGCTGTCTCCCAATGCATAGTCCTAGGACCTGGTTGGACCAGCCTGAAGCACAGCTCCTGACTACCTTGCTCTCAGGGGGCCAGCATGGGACTCTGCTTCATACACCATAGGTTCAGCTCTGAGGAGGGAATTTGTTTGATGAATGAAAGATGATTTGAAGTAGCAACTGTCTTAGAAGCTGACCTTACAGCCCAGCCCCTAAGCACTACTTTAATGGCTACTGTCCAATCTTTGGATGCCCCCTCCAGTCTGAGCACCAGAGGAAAAGACAGTGGATTGGATCAAAGCAAGTGTTTCTGGTCACACCATAATATGACATCACAGGGATCTGGGGCTCAAATTTTTTCACTCTCTGAGAAGTATGGCCTAAAGGCTGGTTAGCCTGATGGTTAAGGCTGTGGATTTCAAAATCTGACTTGGACTGAAACTCTAGCTCAGCCACCTGTTAGCTGTGTGAGCTTAAACAAATTACACATAATCTCTGAGGCCCAGTTTTTATATCAGTGAAACATAGTTAATAATTTGTATACCCTGCAGTCATCCGCAGCACGAAATGGAATGGAACATGTCAGTACTTGACAAAGTAAGCACACAAGAATTGACTGCCACTAATACTATCTTTATGGGGGGGACGACAGTACTAGGGTTCCAATTTGCTAAAAGAGAAACGAGAAAAGGAAGAGTTTCCGAAGGTGTCACAACTCTGTCACAACTAGAAAGTGGCAGAGACCTGAGCTGGAATTTACAACCGTTGGCTCCCTGGTGAGCCTTCCTTCCCCAGGATACCCTGGAAGGTGACAGCCCCAAGACAGCTCAGGAAACTCTCCCCAAACCATCAGCAGTGTCAGCCTCATCAGCCGGGTGACAGTCAGAGACGCCTCCCCTTGTTCCTTGCCCTAGCTAGACCCCTACACACTGTGATGGCCCCAACCACCGAAAGTGATGAGGGAGTCGTGGAACACAGGAGGTAGGGGGGAATCCAGCCAAGACGCTGCAGAGACTGTCTCCAGCTAGAAGGCACCTCGGCTCAAACAGGCCCACCCAGCCCTCTGCACCACCAGCCGACCCAGCCCCCTTCAGGCCCGCTGACCCTGCGGTTCCTGAGCTGGTGACTCAGTTTCTCTTCTGCCAAGAACTCAAGACACAATTTTCCAGTGCAGCAGCCTCTTGGCTTAGTACTGACATTCCCGAAGGGCGGGTGGTGGAGAGCGCAAGCTGCGCTCCCGGTTCGGACCCTCCGGGCCCCGTGGTTAATCCACTCGGCCCCGACCTTATTTGCGCGACACCCTCCACATGCCCCATCCCCGGGGCCGTGGCCTCCCGGGGACCAGCCCTCTCTCGGCTTCACACTTCGAAGCCAAGTACCCCTCGGGCCACAGAGGCCCCACGCCCACCCCACCCAGGGCTCCTCAGGCGCCGAGGTCGGGGCGCGGAGGGGGGAAGAGGCACTGGAAGAGGGGTGTTCCGGTTCCGGTCCCACCTGCATCTCGGTCCCCGCGGTTAAGCTCCGGCGGAGGCGGCGGCGGCTCCCGCTCCCAGCGCCCCCCGCCTCCGCGACGAGCACCCAACCCGCTTCTGCGCAGGCGCCGGGACAGGTTTTTCCCTTCGCCGAAGGAAGCGACCATAGAGAAGAGCGGCGAGAGAGAAGGGCACCTTCGTACTCAAACGGCCGTCATCCTTCTACTCCGCGCAGACGTTCCAGGAGCTGAGCGGACGTGGGTTTTGTAGAGTTTCAGTGACTTCTTCGGTGGCTCCCAACAGGGACGATGGAGCCCACCATGAAGTCCCGCCAGGGCGTCCTCCCGAAGGCGACTCAAGACAAAGGCAAGAAGTCGACCATAGAGAAGCCAACCGAGGGGATAGAGTCCCGAGGCCCTGCGGAAGGCTAGAGTAGCCAGCGAATACCGGATGTCAGCGAGATGATCAGGCTCTTTGAAAGGCCGGCTGCAGCCTAGAGCGCCCGGCCCTGCAGCTCAGGGCTTGCAGACACTGCCCTCAGGGAGCCAGGCAAGGGAAGCCACGGTGACCTTGCTAGGCCCTGCGAGCTGGCCGAGCCCAAACTTAGGACCATGAAGAAGCCATGGCTTCCCTGAAGGAAAGGTCAAAGTGGTCCAGGACCACCTCACACTGGAAATAAGGATGGGGGCAGAAATAGGTCAGTTTCGGGCGTGCTGGGAGACATCAGGAGGTATGTGGATATGCAGCTTGGAGTTCAAGGCATCAAGGCCAGTTATAGGAATGGAGAACCGTTAACATATATATGGTAGCCAAAAGCATCCACACAAAGATCCTCCAGCTGTCAGTCTCACATTGATCCATCTCACATGGAGCATGTGGAGGGTGTCGCGCTAAGACTCGATGAATTACAGGGGCCAAAAGATTACGAGAATCTAGCTCATCATTTCCTTCTTCTGGTTTTTCGAGGTAGGGTTTCACTGTATCCCAGGCTAACCTGGAATTCACTAGGTAGTCTCAAGCTGGCCTCGAACTCACAGCGACTCTCCTACCTCCACCTCCTGAGTGCTGGGATTAAAGGCCTGCGCCACCACGCCCGGCCATATTTTTGTTTGTGTGTTTGGTTTTTGTTTTTCGAGGTAGGGTCTCTCTAGCTGAGGCTGACCTGGACTTCACTATGTAGTCTCAGGCTGGCCTCGAACTCACAGCAGTCCTCCTACCTCTGCCAAGAGATGGGATTAAAGGCGTGCACCACCACTCACAGCTAGTTCACCATTTCTGATTCATCTGCACTCAAGGAAGGTTCTCTCTGCTGCAAGGTGGCTTTCAGTGTCCTCAAGCCTAAGTCCTTAGCAACTAATTTAAAAACCAGGCCTGGAGAGATGGCTTAGTGGTTAAGGCACCTGCCTGCTAAGCCTAAGAACGCTGGCTCCAATCTCCAGCAGTTCCAATCTCCAGGTCCCACGTTTAGCCAGATGCAAAGTGATGCAAGGGCACAATGCCGCACTTGACCACAAGGGGGCGCACGCATCTGGATTTCGTTCACAGCAGCTAAGAGACTGCTGGCGAGCCCATCTCTATCCGTCTCCTCCTCTCTCTCTCTCTCTCTCTCTCTCTCTCTCTCTCTCTCTCTCTCTCTCTGTTTCTCTCCAAAAATAAAAAAAAATAATAAAAAAAAATTAAAAAAAAAATCCCTCTGTTCTTAGCTTTCTAATAAAATTTCCAGAACCAGGTAGCTGAATGAACCAAGTGCCCATCCTAGAACACAGAGACAAGTGATCCAAGAGGTGGAGAGGCCGAAATTCCCCGATTCACATAAGAACATTTGTTCCGGACTGGGAAGATGACTCAGTGGATCGAGTACTTGGAGCTTAAATTGGAGAACATCACTTCCATCCCCAAAACCCCATGTGAAAAGCCTAAAGCTGGTGGCAGCCTTTAATCCCAACTCACAAGATGACATGTGGAAGCAGGAGAAAATCCCCGAACCTCCCAGCAACAGTGAAAGGAATAGAAAGAACCTTGCCTCAAATGAGGTGAACAGGGGAGTACCAACAGGAAAGTTGTCCTTTGAACTCCACGTGAGGGTCGTGGCACATGTGTGCCTGCACTCACACACAAATAATACATTTTTTTAAGTTTAAATTTATTTTCATTTATTTATTTTCAATCAGAGAGACAGAGAATGGGTGCGCCAGGGCCTCCAACCACGGAAAATGGAATTCAGACACATGCACCACCATGTGCATCTGGCTTTATTTGGGTGCTGGGAATTGAACCTGGGTTGCTAGGCCTTAATCACTGAGACATCTCTCCAGTCCCACACAAAGAATTTAAATATATATATTATTTATTTATTTATTTATTTGAGAGAGAGAATAGGCACGCCAGGGCCTCTAGCCACTGCAGATGAACTCCGAATGCATGTGCCCCCTTGTGCATCTGGCTTACGTGGCTCCTGGAGATTCAAACCAGGATCCTTTGGCTTTGCAGGCAAACGCCTTAACCACTAAGCTATCTATCTCTCCAGCCCAGGAACTTTTTTAAAGTATCACATTATTTATTTATGTGAGAGTGGGGCAAATAGAGAGTATGGGCGTGCCGAACTGCTAACCACTGCAAACAAACTCTAGATGCATGCACCATCTTCTGCATCTGGCTTACATGAGTACTGGGGAATGGAAACCAGGGTTCTTAGGCTTTGTAGGCAAGTGTCTTAACCACAAAGCCATTTATCCAGCCCACAAATAATTTGTTTTTGTTTTTGTTTGTTGAGGTAGGGTCTCACTCTAGTTCAGGCTGACCTGGAATTCACTCTGTAGTCTCAGGTGGCCTCAAACTCATGGCGATCCTCCTACCTCTGCCTCCTGAGTGCTGGGATTAAAGGCGTGCGCCACCATGCTCACTTCACAAATAAATTTCTTGTTTTTGTTTTTTCGAGATGGGGTCCTACTCTGGCCCAGGCTGACCTGGAATTCACTATGTAGTCTCAGGGTAGCCTTGAACTCACGGCGATCCTCCTACCTCTGCCTCCCGAGTGCTGGGATTAAAGGCGTGTGCCACCACACCCAGCAACAAATAATTTAAAAAAAAAAAAAAAGAATATTTAAGCCGGGCGTGGTGGCGCAGAGGCAGGAGGATCGCCGTGAGTTTGAGGCCACCCTGAGACTACATAGTGAATTCCAGGTCAGCCTGGGCCAGAGTGAGACCCTACCTCAAAAAAAAAAAAAAAAAAAAAAAAAAAAAGCATATAAAGCTGAGGTGGGGATGGTGGTGCATGCCTCTAATCCCAGCACTCAGGAGGCAAAGGTAGGAGGATCGCCGTGAGTTCGAGGCCACCCTGAGACTACATAGTGAATTCCAGGTCAGCCTGGGCTAAAGTAGGACCCTACCTCGAAAAAACAAAAAATTTATTTGTGAAGTGGGCATGGTGGCACATACCTTTAATCCCAGCACTCAGGAGGCAGAGGTAGGAGGATCGCCATGAGTTAGAGGCCACCAAAATATATATTTAAAGCCCTAAAAACAGATCTATCATATGATCCAGCTATACCACTCCTAGGTATTTACCCAAAGGACTTCCAGTCATATCAGTTATAGTTGCACATAAATGTTGATTCACAATAGCTAAATTATGGAACCAGGCTAGGTGTCCAACAATAGGAATGAATGGAGAAGGAA
Organism: Orientallactaga sibirica; assembly: GCA_036365145.1. Classification (NCBI taxonomy): domain Eukaryota; kingdom Metazoa; phylum Chordata; class Mammalia; order Rodentia; family Dipodidae; genus Orientallactaga; species Orientallactaga sibirica. Next base: position 2,370,630 of record JAEOAD010000888.1, read on the forward strand.
AGTGGCATATACACAATAGAAATTTTTCAGCCATAAAGAATGAAGTTGGGGACTGGAGAGATGGTTTAGTGGTTTAGGCACTTTCCTGCAAAGCCTAAGGACTCAGGTTCAATTCCCCAGTACCCATATAAGCCAGCTGCACATGGTGGCTCATGCGTCTGGGGTTCATTGGCAGTGGCTAGAGGCCCTGGTACACCCATTCTATCTGCTTCTTTTTCTCTCTCTAAAATAAATATTAAAAAATATTTTAGGGCTATAGAGATGGCTTAGCAGTTAAGGCACTTGCCCACAAAACCAAAGGACCTAGGTTCAATTCCCCAGTACCCACTTAAAGCCAGATGCATAAGGTGGCACATGCATCTGGAGTTCATTTGCAGTGGCTAGAGACACTGGCATGCCCATTCTGTCTATCTGTTCTAATAAAATTTCCAGAACCAGGTAGCTGAATGAACCAAGTGCCCATCCTAGAACACAGAGACAAGTGATCCAAGAGGTGGAGAGGCCGAAATTCCCGATTCACATAAGAACATTTGTTCGGACTGGGAAGATGACTCAGTGGATCGAGTACTTGGAGCTTAAATTGGAGAACATCACTTCCATCCCCAAAACCCCATGTGAAAAGCCTAAAGCTGGTGGCAGCCTTTAATCCCAACTCACAAGATGACATGTGGAAGCAGGAGAAAATCCCCGAACCTCCCAGCAACAGTGAAAGGAATAGAAAGAACCTTGCCTCAAATGAGGTGAACAGGGGAGTACCAACAGGAAAGTTGTCCTTTGAACTCCACGTGAGGGTCGTGGCACATGTGTGCCTGCACTCACACACAAATAATACATTTTTTTAAGTTTAAATTTATTTTCATTTATTTATTTTCAATCAGAGAGACAGAGAATGGGTGCGCCAGGGCCTCCAACCACGGAAAATGGAATCCAGACACATGCACCACCATGTGCATCTGGCTTTATTTGGGTGCTGGGGAATTGAACCTGGGTTGCTAGGCCTTAATCACTGAGACATCTCTCCAGTCCCACACAAAGAATTTAAATATATATATTATTTATTTATTTATTTATTTGAGAGAGAGAATAGGCACGCCAGGGCCTCTAGCCACTGCAGATGAACTCCGAATGCATGTGCCCCCTTGTGCATCTGGCTTACGTGGCTCCTGGAGATTCAAACCAGGATCCTTTGGCTTTGCAGGCAAACGCCTTAACCACTAAGCTATCTATCTCTCCAGCCCAGGAACTTTTTTAAAGTATCACATTATTTATTTATGTGAGAGTGGGGCAAATAGAGAGTATGGGCGTGCCGAACTGCTAACCACTGCAAACAAACTCTAGATGCATGCACCATCTTCTGCATCTGGCTTACATGAGTACTGGGGAATGGAACCAGGGTTCTTAGGCTTTGTAGGCAAGTGTCTTAACCACAAAGCCATTTATCCAGCCCACAAATAATTTGTTTTTGTTTTTTGTTTGTTGAGGTAGGGTCTCACTCTAGTTCAGGCTGACCTGGAATTCACTCTGTAGTCTCAGGGTGGCCTCAAACTCATGGCGATCCTCCTACCTCTGCCTCCTGAGTGCTGGGATTAAAGGCGTGCGCCACCATGCTCACTTCACAAATAAATTTCTTGTTTTTGTTTTTTCGAGATGGGGTCCTACTCTGGCCCAGGCTGACCTGGAATTCACTATGTAGTCTCAGGGTAGCCTTGAACTCACGGCGATCCTCCTACCTCTGCCTCCCGAGTGCTGGGATTAAAGGCGTGTGCCACCACACCCAGCAACAAATAATTTAAAAAAAAAAAAAAAGAATATTTAAGCCGGGCGTGGTGGCGCAGAGGCAGGAGGATCGCCGTGATTTTGAGGCCACCCTGAGACTACATAGTGAATTCCAGGTCAGCCTGGGCCAGAGTGAGACCCTACCTCAAAAAAAAAAAAAAAAAAAAAAAAAAAGCATATAAAGCTGAGGTGGGGATGGTGGTGCATGCCTCTAATCCCAGCACTCAGGAGGCAAAGGTAGGAGGATCGCCGTGAGTTCGAGGCCACCCTGAGACTACATAGTGAATTCCAGGTCAGCCTGGGCTAAAGTAGGACCCTACCTCAAAAAAAACAAAAATTTATTTGTGAAGTGGGCATGGTGGCACATACCTTTAATCCCAGCACTCAGGAGGCAGAGGTAGGAGGATCGCCATGAGTTAGAGGCCACCAAAATATATATTTAAAGCCCTAAAAACAGATCTATCATATGATCCAGCTATACCACTCCTAGGTATTTACCCAAAGGACTTCCAGTCATATCAGTTATAGTTGCACATAAATGTTGATTCACAATAGCTAAATTATGGAACCAGGCTAGGTGTCCAACAATAGGAATGAATGGAGAAGGAAAGTGGCATATACACAATAGAAATTTTTCAGCCATAAAGAATGAAGTTGGGGACTGGAGAGATGGTTTAGTGGTTTAGGCACTTTCCTGCAAAGCCTAAGGACTCAGGTTCAATTCCCCAGTACCCATATAAGCCAGCTGCACATGGTGGCTCATGCGTCTGGGGTTCATTGGCAGTGGCTAGAGGCCCTGGTACACCCATTCTCTCTATCTGCTTCTTTTTCTCTCTCTAAAATAAATATTAAAAAATATTTTAGGGCTATAGAGATGGCTTAGCAGTTAAGGCACTTGCCCACAAAACCAAAGGACCTAGGTTCAATTCCCCAGTACCCACTTAAAGCCAGATGCATAAGGTGGCACATGCATCTGGAGTTCATTTGCAGTGGCTAGAGACACTGGCATGCCCATTCTGTCTATCTGCCTCTCTCTCAAATAAATAATAATAAAAAAATTTAGCCAGGCATGGTGGTGCACGCCTTTAATCCCAGCACTTGGGAGGCAGAGGTAGGAGGATCGCCTTGAGTTCAAGGCCACCTGGAGACTACACAGTGAATTCCAGGTCAGCCTGGGCTTGAGTGAGACCCTACCTCAAAACAACAACAACAACAAAAAATCATCACATTAAAGAAGTAAAATTGTACAGCCAGGCGTGGTGGTGCACGCCTTTAATCCCAGCATTCAGGAGGCAGAGGTAGGAGGATCACTGTGAGTTCAAGGCCACCTTGAGACTGCATAGTAAATTCCAGGTCAGCCTGAGCTAGAGTGAAACCCTACCTTGAAAATCCAAAAAAGTAAAAAAGTAAAATTGTCTAGTGTAACAAAGCGAAAAAATGGTTTGGGGAAGGAGGGGAAGTAAAGGGAATAAGGGAAAATAAGTTAGTAATAATAAGCGCATTATATACTTGTATGAAAATGTCCTTATGTAAGCCTTATGTAAGTACAATGAATACAGCAATGAGGAGAAGGAAAGAAAGAAGAAAGAAAAGCCTGGTGTGGTGGTGCACGCCTTTAATCCCAGCAGTCTGGGAGGCAGAGAGGATCACTGTGAGTTTGAGACTAGCCTGGAACTACAGCGTGAGTTATATATATATCAATCACTGTAGCCCAGGCTGACCTGGAATTCACTATGTAGTCTCAAGGTGGCCTCAAACCCATGATGACCCTCCTACATCTGCCTCCCAAATTCTGGGATTAAAGGCATGTGCAACCACACCTGGCTCATATTATATATCTTTTGTGCTATTAATTTTAAAATATTTTATTATTTATTTGTGAGCAAAGAGAAATAGAAGAGATTGACATAGAGAGAATGGGCATGCCACAGCCTCCAGGTAATGCAAAGGAACTCCAGATGCATGTACCACTTTGTTGCATCTGGCTTTATGTGGGTTTGAGGGAATCAAATCCAGGTCATTAGGCTTTATATGCAAGTACCTTAACTGCTGAGTGATCTCATCAGCTTTATGCTATCAATATTATTTTGTGTATATATATATATATATATATATATATATATATATATAATTTTGTATATATATATTATTTTGTATATATATATTATTTTATATATATATTATTTTGTATATATATATTATTTTGTATATATATATTATTTTGTGTATATATATATATATATTTTTTTTTTTTTTTTTCTCAAGGTAGGGTTTTGCTCTAGCCCAAGCTGACCTGGAATTCACTATGTAGTCTCAGGGTGGCCTTGAACTCACAGTGATCCTCCTACTTCTGCCTCTCAAGTGCTGAAATTAAAAAAGATGTGTGCCACCATACCTGGCTATTTATTTATATATTTTTGGTTTTTTGTGGTAGGGTTTCATTCTAGCCCAGGCTGACCTAGCTCAGGGTGGCCTTGAACTTACAGTGATCCTCCTACCTCTGCCTCCTGAGTGCTGGGATTAAAGGCATGTGCCACCACTCCTGGCTCCCTTTTTTTTTTTTCTTTTTTCTTTTTTCTTTTTTTGGTTTTTCAAGGTAGGTTTCATTCTAGTCCAGGCTGACCTGGAATTCACTATGTAGTCTCAGAGTGGCCTCGAACTCACAATGATCCTCCTACTTCTGCCTCCCAAGCGCTGGGATTAAAGGTGTGTGCTACCACACCTTTTTCTTTTTTTTTTTTTTTTTTTTTTTTTTTTTTGGTTTTGCAAGGTAGGGTCTCACTCTGGTCCAGGCTGACCTGGAATTAACTATGTAGTCTCAGGGTGACCTCGAACTCTCGGCGATCCTCCTACCTCTGCCTCCCAAGTGCTGGGATTAAAGGCGTGCGCCACCACACCACGCCCGGCTTACCTTTTTCATTTTTTAACAATGTTTTAATGAATTTATTTGTAAGCAGATTATATATATATATATATATATATATAGAGAGAGAGAGAGAGAGAGAGAGAGAGAAAGAGAGAGAGAGAGAGAGAACGGATGTGCCAGGGCCTGTAGCCATTGCAAATGAACTCCAGATACATGTGCCTCCTTGTGCATCTTCTTTACATGGAGCAGGCTTCCAGTCCAATTAGAGAGCAGTTGGTTTCCCCCATAACAGACATGCCACTATTGCACCTGTTGGTTCATTTGGCCTGGCTGGCCAAATTTAAAGCTTGCAGTGTTCACTGTTGAGTACCTTCATTGGTGTTTTGTTTTGTTTTGTTTTGTTTTTCCCATTAAACTGTATGCAGCGTAGCTTTTTCCAGCTTTCTGTCAGCTGGTCCACATGGAGGAGGCTTTCAGCTCAGCTCCAGCAGGATTTCTCAGTGACCTTGCAGCCCAAGTATGTGGAGTCTTCAGCAATAGGGTCTTACCATCTATTCCTGGTGGGAAACCAAGGGCCCTAGCAATGGCCTATAATGTTTTGGGGGTATCTGTGGCCTCCCTGACCTGAAGTACTTTTTGGGGGGGTTCTAAGGTAGGGTGTCACTACTCTACCTCAGGCTGACCTGAAATTCACTATGTAGTCTCAGGGTGGCCTCGAAACTGAAGTACTTTTTTAATGTATAATTTTTTATTGACAACTTCTTACAGACAATAAACCATGATAATTCCCTCCCCTCCCCCACTTTCCCCTTTACAATGCCACTCCAATATATCCCCATTAGTCTCTCTTATTTTGATGTCATCATCTTTTCCTCCTAGTGTAAGGGTCTTGTGAAGGTAGTGCTAGGCACTGCAAGGTCATGGATATTGAGGCCAATTTCTGTCTGGTCTATTACATTGTAAGGAGTCCTACCCTTCCTTTGGCTCTTAGATTCTTTCTGCCACCTCTTCTGCAATGGACCTTGAGCCTTGGCGGGTGTGATAGAGATGTTTCAGTGCTGGACACTATTCCATCACTTCTCAGCACTATGTGCCTTTTTGGTCATCCCAGTGGTCACCGCCATCTGAAAAGAGAAGCTTCTCTAATCAGAAGTGAGAATAGTATTAATATGTGAACATGAACATTAAGTGTAGTGCTTAAAAGGCAGTTTGGTGAGCATAATATATGCATTTAGCCAGACAAGAGCAGGTTTTACACCCCTAGGGCTCATGACCCCTCCCCTCACCATAGGCTTTAATTTAGGTTTCCAGTGCCAGTAATTTAGGTTTCCCATAGAGCAGACTTCCAGTCCAATTAGAGAGCAGTTGGTTTCCCCCAGAGCAGACATGCCACTATCGCACCTGTTCAGTCATTTGGCCTGTCTGGCCAAACTTGAGGCTTCCAGTGTCCACTGTTTTCACTGCTGGTGACTACTGTCTCCCATAAGGCTTCATGCAGTGCAGCTTTTTCCAGCTTTCAGTCGGCTGATGTACAGGGAGAAGGTTTTCAGCTCAGCCCCAGCTTAATTTCTCAGTGACTTTGCCACCCAGGCATGTGGAGTCTTCAGCAATAGGGTCTTACTATCTGTTTCTGGTGGGAAACCAAGGGCCTTGGCTATAGTCTGAAATGTTTTTTAGGCAACAGGGACCTCCCTGGCCAACAACTCACTGGAAGGTATCCCATCCCTGGCACTGAAATTTTTCTAGTAACAATCTATGAATTCTGGATGTGCTATTATCCAAAAAAAGTAGGCTTTCATATGTCTTATTCAGAATATCTTTTTTTTTTTTTTTTGGTTTTTTTTGAGGTAGGGTCTCACTCTGGTCCAGGCTGACCTGGAATTAACTATGTAGTCTCAGGGTAACCTCGAACTCACAGCGATCCTCCTACCTCTGCCTCCCAAGTGCTGGGATTAAAGGCGTGTGCCACCACGCCCGGCTCTGTTTGTTTGTTTTTTAACTTTTATATTTTTATTGACAACTTCTATAACTGTAGAAAATATCCCATGGTAATTCCCACCCTCTCCCAACTTTCTCCTTTGAAACTTCACTCTCCATCATGTCCCCTCCCCCTCTCAATCAGTCTCTCTTTTATTTTGATGTCATCATCTTTTCCTCCTATTATGATGGTCTTGTGTAGGTAGTGTCAGGCACTGTGAGGTCATGGATATCCAGGCCATTTTGTGTCTGGAGGAGCACGTTGTAAGGAGTCCTACTATTCCTTTGGCTCTTACATTCTTTTCTTTTTTTAAAACTTCTTTTCTTTTTTTTTAATTATTATTTTTTTATTGACAACTTTTTTTTTTTTCGAGGTAGGGTCTCACTCTGGTCCAGGCTGACCTGGAATTCACTATGTAGTCTCAGGGTGGCCTCTAACTCTCAGCGATCCTCCTACTTCTGCCTCCCGAGTGCTGGGATTAAAGGCGTGCACCACCACGCCCGGCTTTATTGACAACTTTTATACTTACATACAAAAAAACCCACCTGATATTTCCCTCCCCTCCCCCCATTCCACTTTAGAACTCCAATCTCCACCATATCCCTTCCCTCTCTCCATTAGTCTCTCTTTTAATTTGATGTCATCTAGGCTGGTTCCTTTTCCTAGCTATTGTGAATAGAGTGGCAATAAACATGGTTGAGTAAGTATCTCTAAAGTAGTGAGACGAGAGCGGGGCATGGTGGCACATGCCTTTAATCCTTTAATCAGGCTGACCTGGAATTCACTATGTAGTCTCAGGGTGGCCTCAAACTCATGGTGATCCTCCTACCTCTGCCTCCCGAGTGCTAAGATTAAAGGCATGCGCCACTACGCCCAGCTCAACATAGTTTTAATCTCCATTTCCCTGATGACTAGGGATGTAGAACATTTTTTAGATGTTTATATGCCATCTATATTTCTTCTTTTGAGAATTCTCTATTTATTTCCATAGCCCAGTTTTTATTTTTTATTTTTATTTATTTATTAATTTGAGAGAGAGAGAGAGATACAGAAATAGGCAGGTAGAGAGAGAGAGAGAATGGGCGCGCCAGGGCCTCTAGCCACTGCAAACGAACTCCAGATGCATGTGCCCCCCTTATGCATCTGGCTTACGTGGGTCCTGGAGAATCGAGCCTCGAACCGGGGTCCTTAGGCTTCACAGGCAAGCGTTTAACCACTAAGCCATCTCTCCAGCCCTATAGCCCAGTTTTTAAATATTTTATTTCTATTTATTTATTTATTTGACAGAGTGAGATGGGGAGAGAGAAAGAATGGGTCTGCCAGGGCCTCCAGCCACTGCAAATGAACTCCAGACACTGCAAATGCACCCCCTTGTGCATCTGGCAAAAGTGGGTCCTGGGGAATCAAACCTGGGTCCTTTGGCCTTGCAGGCAAACGCCTTAACTGTTAAGCCATCCTTCCAGCCCCATAGCCCATTTTTTAAATGTTTTTAAAACATTTTATTATTTATTTATTTGAGAGAGAGAGATTGAGATACAGAAACGGGCAGGTAGAGTAAGAGAGAGAATGGGCACCAGGGCCTCCAGCCACTGCAAATGAACTCCAGATGCATGCACCCCATTCTGCATCTGGCTTACGTGGGTCCTGGAGAATGAAGCCTCGAACCAGGGTCCTTAGGCTTCACAGGCAAGCATTTAACCTCTAAGCCATCTCTCCAGCCCAAGCCCATTTTTTAATTGGGTTGTTTTATTTCTTATTATTTAATTTTGTGAGTTCTTTATATATCCTAGATATGAATTCTCTGTCAGATATATAGCTGGCAAAGATTTTCTCCCATTCTGTAGGTTGCCCTTTGCTATATTCACAGTGTCCTTTGCTGTGCAAAAGCTTTGTAATTTCATGAGGTCCCAGTGGTTGATCTGTGGTTTTATTTCCTGAGCAATTGGGGTTATATTCACAAAGTCTTTGCCAAGACCAATATATTGAAGGGTTTCCCCTACTTTTTCCTCTAGCAATTTCAGTCTTAGGTCTGGTATTAAGGTCTTTGATCCATTTGGCCTTAATTCTTGTGCATGGAGAGAGATAAGGATCTATTTTCATCCTTCTACAGATACATATCCAGTTTTCCCAGCACTATTTGCTGAAGATGCTGTCTTTTCTCCAATGAGTATTTTTGGCATTTTTGTCAAAGATTAGGTGGATGTAGCTACCTGGACTTCATCTGGGTCCTCTATTCTGTTCCATTGATATTCATGGCTGTTTTTTTTTTTTTTTTTTTTTTTTTTTTTTTTTTTTTTTTTTTTTTGGTTTTGCGAGGTAGGGTCTCACTCTGGTCCAGGCTGACCTGGAATTAACTATGTAGTCTCAGGGTGGCCTCGAACTCTCGGCGATCCTCCTACCTCTGCCTCCCGAGTGCTGGGATTAAAGGCGTGCGCCACCACGCCCGGCTTTTTTTTCTTTTTTTAAAAAATTTTTATTTATTTATTTATTTTTGGAGAGAGACATAGAGAGAGACAGAGAAGGAGAAGGAGACAGACAATGGACGCGCCAGCAGTCTCTCAGCTGCTGTGAACGAAATCCAGATGTGTGCGCCCCCTTGTGGGCAAGTGCAGCATTGCACCCTTGCGTCACTGCATCTGGCTAAACGTGGGACCTGGAGATTGGAACCGCTGGAGATTGGAATCTGGTTCTTAGGCTTAGGAGGCAGGCGCCTTAACCGCTAAGCCATCTCTCCAGCCCTTCATGTCTGTTTTTGTGCCAGTACCATCTTGTTTTTGTTACTATGTCTCTGTAATATAGGTTAAAATCAGGTATGTGATACCACCAGCCTTATTTCTGTTGCTCAAAATTGTTTTATATAATCAAGGTTTTTTTTGTGCTTCCAAATGCATTTTTGGATTGTTTTTCCTAGTTCCATCAAGCATGCCATTGGAATTTTGATGGGGATTGCATTAAATGTGTAGATTGCTTTTGGTAAGATTGCCATTTTCACAATGATACTTCTAATCAAAAAACAAGGGATGTCTTTCCAGTTCCTAGTGTCTTCTGCAATTTCTTGCTTGAGTGTTTTAAAGGTTTCATTGTAGAGATCCTTCACTTCCTTGGTTAGGTTTATTCCAAGGTACTTTTTTTAATGCAATTGTGAATGGGAGTGATCCTCTGATTTCATCCTGTGTGTGTTTGTTGTTAGCATGTAGGAAGGCTACTGATTTCTGTGTGTTTATTTTGTATCCTGCTACATGGTTATAGGTGTTTATCAGCTCTAAGTGTTTGCTGGTAGAATCCTTAGGGTCCTTTATGTATAGAATCATATCATCTGCAAATAATGATAACTTGATCTCTTCCTTTCCAATTTGTATCCCTTTTATGTGTGTCTCTTGCCTTATTGCTGTACTTCTAGTACTATATTAAATAAATGTGGGGACAGTGGACACCCTTGTCTTGTTCCTGATTTTAGTGGAAAAGCTCCAAGTTTTTCTCCATTTAGTATTATGTTGGCTGTAGGTTTGTCATAAATAGCCTTTATTATGTTGAGATATGTTCCTTCTATTCCCAGTCTCTGTAAGTCCTTTTATATAATGTATTTCATTTATCGATTTGCATATGTTGAACTATGCCTGCATCTCTGGGATAAATCCTATTTGGTAGAGGTGAATGATCTTTCTGATATATTCTTGTATTCTGTTTGCCAATATTTTGTTGAGAATTTTTGCATCTATGTTTACAAGGGAGATTGGTCTGCAGTTTTCTTTTCTTTCTTTCTTTCTTTCTTTCTTTCTTTCTTTTTTTTTTTTTTTTTTTTTGGTTCTATCTTTGTCTCATTTTGGTATCAGAGTGATGCTGGCTTCATAGAAGAGTTTGGTAGGATTTCTTCCTTTTCTGTTTTATGGAAAAGTTTAAGAAGTATTGGTGTTAGTTCTTCCATGAAGGTATTGTAGCATTCACCAGTGAATCCATCTGTGCCTGGACTTTTTTTCAGTTGGAAGATTTTTTTTTTTTTGAGAGAGTCAGAGGGGGAGAGAGAGAGAGAGAGAGAATGGGCATGCCAGCAGCCTCTCAGCCACTGTGAATGAACTCCAGATGTGTGTGCCTTCTTGTGGGCAAGTGTGGCATTGCGCCCTTGTATCACTTTGCATCTAGCTAAACATGGGACCTGGAGAATTGAACAAGCATTCTTAGGCTTAGCAGGTAGGCACCTTAACACTAAGCCATCTCACCATCCCTAATTGGGAGATTTTTTATAAATGCTTGGATCTCGATACTTGTTATAGATCTTTTTAAGTGGTTAATCTCATCTTGATTTAATTTAGGTTGGACATATAAATCAAGGAAATCATCCATTTCTTTTAGATTTTCAAACTTAGTGGAGTATATGTTCTTATAGCATGTCCCTATAATTTTTAAAAAAATTTTCTGGTATCTGTTGTGATGGTGCCTTTTTCATCATGTATAATTTTATTAATTTGTATCTCTTCTTCTCTTCTGTCTGTCTGTCTGTCTGTCTCTCTCTCTCTCTCTCTCTTTTTTTTTTTTTTTTTGTTTTCAAGGTAGGGTCTCTAGTCCAGGCTGACTTGGAATTCACTATGTAGCCTCAGGGTAGCCTTGAACTCACGGTGATCCTTCTACCTCTGCCTCCTGAGTGCTGGGATTAAAGGCATGCACCACCATGCCCAGCTTCTTCTCTCTTTCTTTTGGTCAGATTTGCTAAGGGTTTATCAATCTTGTTTATCCTTTCAAAGAACCAACTCTTTGTTTCATTGATTCTTTTGTGGGTTTTTTTACTATTTCATTAATTTCTGCCCTAATCTTTATTATTTCTTCTCACCTACTGATTTTCTGTTTGCCTTGTTCTTTTTTTCCAAGCATTAAGCTGTTTACTTGAAACCTTTCTAATTATCTATTTATTTATTTGAGAGAGAGAAAGAGGCAGAGAGAGACACACAGAGAGAGAATGGGTGGACCAGGGCCTCCAGCCACTGCAAATGAACCCCAGATGCATGTGCCCCCTTGTGCCTATGGCTTGTGCGGGTCCTGGAGAATTGTACTGGGATATTTTGGCTTTTCAGGCAAACACCTAACCAGTAAGCCATCTCTCCAGCCCCTAAATTTTTTAAACAATTTTAATTAATTAATTATTTATTTATTAGAGATAGAGAGAGCGAGACAGAGAGAGGGGGGAAGAGAAAGTGAGAATGGGCATGCCAGGGCCTCTAGCCACTGCAAATGAACTCCAGACACATGTGCCACCATGTGCATCTGCCTTAGGTGGGACCTGGAGCATCAAACTTGGGTCCTCAGGCTTCACAGGCATGCACCTTAACCGCTAAGCCATCTCTCCAGCCCTAATTTTTTTAAACATAAAATTAGTCATTTATTGTTGTCATTATTAGGAGGCAAAAAAATGTAGTTACAAGAATCATTTTCCAAACAGAGGTTAAATATGAGCTGAAAAGTGTACAAAAGGAAGGGGAACGTTACTTTACAAATCATTAAATTAAACAAATAAACAAAAAACAAAACCCAAAGAACCAACCCCCCATGCTGAGTTCTCTCCTTGTGCAACTCCGTGTAAATGAGAACAGAAAGTGAGGTGGGCCATGGAGGTGGGCCTGGGCAGAGGCAAGAGCTGGGGCCCGGAAGGTGGGAGCTGGGACAGTATGGACACTGGCTTCCTGCCTCTTAGGCCTGGCAGTCTCTAGTATGGGGTTGTGCCTGGTGGTCTTACCAAGGCCGGGGGCAGAGAGGAGGACCCTGCCAGCCTGTGGCATTCAGACCCTGCATGGAAAAACCAGATTGGGAGTCAGAAACACACAGGACATGGGGACAGCCACCACAGCCTCCACCTTTTTGGATCTGAACTTAACCCAAGCCAACCCTGCATCTCTTTCCTTCTCTCCAGACTGCCCCTCCTGGATCCTGATCGGCCCTTGCAGCATCAAATGGTTGATTTTAGTCTTTGCTTAAATTAAAAAATTAAAATATATATACATATATATGCTGTACACACAGGACAATAACAGAGTGTTGAAAAGGGATGTAGAGAGGTGGGGCAGACGGAAGCAAGGACGGTAGGGGTTGCGGGGCCAGGGCTGTTAAGAGAGAAGGGAAGCAAGGCTAGGTGAAAGGGCAAAAGGAAAGAGAAAGAGAGAGAGGTTAGGGCACCGGATTGGGGGGGCAATTTATTTTACAATAAAAACAGGAGTTCAAACTTCAGCAGAATGGGACTCTGACAGCGGGTCCTCCCCACACGGAGTGAGGAGAGATGGGCTTAGAGGGGACAACGGGGTGGGCGGGGAGCTTGGCTTCGCGTTAGGTAACTGCAGTCCCTGGTCTGAGGGAGAACCACAGCCTCAGCTTCTCCGTGACTTTGAATGCTGAATAAGCCACTATGTTGTCCTTCCCTTTACAGAAAATGGAGTAGCAGCAGATCTCTCAGTCTTGGATGGCAGACAAATTTATTTTCTCAATCAGCTCCTTCTCATCCAGTGCGCCTGGGAGGTCTCGCTTGTTCCCCAGGACTAAGACTGGGAAGCCCTGCAGCTGTGGCTTGTTTAGAAGATTGTGGAGCTCATTCTTGGAGGCCTCGATCTTCTCCTGGTCAGCACCGTCCACCAATGGCGCTCACTCCTCGGCAATAGCGTTCCCACGTGCTGTGAAAACGGGTTGTCCCCCAATGTCCCAGAGCTTGATGGTCACATTCCCTTTGGTGATTTTGCGCATGTTGAAACCCACAGTCGGCATCATGTCCTCATTGAACTGTCCTGACACAATCACGTTGACGAAGGTGGTCTTGCCTGAGTACTGCAGCCCCACAGGCGTGAGCTCCATCTCCTCCTTCCAGAACAGGGCCTTGAACCAGTCCAGCAGCTTGTTGAACAAAGCGATCATGGTCGCTTGTCGCCAATCGTGCCTGGTGCCCGGTACCCAGCGCCCTTGCTGCCCTCACGCTGCGGCCTGGAGAGGCCCCTCCCCAGTGCGGCCAGGGTCCCGAGGCTCTCTCCAGCCCTAATTTCTTAATATAGGCACTTAAAGCTATAAATTTCCCTCTTAGCACTGCCTTCATTGTGTCCCAAAGGTTTTGGTATGTTGTGTTCTCATTATCATTTGACTCTATGAACTTTTTGATTTCCTTCTTCCTTGACCCATTCATCATTTAGTAGTGTATTGTTGTTTCCATGATTTTGTGTATGTTCTATAGCTTTTCTTGCTATTGATTTGATCCCATTGTGATCAAATAGAGTGCAAGGAATTATTTTAATTTTCCTGTATTTGTTAATATTTGCTTTGTGTCCTAATATATGGTCTATTTTAGAGAATGTTCCATGTGTTGCTGAAAAGAATGTGTATTCTGCAGGATTTGGATGAAATGTCTTGTATCTATCTGCTAGGTCCATTTGTTCTATGACCTCATTTAATCCAGATGCTTCTCTGTTTATTTTTTGCTGGGATGACCTGTCAGTTGGTGACAGTGGGGTGTTGAAGTGTGTTTGGTGTTATCTGTGACCTTAGTTCTAAAAGTGTTTGTTTGATGAAATTGGGAGCCCCCATGTTAGGTGCATATATGTTTAGGTTCATAATGTCCTCCTGTTGGAGTGTTCCTTTAATGAATATAAAGTGACTTTCCTTATCTTTCCTAACTAATGTTGGTCTGAAGTGTACTGTCAGATATTAGGATAGCAACCACTGATTTTTTTTCTAGGCCCATTTTCCAACCTTTCACCCTAAGATAGTGTCCATCCTTTGTAGAAAGGTGAGTTTCTTGGAGTCAACAAATTGAAGTATCCTGCTTTTTTTTTTTTTTTTTTGGTTTTGCAAGGTAGGGTCTCACTCTGGTCCAGGCTGACCTGGAATTAACTATGTAGTCTCAGGGTCGCCTCGAACTCTAAGCGATCCTCCTACCGCTGCCTCCCGAGTGCTAGGATTAAAGGCGTGCGCCACCACGCCTGGCAGTATCCTGCTTTTTAACCCAGTCTGCAAACCTATGTCTTTTGGTTGGGACATTGAGGGTGTTGATATTAAGAGTTATTATTAGCCAGGCCATGGTGGTACACACCTTTAATCCCAGCACTCAGGAGGCAGAGGCAGGAAGATCACCGTGAGTTCAAGGTCACCCTGAGACTACACAGTGAATTCCAGGTCAGCCTGAGCTAGAGTGAGACCCTACCTCAAAAAAAACCAAAAAAAAAAAAAAAATCCAGCACTCGGGAGGCAGAGGTAGGAGGATCACCGAGAGTTCGAGGCCACCCTGAGACTACATAGTTAATTCCAGGTCAGCCTGGACCAGAGTGAGACCCTACCTCCCAAAACCAAAAAAAAAAAAAAAAAAGTATAGCTGGATCATATGGTAAATCTATTTTTAGCTGTCTCAAGAACCCCCACACTGATTTCCACAATGGCTGTACCAGACTACATTCCTACCAACAGTTTAGAAGGGTTCCTCTTTTTCCACATCCTTATCAACATTTATTATCATTTATTTTCTTGATGATAGCTATTCTGACAAGAGTGAGATGGAATCTCAAAGTAGTTTTAATTTGCATTTCTGTGATGGCTATGAAGTATTTCTAACATTTGTAGTTCTTTTTTAAAAATATTTTATTTATTTGAGTGAGATATACAGAAATAAACAAGTAGATAGAGAGAGAATGGTCGCGCCATGGCCTCCAGCCACTGCAAACAAACTCCAGATGTATGCGCCCCCTTATGCATCTGGCTTACATGGGTCCTGGAGAATTGAGCCTTGAACCAGGGTCCTTAGGCTTCATAGGCAAGCATTTAACCACTAAGCCAGTTCTCCAGCCCAAATTTTTTTTTTTTTTTTTTTTTTTTTTGAGGTAGGGTCTCACTCTAGCCCAGGCTGACCTGGAATTCACTCTGTATTCTCAGGGTGGCCTTGAACTCATGGCAATCCTCCTACCTCTGCCTCCCAAGTGCTGGGATTAAAGGCGTGCACCACCATGCCTGGCCCAAATTCTTTTAAAAATATTTTTATTTTTATTTATTTGAGAGAGGAGAGATATATAGAGAGAATGGGTACATCAGGGCCTCCAGCCACATGTGCCTCCTTATGCATCTGGCTTACATGAGTCCTGGGGGATCGAACCTAAGTCTTTTGGCTTTGCAGGCAAGTGCCTTAACCACTAAGCCATTTCCCCAGCCCCTAACATTTGTATTACATTGGTATGTTACACTTTATGTTTTATGAGGTAAACCCATTTTCTTCCTCCATAATCACTAATGTTAGAACTTATTTCTAAGAATCATTCAGCATGTGTAGTTGATAGTAAAGTTCTTTGATTGAGCTTGTCTGCCTGACTAATCATTGGTGAGCACTCTTGATTTATATTTAGAACATTCAGATTTACTGAGAACAATCTGTGTTTTAGACATGTATCAGTGACAGAGAAGGGTGTTCAGACTTGGTGGCAGGTTGTTTGGTTATTGCCACATCACACTGGTTGTAGACTTTTCTTAAATTTTATATTTGTGTAAATACCTAAAACCAATTGTGCTGCTATACTTCATTACTGCTTTTTCATTGGATGAGATACATGTTTATATTTAAGAAACTTTTCAAAGCAGGGTTTTGGGGTTGAATTTTAAGAGCTCTATGGATTCTTATACTAGGGCATTTTTCAAACTTCTGTGCAGAGAACTCAGCAGAAGGACTTTGTAATGCTGGTCATACTGTGCTGCAGAAAAAGTCAAAGCAGCTATCAGCTCCAGCTTTACATTGTAATAGGAGTCAAACTGGTTTTTTTTTTTTTTTTTTTTTTTTGCAAGGTAGGGCTCACTCTGGTCCAGGCTGACCTGGAATTAACTATGTAGTCTCAGGGTGGCCTCGAACTCTCGGCGATCCTCCTACCTCTGCCTCCCGAGTGCTGGGATTAAAGGCGTGCGCCACCACGCCCGGCTCAAACTGGTTTTACTCAACTAAAAAAGAAACCTTTAAAGAAACAAATCTTTTATATTTTATACTTTTTGTAACTGCAGTAGAAATAGCCATTGGGTAGCATGCCCCTGAACCTGGGCTTGTCACTGGACGGTGCTTCTGCACAACATCCCACCCCCATGAAGCCCAAATGTCTTCCAGGGTTTCCTTCCTTGGGTTTCCTCAAACTGTTCCCTTTTTTAATTAATTAATTAATTTTTGTGTATTTATTTTGTTTTATTTTTGGTTTTTTGAGGTGGGGTCTCAGTCTAGCTCAGGCTGACCTGGAATTCACTATGTAGTCTCAGGGTGGCCTCAAACTCATGGCAATCCTCCTACCTCTGCCTCCCGAGTGCTGGGATTAAAGGCGTGCACCCCCACGCCTGGCAAATTTATTTATTTGAGACTGACAGACACAGAGAGAAAGAGGCAGAGTGAGAGAGAGAATGGGCTCACCAGGGCCTCCAGCCACTGCAAATGAACTCCAGATGCATGCACCACCTTGTGCATCTGGCTTACGTGGATACTAGGGAATCGAGCCTCAAACTGGGGTCGTTAGGCTTCACAGGCAAGCGCTTAACCTCTAAGCCATTTCTGTAGCCCCCTGTTCCATTTTTTGAGTCATTTTTCTATTAAGAGGAAAATAGCAATGGTCATTTTTTTAAAAGATTTATTCAATTATTTAATTTTTAGAGACAGACGGGGGAGGGGGAAGTGAGAATGGGCACGCCAGGGCCTCCAGCCACTGCAAACGAAGTCCAGATGCATGTGCCACCATGTGCATCTGGCTTACGTGGGAACTGGAGAATGAAACCTGGGTCCTTAGGCTTCACAGACATGCACCTTAACTGCTAAGCCCAATGGTCATTTTATAATGTGTAGACTATCTCATCTGTTTTCAACCATTATTTTCCTTCAGTTTGTAGTACAAATATTTTCATGAGCCCTATAAGAACAAACGGTGGGCTGGAGAGATGGCTTAGTGGTTAAAAACGCTTGCCTGTGAAGCCTAAGGACCCCAGTTTGAGGCTCCATTCCCCAGGATCCACATAAGCCAGATGCAGGAGGGGCACATACATCTGGAGTTCCATTCCCATTCTCTATCTGCCTCTTTCTCTGTCACTCTCAAATAAATAAATAAATAAATAACAAAAATATTTTTTTAAAAAAAGAATAAAAGGCATTTCAGCTGGGTGTGGTGGCACACGCCTTTAATCCCAGCACTCGGGAAGCAGAGGTAGGAGGATCGCTGTTAGAGTCCACCCTGAGACTACATAGTGAATTCCAGGTTAGCCTGAGCTAGAGTGAGACTGTACCTTGGAAAACCAAATAAATAAATAAATGAATAAAAATAAAATTTTAAAAATTAAAAAAAGAATGAAAGGCATTTCAGATCTACACTGCAGGCACATGGTTGAAGCCACATTTGGTGTATATTCTGGCTTGCTCCTCTTGTGCTGCCTTTCCTTCTACCATCATGTCTCCTAAGTGTCTCAGAAGTGACCACTGAAAGAAACAAGTTAAGAAGACGGTGCTGGGGCTGGAGAGATGGCTTAGAGGTTAAGTGCTTGCCTGTGAAGCCTAAGGACCCCGGTTCAAGGCTCGACTCTCCAGGACCCACGTAAGCCAGATGCACAAGGGGGCGCATGCATGTGGAGTTCGTTTGCAGTGGCAGGAGGCCCTGGAATGCCCTCTCTCTCTCTCTCTCCCTCTCTCTCTACCTGCCTGTTTCTGTATCTCTCTCTCTCAAATAAATAAATAAAAATAAAATATTTAATAAAAAAAAAGAAATAGCATTCCTTTAGTCTCCTCCCCAGAGAGTAAAGTGTAGTGACTGTGTGTGTATGAGTATGAATGTGGATCACAGCCCTAAGGCTGCAGAAATATTTCTGTTCTGAGCAGTGCCATTTCATTGTGGGGATGTCCTCCACCAAGCCCACTGTCTTAGACGGCATGGCCGACTTTTACTGTTGAGTGTCCCCCAGAAGGAACACTGAAAGTAATTAAGATCATAGGCAGGGAAAATGCAAGATTCTCCTACTCTTAAAGAGTTGTAAAATGGCAGGATCAGAAAACTGCCTTGTAACCCTGAGGGAAATCCCAAACTCTCCCTGGAATTTAGGAAGGAAAAAATGGGGGGGGGTGTTATGCTGTCCCCACTGTGTTCCTTAGGAGCAAGAAGTAGATCAGAAATACTTAAGTTCTAGGCCAGTCCAGGCAGATGCGCCTGTAATGTGTCACTTAGTGCTCTCCCCTAGAGGGTTTGATCTGTAGATGGCCAGGTGGCCCTGGGAGTAAGAGGGGAGCCTAACACACAAATCTCATCGTTGGGCAGAGAGACAAGACTCAGATCTCTGTGAGGGTTATGCTGCCCCAGGGAGAATCCGTGATGGCTCTTTCTTAGCTTCCTTGCCTTGTAGAGCCAGAGGGCTGCAGGCACAGGGAACCTCAGGATCCTGGCCCCAGCATGATGATGGGTAACTCCCAGTCACTGTGAACAGATGGGGACTTTTATAGGAAATTTGTAACTGTTTTTATGTTTACTTTATCTTTTTATGCTTCTATGGAACTTCTAACAGACAACAGCTTCAAGATTTGCGTTTAAATTTAGACTTACTGAGTTTGTGAGAAAATTTCTAAAATTTCTAATAATATTCGAATCTGCTTTCATATATATATATTTGAGATAGGGTCTCACTCTAGCCCAGGCTGACCTGGAACTCACTCGGTAGTCTCAGGGTGGCCTCGAACTCATGGTGATTCTCCTACCTCTGCCTCCCAAGTGCTGGGATTAAAGGTGTGAGCCACCACACCTGGCTGGCTTTCATTTTTTTTTTTTTTTTTTTTTTTTTTTTTTTTTTTTTTGGTTTTTCAAGGTAGGGTCTCACTCTGGCCCAGGCTGACCTGGAATTAACTATGTAGTCTCAGGGTGGCCTTGAACTCACTGCGATCCTCCTACCTCTGCCTCCCAAGTGCTGGGATTAAAGGCGTGCGCCACCACGCCCGGCTTTGGCTTTCATATTTTTTTAAAAATGTGCTTCAGAGTCAGGTGTGGTGGTGATGCCTTTAATCCCAGCACTCAGGAGGCAAAGATAGGAGGATCACCATGAGTTTGAGGCCAGCCTGAGACTACATAAGGAATTCTAGGTCAGCCTGGACTAGAGTGAAACTTTATATATATAATAAAAAGTTCCAAAATCAAAAATGATAAAATCTGTATGCATATTCTGGGCAAATAGTATAATTCAAGTCTGGTCTACTCTTTTATAAAGAGGAAAAGTTTTGTTTTGTTTTGTTTTTTGGTTTTTTTTTTTTTTTTTTTTTTTTTCTGAGGTAGGGTCTCACTCTGGCCCAGGCTGACCTGGAATTCACTATGTAGTTTCAGGGTGGCCTCGAACTCTCCTCCTACCTCTGCCTCCCAAGTGCTGGGATTAAAGGCATGTACTACCATGCCTGGTGGAAAGGGCTTTTTTGTTGTTTTGTTTTTGTTTTTCAAAGTAGGGTCTCATTCTAGCCCAGGCTGAGCTGGAATTCACTCTATTCTCAGGGTGGCCTCGAACTCACAGTGATCATCCTACCTCTGCCTCCCAAATGCTGGGATTAAAGACATACACCACCACACCCGGCCTCCTTGTTAATTTTTATTTGGGTGGTCTTCTGTTCATTTCTGGTCTGGGAGTTGCTACAGTCTCAGGCTGGCCTTGAACTTACTGTGATCCTCCTACCCCTGCTTTCCAAGTGCTGGGATTAAAGGAATGAGCTGCCTTGCCTGGCTACAATTTATTTTTTGTTTGTTTATTTATTTCAGAGAGGAAGAAAGAGGCAGTGAGAGATAATTGGCATGGAGGGCTTCTAGCCACTACAAACAAACTCCAAATGAGAGAGAGAATGGGAACACTAGGGCCTCTTCCCACTGGAAACAAACCCCAGACACATGCGCCACATTCTGCATTTGGCTTTACATGGGTACTGGGGAATCAAACCTGGCATGTCAGGCTTTGCAAGCAAACACCTTTAACTGCTGAACCATCTCCCCAGCCCTGTCCCTGGCTTTTTATGTGGGTGCTGGGGATTGAACTCAGGTCCTTCCTTGTGTTTGTGCTGCAAGTGTTCTTCCTGGCTCTGCCATCTCCCCAGTCCCAATATTCTTTGTATCTAATGATCTTTGCTTGCTCACTGAAACGGACAATTCTATTGTTTCTCAGCCTTTTGGCTAAGATCAAGTGTTGAAATGGACCATTCTCTTACATGTACTAGTTGGAGAAAGAAGTAGTCTAGAATACGTCTACCAATATTCTCAAATTCAGTGTTACCATAAGTCTACTTACTTTCATAAAATATAGTCAGGGCTGGGCTGGAGAGATGGCTTAGCGGTTAAACACTTGCCTATGAAGCCTAAGGACCCCGGTTCAAGGCTCGATTCTCCAGGACCCACGTAAGCCAGATGCACAAGGGGGTGCATGCATCTGGAGTTCGTTTGCAGTGGCTGGAGGCCCTGGCGCACCCATTCTCTCTCTCTCTTTCTGCCTGCCTATTTCTGTCTCTCTCTCTCTCTCTCTCTCAAATAAATAAAAAAATATATATATATAGTCAGGGCTCGGGAAATGGCTCAGCAGTTAAAAGCTGTTGCTCCCTAGGCATGCCAACTCAATTTTGATCCCATCCCCCATGTAAAGCTGGATGCAAAGTGGTGTGCCAGTTTGTAATTCCAAGGTGCCTATGGCAATGGGGGATGGAGTCTGAGAATACCAAAGCTTGCAGGCCAGGTAGACTGACCTTTCCAACACCAAAATATAAAACAAAAGAGACCTGTCTCAATGTGGATGGAGTATGGATGAAAAGGACCACTACCTCAAGGTTGTCCTCTGATCACACACACACACCCTGGCCCATGCCCACCCATATATACATATGTATGCACACACATAAATTAATTTAAAATATATAAATACAGCTAGGTATATATAAATACACCATGCCCAGCTCCTCTTCATCCTTTTTTTTTTCAAGGTAGGGTCTCACTCTAGTCCAGGCTGACCTGGAATTCACTGTGTAATCTCAGGGTGGCCTTGAACTCATGGTGATCCTCCTACCTCTGCCTCCCAAGTAATAAGTTTAAAGGTGTGCTTCACCACACTTGGCTACTTTGACCATTCTTTTTTTTTTTTTTCTTCATTTTTCGAGGTAGGCTCTCACTCTAGCTCAGGCTAGATGGTTCTTGTCTTGTTCATGCTAGTTTTGCTGGGTGATTATCACTGAAGTTATAATCTAAGTCTCATAAATGGTGACTTATTGTAATCTTGTTCTTTTTTTTTTTTGGTTTTGCGAGGTAGGGTCTCACTCTGGTCCAGGCTGACCTGGAATTAACTATGTAGTCTCAGGGTGGCCTCGGACTCTTGGCGATCCTCCTACCTCTGCCTCCCGAGTGCTGGGATTAAAGGCGTGCACCACCACGCCCGGCGTAATCTTGTTCTTAAGGAAACCGAGGAAGCTCCCCATGTCTTAGGGAAATCCACTGTATACAAACAATGTAAATATAGTTTGTCTAAGCTTCAATATAACAGTCATAAATATTTCTTTAGTTAAGCCTTAAAATTATTCAATGGTAAAAGTACTTATTTTAAAAATTACTTTATGTCTGTTATATTATCTCTAATGTATGTTAAAATTGGGCTTGCTTAACTCAACAAAATAACCAAGTTTTATTTTATTCTTAAGCTAAGTATGCTCAGTCTCAATCAAGGTTTCACTTAGTTCATTGTCTTGTTTCTGGTATCTTAAGTTCATTGCATATAGAGATTGATACTTAAGACATGTTTCCTGCCCTAGAAAAATTAATCCTGTTTTTAGAGGTAGGGTTTCACCTCTAGCTCAGGTTGACCTGGAATTCACTATGTAGTCTCAGGGTGGCCTTGAACTCAAGACAATCCTCCTACCTCTGCCTCCTGAGTGCTGGGATTAAAGGCGTGTACCACCACACCCGGCTCAAAAGTAATCTTAAATTGCTGTTCTGCTTCCAGTTTGGGGGGTAATTGGTACTTGCATTGGTATACAGACTAGCCAAAGTTATTTTCAAACACAGATACTAAGTTCTTATACTGTCTTATCTTTTCCTGGCATACAATTTCTAGATTAAATCAATTGGCTTGAAGTTATTGATAAAATAATTGATAAAATATTGTTTTCAGGACTATTAAAATGTTCTGCCTATACTTATAACTGACAGATACTTAAAAGATAGAATGTGGGGGCTGAAGGAATGGCTTAGCAGTTAAGGTGCTTGCCTGCAAAGCTAAAGGGCCTCAGTTCAATTCTCCAGGACCCACGTAAGCCAGATGCACAAGGGGGCACATGCATCTGGAGTTCATTTGCAGTGGCTGGAAGCCCTGGTGCACCCATTCTCTCTCTTCATCTCTCTCTCTCTCTGCCTCTTTCCCTCTGTCAAATAAAATAATAAATAAATAAATAAATAAATAAATAAATAAATAAGATGGTATGTGTATGCTTTCTATGTCCCAGATATAGCTTACACTGTCACCTGACAACTAAACTTAAATATTACTCAGAATGATTTTAAACTATTGTGTCATTCTCTAACCAGATCTGCTTTGCTAACCGGATATGTTCTGCACCTTTTTGTTTGTTTAGATTTTTTTTTTTTTTTGGAGAGAGACAGAGAGAGAGGGAGAAGAAGACAGATAAAGATGGGCGCGCCAGCAGCCTCTCAGCTGCTGCAAACGAAATCCAGATGCATGCCCCCTTGTGGTCAATTTGGCATCTCGCCCTTGCATCACTTTGCATCTGGCTAAACGTGGGTCCTGGAGATTGGAACTGCTGGAGATTGGAACCAGCGTTCTTAGGCTTAGGAGGCAGGCACCTTAACAGCTAAGCCATCTCTCCAGCCCTTTTTTTGATTTTTTGAGGTAGGGTCTCACTCTAGCCCAGGCTGACCTGGAATTCACTATGTATTCTCAGGGTGGCCTTGAACTAGGACGATCATCCTACCTCTGCCTCCCGAATGAGTGCACCACCACACCCAGCCTGCACCTTTTTAACTAATCTGTTTTGCTAGTCAGATATGTACAGTCTCTCTGAGTGATTAATAACCATATGTAGAAGCCAAAATCAATTAGAAACACTGGAGTTAAAAGGATAACCAGCCTAGTGTGGTGTTGCATGCCTTTAATCCAAGCACTCGGGAGGTAGAGGCAGGAGGATTGCCATGAGTTTGAGGTCAGCTTGGGCTAGAGCGAGACCCTACCTTGAAAAACCAAAAAAAAAAAAAAAAAGATAACCAATATTTTGATTCCTGCTATGGAGATCCGAAAATAAACTCCAAGTCAGTGTATCTGCAACAGGAGAATCACATCAGAGGAAAATCAGTCCTCCAGGTTTCCCAAAAGAGGGAGGGCCACTTGGTCAGCAAAGCATTGACCTATCCTAGCAGATGACAATGCTGAGAGTCATAGAACTCCTTGTAGGTCCTTAAAAGTCTCTCCTACAGTGCCATTATTGACCTCCAAAATAGACAGTTAATTCTGGCAGCCTACATGTTCTTAATTCAGGGTGGCTGTGCTGCGCTCTTGAGTTATATTTTTCTTACTGGATGATTAAGAAAAATATAACTCAAGAGTGGAGCACAGCCAGCCTGAATTTTCAGATAGTGGGCTTTATAGGGCTTCTTCAGTTGGGGAGAGGTGAGGAAGGGAAAAAAGCTGATTAAGAAAGGTTCCTTCAGGGGAGATCTGAGATAGCCAGGGTGTGACACCAAAACAGTGACCAGGTGACTTAGGAGTTAGGGGACAGGAGACCATGACATGGGGGCAGTTAGGCAAGGAAGGGATAATGGCTGGGCAGTTTCTTGAGGAATGTGGATAATACACTTCCTTGTCTCTGTCACCATCCTGCTGTCCTTGGTGACTCCATTCGGGAGCCTGTCCCAACCTAACATTTCAGCCTTTTGTTAATGTTAAGAGACGAAGGTTAATTTCTTCATGCTGACCTTAGGGGTGATGAGTTCATTATGGAGTCTCAGGGTGGCCTCCAACTCACGGCAATCCTCCTACCTCTGCCTCCCAAGTGCTGAGATTAAAGATGTGCACCACCATGCCCTCTCTAGGCATGTGTTTCTCTTTTGAATATATATATTTTTTTGATTTTTTGAGGTAGGGTCTCACTCTGGCCCAGGCTGACCTGGAATTAACTATGTAGTCTCAGGGTGGCCTCGAACTCATGGCAATCCTCCTACCTCTGCCACCCGAATGCTAAGGATTAAAGGCGTGCGCCACCACTCCTGGCTTGAATCTTTTTTTTTTTTTTTAATATATGAAAGCTTTTCAGCTGGGTGTGGTAGCGCACGCCTTTAATCCCAGCACTCAGGAGGCAGAGGTAGGAGGATTGCCATGAGTTGGAGGCCACCCTGAGACTACATAATGAATCCCAGGTCAGCCTGAGTTAGAATGAGACCCTACCTCGAAAAACAAAAAGAAACAGACTAATAGGCTTCCCTGTCTGATGCTGGCTTACAATACTAAATTCTAACATTAACTCATGCCTTCTGCCTCTGCCTGTCCCTGATCACTTCTGAATTCCACCTATCCTAGCCCCAGCTCCTCCCACTTGCCTTAGCCAGAATTAGAGCTATCCTATAGGCCCCCTCCTTTCTTAGCTCTTAACCTACCTCATCCAGGGATAAGTACACTGCCACTCTAATGGGCACTCTGAAACCTAAACGCTCTCGTGTTCCTACTCTTCCCCATCCCAAAATTCTCCTCTTGAATACACTGATGCCCCTCTACCTCCTCTCTCTTGCCCCAAGCCCTCTATCCCTCACTTCTGAGTGCTCATCCTCCCCTTGATCCTGGCATTTTAATGTCATAGCTGTTGACAAGAGTAACAAGCTCCTTAATTCTTCCTTCTGTCCTCTTACGCGGTGTGCAGAGCCCATCTCCCTCACCTTCTCTATAACAGATGTCACCAGCGACTGCTCCAAAGCCAGCTCAATACAGGTGGTACAAGAGAAGTCTCTGTTTCGTTCAGAACCAAGTCGTAACAGCATGCTACGCTGGTGCTGATGGAGGGTACTTACTACGGATCTCATCACTCTTGTCACCTCTAGCCATATGGAACTGCCTCCGCATCACCTTCCCTGAAGGAAGACCCATCGTCCCCATTATCCAGCCTTCCCCATAAGAACTCATCGCCCCTAAGGTCAGCATGAAGAAATTAACCTTCATCTCTTAACATTATCCACATTCCTCAAGAAACTGTCCATCCATTATCCCTTCCTTGCCTAACAATTCCCCCATGTCATGGTCTCCTGCCCCCTTAACTCCTAAGTCACCTGGTCACTGTTGTGGTGTCACACCCTGGCAATCTCTTTTTTATTAATTTTTAGTTTAACTTTACATTCATGTTGGTGCCTCTGGTAGCCTCCTCCCTGATCTCCCCCCTCTGAAGGGACCCTCCTCATTGGGGATGTGGATCATGCATTATGGGGGTAGCCAACAGTTATGGGAGAGAGGCAAAGTCTCTGTGCATAATGACCCAACTTGTGGCTCTAACACTCTTTCCGTCCCCTCTTCCGTGAATTTCCCTGAGCCACGTTGGGTTCATTTTAGTTCTACTTCAGTGATGAGGTCTTGGGAGCCTCTGTGTCTCTGGATATCTGGCTTCGTAGGAGTTGAACATTCTCTGTGTTTATTTCCTTCAGCCTTGTTTTGGTGTCAGGTTCACCAAGAAAGCTGCACTCTTGCCCATTTCCTCTGTTGCTCTATGGTTTCAGCTGGGGCCCCGGTGAAGTGTGACAGGCTGGTTCGTCCTCTATTTTTCCTTCCACACCAGGTGAGGCGTTTTTACACAGACACCATCTTGACCAGAAGTCTATTATTTATTTTTATTTGAGATTGGCAGAATGAGAGACAGAGAGAATGGGCACAGCAGGTCTCCAGCCACTGCAAATGAACTCCAGATGCATGTGCCACCTTGTGCATTTGGCTTACATGGGTCCTGGGGAACTGAGCCTCGAACCAGGGTCCTTAGGCTTCACAGGCAAGTGCTTAACTGCTAAGCCATCCCTCCAGGCCCAACCATAGATATCTTAGATCTCCCCTAAAGGAACCTTTCTTATTCAGCTTTTTCCCTTCCTCACCCAACTGAAGAAGCCCTATAAAGCCCACTATCTGAAAATTCAGGTTGGCTGTGCTCTGCTCTTGAGAACCAGTCCTGGCAGCTCATGATATTTCTCGGATAAAAGCTTTCACCTTGCCCAGCGTGGTGGCACATGCCTTTCATTCTAGCACTCAGGAGGCAAAGGTAGAAAGATTGCCGAGAGTTCAAGACCTCCCTGAGACTACATAGTGAATTCTAGGTCAGCCTCAACTAGAGTGAGACCCTACCTCAAAAAAAAAAAAAAAAAATCAAAAGCTCTCATCTTGGCCTCAGAGTGGTTTGCGGGATCTTGGACACTCCAAAACCTTACAAGAGGCAAGGGCTTATATCCACTCGTGTCCCCGGCCTAGCCCAGAATCTCCTTTTTTTTTTTTTTTTTTTTTTTTTTTTGAGGTAGGGTCTCACTCTGGCCCAGGCTGACCTGGAATTCACTATGTATTCTCAGGGTGGCCTTGAACTCAAGGCGATCCTCCTACCTCTGCCTCCCGAGTGCTGGGATTAAAGGCGTGCGCCACCACGCCCCGCTCAGAATCTCCTTTTGAAGTGGATATTACCCGGGCTGGAGAGATGGCTTTGAGGTTAAGGCACATGCCTGCAAAGGCTAAGGACCCGGGTTCAATTTTCCAGGCCCCATGTAAGCCAGTTGCAAAAGTGGGAGCACGTGTCTGGAGTTTGTTTACAGTGGCTAGAGGCCCTGGTGCGCCCATTCTCACTCTCCCCGTCTCTCTTTCCCTCTCTCTGTCACAAACAAACAAATAAATACATAAATAAATAAATAAAATAAAAATAAAATCTTTAAAGACAATTTGTTACAATAAATGGTACAGTGAGAGCTGATTTTAAAATAAAGCAAATGTGAACTGGGTTATTACCATTCCCACTTTACAGTGAAGTCTTAGAGGCTGCCCAAAATGATGTCCAGGGTGTGGTATTTAGGTAAGCTGCGGCCCAAAGGCAACCACAGCTCTCAGAATGCTCCAGATCTCACTCCGCCAGGCCCAGAAAAATTGCTGAGCAGTCTGACTCCCATGCACTGGGAGCCCAGCCCTCCAATCCCATCCCTTAGATCCATCAGCCCACAGTTCTAGAACTACAACGCCCATGAGGCCCCGGAACGCTGGTGCATTATGGGAAGCTCCTCGGTTTCGTGTGGCGTGCCATGAAAAACACGTCCTCCCCCAAATTCTCCGTCCTCCGCGGAGGAACATCAGCGCCCTCCTCTTCCGCCGCCTCCCGGAAGTCCACGGCTCTAGCCGTAAAGACTGGCGGCTAGAGTTGTCCCGGCTTGCTCTCCTGGCCCTCATTTCCGCCGGAAGTGCTCTGCAGTGGCAAGTGCCCTTCCTCAGTTGCACGCGCGGTTTCCCGCTACCTAGAATTCGGTTCTCGTGGCCTAGTACTGCTGCTATGGCGGCTGCCACCCTCTTGCGAGTGACGCCCCGCTTAAGTGGTGAGCGAGACGGGGAGGGCGGTGGCGGCCTGCGGGCCTGAGCGGCTTCGTGGGTAGCTGGCTTTGGACCCACCCCCTGACGCCCAGCCCCTTTCCTGTTAGGTCTTTGCGCCAGCCCGACCCCATTATTGCAAGGTCGGCTGCGGCCCCTGAAGGCATTGCCACGCTCATGCCGCGGTCTAGCTGTAGAGGCCAAGAAGGCCTACGTGCGCGACAAGCCCCACGTGAATATAGGAACCATCGGCCACGTGGACCACGGCAAGACCACGCTGACTGCGGCCATCACGAAAAGTGAGTGGGCTCCGGGCGGGTGCGTCCGGCTGCAGGGACCTGGAGCCAGGGAACGGAACTCAGGCGAGATGTGGTTTGGAAGGTGCCCGAGACATTCATTTCCTTGAACTTGTAGAGCTTTGTTATGCACACATTGGAAGATCTTGAATAGACTTGAACCGCGTGAAACGATCTTCAAGGAAAGGCTGTCCTGGAGAAGTCACAGGGCAGACTCTTGCAGCGCTATCGTCAATTCCTTCTGTTCCCCCCAAAGCTGGAGAATTAGTGATTTTAGGAAGGGGTGCCATGGAAACGATCTTTCCGGATTGTCCTTTAGGTGGGAGGGGCCCGTGGGTGTGCTCTGAGCCCTATTGGTCTCTGAGAATTTGTGTGTGTTCTTTTCCTTCCATTAGTTCTAGCCGAGGGAGGTGGGGCTAAATTCAAGAAGTACGAGGAGATAGACAATGCACCGGAGGAGCGAGCTCGAGGTATCACCATCAACGCAGCCCATGTGGAGTATAGCACTGCTGCCCGTCACTATGCCCATACAGATTGCCCGGGTCACGCAGATTATGTTAAGGTGAGGGTTGCTGAGGACAGAACTTGGTTGCCAGAACTTGCTTTTGGTCAAGATAATGGTAGGCTTGAAGGGAGGAGGTTACGATTGTAGAAATGGGAGCTGGAGAGAAGACTTGGTATGTAAGAGTGCTTACTGCCCATCCCTGTAACCCCAGCTCCAAGAGGGATAGAGAGGATACTGGGGCGCCTTGCTCAGCCAGTTTAACTGTAAAACGGAGCTCTGAGTTCAGTAAGAGATTGTCTCACAGAAATAAGGTCTGAAGAGTAATTAAAGAGGACACCAGATGTCTTTCTTAGGTTTTCACACACATGGGTGGTGCACATGCACATACCACCCATGCACCTGAAAAAAAATTGTGGATTGTGGAACTGTTTGGATATGAGATTAGGGATTTGTAGCCATGGTGGCAGAAGGTGAGGAGGGGACAGAGGAAGCGGGGAAGTTCACTGTCTTAACAATTACGCATAGGTAAATGGATGTGGAGCAGAAAAGGTCCTCAAACAAGGCTGTCTTTCTTCCTCTCCTTAACCCAGAATATGATCACAGGCACTGCTCCTCTGGATGGCTGTATCCTGGTGGTGGCAGCTAATGATGGTCCTATGCCCCAGACCCGAGAGCACTTATTACTTGCTAAACAGGTACTTGTGTCTAGGGGATGGAAAGAGAAAGTGGGGACTTGGCAACTTGGTATACCATCTCTGCCCCTTTCCCATCTGCAGATTGGGGTAGAGCACGTGGTGGTGTATGTGAATAAAGCAGATGCTGTCCAGGACTCTGAGATGGTGGAGCTTGTGGAGTTGGAGATCCGGGAACTGCTCACTGAGTTTGGCTATAAAGGGGAAGAGGCTCCTGTCATTGTAGGCTCCGCTCTCTGTGCCCTTGAGGTAAAGGCAAGGTCAGGCTGGAGTGCTGCTGGTAGGGATAGGATGGAGCTTTGTTCTTTTTAAATATTTTTATTTTTTAAAATTTATTTATGAGAGGAGGGGAGAGTATGGGTGCACCAGGGCCTCCAGCCACTGCAAACAAACTCCAGGTGTGTGCACCACCTTGTGCACTTGGCTTATATGGGTCCTGGGGAATTGAACTCCGGTCATTAGGCTTTACAGGCAAGGATTTATTTTATTTCTTTGTAAGCAGAGAAAGAGAATGGGCCCAACAGGGTCTCTAGCCACTGCACATGAACTCCAGATACATGTGCCATTTTGTGCATTTGGCTTCATGTGGGTACTGGGAAATCAAACCTGGGTCATTTGGCTTTGCGGGAAAGTGCCTTAACCACTAAGCCATCTCTCCAGTTCCCAGGCAAGCATGTTAACTGTTGAGCCATCTCTTCAGTCTTTTTTTTTTTTTTTTGTTTGAGGTGTAGGGTCTCATTCTAGCCTAGGCTGACCTGGAATTCACTGTGTAGCTCCAGGCTCGCCTCTGACTCACAATGATTATTCTACCTCTGCCTCCCGAGTGCTAGGATTAAAGGTGTGTGCCACCACATCAAGCTATATATATATTTGCAAGGGGAGAGAGAAAATGAGAATGGGCACACCAGGGCCTCTTGCCACTTAGAGCTTTGTTCTGTACCTGGAGACTAAGTTTTGATGAGAGGAGCAAAAATTTCAGAGTCCTGTTCCTCCCCCCAACAGCAACGTGACCCAGAGCTAGGTGTGAAGTCAGTGCAGAAGCTGCTGGATGCTGTGGACACTTACATCCCAGTGCCCACCCGGGACCTGGAGAAGCCCTTCCTGCTGCCTGTAGAGTCAGTTTACTCTATCCCTGGTGAGGACTGCTCACTTACCCCCATCTCCAGAGTGGCTGCCTAACCTAGGGTCCCTGATCATCCTATCTCCTTTCTCCCAGGCCGGGGCACAGTGGTGACAGGTACACTAGAGCGTGGCATTTTGAAGAAGGGAGATGAGTGTGAGTTCCTAGGACATAGCAAGAACATTCGCACTGTGGTGACAGGTACAGGAAGGAAGCCTTGTAATCTCAGGGGCTGGCTCTAGCATGGCCTTTCCCCTTCTGGACCTGTGCCCTTCATCTGCCTCGGACCCCTTCTCTCCTGTCTTCGTCCTAGGCATTGAGATGTTCCATAAGAGCCTGGAGAGGGCAGAGGCAGGGGATAACCTGGGGGCCCTGGTCCGAGGCTTGAAGCGGGAGGACTTGAGGCGTGGTCTTGTGATGGTCAAGCCAGGCTCTATCCAGCCCCACCAGAAGGTGGATGCACAGGTGAGGGCTCTGGGTGATGGCGGGCAGGGTTGAGCCAAGTTACCCCCTGCATGGAGCTTCCAGCTAAGCCTTGTTCTTCCCTCACTATTCTCCAGGTTTACATCCTCAGCAAGGAAGAGGGTGGTCGCCACAAACCCTTTGTGTCCCATTTCATGCCTGTCATGTTCTCCTTGACTTGGGACATGGCCTGTCGTGTCATCTTGCCTCCAGGGAAGGTATGGGGTTGGGGATGGGAAGGAAGAGAGGTGTTCTTCTTAGCTCTGTTGAAGATTGTAGCATGACACTCTGGATAGCCTTTCCTTGAATGAACAGACTGTCTGCTGCCTCCGAAGCTAAGCGCTCCAGAAGGAAGATTGTGGCACTGGAGGAATGCGTCCCGACATTGGAGTAGGATAAGAGCATAGGCGCTTAGTCACAGTAGTCTTTGCCCAGGGAAATACTCTGTATATACTGGGTTGCTGAGAAGGATGAAGCTTCCCAGGCAGAATCCTCTTCCTGCTAGAGATGGCAACCAGAAGTTACAGAATGCAAGTGCCCTGATGGCTGTGCCCTGTCCTTCTCTTCCCCTACAGGAGCTTGCCATGCCTGGAGAGGATCTAAAGCTCAGCCTCATCTTGCGGCAGCCCATGATCTTGGAAAAGGGCCAGCGTTTCACCCTGCGCGATGGCAACAAGACCATTGGCACTGGCCTTGTCACTGACACACCAGCCATGACTGAAGAGGACAAGAACATCAAATGGAGTTGAGCCTAGACTTTTGCTCAAGTTGAGCTGTTCTGCCCTGGTCAGCGTTCTTCCTGTTTTGGATGCCTCCTGTGGACACAAGCTACAACTGAGTGTAACTAGGTGGACATTCCCCCACACAAGGGGTGACCTGTCAGGCAAGATGGGCCAATAAATTTCTGTGAATAGTAAGGTGGCCTGTGTCTCATGTGCTTTGTGTAACTTGGAGAGGTGGGAAACACTCGGAGGTTAGCTCAGAACAGATGAGCTTGTGAGATCCCAGGACCACCTTCACTGAGTTTCTCAAGCATTGAGTTCATCTCTTTGGTCCAGACTGGATAAGCTCAGTCTCTTCAAAGCCATCCTCACTGCTGTGACAGTCTGAGAAAAGGAATCTAATCCAGTGAGCTTTGTGTTACTTCAGTAGCATATTGAGTATTTTCTTTTTTTTTTTTATTAAAGATTTTATTTTTATTTATTAGAGACAGAGAGAGGGAAAGAGAGAGAAGGTGAGTGAGAATGGGCACTTCAGGACCTCTAGCCACTGAAAATGAACTCCAGACATGTGCGCCCTCTTGTGCATATGCCTTAACCACTAAGCCATCTCTCCAGCTTGAGTATTTTCTTGAATTGGGCAAAATAGGTCATCACTACGGTGTTCAGGTGCCAAGCCTTCCTTTACTGTCTACTAGCTTAGCGTGTACATGTTTCACCTCAGCAAGCTGTTATTCCTGATGTGCTGTCACCACTGCTTCCTAGCACACAGGTTAGGGTGAAGCTTGGTGGTGTGGTAGCATGCATGACAGTAGCTTCAGTCCCCGGTTCTATACACACACAAAACTTTATTTTCAGCATTTGAGATGAAATTAAGAGAGAAAAAAAGCCACTTTTTTTTTTTTTGAGAGAGGGAAACAGAATGGGCTGCCTCTCAATTGCTGTGAACAAACTCCAGATGCTTGCGCTCCCTTGTGGGCAAGTGCAGCATTGCGCCCTTGCGGGCAAGTGCAGCATTGCGCCCTTGCGTGTGGGACCTGGAGATTGGAACCTGCATTCTTGACAGCTTGTTTGGAGGTTCTAGTAGCAGGGGAGTGCAGCTACTCGTATACCCTTGACCGAAGACCGGTCCCCTCCTCTATTTGGGGAAGGTCGACCAAGTGCACAGCTTCGGGAGGGACACACATGGAGCAGTGAGGGAGGAAGGGGACACCCGCCTAGCCAGCCTGATCAGCTGAATCAACCCTGGCGATCAATGGGGTGACAGATGTTGCAGCCAGATTGCCCTCACATCCTGGAACCAGCACTCTTTAGGTTTAGCAGGCAGGCACCTTAACCGCTAAGCATTTCTCCAGCCCAAAAGCTACTTCTTGCTGGACGTGGTGATGTACACCCTTATTCCCAGCATTCAGGAGGCAGAGATGGAAGGTTGCCATGAGTTCAGGGCTACCCTGAATCTACAGAGTCAATTCCAGGTCAGCCTGGGCTAGAGTGAAACCCTATCTCGAAAAACCAAAAAAGAAAAAGGGCTGGGGAAATGGCTTAGCAGTTAAGGTGTTTGCCTGTGAAGCCTGAGGACCCGGGTTTGATTCCCCAACTCACATAAGCCAGCTGCACAAGGGGGCACACGCATCTGGAGTTTGTAGTGGCTGAAGGCCCTGGCATGCCCATTTGGTCTTTCCCAAATAAATAAATAAATTTAAGAAAAAAAAAAAAAACGAAGGAAAAAGATTGTTTCAAAAGCTGGGTGTGGTGGCATTTGCCTTTAATTCCAGCACTGGGGAGATAGAGGTAGGAGGATCACAAGTTCTAGGCTACTGTGAGACTACATAGCAAATTCCAGGTCAGCCTAAGCTAGCATGAACCCTACCTTGAAAAAACAAAAAACAAAAACAACATCCTGTCTCCAAAAAAGTAACACTAGGGCAGGAGAGATGACTGACTTAGCGGTGAAGGCACTTGCCTGTGAAGCCAAAGGACCCAGGTTTGATTCCTCAGAATCCACATATAAGCCAGATGCACATGCTGGCAAATGCATCTAGAGTTAATTTGCTGTGGCTAGAGGCACACCTTATCTCTTTCTCATAAATTAAATTGAAAAAAAACAAACTAAAAAATCCAGCAAGAATTAGTGTGCTCTGGGTTTCCATTAGGCTTAGATCCTAGGGAGGGAATAGACCAGATGATCTACTTTAGCACCTAGTAGGGAACACTTTTGGGCTAAACTCCAGCTTTGTTGAGGAACTGAAAACCTGATCTATGACTCAAGGCTAACAAATCTAACAAATAATTTCCTTATATAAGGAAATTTGTAAAAATGACCAGGGCTAGAGAGGTGGCTTAGTGGTTAAGGTGTTTGCCTGCAAAGCCAAAGGATCCTGTTCAACTCTCCAGGACCCACGGTAAGCCAGATGCACAAGGGGGCGCATACATCTGGAGTACATTTGCAGTGACTAAAGGCCCTGGCTTGCCCATTCTCTCTTTCTCAAATGAATAAATAAAATATATTTTAAAAAAAAGTTTGATGGAGCTGGGCATGCTGGCACATACCTTTAATCCCAGCACTCGGGAGGCAGAGGTAGGAGGGTTGGGTTGACATGGGTTCAGGGCCACCCTTGAGACTGCATAGTAAACTCCAGGTCTGCCTGGGCTAAAGCAAGACCCTACGGGGAGAGGGACATGGAATTTGATGGAGCCCATTGTGGTGGTACACGCCTTTAATCCCAACACTTGGGAGGCACAGGTAGGATCACTGAGAGTTCGAGGCAAGCCTGAGACTATGGTGAATTCCAGGTCAGCCTGGGCTAGGGTGAGACCCTACTTTGAAAAACCAAAAAATAAATTTAGGGCTGGAGAAAAGCTTCAACAGTTAAGATGTTTGCCTGCAAAGCCAAAGGACTTGTTTGATTCCCCAGGACCCACATAAGCCAGATGCACATGCAAGTTGTCACATGCATCTGGAGTTCACTTACAGTGGCTGGGGGCCCTGGCATGCCCATTCTCTTTCTCTCAAATAAAATATTAAAGATAAAAAAAATTAGCAGGATGTGGTGGCACACTCTGATCCCAGCACTTGGGAAGCAGAGGTAGGAGGATCACCATTAGGTCGAGGGTACCCTGAGACTCCATAGTGAATTCCAGGTAAGCCTGAGTTAAAAAGTTGACTCTACCTCAAAAAAAAAAAAAAAAAGCTGGGCATGGTGGTCCTTTTAATCCCAGTACTAGGGAGGCAGAGGTAGGATCACCATGAGTTTTATTAAAATAATTATATATAAATATAAATAATTATCATTAGTGGCTGGAGGCCCTGAATGCCCATTCTGTCTGCCTTTCTCTCTTCTCTCTCAAATAAAATTTTAAAGAAAAATAAAAAAATAATAATTTTAGGGGTGGTAACTGGGAATTATGGGTTATTGTCTATACTTACGGAAGCTGTCAATAAAAAGTTAAAAAAGGGCTGGACAGATGGCTTAGCGGTTAAGGCGCCTGCCTGCTAACCCTAAGAACGCTGGTTCCACTCTCCAGGTCCCACGTTTAGCCAGATGCAAAGTGACGCAAGGGCGCAATGCTGCACTTGCCCACATGGGAGGCGCATGCTCCTGGATTTCGTCCACAGCAGCTGAGAGACTGCTAGCGCACCCATTCTGTCTCCCTCTCCCTGTCTCTCGCCAAAAAAAAAAAAAATGTTAAAAAAAAGCCAGCCTGGCGTGGTGGCGCATGCCTTTAACCCCAGCATTCAGGAGGCAGAGGAAGGAGGACAGCTGTGAATTCGAGGTCATCCTGAGACTACATAGTGAATTCCAGGTCAGCCTGGGCTAGAGTGAGACGCTACCTCAAAAATAACCAAAAGAGGCCGGGCATGGTGGCACACGCCTCTAATCCCAGCACTCAGGAGGCAGAGGTAGGAGGATCACCATGAGTTTGAGGCCACCCTGAGAATACAGAGTGACTTCCAGGTCAGCCTGAGCTACAGTGATACCCTACCTCGAAAAACCAAAAATAGATAAATAAATAACCAAAAGAGGCTAGAGGGATGGCTTAGCCGTTAAGGCGTTTGCCTACAAAGCCAAAAGACCCAGGTTCAATTCTACAGGACCCATGTAAGCCAGATGCACATGGCAGCACAAGCCTCTGGAGGCCTTGGTGTGTCCATTCTCTTAGTCTCTCTCAAACATAAAAATAGTTAAAAACAGGCACGGTAACATACCTTTAATCCCAGCATTTGGGAGGCAGAGGTAGGAGGATCACAGTTCAAGGCCACCCTGAGCTAGAGACCCTACTTGAAAAGCCAAAAAGAAAAAAAAATTTTTTTCTACACTCTACTCTTCAATCTTGTCCCACTAGTGGCTTCATGTACAGGTCATTCACACCTTAGTAGCATTAATTTCCAATGGCCACAAATTCTAAAAACCATATTTAATGAAGAGGTGGACAGGATTCCAGATACATTACCCACAACCCGAATTGTCAGCCACACTTAACAACTTCCTAACATGAAATCTGGAACTCCTTCAAAATGAACTAACTAAAGTAAGAAACAAACTATATAAGTTTAAGTTAGTTTAAAATTTTATTTTTTTATTTATTTTTCATATTTTTATGTAATAAAAAGTAAAAGTCCTTGAGGCATCATCTGTCTGTCTCTCACGCAGGACACTCAAGTTAATGGGGAAGAAAGAACAGGGGGCCCAAGTCTGAGGTTATAAATAATAGAAAATAAAAGATCTTCCATTTCCAGCGGGGGAATAGATGAGAGGATGGGAGGGCAAGATTGGGTGGGACCCCCGCAGGGGCAGAGCAGGAACCCCACCCCCACCCCCCGCTGGACCCTGGCCCTGCCCAGTTCTAGGCCCCACCCAATCAAGGTGCTTGGCAGGAATTCCCCAGCTCCCCCAGGGAAAGGGGGTTGGGGTGGGGGGCTGGGACTGGTCCGAGCTGCTGGGGAAAGAGACATAGATCACTCTTCCCGCCACTCATGGAAGTCTCAGGTCGCGGCCAGGACAATCTTCAGTTCCCCGGGGGGTGGAAGGGGAGCTGCTGGGAGGGATGAGATTGAACTGGTTGGAGGGGAGAGAGAAGAGAGCAGGAGCATTAGAACCCGAGCAGCTGTCCCTCTGTCAATGCGTCCAGGGGCGGAGGGGTGTGGGGAGGAGCGCTCTCCTCCAGGTGTCTCAGGGGGCTGTCAGAAGCACAGGTCAATCGCTGTTTCCCAGTAGGCCAGAGCCCTTACTCAGGTGCCCAGCTCAGCCCCCCATGCCCCAGTCTGGACCTGTCTGCTGCGCTGACCTTACCTCGGCTAAGTCAGGAGACAGTCGGGGTCACTGAGAGCTGGGGAGGCAGTGGGGAGGGGGGCTGCTGGATCACAACTGAGCGAGGACGGAGGGAAGCAAAGGACAGAGCCAGGAGCAAGCCCCTGGCGGCGGCGACTGTGGCTTCTGCCCACCCTACATACTTCACAGACAGGCGTAGGTCGGCAGGCGCCCTCTGGGACAGCCCTGCCTCCAAGACCCCTCAATCCCCACCCAGAACCCGTGCATCCTGCCCCACCTGCAGCCCCTCAGCTCTTCCATGCCAAATTCCCCCAGCTAACGAGAACTCACGAATCCTGTCATCGGCTCCTCCTGGAAATCCAGGCGCCTGGCCAGGCTGCTCACCTTGGGGGTGTCCGATGTAGGGGTAGGGTGAGGGTGTGGAAGCTGAGAGTGCAGGTACCCCACTCGGGGGCACCGCGCCTTGGGGGGGGCCCCCATGGCCCTGGGGGGGGTGCAGCAGCATCACCTGGGGCGGGTGGGGAGCCCCAGGGTGTGGGGGCGGGGCTGCTGTGACTCCAGTTTGGACATGGGCCTGTAGAGCAGAAAGTACCAAATTTGTGATGGGCTCTGAGAATCCTCTTATCAGGGCAACCCTGAAGAATAGGGACTCCCAAATGGGACCACCTCCGAGGTCAGGTCCTGTTTTCCAGGGCTCCTACCTGGGTAACATGGGCCATGTTTGTGAAGCCGTGGGGCAGCTGCTGGTGGGGATGAATGGCATACACAGCAGCTGGCTGGGGGAAGCTGCTTTGAGGGGACTGGGCAGAAGGTCCCGGTGGTAGAGAGGGCGGTGTGCCTGTCAGGGCCCCTGGATGGTACAGATTCTGCTGTGGCTGACCACTACCCAGGTGTGGAGCCTGTCCCGCCTGGTGCTGTCAGGGAGTAGACGAGGAAGCATGAGTGTAACCCACTCATAGGGCTATCCAGGCTAGCCACTTGCTTGTCCCTCATCTCCTGGCTAAGGAACGAGTGACCCACATCTATCTTCTTCCATTCACCATTTCTGCCCCAACCACTCAGCCCCTACCCCACGACAGGCACCTGGACGGGACTGGGCGCTGCATGCTGGGACTGCGGCTGGCTCCCAGTAGGTGTTGTGGCCGGCTGTGGCTGGTGGCCATGGAGCTGTGTGGCATGGTGTGGATAGGACTGGTGAACAGTGGCTGCCGACAGGAAAAAGAGGAGATCCAGTGCTAAGCACAAATGGATGAAGTCATATAACCCAGTCCAGGAAAGAGGGCCCTGTGACTCACCATAGAGGGCTTGAGGGGTGGGCTGCTCTGCAGAAGGGTACTGAGGAGTAGAGGAGGACACAATGGCCTGTGGATGGCTACCAGAGGTCAGCATACGTGGGTTACTCTGAAGCATAGGGGCAAACACCGGCTGGTGGCACAAAGAATGAAGCAGTCAGTACAGCAGCCTGGAAGTATGTTCTACCAGCTAACACAGGTACAACATTGCTTGAACCTCAGCAATTGCCTAAAGTTCCCACATTTCAGAGGGAAAAATTGAGATGCAAGGTGTTCAACAAACAGCAGTAATTCCTACTAGAGCCAAATCTGATACCACCAATTCCACCCAGAGCATTAATGCCTTCCTCACTTAGGTTGAGTGTACCCCCCTTCCCTCCTGTGCCCCATTACCTGTGAAGGGTAGTGGGCCATAGGCTGCATCATAGCAGGCTGCCCTGGGAACTGCTGCGGGTTGTAGGGGATATAGGAAGAATATGGTGTAGCAGCCACCAGGGGAGGGCCAGCAGCAGCAGCAGCAGCAGCTGCTGCTGCAGCCTGCATCATTGGAGGGGCCGAGGCTGGTTGGTGCTGGTCTGAGCGCTGCGGGGGGAGGGAACCTGCAAGTAAAGGTTAAACAGTGCAGAGTTCAAACTCCATCTACTAGAAGGAAACAGGCAACCTAC
Organism: Orientallactaga sibirica; assembly: GCA_036365145.1. Classification (NCBI taxonomy): domain Eukaryota; kingdom Metazoa; phylum Chordata; class Mammalia; order Rodentia; family Dipodidae; genus Orientallactaga; species Orientallactaga sibirica. The sequence goes on from JAEOAD010000888.1 coordinate 2,409,811, forward strand.
CAACTAACTGCCCATCCCAGCCATGCTCACCTTTTGCACCCCGGTACTTGCCCTGCTGCCCAGGCACAGAATTGGATACAGGATATGGATACATCTGAGGTGCCTAGAGACAACAGAAGAGGCTTCAATAGCTTGCTCACCATCTAGGACAGGCCTAAGCTGGGCCCATTCACTCTCTCACTCCCACCTGCACAGCTGGTCCCATGTGGATCTGAGGTATATAGGAGATGTACTGGGGGCTATAAAGCCCACTCTGGCCTGCTGTCAGCACCGGGATGGAAGGAGTTGAATGAGTACGAGGCCCTGGTGAAGTTGGGGTACTAGTGGATTTGTTCTGTAAGAGACAAAGGAGGAAAATATTTTTATGCCCACCCTCACCCTCTTTAATAACGGCTAGCATTTTATTTTTTTGTTTGTTTGTTTTTCGAGGTAGGGTTTCACTCTGGTCCAGGCTGACCTGGAATTAACTATGTAGTCTCAGGGTGGCCTCAAACTCACGGCAATCCTCCTACCTCTGCCTCCCAAGTGCTGGGATTAAAGGCATGTGCCACCACGCCCGGCTTTTTGTTTGTTTTTGGATTTTCGAGGTAGGATCTCACTCTAGCCCAGGCTGACCTGGAATTCACTCTGTAGTCTCAGGGTGGCCTCGAATTCATGACAATCTTCCTACCTCTGCCTCCCGAGTGCTGAGATTAAAGGCGTGCACCACCACGCCCAGCTTGCATTTGGTATTTTTTTCTTTGACCTGTCACTTTTTCCCAAAACCAATCACCTGGTGTCATCCCTAGACTGCCACATCATCTCCTCTCATTGCAGAACAGTCCACTGTACTGGCAATGAGATGCTGCCCTGCCCTTTACTGCATACACCCTGAACACTTGCCCATCCCACCATCCCATCTCACCACAGACAGCAGAGGCTTTGTGGGATTAAATTCCTTGGCATTAGGGTTCAACGTTGACTTCTTTACTTGTCTGTAAGAGGAAATGAAGTCAGCTCTCAGGGCTCACCTTTCACCAGCCAATAACCACCCATACTCTACCACGCCCACCACTTACTCAGCAACAGGGCTCTCATCTTTGTCATCTCCCTTGATAAGGCCCACTGGGGGGCTGCCAGTTTGGCTAGGACAAGGTGGTGGGGGCTGCTCTGGCCCCTCAGTGCCTCCTATTGCTGCCAAGGATGGTTTGTCTTCCTTATCCGATACTGATTCTGTCTTGGAGGAGACTGGGGAACCCATGGACTCTGAAGTCAATATACCATCCACCTCTTTCTCCTTTCCTTTGGCCTCCTCCTTTAAGATTCGAGGAGGAAAGGGATCCAGGCTGGTCTCAGAGGAGCTACTAGGCTGAAGCTGAGAGAGACATACAAATCATACTGTCTGTTGCAGACTTCAGACCCCTACTTCCTCCCATCATCCTTGCTTAAACTCTTCTATCCCACCCACTTGGCCCCTTGCCTGTCTTCAAAATCCTGTACACTCACTCCCGCATCCTGCTGACATCTTAGCTCCTTTCTACACTTCACTAACCTTAAACTGGGCCCCAAACTTCCTCAGTTCTTCAAGCTGAAATCGTTTCTGTTCATTCTGAAGGCCAGGGACTATAAGAAAACAGTGGAGAAAGAAAATATAGTAAATTTATCAAAGGTTGCTCACAGGACTATTAGTCCAGAGTACTAAAAATTAAGAAAACAGACACTTTTAAGAATCCTAGGGTGGTGCACGCCTTTAATCCCAGCATTCGGGAGGCAGAGGTAGGAGGATCACTGTGAGTTCAAGTCCACCCTGAGGCTACAGTGAATTCCACGTCAGCCTCAGCTAGAGTGAAACCCCACCTCAAAAAAAAAAAAAAAAAAGAGAGAATCCTAAGCCCACTTCATGGGACTGAATTCATGCCTGGTACTAAAACCCTAATTAGGGGCTGGAGAGATGGCTCAGCAGTTAAAGACAATAGCAAAGCCTGTGGGCCTGGGTAAGATGCCCCAGTACCCATGTTAAAGCCAGACTCACATGCCTCTAATCCTACCACTTGAAAGGCCAAGGTAGGAGGATTGCTGAGTTTGAGGCCAACCTGAGACTACATGGTGATTCCAGGTCAGCCAAGGCTAGAGCAAACACCCTACCTCGGAGAAGAAAATAAACATAAAAGAATGCAGCCAGGAGTGGTGGTGCATGCCTTTGATCCCAGCACTTGGGAGGCTGAGGCAGGAGGATCACTATAAGTGGAGGCCAGCCTAAGACTACATAGTGAATTCCAGGTCAGCCTGGGTTAGAGCAAGACCCTATCTCTCTCTCTCTCACACACACACACACACACACACGCACACAGAAGGATTCAGTAGAGGGGGAATAGGGTAGGGGGAACAAAGGGTGGTAGGAGGGTATTATGATCATGGTTTATGTATTGTATATATTTATGGGGGTTGGGCTGGAGAGATGGCTTAGCAGTTAAGGTGTTTGCCTGCAAAGCCAAAGGATCCTGGTTCGATTCTCCAGGACCCATGTAAGCCAGATGCACAAGGGGGCGCATGCATCTGGAGTTTGTTTCAGTGGCTGGATGCCCTGGCACATCCATTCTCTCCCTCTCTCTCAAATAAATTAATTAAATATTTATGGGGGTTGTCAATAAAAAAAAAAAAACAACAGGGCTGAAGCCAAGTGTGGTGGCGCACGCCTTTAATCCCAGCACTCGGGAGGCAGAGGTAGGAGGATCGCCACGAGTTCAAGGCCACCCTGAGACTACATAGTGAATTCCAGGTCAGCCTGAGCCAGAGTGAGACCCTACCTCGAAAAAAAAAAAAAAAAAAAAAAAAAAAAAACAAACAGGGCTGGAGAGATGGCTTAGTGGTTAAGGCGCCTGTCCACTAAGCCTAAGAACGTCAGTTTCAATCTCCAGGTCCCACGTTTAGCCAGTTGCAAAGTTATACAATGCCGCACTTGCCTACAAGGGGGCGCACACATCTGGATTTTGTTCGCAGTGGCTGAGAGGCTACAGGTGCGCCCATTCTCTATCTGTCTTCCTCTCCCTGTCTCTCTCCCTGTCTCTCAAAAAAAAAAAAAAAAAAAAAAAAAAAAAAAAACGGGCTGGAGAGATGGCTTAGCAGTTAAGGCGCTTGCCTGCAAAGCCAAAGGACCTCGGTTTAATTTTCCAGGACCCAGGTAAGCCAGATGTACAAGGTAGCACCTGCATCTGGAGTTCTTTTGCAGTGGCTAGAGGCCCTGGTATGCCCATTCTCTCTCTCTCTCTCTCAAAAAAAAAAAAAAAAAAAAAAAAAAAAAGACAGGCATAGTAGCACATATCTTTGCTTCCAGCACTTGAGAGGCAGAAGAAGTAGGATTGCCGTGAGGCCACCCTGAGACTACATAAGAATCCTAAGAGGCTGCAAGAGATGGAGGTTCCACGTGCTTGGCTGCAAAGCCTTCAGGTCTGGGTTCAATCCCCCTAGTCACCTATATAAAGCTGGATGGACCTTTATTTGCAGTGGCAAGAGGCCCTGGCAAGTGCACACGTGTGCGTGCACACACACACACACACACAATGCAAATAAATAATTAAAAAACAAAAGAAATCCTGAAACAGAAATTAAAATCAAATGGCTGATAGGGACTATGTCTAAATCCCAACAGATACCCAAACTATAATGCATTCCCCATCCAAGCAAAAAGGCATCAAGACCCTAGCAGAGTAAAATTCTCACCTTTTCCAGCTATCCGGGCCAGTTCTTGGGGCTCCAGTGTCCTACCAGGCTCCTTGGTTGTAAGTTCTTTTACTGAGGAAGGGAGAGGTGCCTGAAGGTCCTGCTATCCAGAACCATCCTTCATAGTTCTGAACCATCTATTTGGCTCTTACCATCTGTGGGGGCCAGGGAGATCTTTGGAGAAGCTGGGGAAATAGAGCCTGCTCCAGGATCCATGACTGATGACGTCACAGGGATGGAGGTTGCAGAGGATGCCACTGCAGAGCCAATGGGAGGCTCAGGACAGGAAGCTGAGACTGGGGCAGGGGCCGCAGACTTGGGAGAACGTGGAGGGTACATCCGGCCCACTGGAAGAAAAGGAAGAGCTGTACAACTGTTACTGCTGGCCAATAAGCAGTAAATACAGGGGATTTATTGAAACTCAAAGGAAACTCACGTTTGTTATACATAGAGTCACAACTTGAATGTCTACAAGGCCAATGCAGGTAAATAACATAAACAGGTAAATGGCCTCATTAGAGCCACAAAAAAACCCTAAAATGCTTCAAAGGGCAGTTGTGACTGTGCTAGTTAACAAAATCCATGTATGCAATATGGCAGGCTCAGTATATTCTAAAGAAACTGGAAATTTTCTGAGGATTTTTAAAGTGCTGGTAATACAATGAAGTCTAAACAAGACATCTGCCATTCAGTTATAACCCATGGAATGCCAAGTTAGAATTTTTGTACTAGAAAAAAATTAAAAAATTCTTTCCGGAGGTTGGAGAGATGGCTTAGTAGTTAAGGCGCTTGCCTGCAAAACCCAGGGACCCATGTTCAACTCCCCAGATCCCACATAAGCCAGACGCACAAGGTGACACATGATGAATGCAAGGTGGCACATGCAGCTAGAGTTCAATTACAGTGGCTGGAGACCTTGGTGTGCTAATTCTCTTTCTCTGTCCATTAAAAAAAAGAGCCGAATGCAGGGCGTGGTGGTACACTCCTTTAATCCCAGCATTCGGGAGGCAGAGGTAGGAGGATCGCCATGAGTTCGAGGCCACCCTGAGACTACATAGTTAATTCCAGGTCAGCTTAGACCAGAGTGAAACCCTACCTCAAAAAACCAAAAAAAAAAAAAAAAAAAAAAAAGAGCCGGGCATGGTGGTGCACACCTTTAATCCCAGCACTTGGGAGGCAGAGGTAGGAGGATCACCGTGAGTTCTTGGACACCCTGAGACTACATAGTGAACTCCAGGTTAGCCTGGACTACAGTGAGACCCTACCTTGAAAAACTAAAAAGAAAAAAGAAAAGGCCCATCTGTTAGGCTTGCCTCAAAAGAAAAAAAAAAATTATTCCTCAAACTGCAAGATTCCCCCTCTCCCCTACCAAGCAGCATCTTCCTTCAATCTGTCTCCCATATCAACACTCCAACAACTTGACTTATTTACCTCCCTGTACAAATTTCTAACCATTTCCTCAGCCAACACAACTGAAGCTCTACCTGCAGGAGGTGGAACAGATGCTTCTCCAGAAGGCCTACTATTGGGTGAAGACAAGGTCTTGGCACCTCTCAGGGGCCGCTGTGCCTTGGGGGACATTCGGGAAGGACCTTATTTGTTTAAATGGGAAGAAAGTAAAAAGGAGACAGAGAACCTGTTATTATATCAACACCAATTCATTGTCCTTCTGACCCATTTAAAAACCCTTTCAAGTTACCCTTCCCACATTCACCCGATTTCCTTCTCTGACCCAAGTGTACTTTTTAAATTTACCTCCATTGATACCACGAGCCTCAGACCCTGGGCCAGGGCTGCTGTTGTCCAGATGGTGAGGGCCACGAGGTGGCAAAGAGCTAAGACCAGGCCGGCCGCCCCGAGAACTGCTGCATCGAACTCCTCCCCGAGGACCTTCCCGAACTCGTTGAGGCAAAGGGATATACTTCCCCTCCCTGAGAAAAGATTCAAGTGAAGGCAGGAGACCACAAAACCCACACGTTCTAGCTGCAGCTTATTTCACAATCTCACTTGAAGATTAGCCCCAGAGTGGGTCCAATCTTATAACCTTGTAATATAGACCTAGACCTGCCTGGCCAATGGTAGGACTATGGCTTGAGGTGAAGCAGTTACAAGATGGGAATCATAGTTTGATTTCATTTTTGTAAAAGCAAGAAATAATAACACACATGAAAGGAAACTATGCCATTATTTTTCTTTCTAAATCCGTAAGCCTGATTCTTGCTGTAAACTGTTTACTCTAAAGCTTTAGTTTCCAAACCCTAAAAACTGGGAATGAGGTATTAACATACATTTCACAAAGTGGTGAGGTTTAACAACACTGTATAACTTTTGGTCTAGGTCCTTTCCTGTGCCCTCCTGTGAGTCACAAACTGTCCTGGCTGCCCAAGATGCTTACCTGGATGCTAAGCTGGGGCTCTCCCGCCCTGACCCCTGCCGCTGAACTGCACTATGCTTCTCCTCCTCAGTGCGCCCATCATCATTCTCCATAGCAATCCGTAGGCGATACTGGGGGCTTGACTCAATCTCTCGAGCCAACTGAGCTGCACGCAACTCCCGCTGCCGGAACTCTTCTGAGTTGTCCTTCTCTAAGGGTACCCTGAAATACATGCCCAGACCATCAGTAGAGTATCACAGTACATTCTCAATCTCATATTTATATGCTCTAAGTTCTAGGAAAATGGCCAAGAAAGCAGTTCATCCTATTCATAGGATGGCAAAGAGTCAGAAAACTCTTGAGGGATCAGTTAAACTGACAAACCAAGAGCAAGTAGGGGAGCTACACCCAGAAAAGGGGGCACAAACCCTCTTTTACTTAGAGATCTACCTTTTGTCTCAGTCCACACACCCAAACACACTCCTTGAAACATTCCAAAACACTTACGTATAAGAGGACAGACTGCTATCATAGGTGGTCTTCACACCATAGTTCTCCTCATTGAACTTGAACATTTCATTGGGGTCCCATCCATTGGACTAGTGAAGAGGGGAGAATATTTAAAACTCAACAAGAAAATGGCATGTAATTTCCCTTCAATTAAAAAAAAAATTTAAAGCCATGCTTCTTTTTTTTTTTTTTTTTTTTTTTTTTGGTTTTGCGAGGTAGGGTCTCACTCTCTCACTCTGGTCCAGGCTGACCTGGAATTAACTATGTAGTCTCAGGGTAGCCTCGAACTCTCGGCGATCCTCCTATCTCTGCCTCCCGAGTGCTGGGATTAAAGGCATGCGCCACCACGCCCGGCAAGCCATGCTTCTTAAAAAAATTTTTATTGGGGCTGGAGAGATGGCTTAGCAGTTAAGCGCTTGCTTGTGAATTCGAGGCTTGATTCCCCAGTACCCACATAAGCCAACATAACGTGGCACATGCATCTGTAGTTCATTTGCAGTGGCTGGAGGTACTGGTGCACCATTCTCTCTCTCTGCCGTCTCAAATAAGTAAATAAACAAACAAACAAACAAACAAAATTAGGGCTGGAGGGATGGCTTAACAGTTAAGGTGTTTGCCTGAAAAGCCAAAGGACCTGGGTTCAATTCCTCAGGACCCATTTAACCAGATGCACAGAGGGTGCATGTGTCTGGAGTTGGTTTGCAGTGGCCAGAGGCACTGGCACACCCACTCTCTACCCCACCTTCTTTTGTCAAATAAATAAATAATTTTAAAAATAAGCAAAAGCTGGGCATGGTGGCGCATGCCTTTAATCCCAGCACCCAAGAGGCAGAAGTAGGAAGATCCCCATGAGTTCGAAGCCACCCTAAGACTACATAGTGAATTCCAGGTCACACCCTACCTTGAAAAAGCATAAATAAATAAACAAACAAAATTAAAAATATTTTTATTTGAGGGAGAGAGTGCATGCACGTAAAAAACAGGACATCCAGCCACTGCAAACCAACTCCAGACACATGTGCCACCTTTGTACATTAAAGGGCTGGAGTCATAGCTTAGCGGTTAAGGCACTTGCCTGCAATGCCAAGGACCCTGGTTCAATTCCTCAGTACCTACATAAAACCAGATGTACAGGGTGGCACATGTATCTGGAGTTCGTTTGCAGCAGCTGGAGGCCCTGCTGCACCCATTCTCTCTGCCTCTCTCTTTCTCTGCTTGTAAATTTTAAAAAAATGAAAATATTCAAAAATTTTAAAGTCCCAAGACCTCACTCATTTCTGGGTTTACACCCCACAGAAATTCTAGCACATGTGAAAGTGCTCTATTTGATAGCAAAATAATGGCACAAAAAAAAAAAAAAAAAAAGCCAGGCGTGGTGGTGCACGCCTTTAATCCCAGCACTCGGGAGGCAGAGGTAGGAGGATCGCCATGAGTTCGAGGCCACCCTGAGACTACATAGTTAATTCCAGGTCAGCCTGGGCCGGAGTGAGACCCTACCTCAAAAAAAAAAAAAAAAAAAAAAAAAAAAAAAAAAGAAAAGAAAAGAAACAAGAAACATAGCTCTTGTGTCTAATGTGAGTATGGTGACTCACCCCTTTAACTTCAATACTTGGGAGGCAAGTAGAAAGATTGCTATAAGTTCAAAATCAGCCTGGGCTAGAGACAGTTCCAGGTCAGCCTAGAGTTGAGACCCTGCCTCAAAAACAAAACAACAGGCCAGGTATGATATCACATGCCTTTAATCCCAGCACTCAGAAGACAGAAGTAGGAGGAATGCCTTGTGTTTAAAGCCACCGTGAGACTACATAGTGAATTCCATGTCAGTCAGGGACACAGTGAGACCCTACCTCAAAAAAAAACAGGCTGGAGAGATGGCTTAGCGGTTAAGGCATTTGCCTGCAAAGCCAAAGGATCCCGGTTCAATTCTCCAAGACCCATGTAAGTCAGATGCACAAGGGGGCACATGCATCTGGAGTTGGTTTGCAGTGCTGGAGGCCCTGGGGCACCCATTCTCTCCCTCTCTCAAATAAATAAAATATATTAAAAGACTCTGATGATGTATGTGTATATACTTACTACTGCTGCTTTGTTGGGCAGCATGGCAGATGAATAGCAATTACGGTCTGGGGTCAATTTGAGTTTCACAATCCAGTGAAGAGCTATGAAATCAAGACTATGAACGAAGCTCTCGTTTTGCCTACAGATGTCTCCAAGGGTGATTCTACTGAAGATCCGACCCGAGAGTTTTCCTTAGAACCAGGGCAGACACACTACCAGCAGCTGACTAGGAAGCCGTGTTGAGCACTTAATTACATCCATCAATTTCTTACTAATAGTTCTTATGATCCTCTACTGAGAGTTTTAAAAAAATCTTTAAAATTCTTGCACTTCCTGCCATCAGAAATGATGTTTTTCTTCTCAAATAAAAGAATTATGGTCAGATCTTGGGGGGGGGGGAATCATATAGCTGAAGCAGGCCTATTTTTAAAGTGAAATTTTTTTTAATGGGTTTCTTTCTTGGAAAGTCAGGGTGTTAGTCATAAGATACTGTTGCTTAAAATAATTGAATAAAGTTTGCTTTCAGATTATATCATATTAGTAAGTCTCTAAACGTAGCCTTTTATAATTTCCCTTTTTGATATGTTTAATTAACTACCTGCATTTATCGTTCTAGTTTTTCTAATATTTCTTATAACTTAGATGCAATATAGAAATGATACTTCTGGAAGAATATTAATAGAAAATTAAAATAGCCCTTCCTGAAAAAAAATATGTATATTAAAAGACAACAAAACATCCCACTAAAAGTTGGGCATGGTGGCGCATGCCTTTAATCCCAGCACTTGGGAGGCAGAGATAGGAGGATTGCTATGAGTTCAAGGCCACTTTGTGACTACATTGTGAATTCCAGGTCAGCTGGGGCTACAGTGAAATCCTACTGCAAATAAAACCAAAAAACAAACAAACAAAACCCCCGCTAAAATGGAGAATGACTGAGGAAGACAACCTACATCAACTTCTGGCTCCTCGGTTAAAGGCACTTGCTTGCTTGCAAAGCCTAACAACCTCGGTTTATTTTCCCAATATACATGCAAAGCCAAATACACAATGTGGTGTGTGTATCTGGTGTTCATTTGTAGTGGCTGGAGGCCCTGATGTGCCCATTCTGTCTATATCTGTTCCCTCTCTGTTTGCAAAAACAAACAAATGAAACCCAGCTGGATGTGGTGATGCATACCTCCCATCACTCAGGAGGCAGAGGCCTTGAATTTAAGGTCAACCTGGGACTACAGAGTTCCAGGTCAGCCTAGGCTAGAGTGAGACCCTGTCTCTATAAAAACCCCAAAAACATGCTGGGTGTGGTGTCACACGTCTTTAATCACAGGAATCAGGAAGTAAGGTAGGTGGATTGCCATGCATCTGAGGCCATCCTGAGACTACATAGTGAATTCCAGGTCAGCTTGGGCTAGAGAATGATATCCTACCTCAAAATAAATAAATAAATAAATAATAAAAAACCCACAAGGGGTTAGGGATTTAACTCAGTGGAGTGCTTAGGTCCTAGGTGCACTCCTCAGTGTCATGGTCGGGGGGGGGGAGGGTGGCAACAATATGGACACACAACACACAGACTTCCTAGAAAGGCAAAGGCCAAATATAATTTGGTGTGTACATATATTAGACATACCCATCAGTATGAAAAGGTTAAATAGAAAAAAAGCAAATTATTTTGTAAATGGCACATACCAAAACAAAAAATGTATTCATTCACAAGACTGTTCTGTTTTTGGTAGTAGGAGGGGAAGAGGTGAGGCAGGATCTCACTCTAACCCAGGCTGGCTTCGCACTCCCAGAAATCTTTCTACATTAGCTTCCCAAGTGTTAAGATTAAAGATGTGAGTTACCCACGGGAAGAGATTAAGTAAATGAAAGGTAGAGGGAGGGCTAATAAAAATCTAAGAGGATATAAGTGATATGGAAACCTACTTTTTTGGACAATGGAATGCTCAGAAGCCATAGATTGTTACTAGAAAATTTTCAGTACCAGGGATGGGATACCTTCCAGTGAGTTGTTGGCCAGGGAGGTTCCCTGATAACCCCAAAACATTACAGGCCATTGCCAAGGTTCTTGGTTTCCCACCAGGACAAGACAGTAAGACCCTATTGCTAAGCTGGGTGTGGTAGTGCACACCTTTAATCCCAGCACTTGGGAGGCAGAGATAGGAGGATTACTGTGAATATGAGGCCACCCTGAGAATACAGAGTGATTCCAGGTCAGCCTGGGCTTAGGTGAGACCCTACCTTGAAAAACCAAAAAAGACTATTGCTGAAGACTCCACATACTTGGGCTACAAGGTCACTGAGAAATCCAGAAATCCTGCTGGAGCTGAGCTAAAAACCTGCTCCATGTAGACCAGCTCACAGAAAGCTGGAAAAAGCTATGCTGCATGCAGTTCAATGGGAAAGAGAGAAATCACCAGTGGTGGTACGCAATAGTGGACACTTCAAGCCTTAAATTAATGAGCCAATGGGTGCAACAGTAGCATGTCTGTTATGGGAGAAACCAAGCGCTCTCTAATTGGACTGCAAGCCCGCTCCATGGGAGGGAATACATCCCTGATACTGAAAACCTACAGAGGAGTAGTCATGAGCCTTAGGAGTATAATGTTTTCTGGTGTCTGGCTAAATGTATATACTACATTCACCAAACTGCTTAGTAAGCAGTTATCTTAATGCTCATACCCATATATTAATGCTACTCTCACTTTGGTTAGAGCTTCTCTTTTCAGATGGTGGTGACCTTGGGATGACTCAGAAGGTACCACTGTGCTGAGAAGAAGTGACAGAAGAGTGTTCAGCACTGAAATATCTCTATCACAAGAATCAATACTTGGTCCCAAAAATGGACTTCAACACAACCCACATCCATACTGCCTTGTTCTCAGGAAAGGCGAATATAAATACCATGTCAGACTCAAGATCGTAGTCATCACTGTTGCTGTCACCGCCCTCCCAGCGCTGAAGCACCTTCTCTTTGTGCTCCCCATTCACCTTCGAGTTCATGGCAATGGCTGAGTCTGTGAACTTGTCTGTGAAATGGAGGTGAAAATCAGGCATTAGGTGACATTGCACAGCTTTTTTTTCTCTCATCCTCATTCCTACCCCAATAAGTACTTAAGGAACAAAGAGAAGTTTAAGAAACCCAGACTTACGAGTAAGTATTTATCAGACAGCAGGTGGGAAGGGAAGTGTTAAAAAATACCCATGTAATAGCTCCAAGCTAATCAAGGAACAAAGGAAGTTCCAGTCGACCAGACTCTATCCCACTATATTATACATCAAGAAATATTTTCAAGAAGAAAAATTTACCCATTTCCCCCAGGGGCAAAAAAAGGTGGTAGTAAATAAAATCAAATCAGTCTGTTCTGCCTGGAGACAGACTTTCCACTACTCACAGAGTGAACCTGACACAATACCTTTAGTAGCATAATTGAAGTCAACATTTCGGAAGTGGACAAGCATAACATCACTTGGTTTGAACACCATAGTGTCCACAATATCTTCCCGACGAGGGCCACCTGCTGGCTCCGATGCTTTCCGGTGTACAGCGTCTACTGCCAGTTCAAACTACAAAAGTCACATTCCCAACAGCCCACAGTTAACATCCAGAAAGGTAAAAGCAAAAACACAATTTCTCCCTTACCCTGTCTAGATCTTTCCTAACTACGTATTTTCATGTTACCTTGTCTTCCTTCTCTCATCCAAATACTAACCAGGTCCAACCCTGCTTAGCATCTGAGATCAGACGAGATGGGGCACGTTCAGGGTGGCATGGCCATAGACCCTGTCTTACTTCTCAACATCAGCCACAGGACTTATTTCCTCCCATCACCACTCTGAATAATTTTTTAAATATTTTTAAAATATTTTAATTTATTTGCAGGCAGAACTATGAGCTCCAGATGCATGCACCACTTTATGTATCTGGCTTTACATGGGTATTGGGGAATCGAATCTGGGTTATTAGGCTTTGAGCCACCTCTTAAAAATTATTTTAAAGCCGGGCGTGGTGGTGCACGCCTTTAATCCCAGCACTCGGGAGGCAGAGGTAGGAGGATCATGTGAGTTCAAGGCCACCCTGAGACTACATAGTTAATTCCAGGTCAGCCTGGGCCAGAGTAAGACCATACCTCGAAAAAACAAACAAACAAAAATTATTTTAAAACTTTCATTTATTTGAGAGAGAGATACAGGCAGATAGAGTGAGAACAAAAGAATGGGTGTGCCAGGGCCTTCAGCCACTGCAAATGAACTCCAGATGCACTGCCACCATGTACATCTGGCTTACATGGGTCCTGGGTAATCGAACCTGGGTCCTTTGGTTTTGTAGGCAAGCGCCTTAGCCACTAAGCCCTTTCTCCAGTCCCTTAAAAATATTTTTTACTATTTGTCAGCCGGGCGTGGTGGCGCACGCCTTTAATCCCAGCACTCGGGAGGCAGAGGTAGGAGGATCGCCGAGAGTTCGAGGCCACCCTGAGACTACAGAGTTAATTCCAGGTCAGCCTGGACCAGAGTGAGACCCTACCTCGAAAAACAAAAAAAAACAAAAAAATATATATATATTTTTTACTATTTGTAGAGCAAGGGAAGGGAGAGGAAGAGCATGCTTTGAATTACTGCTGCAAAGGAACTCCAAATGTATGTACCACTTTGTGCATCTGGCTTTACATGGGTACTGAACCTGGATCATTAAGCTTTTTTTTTTTTTTTTGGTTGTTTGAGGTAGGGTCTCACTCTAGCTCAGACTGACCTGAAATTCACTATGTAGTCTCAGGATGGCCTTGAACTCAGGCCAATCCTACCTCTGCCTCTTGGGTGCTGGGATTAAAGGCATGCACCACCATGCCTGGCTTTTTTTATTTTTGGTTTTCATTAAGCTTTTCAGGCAAGTGTTTTAACAGCTTAACTCTCTCTCCAGGCCCCCCCACCTTTTTTTGAGGTATGATCTTGCTGAAGCGCAGGCTGACCCTGGAATTCATTATGTAGTGTCAGGGTCGCCTTGAACTCATGGTGATCCTCCTGGTGTTGGGATTAAAGGCATGCACCACCACATTAGGCCTAATTTTTAAAAATAATATTTTATTTATGTATTTATTTGAGAGAGAGAGAGAGAGAGAGAAGCAGACAGAGAAAATGGGTACAGTAGGGCCTCTAGCAGTGGCAAACAAACTGAACTCCAAGGCATGCACCACCTCGTGTGTCTGGTTTAGGTGGGTACTGGGGAATCCAACTTGGGTCCTAAGGCTTCCAGGCAAGCATCTCAACTGCTAAACCATCTCTGCAGCCCTTAAGTTTAATTTTAAACTACAGAAATAAATCTTTAACAACAGTCTGATATTCAATATACACCCTTCATTTCATTCTTCTCTTCCTCCCCCTATGAAGCCTCAAAAATAATCTCCTTTCAGAACACTGACCTTTGAGCTCAGAGTTTTGAAAATGCCTTCATAGGTAGTTCCATTTTTCACCTTTACATCACAAGTCGAACCCTAGAATAGGGTAGGAGGAGTAAGAGTGACTCAAAAAAACCCTGATACATCATATTCCTCAAACACCCTAGGAAAAAAGGCCCTCACTTACCACCACAGCTGTCAGGAAATGGAGCATCCTGGAGTTGTTATACACACCTTCAAACACCTGTCAGTAACATAGGGAGAAATAAGGGAGCAGCAAGTAAACGCTACCTTTCTTCCTAGGCTTCTCTACAATCCATACATTTGTCTTGTGTATTTTTATTTTAGAGAGAAAAAGGCACTCACAGGTGACTGAGGGGGTCCTTTTCCTGTGCTCTGCCCCCTATAAGAAAACAAGAAACTAGTTATTAACAGTAAATCCTATAACCACATACCATGTGAAGTTGCTGATTTAAGCTACAAGCCAATTAGTCAGCAAGCCTTTTGAACTCATATATTACTAGAGGAAAAGAGTAGACATTAAATGCCAATAAACACATTTCCTCCAAATGTCAGTTTAAAAAAAAAGGCCTCAATCAACAATGGCTGTCAATTGCTTTGCAAGCGAATGCAACCTTCTCACTTTCTCGAAGGGGCCGGAGCGTCAGACTTGCAGCAAGCCAACGCTGCAGTATTCAAAGACCAATAACCCACCATAGTGATAATGATGGACGCACAAGATCACAGATGCAGCATTACTTAGCGCAGGTACATAACCTCTCAAAGGAAAAAAAATCATTTTCAGCAGCTCTGCGTCCCAAATCCCTGGAGAGGGGGCTATTCCCTATACACCTAACTCCTTCACCCTCATTATTTATTCAGCCTGTTACCCACTCTGAAGGGATCACCAATCGCCAGGTAACACTGCTTCTCGACGGCTGATGTAACCCGCGGTTGAGAAGGGCGAGGAGGGGGCCGTTGGCGGGGCAGGGGGACCGCGCAGCCGCAAAAGCCATCCACCGGGAGGCCTCGCCCGGTCTGCGCTTGCGCACTAAAGCCACGGGGGGCCTCTTCAAAATCCCCCCTCCCGCGGTGAGAACCCACTGCGCCTGCGCGTACTGCCACTCTCAATCGCATTGACACAGAAAAGAGAAAGTGTTCTCATCCACCAACACCTAGCGAACCCCGATCGCACACTCCCCGCCTGTGCCCTGCGCGTTACCGGGTCAAGCGAATGCCCCGGTCATAAGACGGAGCAACGCGCACGTACGGGGAGGGCGCGCGCCCGCCAGAGGTTCCCGGCCCGCAGTCCTCCCAGTTGTCGCTCCTTCCGTGCCCCCGCCCACCCGGCTCCCCTCCTACTGGCTAGACTGGGAAGAGCGAGGGAGCAATCCGCTCCCAAGTCCCTCCCTCCCCATTGGTCAAACTGTGGGCCGCGCGCCCCCCCTCCATTGGCTAAGGCCGGGGACCCCTTCCCGCAGCTGACTCCCCATTGGCTGAAGCAGGGGACCGCGAGACCCTTCGTGGTAATGGAGCTGGGGACCCCATCACCTCCTCACCCCCCCACACCCCTTCCCGGCGGCGCTGGCGGGACGCGCCCCGCCTCCCCTCCTTGCCCGGACCCTCAAGCTCGGTCTAGGCCGAGAGCCGAGCACCGCCCCTGCGTGCCCCGTGGCCGCCCGGGGACCTTTTCTCTCCGACCTGTTGGGACCAAAGGGGCCCACCCCCAGCTTCCCGGGGTGGCTAGCCTCAGGTGTCCCTCCCAGGTGCCGGGCTGGGGGCGCGCCCCGCCGACACGCACGGAGCTGCAGCCGGTCTCACGGCGCCCGGAAGCCCACCCCTCCTCACCTGGTGCTGCCGACCGCGGCCGCCCCGGGCCTCTCCTGGTGCTGCGGTGGCGGCGTCAAGATGCCTTCGGCTGCCCGGCGGAGTCCGCTCCCGGCGGCGGACGCAGGCCCCAGACACGGGGAGGCGGACGCAGGAGGCCCCGGGGTGGCCGCGTTGGTAGCCAGCGGCCCTGGGAGGCCGCCGTTGGGAGGACTGCTCCCGCCGGTAGGCCGGCGGGCCACGGCCTGTTGTGTGGGGGGCGGCTGCTGGGGCTGGGAGGTCTGTTGTGGCGGCTGAGGCTTCAACATGATGGCAGCGTCCGGAAGGGGAATTAAAGGGAAAGAGGGGCCGGGGCTGGGCTCCCGCTGGAGAGCGGGAAGTGAGAGGGATCGCGACGCTGGGGACCCGCCGTTGGCGGAGGGGGGGAGCCCCGCGTTGTCAGGGGTGGAGAGGGAAGACGGCGGCGCGAAGAAGCGCCGCGAGGAGGAAGGGGGGGTCTCGCGGGCCGGAGGAAAGCGAGAGGGCGCGAGCCGCCCCGGCGCGCGTGCGCGTGGCCGGGGGAGGAGAGAGGGAGGAGCGCGCGAGCCGGCCGGCGCTCCGACGGGGGAGGGGCGGAGGAGGGAGCGCGCTGCCAGGTGACCGCGCGCGCCGGGCGGTTAGTTCCGGGCGGGAGAGCCGAGGAGGAGAGAATCGCTGAACCTCGCGGCCCGCAGCCCCTGAGGTGGCGGAGGAGCTGCGCGCGCGCCAATGACCGCCTACGATTTAGGACCTCGGGGTCCCAAGCCGCCTTAGAGACCGGCAGCAGGTCGCCTCACAATGAGCGTGTGAAGCGCTGGGGGAGGAGCCAAAGCCGCGGAGAGGAAGAGCCGGCTGCCCCGCCCACGCCGCCGGCGTAACGTCAGAATCTCTCGCTGTCGCGGTGTGAGACGTCTGTGCGTGGCGTGAGGTTCCTCCGCCACCTGGGGCGGGCTGTGGGCGGAGTCTCGAGTGCCAAAAAAGTCCCCAGGACGGGCCAAATTATCCACTTTACTTTTAGGCAGTTGGTGGATTTCCTAATGTACTGCTTTATCTCCTCCTTCCTTGCCTTAAAAGAATAGCCGGGAGCCGGGCGTGGTAGCTCACGCCTTTAAATCCCAGCACTCTGGAGGCAGAGGTAGGAGGATTGCTGTGAGTTCGAGGACACCCTGAAGCTGCACAGTTAATTCCAGGTCTGCCTGGGCCAGAGTAAGACCCTACCTAGGGGAAAAAAAAAAAAAGAAGATTGGCAAGGAGCTGGAGAGATGGTTCAGTGGTTAAAGTATGAGGGCTGGGATTGATTCCCCAGTACCCATGTAAAGATGTACAAAGTGTCTGGAGTTTGCAGTGGGCATGAGGTTTCTGCACACCCAAACACACACCCAATCGCTGAAAAAAAAAAAAATTTAGGCCGGGTGTAGTGGCTCACACCTTTAATCCCAGCACTGGGGAGGCAGAGGTAGGAGGATCACCATGAGTTTGAGGCCATCCTGAGACTACATAGTGAATTCCAGGTCAGCCTGGACCAGAGTAAGACCCTGCCTTTGAAAAACAACAACAAAAGTCATATTTTAGCTGGGCGTGGTGGCGCATGCCTCTAACCCATCATGAGTTCGAGGCAACCCTGAGAATGCAGTGAATTCCAGATTAGCCTCGGCTACAGCTAGACCCTACCTCGAAAAAAAAAATTTTTAAGGGCTGGAGAGATGGCTTAGTAGTTAAGGCACTTGCCTGCAAAGCTCAACGACCCAGGCTTGATTCTCCAGGTCTTACCTAAGCCAGATGCACATGGTAGCACACACGTCTGTAGTTCCTTTGCAATGACTAGAGACCCATGCGCACCCATTCTCACTTTCTCTGTTTCTCTCCCCTCTCTCTCTCTGCCTCTAATAAATAAATAAAAATAAATATGGGGCTGGAGAGATGCCTCATCGGTTAAGGCGTTTGCTGCAAAGCCAAAGGATCCTGGTTCGACTCTCCAGGACCCACGTAAGCCAGATGCACAAGGTGCATGCATCTGTAGCTCGTTTGCAGTGGCTGGAGGCCCTGGTGTGCCCATTCTCTCTCTCTCTCTCTTTTTGTCTCAAATAAAATATATTTAAAAAAATAAATCTTTTAAATATGTTTTTAAGAAGATTGATAAGCATAGTCATGGTCAAGAGCCATGCTTACCTGAAGGTGGATCACTGTGAGTACAAGGCCAAACTGCAGCTAGAGAAAAATCTGATCCTAAGTTAATTTCCATTTATCTTTAAACAAGTTATTTCTTTATGCCCAAATTAGCCCTTAGGGCTTTTTTATTTTTGGTTTTTAGAGGTAGGGTCTCACTCTAGCCCAGACTAACCTGGAACTCATGTTGTAGTCTCAGGCTGGCCTCAAACTCACAGCGATCCTCCTACTTCTGTCTCCCAAGTGCTGGGATTAAGGCATGCACCACCACGCCTGACTCCAAGGGAGCCCATAAATTGTACAATACAGATCATTTGAAGGTTGTACTTCCTCGGGTCTACATCAAAATCCAGCCTGAAGTTCAAGGCCAGCTAGGCTATATAGCAAGACACTATCAAAACAAAAAATCTAGGGCCCAGAGAAGATGGCTCAGCAGTTTAAGGCACCTGCATGCAAGCAAGTCCTGTGTTCAGTTCCACAGTACCCACTTACTGCCAGGTGCACAAAGTGGCTTATACATCTGCAGTTCCTTTGCAAGAGGCCCTGAAATGCCTATTCTTTCCCTCTTTCTTTCCTTGATAATAAATCTTTTTTTAAAAAAAAAAATCATTTTGAGAGAGAGAGAATGGGCACGACAGAGCATCCAGCCATTGCAAACGAACTCCAGAGGTATGTGCCCCCTTGTGCATCTGGCTAACATGGGTTCTGGGAAATCAAACCTGGGTCCTTAGGCTTCACAGGCATACACCTTAACTGCTAAGCCACCCCTCCAACCCTAAATAAGTCTTTAAAAAAAAAAATTAACGTGGTGGCACACACCTTTAATCCCAGCGCTCTGGAGGCAGAGGTAGGAGGATCACCATGAGTTTGAGGCCACCCTGAGACTACATAGTGAATTCCAGGTCAGCCTGAGCTAGAGTGAGACCCTACCTTGAAAAAAAAAAAAAAGTTAAGGGGCAGAGAGATGACATAGTGGTTAAAGGTGTTTCCTTACAAAGCATGACAGCACAGGTTTGATTCCCCAGTACACACATAAAGCCAGATGCACAAAGTGGTGCATCTTCTGGAGTTCGATTGCTGTGGTGAGAGGCCCTGGTGCACCCAATCTTTCTCTTTCCTTCCCTTCCCCTCCCCCCTCTCATCACACACACACACACACACACACACACACACACACACACACACACACTGCAAATAAAGAAAAATATTTTTAAAATATATCTCCTCAGGGTCCATTGCAGAAGAGGTGGCAGAAAGAATGTAAGAGCCAAAGGAAGGGTAGGACTCCTTACAACATGCTCCTCCAGACACAAGATGGCCTGGATATCTATGACCTCAAAGTGCCTGAAACTACCTATACAAGACCATCATAATAGGAGGAAAAGATTATGACATCAAAATTAAAAGAGAAACTGATTGAAAGGAGGAGGGGATATGATGGAGGGGGAAAGTGGGGGGAGGGAGGGTAGTACCATGGGGTAATGTCTACAATTAAGGAAGTTGTTAATAAAAAAATAAATGAAGGGCTGAAGAGATGGCTTAGCGGTTAAGGTGCCTGCCTCCTAAGCCTAAAGAACGCTGGTTCCAATCTCCAGGTCCCACGTTTAGCCAGATGCAAAGTGATGCAAGGGCGCAATGCCGCGCTTGACCACAAGGGGTTGCACACATCTGGATTTTGTTCACAGCAGCTGAGAGGCTGCTGGCACGCCCATCTCTATCTGTCTTCCTCTCCCTCTCTGTGTCTCTCTCCAAAAATAATAAATAAATAAATAAATAAATAAATAAATAAATAAATAAATAAATGAGACTGGGCGTGGTGGTGCATGCCTTTAATCCCAGCACAGCACTTGGGAGGCAGAGGTAGGAGAATCACCGTGAGTTCGAGGCCACCTTGAGACTACATAGTTAATTCCAGGTCAGCCTGGGCCAGAGTGAGATCTACTCCAAAAACAAAAATAAATAAATAAAGGAATAAAACAAAAAAATGTCAAAAAAAAAAAAAAAAGACCTGAGATGTGCTCGCTTCAGCAGCACATAACTAAAATTGGAACAATGCAGAGAAGATTAGCATGGCCTCTGCGCAAGGATGACACGCAAATTCGTGAAGCCTTCCATATTTTTACTGGACCCAAATTCTATATCCTGAAAGACAGACTAAAAGGTTGAAACTTCATCAGGTCCTTAGAGGGAACACCTGAATCAAAGGGCACTGGAGAGGATATGATGAAGACTAAACTTAAACTTCTGTTTCTCTTCTTTTTTTCTCTCTTTCTTTCTTTCTTTCTTTCTTCTTCTTCTTCTTCTTCTTCTTCTTCTTCTTTTTTTTTTTTTGAGAGAGAGAGAGAGGAAGAGGCAGAGAGCAAGAATGGACATGCTAGAAGCCTCTCAGCCATTGTGAATGAACTCCAGTCGCGTGCACCCCCTTGTGAGCAGGCTCAGCATTGTGGGCTTGCGTCATTTGCATCTGGCTAAATCAAATCGAAAGGGCGTTCTTAGGCTTGGCAGGCAGGCACCTTAACCGCTAAGCCATCTCTCCAGCCCTCTCTTTCTCTTTTATGTTACCTATCTTTTTCTTCATTCTCTTCCCTTGGCACTGGCCCAATACCAGGATGTGGTAAACATCCACAGTGAGCTATTGATCAGAGAGACCTACAAGGTTTCCCATAAGAAGACAGACTTCTGTCAGAGCACTTGATTACCCACCAAAGGTTAATGGTAAGACCCTACTGCCAAAGACAATATATGCTGTTGATACAGAACATGGAGAAACCTGGCTGGAATCTGGAAGAGAGTCAGTCCCCAGAAGGTGCTACATGAGAAACTGGGGGAAAATGACAACATCTGTCCAAGCAACTCGTGGTCTAAGCTACTCAACAGCAAACAACCTGATGTGATGCTCACCCAAGTGCAATAGTGGCCCACAGCCATGGTGGGTGGCCATCTGTGCTTGGATTGGCTAATGGATCTGCTCATTGGAACAGAACCCATAGCTGGAACTGGGAAACAAGTAGAATCATATCCAAAAAATGAGTTCACTCTCCAATATCAAGCTCCCACCAATCTTGGGCTACAAGAGGGCCTACACCTATTAAATTCTCTCCAAACTAATAATGGTTACCTCATTTATCTGGTGTTGACTCCACTGTGTTGGAGAATCTGTTTCTCTTTATCAGACGGACACAGAACCTGAGGAGAGAAACAGCCCATCACATCCCGCCAGGGCCCTAGCTGAAACCATAGAGTAATTGGGGAAATGAGCAAGAATGCTGCTTTCTTGGTGAACCTGGTACCAACACAAGTGCGTGAAGGAGATAGACCCAGAGAATAAATCTTCCAAACCAGAGATCCAGAGACACAGAGGATCCCAAGACCTCATCACTGACGTAGATCTAAAAGAAACCCAACATGGCTCAGGGAAATTAATGGAAGAGGGGGTGGAAAGATTTGTTAGAGCCACAAGTTGGAACACTTTGCACAGTGACATTGCCTCTTCCCCACAACTGACCCCCACTATGAACCATCCACAATCCACATGGGGATAACTAACATCCCCAATGCGGAGGGTCCCGTCAGAGGGGGGAGGACAGGGAGGAGGCTAAGGATGGTACCAACATGTGCTATTTATTTACACACTGAGTATGTACATAACTAATAAAGAAAAAAGTGTATCTCTTATGAAGCCTAAGGACCCAGGTTCAATATTCCAGTACCCACATAAGCCAGATGCACAGAGTAGCACATGTGTCTGGAGTCTTGCAGTGGCCGAAGGCCCTGGCATGCCCATTCTCTCTCTCATAAATAGAATAAATGTTATTTTATCCAGCCCAATAAAAATATTTTTTAAGCCGAGCGTGGAGGCGCATGCCTTTAATCCCAGCACTTGGGAGGCAGAGGTGGGAGGATCGCCGTGAGTTCGGGCCACCCTGAGACTACATAGTTAATTCCAGGTCAGCCTGGGCCAGAGTGAGACTCTACCTCGAAAACCCCCCCCCAAAAAATATTTTTTTTAAAAAAAAATCTAAGAGGGGGCGACTGGAGGGATGGCCTGCAAAGCCAAAAGACCCAGGTTCAATTCCCCACAACCCCTGTAAGCCAGATGCACAAGGTGGCACATGTGTTTGGAGTTCATTTGCAGCAGCTGGAGGCCTTGGCATGCCCATTCTTTCCCTCTCTCTCTTTCTCTCCCTGTACCTCTCTCTGTCAAATAAATGTATTTTTAAAAAGAATCTAAGATGGCTGGAGAGATGGTTTAGCAGTTAAGGCATTTGCCTGCAAAGCCAAAGGACCTTGGTTCGACTCCCAGGACCCATGTAAGCCAGATACACAAGGTGGCACACGTGTCTGGAGTTCTTTTTTTTTTTTTTTTTTTTTTTTTTTGGTTTTTCGAGGTAGGGTCTCACTCTAGTCCAGGCTGACCTGGAATTAACTATGTAGTCTCAGGGTGGCCTCGAACTCTCGGCAATCCTCCTACCTCTGCCTCCCGAGTGCTGGGATTAAAGGCGTGCGCCACCACGCCCGGCGTGTCTGGAGTTCTTTTGCAGTGGCTGGAGGCCCTGGTGTGTCCATTCTCTCTCTCTCTCTCTCTCTCTCTGCCTCTTTCTCTCTCTCAAGTAAATAAATAAATAAATTTTAAAAAGAAAAAAATATTTTTTAAAAATCTAAGAGATGGAAAGATTGTAAGAACTACAGGATGGATAAGGTGTATCCTGATGCACACCCCCCACAGAGACTGACTGGGGCCTTAATTTCCCCATGGAGAATACCAATCACTCCACTGAGGAGTGCCCTCAAGGAAATTGGGAGCGGGGGAGAAGGGATATAAGACTACAATCTTTGCCAGGCGTGGTGGCACATGCCTTTAATCCTAGCACTAGGGAGGCAGAGGTAGGAGGATCGCTATGAGTTCGAGACAACTGTGAACTCCAGGGCAGCCTGGACTAGAGTAAGACCCTACCTCGGGGAAAAAAAAAAAAAAAAAAAAGACTACAATCTTTGGGCTGGGAGATGGCTTAGTGGTTAAGATGCTTGCCTGCAAAGCCAAAGGACTCAGGTTCAATTCCCCAGTATCTACATAAAGCCAGATGCACCAAGTGGCTCATGCACCTGGAATTCCTTTGCAGTGGCTGGAGGCCCTGGAGAGCCTATTCTGTCTCTCTGCCTCCCCCCCACAAAAAATAAATTTTAAAAATATGTTTTGAAAAAGACTACAATTAGCCAGGCATGGTGTCACATACCTTTAATCCCAGTACTTGGGAGGATGAGGTAGGAGGATCACTGTATGTTCGAGGCCAGACTGAGACTACATAGTGAATTCCAGGTCAGCCTGGGCTAGAGCTACACTATCTTAAAAAATCAAAAATAAGCTGGGCATGGGGCTGGAGAGATGGCTTAGCAATTAAGGCGTTTGACTGCAAAGCCAAAGGATCCCAGTTTGATTCTCTGGAACCCATGTAAGCCAAATGCACAAGGGGCACATGCATCTGGAGTTTGTTTGCAGTGGCTAGAGGCCCTGGCATGCCCATTCTCTCTCTGCCTGCCTCTCTTCTATTTGTCTCTCCGCTTGCAAATAAATAAATAAACAAACAAAAATTTAAAAATACCATTCATTTTTAAACCGGGTGTGGTGGTGCATGCCTTTAATCCCAGCACTCAGGAGGCAGAGGCAGGAGGAGCACCATGAGTTTGAGGATACCCTGAGAATACAGAGTGAATTCCAGGTCAGCCTGGGCTAGAGTGAGACCCTACCTCAAAAAAACAAAACAAAACAAAACAAAACAAAACAAAAAAAGCCAGGTGTGGTGGCACACGCTTTTAATCCCAGCACTTGGGAGGCAGAGGTAGGAGGATCGCCATGAGTTTGAGGCTACCCTGAGACTACATAGTGAATTCCAGAACCAAAAAAAAAAAAAAAAAAAGAAAGAAAGAAAAAAAAAAAAAAACCCAAAAAAATAAAAAAAAAAAAAAAAGCTGGGCGTGGTGTCACCCGCCTTTAATCCCAGCACTCAGGGGGCAGAGGTAGGAGGATTGCCAAGAGTGCAAGGCCACCCTGTGACCACATAGTGAATTCCAGATAAGCCTGGGCTAGAGTGAGACCTCTAAATAAATAAATAAATAATAATAAAAGACTAGGCCAAGTGTGGTGTCCCATGCCTTTAATCCCAGAACTCAGGAGGCAGAGGTAGGAGGATCACCATGAGTTCGAGGCCACCCTGAGACTTCACAGTGAATTCCAGGTCAGCCTGGACTACAGTGAGGCCCTACCTGAAAAAAAACAAAATAAATAAATAAATAAATAAATAAATAAATAAATAAATAAATATAAAAGACTACAATCTTTGTAAAAATAAATTAATTAAGTAGGATGAGAGAAATGGCCTAGTGGTTAAGGTGCTTGCCTGCAAAGCCTAAGAACCCAGGTTTGATTCCCTAGAATCCATGTAAGCCAGACACACATGGTGGCACATATGTCTGGAGTTTCTTTGCAGTGGCTGCAGGCCCTGGTGTGCCCATTCTCTCAAATAAATAAGTAAATAAATAAATAAATAAATAAAATTTTTGATTTTCT
Source organism: Orientallactaga sibirica (assembly GCA_036365145.1). Classification (NCBI taxonomy): domain Eukaryota; kingdom Metazoa; phylum Chordata; class Mammalia; order Rodentia; family Dipodidae; genus Orientallactaga; species Orientallactaga sibirica. The sequence goes on from JAEOAD010000888.1 coordinate 2,434,424, forward strand.
TGTTTATTTTTATTTATTTATTTATTTATTATTTTTAAATTTTTTTAGAGAGAGACACAGACAGAGGAGAGGGAGACAGACAGAGATGGGCGCCAGCATTCTCTCAGCTGCTGTGAACGAAATCCAGATGTGTGCGCCCCCTTGTGGGCAAGTGCGGCATTGCGTCACGCATGGGGCTGGAGAGATGGCTTAGCAATTAAGGCGTTTGACTGCAAAGCCAAAGGATCCCAGTTTGATTCTCTGGAACCCATGTAAGCCAAATGCACAAGGGGCACATGCATCTGGAGTTTGTTTGCAGTGGCTAGAGGCCCTGGCATGCCCATTCTCTCTCTGCCTGCCTCTCTTCTATTTGTCTCTCCGCTTGCAAATAAATAAATAAACAAACAAAAATTTAAAAATACCATTCATTTTTAAACCGGGTGTGGTGGTGCATGCCTTTAATCCCAGCACTCAGGAGGCAGAGGCAGGAGGAGCACCATGAGTTTGAGGATACCCTGAGAATACAGAGTGAATTCCAGGTCAGCCTGGGCTAGAGTGAGACCCTACCTCAAAAAAACAAAACAAAACAAAACAAAACAAAACAAAAAAAGCCAGGTGTGGTGGCACACGCTTTTAATCCCAGCACTTGGGAGGCAGAGGTAGGAGGATCGCCATGAGTTTGAGGCTACCCTGAGACTACATAGTGAATTCCAGAAAAAAAAAAAAAAAAAAAAAAAAAAAAAGAAAGAAAAGAAAGAAAAAAATAAAAAAAAAAAAAAAAAAGCTGGGCGTGGTGTCACCCGCCTTTAATCCCAGCACTCAGGGGGCAGAGGTAGGAGGATTGCCAAGAGTGCAAGGCCACCCTGTGACCACATAGTGAATTCCAGATAAGCCTGGGCTAGAGTGAGACCTCTAAATAAATAAATAAATAATAATAAAATACTAGGCCAAGTGTGGTGTCCCATGCCTTTAATCCCAGAACTCAGGAGGCAGAGGTAGGAGGATCACCATGAGTTCGAGGCCACCCTGAGACTTCACAGTGAATTCCAGGTCAGCCTGGACTACAGTGAGGCCCTACCTTGAAAAAACAAAATAAATAAATAAATAAATAAATAAATAAATAAATAAATAAATATAAAAGACTACAATCTTTGTAAAAATAAATTAATTAAGTAGGATGAGAGAAATGGCCTAGTGGTTAAGGTGCTTGCCTGCAAAGCCTAAGAACCCAGGTTTGATTCCCTAGAATCCATGTAAGCCAGACACACATGGTGGCACATATGTCTGGAGTTTCTTTGCAGTGGCTGCAGGCCCTGGTGTGCCCATTCTCTCAAATAAATAAGTAAATAAATAAATAAATAAATAAAATTTTTGATTTTCTTGTTTATTTTTATTTATTTATTTATTTATTATTTTTAAATTTTTTTTAGAGAGAGAGAGACACAGACAGAGGGAGAGGGAGACAGATAGAGATGGGCGCGCCAGCATTCTCTCAGCTGCTGTGAACGAAATCCAGATGTGTGCGCCCCCTTGTGGGCAAGTGCGGCATTGCGTCACTTTGCATCTGGCTAAACGTGGGACCTGGACATTGGAACGGGCGTTCTTAGGCTTAGGAGACAGGCGCCTTAACCACTAAGCCATCTTTCCAGCCCTATTTTTATTTATTTATTTGAGAGCAACAGACAGAGAGAGAAACAGGCAGATAGAGAGTGGGCACATCAGGGCCTCCATCCACTGCAAACGAACTCCAGATGCATGTGCCACCTTGTGCATCTGGCTTATGTGGGTCCTGGGGTATCAAGCCTTGAACTGGGGTCTTAGGCTTCACAGGCAAGTGCTTAACTGCTAAGCCATCTCTCCAACCCATAAAAAATATTTTTTAAAAAATAAGCCGGGTGTGGTGGCGCATACCTTTAATCCCAGCACTCCGGAGGCAGAGGTAGGAGGATCGCCGAGAGTTTGAGGCCACCCTGAGACTACATAGTTAATTCCAGGTCAGCCTGGGCCAGAGTGAGACCCTACATTGAAAAAACCAATAAATAAATAAATAAATAAATAAATAAATAAATAAATAAATAAATAAAAAATATTAAATAAAATTTAAGCCGGGTGTGGTGGCTCCTGCCTTTAATCCCAGCACTCAGGAGACAGAGGTAGGAGGATCGCCACAAGTTCAAGGCCACCCTGAGTCTACATAGTGAATTCCAGGTCAGCCTGAGCTAGAGTGAAAACTTACCTCGACCCCTCCCCCAAAATAAATAATAATAAAATTTAGAGCCAGGTGTGGTGGCGCACACCTTTACTCCCAGCACTCAGGAGGCAGAGGAAGGAGGATCTCTGTGAGTCTGAGGCCAGTCTGGGACTACAGAGTGAGTCACAGGTCAGCTTGAGCTAGAGTGAGACTCAACTTAAGAAAGAAAGAAAGAAAGAAAGAAAGAAAGAAAGAAAGAAAGAAAGAAAGAAAGAAAGAAAGAAAGAAAGAGGGAGGGAGGGAGGGAGGGAGGGAGGGAGGGAGGGAGGGAGGGAGGGAAGGAAGGAAGGAAGGAAGGGAAGAAAGAAAGGAAGGAAGAAGAAAAGAAAAGAAAAATAAAATGTTTAAACTAAACAAAACTGAACTAAAAAATAGAGGCCAGGGCTGGAGAGATGGCTTAGGGGTTAAGGCGCCTGCCTCCTATGCCTAAGAACACTGGTTCCAATCTCCAGCGGTTCCAATCTCCAGGTCCCACGTTTAGCCAGATGCAAAGTGACACAAGGGCGCAATGCTGCACTTGACCACAAGGGGGCGCGCACATCTGGATTTCGTTCGCAGCAGCTGGGACACTGCTGCCGCGCCCATCTCTGTCTTCCTCTCTCTCTCTGTCTCTCTCACTGTCTCTCTCTCTCTGTGTCTCTCTCCAAAAAAATAATAAAAAATAAAAAGTTTTAAAAAAATAGAGGCCAGAGAAATGGCTTAGCAGCTAAGGTGCTTGCATGTAAAGCCTAAGGACCCAGGTTCGATTCCCCAATACCCATGTAAACCAGATGCACAAGGTGGCACATGTGTCTGGAATTTGTTTGCAGTGGCTAGAGACCCTGGTGCACCCATTCTCTCCCTCTCCCTCTCCCTCTCAAGTAAATAAATAAAAATAAGGGCTGGAGCCAGGCGCAATGGCACACACTTTAATCCCAGCACTTGGGAGGCAGAGGTAGGAGGATCTCTGTGAGTTGAAGGCCACCCTGAGACTACAGAGTGAATTCCAGGTGAGCCTGGGCTATAGTGACCCAATCTCAAAAAAAGTAAAAAATAATAAATAAATAAATAAATAAGCCGGGCATGGTGCCACACACCTTTAATCCCACCACTTGGGAGGCAGAGGTAGGAGGATTGCCATGAGTTCGAGGCCACTCTGAGAATACAGAGTGAATTCCAGGTTAGCCTGTGCTAGACCCTACTTCAAAAACCAAAAAAGTAAAAAAATAAAAATAATAAAATAGTAAAATATTTATAAATAAATAAAATGTATCTGGTATGATGAGGCATGACTGTAATCCCAGCACTGAGGAGGCAGAGTCAGGAAGGTCACAAGTTCAAGGTCTACATAGTGAGAGGCCCTGTTTAAAATGAAAAAAATTAGCTGGGTGTGGTGAAGCTCGCCTTTAATTCTAGCACTCCAGAGGCAGAGGTAGGAGGATTGGCATGAGTTTGAGGCTACCCTGAGACTACATAGTAAATTCCAGATCAGCCTGGGCTAGAGTGAAACCCTACCCCAAAAATGAAAAAATGAAAATTAGAAGGGGTTTATGCTATGGAGATTGCTAGTACTTCAAGGTGCTTGCTTGCAAAGCCTGCTGGCCCTAGTTCAATTCCCCAGCCATCTATTTGCACAGCAAGAGATCCTGGGATACACACACAATGTGAAAGTAAAAGTTTTAAGCCAGGCATGGTGACTCACTGAATTCCAGGTTAGCCTGGGCTAGAGTGAAACCCAACCTTGAAAAACAAAACAAAACAAAAAGGATTGGAGGAATGGCTTAGTGGATAAGGCACTTGCCTGTAAAGCCAAAGGATCAAGGTTCAATTTCCCAGGACCCATGTAAGCCAGATGCACAAGGTGCGCATGTGTCTGGAGACCCTGGCGTGCCCAGTCTCTCTCACTGTCTGTCTGCCCCTCTCTCTCCCTCTATCTCTCTCAAATAAATAAATAATTTTTTTTTTTTTTTTTTTTTTTTTTTTTGGTTTTTCAAGGTAGGGTCTCACTCTAACTCAGGCTGACCTGGAATTCACTCTGTAGTCTCAGGGTGGCCTTGAACTCACAGCGATCCTCCTATCTCCAGGGGCCTGGAGAGATGGTTTAGTGGTTAAACGCTTGGCTGTGAAGCCTAAGGACCCTGGTTCGAGGCTCAATTCTCCAGGACCCACGTAAGCCAGATGTACAAGGTGGCGCATGCATCTGGAGTTTGTTTGCAGTGGCTGTAGGCCCTGGTGCACCCATTCTCTCTCTCTCTCTCTCCCTCTCTCTCTCTCTCTCTCTCTCTCTCTCTCTCCCTCTCTCTCCCTCCCTCTTTCTCTGTCTGTTGCTCTCAAATAAATAAATCAATAATAAATAAACAGGGCTGGAGAGATGACTTAGCAGTTAAGGCGCCTGCCTCCTAAGCCTAAGAACGCCAGTTCCAATCTCCAGGTCCCAGATGCAAAGTGATACAAGGGCGCAATGTCGCACTTGACCACAAGGGGGGCACACATCTGGATTTCCTTTGCAGCAGCTGAGAGACTGCTGGAGCGCCCATCTCTATCTGTTCTCCTTTCCCTCTCTCTCTGTCTCTCTCTGTATCTCTCCAAAAAATAAAATAAAATAAAATAAAATAAAATAAAATAAAATAAAATAAAATAAAATAAAATAAAATAAAATAAAATAAAATAAAATAAAAGTCAAAAAGCTGGTTGTGGTGGCACATGCCAGTAGGATATTGCTGAAGAGGCAGAGGCAGGAGGATCAGGAGTTTAGGCCAGCTTGGGCTACATGTTTGGGGATAGAGAGATGGCTTAGCAGTTAAGGCACTTGCCTGTGAAGTCTAAGGACCAAGGTTCAATTCCCCAGTACCCATGTCAACCAGATGCAAGGTGGCACATGTATCTGGAGTTTATTTGCTGTGGCTAGAGGCTCTGGTGTACCCATTCTCTCTCCATCTATTTATCTCTCTCTCTCTTTCTCTCAAATAAATAAATAAAATAATTTTTAAAAAGCCCAAAAAAATTTAATTGGAGAGATGGTTCAGCACCTAAAGACACTTGCAAAGCCTAAAGATTTAGGTTTGATTACCCATTACCCAAGTAAAGCCATATGCACAAAGTGGTGCATTTATCTGGAGTTCCTTTGCAGTGCTGGAAGCCCCAGTGCAACCATTTTCCCTCTATTCCTCTCTCTCTCCATTGATTTTTTTCCCTCCCCAGGTAGGGTCTTTCTCTAGCCAAGGCTGACCTGGGTGGGATTCACTATGTGGTCTTAGGCTGGCCTGGAACTCATAGTGATCTTCTTACCTTTGCCTGAGAAGTGCTAGGATTAAAGGCCTGTACCACCATGGCCAGCCTTTTTTTTTTTTTTTTTTTTTTTTGTCCTTTTAAAAAAAATATTTTAAGCCAGGCGTGGTGGTGCATGCCTTTAATCCCAGCACTCGGGAGGCAGAGGTAGGAGGATCATCATGAGTTTGAGGCCACCCTGAGACTATATAGCAAATTCCAGGTCAGCCTGAGCTAGAGTAAGACCCTACCTTGAAAAACCAAAAAAAAAAATATTTTGTGAGCTGGGCATGGTGGTGCACACCTTTAATCTCAGCCCTTGGGAGGCAGAGGTAGGAGGATCCTCATGAATTTGAGGCCACCCTGAGACTACATAGTGAATTCCAGGTCAGCCTGGGCTAGAGTGAGACCCTACCTGGAAAAAAAAAAGAAAAAGAATAAAACAACCACAGAAAAAAAATTTTTAAATACCTAAGCTGCTGGGCATGGTGGTGCACGCCTTTAATCCCAGCGATCCGGAGGCAGAGGTAGGTGGAGCATCATGAGTTCAAGGCCACCCTGAGACTACATAGTGAATTCCCGGTCAGCCTGGGCTAGAGCGAGACCCTACCTCGAAAAAACAAAAAAAGAGAAAAAAAAAAAAAAAGATAAAAAGCAATTAAGGCACTTGCCTGCAGAGCCAAAGAACCCAGATTCGATTTCCCAGGACCCATGTAAGCCAGATGCACAAGGTGATGCATGTGCAAGGTCGCACATATGTGCAAGGTGATACATCTTCTCGAGTTTGATTATAGTGGCTGGATGCCCTGATGCACCAGTTCTCTCTCTTTCTCTCATAAAAAATATAGCCATGGGGGCTGGAGAGATGGCTTAGAGGTTAAGGCACCTGCCTCCTAAGCCTAAGAACGCTGATTCCAATCTCCAGCGGTCCCAATCTCCAGGTCCCACGTTTAGCCAGATGCAAAGTGACGCAAGGGTGCAATGCCACACTTGATCACAAGGGGGCGCACGCATCTGGATTTCGTTCGCAGCAGCTGAGAGGCTGCTGGCGTGCCCATCTCTGTCTTCCTCTCCCTCTCTCGCTGTCTCTTTCTAAAAAAATAAATAAATAAAAATAAAGCCATGGGCTGGAGAGATGGTTTAGAGGTTAAGGCACTTGCTTGCAAAGCCTAAGGACCCCGGTTTGATTCTCCAGTACCCATATAAAAGCAGATGCACAATGTGGCACATGAGTTTGTTGTTGGTTTGCAGTGGCTGGAGATCCTGGTATGCCCATTCTCCCTCTCTCTCTCAAATAAACATATCAATAAAATATTTTTTTTTTTTGGAGACACAGAAAGAGACAGAGAGAGAGGGAGAGGAAGACAGATAGAAATGGGCATGCCAGCAGCCTCTCAGCTGCTGCGAACGAAATCCAGATGCGTGCGCACCCTTGTGGTCAAGTGCGGCATTGCGCCCTTGCGTCATTTTGCATCTGGCTAAACGTGGGACCTGGAGATTGGAACCGCTGGAGATTGGAACCGGCGTTCATAGGCTTAGGAGGCAGGCGCCTTAACCGCTAAGCCATCTCTCCAGCCCCTAAAATAGTTTTTTTTTTTTTTTTAAAGGAAAGTCTGTTGGGTTTGCCTCAGAATAAATATATGCATAAATAATTTTTTTTGGTTTTCCAAGGTAAGGTCGCCGCTAGCCCAGGCTGACCTGGAATTTGCTATGTAGTCTCAGGCTGGCTTTGAACTCACAGTGGTCCTCCTACCTCTACATCCCTTCCAAGTGCTGGAATTAAAGGCGAGTGCCACCATGCCCAGCCAAAAAACATTTTTTTGGTTAAAGTATTTTATTTACAAGAGAGTGTGAAAAAGAGAGAGAGAATGGCACACCAGGACCACTAGCAACTGTAAAAAAAACTCCAGACACAGGTGTCCCCTTGTGCATCTGGTATGGGTACTGGGGAATTGAATCAGGGTCCTTAGGCTTTGCAGGCAAGTTCCTTAACTCTAAGCCATCACTCATCTCTCCAGCCCTCAAAATATATTTTATTTGGGCTGGAGAGATGGCTTAGGGGTTAAGGCGCCTGCCTCCTAAGCCTAAGAACACTGGTTCCAATCTCCAGCCATTCCAATCTCCAGGTCCCACGTTTAGCCAGATGCAAAGTGACGCAAGGGCGCTGCACTTGACCACAAGGGGGCGCACACATCTGGATTTCGTTCGCAGCAGCTGAGACACTGCTGGCATGCCCATCTCTGTCTTCCTCTCCCTCTCTCTCTCTCTCTGTCTCTGTCTCTCTCCAAAAAAATAAAATTTACAAAATAAAGATAAAAAGATATATTTTATTTGCAAGGAGAAAGACAGAGAGTGTGTGTGCTAGGGCCTCCAGCCACTGAAAATGAACTCCAGATGAATGCTCCACTTTATTTATTTATTTATTTATTTATTGACAACTTCCTTAATTGTAAACAATATCCCATAGTACTTCCCCCCTCTCCCCACTTTCCTCTTTGAAACTCCACTCTCCATCATATCTCCTCCCCCTCTCAATCAGTCTCTCTTTTCAGTTTGATGTCATGATCTTTTCCTCCTGTTATGATGGTCTTGTGTAGGTAGTGTCAGGCACTGTGAGGTCACAGATTACAGGCCATTTTGTGTCTGGAGGAGCACGTTGTAAGGAGTCCTACTCTTCCTTTGGCTCTTACATTCTTTCCGCCCCCTCTTCCACAATGAACCCTGAGCCTTGGAAGGTGTGTTAGAGATGTTCCCGTGCTGAGCACTCCTCTGTCCCTTCTTCTCAGCACCATGGTGCCTTCTGAGTCATCCCAAAGTCACCACCATCTGAAAAGAGAAGTTTCTCTAACCAAAAGTGAGAGTAGCATTGATATATGGGTGTGGACATTAAGAGAAGTGCTTACTGGGCAGTTTGGTGAGCATAGTATATACATTTAGCCAGACACCAACAGACATTACACCTTAGGGTGTCACTCTAGCCTGGAATTCACTCTGTTGTCTCAGGGTGGCCTTGAACTCACGGCGATCCTCCTACCTCTGCCTCCTGAGTGCTGGGATTAAAGGCATGCACCACCACGTCTGGTGAATGCTCTACTTTCTGCATCTGGTTTTACAAGGGTACTTGGGAATTCAATCTGGGTTTTCAGTATCAGGCATGTATTCCCTCCCATAGAGGGAGCCTCCAGTCCAATTAGAGAGCAGTTGGTTTCCCCCATAACAAACATGCCACTATTGCACCTGTTGGTTCATTTGGCCTGGCTGGCCAAATTTAAAGCTTGCAGAATTTACTGTTGAGTATCTTCACTGGTGTTTTCTCTCTCCCATTGAACTGCATGCAGCATAGCTTAGCTTTTTCCAGCTTTCTGTCAGCTGGTCCACATGGAAGAGGCTTTCAGCTCAGCTCCAGCAGGATTTCTCAGTGACCTTGCAGCCCAAGTATATGGAGTTTTCAGCAATAGGGTCTTACCATCTATTCCTGGTGAAACCAAGGGGCCTCGGCAATGACTTTTAATGTTTTGGGGTTATCAGTGACCTCCCTGGCCAACAACTCACTGGAAGGTATCCCATCCCTGGCACTGAAAAATTTCTAGTAATAATCTATGGCTTCTGAGTGTTCCATTGTCCAGAAAAGTAGGTTTCCATATGACTTATTTATATCCTCTTAGATTTTTTTTTTTTTTTTGAGGTAGGGTCTCACTGTAGCCCAGGCTGACCTGGAATTCACTATGTAATCTTAGGGTGGCCTCAAACTCATGGTGATCCTACTTCTGCCTCCTAAATACTGGGATTAAAGGTGTGTGCCGCCACGCCCAGCTCCCTATCCTTCTTCCTATTTTATTTATTTTGGTTTTCCAAGGTAGGGTCTCACCCTAGCTCAGGCTGACCAGGAATCCACTATGTAGTCTTGAATTCACTATGTATTTCAGGGTGGCCTTGAACTCATGGCGATCAGCCTACCTCTGTATCCCAATTGCTGGGATTAAAGGCATGTGTCATCACATCTGGCTTTAAATTTTTTATTTAAGAGAGAGTGGGAGACAGAATTGGCGCACCAGGGCCTCAGCCATTGCAATCAAACTCCAGACGCTTGTGCCACTTAGCAGAATATGCGACCTTGCACTTGCCTCACCTTTGTGTGTCTGGTTTATGTTGGGATTTGGAGTCAAACATGGGTCCTTAGGCTTCGCAGGCAAGCACCTTAACCGTGAAGCCATCTCTCCAGCCCGCTACACCTCTTTTTAATGATTCTTATAATTTTCTTCCTGTCAGCTTGCTTAGGGTTAGGATTACATTTTTTAACATTTTGGTTTTTCAAAGTAGCCCATCATCATAGTGATCCTCCTACCTCTGCCTCCCAAGTGCTAGAATTAAAGGCACCACCATGCCTGGTACAGAAATGCTCTTTTTAAAAATCTTTATCTTTTTATTTTATTTAGTTTTTTGAGGTAGGGTTTCATTCTAGCCCAGGCTGACCTGGAATTCACTATGTAGTCTCAGGATGGCCTTGAACTCACAGTGATCCTCCCACCTCTGTCTCCTGAGTGCTGGGATTAAAGGCTTGCGCTACCACACCCAGCTTTATCTTTTTATTTTATTTATTTATTATTATTATTATTATTTTGGTTTTTTGAGGTAGGGTCTCACTCTGGCCCAGGCTGACCTGGAATTAACTATGTAGTCTCAGGGTGGCCTTGAACTCACGGCAATCCTCCTACCTCTGCCTCCTGAGTGCTGGGATTAAAGGCGTGCGCCACCACGCCCAGCCTTTTTATTTTATTTTATTTTTTTATTAAACGTTTTTATTTATCTTTCTGCAAGCAGAGAGAGAAGACAGATTGGTGCGCCAGGGCCTTCAGCAGCTGCAAATGAACTCCAGAAGTATGTATCTCTTTGTACATCTGGCTTTACATGGTTCTGGGGAATTGATACCTTTGCAGGCAAGCACCTTAACCACTAAGCTATCTCAGCAGCCTGGAAATGCGCTCTCTTTTTTGTTCTAGGTGGGGTTTCATTCTAACCCAGGCTGACCTGGAATTCACTATGTAGTCTCAGGCTGGCCTCAAATGCACAGCAATCCTCCTACCTCTTCCTAGGTTAGACCATTTTCTAGGTTGAAGAGTGACCCTACCTCAAAAAACAAAACAAAACAAAACAAAACAAAAAAAAGAAACATGTTACTGACTTGATATAGAATGGCTTCAAGAAAAATTGCTAAGAAAGAAAAGTTTAAAAGACTGTACTGTGCTACTTATGTTGTGTTTTTTAATTAATTAATTTTTTATTTTTTGACAACTTCTTTAGTTGTAGACAATATCCCATGGTACTTGATTGACTCTTGTGATAGAGGTATTTCAGTGCTGAGCACTTCTCTGTCCCTTCTTCTCAGCACTATAGTGCCTTCTGAGTTATCCCAAGGTTGCCACCATCTGAAAAGAGAAGCTTCTCTAACCAAAAGTGAGAGTAGCATTAATATATGGTTATGTTGTGTTTTTGAGGTAGTCTTACACCAGGCTGACCTGGAATTCACTATATAGTCTCAGGGTGGCCTCAAACTCACAGTGATCCCTTCTACCTCCGCCTCCCAAGTGCTGGGGATTAAAGGATTAAAGGTGTGCACCTCCATGCCTGGCTTTTGTTATTTTTTTTGGTAATTTTTTTTCTTTCTTTCTTTTTTTTTTTAAATTAAATTTTTATTTATTTATTTGCAAGCAGAGAGATAGAGAGATAGAAGAGAGGGAGACAGATGCATATGCCCCTTGTGCATCTGGCTTACATGGGTCCTGGAGAATCGAACCGGGATCCTTTGGTTTCGCAGGCAAACACCTTAACAGCTAAGCCATTTCTCCAGCCGGTAATTTTTTTTTTTAATGCAAGAGGGAGAAAGAGAATTGGCACGCCAGGGCCTCCAGCCACTGAAATCTAACTCCAGGTGTGTGTGTCATGTTCTGCATCATGTTGTATGTCTGGCTTATATGGGATCTGGAGAGTGGAACAGTCAAGCACCTTAGCCACTAAGCCATCTTTCTAACCCTAATTATTATTATTATTATTATTTTTGGTTTTTCCGAGGTAGGGTCTCACTCTGGTCCAGGCTGACCTGGAATTCACTATGTAGTCTCAGGGTGGCCTCGAACTCTCGGCAATCCTCCTACCTCTGCCTCCCAAGTGCTGGGATTAAAGGCATGCACCACCATGCCCGGCTCTAACCCTAATTTTTTTTTTTTTTTTTGGTTTTGCGAGGTAGGGTCTCACTGTGGTCCAGGCTGACCTGGAATTCACTATGTAGTCTCAGGGTGGCCTCGAACTCTCAGTGATCCTCCTACCTCTGCCTCCCAAGTGCTGGGATTAAAGGCATGCGCCACCACGCCTGGCTCCTAATTTTTTATAAAAGGTATTTTATTTATTTATTTTCTGAGAGAGAAAGGGCACGTCAGGGCCATCAGCCGCTGCAAACAAACTCCAGACTCATGTGCCACCTTGTGCACCTGGCTTACGTGGGTCCTGGAGATTTGAACCTGGATCTTTTGGATTTGCAGGTAAGTGCCTTAACCACTAAGCCATCTCTCCAACCTCCCCCTTTTTTTTTTTCCGAGGTAGGGTCTCACTCTAGCTCAGGTTGACCTGGAATTCACTATGTAGTCTCAGGGTGGCCTCAAACTCATGGCAATCCTACCTCTGCCTCCGAAGTGCTGGGATTAAAGGCGTGCGCCACCATGCCCGGCTTTTTTTGGTTTTTGAGGTAGAGTCTCACTCTAGGCCAGGCTGACCTGGAATTCACTATGAAATCTCAGGGTAGCCTTGAACTCACAGTGATCCTCCTACCTCTGCCTCCTGAGTGCTGGGATTAAAGGCGTGTGCCACCACATCTGGCTTATTTTGTTTTTTTGAGGTAAGGTCTCATTCTTGGCCAGGCTGACCTGAAATCCACTATGTAGTCTCAAGGCAGCCTCAAACTCATGGTGATGCTCCTACCTCTGCTTCACAAGTGTTGAGATTAAAGGTATGTGCCACCATGCCTGGCTTGTGCTTTTTTTTTTTTTTTTTTTTTTTTTTTTGAGGTAGGGTCTCAGTTTAGCCCAAGCTGACCTGAAATTCACTATGTAGTCTCAAGGTGGCCTTGAACTCTCTAAAATTCTCCTATCTCTGCCTTCCAAGGGCTGAGATTAAAGGTGTGCACCACCACGCCCAGCTTACTTTTTTATTTGTGTGTAATGTGTGGGTATGGTGTGGTGTGGCACCCCATTCATTTGCTTGCAGCAGGAGGTCACTTATGATGGCCAGAGGCAGAACAAATGTGATCAACACACTCTGAAAATTAAAACAACAAGGATGAAAGGGTACATAAAAGTGATAAAGACAAATGAGCCCAATTCTATTTTTAGAACTTTAAAAAAAATATTTGAGAGAGAGAGAAGAGGCAGAGAGAGAATGAGTGTCCTAGGGTTTCCAGCCACTGTAAACAAACTCCAGACACATGCACCACCTTGGACATCTGGCTTATGTAGGTACTGGGGAATCGAACCTGGGTCCTTAGGCTTCATAGGCGAGTGCCTTAACCACTAAGCCAGCCCTACAACTTTATTTTTTTTAATATTTTATTTATTTATTTATTTGAGAGAAAGAGAGAGAGAGAGAGAGAGAGAGAGAGAGAGAGAGAGAACATGCCAGGGCCTCCAGCACTGCAAACGAACAACTCCAGATGCATGTGCCTCCTGTGCATCTGGCTTACGTGGGTCCTGGGGAATTGAACCAGGGTCCTTTGGCTTTGTAGGCAAACGCCTTAACTGCTAAGCCATCTTCTCCAGTCCTAGAACTTTATTTATTTATTTGGGTTTTCGAGGTAGGGTTTCACTCTAGCTCAGGCTAACCTGGAATCCACTATGTAATGTTAGGGTGGCCTCGAACTCACGGTGATCCTCTCACCTCTGCCTCCCGAGTGCTGAGTTTAAAGGTGTGCGCCACCATGCCTGGCTCTAGAACTTTATTTTTTATTTATTAAAAATTTTTTTTTTTTGCGAGGTAGGGTCTCACTATGATCCTGGCTGACCTGGAATTAACCATGTAGTCTCAGGGTGGCCTCGAACTCACAGCGATCCTCCTACCTCTGCCTCCCGAATGCTGGGATTAAAGGCGTGTGCCACCACGCCCGGCTATTTTTATTTTTTTATTGACAAATTCCATAATTATTAACAATAAACCATGATAATTCCCTCCCTTCCCCTCCCCTACTTTTCCCTTCTCAAGGTATGCACCACCATACCTGGCTAAATAAATAATTAAAAAAAAAAAGCCGGGCGAGATCACACACGCCTTTAATCTCAGCACCTGGGAGGCAGAGGTAGGAGGATCTCAGTGAGTTTGAGGCTACCCTGAGACTACATAGTGAATTCCAGGTCAGCCTGAGCTAGAGTGAGACCCTACCTTGAAAAAAAACAATAAATAAATTATTTATTTATTTATTGGAGGGAGAGAGAAAGGTAGATATATAGAGAGAATAGGTACACCAGGGCCTCCAGCCACTACAAACAAACTCTAGATACATAGATGCACGTGCCACCTTGTACATCTGGCTTACGTGGGTACTGGGGACTCGAACCTGGTTCCTGTTCACAGGCAAGCACCTTAACCACTAAGCCATCCCTCCAGCCCTAAATAAATAAATTAAAAAAATATTCCTTTGAAGCCGGGCGTGGTGGCGCACGCCTTTAATCCCAGCCCTTGGGAGGCAGAGGTAGGAGGATTGCCGTGAGTTCAAGGCCACCCTGAGACTACATAGTGAATTCCAGGTCAGCCTGGGCTACAGTGAAACCCTACCTCAAAAAACAAAAAACAAAGAAACAAAAAAAAAATTCATTTGAGAGATTGAGAGAGAAGTGGAGAGAATATAAATATGGGCATGCAAGCGCCTCTAGCTACTATAAACAATCTCCAGACGCATGCATACATCGGCTTTATGTGGTGTGGTGATTTGATTCAGGTGCTCCCCCATAAACTGTTATGTGTTCTGAATGCTAGGTCCCCAAGCTGGTGGCAATTTGGGAATTGGAGCCTCCTGGGGGTAAGTTTATGGGTGTTATAGCCAGCTTCCCCTTGCTAGTGTTTGGCATTCTCCTGCTGCCGTTTTCCAGGAAGTGATGGCCACCCTCTGCTCAAGCCATCACTTTCCCCTGCCATCATAGAGCTGTAAGTCAAAATAAACCCTTTCTTTCCATAAGCTGCTCTTGGTTGGGTGTATTCTACTGCAACGCAAAGCTACCTGCAACACATGAGTACTGGGAAACTGAACTTGGGTCCTCAGGCTTTGCAGGCAAGCACCTTAATTGCGGAGCATTTTTCCCAACCCAAATAAATAAATAAATAAATAAATAAATAAATAAATAAATATTTTCTTTTTTTATTGGCAACTTCTATACTTACATACAAAAAATACATATTTCCCTCCCTCCCCCCATTCCCCTTTAGAACTCCAGTTTCCATTGTATCCCCTCCATTAGTCTCTCTTTTAATTTGATGTCATCATCTTTTTCTTCTATTATGAGGGTCTTGCGAAGGTAGTGCTAGGCACTGCAAGGTCATGGATATCGAGGCCAATTTCAGTCTGGGCAGTTGCATTGTAAATAGTCATACCCTTACTTTGGCTCTTCATTCCATCCGCCCCCTCTTCTGCAATGGTCCCTGAACCTTGGAGAGTGTGACAGAGGTGTTTCAGTGCTGGACACTCTTCCATCCTTTCTTCTCAGCACTATGTTGCCTTTTGGGTAATCCCAGTGGTCATTGGCACCTGAACTACCTGCCTAGACCCGCTTTGTTTTTGTTTTTCAAATAAATAAATAAAAATAAAATATTTTTTAAAAATAAAAAAAAAGATGTATGGCAATGGGCTAGAGATATTGCTTAGCGGTTAAGGCACTTGCCTGCAAAGCCTAAGGATCCAGGTTCAATTCTCCAAGTCCCACATAAGCCAGATGCACAAGGTGGCACATGTGTCTGGAGTTTGTTTGAAGCGGCTAGAGGTACCTGACACACCCATTCCCTAATAAAATAAATAAACATAAATATTTAAGGATGTATGGCAAGACACCTGTTCAAATTAAAAAGTTTTGTTTTCCTTTTATTTATTTGAGAGTCAGAGAATGGGCGCACCAGGCCTCCAGCCATTGCAAATGAACTCCAGGTGTATGTGCCACCATACATATAGCTGGCTTACGTGGGTACTCAGGAATCGAACCTGGGTCCTTAGACTTTTCAAGTAAGTGCTTTAACCCCTAAGCCATCTCTCTGGCCTTTTTTTTTTTTTTTTTTTTCTCGAGAGAATTGGTGCTCCAGGGCCTCCGGCCACTGCAAACGAACTCCAGACACATTTGCCACCTTGTGCATCTGGCTTACACGGGTCCTGAGGAATCGAACCAGGGTCCTTTGGCTTTGCAGGCAAATGCCTTAACTGCTAAGCCATCCCTCTAGTCCCCATTGCCAAACATCTTTTTTTGTTTGTTTTTCGAGGTAGAGTCTCACTCTAGCTCAGGCTGACCTGGAATTCACTATGTAGTCTCAGCGTGGCCTCGAACTCATGGTGATCCTACCTCTGCCTCCTGAGTGCTGGGATTAAAGGCATGTGACACAACGTCTGGCCTAATTTTTTATTTATTTGCAAACAGAGAGAGGAAGAGACAGAAGATAGATACAGAGAGAACGGATGTGCCAGGGCCTCTAGCCATTGCAAATGAACTCCAGATGCATGTGCCCTCTGTGCAGCTGGCTTATGTGGGTCCTGGGGAATCAAACCGGGGTCTTCAGGCTTTGCAGGCAAGTGCCTTAAGTGCTAAGCCATCCCTCCAGGCCTCCATATTTGTTTTCTTAAAAATATATTTTATTTATTTGAGAGGCAGAGAGAGCGAGAATGGGCACATCAGGGCCTCTAGCCACTGCAAACAAACTCCAGATGCATGCGCCCCCTTGTGCATCTGGCTTACATGGGTCCTGGAGTTGAACCGGGATCCTTTGGCTTTGCAGGCAAATGCTTTAACCGCTAAGCCATCTCTCCAGCCCCCATGTTTTTTTATTTTATTTTTATATTTTTCGAGGTAGGGTCTCACTCTAGCCCAGGCTGACTTGAAATTCATTATGTAGGCATGTAATCTCAGGGTGGCCTCGAATTCATGGCGATCCTCCTACCTCTGCCTCCCGAGTGCTAGGATTAAAGGCGTGCGCCACCATGCCCGGCCCATGTTTGTTTCTAGGCCCAGACTGGCCTAGAACTCACAGCAATCCTTCTATCTCCAATCCTTCTATCACCACACCTGGCTTTTGCTTTCTAGGTAGGGTTTCACTCTAGTTCAGGCTGACCTGGAATTCACTATGTAGTCTCAGGGTGGTCTCGAACTCACAGTGATCCTCCTACCCTGCCTCTTGAGTGCTGGGATTAAGTATGCACCATCACGCCCGGCTGTTTTTGTCCTTTTGAGACAACCTCACCATGTTGCCCAGTTGGACTTGATCGTAATCCTCTTGCTTTGAGGGCCTACTTCTCAGTTCCAGCTGTGATTTAAAGGCGTGCACCATCACACCTACCAAATATGGACTTTAAAACTGAAGTTTCCCAACTTGGGGAAAAGAAACATTTGTGTGGCCAATTACATATGTTAAGCCACCAGTGTACCCTTGGAGTTGAATGAACCCACTAACTGCTGCTGTCTCTGAGAAAGCAGAACATGACCCTTCAATAAAGGTCCTTCCAGTGTGGATTTTGCTAAGATCCTTGGACTGCTCACAAAGTATTTGCCACCCAAACTAGTTCCAAGAGCTGCCCCTCAGCCTTCACTGGAAGGAGGCAGGGGTGCCTTAGCCCTATCCTTGCAACCATTTTGGTGAAGAAGCTCCCTTCCTGAGCACCTTCTCCTTCCCCATTCCAAAGAAGGCTGTGCTTGTTTTCTTCCCAGGCCCAAGGTCTCCATACTTACACCCCCCAGGGGCAGAGAGAGGGAAGGAGATGATGTTTCTCCCTCCCTTCCTATATATATTTTGGAGTGTGTGTATGTATGTTCATGCCATGGGACATGTGTGGAGCTCAGATACCTTAATGTATCTGTGTTCTTCTACCTCCTTTGCTGCTGCAAAGGAACATTAGACTAGTTGGTCTGAAAGCTTCCGATTCTCCTGGCTCCATCTCCTAATGTCAAAGGTTCATTGGGATCAATAAGCATGCGCCACTTTGTGTCCAACTTTACGTGGGTGCCAGGGACAATCAAACTTGAGTCGGTAGGCTTTGCAAGCAAGTGCCTTTAACCACTGCGCAATGTTCCCAGCTCTATTTTCTTTTATTTAGTTATTTTTTTTTTGGTTTTGCGAGGTAGGGTCTCACTCTGGTCCAGGCTGACCTGGAATTAACTATGTAGTCTCAGGGAGGCCTCGAACTCTCGGCGATCCTCCTACCTCTGCCTCCTGAGTGCTGGGATTAAAGGCGTGCGCCACCACGCCCGGCTAGTTATTCTTTTTTTGAGGTAGAATCTCACTGTAGCTCAGGCTGACCTAGAATCCACCATGTAGTCTCAGGATGGCCTTGAACTCATGGTGATCCTACCTCTACCTCCTCAGTGCTAGGATTAAAGATGTACACCACCATACCCAGCTTCCAGCTTTTGTTCAAGGAGGTGCCATGTGTTTGGAGTTTGTTTGCACTGGCTGGAGGCCCTGGTACACCCATTCTTTTTTAGGTATTTAAATTATTTTTACTTGCAAGCAGAGAGAATGGCATGCCAGGGTCTTTTACCACTGCAAATGAACTTACACATGTATGGCTTTTATGTGGATACTTGAAAATCAAACCTGAGTTGGCAGGAACCATCAATGAACCACCTCCACCGCCCTATTTGTTATTATTTTTGTTTTTTTCCAGGTAGGGGCTCACTGTAGCCCAGGCGGTCCTGCAATTCACTATGTAGTCTCAGGCTGGCCTCAAACTCACAGCAATCCTCCTTCCTCTGCCTTCCAAGTGCCGAGATTAAATGTGTGAACCATCACACCCAGTTTGTAACTTTTTCCCATTGTGATTTGACAGATTATAAGGAATTATTTCAATTTTCCTGTACTAATTTGCTTTGTGTCCTAATATGTGATGTATTTTAGAGAAAATTCCCAATGGGCTACTGAGAACATCAAACCAGCACACGACCTTTGGATTCTCCTGGCTCTGCCTCCTATTGTTAAGTGCACTGGGATCAAGTATCATTTTTTTTTTAATTATTATTTTTTTGGAGCAAGACAGAGAGAGAGAGACAGAGAGAGGAAGAGGAAGACAGAGTTGGGCGCGCCAGCAGTGTCTCAGCTGCTGTGAACAAAATCCAGATGTGTGCGCCCCCTTG
Source organism: Orientallactaga sibirica (assembly GCA_036365145.1). Taxonomy (NCBI): domain Eukaryota; kingdom Metazoa; phylum Chordata; class Mammalia; order Rodentia; family Dipodidae; genus Orientallactaga; species Orientallactaga sibirica. The sequence continues at coordinate 2,453,258 of JAEOAD010000888.1, forward strand.
CGGTCAAGTGTAGCATTGTGCCCTTGCGTCACTGCATCTGGCTAAATGTGGGACCTGGAGATTGGAACCAGTGTTTTTAGGCTTAGGAGGCAGGCGCCTTAACCCCTAAGCCATCTCTCCAGCCCTCAAGTATCATTTTGCATCTGGCTTTTTTTTTTTTTTTTTTGGTTTTGCGAGGTAGGGTCTCACTCTAGTCCAGGCTGACCTGGAATTCACTCTGTAGTCTCAGGGTGGCCTCGAACTCTCGGCGATCCTCCTACCTCTGCCTCCCAAGTGCTGGGATTAAAGGCGTGCGCCACCACGCCCGGCTCTGCATCTGGCTTTTTTTTTTTTTTTTTTTTAATGGTTTTTTCGAGGTAGGGTTTCACTCTAGTCCAGGCTGACCTGGAATTAACTATGTAGTCTCAGGGTGGCCTCGAACTCTTGGCGATCCTACTACCTCTGCCTCCCGAGTGCTGGGATTAAAGGCGTGCGCCACCACGCCCGGCTCTGCATCTGGCTTTAAGTGGGTTGTTGGAGAGTTGAACTTGGGCCAGAAGGCTTTGCAAGCAAGTTCCCCTCCACCCCCAAGGTAGGGTCTCACTCTAGCTCAGGCTGACCTGGAATTCACGCTGTATTCTCAGGATAGCCTTTGCCTCCCAAGTGCTGGGATTAAAGGCACGCACCATCACGCCTGGCTTCAAACTGCTTTCTAAGAAACCGTTTTTTGCCCATAGATTACTGCTGTGGTCAGCCTCAGGGGGTCATGGTGGGAAGCTGCTTTCCCCACCATGACCTGCAGTGGAGAGCTGTTACTGCAGACTCAACCTCTTGAAAATCAGTGATCCTTGCTGTGGCAGTGGGCATATCACCCCTTCCAAGGCTCATGGAACACCATGGAAGAGAGGGAGGAAAAAATGTAAGAGCTGGAAGGAACTTTTCCCCAAACTCAATCAAGAAGCTCAGAAAGCAACAAGACCCTCAAGACCCCTTTCCCAAGACTGTAAAAGCAATAAATCATTGCTGGGGAGAGGAAAACTACAGCCAGTCAGTTTCCTGCAAGTTGTGTAGGGAGCTCCAGAGACCCAACTCTCCATGCTGAGGTGCTACAGCTGCAGTTGTCCATGTAAGTAACTCTTCACTCATGCTTCTGCAGCTTTAAATCAATTTGTGAGTTCACCAACCTAGACTTGTGGAGGAATCATTTTTTGTGTGTGCATGTGTGTGTGAAGAGATGTTTCATGTCTCCCTAGTAAAAGTCACACACGAATCTGTTCATAGCCTCCCACATGTGAGACAGGCAAGCACTTCACCACTGAACAATACGCCAGTTCCTGGAGTGTTTTTTTTTTTTTCAAGGTAGGGTCTCACTCTGGTCCAGGCTGACCTGGAATTAGCTATGTAGTCTCAGGGTGGCCTCGAACTCATGGCAATCCTCCTACCTCTGCCTCCCAAGTGCTGGGATTAAAGGTATGCGCCACCACGCCTGGCTGTTTTTTTTTTTTTTTTCCTCTAAGGTAGGGGTTCATTCTAGCCCAGGCTGACCTGGAATTCACTATGTAGTCTCAGGGTGGCCTTGAACTCAGGCAATCCTCCTACTTCTACCTCCCAGAGTGCTGGGATTAAAGGTGTGCACCACCATGCCTGGCTTGGAGTATCTGTTTTAAAAAAAATTATTTGAGAGAGAGAGAGAGAGAGAGAGGGAGGGAGGCAGGCAGAGAGAATGGGCACACCAGGGCCTCTAGACACTGCAAACAAATTTCAGATGTATCTATCATCTTGTACATCTGGTTTAGGTGGGTCATGGGGAATCAAACCTGAGTCTTTAGGCTTCACAGGCAAGCGTCTTAACTGCTAAGCTATCTTTCCTGGAGTGTGTCTTAATGCAAACACAACTGGCCTTTCTGGAGTTTTTTGAGGTAGGGTCTTGCTCTAGCCCAGGCTGACCTGAAATTCACTACGTAGTCTCAGACATCCCTTCATGATAAAAGTCGTACAGAAACTGGGAATAGAAAGAAAATATCTCAACATACTATTTATAACAAACCTACAGCCACCATAATACTAAATGGAAAAAAACTAGAAGCTTTTCCACTAAAATCAGGAACAAGACAAGGGTGTTCACTGTCCCCACTTTTATTTAATATAGTACTAAATGCCTTAGCCATAGCAATAAGGCAAGAGACACACATAAAAGGGATACAAATTGGAAAGGAAGAGATCAAGTTATCATTATTTACAGATGATATGATTCTATACATAAATGACCCTAAAGACTCTACCAGCAAACACTTAGAGCTGATAAACACTTATAACCATGTAGCAGGATACAAAATAAACACACAGAAATCAGTTGCCTTCCTATATGCACAGAGGATGAAATCAGAGAATCACTCCCATTCACAACTGCATTTAAAAAAAATAAAAAGTACCTTGGAATATACGTAACCAAGGAAGTGAAGAATCTCTACAATGAAAACTTTAAAACATTCAAGACAGAAATTACATCCCTTCCTCTCAGATTGGAAGAATCAATATTGTGAAAATGGCAATCTTACCAAAAGCAATCTACACATTTAATGCAATCCCCATCAAAATTCCAATGGCATTCTTGACAGAAATAGAAAAAATCCAAAAATTCATTTGGAAGCACAAAAAAACCTCTCATATGTAAGACAATTTTGAGCAACAAAAAGTAAGGCTGGTACTGGCACACAAACAGACATATAGAACAATGGAACAGAATAGAGGACCCAGACGTAAGTCCAGGTAGCTACAGCCAGCTGATCTTTGACAAAAATGCCATAAATACTCATCGGTGAAAAGACGGCCTTTTCAGCAAATGGTACTGGGAAAAGTGGATATGTATCTGTAAAAATAGATGAAAATAGACCTTTCTCTCTCCATGCACAAGAATTAAGTCCAAATGGATCAAAGACCTTAATAACAGACCTGAAACTCTAAAACTACTAGAGGAAAAAGTAGAGGAAACCCTTTCAACATATTGGTCTTGGCAAAGACTTCCTGAATATAACCCCAATTGCTCAGGAAATAACACCACAGATCAACCGCTGGGACCTCATGTAATTACATGAGGACACTGTGAATAGAGCAAAGAGGCAAACTACAGAATGGGAGAAAATCTTTGCCAGCTATACATCTGATTAATAAGCAAAAAGAACTCAAAATACTAAATAATAAGAAATGAAACAAGCCGGGTGTGGTGGCCCACACCTTTAATCCCAGCACTTGGGAGGCAGAGGTAGGAGGATTGCCATGAGTTCGAGGCCACCCCGAGGCTACATAGTGAATTCCAGGTCAGCCTGAGCTAGCGTGAGACCCTACCTCTAAAAACGAAAAAAAAAAAAGAAATGAAACAACCCAATTTAAAAATGGGCTATGGAACTAAATAGAGTTCTCAAAAGAAGAAATACAGATGGCATATAAACATCTTAAAAAATTCTACATTTCTAGCCATCAGGAAAATGCAGATTAACACTACTTTGAGATTCCACCTCACTCCTGTCAGCATGAAACCATCAAGAAAACAAATGACAATGTTGGCGAGAATACGGAAAAAGGGGAACCCTTCTAACTGCTGGTGGGAATACAATCTGGTCCAGCCATTGTGGAAATCAATGTAGAGGTACTTGACACAGCTAAAAATAGATTTATCATATGATCCAGCTATAGCACTCTTAGGCATATATCCTAAGGACTCTTCTCACTACCTTAGAGATACTTGCACAACCATGTTTATTGCTGCTCTATTCACAATAGCTAGGAAATGGAACCAGCCTAGATGTCCCTCAACATATGAATGGATAATAAAAATGTGGTACATTTACAAAATGGAGTTCTACTCAGCAGTAAAGAAAAATGAAATCATGAAATTTGCAGGGAAATGAATGGATCTGGAAAGAATTATACTAAGTGAGGTAACCCAGGTCCAGAAAGCCAAACATTGCATGTTCTCTCTCATATATGGATCCTAGCTACAAATGTATAGACTTGTATGTGAACTGGAACCAAAAATTGGTGGCAGAGGTCAGTAAGCTAGAAAAAGGCTATAAGGGAGGGAGGAGAGGGAAAGACTTAAGGGGATGGCATTGTATATATGTAAGTAGAACAGATTACAGGGAGTAGAAAGGCCTAAGCGAGGCAGGGGAAGAGATTCTGTAAAAGAGCCAGGGATGGGGGGGGGGGTGGAGCGTCAATCAAAATTTAAGATATTTTGAATAAGACATAAGAAAAACTTTTTTTTTTAGGTTTTTCAAGGTAGGGTCTTGCTCTAGGCCCAGGCTAACCAGGAATTTACTATGTAATCTCAATGTGGTCTAGAACTCACGGTGATCCTCCTACCTCTGCCTCTGGAGTGCTGGGATTAAAGGTGTGTGCCACCATGTCCGGCGAAAACCTACATTTTCATTTACTTATTTTATTTTAAACCGCTAAGCCATCTCTCCAGCTCAAAAACCTACTGTTTTAAACAATGGCACTTCCAGAAGCTATAGATTGTTATTAGAAAATTTTCAGTGCCAGGGATGGGTTACCTTCCAGTGAGTTGTTGGCCAGGGAGGTCCTTGTTGCCTCCAAAACATTACAGGCTATTGCCAAGGCCCCTGGTGTCCCTTGAGAAACAGATGGTAAAACACTATTGCTGAAGACTTCACTTGACTGGGCGGCAAGGTCACTGAGAAATCAAGCTAGTGTTGAGGGGAAAACCTTCTCCTGGTAGACCAGCCAACTGAAAGCTGGAAAAACCTGCACTGCTTGCAGCCCTACGAGACACAGAAGTCATCAGCGGTGAAAACAGTGGACACTGGAAGCCTCAAGTTTGGCCAGACAGGCCAAATGACCAAATGAGTGCAATAGTGGCATGTCTGCTCTGGGGGAAACCAACTACTCTCTAATTGAACTGGAGGCCCACACTACGGAAGGGAATACGTGCCTGGTACGGAAAACCTAATGAAAAGCCTAAGGTAGGGGAGGTCATGGGCCTTAGGGGTATAAAGCCTGCTCACCAAACTGCTCTGAAAACACTACGCTTAATGTTCATATATTAATGCTACTCTCACTTTTGGTTAAAGAAGCTTCTCTTTTCAGCTGACGATGACCACTGGGATGACCCAAAAGGCAACGTAGTGCTGAGAAGGGACGTTGGAGTGTCCAGCACTGAAACATCTCTATCACACCCTTGAAGGCTCAGGGTCCATTGTGGAAGAGGTGGTGGAAAGAATGTATGAGCCAAAGGAAGGGTACCACTCCTTACAATGCAACTGTCCAAATAGAAATCAGTCTCAATATCCATGACCCTGCAATGCCTAGTAATACCTTCACTAGACCCTCATAACAGAAGAAAAAGATGATGACATCAAAATAAAAGAGAGACTAATGGAGAGAGGGAGAGGATATGATAGAGAGTGGAGTTGTGAGGGGGAAAGTGGGGGAGGGGTGGGAAATATCATGGTTTATTGTCTGTAAGAATAGAAGTTGTCAATAAAAAATTTTTAAAAAATACGTTGAGATTCCATCTCACTCCTGTCAAATTGGCTACCATCATGAATACAAATGACTGTAAGTGCTGGCAAGGATGTGGAAAAAGAGGAACTCTTCTACACTTTTGCTGGGAATGTAATCTGGTATAGCCATTATGAAAATCAGTGTGCAGATTTCTGAGATAGCTAAAAATAGATTTACCATATGACCCAGATATACCACTCCTAGGCATATATCCTAAAAACCCATCTCACTATCTTAGAGATACTTGCTATACCATGTTTATTGGCCTTCTATTCACAATAGCTAGGAAATGGAACCAGCTTAGATGTCCCTCAACTGATGAGTGGATAATGAAGATGTGGTACATTTACACAATGGCGTTCTACTCAGCAGTACAGAAAAATGAAGTTATGAAATTTGCTGGAAAATGGATGGATCTGGAAAAGACTATACTTAAGTGAGGTAACCCAGGCCCAGAAAGCCAAACATCACATGTTCTCTCTCATATGTGAATCCTAGCTACAAATGATTGGACTTCTATGTGAGTAAAAAACAAAACTCAGTAGCAGAAGCCAGTAAGCTAGGAAGGGGATATAAAGGGAATAGAAAGGGAGGGAGGGGGACTTAATAGGATGGTATTGTATATTAAGTAGAGAACAGATTAATGGGGTGAGGTCAGGGGAAGAGATTGAGTAAAGGAACGGTGGAGGGAGGGCTAATCAAAATCTAAGAGGATATAAATAAGTTATAAGGAAACCTACTTTTCTGGACTATGGAAAACTCAGAAGCCATAGATTGTTACTAGAAAATTTTCAGTGCCAGGGATGGGATACCTTCCAGTGAGTTGTTGGCCAAGGAAGTCACAGATACCCCCAACACATTATAGGTCATTGCTGAGGCCCTTGGTTTCCCACCAGGAATAGATAGATCATGAGACCCTATTGCTGAAGACTCCACATACTTGGGTGGCAAGTTCACTAAGAAATGAAGCTGGAGCTAAGCTGAAAGCCTCCTCCATGTGGACAAGCTGACAGAAAGATGGAAAAAGCTACGCTGCATGCAGTTCATTGGGAGAGAGAAATCACCAATGGAGATACTCAATAGTGGACACTGCAAGCTTTAAATTTGGCCAGCCAGGCCAAATGAGCCAATGGGTGCAATAGTGGCATGTCTGTTATGGGGGAAACCAACTGCTCTCTAATTGGACTGGAGGCCCGCTCCATGGGAGGGAATACATCCCTGATACTGAAAACGTATGATGGGGTAGTCATGAGCCCTAAGGGTGTAATGTCTGCTGGAGTCTGGCTAAATATATATACTATGCTCACCAAACTGCCCAGTAAGCACTTCTCTTAATGCCCACACCCATATGTTAATGCTACTCTCACTTTTGGTTAGAGAAGTTTCTCTTTTCAAATGGTGGCAACCTTGGGATGACTCAGAAGGCACCATGGTGCTGAGAAGAAGTGACAGAGGAGTGCTCAGCATGGAAACATCTAAAACCTACCTTCCAAAGCTCAGGGTCCATGGCAGAAGAGGGGGCAGAAAGAATGTAAGAGCCAAAGGAAGAATAGGACTCCTTACAACGTGCTCCTCCAGACACAAAATGGCCTGGATATCCATGACCTCACAGTACCTGACACTACCTACATAAGGCCATCATAATAGGAGGAAAAGATCAAGATATCAAACTGAAAAGAGACTGATTGAGAGGGGGAGGGGATATAATGGAGTGAAGTTTCACAGGGGAAAGTGGGGGAGGAAGGGAAGTACCATGAGATATTGTCTACAATTAAAGAAGTTGTCAATAAAATAATAATAATAATAATAATAAATAATAAAGATATGACTGGGGTTACAGAGATGGCTTAGCAGTTAAGGTACTTGCCTGCAAAGTCAAAGGACCTACGTTCAATTCCCCAGGGCTTATGTAAGCCAGATGCACAAGGTAATGCATGCATTTGGAGTCTGTTTGCAGGCTCATATCTTTTTTTAAAAACTCTTTATCTTTTATTATTATTATTATTATTATTATTATTTTTATTTATTTATTTATTTTTTTGGTTTTGCAAGGTAGGGTCTCACTCTGGTCCAGGCTGACCTGGAATTCACTATGTAGTCTCAGGGTGGTCTCGAACTCTCGGTGATCCTCCTACCTCTGCCTCCCGAGTGCTGGGATTAAAGGCGTGCGCCACCACGCCCGGCTCTTTTTTTATTATTAAAAAAAAACCATTTTATTTATTTGACAATGAAAGAAGAGGAGGGAGAGAGAATGGGTACATGTGGTAGTTTGAATAGATGGCCCCCAATATATTCAATGTTTTATTAGTTTATAGTTTGCATCTGCAGCCACCTGGCTGGAGACAGAGCCTCTGGGCGGATCTTAGGGTCCAGCCCTAAGGTGTGGTGGTGGGTTTAGGATTTCAATCTAAAGACAGGCAAAGTGTGCCTAGCTGGAGTTCTGGAGGTGTGCTGTGAGGCTTTTTGCTGGGTTTTGCTGTTTTGGTCCTGTGAGGAGCAGGCCAGCTTCTTCTGCCATTATGAAACTTCCCCTGAAACTGTAAACTCCAATAAATGCCCCTTCCTCCATAACTGTGCCTGGTCTGGAAGTTCATCTCAGTGAACCCGAAGCTGTCTGCTACAAAAGTGGTACCGAGGAGTGTGGGGTGACATGAACCTGACCATGTGGATATTCACCTTTTGGAACCTTTGTTTTGGAGGAATGGGCATGGACTTGGTGCTTGCAACTAAAGATGCCTTTTGGAGTGGTAAGCCAAGTTTTATGGACTATTCTGATGAGAGTTTGAGAATGCTAAGTATTGAACTTCGAGGCTTGGCTTATGAGATTTCTAAGGGGAAGGAAAGACTAGGGGACTTTGCTGGAACTAGGCTACTGGCATAAGGGCTGGCTGCGCTCTGCTACCCAGGCCCAGAGAGTTTGATCAAGGTTAAATTTGTAATGGATTGATGTGCTTGGCTAAAGATGTTGGACTGAGAGACTTAAGATTTTAAGTTGAAAAACCTCAAGCAAGTTAAAATTAGAGGCATTGAGACTGGTTTTAGGTTACTGGAGCTGCTATTGTCAAACACATTAGCAATCTTAAGGAAGGTGGCCCAACTGCTTTACATTAAAACAATGGAGAGGATGCCTGAGGAAAGACTGTTAGAAAAAAAAAAAAAAAAGACTGTTAGAAAAACTGTGCCTGGTCTGGAAGTTCATCTCAACAAACCTAAAGCTGTCTGCTACAGTGCACCAGGGCCTCTAGCCACTGCAAACAAACTCCAGATGCATGGGCCCCCTTGTGCATCTAATGAATGTGGGTCCTGGGGAATCGAACCTGGGTCCTTTGGCTTAACCACTAAGCCATCCCTCCTCCAGCCTTATTTTTTTTTTTAATTTGAGAGATGGGAGGCGGAAGAGAGAGAATGGGTATGCCAGTGGTCTCTCAGCTGCTGTGAACGAACTCCAGATGTGTGCACCCCCTTGTGCACATGCACGGTACTGCGCGCTTGTGTCACTTTTGTGTCTGGCTAAATGTGGGATCTGGAGAATCGAACAGGCATTCTTAGGCTTTGCAGGAAGGCGCCTTAACCGCTAAGCCATCTCTCCAGCCCTCTTTTTTTTTTAAAAAAAAATTAATTTGTTGAATATTTATTTATTTGAGAAAAAGAGAGAGGGAGAGGCAGATAGAAAGAATGGGCCTGCCAGGGTCTTTAGTCACTGCAGACAAACTCCAGATGCATGTGCCACCTTGTGCATCTGGCTTTGCATGGACACTGGGGAATTGAACCTGGGTTCTTAGGTTTTGCAGGCAAGCACCTTAACAGAGTCAGCTCTCCAGCCCCTAACATCACATCTTAAATAGACATCAGTAGCAAGAACCACTGTATCATTTATTGATCTATCATCTATCCAGCTATCACCCATCCATCTATGTCATATCCAGTGAAATTTGAGTCCCCAGGAGCCATGTAAAGACAAGGGGCACATGTATCTGGAGTTCGTTTTCAGTGGCTGAAGGTCCTAGTGTGCCCATTCTGTCTCTCAAATAAATACATAGATTTTAAGAAAAATTAAGATATTGCCAGGAGTAGTGGTGCATGCCTTAATTCCAGAACTTGGAAGGCTAAGATAGGAGGATCACTGAGGCCAGCCTGAGACTACATAGTGAATTCCAGGTCAGCTTGTGCTACAGTGAGACCCTACCTCAGGGAGAAAAAAAAAATTATGGGTAGAAGTATGGACATGGATAATGGTATACCCAGAAGACAAAGCCACAGATTATTATTAGAAAAATCTCAGTGCCTGGGGTGGGATAGAGGTTCCTGATCCCCTAACGTCATTATAGACCATTGCCAAGGCTCTTGGTTTCCCACCACAACTAGATAGTAAGACCCTATTGCTGAAGATTCCACATGCTTGAGCTACAGATCACTGAGAAATAAACTGGAGCTGAGCTGGAAACCTTCCTGTTGAGTAGCTGTCAGATAGCTGGAAAGAGCTTTCTTGAATGCAGCCCTTTGGGAAAGGAAATTCATCAATGGTCAACAGCAGTGAACCCTGCAAGCCTGAAGATTGGCCAGCCAGGCCAAATGTGCCAACTGGTACAACAGTAGCATGTCTATAATGGGGAAACCCAACTGCTCTGACTGGACTGCGGCCAGCTCCATGGGAGGGAGTAGATGCCTGATACCAAAAACCTACTGAAAAGCCTATGACTAGGAAGATCATAAACCCTAGGGGAGTAATTATATATTATATTATATTATATTATATTATATTATATTATTATTATATTATATATTATGCCCACCATACTGCCTCACTTATATTTATGCCCAAATACTAATGCTACTCTCATTTTTTCCCCCTGAGGTAGGGCCTCACTCTAGCCCAGGCTGACCTGGAAATTACTATGTAGTTTCAGGGTGATTTTGAACTCACAGCGATCTTCCTACCTCTGCTTCCCAAGTGCTGGGACTAAAAGCATGTGCCACCATGACTGCCTGTGTACTCTCATTTTTGGTTAGAGAAGTTTCTCTTTTCAGATGGCAGTGACCACTATAGTAACTCAAAAGTTACTACAGTACTGAAAAGTGATAAATGATTGTTTAGCATGAAGTGAGACATCTCTTTCACACACTCCAAGACTCGGTTCGTTGCAGAAGAGGTGGTGGAAAGAATGTAAGAACCAAAGAAAGGGTAGGACTGCTTACATCACCATTGTCTGACACAAAATGACTTTGATATTCATGACCTCACAGTGCCTGAGATTACCTATATAAGACCCTCATAATAGAAGGAAAAATATGATTATATCAAAATAGGAGACTAATTGGAGAGAAGAAGGGTTTCAATGGAGGGTATATTTGCGAATAAAAAAGTGGGGGGCAGGCAGGACGTGGTGGCGCACGCCTTTAATCCTAGCACTTGGGAGGCAGAGGTAGGAGGATTGCTGTGAGTTCAAGGCCACTCAGAGACTACATAGTGAATTCCAGGTCAGCCTGAGCTAGAGTGAGACCCTACCTTGAAAAAAACAAAAACAAAAATAAATAAATAAAACAAAAAGTGGGGGTGGTAGGTGGGAATGATGATGGTTTATTGCCTATTTTTGCTTATTGTTTATTCTCTCTTTAAGAAAAATTAAGATATTGCCAGGAGTAGTGGTGCATGCCTTAATTCCAGAACTTGAAGGCTAAGATAGGAGGATCACTGAGGCCAGCCTGAGACTACATAGTGAATTCCAGGTCAGCTTGTGCTACAGTGAGACCCTACCTCAGGAGAAAAAAAAATTATGGGTAGAAGTATGGACATGGATAATGGTATACCCAGAAGACAAAGCCACAGATTATTATTAGAAAATCTCAGTGCCTGGGGTGGGATAGAGGTTCCTGATCCCCTAACGTCATTATAGACCATTGCCAAGGCTCTTGGTTTCCCACCACAACTAGATAGTAAGACCCTATTGCTGAAGATTCCACATGCTTGAGCTACAGATCACTGAGAAATAAACTGGAGCTGAGCTGGAAACCTTCCTGTTGAGTAGCTGTCAGATAGCTGGAAAGAGCTTTCTTGAATGCAGCCCTTTGGGAAAGGAAATTCATCAATGGTCAACAGCAGTGAACCCTGCAAGCCTGAAGATTGGCCAGCCAGGCCAAATGTGCCAACTGGTACAACAGTAGCATGTCTATAATGGGGAAACCCAACTGCTCTGACTGGACTGCGGCCAGCTCCATGGGAGGGAGTAGATGCCTGATACCAAAAACCTACTGAAAAGCCTATGACTAGGAAGATCATAAACCCTAGGGGAGTAATTATATATTATATTATATTATATTATATTATATTATATTATATTTATTATATTATATATATATTATGCCCACCATACTGCCTCACTTATATTTATGCCCAAATACTAATGCTACTCTCATTTTCCCCTGAGGTAGGGCCTCACTCTAGCCCAGGCTGACCTGGAAATTACTATGTAGTTTCAGGGTGATTTTGAACTCACAGCGATCTTCCTACCTCTGCTTCCCAAGTGCTGGGACTAAAAGCATGTGCCACCATGACTGCCTGTGTACTCTCATTTTTGGTTAGAGAAGTTTCTCTTTTCAGATGGCAGTGACCACTATAGTAACTCAAAAGTTACTACAGTACTGAAAAGTGATAAATGATTGTTTAGCATGAAGTGAGACATCTCTTTCACACACTCCAAGACTCGGTTCGTTGCAGAAGAGGTGGTGGAAAGAATGTAAGAACCAAAGAAAGGGTAGGACTGCTTACATCACCATTGTCTGACACAAAATGACTTTGATATTCATGACCTCACAGTGCCTGAGATTACCTATATAAGACCCTCATAATAGAAGGAAAAATATGATTATATCAAAATAGGAGACTAATTGGAGAGAAGAAGGGTTTCAATGGAGGGTATATTTGCGAATAAAAAAGTGGGGGGCAGGCAGGACGTGGTGGCGCACGCCTTTAATCCTAGCACTTGGGAGGCAGAGGTAGGAGGATTGCTGTGAGTTCAAGGCCACTCAGAGACTACATAGTGAATTCCAGGTCAGCCTGAGCTAGAGTGAGACCCTACCTTGAAAAACAAAAACAAAAAAATAAATAAATAAAACAAAAAGTGGGGGGTGGTAGGTGGGAATGATGATGGTTTATTGCCTATTTTTGCTTATTGTTTATTTATCGAAGCTGTCAATAAAACAGTTAAGAAATATTTTTGTTTGTGTTTATTTGAGATAGACAGAGAAGGCCTCCTGCCACTGCAAACAAACTCCAGACACATGCTCTACTTTGTGCACCTGGCTTTTAAATGGGCATGAGGGTTTGAATCTGGACCATCAGGCTTTGCAAGCAAGTGCTTTTTTTTTTTTTTTTATATACTTTATTTATTTATTTGAGAGAAAGACAGAGAGAGAGAGAGAGAGAGAGAGAATGGGCACGCCAGGGCCTCCAGCTACTGCAAACGATCTCCAGATGTTTGTGTCCCCTTGTGCATCTGGCTTACATGGGGCCTGGAGAGTCGAACTGGGATCCTTTGGCTTTGCAGGCAAACTCCTTAACCACTAAGCCATCTCTCCAGCCCCAAGCAAGTGCTTTTAACTGTTGAGCTTTTCAGTCCTCAATTTACTTTAATTCTGGGTCTCATCTTGTGATAGGGGACCTGAACTACTGAAAGACCACATTTCAGACTGGTCTGAACTAACTCTCCCTTCTTGCCTGGTGAGACATTAATCCCCCTTCCATATCCAACTATCCCTACTGCCTCTATTATATGTATGTTTCCTGACACTATATCCCATAATCAGATCCTGTTCAATATGCCTGTCTTCTTTATTCATACTGTTTTCACATGCCACTACATATTTTTTACTATATATCAAAGAGTATCAAATTCTTTGATGTCAGAGATATATACAATTCACCTTGTATCTTGAGCCTTGTACTTGTGATGTGGTGGAAATCTCAGAAATATAATTAACAAACAAATAAAGAGTCCCAATACATCTCTGCAGCAAGACAATTAACTCTAAACAGACCTTTAATGACCAGGGTGGGCTTAGGACTGCAAGGCTGAATGGCCTAGGCCACTGGGACAGAAATGGAGAGCTCAGTAGGCTGTCTGAGACTGTTGCTGACGGTAGCCACCACGGCGCATGTAGCCCTCGTTTTTGCGGTAGCCATCCTTCTGGTCTGCAGGCAAAAGGTGAGAAAGGGAGGGCACAAGTGTCAGAAGAGAGAAGAATAAGGACAAAGATCCTGGGAGAGTGGAGGGAGAGAACCACTCACCTCTGAAGTAGCCGCCATAGGTTCCCTGCTTATGGTCAAACACTCGCTCGTTATTCTCTACCAGACTGCCAAGCTTCTCCGCCAGCTGCAGAGCGAGGTTTTGCTGTGCAGTGGGCTCAGTGCGATGCATCACCACTGTCTGAGTAGGCTGGTCCAGGGAGGCCTGACAGGAATGGGTCGGAGAAAGGAATATGACATAGGTCAAACTACTTCACTGGTTTCTCCATGACTCCACCTGCCTCAGCCACCACCCGGCTCACCATCAACTCTTCATTAATGATCATTTTGCTGATGATGGAGTGTACAGTGGGCAGATCCAGCTCGAACATGTCTGACAGTGTTTCCATGCTATGAAAAAAAAGTAGGCAACAGGGCAATTAGGACCCTTAACTGTAAAGCTGGGCCCTTGTGCACTTCCAAGACCAATCCTACCTGATGGAGTCATACACGCTGCTGTAGGTGAAGAGGTAGGTCCTCAGGGACTCTTCTTGGATCTTCCTGTGGAGAACAAGAAAAGTAGACAGAGGTCCTAAAGGAAAGAGACCAAACATCCTTTCTTCACCATCCATCATGATCAGCTTTTCTTCTCACCTAACTAGCATGGTGCGGACTTTATCAGCCTCGGGGAAAAGATCCCACACTTTCCCATTCATCTTTTCATTAATGATGAAACTGTGGCAGGTCTTCCAGTCACCCATCTTCATGGCCTTGGAGGCAGCAACCACATGTTCTCTCATTGACTCAGGAGGACCTGAAAGGTTGAGAATGACCTAGTGAAGCAAGACCAGGGCTCTACCCCCACAAGTACTATTCAAGAAGGAGGAGGGCAGAAGAGCAAACACCTAGACTCTTCCAGCTCTTCATTAAACAGCCACATGATTGTACAATTCCCAGGCTCCAAGAGATGGCTGAATCCCTAGGAAATGCTGACATGTGTGCAGGCCTCATGTACACCTTGCTAAGACAGAGTCCTAATTTTCATCAGATCTTAGTAAGCTCCTTGCCTAAGCTGAAATTTTAAAACTTGGGGCAAGGGAGATGGCTCAGCAGTTAAGGTTCAATTCCTCAGTACCCACGTAAAACCAGAAATGCACAAAGTGGTGCATGCACCTGGAATTCCTTTGTACTGGCTAGTGGCCCTGAAGAGTCCATTCTCATTCTCTCCTCTTGCAAATAAATTAAAATTTTAGTTGGGTGTGGTAGTGAACTTGGAAGGCAGAGGTAGGGGGATCGCTATGAGTTTGAGGTCACCCTGAGGCTACACAGTGAATTCCAGGCCAGCCTGGGCTAGAGGGAGATCCTACCACAAAAACAACAAAAAATTTAGCTGGGCATGGTAGTACATGCCTTTAATCGCAGCACTTGGGAGGCAGAGGTAGGAAGATCGCCAAGTGTTCGAGACCTCCCTGAGTCTATATAGTGAATTCCAGAGTGAGAACCACCTTGGAATGTAAAAACAAACAAACAAAAAAATTAAAAACGGGGCTGAAGAGATGGCTTAGTGGTTAAAGCACTTGCCTGCAAAGCCTAAAAACCTGGGTTCAAGTCCCCCTTACCCATGTAAAGCCAGATGCAGTGGCACATGCATTTGGAGTTCGTTTGCAGTGGACAGAAGACCTGGCATGTCCATTTTCTCTCTCCTGTCTCTCTATGCTTGCAAATAAATAAATATGTATTAACATTTTTTTAAAAAAGCTTTCATAGGCTGGAGATATGGCTTAGCAGTAAAGATACTTGCCTGCAAAGCTTAAAGATCCAGTTTCAACTCCCCAGAACCCATGTAAGCCAGACACACAAGGTGGTGCACACATCTGGAGTTCGACTGCTTGAGGCCCAATTCTCTTTCCCTCATCCAAAAAAAAAAAAAAAAAAAAAAAAAAAAAAAAAAAAAAAAAGAAAAAGAAAAAGAAAAAGAAAAGAAAAGAAAAGAAGAGCCAGGTGCGCTGGTGCACAACTTTAATCTCAGCATTCAGGGGATCGCCATGAGTTTGAGGCCACCCTGATACTACATAGTGAATTACAGGTCAGCCTGGGCTAGAGTGAGACCCTACCTTGAAAAACCAAAAAAGAAAGATGCCAGATGTAGTAGCACACGCGTTTAATCCCAGCATACTCAGGAGGCAGAGGTAGGATTGCCGTGAGTTCAAGGCTACTCTGAGACTATAACAGTGAATTCCAGGTCAGGCTAGAACAAGAAGACCCTACCTCGAAAAACCAAACAACAACAAAAAAAAAGATGCTGGGCATGGTAGCACATGCCTTTAATTCCAGCCTCAGGAAGCAGAGGTAGGAGGACTGCTGTGAGTTCAAGGCTACTCTGAGACCACATAGTGAATTCCAGGTCAGCCTGGGCTAGAGCAAGACTCTACCACAAAATAACAACAAAGACACCAGGGCCTCCTGCCACTGCAAATGAACTCCAGATGCATGTGCCACTTTGGATCTGGCCTCATGTGGGATGGTAGTTGATTGTATGGCTCCATAGACTCAGGTTTTTTTAATTGAAATTGAGTTTGTAGCTTCAGCCCCTAGCAGGCAGACTCCTGCTACAGGAAGTGTACATATCACTGGGGACAGATCTGAATCCAGCCCAAAGGTATGCAGCGAGGTCTGAGCTCTGGCAAAGTCCCTGCTTGCTGATTTTTGACGTCTGCTTGCTGGTGGTGTGTTTCCTTCTCTGGATTTATGAATGGGAGCCAGTTTCTTCTACCATTGATGGAACTTGCCCTGGATCTGTAAACTTGGAATAAACCTCTCCCTCCCACAAACCATGTTTGGTTAGATGTTTGTCCCAGCAATGTTGGAACTGTCTACAACAGGTGAGTATTGGTGAACTGAACTCAGGCTGTCAGGCTTTGCCAAGAAGCGCCCTTTAAAGATTAGTCATCTTGGCCGGGAGTGGTGGCGCACGCCTTTAATAGAGCACTTGGGAGGCAGAGGTAGGAGGATCACCGTGAGTTCAAGGCCATCCTGAGACTACATAGTGAATTCCAGGTCAGTCTGGGCTACAGTGAAATCCTACTTCACAAAAAAAAAAAAAAAAAAAAAAAAAGATTAGCCATCCTGGGACTGGAGAGATGGCTTAGTGGTTATAAGGTGCTTGCCTGTGAAGCCTAAGGACCCAGGTTTTATTTCCCAGTACCCTCATAAGCCAGTTGCACAAGGTGGTGCATGTGTCTGGAGTTCCTTTGAAGTGTTTGGAGAGCTAGCACACCCATTCTCTCTATCTGCCTCTCTCTATATATAATAACTAACTAAATAAATATGAGCCATCTTGCCAGCCCCCATTAAATTCTCTTAATGCTTATGTGTAAGCAAACATCAAGGCGAGTGTGCAGGGCTACACAGTCTCATACTTACCCAGCAAGGGTTGCCGCTCACCCACCCGCAGCTGGTGATGGAACTGCTTGCTGATCATGCGTCGACGGGCATCACTCTCATGGGCAGCCATGTAAGGTATCTCCAGAAGCATGGCAGATACCAGGTACACACACTCCAGCAGTTCCAGGTTGATGTGCAGGTGGAAGGGCACCTGCCGGCGTCGCTCCACCTTCTCTTGCTCCTGGTTGCGTTCTTGTAGGCTGCGCAGCAGCAGACCCTGACCTAGAAGCTCTTTGGCACGACCACTTGACTGGATGTCCAGGAGAGCATTGTGTGCATCCTTTGTCAGGCCTTGGCGGAAGGCACAGATGCCCAGCTGCACCATGGTGCGGTTGTACAGGATCTGAGGGCAAAAGGGAAAAGTGAAAGCCACTGGCAAGCTGTGCACTTATTCAAAGACACAGCATCCACTGTGTTCTCAGTAGCAGCCATCCCTGGTTACAGAGAACAAAGTAGACAAGTCCTGCCTCCTATGGTTCTACAGGTGGGGCATGCAGAACAAAATAACCACATAAGAATGGTTACTCACAATTAGGAGGGAAATTAAACAGGGAAGGGAGTTAGGAAGTAAGACTGCAGTGAAAGTAGCTGGCAACAATTAGGGAAAGCCTTATTGTAAAGGGAATATCTGAATGAAGACCTAAAGAAGAAATCAGTCTTGCACATATTTGGGATGAAGACCATGAGGGGAAGGGAAAGAAAATAAAGCTGATGTGGTGGCTCACACCTGGACTCTCAGCACTTGGAAACTTGAGGTTGGAGGATCAGTGTTGAATTTCAGGCAAGCCTGAGCTGTAGACCCTGCTTCAAAAACGAAATAAGCCAGTTGGGCATGGTGGTGCAAGCCTTTAATGCTACCACTGGGGAGGCAGAGGTAGGAGGATCATTGTGGGTTGAGACTCTACATTCTATGTCAGTAAAAATAAAACTCATAAAAGGAATAGAAAGGGAGGGAGGGGGGACTTAATAGGATGGTATTGTATATGTGTAAGTAGAAGAACAGATTGATGGGGGTGAAAAGGCCTAAGTGAGGTCAGGGGAAGAGATTGAGTAAAGGAAAAGTGGAGGAAGGGCTAATCAAAATCTAAGAGGACAGCCGGGCGTGGTGGCGCACGCCTTTAATCCCAGCACTCGGGAGGCAGAGGTAGGAGGATCGCCAAGAGTTCAAGGCCACCCTGAGACTACATAGTGAATTCCAGGTCAGCCTGAGCCAGAGTGAGACCCCACCTTGGAAAAAAAAAAAAAAAAAAAAAAAAAAAAATCTAAGAGGACAGAAATAAGTCATAGGGAAACCACTTTTCTGGACAATGGAACACTCAGAAGTCATAGATTGTTACTAGTGCCAGGGAGGGGGGATACCTTCCAGTGAGTTGTTGGCCGGGGAGGTCACAGATAACCCCAAAACATTATAGGCCGTTGCCAAGGCCCTTGGTTTCCCACCAGGAATAGATGGTAAGACCCTATTGCTGAAGACTCCACACACTTGGGTGCCAAGGTCACTGAGAAATCCTGCTGGAGCTGAGCTGAAAGCCTCCTCCAGGTGGACCAGTTGACAAAGTTGGAAAAAGCTACACTGCATGCAGTTCAATAATGGAAGAGAGAAAACACCAGTGAGGTACTCAACAGTGAACAACACTGCAAGCTTTAAATTTGGCCAGCCAGGTCAAATGAGCCAACGGGTGCAATAGTGGCATGCCTGTTATGGGGGAAACCAACTGCTCTCTAATTGGACCAGAGGCCTGATATGAAAAACCTACGACAGGGGTAGTCATGAGCCTTAGGGGTGTAACGTTTGCTGGTGTCAAGCTAAATGTGTATGCTATGCTCACCAAACTGCCCAGTAAGCACTTTGTTAATGTCCACACCCATATATTAATGCTACTCTCACTTATGGTTAGAGAAGCTTCTCTTTTCAGATGCTGGTGACCTTGGGATGACTCAGAAGGCACCATGGTGCTGAGAAGTGACAGAGGAGTGCTCAGCATGGAAACATCTCAAACACACCTTTCAAGGCTCAGGGTCCATTGCAGAAGAAGGGGCGGAAAGAATGTAAGAGCCAAAGGAAGAGTAGGACTCCTTACAACATGCTCCTCCAGACACAAAATGGCCTGGATATCCATGACCTCACAGTGCCTGACACTACCCACACAAGACCATCATAACAGGAGGAAAAGATTATGACATCAAACTGAAAAGAGAGATTGATTGAGAGGAGGAGGGGATATGGAGAGTGAAGTTTCACAGGGGAAAGTGGGGGGAGAGAGGGAAGTACCATGGGATATTGTCTACAATTAAAAAAGTTGTCAATAATAAAAAAAAAAAGCCGGGCATGGTGGCACACGCCTTTAATCCCAGCACTAGGGAGGCAGAGGTAGGAGGATTGTCGTGAGTTTGAGGCCACCCTGAGAATACATAGTGAATTCCAGGTCAGCCTGGACCAGAGTGAGACCCTACCTCGAAAAAAAAAAAAAAAAAAAAAAAAAAAAAAAAAAATAAAAAAAAAAAAAATAAGGGCCAGACATGGTGGTACATGCCTTTAATCCCAGCACTCGGGAGGCAGAGGTAGGAGGATCGCCATGAGTTCAAGGCCACCCTGAGACTCCATAGTGAATTCTAGGTCAGCTTGGGCTAGGGTGAGACCCTACTTCAAAAACCAAAATAAATAAATAAATAAATAAAATAAATAAAAAACTTATGGCCTAAGATAGGGTCTATCTTGAAATATATTTCATGGGCACATGAAAAGAATGTGGATTCCAGTGTCAGATGGGATATTCTGTCTGTGTCCATTAGGTGCATTTGTTTTTCAAACCTATGATCCTTATTGATTTTCTGCCTGGATGGTACATTGTAGAAAGTAGGTCATTGAAGTCATCTATGATTATTTGAATTAAATCGATTATTTGAATTATTTGAAAAAAAAAATCAGCTGGGCATAGTGGCTCATGCCTTTAAAAATCCTAGCATTCGGGAGGCAGAGGTGGGAGGATCGCCATGAGTTTGAGGCCACCCTGAGACTACATAATTAATTCCAGGTCAGCCTGGAAAAAAATCAAAAAAAAAAAAAATCAAACAAAAAATAACAACAAAACCCACTACTACAATAGGTTCACCAAATGTTCTACATGTAAGTATTTTCCAGACATCTTAAACAAACACGAGAAGGATCTCGCTTCACCCCAGACACAGCTTTAGTACTTCCTCAAAATAATGCCACATAGAGCCGGGCGTGGTGGCACACGCCTTTAATCCCAGTACTTGGGAGGCAGAGGTAGGAGGATCACCTTGAGTTCAAGGCCACCCTGAGACTACACAGTTAATTCCAGGTCAGCCTGGGCCAGAGTGAGACCCTACCTCGACAAACCAAAAATAAATAAATAAAATAAAATAATAATAATAATAATAATAATGCCACATACAGGGCACTGGAGAGATAGAAAGCCCAACAGGTACAAAAACACTTACTGGTAAACCTGCCAGCCCACTGCCACTTGGGTATTACAGCAGAAAGAGACACTGGCGCACCCCTCAAGCCCCCTTCAAGCACAAATAAAAACTAAGCTGAGCATGGTGGTACATGCTTTTAATCCCAGCACTTGGAATGCAGAGGTAGGAGGATCACTGAGTACGAGGATCACTGAGTAGGAGGCCATCCTGAGACTACATAGTGAATTCCAGGTCACTTCAGGGTACAGCAAGACCCTACCTTGAAAACCAAAACCAAAACCAAAACCAAAAAAAAAAAAAAAAAAAAACAACCAACCAACCAACCAACCAAAAAAAAGGCTGGAGAGATGGTTTAGCAGTTAAAGCGCTCACCTGCAAAGCCAAAGGACCCAGGTTAGAGTCTCCAGGACCCACGTAAGACAGATCACAAAGTGGCACATGTGTCTGGAGTTTGTTTGCAATGGCTGGAGGCCCTGACATGTCCATTTTTTCTCTCTCTCAAATAAATATTAAAAAAAAAAAAAACTTAAATAGAAAATTTCCCACACACAAACTAGATGCTCAACTATTATTGGAGTAAGGTTGAGGTTCACTGTTATAGTGTCTCCGTCCGTCCGTCCCTCCCCCCCCAATAAATAAAATAAATAATAAAAATATATAAAAAGTAACCAGGCATGGTGGCACACACCTTTAATCCCAGAACTCAGGAGACAGAGGTTGAGAATTGCTGTGAGTTCACGGCCACCCTGAGACTACTCAGTGAATTCCAGGTCAGCCATAGAGTGAGACCCCCTCTCTCCCCTCAATAAATAAAATAAAAATAAAAATATTAAAAAAAAAACTTAAATAGAAAATTTCCCACACACAAACTAGATGCTCAACTATTATTGGAGTAAGGTTGAGTCCGTCCGTCCCTCCCCCCCCAATAAATAAAATAAATAATAAAAATATATAAAAAGTAACCAGGCATGGTGGCACACACCTTTAATCCCAGAACTCAGGAGACAGAGGTAGGAGAATTGCTGTGAGTTCACGGCCACCCTGAGACTACTCAGTGAATTCCAGGTCAGCCTGAGCTAGAGTGAGACCCTACCTCAAAAAACCAAAAGAAAAAAAAAAAAGGGCGAGAGAGATAGCATAGTGGTGGTTAAGGTGCTTGACTAAGAAACCTAAGGACTCAGGCAGGTTTGATTTCCTAGTACTCATGTAAGCCAGATGCACAATGTGGCACATGCTTTTGCAGTGGCTAGAGGTCGTGGTGCACCCATTTTTCCCCTCTTTGTCTCTCTCTCATATAAATAACTAAAATTCCCCCCCCCCAAAATTAACTGGGAGCCGGGCGTGGTGGCACACGCCTTTAATCCCAACACTCGGGAGGCAGAGGTAGGAGGATCACCGAGAGTTTGAGGCCACCCTGAGACTACATAGTGAATTCCAGGTCAGCCTGAGCCAGAGTGAGACCCTACCTCGGAAAACCAAAAAAAAAATAAAAAATAAAAAAATAACTGGGCATGGTGGTGTGCATCTTTAATCCCAGCACTTGGGAGGATGAAGTAGGATAGCTTTGAGTTCGAGGACAGCCTGAGACTACGGTGAATTCTGGGGTCAGTCTGGACTAGAGTGAGACCCTACCTCAAAAAAATAAAAACAAAAGCTGGGCGTGGTGGCGCAAATCTTTAATTCCAGCACTCAAGAGGCAGAGGTAGGAGGATTGCCGTGAGTTCGAGGCCACCCTGAGAATACAGAGTGAATTTCAGGTCAGCCTGGGCTACAGCAAGACCCTACCTTGAAAAACCAAAAATAAATAAATAAATAAATAAATAAATAAATAAATAAATACAAAATTAAAAATTGAAGGCTGGAGAGATGGCTTAGAGGTTAAGGAACTTGTTTGCAAAGCCTAAGGACCCAGGTTCAATTTTCCAGTATCCATATAAACCAGATGTACAAGGTGGCACAAGCTTCTGGAGGTATCTGCAGTGGCTACAGGCTCTGGAATGCCCATTTTCTCTCTCTCTGCCTCAAATTAAAAATATATATATAATTGTTAAAAAATTAATAAATAAATAAAAATTGAAAATATAGCTGAGTGAGTTCAAGGCCACCCTGAGACGACATAGTGAATTCCAGGTCAGCCTGGGCTAGAGTGAGACTACCTTGAAAACCAAAAAAGGAAAGAAAGAAAATATGACTTAAATTTAGTACATTATCAACTTTGCAATTCTGGAGGAGCTAGTTTACCCACACAGAGGACAAGGGCTGCTCCTGGCCTCTCCTCCACCTACCTGCACTGGTGGGTCTGCATGTTGAATGTTGTCTTGTAGGTGGCTCATGAGCATGAGATCCCGGGCCTGATACCAGCGGGAGTGTAGAGCATGATGGTAGATGTGGCAGAGGATGGCACACGTGCGGATCCGGTCTGTGCGGTCTTTGGCGTAGATATACTTACAGAGCCTTTCCATTAAGACAGCTGAGTCCTCGCCTTCATTTTCTGCCTGATCTTGCTCAGACTAGGGAGTAAGGGAAGTTGGTAGAGATGGATATCCAGCAAAGATGATGGACTTTAAATGATTTAGGCTCTAGTAACACAAGACTAGACTAGATTAGACTCTATTCATCCTCACTGTACTCTACTTCCCTCTCTGCTCCACCTCAGAAGATCCACAATAATGACTTGCCATCAAGTCCTAACAGACAAGGAGGACAGTCACACAATTCTCACTGCTGACATGACTGCCAAGTACTCTCACCTTTGAGGAGCCTTCAGGGGGCGTAAGCTGCCGTTGATGGGCTTTGTAATCAAACTTGTAATAGGTGTGCAGGATGCGTCTGAGGTAGATCCGGCAGATCTCATCTGTGGTACCCTTCTCCTCCAGGTAGCGCTGCACACGCTCAATGATGGCACATACCTGAGCCTCATCTTTCAGGTGCTCCACATACTCTGGCAGGGAGAACACCCACACTTATGTCAGCCAGTCATACTTTCCCATTTGTGTCCTCACTGTGGCCCTAAAACACCATCCTCTCCTACGACCTTGTCATCCCATCCCACAGCTTACGAAAATTACTGACCTTAGTCAGCAAGGGTTGATGAAATCTAGCACTTTGTTTTCCCTCCCACCATTCTATTAACCTCTTCACACTCAAGCCATTTTTTTATTCCTAGAATGTACCAACCTCACTTTATTTTTAATGTTCTTTTTTGGTTGGTTGTTTTTTTGTTTTTCAAGGTAGGGTCTCACTCTAGCTCAGGCTGACCTGGAATTCACCATGTAGTTTCAGGCTGGCCTTTAACTCATGGCAATCCTCCTACCTCTGCCTCCCAAGTGCTGGGATTAAAGACGCGCGTCACCATGCCCAGCTTCTAGTTTTAGTATTCTTATTTATTTGCAAGCAGAGATAGAAGAGAAAAAGACAAAGAATGGGCACACCAGGGCTTCCAGCCACTGCAAAAGAACTCCAGATGCAACTTCTGGTTAAGATGGAGGCATAGGAACCATGCCAAAACAGGCTAGGGGAAAAAAAGCAAAAAAAAAAAAAAAAAAAAACAAAAACAAAAACAAAACAAAAAACCCCCCAACAGAATACACTCTTCTACTAAAAAGTGAGGTGTATAGTAAATTACAAACGGCAACAGAGAAGTAGGAGAGATCCAGAGCGCTTAGAGCCCACAGAAGCGGGCAGAAGTGGCTCCAAAGCTGTGGCGAGTTCCATGCTGTGGCAGGCGCCAGGCTCCGGCTGAGCTGCGGGATTTTAAAGCCAGGTAAGGGGATTCTCCACTCATACTGGCCTCCTCGCAAACTCAAGAAACATGGAAGGAGGACAGCAGAGACCAACGGAGCAGCTTGTGAGGAAGAGGATCGCATGGATGAGCAGACGGACCTCAGCCGCCATTCACAGCCTCCTCTCCCCCACCACCAGCCCAAGCGCCGGCAAGCACCACAGACCTGGGAAAGAAAGCTCACCTACCCAGCATTCGGCACGATTAAAGCAGTGACCCAGACTCAGCCGGCCTTCCTGAGCCCAAAACACAGCAAAGAAGGACCCAAGCAGCCTTACAGCATAGCTGAGACCAAAACCGTCCCAAAAGGTAACTTGGATTACACCAGGTCAGTATCCACCACATAAGCCCGATGTATAGGCTTGCATTGGAAGCACTAATTGCACCTTACATGCCAGGGTAAATTATATGTTAAACCTGATGGACGGTCAGATCTGACACTCGTAAATAAGCTGTATTTTGGGCTGCTCATCTGTTGCTTCCTGATTTACAGTGCCTTTTTTTCCTCTTCTGTCAATCGTTGGGAAAGGGTCTCACTTGGTCACAAGCTGACCTTGGAACCTTCTACAGACCAGAAATCGTAGCCTCCCAGTTGACAGGATTAAGGGTGTGGGGCAACACACATCCTTAGGGACTGTGACGGTATTAAAGGATCTGTTTGTCATAACACCTATTTTTGCACAAATACTCTGTGCTGTATTTCATTGAATGGGTACATTGTTTAGTTAAATTTTTTAGAATTTGACTGTATTCTCTGTTTCATTCAGCCTACTTCAATACTCTCATAGCAGGCAAACCCAACACCTAGGGTCACTTTTGTGATTACTCTGAGAGTCTTAAGAGCCACACCTAGCACCTTAAGCTACTACCCTGAAGATATATAATACCAGATTGATTGACACATCTAATATTACTGCAGATAATTAGAAAACCCAAGCATTAATCCAAAATGCAAAAATCTCTACATTATAATGCAAGAAACACAAAAAAATCAAGACAATATAAATCCACCAAAAAGTATTAATGTGAAGCCGGGCGTGGTGGCGCACGCCTTTAATCCTAGCACTTGGGAGGCAGAGGTAGGAGGATCGCCGAGAGTTCGAGGCCACCCTGAGACTACATAGTTAATTCCAGGTCAGCCTGGACCAGAGTGAGACCCTACCTCACAAAATCAAAAAAAAAAAAAAAAAAAAAAAAAGTATTAATGTGTCAGAAAGGACCTTCAGTGAGAATGAATTAGAGGAAATGCCTGAGAAAGATTTCAAAAGAATGATTATAAATATGTTCAAAGAACTAAAAGAGGAAATGAAAGGATTCAAAGAAAACACAGAAAACCAACTTAATGAAATAAGGAGGTCAATACTAGACATAAACTTGGAAATAGAAAGAATAAAGAAAACCCAGTCAGAAATACTAACAATAAAGAGCACAGTCAGTGAAATTAAAAACTGTAGAAAATCTCTCTAGTAGAATGGATGAAGGAGAGAACAGAATATCTAAACTAGAAGACCAGATGGCAGATCTAATACAGTCCAACAAAGAGAAAGACAAAATAATAGGAAGGTATGAATGGGAATTTCAAGATATTCAGGACACTATGAAAAGATCAAACATAAGAATTCAAGGGATAGTTGAAGGAGAAGAATCTCACTCCAAAGGCATAGTAGGTGTTTTCAACAAAATCATAGAAGAAAACTTCCCCCAAACTGGGAAAGAGATGCCAATGCAGATACAGGAAGCCTTTAGAACACCAAATAGACAAAACCTGGAAAGAACCTCTCCCCACCATATTATAATTAAACTACCAAACATACAAATCAAAGAAAGTATATTGAAAGCAGCTAGAGAGAAAAAGCAAGTCACCTACAAAGGCAAGCCCATCAGAATCACAGCAGATTACTCAACACAAACTTTAAAAGCCAGAAGGGCTTGGAGTGAGGTATTCTAAGTTCTGAAAGATTAAAAACTGTCAACCAAGCCAGGCGTGGTGGTGCACACCTTTAATCCCAGCACTTGGGAGGCAGAGGTAGGAGGATCGCCGTGAGTTCGAGGCCACCCTGAGACTACATAGTGAATTCCAGGTCAGCCTGAGCTAGAGTGAGACCCTACCTCGAAAAACAAAAACAAAAACAAACAAACAAACAAACAAACAAACAAAAAAAAAAACCTGTCAACCAAGATTACTTTATCCTGCAAAGCTATCTATCCAAATTGATGGAGAAATAAGGACATTCCACAACAAAGACAGGCTAAAGGAATTTATGGCAACTAAACAAGCTCTACAGAAAATACTTACAGGAATCATTCATGCTGAAGAGAAAGCAAAACACACACAGCAGGAAATAGGAAAAAATAAACCATACTCAAATAACAGTTAAAACAAGTGAGTAAAGCGAAAACAGGAAGAACTACAAAACAAGAAGAATGGTGAGAGCAAATACATATCTTTCAATAATAACTCTTAATATCAATGGCCTCAATGCCCCAACCAAAAGACACAGACTTACAGACTGGATTAAAAAGCAGGATCCTGCCATCTGTTGCCTCCAGGAAACTCATCTCTCAATAAAAGAAACCTTCTTAGGGTGAAAGGTTGGAACAAAGTATTCCAAGCAAATGGGCCGAGGAAACAAGCAGGGGTTGCTATCCTAATTTCTGACAGGATAGACTTCAAACCAACATTAGTGAGGAAAGATAAAGAAAGTCACTTTAAACTGATTAAAGGAACACTCCAACAGGAGGACATTACAATCCTAAAGATATATGCTCCTAACATGGGGGCTCCCAATTTCACCAAACACTATTGGACTTAAGGTCAGAGATAACTCCTAACACAATAGTAGTGGGTGACTTCAATACCCTACTCTCATCACTTGACAGGTCTACCCAGCAAAAAATAAACAGAGAGACATCTACATTAAATGATATCATGGAAGAAATGGACCTAACAGATATATACAGAACATTCCATCCAAATGCTGCAGAATATACATTTTTCTCAGCAGTACATGGGACATTGTCTAAAATAAATCATATAATAGGACACAAATCAAATCTTAACAAATACAGGAAAATTGAAATAATCCTTTGTACGCTATCTGACCACAATGGGATTAAACTGCAAATCAGCAACAAGAAAAACTACAGACTAAACAGTACATTATTGAATGATGTATGGGTCATTGAAGAAATTAAAAAGGAAGTCAAGAAATTCATAGAATCAAATGATGATGAGAATACAACATACCAAAACCTTTGGGACACAATGAAGGCAGTCCTACGAGGGAAATTTACAGCTCTAAGTGCCTATATTAAGAAATTAGAGAGTTCACAACTAAACAATTTAATGCTTCACCTCAAGGCCTTGGAAAGAGAAGAACAAGGCAAACCAAAAATCAGTAGACGGGAAGAAATAATAAAGGTTAGGGCAGAAATTAATGAAATGGAAACCAAAAAAACAATAAAGAAAAAAAATCAATGAAACAAAGAGTTGGTTCTTTGAAAGGATAAACAAGATTGACAAACCCTTAACAAATCTGACCGAAAGAAAGAGAGACAAAAATTGATAAAATTAGCGATGAAAAAGGCAACATCACAACAGATACCAAAGAAATTCAGAAAATTATACGGACATACTTTAAGAATACATATGCCTCTAAGTTTGAAAGAAATGATTTCCTTGATTTATATGACCTACCAAAATTAAATCAAGATGAGATAGACCATTTAAATAGACCTATAACAACCACAGAGATCCAAGCAGTTATAAAAAGTCTCCCAACTAAAAAAAGCCCAGGCCCAGATGGATTCACTGCTGAATTTTACCAGACATTCCTGGAAGATCTAACACCAATGCTTCTCAAACTTTTCCATAAAATAGAAAAGGAAGGAATTCTACTGAAATCCTTCTATGAAGCCTCCATCACCCTGATACCCAAACCGGACAAAGACAGATCAAAAAAAGAAATTACAGACCAATCTCCCTCGTGAACATAGATGCAAAAATACTCAACAAAATACTGGCAAACAGAATACAAGAATATATCAGAAAGATTATTCACCCTGACCAAGTAGGCTTTATCCCAGAGATGCAGGGATGGTGCAACATATGCAAATTCATAAATGTAATACACCATGTAAATAGTCTGAAGGACAAAAATCACATGGTCATCTCAATAGATGCAGAAAAGGCATTTGACAAAATCCAACACCCCTTCATGGTGAAAGTATTACAGAAACTGGGAATAGAAGGAACATATCTCAACATAATAAGCTATTTATGACAAACCTACAGCCAACATAATACTAAATGGGGAAAAACTTGAAGCTTTTCCTCTAAATTCAGGAACAAGACAAGGGTGTCCACTTTCCCCACTACTATTTAATATAGTACTGGAAGTCTTAGCCATAGCAATAAGGCAAGAGACACTCATAAAAGGGATACAAAGTGGAAGGAAAGAGATCAAATTATCATTATTTGCAGACGATATGATTCTATACATAACAGACCCTAAAGACTCTACCAGCAAACTGTTAGAGCTGATAAACACTTTTAGCAACATAGAAGGATACAAAATAAACACACAGAAATCAGTAGCGTTTCTATACACTAACAACAAACATGCAGAGGATGAAATCAGGGAATCTCTCCCATTCACAATTGCCTCAAAAAAAAAAAAAAAAAAAAAAAAAAACCTTGGAATAAACTTAACCAAGGAAGTGAAGGATCTCTACAATGAGAAGTTTAAAAAACTCGAGCGACAAATTGCAGAAGACACAAGGAAATGGAAAGACATCCCATGCTCCTGGATTGGAAGAATCAATATTGTGAAAATGTCAATCTTACCAAAAGCAATCTACACATTTAATGGGATCCCCATTAAAATCCCAATAGCATTCTTCACAAAAATAGAAAAAACAATCCTAAAATTCATCTGGAAACACAAAAAACCTTGAATAGCCAAAACAATTTTGTGCAACAAAAATCAGGCTGGTGGTATAACCATACCCGATTTTAAGTTATATTACAAAGCCATAGTAACAAAAACAGCATGGTACTGGCACAAGGACAGACAGGTAGATCAATGGAACAGAATAGAAGACCCAAATATTAATCCAGGCAGCTACAGCCACCTGATTTTGGACAAAAATGCCAAAAATATTCATTGGAGAAAAGATAGCCTTTTTAACAAGTGGTGCTGAGAAAACTGGACATCTGTATGTAAAAGGATAAATGTAGATCCTTGTCTCTCTCCATGCACAAGACTCAAGTCCAAATGGATCAGGGACCTTAATATCAGACCTGAGACTCTGAAACTGCTAGAGGAAAAGGTAGGGGAAACCCTTCAACATATTGGCATAGGCAAAGACTTTCTGAATATAACTCCAATTGCTTAGCAAATAAAACCACTAATCAACCACTGGGACCTTATGAAATTACAAAGCTTTTGCACAGCAAAAGACACTGTGAATAGAGCAAAAAGACAACCTACAGAATGGGAGAAAATCTTTGCCAGCTATACATCTGACAGAGGATTAATATCCAGAATATATAAAGAACTCAAAAAACAGAATAATAAGAATTCAAACAACCCAGTTAAAAAATGGGCTATGGAACTAAATAGAGAATTCTCAGCAGATGAAATACAGATGGCATATAAACGTCTAAAAAAGTGTTCCACATCCTTAGCCATCAGGGAAATGCAAATTAAAACCACTTTGAGATTCCATTTCACTCCTGTCAGAATGGCTACCATCAAGAAAACAAATGACAATAAGTGTCCTGGCATGGATGCGGAAAAAAAGAAACACTTCTACACTGTTGGTGGGAATGTAAGCTGGTCCAGCCGTTTTGGAAATCAGTGTGGAGGTTCTTGAGACAGCTAGAAATAGATTTACCATATGATCCAGCTATAACACTCCTAGGCATATATCCAGAAGACTCTTCTCACTACCTTAGAGATACTTGCACAACCATGTTTAATGCTGCGCTATTCAAAATAGCTAGGAAATGGAAGCAGCCTAGATGTCCCTCCACAGATGAATGGATAATAAAGATGTGGTACATTTACACAATGGAGTTCTACTCAGTGGTAAAGAAAAATGAAATTATGAACTTTGCTGGGAAATGGATGGATCTGAAAAGATTATACTAAGTGAGGTAACCTAGGCTCAGAAAGCCAAACGTCACATGTTCTCTCTCATATGTGGATCCTAACTACAAATGTATAAACTTGTGTGTGAACTGGAACCAAAAATAGGTACCAGAAACCAGTAAGCTGGTAAAAGGCTATAAGGGAGGGAGGAAAGGGAAGGACTTAAGTGTATGGTATTGCACATATGTAAGTAGAAGAACAGATTACAGGGAGGGGAATGGCCTAAGTAAGGCCATGGGAAGAGAATGCGTAAAAGGGGGAGCGTCAATCTAAATTCAAGATATTGTAAATAAGACTTATGTAAATCTACTTATTTGAATAATGGCACATCTAGAAGCTGTAGACTGTTACTAGAAAATTTCAGTGCCTGGGCTGGGATACCTTCCAGTGAGTTGTTGGCCAAGGAGGTCCCAGTAGTCTCCAAAACATTAAAGGCTTTTGCCAAAGCCCTTGGTTTCCCTTGAGAAACAGATAGTAAGACCCTATTGCTGAAGACATCTCTTGCCTGAGAGGCAAGGTCACTGAGAAAGCAAGCTGGTGCAGAGCAGAAAACCTTCTCCCTGTAGACCAGCCAACTGAAAGCTGGAAAAAGCTGCACTGCATGCAGCCGTATGGGAGACAGAAGTCATCAGCAGTGAAAATAGTGGACATTGAATATTCAAGTTTGGCCATACAGGCCCAATGACTGAACGGGTGCAATAGTGGCATCTCTACTCTTGGGGTAACCAACTGCTCCATAATTGGACTGAAGGCCCTCTCTATGGGAGGGAATACATGCCTGGTAGTGAAAAACCTAAGCAAAAGTGTATGGCAGGTGAGGTCATGAGCCTTAGGGGTATAAAGCCTGCTCTTGTCTGACTAAATGTATATATTATTCCCACCAAGCTGCCTTGGGGGCACTACACTTATTGTTCACGTTCACATATTAACACTACTCTCACTTCTGGTTAGAGAAGCTTCTCTTTTCAGATGGCGATGACCACTGGGATCACCAAAAGACAACATAGTGCTGAGAAGGGATGGAGGAGTGCCCAGCACTGAAACACCTCTGTTACCCTCCAAGGGTGACAAGGCTCAGGGACCATTGCAGAAGAGGGGGCGGATAGAATGGAAGAGCCAAAGGAAGGGTATGACTTCTTACAATGCAACTGCCCAGACAGAAATTGGCCTTGATATCCATGACCTTGCAGTGCCTAGCAATACCATCGCAAGACCCTCAAAATGAAAGAAAAAGATGATGACATCAAATTAAAAGAAAGACTAATGGAGAGAGGGAGGGGATATGATGGAGATTGGTGTTCTAAAGTGGAATGGGGGGAGGGGAGGGAAATATCATATGTTTTTTGTATGTAGGTATAGAAGGTGTCAATAAAAAAATTAATAATTAAAAAAAAAGAACTCCAGATGCATATGCCACTTGTGCATCTTGGCTTTACATGGGTACTAAGGAATTGAACACAAGTCCTTATGGTTTTGCAGGCAAGCACCTTAACTGCTGAGCCATCTCTCCAGCCCCTCACTTTTTTTTTTTTTTTTTTTTTTTTTTTTGAGGCAGGGTCCTGCTCTATCCCAGGCTGACCTGGAATTCACTATACAGTCTCAGGGTGGTCTCAAACTCACAGCAATTCTCCTACCTCTGCCTCCTGAGTGCTGGGATTAAACGTGTATACCACCACGCCTGGCTTATCCAGCCCTTCACTTTATTTATTCATTTACTTTATTTATTTTAATTTTTCAAGGCAGGGTTTCATTCCAGCCCAGGCTGACCTGGACTTCACTATGTAGTCTAGGATGGCCTTGAACTCACGGCAATCTTCCTTCCTCTGCCTTCTGAGTGCTGGGATTACAGGTATGCGCCACTACACCCGGCTCCCTCATTTTATTTTATTTTTTTGTTTTTTTTTGAGGTAGGGTCTATGTAGTCTCAGGGTGGCCTCGAACTCATGGTGATCCTCCTACCTCTGCCTCCCGAGTGCTGGGGTTAAAGGCGTGCACCAACCATGCCTGGCTCCCTCTTTATTTTTAAAAGGTTGTCTGAACCTGAGCATGATGGTGCATACCTGTAATCCCAGCACATGGGAGGTGGAGGCAGAGACAACAGGAGTTCAAGGTCAGTCTTGGCTATACAGCAAGTCAGAGGGCAGCCGGGACTACCTGAGATTCTGCCTTAAAACAAACCCAAACAAACAAACAAAAAACCCAACAACAAAGGGGGCTAGGAAATTGGCTCAGAAGTTAAAAGTCATATGCTTGCAAAGCCTGCCAGACCAGGTTCAATTCCCCAGTCCCCAAGTAAAGCCATATGAAGAAAGTGGCAAATGTATCTGGAGTTCATTTAGAGCCACAAAAGGCCCATCCTGACACATCCATACTCAATGTCTCGCAAATACATACATACCTGAAACTTAGTCTATAGCCCAAGCTGGCCTCCAAATCAGTGAACCTCTCAAGTGTTGGGACTAAAGACATAAGCCACCACACCCAATTCCTTCAATCACTTTCTATCTCATGGCCCTTTATTTTGCAGTGGATGGAGACCCTGGCATGCCCATTCTGTCTCTCTTCTCTCTCTGCTTGCAAATAAATAAATATATATATATATATAAAAAACAAGCCGGACATGTTGGCATACCCCTTCAATTCCAGCACTTGGGAGGCAGAGGTATGAAGATCACTGTGAGTTCGAGGCCAGCCTGGGACTACATGACTATAATAGTGAATTCCAGGCCAGCTTGGGTTAGAGTGAGACCTACCTTAAAAAACAAACAAAAAAAAAAAAGAATAAGAATGAGTGCATGAGTGCTCCAGGGCCTCTAGCTGCTGCAAAGGAGCTCCAGGTGCATGTGCCACTTTGTGCATTTGGCTTTCATGAGTATTGGGGAATTGAACCCGGGCCATCAAGCTTTGCAAGCAAGTACATTTAACTGCTAAGCCATTTCTCCAGCCCTCACAATTACTTTCTTACTGAGTATACAGTTGTACACTTTCCCATCCCAATGCCTCTGAGCCAAATTTAAACAGATGCTTTAGTCCAATAAAGTCTGAGTCTCCAGACCAGCAGTATCACCTGAGAGCACATTAGACATATAATTATTTGGCCCTTTTTCCCCAAGACCATTCCCATTAGCACATATCATGGGAGTGAGGACCAGCATCTCCACAGGTCCTCTAGGATAAAAGCTTGGTAAGGAAGGGCTGTATTTTCACTCTGACTTGGTATAATCCTGACAAAACCCTAAAGTTACACATTTTCTCTCACCAAAGTCCACACTCAGGGCTCACCTTGGGAATGAGGATCAGTATTTTGCATTATTTTAGTAAATTCTTCATCCATTCGTTCCACCAGAGTTAGGATGCAGCCACGTACACGCAGTGGCTGAAGAGGGAAGCAAAATAGGAGAAAAAATTAACTCTTATGTCTCCATTGTGCTGTTTCAAAGCAAACAACATATACTTCTTGTTATTCTGCCAATTCCTCCCATACCTGGTCAAAATTATGTAGGTTCTCACTCTCTTCCAGAATGTTCTCTCCAACACAGATGTTGGGATGTGCAACCAAGATGTCCATCAGTTCATTAATGCTATCCAGGCACATCTGCCACATCTCTGGCTGCCAAGAGATTAAATGACAAACCAGAAGTATGAGGATGAAGTGATGCTTCCCAATAACTTCACCAAGAATCTATAGGCCTTCAAATACTGTGTGGAGGCCCTGGGTTTTAAGATAGCAGGTACCTCCTCCTGAACCACCAACTCAACCCTGATATACTCTTTTCTGTTATCCTCACCTTCATGTATGTGGCCAGGTTGGGGTTGTAGTCATAGAGAGAAGCAACGATGTTGAACTTGATTTTGACAATGACACCCTCCCCCAGGGTGTTTTCAGAAGCAATCTGAACCAGCAGTTGTAGCAGCTCAATCTGGGTGGCACTGGAAGGGTACAAAGCTGGGTGAGGCTTTGAAGAGAAATCACGAAGTCTTTCCTGCCATAAGGGATGTTCTCTTTAGATAAGCAAGGCAGCCCACTCCCCATACTCATTTCACTGTACATGTGCTTCTCTTCTATTCTTTGCTTTTTTGGAGACTAGGGTCTCATGTAGCCCAGGCTGGCCACACTCACTAGACAGACAAGGGTGACCTAGAATTTCTGATCCTCTGGTCTTCACTTCCCAAGCACTGGAATTATAGGTGTGTGCTACTATATCTGGCATAGACAATGATGGGGATGGAACCCAGGGTTTCATTCCTGTTAGGTAAGCACTCTACCAAATGAGCAACACATTCAGCCCGTGTTTCTCTTTTATTTATTTATTTATTTTGGTTTTTCGAGGTAGGGTCTCACTCTGGTCCAGGCTGACCCGGAATTCACTATGTAGTCTCAGGGTGGCCTCGAACTCATGGCAATCCTCCTACCTCTGCCTCCCGAGTGCTGGGATTAAAGGCGTGCGCCACCACGCCCGGCTTGTATTTCTCTTTTAAATTCCAAACAGAAACAGCAGTAATGCTAAGCAGCGTGGTGTAGTAAACAACATCTTCATTTCTACCATTCCATTCAGTCACTTGATAAAGGTGAGCATCATTCACATTTGACAGGCAGCAAAACAGCCTCAAAGTTAAGGGAGCCGGACATGGTGGTGCACACCTTTAATCCCAGCACTTGGGAGACAAGAGGTAGGAGAATCGCCATGAGTTCAAGGCCTCCCTGAGACTACATAGTGAAGTCCAGGTCAGCCTGAGCTACAAGTAAGACCCTACCTCGAAAAACCATAAGTTAAAGGAGATCTGGAGAGATGCCTTAGCAATTAAGGTGCTTGCCTTCAAAGCCAAAGGACCCAAGTTCGATTACCCAGGACCCATGTAAGCCATATGCACAAGGTGGCATATGCACCTGGAGTTTGCAGTGACTGGAGGCCCTGGTGCATCCATTCTCTGTCTGCCTCTTTCTCAAATAAATAAATACAACTTATTTAAAAGTCCCTTAATAGCCAGCCATGGGGGCACAAGCCTTTAATCCCAGCACTTGGGAGGCAGAGGTAGGAGGATCACCATGAGTTCAAGGCCACCCTGAGACTACCAAGTGAATTCCAGGTCAGTGTGGGCTAGAGCGAGACCCTACCTGAAAAAAAAAAAAACACAAAATAATAATAATAAATAAAAATAACCTCTGGCTGTAGAAATGGCCTCCCGTTTACTGTTTCTCTACTATGACACATAGGTCTCTCATAAGATAGGGTAAGTTCTCCAATTTCTACCCTGGGTTATAAAGAAAAAGATTTCATTTTATAATCCCTTAGCCCAGGTCCATGAAGCTTACCGATCTGT
The DNA here is from genome assembly GCA_036365145.1 of Orientallactaga sibirica. NCBI lineage: Eukaryota > Metazoa > Chordata > Mammalia > Rodentia > Dipodidae > Orientallactaga > Orientallactaga sibirica. Next base: position 2,489,130 of record JAEOAD010000888.1, read on the forward strand.
ACCCTTCTTGCCTCTCGCCTGTAGGATCTCATTGAGTTTCTTGATGACAACAGCATGGGTGATTTCAGTTCCTTTGGCAAACATTTTTGGCTTCTCCTGGGCCAAAACAAAGTCTATCATGTCATGTCAACAGGAACCTGTTCTTGCCTCAGGCTCCTTCCTACTTGGGCCAGGTAAGCATCTGTATGCTCTCAAATCATTCTCTCGTTCATTTTTAAAAATACTTTTTAGGAAGCATGTGTGTGATGCATGAATGCCATGCATATGGAGGCCAGAGAATTTCAGGTGGTGCCCTTCTCTATTGCTCATCTAGAGACTTCCTTGAGACTAGGCCTTTTCCTCAACCCCAGGCTGCCATTCTCAGTCAGCATGCCTCAGTGAGATTCTCCAGTATCATTCTGTCCTGTCGCATTCCATTCCATCTCCCTACCTACTCAGAGGTGTTAGACATGTGTGGCCACACCCGGCTTTTTTATAAGGGCTCTGGGAAATCAAACTCAGGAGGTTTCTGGCCCTCCCACTTAAGTGGCAAATGCTCTTAACCAATGAGCAGAAGCCCTAGTCGCCCCCCTATCAGTTCATTTTCACTCCAAGAATCTCACCTTAACAAGTGGTGCACCACCACGGACCCTTTCCCACTCCCCGCCTTCATTGTCTTCCTCTTCCTCATCCAGGCGCTTTATTTTCCTATCGTGCTTCTTTTTAGCCTTATCTTCCCGTTTCTTCTCAGCTGCCTTTTTGTCCTCCTCTGTGGTTGGTGCTCTGTCAGGAGAAATGGGACAAGATAAATAGCAGCCTCCTCCTGACCTCTGAGGCTTTCACCTCTCACCGACTTCTAACTTTCACTAAGAACCTAAGCTAGGGAGCTAAGTCAACCAAAAGCCAGGACTTTAATAATATTAAACATTTTGAGTCTGCTAAACTAATCACCTGTAAAGAAACTTTTTGAGGCCAGGCATGGTGCTTCATGCCTTTAAGCCCAGCACTTGGAATTGTTTTGAGTTCAAGGCCACCCTGAGACTACAGAGTGAATTCCAGATTAGCTTGGGCTAGAGTGAGATCTTCCCTCAAAAAAACAAAAATAACTACATAAAACATGTAGAGACTGGGAAGATAGCTCAGTGATTAAAAGGTGCTTGCTTCTACAAGCCTGTCAGAAACCCCAGGACTCATAAAGCTGGAGGCTCACATTTGTAACCCTAGTGCATCGACCCCTATGCAAGGTACAATCAGAAGAATTACAAAACTCATGGGCCAGTTCATCCGGTCTTCCCAGTGGCAGACAAGAGACCACTGTCCCTGAATAGGTGTGAGGAGAGGACTAGCACCCCAAGGGTGTCTGTCCTCAGACTTCCACACTCATACTGTGGCCATGTGCATGTGTGTGCAATGAGGGCCGGAGAGATGGTTCAGTGGTTAAGGTGCTTGCCTGCAAAACCTAATGACCTGAGTTTGATTCCCCAGTACCCACATAAAGCCAGATGCAGAGTGAAGCATGCATTTGGAGTTTGTTTGCAGTGGCTGGAGGCCCTGATGTGACTATTTTCTCTCTCTCTCTGTTTGCAAACAAAAAAAACTTAATGAACATGAACCCTAAGTGTTTCTGGAAGAAGCCTGTGCTACCCCATCTGACTTCACTATAGCCTTGATCCTAAATGTACAACATGCCCGATGCATGCCACCACACAATACCATCTAATGCTTGCCTGAAAACCCTGGGCTCAGATTTGAGACTATTGCATGTTACAAATGACATTTTTTTTTTCCCCCTTTTTTTTTCTAGGTAGGGTCTCACTCTAGATCAGGCTGACCTGGAATTCACTATGGAGTCTCTCGGTAGCCTCAAACTCACGGCAATCCTCCCACCTCCGCCTCCTGAGTGCTGGGATTAAAGGCATGTGCCACCATGCCGGTGACAGTATTTTTAGTGTATATACCAAGTTTTCTCTTTTAAGGAATGTCAAGGGAAACGTTTCCCATGTTAAGCAGCTTTGGGGTCTTGTGCTCTGTAAGTAGGCCTTCAACCCAAGGCTGAGGGAGGAGCATCTTTGGGGTAATCCTGACATAGTAAGCCCCACCGAAGTGCTGCTTTGTGGTCTCATACTCCTAGACAGGTACATGGAGCTTCTGGAGATGGCCATGAGGAAGTTGTCATTCAGGGTGGAGACTTATCAGTGGCGAGGCTAAGGGAGGAGCATCATGACACAGGGAGACCCATCAAAGTGGCTATTTTGGAGATGTCATATTCCTATAAATAACCCTTCTCCATGCTCTGTAAGTAACCCCAATAAACTCACTGGTTCACTGAACTGGTATGGTACAATCATACTTTGGGGTGAAGAAGTGTGCATGCATCTCCTCAGGGGAAAAGTTTTTCAGGACATGGAAATATAATGGTTGAATTATAAAAATAAAGATGCAGGGTGTGGTGGTGCACACCTTTAATGCCAGCATTCAGGAGGCAGAGATGGGAGGATCGCCATGAGTTCGAGGCCACCCTGAGACTACATAGTGAGTTCCAGATCAGCCTGGATTAGAGTGAGACCCTAATAGGAAAAACCAAAAAGTGCTTGACTAAGCAAGTTTGAAATGGATAACTAAACAAAGTTTAACACATCTATATTGGTGGAAGCTTTGAATTCTAATGTATTGGTGGTATATAGCTGTGAACTTTCCAAGGGAACCTTGACCAGCGTTCTCTGAAGCACTTGATGAAAACTGTCGGACAAAATGCTCATCAAATGCCTGTTTCACCTATGTTTAGCCCTGTCAAGTGTCAAGGGAATTTATTCCTCCTGAACCAATGTAATTCCAACTTCTAAAAGCAGTCAAGGGCAACAGCTCTTTCCATTCAAGGGCACTGTCTTCATAGAGCTTGAGCTTTCACTACTATGGGACACACAAACACAAGCAGGAGTCACCTTAGCTTCAAAGAGACCAGAACATAGAAGGTTAAGTCATTTAATCAAGTTGCACAGGACTGAAGGATTAAAGGCTTAAGCTGGAACCCAGATCAGGAAGATCCTTCCACTCCAAGACTATGCAGCTAAGCTCATGAAGGCTTGCTGTGGTCTAGAGTGTGTACTACCACTGAGTGCTCCTCACATGCCAGACCTTGCCTAAGCTACCTCCCTACATCACCTCTCTGTACTATGACAGGGTTCTTGGGAGGCAATGTTCTTGACCCATGTTACAGATGTGAAAACAGAAGATTAGAAAGCTAAACAATCGCTGGATGTGGTGGCACACTCCTTTAATCCCAGCACTCAGGAGGCAGAGGTAGGAGGATCACTGACAGTTCATTCAAGTCCACCCTGAGACTACATAGTGAATTCCAGGTCAGCCGGGGCTAGAGCCAGACCTTACCTTGAAAAACCAAAAACAAAAAGAAAACTCAACAATGTGCCTGAATTACATAGCTACTAGAAGAAAAACTGAGATTCACCTCTTCTCTACAAGCTATGAATAATATGAAATATTGGACTCTGGTGTCTTTAAAGCCCATATTGACATCATATTAGCTGTGAGATACTAGGAAATGAACACCTGGGTTGGAGATGGCTCAGCGGTTAAAGGCACTTCTTTGCAAAGCCTAACAGCCTGGTTCAATTGCCCAGTACCCACATAAAGCCAAATGCACAAAGTAACACATGCATCTGAATTCACTTACAGCAGCAAGAGACCCTGACCTGCCCATTCTCTGTCCCCCTTCTGCAAATAAGTATCTAAAAAAAAAAAAAAAAAATACAGGGCTGGGGATATGGCTTAGCGGTTAAGGCACTTGTCTGCAAAGCTTAAGGACCCCAGTTCAACTCTCCAGGTCCCATGGTGGCGCATACGTCTGGAGTTCATTTGCAGTGGCTGGAGGCCCTGGCGTGCCCATTCACACACACACTCTGTCTCTATTAAATAAAAATGAAATCTTAACCAAAAAAAAAAAAAAAAAAAAAAACTCGACTCTGAAATCCTACTATAAAATGGAAGCAGCTAACTTCTACCTCTACAGATTCCAGGAAAGGAAATAACCTTCAAGACGACTAAAGGCAGCTGGGTGTGGTGGCGCACGCCGTTAATCCCAGCACTCGGGAGGCAGAGGTAGGAGGATCGCCATGAGTCTAAGGCCTCCCTGAGACTATATAGTGAATTCCAGATCAGCCTGGGCTAGAGCGAAACCCTACCTTGAAAAACAAAACAAAACAAAACAACAAAACAAAACAAAAGATGGGCTGGGGAAATGGCTTAGTGGTTAAGGTGTTTGCCCGTGAAGCCTAAGGTCCCCCGTTTGAGTCCCCAGGACCCACGTAAGCCAGATGCACAAGGGGGCGCATACATCTGGAGTTCGTTTGCAGTGGCTGGAGGCACTGGCGTGCTCTTTCTCTCTTCCACTCAAATAGTATTAAAAAAAAGTGACTAAAAAAGGCTTTCTACCCTTCACACTGTAGCCCTAGGTCCCATGACTTTTCTTACTTTTTAAGGAATTTTGAGGCCAGAACAGTTTGTTTTCCTTCCTCCTCTTCTGAGTCTGAATCAGAAGATGTGGAACCTGTGTCCCATTCTTCATCATCTTCGGAATCTTCAGAGTCCTCATCTTCATCCTTAGAGGAAGAGAGGATCAGTAGAAGACAGGAGACTGGTCTCTCTGCTCCTCCTGTTGACACACATTTCCCGGCATTTTCACAAACAGAACAACAGTGTCTATTCATGGAATCAGAGTAGTAAGCACTGGAATGGACCACCAAAAACCCTGGGAGTTTCACCTTGCTCATCTCTCCAGGACAGTGTTGGGCTAAGCAGTCAGGTCCTAATGCACTTGGTTCTCTAACATAAAGAGAAAAACCTGTAATCGCATCAGACCAAGTCCCACCCCTCCCAACTATAGGATTCCATGAGACTTTTCTTCCTAGGATGCAGATGTTTGGTGGCAAAACACTCAAACTATGTCGCGACCGCCTCGACCAGCAAGGAAGACGCAACACTCGGACTCTTCTTTCAGCCGTTTATTCAGGAACCTTGAACAATCTTCTGACCCCGACTGACTGACTCACTCACTCACTGCCTGACTGCCTCACTCTCTGACTCTCTGACTCACTCACTCACTCACTCACTCACTGCCTGACTGCCCGACTGCCCACTCTCTCACTACTTGACTGCTTGACTGCTCTCACTCACCCACTGACTCACTCACTCACTGACACTCTGCTTCCTTCACTCACTCACTCACTCACTGACTCACAGACTCACTGCTCACTCACTGACTGACTCACTCCCTGACTCACTCACTCACTGACTCACTCACTCACTGACTGCCCCACTCACTGACTGCCTCACTGCCTGCCTGCCTCACTCACTCACTCACTCACCGACTGACTGACTCACCCCTTGGGACAAGCCCGCCCAAAGCTTAAGAAGCCTTTGAACAGCCAACCCTGGTAAGCCACGTGGTGAATGCAGATAGGTCCACATATGCGGAAGCAAGCCTAGATCACGGCCCAAGCCAAATAAGGACTTGTTTATCCAGGAGAGCACTCGCCATCGGGAAGGCGGAAGGCGGAAGCCAGCGCCATCTTTAAGGCGCGGCACCTCGCAGCTCTCTACAAAACTAAGCCTGGCTTTTACTTCCATTTTTCAATTTTTACTCATTTGCCAGAGAGAATTGGCACACCAGTGCCTCTTGTTGCTGCAAATGCAGACACAGCACTTTGTGCCTCTGGCTTTACATGGGTACTGGAGAACTGAAAATCAGGCCAGTAGGCTTTGCAATCAAGCGCCTTTAGCCACTGGGCCATCTCCCCAGCCCTTACTTCCATCTTTTTGGAGAACTTCCGACTATCCCCAGAAGGAGCTTCTGATTTTTTCTTCAAGAAAGCTGCAGCACTGACTCCATCTTCATCTTCATCCTCATCTGAAGAACCTGGCGGAAATTGGGGAGAAAAAAAAGCTCTGCTATTAAAAGGCAAGATTGAACAAAGAAGCCAGGTCAAGGAATCCCTAACTTTGGGCTTCCTAACCATGTGTGTAACAAATGTGGCCTTCCTCACCTTCTGAGTCCTCCTCATTCTTCTCTGCATCTTCATCAGCAGACTGCTCAGGGTTCTAACAGAGACATGAGAAAATAGTAAAGGATGCCCATCAAACACAGCCCACTCTGCCCCTCCATTCTAGTTTTTTTTCTTTTTTCTTTTTTGGTTTATCGAGGTAGGGTCTCACTCTAGCTCAGGCTGACCTGGAATTCACTATGTAGTCTTAGGGTGGCCTTGAACTCATGGCGATCCTCCTACCTCTGCCTCCTGAGTGCCGGGATTAAAAGCGTGCGCCACCATGCCCGGTTTCATTCCAGTTTTATCATGATTCTTTCTCCAGTCACCATCTGTTTGCTGATGCTCTTCTAAGTCTTAGTCATATACTCATCATCCCCACAGTTCAAAGTAGGCCTCTAGCAGACCCACCTGCTTGTAATTTGTAATATGGGACTCAAAATCTCGGTTGTATTTTCGGATCTTCTGGCGCAAGGTGCTCAGAGCCTTGGCATTGTTCTTGTTCATCTTCTTCTTCCCTTCTTTGTCTTCCCAAAGCTAACAAGGCAAGAAAGAAAGACTGTGACCTAACGCCAAGTAGTATTTCCTAAACCACAAGCTTTACCACCATTTTTTGGACCTTGCTATGTATATGCCATCTGTACTGCTTATTATTAAGTCCATTAACTATTCTTTTTTGTATTTTTAAATTTTTTTGCAGGGCCTCACACATGCGCTCTAATACTGATCTATATCTCCAGCCCCAATTAATTTAGTTTCCAAGGAGTCTTAAAATATCACCATTAAAATACAAAACTATGAGTACATGGTTATAATAAATATAGATACAATCAAGTTCTTGGCCAAAAAAAAAAATTCTCTCTTTGTTTTATGTTATTTATATGTTCTAGGGAACACTATATATAAAGGCAAAGATAAGGTGTATGGCCAGGCCCACGCCCCTTCTGGAATCCAAGCATCCACACCTCATTAAGATAGTCCTCCAGGTCAGCAAGGATTCGGATATAGAACCGAGGGACACCTTCCTTGTCCACAATACTTTTGGCTTTTCCATATGCTTTTCCCAGGAGCTCAAATTCTTCTAGACACTTGGTGACATCCCGAATCTTCATGGCATTACGAATGGTCCGGATAAGGTTGGTCAGCTCCTCAAACCTGGGTTGGGAGCCCAATACCACATTGGACATGTCCATGATGGAGAAAGTACCACTGCTCCAGGCAACTCTTTCCACCCAGCCTCCCTGGAGCCTCACCTCTTGTCCTTTGCACTTCGGACGACTCTTTTGGTATCCTCTTCATCCTCGCTCAGTAACAATGGCCTATTTGGAAAGAACAAAGACCACTAACCTCCATTCCTAATTATCACGATGAAGGTGCTTGTTTACTATGTGAGACAACTCACTATATCATGGTACAAAAAACTGAAAGATGGTGCAGGTGGTTAAAGACCCTTGCTTTGCTAAGCCTGTTGGTCTGGGTTCAATTCCCCAATATCCATGTAAAACCAGATGACCTGGAGCTTGTTTGCAGTGGCAAGAGGCCCTGGCATGCCCATTCTCTCGCTCCTTGCAAATAAATAACTTAAAATAATAATAAAAAAATTAGAATAAAAGGGCACTTCAGCTGTAACAACTAGAAAAGGCTTTCAGGAGTTAATATTTTTCTTTACTGAGATGAGACCAGTGATGTGGACTCTTTATTTACATATGCACCCACAAACACATACGTCTCTGGGTACGTATGTATTTTAAACCAATAAGGCACAATTAAAGTGCCCATGTGAATGTCATAAATTTGAGAACAAACATTCAACTGTCTCAAACAAAGCTCATTTTCGGGGCGGGGGTTTATTTACGAGGAGTTATTCTGCCAATAGAGCAGGTGGCTTGACTTCAGAGCCAAAGGACTCCCAGACACAATAGTAACCAAATATTTAGGACTTCCTTTCATTAACGCTGAAGTCGTTGAGGATCGCTTGGTGGGAAAAAGAGTTACATTTTTCTAAAATCAGTCTAATGCAGAAGACAGGTGGGAAGAGGAGGGCGTTGGAGAGGGAATGGGGAAGATGCAGAGTTAAGAGGCCAGGAAGGAAGGTGAGGCCGTGTGAGAGTCCCGGGACCCCGGGACCGACTCTCAGTTCACCGCGCGGGGGCGTGTGGCGTCCCCAGCCTCAGAGCCCGCTTCCACCGCCCACTCCACTTCCCTCGCTCGCAGGCGACCTCACAGCAGCAGCTCGGACCCGAACCCCACGAGCCGGCGTCGCCCTCCAACTCACTGTTTGCCGTAGTTACCCCCGACGGGTTTGGTGACCAGCTCCTCCCCAGACAGGGACGACTCGGACTCGCTGTCCGATCCGGTGGTGAAAAACCGCGACATGGCGACGGCGCCAAAGGACTACGGCGTGCGCGGCCGGAACCTGAGAAGGAGCCGGAATGTCACGGGCCCCAAGGGGCGGCCCTCGTGTCCACCATCCAGCCCCGAGCCCTCGCCAGCCCCGCCGCTACCCCGACTCAGGGCTGCCTCCTCCGAGCACGAGGACAAAAGACATACCAAAGCCCCGAGCTCGGAAGTCAAGCCGCACAAGCAAGGCGCTGGAAACGCCGGAAAGGAAGACGAGGGGGTCGCGTCACTTCCGGGAAGCGCCGAAGAACAGCGCTAAAGAACTACAACTCCCAGTGACCTTTGCGCCTCACCAGCTGCCTCTCAAATCCCTCTCTGCCTTTGGCAGCAAGACTTAGACCATAAAATACATGGGAGACACACGTGGTGCCTCACGTTTGTAGTCTCCAAACTAGGGAGACTGAAGCTGGAGAATCTCCGGTTCTAGGCCAGAGTGGACTATATAATGATACCTTAAATTATTCAAAACAATACCCTAGCCTCCTGCTAACTAACTGCAGCCATGTAATACAGCTAATGGGCTGTTAGCTTCTGGCGGCAGGTATAAGGAAAACTTGCCAGTTTGATTTTTTTTTTTTTAGGTGTGGAACCGGAGCATAACTATTTCTTTAGGCAAATTTAATCTTTAACCTCTCTGCTTACTTCCCTTGAGCTGCAACGAAAATGCAGTAATATCACCTATTTTATATGGTGTGATGAAAATAAGATAATATGTAAAGTATGTGAGACAACACCATGTGTACTAAGGATTAGAACTTGGGACCTGACAGGTCTAACAAGCCAGATTTGACCACCTGACATTATTAATAAGTCAAGTAAACAAGTAATAATAAAAACAGGAAAAAGAGATTTAAGTCAAGAGTGGTGGCACACACATTTAGTCTCAGCACTTGGGAGGCAGAGATAGGAGGATCACTGTGAGATGGAGGCCACTCTTAGACTACATAGTGAATTCCAGGCCAGTCTGGGCTAGAGTGAAACCCTACCTTGAAACAACAACAACAACAACAAAAGACTATAGGACTGTGTTTACAGGCATGCATGGTAATGCTCAAGCCGTTAATATATTTGTCAAGATGTGGTGTTGTATCCCAAGTAAGTAACCCCAACACTTGGGAAGAAGCAAGAAGATCAGGAGTTTAAGGCCAGCCTTGGCTACCTAATGTGAGGTAAGCCTGGTTTACATGAAACATGATCTCTGTTGTAGTTGGGCTTTTTTCCTTCCAGGAATAACTTGATGCTGTCTTGAAAGGCAGCTATGCTTATCACCATACCACAAATGCTTCATGCATGCCATCTCAAAGCAGAGAATATCTTGGCTCAGTAGCTATGTGTAAGGTGAAGTTAGGGGCTAGAGAGATGTCTCAGTGGTTTAAAGGTCCTTGCTTGCAAAGCCTGATATCCTGGGTTCGATTCCCCAGTACCCACATAATGCCAGACGCACAAAGTGGCACATGCATCTGGAGTTTGTTTACAGTGGCAAGAGTCCCAGGCATGCCCATACTCACTTCCCCCACCCATCTCTGCCTCTTTTTCTCTGTCTCTCTCAAATAAAAATATTTTCAAAAAATGAAGTTAGAGGGCTGGAGAGATGGCTTAGCAGTTAAGCTGTTTGCCTGCAAGGCCAAAAGACCCAGGTTCGATTCTTCAGCAACCACATAAGACATATGCACTAGGTGGCTCGTGTGTCTGGAGTTCATTTACAGTGGCTGAAAGCCCTGGTGTGCCAATCCCCCTTTTTATTTTTTATTTTTTGAGGTATGGTTTCACTCTAGCTCAGGATGACCTGTAATTCACTATGTAGTCTCAGGGCAGCCTCGAACTCATGGTGATCCTCCAGAAAGCTGGAAAAAGCTATGCCGCATGCAGTTCAATGGGAGAGAGGTAAATCACCAGTGGAGATACTCAACACTGGACATTGTAAGCCTTAAATTTGTTTAGCCAGGCCAAATGAGGCAATGGGTGCAATAGTGGCATGTCTGTTATGGGGGAAACCAACTGCTCTCTAATTGGACTGGAGGCCCACTCCATGGGAGGGAATACATCCCTGATACTACAACAGGGTAGTCATGAGCCCTAGGGGTGTAATATATATATTAATGCTACTCTCATTTTCGGTTAGAGAAGCTTCTCTTTTCAGGTGGTGGTGACCTTGGGATGACTCAGAAGGTACCATTGGTGCTGAGAAGAAGTGACAGAGAAAAGCTCAGCATTGAAACAATTCTAACACACCTTCCAGGGCTCAGGGTCCACTGCAGAAGAAGTGGCAGAAAGAATTTAAGAGCTAAATAAAGGGTAGGACTCCTTACAACGTGCTCCTCCAGACACAAAATGGCCTGGATATCCATGACCTCACAGTGCCTGACACTACCTACACAAGACCATCATAATAGGAGGAAAAGATCATGACATCAAAATAAAAAAGAGAGACTGATTGGGAGGGGGAAGGAATATGATGGAGAGTGGAGTTTCAAAGGGGAAAGTGGGGGGGGGGGAGGGAAGTACCATGGGATATTGTCTATAATTGTGGAAGTTGTCAACAAAAATAAAATTTAAATTAAAAAAAATCGGGGGCTGGGAAGTTGGCTAAATGGTTAAAGGCATTTGCATGCAAAGCTTGCCAGCCCAGATTCTCACACAAAGCCAGAGGGACAAGTGGCACACAAGGCTGGAGTTCCTTTGCAGCCTGGAGTTCATTTGCGGCAGCAAGAAGCCCTGATGCCATTTCTCTCTCTCTCTCTCTCTTTCTGTAGTAAATAAGTAAAAATACTGTAATAAATAATTTAGGGGCTGGAGAGATGGCTCAGCAATTATGCAAAGCCTAACAATCTGAGTTTGATTCCCCAATACCCACATAAAGCCAAATGCACAAAGTAGTGCATGCATCTGGAGTCAATTTGCAGCAGCTGAAGGCCCTGGCATGCCCATTCACTCTGTCTCTCTTCTCTCTCCTTACAAATAAAGACAATCTTAAATAATTAAATAATTTAAGAAAAATAAATAAAACTACCCCCCTTACAAACTTTCCAAATGACTCTAGGGGGCAGTATCACCCCACTGCTCCAGCACTGTCCACTCAGCATTGTGGTTCCTGTCTGTAATCTCAGCAGTCAGAGGCTCAATCAGAAGGATCAAGAGATCTGGGCGGCGTGGCCCACTCCTTTAATCCCAGCACTCGGGAGGCAGAGGTAGGAGGATCACTGTGAGTTCGAGGCCACCCTGAGACTACATAGTGATTTCCAAGAGGACAGCCTGAGCTACAGTGAGACCCTACCTCAAAAAAAAAAAAAAAAAAAAAAGGATCAAGAGCCTTTCCCTAGCCTAATTGCTATTGCAATAATGATTAGGTCATAAGGGCACAGCCTTCAAGAATGAGACTAGTACCCTTCAGAAGAGGTCCAAACGAACGAGTCAGCTGTTTCCACCAAGTGACAAGAGCAAAAGGTGCCACCCAGAAGGAAAGGGTCTTCAACAGCCTACAGATTTGCTGGAATTTTGATTTTGGCTTTCTGAAGTTCCAGAATGATGAGAAGTTTATTCTATTTATAAATTACCTAATTTGAGGTGTTTTGTTATAACAGCCCCAAAATACTTAGGCAGGCATCTGCAAAAATCCTCTGGTTAAAAGCCGGGCGTGGTGGCGCATGCCTTTAATCCCAGCACTTGGGAGGCAGAGGTAGGAGGATCGCCGGGAGTTCGAGGCCACCCTGAGACTACATAGTTAATTCCAGGTCAGCCTGGACCAGAGTGAGACCCTACCTCGAAAAAACCAAAAAAAAAAAAAAAATCCTCTGGCTATGTGCTGGAGAGATGGCTCAGTGGTTAAGATACTTGCTGGCCAAGCCTAACAACCTGGGTTCAATTCCCCAGTACTCATGTGCATGTATCTGGATTCCATTTGCAGTGGCTAGAGGTGCACCCATTCATATTCTTTCTCTCTGCCCTTGCAAATAAATAAATAAATAATTAAAAATATTTATTTATTTATTTATTTATTTATTTATTTGAGAGAGAGAGAGAGAGAGAGAGGAAGGTAGAGAGAATAGGCATGCAAGGGCCTTCAGTAACTGCAAATGAACTCCAGATGCATGCGCCACCTTGTGCATTTGGCTTTATGTGGACACTGGGGAATCAAACCTGGATCCTTGGGCTTTGCAGGCAAATGCCTTGTTGCAGTCAGGTTTGCATTGCTGGTATAAATCACCCGACCAAGAGCAGCTTGTGGGGAAAAAAGAGGTTTATTTTGGCTTACAGGCTCGAGGGGGAAGCTCCATGATAGCAGGAAAAACAATGGCATGAGCAGAGGGTGGACATCACCCCCCTGGCCACCATAAGGTAGACAACAGCAGCAGAAGAATGTGCCAAACACTGGCAAGGGGAAGCTGGCTATAATACCCATAAGCCCGCCCCCAACAATATTCTGCCTCTAGGAGGCTTTAATTTCCAGTTGCCATCAGCTAGGGAGACTAGCATTCAGAATACTTAAGTTTATCAAACCATCACGTGCCTTGACCACTAAGCCATCTGTCCAGCCCTCAATACCATGTTTGTATATTTAAACTACATGTGTGCTGTGGTGTGTGGTATATGCAAGTGTGTGAGTGGAGATGTGCGTCCCATGCGCTTGCATGCAAAGACCAGAAAGGGACATCAGGAGTCCTTCTCTTATTGCTCATCTATGTATGACCTGTCTCTGGAGTGGCTGTCAGTCTGTGAGCCCCAACAATTATCCAGTCTCCACCTCCATCCCCCCCAACTGGGGTTACAGCCTTGCCCACCTTTTTATATAGGTTCTGAGAAGTTGAACTCATGCTAAAGCCACAAGTGCCCTTAACTGCTGAACCATCTCCCTGGCCCCAATACCAATAGGGTTCTTATGGAGGGCTGGTTACACAGTCCTGCATTTAACATGCCCCCAGTTCCAGACTCTTAGTCAGAAAGTGGGTGCTCAACCTGACGTGATGCTAACATAAGTGCAATAGTGGCACGCAGCCATGGTGGGTAACCACCTGTTCTTGGATTGGCTAGCAGACCTGCTCAGTGGAAAGGAAACCATATTTGGAACTGGGAAACAAGTCAGAATCATATCCAGATAATGATTCTGCTTTCCATTGTCAAGCTCCCACTAATCTTGGGCTATAAGAGAGTCCACACTCTTTAAATTCTCTCTAAATTAATACTGGTTATCCCATTTAACTGGGGCTGACTTCACTCTCTGTTGGAGAATCTGCTTCTCTTTTTCAGACGGGAGCTGGACCTGAGGAGATAAATGACCCAGTGCACTCCACCCCAGCCCCAGCTGAAACCACAGAGGAATTGGGGAAATGAGCAAGAGACCTGCTTTCTTAGTGAATCTGACATCAGCACAAGGGTGAAGGAGATAGACACTGAGGACACTCAACTCCTACCAAACCAGAGATCCAGAGGCTCCTAAGAGCCCATCACTGAAGTAGACTTAAAATGCACCCAACAAGGCTCAGGGAATTTGGTGGAAGAGGGGGAGGAAAGATTATTAGAGCCATAAGTTGGGACATTTTGCACAGAGACATTGCCTCTCCCCCACCATAATGCATGACCCACAATCCCCATGGAATTGACCTGCATCCCCAATGAGGAAGGCCTCTTCAGAAAAGGGGCAGGGAGGAGAGAAAGGACAGTACCATCATGTTGTTTACATACTAAATATGTCCATATCTAATAAAAATAACACAAAAAAGAAAGTGAGCGCTCATTGTAAACAACCAACATTAAGCAAAGGAGTCACTCATTGTTTGGGAAACAAATAGAGGGACAAAAGGTTGCATATCCAAACAATAAAATAATACTCAGCTGTCAAAAGAATAAAATGAATCCCAGCACACTGAAGGCTGTTGTGAATTCAAAGCCAGCTACAGAGCGAGTTCCAGGTCAGCTTGAGCTAGCGTGAGACACTGCCTCAAAAACACACACAAAGGGTAGAGAGATGGCTCAGTAGTTAAGGCACTTGGCTGCAAAACCTTAACAATCAGGGTTCGATTCCCCAGTACCCATGTAAAGCCAGATGCACAAAGTGGTGCATACATCTGGAGTTCATTTGTAGTGGCTGGAGGCCCTGGAGCATCATACTTTCTCTGTCTGTTTCTCATCTATCTCTCTCTGCTTGCAAGTAAATAAATAAATAATATTAAGGGCTGGAGAGATGGCTTAGTGGTTAAGGAGTTTGCCCGCAAAGCCAAAGGATCCCAGTTCGATTCTCCAGGACCCACAAGCCAGATGCACAAGGGGGAGCATGGATCTGGAGTAGAGGAAGGTAGAGAGAATAGGCATGCAAGGGCCTTCAGTAACTGCAAATGAACTCCAGATGCATCGCCACCTTGTGCATTTGGCTTTATGTGGACACTGGGGAATCAAACCTGGATCCTTGGGCTTTGCAGGCAAATGCCTTGTTGCAGTCAGGTTTGCATTGCTGGTATAAATCACCCGACCAAGAGCAGCTTGTGGGGAAAAAAAAAGGTTTATTTTGGCTTACAGGCTCGAGGGGAAGCTCCATGATAGCAGGAAAAACAATGGCATGAGCAGAGGGTGGACATCACCCCTGGCCACCATAAGGTAGACAACAGCAGCAGAAGAATGTGCCAAACACTGGCAAGGGGAAGCTGGCTATAATACCCATAAGCCCGCCCCCAACAATATTCTGCCTCTAGGAGGCTTTAATTTCCAGTTGCCATCAGCTAGGGAGACTAGCATTCAGAATACTTAAGTTTATCAAACCATCACGTG
Source organism: Orientallactaga sibirica (assembly GCA_036365145.1). Classification (NCBI taxonomy): domain Eukaryota; kingdom Metazoa; phylum Chordata; class Mammalia; order Rodentia; family Dipodidae; genus Orientallactaga; species Orientallactaga sibirica. The sequence continues at coordinate 2,504,324 of JAEOAD010000888.1, forward strand.
CCTTGACCGCTAAGCCATCTGTCCAGCCCTCAATACCATGTTTGTTTATTTAAACTACATGTGTGCTGTGGTGTGTGGTATATGCAAGTGTGTGAGTGGAGATGTGCGTCCCATGCGCTTGCATGCAAAAGACCAGAAAGGGACATCAGGAGTCCTTCTCTTGTTGCTCATCTATGTATGACCTGTCTCTGGAGTGGCTGTCAGTCTGTGAGCCCCAACAATTATCCAGTCTCCACCTCCATCCCCCCCAACTGGGGTTACAGCCTTGCCCACCTTTTTATATAGGTTCTGAGAAGTTGAACTCATGCTAAAGCCACAAGTGCCCTTAACTGCTGAACCATCTCCCTGGCCCCAATACCAATAGGGTTCTTATGGAGGGCTGGTTACACAGTCCTGCATTTAACATGCCCCCCAGTTCCAGACTCTTAGTCAGAAAGTGGGTGCTCAACCTGACGTGATGCTAACATAAGTGCAATAGTGGCACGCAGCCATGGTGGGTAACCACCTGTTCTTGGATTGGCTAGCAGACCTGCTCAGTGGAAAGGAAACCATATTTGGAACTGGGAAACAAGTCAGAATCATATCCAGATAATGATTCTGCTTTCCATTGTCAAGCTCCACTAATCTTGGGCTATAAGAGAGTCCACACTCTTTAAATTCTCTCTAAATTAATACTGGTTATCCCATTTAACTGGGGCTGACTTCACTCTCTGTTGGAGAATCTGCTTCTCTTTTTCAGACGGGAGCTGGACCTGAGGAGATAAATGACCCAGTGCACTCCACCCCAGCCCCAGCTGAAACCACAGAGGAATTGGGGAAATGAGCAAGAGACCTGCTTTCTTAGTGAATCTGACATCAGCACAAGGGTGAAGGAGATAGACACTGAGGACACTCAACTCCTACCAAACCAGAGATCCAGAGGCTCCTAAGAGCCCATCACTGAAGTAGACTTAAAATGCACCCAACAAGGCTCAGGGAATTTGGTGGAAGAGGGGGAGGAAAGATTATTAGAGCCATAAGTTGGGACATTTTGCACAGAGACATTGCCTCTCCCCCACCATAATGCATGACCCACAATCCCCATGGAATTGACCTGCATCCCCAATGAGGAAGGCCTCTTCAGAAAAGGGGCAGGGAGGAGAGAAAGGACAGTACCATCATGTTGTTTACATACTAAATATGTCCATATCTAATAAAAATAACACAAAAAAGAAAGTGAGCGCTCATTGTAAACAACCAACATTAAGCAAAGGAGTCACTCATTGTTTGGGAAACAAATAGAGGGACAAAAGGTTGCATATCAAACAATAAAATAATACTCAGCTGTCAAAAGAATAAAATGAATCCCAGCACACTGAAGGCTGTTGTGAATTCAAAGCCAGCTACAGAGCGAGTTCCAGGTCAGCTTGAGCTAGCGTGAGACACTGCCTCAAAAACACACACAAAGGGTAGAGAGATGGCTCAGTAGTTAAGGCACTTGGCTGCAAAACCTTAACAATCAGGGTTCGATTCCCCAGTACCCATGTAAAGCCAGATGCACAAAGTGGTGCATACATCTGGAGTTCATTTGTAGTGGCTGGAGGCCCTGGAGCATCATACTTTCTCTGTCTGTTTCTCATCTATCTCTCTCTGCTTGCAAGTAAATAAATAAATAATATTAAGGGCTGGAGAGATGGCTTAGTGGTTAAGGAGTTTGCCCGCAAAGCCAAAGGATCCCAGTTCGATTCTCCAGGACCCACGTAAGCCAGATGCACAAGGGGGAGCATGGATCTGGAGTTTGTTTGCAGTGGCTGGAGGCCCTGGCACACCCATTCTCTCTCTCTCACCCTCTTTCTATCAAATAAATAAAATATATAAAAATAATATTAATAAAAAACAAAAACAAGGCCGGGTGTGGTGGCGCACGCCTTTAATCCCAGCACTCGGGAGGCAGAGGTAGGAGGATCGCTGAGAGTTCAAGGCCACCCTGAGACTACATAGTTAATTTCAGGTCATCCTGGACCAGAGTGAGACCCTACCTTGCAAAACCAAAAAAAAAAAAAAAAAACAAGCCAGGCATGGTGGTGCACACCTTTATTTTAATTTAATTTTATTTTATTGGTTTTTCAAGGTAGGGTTTTGCTCTAGCTCAGGCTAACTTGGAATTCACTATGTCATCTCAGGGTGGTCTCGAACTCATGGCGATCCTCCTACCTGTCTTCCGAGTACTGGGATTAAAGGTGTGCACTACCACACCTGGCTATTTGTTTGTTTGTTTATTTAGTTAGTTTGGTTTTTTGAGGTAGAGTCTCACTCTAGCTCAGGCTGACCTGGAATTCACTATGTAGTCTCAGGGTGACTTTGAACTCTCGGCAATCCTCCTACCTCTGCCTCCCAAATGCTGGGATTAAAGGCGTGTGCCACCACACCTGGCTTGTTTATTTTTTGAGGTAGGGTTACACTCTAGCCCATGCTGACCTGGAATTAACTATTCAAGGTGGCCTTCAACTCTGATCCTCCTAATTCTGCCTCCCAAGTGCTGGGGTTAAAGGCATGTGCTACCATGCCCAGCTTTTATTTCAGTATTTATTTGAGAGAGAGAGAGGGTGCGCCAGGGCCTCTGCAAACTCCAGACACATGTGCCACCTTGTGCATCTGGCTTATGTGGGTCTTGGGGAATCGAACCTGGGTTCTTTGGCTGTGCAGGCATGTTCCTTAATTGCTAAGCCATCTCTCCAGCTGGGCACATGGAGGCAGAGGAACAAGGACTGCTATGAATGTGAGGTCACCCTGAGACTACATAGTAAATTCCAGATCAGCCTGGGTGAGACCCTACCTTGAAAAATGAAAACAGACAAACAAAAAAAAAAAAGAAAGAAAAAAAAAAAAAGGAAGAAAAGGAAAGAAAAGGCAAAAGGACTGTCAAGAGTTACAGGCCAGCAAAGGCGTGATGGCGCATGCCTTTAATCCCAGCACTCAGGTGGCATAGGTAGGAGGATCGCCATGAGTTGGAGGCTACCCTGAGAAAACAGTGAATTCCAGGTCAGCCTGAGCTAAGAGTGAGACCCTACCTTGAAAAACAAACACACAAAAAAGAGTTACAGGCTAAGCTACACGTTTAGACTTGTGTATGAGTTGTGTATGAATTGGTAGCAGAGGCCAGTAAGCTAGAAAAGGGCTATAAGGGAGGGAGGAGAGGGGAGGACTTGAGAGAGTATTGTATATATGTAAGTAGATGAACAGATTACTGGGGGTGGAATGGCCTAAGTGAGGTTAGGGGAGATATTGAGTAAAGGAAGGGTGGGGGGAGGGTTAATCAAAATTTAAGATGTTATGAATAAGCCATATGGTAACATACTTTTTTTTGGATAATAGTGTGCTCAGAAGCCATAGATTGTTACTAAAAAAAATTTCAGTGCCAGGGGTGGGATACCTTCCAGCAAGTTGTTGGCCAGGGAGTTCCCTAATGTCCCTAAAACATTATAGGCCATTGCCAAGGCTCTTGGTTTCCCACCCACCAGGAATAGATGCTAAGACACTATTGCTGAAGACTCCACATGCTGGGACTGCATTTTCATTGAGAAATCAGGCTGGAACTGAGCTAAAAACTTCCTCCATATAGACCTGCTGACAGAAAGCTGGAAAAAGCTACACTGCATGCAGCCCTATGGGAGAGAGAAGTCATCAACAGCGATAAACAACAGTGGACATTGCAATCCTTAAGCCTGGCCAGCCAGGCCAAATGTGCCAAAAGGTGTAATAATGGCATGTCTGTTATGGGGAGATCCAACAGCTCTCTAGTTGGACTGGTGCCTGCTCCACAGGAGGGAATACATGCCTGGTACTGAAAACCTAGTCAAAAGTCTATGGTGGGGGAGGTCATGCGCCCTAAGAGTGCAATGCCTGCTGGTGTCTGGCTAAATGCATATATTATACTCACCAAAGTGCCCTGTAAACACTTTTCTTAACATTCATACCCATACATTAATGCTACTCTCACTTTTGGTTACAGAAGCTTCTCTTTTCAGATGGTGGTGACCACTGGGATGATTCAAAAGGCACCATAGTGCTGAGAAGAAGTGACAGGGGAATATTCAGCACTGAAACATCTCTGTCACACCTTCCAAGGCTCAGGATCCATTGCCAAAAAGTTGGTGGGAAGAATATTAGAGCCAAAAGAAGGATAGGACTAATTATAATGCACTCTTCCAGGCAGAAATTGGCTTGCATATCCATGACCTTGCAGTGCCTGGTACTACCTACACAAAACCCTCATAATAGGAGGAAAAGATGATGACATTAAAATAAAGAGACTAGTTGAGAAGGGGAGGGGTATGATGGAGAGTGGATTTGTAAAAGGGAAAGTGGTTTATTATCTATAATTATGGAAGTTGACAATAAATAATAATAAAAAAGAGTTCCAGGCCAGGAGCTGGGGAGATTGCTCAGTGGTTTAAGTCAGCCTGGGGTAGAAAGAGAGACCCTACCTCAAAGAACAAACAGTGGTTAAAGGTGCTTCCTTTCAAAGCCTGTTGTCCCAGGTTCAATTCCCCAGCAACCACTTAAAGCCAGATGCAAGCTTCTGGTGTTTATTTTCAATGGCAAGAGACCCTGGCATGCCCATATGCACACATGCAAATAAATTAAAAATTTTTGAAAAAGAGTTCCAGGCTAACCTGGGTCATATACTGTGAGACTTTGACAAAACCAAACAGTGAAAAAAAAAAAGGAAAAAAATTTCCCATTGCAAAAAAAGTTTTTGGCCTGAAGAGAATGTTCATCCTTAGCCAGGCATGGTGGTGCATGCCTTTAACCCCAGCACTCAGGAGGCAGAGATAGGAGAATCACCGTGAGTTCGAGGCCACCCTAAGACTACATAGTGAATTCCAGGTCAGCCTGAGCTAAAGCAAGACCCTACCTAGAAAAAGAGAGAGAGAGAGAGAGAATATTCATTCTTGTTGAAGTAGGAAGAAAAATGTACACACATAAGGAAATGATTTTAGGTATTTTGAGGTAGGGTCTCTTTCTAGCCCAGGATGACCTGGAATTACTATGTAGTCTCAAGCTAGCCTCGAACTCACAATGATCCTACTACCTCTGTCTCCTGAGTGCTGAGATTAAAGGCATGTTCCACCACGCCCAGAATAAGGACATTTTGAGAAAGAAAGAGTATAATTCAGTGGTTTTTAAAAGTGTAGTGTATGCATATGTGTTTCACAATCCATCCCTGCTCCCAACACTGGCTAAAATCACTCAGATTCCTTACTAAATTAGTGAAAGTAAAAAACATCATCAAGGGATGTCCTGTCACATTTTCTGCAAGCGCAGACCCTAGGGTGAGTCCAGGAGAAAAACAACTGTGGTGTGTGATTTTGTATGCCCTTTTGCTTAGCTTTGGTCTTGGTTGAGACAGGGTTTTACCATGGAGCCCAGGAGCCTTCTCCTGCCTCAGTGCAGGAGTGCTGGGATTACAGGTGTGAGTCACCACACCTGTATTTTGTTTTTTAGAGAGAGAGAGAATTGGCATGCCAGGGCCTCAGCCACTGCAATCGAATTCTAGATGCTTGCACCACCTAATGGGCATGCATGTATTTTAATAACCCTCAGGAGCACAGTGAAGTTTGGGATCTGCACACAATGCAATAGAAAAGGGTAAAAGAAAGTGTGCAGGGCTGGAGAGATGGCTTAGTGGTTAAGGCATTTGCCTGTGAAGCCAGACTAAGGATCAGATCCCAGATAAGCCATACACACAAGGTGATGGTAAGCACACAAGGTTGCACATGCACACAAGGTGGCACATGCATCTAGAGTTCAATTGTAGTGGTTGGAGGCCTTGGTGTGCCAATTCTCTCCCTCCCTCTCTCTCTGTCTTGCATTGAAAAAGGGGAGGGAGGCTGGAGAGATGGCTTAGTGGTTAAGGCATTTACCTATGAAGCCAAAGGACCCAGGTTTGACTTCCCAGGACCCATGTAAGCCAGATGTGCAAGGTGGTGCATGCACCTGGAGTTTGTTTACAATGGCTGAAAACCCTGATGCACCTATTCTCTCTCTCTAATAAAATAATTTTTAAAATTTTATTTTATTTTATTTATTTTTATTTTTGGAGAGAGGCAGAGAGAGACAGAGAGAAAGGGAGAGGAAGACAGATAGAGATGGGCGTGCCAGCAGCCTCTCAGCTGCTGTGAATGAAATCCAGATGTGTGCGCCCCCTTGTGGACAAGTGCAGCATCGCGCCCTTGCATCACTTTGCATCTGGCTAAATGTGGGACCTGGAGATTAGAACCAGCGTTCTTAGGCTTAGGAGGCAGGCACCTTAACTGCTAAGCCATCTCTCAGCCCAAAATTTTATTTTTAATCAATTAATTAATTTATTTATTAGAGACAGAGAAAGAGTGAGAATGGGTATGCCAGGGCCTCTAGCCATTGGAAATGAACTCCAGATGCATGTGCCACCATGTGCATCTGGCTTACAAGGGTCCTGGAGAATTGAGCCAGGGTCCTTAGGCTTCACAGGCAGGTGCCTTAACTGCTAAGCCATATCTCCAGCCCTAAAATAATTTTTTTTTAATTTCAGAGAGAGAGAGAGACATACACACACAGAGAGGAAGAGGGAGAGAATGGGTGCGCCAGGGCCTCTCAGCTGCTGTGAATGAACTCCAGACGCTTGTGCCCCCTTGTGGACATTGCAACATTACATGCTTGTCTCACTTGTGTCTGGTTAAACATGGGACCTGGAGAATTGAACAGGCATTCTCAGGCTTCACAGGCAGGCGCCTTAACTGCTAAGCTATCTCTCCAGCCCTAAAATAAAGTTTTTAAATGGCAGATCTTGCTGCCATAAAAAAAGAAAGAAAAAAAAGGGGGGGCTGGAGAGATGGCTTAGCAGTTAAAGCACTTGCCTGCAAAGCCAAAGGACCCAGGTTTGATTCCCCAGAACCCACATAAGTCAGATGCACAAGGTGGCACATGCATCTGGAGTTCATTTGCAGCAGCTGGAGGCCCTGGTGCACCCATTCTCTTTCTATCTGTCTCTCTCAAATAATAATAGTAATAATAATAATAATAATAATAATAATAATAATAATAAAAGGATGGTGCAGCCAGGTGTGGTGGCATGCACCTTTAATTCCAGTGCTCAGGAGGCAGAGGTAGGAGGATCTCCATGAATTTGAGGTCAGTCTAAGACTACATAGAGAATTCCAGATCAGCCTGGGTGACAGTGAGATCCTACCTCAAAAAACAAAACAAAATAACAACAATCAAAACAGACAGGGTGAAGCCGGGCATGGTGGCTCACGCCTTTAATCCCAGCACTTGGGAGGCAGAGGTAGGAGGATTGCCGTGAGTTCGAGGCCACCCTGAGACTACATAGTGAATTCCAGGTCAGCCTGAACTAGAGTGAGACCCTACCTCGAAAAACCAAAAAAAAAAAAAAAAAAAAAAAGACAGGGTGCATTTCCATGACCTCAGTTTCCCCAAACATCAAGTGTTGCTAATACTGCTACCCTCATTTGACGGATCAGGAAATTGATGTGGAGTGGTGGAGTGATGATCAAAGCTCACGGTGCTGGTGAATGGCAGAGGTGGGACTTGAAAGTCAGGCCTCTCTGCCTTCACCCATGCTGTTTGACCAATGTGTGCCAGTACTGCAAAGCAGACACAACCTGTAGGGACAGAGAAGGTTCAAGTGACACCTCAAAATCCTTGGCTCAAGCTAATCTTCTGCCTTGGCCTTCCAAGGAGAAACTATGGGTACACCATCATGCCTGGCTAAATTTTTGTTAGTTAATTAATTAATTAATTAATTTTTTGAGGCAGGTTCTTGCTCTAGCTCAGGCTGACCTGGAATTCACTGTGTAATTTTAGGGTGACCTTGAACTCATGGTGATCCTCCTACTTCTGTCCCCTGAATGCTGGGGTTAAAGGCGTGCACCACCACAGCTAGCTTTATTTTTGAGACAGGGTCTCATGTCGCTGAGGCTGATCTTGAATTCCAGCTGTTTTCGAAACAGGGCTTCCTTTTTTTTTTTTTTTTTTAATGAGACAGAACCTTAGGTAGCTTGATCCTTTTGCCTCTACATTCCAAGTGCTGAGATTACAGGTTTATCACCTGTGGTAGTTTGAATTTATGTCCCCCAATAGACTTAGATTTAGGTGTTCTTGAGTTTGTAGGGCTGGAGAGATGGCTGAGTGGTTAAGGCGTTTGTCTGTGAAGCCTAAGAACTCTTGTTCAAATCCTCCAGGTACCACGTATAGCCAGATGCAATAGTGATGCAAGCATGCAACGCACATCTAGAGTTTGTTCACAGTGGCGGAAAGGCCCTGGTGTGCCCATTCTTTCTCTCTGCCTCTTTCTCTCTGTGTCTCTGTCTCAAAAGAAAAGAAAAAAGAAATAACAGCTTGTAGCTTTTTCCCCTAGCAGGCAGACTCCTGCTACAGGGAAGGGGTAGTACTGAGGACAGATGTGTTTCCAGCCTAAGGTAGGCAGAGTGAGTTCTACCTGGGTCCCTGCTGTTTTGCTATTGATTTGGTGCTTGCTTTTGGTGGTACTGGTGGTGATTTCTTCTCTGCTTGAATCTAGGGAAGGGGCCGGCCTCTTTCACCATTATGGAAATTTCCCTGGATCTGTAAGCCTGAAATAAATCCTGTTTCTCCCATAAACTGTTGCTGGCTTGGAGGTTCATCCCAGAAATGTGGAACTGAGTGCGTCACCATACCCAGCTTTTTTCCCCCACTGTTGAGTATCAAACCCAGGGTCTTGAATCCGCTAGCCAAGCACTAGTCCACTGAACTATAACCTCAGCCGTCAGGATCTTACTGCGTATCCTAGGTTGGTCATGGAACTTGTGATTCTCCTGCTTCTCAAGTGCTGGGATTAAAGACATGTGCTATGGCTGGCCTGAACTGCTTTATACACTCATACACAACTATAAATGTATATACATAAATTCCAAAGTGGGCTCATATAAGTTATATACTTCTCAGAGAAAAAGACAGGATAGCCAAGTGTGGTAGCGCACACTTTTAATTGCAGCACTCAGGCTGGAGAGATGGCTTAGTGGTTCAGCGCTTGCTTGTGAAGCCTAAGGATCCTGGTTCAAGGCTTGATTCCCTAGTATCTGTGTAAGCCAGATGCACAAGGTGGCACATGCATCTGGAGTTTGTTTGTAGTAGCAGAAGGCCTTGGTGCACCCATTTTCTCTCTCTCTCTACCTCTTTCTCTGTCTGTCTGTTGCTCTCAAATAAATAAAATAAAAATAAACAAAAATGAATCCCAGCACTCAGGAGGCAAAGGTAGGAGGATCACGGTGACTTTGAGGTCAGCCAGACACTACCAAGTGAATTACAGGTCAGCATAGGCTAGAGTAAGACCATACCTCAAAAACAAAACAAAACAAAACAAAACAAAACAAAACAAAACAAAACGAAACGAAACGAAACGACAGGATAATTGATAAAAGAGGTATTTATTAAAAGGTCACAAGGCCAATAGGAAACTCCCCAAGACCAGCTTGGGAGTGGATGGCTGCCCTCTGCTGGAGGGTAGCAGGGCATTCTTTAGCTCTTTCCACCCCTCAACCTGGTGAGGAAGGTCAGGTACAGAGCTCAAAGATGGGCTCTGGGCAGGCCTGTGTGTGTGGCCTGCTCATCTGCTTGAAGGTCGGTGTGTGCTGTGCCCAGGCAGACTAAGTGTCAAGAGAGGTGGCAGAGGAAGTCATGCAGAGGCAAGGCCAGGACTCCTGACAGGGAGATACCCAAGGTGTCAGAGATACAGGCAGCTGCCATGGCGAATTCCCGGTGCTTGTCACTGGTCTGGGAGAGCAGAGAGCAAGAGTTAGGATTTCTTCCTCAAGACACTTGCCCTGGACTGCCAAGGATACCCACAGCCCTCCCCCAGCTGGTGCTGACCTCCAGAGCAATGTTATGGAAGGTGTTCACATAGGCAGCACCTCCCAGGAGCCCTTCATACAGAATGATGAGGAAGACGAGGTAGATGCTGGACAGGAAACTCAAATATACATCTGCCAGTAGGAGGGCCAGGTTGAGGCACTGTGGATGGGCACAGGCAGAGGAAGGTGTGAGCACTGATCGGATACATAAGCAAGGTCAAAGGATATTTAGAAGCTGTTGTCCTAACTTCAAAGTGTCATCTGTACTTCTATATTTTGTTAACATAGAATTGAATTCTTTTTTTTTTTTTTTTTTTTTGGTTTTGCGAGGTAGGGTCTCACTCTGGTCCAGGTTGACCTGGAATTAACTATGTAGTCTCAGGGTGGCCTCGAACTCTCGGTGATCCTCCTACCTCTGCCTCCCGAGTGCTGGGATTAAAGGCGTGCACCACCATGCCCGGCAGAATTGAATTCTTAATTATAAGAGCAGGCTTGGTGTGGTGGTGCATGCAGCACTTGGAAGGCTGAGGTAGGAAGTTCAACATGAGTTGGAGGCCAGCCTGGGCTACAGAGTGAGTTTTAGGTCACCCTGGGTTAGAGTATAAGATCCTGCCTTAAAAAGAATAAATAGATAATATATTTAAAAAAAATTTTCGAGGTAGGGTCTCACTCTAGCTCAGGCTGACCTGGAATTCACTCTGCCTCCCAAGTGCTGGGATTAAAGGTGTGCGTCACCACCTGGCTTTGTTGTTGCTTTGAGGCAGGGTTCTACTCTAGCAAAGGATGACCTAGCACTCACTCCGTAGTCTGATGCATTCAGATTCTGGAATATATGCATATACATAATGACACATCTTGGGGACAAGACCTAGATCTGAATACGGAATTCCTTCATGTTCACAGGTACCTTATACACCTAGCTGAAGGGCAAATTCCTGCAGCATGTGTAATCATTCTGCACATGAAACCAGTCTCATGGTGTAGAATTTTCCACTTGTGTAATCATGTTGGTGCTCAAACAGTTGCATGTTTTGTTTGCTTCCAGTGATTGGGATTGAACCCAGGGCCTTGTGTATCCTAGGCAAACACCTACCCTGAACTACTAAAGTTGCAGGTTCTGAAGCATTTTAAGTTTCAGATTTTCAGATTAGGATGTTCATCTTATAGCTGAAGGTTTATTTTTTTAATTTTTTATTTCTATTTATTTATTAGGAAAAAGAGGCAATTAGAAAGAGAGAGAATGGGCATACAAGAACCTCTAGCCACTGCAAACAAACTCCAGACACATGCACCACCATGTGCATCTGGCTTACATGGGTCCTGGGGAATTGAACCTAGGTCCTTTGGTATTTCAGGCAAGCACCTTAACTGCTAAGCCATCTCTCCAGCCCTGAAGGTTTATTTTATTTATTTATTTGAGAGTGACAATAAGAGAAAGAGGCACAGAGAAAGAGAGAGGGGGAGGAGAGAGGAGAGAGAATGGGCACACCAGGCCCTCCAGCCACTGCAAACGAACTCCAGATGCCTGTGCCACCTTGTGCATCTGGCTTACATGGGTACTGGGGAATGGAGCCTTGAACCGGAGTCCTTAGGCTTCATAGGCAAATGCTTAACCACTAAGCCATCTCTTCAGGCCCTTATTTATTTTTAAAGACAAGCACCACCATGTCTGGTAATAGGTGCATTTATTTATTTATTTATTTATTTATTTGAGAGAGAGCGAGTGAGAATGGGTGCACCAGGGTCTCTAGCCAATGCAAACTAACTCCAGATGCATGTGCCACCATGCACATCTGGCTTACGTGGGACCTGGAGAATTGAACCGGGGTCCTTAAACTTCACAGGCAAATGCCTTAATCGCTAAGCCATCTCTCCAGCCCCATAGGTGCATTTTTAAAAAGAAAGATATTTTTAATTTATTTATTTGAGAGAGAGGCAGAGAGAGAGAATGGGCATGTCAGGCCCTTCACCTGCTGCAAACGAACTCCAGACACATGTGCCACCTTGTGCATCTGGTTTCATGGGTCTTGGGAAATCAAACCTGGGTCCTTTGGCTTTGCAGGCAAGCACCTTAACCACTAAGCCATCCCTCCAGGTCATGAAGGTTTATTTTATTTTTTACTTAATTTTTTTTGGTTTATATTTATTTATTTGAGAGCAAATGAGAGAGAAAGAGGGGGAGAGAGAGAGAGAGAGAGAATAGGTGCACCAGGGCCTCCAGCCACTGCAAGTGAACTCCAGATGCATGTGCCACCTTGTGCATATGGCTTATGTGGGTACTGGGGAATTGAGCCTCCAACTGGGGCCCTTAGACTTCACAGGCAAGTGCTCAACAGCTAAGCAATCTCTCTAGTCCATGAAGGTTTATTTTTTCTTCTTCTTTCCTTCCTTCCTTCCTTCCTTCCTTCCTTCCTTCCTTCCTTCCTTCCTTCTTTCTTTCTTTCTTTCTTTCTTTCTTTCTTTCTTTCTTTCTTTCTTTCTTTCTTTTTTGAGGTGGAGTCTCTCTCTAGCCCAGGCTGACCTGGAATTCACTATGTAGTTTCAGGGTGGCCTTGAACTCACAGTGATCCTCCTACCTCAGCCTTCCAAGTGCTGGGATTAAAGGCATGAGCCACCATGGTCAGCTCATGAAGGTTTATTTTTGAAAAAATATTTTATTCTTATTTGAGAAAGAATGAGGCAGAGAGAGAGAGACAGAGAGAGAATGGGCCTCCAGCCACTGCAAATGAACTCCAAATGTATGTGCCACCTTGTGCATCTGGCTTACTTGGGTCCTGGGGAATTGAACCTGGGTCCTTTGGCTTTGTAGGCAAGTGCCTTAACTGCTAAGCCATCTTTCCAGCCATGAAGGCTTATTTATTTATTTTTATTTTTTATCTTTTTTTTTTTTTGAGGTAGGGTTTACCTTTAGCCCAGACTGATCTGGAATTCACTGTGTAGTCTCAGGATGGCCTCAAACTCACTTTGATCCTCCTACCTCTGCCTCCCGAGTGCTGGGATTAAAGGCATACACTGAAACTGAAGGCTTATTTTAATGACGACCTTTATGGGCTACAGACTTCCAACCTTGAAACGAATGCTGATCATGTGAAACTCCCTCTTTTAGACTGTTGTAGAGAACATTTACTAAAAATCATGGACTCCAGCTGGGCCTGGTGGTGCATGCCTTTAATCCCAGCACTCGGGAGGCAGAGGTAGGAGGATCAAAGTGAGTTTGAGGCCATCCTGAGACTACACAGTGAATTCCAGATCAGTCTGGGCTAAAGGTAAACCCTACCTCAAAAAAAAAAAAAGTCATGGACTCCAGTTTGTCAAGGGTAGTTGAATTTGCTCACTAGCAATTATTTAGTGAGAAAAATAAACCTTCGCCCACATGTTACTAGTTCTAGTATAATAAATGACCTACTATGATAGAAATATAATTTCCTCCCCACACTCAGGAGGCAGAGGTAGGAGGATTGCCATGAGTTCAAGGCCAGGCTGAGACTACTTATGAATTTCAGCCTAGTCTAGCGAGGCTAGAGTGAGATCCTATCTCAGAAAACAAAACAAACAAACAAACAAAATATATATACATATATAACTTCCTTAGGTAGAAATAGTATTTGAAAGTATGTCTGTTTGCACAAGGTATAGGCAAATAAACATTAAATAAATACTTCCAACTGATTAAAATATAGTACAAGTTGAATGTGATGGTACCAGTCATCTCGGAGCTCAGAAATTGGCAGTATGAGGATCACAAGTTTAAGGCCAGCTCAGTCAGCATAATGAGACTTTGTCTCAAAAAACCAAGGGCAGGGATGGAGAGATAGCTAAGTGGTTAAGGAGCTTGCCTATGAAGCCTAAGGACCCATGTTCAACTCTGCAGATCCCACATAAACCAGATGCACAAGGTGATACATGTACACAAGGTGATGCATGCACACAAGGTTGTACATGTACACAAGGTGACTGCAATGGCTGGAGGCCCTGATGCACCAATTCTCTTTCTCATATTAAAACAAAACAAAACAAAAAACCTAGGGCTATTCCCAGTTATTGGGAAGACTGGGACAGACGGATTAAAAGTTCAGGGCCTGGGCTAGAGAGATGGCTTAGCAGATAAGGCATTAGCCTGTGAAGCCTAATGACCCAGGTTTGATTCTCCAGGACCCATGTAAGCCAGATGTACAAGGTGGTACATGCATCTGGAGTTTGTTTGCAGTGGCTACCGGCCCTGGTGTGCCCATTCTCTCTTTCTCTGTCTCTTAAATAAATAAATAAATAAATAAATAAATAAATAAATAACTTAAAAGTTCAGGGCTACACTACACTACACTACACTATATTACACTATACTGAGCTGCTAGTTTAATGCCAGACTTATTTTGTGACTTTGTCTCAACATAAAAAGTTTGAACTGAATTTGAAAGTATGTCTGTTTGCACAAGGTATAGCAAATAAACATTAAATAAATACTTCCAACTGATTAAAATATAGTACAAGTTGAATGTGATGGTACCAGTCATCTCGGAGCTCAGAAATTGGCAGTATGAGGATCACAAGTTTAAGGCCAGCTCAGTCAGCATAATGAGACTTTGTCTCAAAAAACCAAGGGCAGGGATGGAGAGATAGCTAAGTGGTTAAGGAGCTTGCCTATGAAGCCTAAGGACCCATGTTCAACTCTGCAGATCCCACATAAACCAGATGCACAAGGTGATACATGTACACAAGGTGATGCATGCACACAAGGTTGTACATGTACACAAGGTGACTGCAATGGCTGGAGGCCCTGATGCACCAATTCTCTTTCTCATATTAAAACAAAACAAAACAAAAAACCTAGGGCTATTCCCAGTTATTGGGAAGACTGGGACAGACGGATTAAAAGTTCAGGGCCTGGGCTAGAGAGATGGCTTAGCAGATAAGGCATTAGCCTGTGAAGCCTAATGACCCAGGTTTGATTCTCCAGGACCCATGTAAGCCAGATGTACAAGGTGGTACATGCATCTGGAGTTTGTTTGCAGTGGCTAGTACGGCCCCTGGTGTGCCCATTCTCTTTCTCTGTCTCTTAAATAAATAAATAAATAAATAAATAAATAAATAACTTAAAAGTTCAGGGCTACACTACACTACACTACACTATATTACACTATACTGAGCTGCTAGTTTAATGCCAGACTTATTTTGTGACTTTGTCTCAACATAAAAAAGTTTGAACTGAGCAAATGCCTTTAATCCCAGCACTCGGGAGGCAGAGGATTGCCATGAGTATGAAGTCAACCTGGGACTACAGAGTAAGTTCCAGGTCAGCCTGAACTATAGTGAGACCCTATCTCAGAAAAAAATTTTTTTTTCTTTTTGTTTTTCCGAGGTAGTGCCTCACTCCAGCTCAGGCTGACCTGGAATTCACTATGTAGTCTCAGGGTGGCCGTGAACTCATGGCGATCCTTCTACCTCTGCCTCTCAAGTGCTGGGATTAAAGGTGTGCACCACCACACCCAGCAAAAAAAATTTTTTTGAGCTGGGCCAGGCAGGGTGGCACATGCCTTTAATCCAGCACTCAGGAGACTGAGGTAGGAGGATTGCTGTGAGTTTGAGGCCACACTGAGACTACAGTGAATTCCAGGTTAGCCATGGCTAGAGTGAGATCCTACCTTGAAAAAATATATAATAAATATAATATCTCTGCCTTTTCTCTCTCTCATATATATATGGAGAGAGAGAAACTGAGGCTCAGAGAGGTTCAGAGACCTGCCATGAATCACACAGCTCCTAAGTACAGAAACTGGGACATGATAACAGATCTACCTGGCTCCTGAGGTCCCACTTTTATTTTATTTTATTTTATTTTATTTTATTTTATTTTATTTTATTTATTTGAGAGAGAGAAAAAGGCAGAGAGAGAGAGAAAGGGGTGGGGGGAGAAGGGGCACACCAGGGCCACAGCCACTGCAAACAAACTCTAGATGCATGTGCCCCTAGTGCATCTAGCTTACGTGGGTCCTGGAGAATTAAACCGGGATCCTTTGGCTTTGCAGGCAAATGCCTTAACTGCTAAGCCATCTCTCCAGCCCAGTCCTACATTTTATATGCAGCCCTCATGGCCTTCAGTGTTGCACTTGGAAATGCTACAGCAACACCTTCTACTGAGGGAAGAAACCAGCAAAATCCAGGGAAGGGGCTGGAGAGATGGCTTAGTGGTTAAGGCACCTGCCTCCTAAGCCTAAGAACGCTGGTTCCAATCTCCAGCAGTTCCAATCTCCAGGTCCCACGTTTAGCCAGATGCAAAGTGATGCAAGGGCGCAATGCCACACTTGACCTCAAGGGGGTGCACACATCTGGATTTCGTTTGCAGCAGCTGAAAGGCTGCTGGCGCGCCCCTCTCTATCTGTCTTCCTCTCCCTCTCTCTCTGTGTCTCTCTCCAAAAAAAAAAAAATCCAGGGAAGCTAGAAGCCAAAATGGGAGCAGAGTAAGGGGCAGGGGCTCAGTACCTGTAGCACAGCCAGGGCCCAGGTAAAGCGGATGTGACAGCAGTTGAGGGAAGAGCGTGAGGCAAAGACACCAGCCTGGTACAGCATCTGGTACCTAAGGTGGGGCAGAGAGTATGAGGAGGCTCCTTTGGAGCTAGGCAGCCCATCATCTCAGGTCTCCATCATCATCAAAGGACCCTCCCCGCCCTGTTCATCTGCCACCTGCTCACCAGCGGTATTGCTGAGCATGACTCAGGGATGTGTTTTGGAAGAACAGGAGCTCAAACTGCAACAAAGACCAGACAAAAGAGACAGGTGGAGTCTGTGGGCCCCCAGCCCAATTGCTACTTCCATACCCACTTCCTGGAACCCCTCACTCACAAGTCCCTGGTTGATAAAATACTCCGCAAAGTAGACCAGCACCAAAGGAATGATGTAATGCAGCAGGCCCTGGAAGAGTCAGAAGATGTGTGAGGAAGACCAGGCCCAGAGGCCATCTGCAGGGCACACTCCACCCATACCATGGTCCAAACCTTGAACACTGTCCACCGTTCCTGGATGGAGAGGTCCCAACTGGAGCCTGCAGGGGAGCAGGGAGAGGGGGTGGAGGAAGTTGGCATATTAACCACTCAGCCATGCAAGAAGCAATAGCATGAACATATTTAAACACCACTGGGCTGCATATGCAACAGTGGCTAAAATGGTAACTATCACGATATATACGTATATATATATATACATATATACATACACATATATATATATAATGTACACACACATACACACATATTTACCATGATTTTTTTTTTTTTTTTTTTTTGGTTTTGCAAGGTAGGGTCTCACTCTGGTCCAGGCTGACCTGGAATTCACTATGTAGTCTCAGGGTGGCCTCGAACTCTTGGCAATCCTCCTACCTCTGCCTCCCGAGTGCTGGGATTAAAGGCGTGCGCCACCACGCCCGGCTTTTTACCATGATTTTTAAAACAAAAAGGGCAAGGGGTAACTTAGTGGTAGATCTTCTGCCTAGCATGCATGACTCCCTGCATTTCATCCCAGCTATGCAAAAAGAAAACAAAAATTAAAATTAAAAAAAGGGAGTTGGGCGTGGTGGCGCACGCCTTTAATCCTAGCACTTGGGAGACAGAGGTAGGAGGATCACCAAGAGATGGAGGCCATCCTGAGACTACATAGTGAATTCCAGGTCAGCCTGAGACAGAGTGAGACCCTACCTCGAAAAAAAAAAAAAAAAAAAAAAAAAAAAAAAAAAAAAAAAAAAGAAAGAAATCGGGGCTGGAAGGATGGCTTAGTGGTTAAGGCATTTGCCTACAAAGCCAAATGACCCAGGTTCGAATCCCCAGGACCCATGTAAGCCAGATGCACAAGGGGCACATGTACCTGGAGTTTGTTTGCAGTGGCTAGAGGCCCTGGCGTGCCCATTCTCTCTATCTGTCTCTCTTCTATCTCTCTCTCTGCTTGCAAATAAATAAATAAAAATAAAATTTAGAGCTGGGCATGGTGGGGCATGCCTTTAATCTCAGCACTTGGGAGGCCGAGGTAGGAAGATTGCTGTGAGTTTGAGGCCACCCTGAGACTACATAGTGAATTCCAGGTCAGCCTGAGCTAGAGTGAGACCCTACCTCAAAAACCATTAAATAAATAAATAATAAAAATAATAACAAATCAAAAAAAATTTAAAAAGGGGGCTGGAGAGTTGGCTTAGCGGTTAAGGCGTTTGTCTGCAAAGCCAAAGGATCCCGGTTCGACTCTCCAGGACCCACGTAAGCCAGATACACAAGGGGGCTCATGCATCTGGAGTTTGTCTGCAATGGCTGGAGGCCCTGACACACCCATTCTCTCTCTCTCTCTGCCTTTTCTCTCTCTCAAATAAATAATTTTTTTTAAAAGGGCTGGAAGCTGGGTGTGGTGGCACCTGCCTTTAATCCCACATTCTTGGGAGGCCAAGGTAGGAGGACTGCCTTGATTTGGAGGCCACCCTGAGATTACACAGTGAATTCTATGTCAGCCTGGGCTACAGTGAGACCCTACCTTGAAAAACAAAACAAAACAACAAATTAAATTCAACAAAACAGAAGAGAGTCAGTCTGCGCACTCTATCCTAGTCTCACTGGCTCTTCTTTCTGTTTCTAGGATGTCTAAGCTGTTTCCTATCACAGAGCCTGAGCCTGAGCTATTTTCTCTGGCTGGAACTTGTTCACTCAGACATCCACAGGACTGATTCCTTATCAGTTAAATCTTCAGCTCAAACATCAAGTCTTCCAAAATGTCTTCTCTCTGCTGGACGTGGTGGCGCACGCCTTTAATCCCAGCACTTGGGAGGCAGAGGTAGGAGGATCGCTGTGAGTTCAAGGCCACCCTGAGACTACATAGTTAATTCCAGGTCAGCCTGCGCTAGAGCGAGACCCTACTTCGAAAAACAAAAACAAAACAAAAAAATGTCTTCTCTGTGAAGTAGAAACTTCCTGAAATCAGAGAGAGCCCAAACCTTCTCTGTTCCTGTGAACTATCATTTTCTATCATATTGCTGTTTTATGTTCTCTAGCATTTATCAATATATGAAAATAGCCTGTCTCGGCCTCACTGACTTTGTATGAACCTGTCCTGTCCCTTCCCTTCCCTTTTTCCTTTCCTTTCTCTCTCTCCCTTCCTTCCTCCCTTCCTCTCTCCCTCCCTCTTTCCTTCTCTCCTTCCTTCCTTCCTCTCCCTCCCTCCCCCTCCCTCCCCTCCCTCCCTCCCTCCCCTCCCTCCTCCCTCCCTCCCCTTCTTTCTTTCTTTCTTTCTTTCTTTCTTTCTTTCTTTCTTTCTTTCTTTCAAGGTAGGGTCTCACTCTAGCCAGGCTGACCTGGAACTTCACCATGTAGTCTCAGGGTGGCCTTGAACTCAAGGCGATCCTCCTACCTCTGCCTCCCAAGTGCAGGAATTAAAGGTGTGCACCACCATGTCCAGCTCTGTCTCATTTCTTCATCTTGAGCACTGTTGTTCCCAACTATTGGAATGTCTGGGGTGTGGTCAGTACTCAGTGAGCATTTGGAACACAAGAATGTTTTGAAGCCTTTAATCCCACCACTCAGGAGGCAGAGGTAGGAGGATCACTGACAGTTCAGGCTAATCTCAGACTACAGAATGAGTTCCATATCAGACTGGCTCGTGTGGGACTCTACCTCAGACGACGACGACGACGACAACAATAACAACAACAACAACAACAAAACTTAGCCTGTGCACTTAGCCTGTGCACCTACCCTTCCACTGTAGGGAAGGTTAATACCCAGAGGAAAAGTGACTCCTTGGAGGGCACTTGTGTCTCCTACCTGGCTTTGACTCTGGGGCCTCAGTGGCTATGAGCGGCTGCCGGGCAGCAGTCTCTGCCTCATCTTCCCCTCCCGGGTCCTGGGGCTCAGGAGATGTGAGCAACAAGAAATAGCTGGGATGGGAGTAGAGAAAAATGACAGTCAATGAGTCCTTGTTGGGCTGAAAAGGCCCCTGGATGCCCTATAGGTCTCTCCCTTCTAGGACACCTCTCCTTGCTTCCAGAGATGGTGCACTCACTGCCTCTAAGGTTTCCTAACCCGTGTTGGAGAGCCTCAAATGTAGACAAATGCTTCCTTCTTTGGAACCTAACTTTCTTGTTTTATTCCTTCACAGAGCTCTCATTTGACTGTTAGGTCACAGCAAGTGAGTCAGTCCTTTTTTTTTTTTTTTAAATTATTTACTTATTTAAGGTGGGGGCAAGGAGAAACAGAGAGAGGCAAATAGAGAATGGGCACACCTGGGCCTTCAGCCACTGCAAACAAACTCCAGAAGCATGTACTACCTTGTGCATCTGGCTTTATGTGGGTACTGGGCAACAGCCTTAACCACTGAGAAATCTCTCTAGCTCCTCTCCCTTTTAATCAACAATTGCTCTTGTTATTATTTTCTGTGTGGTGTGTTGTGATGTGTGCACATGTGTGTGTGTGTGTGTGTGTGTGCATGCAGAAAGGCAGATGCACCCATGAACAAAGAGAGGCCAAGACAATGTCAGGTGTCCTCTGTATTTCCTTGTGACAAGTTTCTGCTAACATCTCCCCCCCCCCCCCGTAGGGATTCACTGCAGCTCAGGCTGACCTGGAAGAAGTCTCAGGGTGGCCTCGAACTCAAGGTGATCCTCCTACCTCTGCCTCCTAAGTGCTGGGATTAAAGGCGTGTGCCACCATGCCCAGCTTGGAGTTACCATTTTTGATCAGAATGGCTGACCAGCAAGCCCCAGTGATTCTCCAGGTTCTGGTTTGTGCTACTCCCAGCCAACACTGGGGTTACATATGTGCATGACCCTGCCTGGCCTTTTCTTTTTAACATCTGTGCTGAGGAATCTAACTCCATCAGTCTCAGTCCTTATGCTTGTGCGGCGAGAGCTCTTACATGCTGAGTCCTCTCCCTAGCCCTCTAGTTACCTCCTTATATGTTTGTTTTTTTGTCTTGATATGTAGCCCAGGCAGACCTTGAATTTGTGACTGACTGCTTCCCACTCTGCTTCAGCTTCCAGACAGCAGGGATAACAGGTGCTCAGCACTATACTGGGTCTGACTCCTTTTTGTACCTGGCCAATTCTAAGCCATAATGTGTGAAGTTACAGTTACAGGCCTGATTAGCTGGTTAATACTGTTTTCTAACCAAAATAACAACAACAACAACAGTAGTAGTAGTAATAGTAGCATAAGTACTACTAGTAGCAGCAGCAGCAGAAGCAGCAGCAGCAGCAGCAGCAGCAGCAGCAGCAGCAGTTGCCAGGTGTGGTGGTGCACGCCTTTAATCCCAGCACTCAGGAGGGAAAGATAGGAGGATCATTGTGAGTTCAAAGCCACCTATGGACTACATAGTAAAGTCCAGGTCAGCCTGGACTAGTGCGAGACCCTACCTTGGAAAAACAAAACAAAACAAAACAAAACAAAACAAAAAATATATGTATACTAATACTTATGGAAATACAGAAAAAGCCCAACCTTGCCCCAGTTCTAATCTTCTTGGGACACTTGCTATGCTGAATGCTGATCTAACCCCTCACAAGAAAACAAGAAACAAATCTGTGATTTGGAGAGACTGCGGGGTCAGAATGATAAAGTAAAGCAAGTGGCCACCCTGGGACTGAAATCTAGTGCTGTCAGAAGTCCAGAATCCACCTTTAATCCCAGCACTTAGGAGGCTGAGGTAGGAGGATCACTGTGAGTTTGAGACCAGCCTGAGACTACATAGTGAATTCCAGGTCAGCCTCAGCTAGAGCGAGATTCTACCTCAAAAAACCAGGGCTGGATGCTGGGCGTGGTGGCGCACGCCTTTAATCCCAGCACTCGGGAGGCAGAGGTAGGAGGATCGCCAAGAGTTCGAGGCCACCCTGAGACTACATAGTGAATTCCAGGTCAGCCTGGGCTAGAGTGAGACCCTACCTCAAAAAAAAAAAAAAAAAAAAAAAAAAAAAACAGGGCTGGAGAGATTGCTCAGTGGTTAAGGTGCTTGCTTGCAAAGCCAAAGGACCTAAGTTTGATTCACAAGGACCCATGTTAGCCAGATGCACAAAGGGGGCCCACGCATCTGGAGTTCATTTGCAGTGGCTGGAGGCCCTGGCATGCCCATTCTTTCTGTCTCTGTCAAATAAATAAATAAATAAATAAATAAATAAATAGAAATAAAAATATTTTTAAAAAATCTGCTGGGCATGGTGGCGCACACCTTTAATCCCAGCACTTGGGAGGCAGAGGGTAGGAGGATCGCTGTGAGTTCGAGGCTACCCTGGGACTACAGAGTGAATTCCAGGTCAGCCTGAGCCAGAGTGAGACCCTACCTCAAAAAACAAAACAAAACAAAACAAAACAAAACAAAACAAAACAAAACAAAACAAAAACAAAAAAAGGCCACAATCCACAACTCCCACAACAAGGCTGATGGGATCTAGACTAAGATCATGATCAAGTTCCTTCTTACCCAGGGATGCTTACCTGACCAGCAGCAGGGCAGGGATCCCCAACATAGAAAGCAGGGTGTGCTGTGGGGAGAGGCCAGCCTGGGTAAGACCCAGGTAAGACAAAGCCCCCAACAGTCCTGCACCCCCAGTGCCAGAAGACCACCAGGAGATCACAACCCTGAGAAGAACAGACACAGGGGAACACTCAGGAGGACTGAAAGCAACTGTGGGGCAACCTCCTCTTCCTCCCTGTCTTACCTGGGATAGAAGGCAGTGAGTGAGAGGAAGGTGACCTCCCCCAGACCTGATGAGATGCTGGCCAAGACCACACCTGAAAGGACAGAAAGCATGAGGTGGTCTTTCCCGGACAGACCATCCCTCAGCCTCATCTGCATCAGTGCAGAGTGATGGACACAGACGGGACAGGTGTGAGGCAGAGTTAATCCTCTCCCCATGCCCTCTCTGACATTGGTACCTCCACTCTCGCATTTACTTAAGCCAGAGCAAGGACTCATCCTCTGTGTTCCTTCCACCCCCACGTTAAAACTTATAGACCCGGACTGGAGAGATGGCTTAGCGGTTAAACACTTGCCTATGAAGCCTAAGGACCCCGGTTCGAGGCTCGATTCTCCAGGACCCACGTAAGCCAGATGCACAAGGGGGTGCATGCATCTGGAGTTCGTTTTCAGTGGCTGGAGGCTCTTTCTCTCTCTCTACTTGCCTATTTCTGTATCTCTCTCTCAAATAAAAAAAAATAAAAAATATTAAAAAAAAAAGAACTTATAGACCCTGCTCAGCCTAATCTCCACTCAGTCCACTCATTTCTTCCCACTGACCCTTCCAAATTGCTCCCAGATCCCATTTCTTGCCTGGGGAAACTCTAGGGTTCTGTTTGTTGCTGTTATCTTCTCCTTTTTCCTTTCCCTTTCCCCTTCCTTTTAACATATTTTTTTATTGGGAGTGGTGGTGCACACCTTTAATCCCAGTACTGGGGAGGCAGAGGTAGGAGGATCGTCATGAGTTTGAGGCCAGCCTGAGACTACTTAGTGAATTCCAAGTCAGCCTGGGCTAGAGCGAAATCCTACCTCAAAAAACCTAAATAAATAAATAATATATATACATATATAATATATATATGAAATCTTTATTTATTTGACAGAGAGAAAAAGGGGGAGAGAATGAGTGTGTCAGGGCCTCCAGCTGCTGCAAACAAACTCCAGACGCATGCACCACCTTGTGCATCTGGCTTACATGGGTCCTGGGGAACTGAACCTGGGTCCTTTGGCTTTGAAGGCAAATGCCTTAACCACTAAGCCATCCCTCTAGCCCTCCTTTTCTTTTTTTTCTCTAAAAATAATTAATTAATTTATTTATTTGAGAGGGAGAAAGAGGCGGGAGGGGGGGAGGGAGGGAGAGAGAACGGGCATGCCAGGGCCTCCAGCCACTGCAAATGAACTCCAGATGCATGTGCCCCCTTGTGCATGTGGCTTATGTGGGTCCTGGAGAATTGAACCAGGATCCTTTGGCTTTGCAGGCAAATGCCTTAACCACTAAGCCATCTCTCCAGACCCCCCCACCTTTTTTTTCAAGTTAGAGTCTTACTCTAGCCCAGGCTAATCTGGATCTTACTCTGTAGTCTCAGGGTGTCCTCAAATTCACAGCGATCCTTCTACCTCTGCCTGCTGAATGCTGAGATTCAAGGTGTGTGACACCACACCTGAATTCCTTTTTCTTTTTGAGACAGGGTCTTGCTGTGCAGCTCAGGCTATCCTTTAACTATATGGCCCAGGCTGGCCTCAAACTCACTATCCTCCTGTCTTAGTCTCCTGAGTGCTGGAATTACAGGTGTGTGCCACTATCCTGGTCCTAGTCTCCTGCTAAGGAGGCTATAATCCCGTTCAAGATGGGCGTGGTGGCACTCACCTTTACTTCCAGTACTTGGGAGGCTGAGGTAGAAGGATTGTCATGAGTTCAAAGCCAGCCTGGGAGTACAGAATGAGTTTCAGGTCAGCCTGAGCTACAGTGAGACCCTGTCTTAAAAAAAAAAAAAAAAAAAAAAACAAAAATAATCCCTTTTCAGTGGGAAGCTGAGGAGACCACCCACCACAGGCACTCCTGAGGCTTCTTTGGGCCACTTGGGACAAGGAACTGCATACTCACCACATAGGCTGGTCACCACTGAGTGAGAGAAGGCCACCAGGATGAAGCTTCCAGCGGAACAAATCCCACTGACAAAGACCCGAGGGCTGAGAGAGAGAGAGAGGAGACACTCAGAAGGTTAGTCTCCATGCTTGCTTTCCCAGCCTCCAGCCACTTTCTCACTCTCCTGCCTCCCCATGCTCTCTGATCCCGCCTGCCTTTCTCCATCACTGTGACCCACACCTGTAGGGCAGCAAATGAAGGCCAAGAGGAGCCAGGAATTTGATGACGAGAGTGGGGAGGATGTCTGCCAGGAGCACTGCCTGGGATAGGAGAACAGAGTAAGACCCTAAACCCTTCCAGGGATGACCTTCCCAACTTCCCAAGCACACGGCAGAGCCACCCTTCCAGGGATGACCTTCCCAAGCACACGGCAGAGCCACCCTTCCAGGGATGACCTTCCCAACTTCCCAAGCACACGGCAGAGCCACCCTTCCAGGGATGACCTTCCCAAGCACATGGCAGAGTCACCCTTCCAGGGATGACCTTCCCAACTTCCCAAGCACACGGCAGAGCCACCCTTCCAGGGATGACCTTCCCAACTTCCCAAGCACACGGCAGAGCCACCCTTCCGGGGATGACCTTCCCAAGCACACGGCAGAGCCACCCTTCCAGGGATGACCTTCCCAAGCACACGGCAGAGCCACCCTTCCAGGGATGACCTTCCCAAGCACACGGCAGAGCCACCCTTCCAGGGATGACCTTCCCAAGCACACAGCAGAGCCACCCTTCCAGGGATGACCTTCCCAAACACATGGCAGAGCCACCCAGTGAGAGCTGCTGCAAATTCAGGCTCTGTAGTCAGACAGATCTGGGATCGTTTTCAGCTCTGGTGTGCCTCTGCTGGGTGTTAAGGAATTTATATGCTCTGAGATTCAGTTTCTTCATCTGGAAAACTGGGAAGCTTGTAGTGTCTGGTTTGTGAAACTACTGTGTGTTACCTGAACTAATACATGCCACTCATGGACAGGGCCTCTTAACTGGCACTCTTGATAACTGTTGTGGTGGTCTGAACCAGATGTCCCCATAAACTCATTTGCTTTGAATGCTCGGTCCCCAACTGGTGGCAGTTTCAGAGGTGGAGGCTTGCTGGAGGAGGTGTATTTCTGGGAGCAGGCTTAGGGGTGATATAGCCAGCTTTCCTTTGTCAGAGCTCAGCTCACTCATGCTGCTATTTTCTTCCTTGCTGTTATTTTTCATCTGCTGTAAGGAGGGTGAAGTCCAGCCTCTGCTCTACCATTTTTTTCCTGCCATCATGAAGCTTCCCCTCCAGACTGCAAGCCAAAATAAAGTCCTCCTCCCATCAGCTGCTTTTGATTAGGTGTTTTGTTCCAGCAATGCAAAGGCAACTACAACAGTCATAACCCTGACAGTCCCAGCTAGGTGCAGAGTGCTTGGGGGTACAGAGGCCTAGATGACAGGGGCCACACAGGTACTCACAGCTGTGGAGACGGAGTTACAATCAAATCGCGAAGAGCTGTTATGGGATGTGGGTGTTGGGCCTGGATCTACCTATGGGAGAGAAGAAAGCTTTTCCTCCAGGAGGATAGCCAAGATCCCAGACCCAGCTCTGCTCTCACTTGAAGGACAGCTTTGGGTTAGCACTGGTCTCTTGAAAGCCCACTTTTCCTACATGTACAATGGAGAAGGATGTTTATGAAGTCTCAAAGTAATGGTCCACAGGCCAAAGATAGCCCATAAATGGAAGTCAGACATTTCAGAGCTTTCATATGGAAATCTGAGTTTCCAGAAAATCTCATCCTGGACCAAATTCCCTGTTGAGCCTGTAAAGTAAAGGCTACTCATCTTTGGCATGCACTTTCCAGCTCACTACACACAAGCTATTCTCTACCAGGGCAATTTTTTTTTTCTTCTTCAAAGTAGGGTCTTACTCTAGCCCAGGCTGACCTGGAATTCACTATGTAGTCTCAGGGTGGCCTCGAACTCACAGCAATCCTCCTACTTCTGCCTTCCAAGTGCTGGAATTAAAGGCATGTGCCACCACACCCGGCCCTACCAGGCCAATTTTAACCCCAGGAAACATATGCCACATCTAGACACAGTCTTAGTTGTCAGGGGTGTGCTATGGGCATGGAGTGGGTAGAATTTCTTTCTTTCTTTTTGGTCTGTGGAAGCAGGGTCTCACTCTAGCCCAGGCTGACCTTGACCTCACAGCATTCCTCCTACCTCAGCCTCTCTTAAGGGCATGTGCTACCATGCCTGGCCCCTTGTAGTGGGTAGAAACACAGGATGGTGCTAAATATTCTACAATGCCCAAGATCATCTCAACAAAAGTCACCTATCTCCAAATGCCAATAGGGCCCAGATAATGAAACCTGCCATGGACCAAAGTCTTACCCAGCCACATTTACTTGATTCTGCCAACCTGGTACCCAGCTCTTAAGGACCACTCCCCTGCTACCCCAAGGGTCTGAGAAATTAAGAAATTTAGTTCCCTTCTCCCACCCATTGGCCGCTGCATGAGTTTCTCGAAGGGACCTTTAGCCCTGGTAGAGTCCCTCATCGCACCAGAGACTAACCAGCCATGCCGTTGTGGGAGAGGGGCTCACTTACGTGGCTCTGGTTTCCAGATGCCTGCTTGTGCCTAAGGATGTCATGGGCAGCACTGAGCATCACCACATAAGAGAAGTTGTTGCAAAGGCCCAGGAGCCTGAAATGAGGACAGATCTTCATTTCCCTTCTGGTGTGTGATCCATCTGGTCCCTGTGGCTCTCTCTCCTGTACCTGTGCCCTTTAGTCACCTCTCTCTCTCTCTTTTTTTTTTATCTTCTTCCACAAACGTCAGGGTTACCAACTGAAGCTTTGGGAATGGACTTGGGTTCATGGCCCAGCTCCAAGACCTCGATCAGGAAGATATCCTTGACCACTCTCTTGAGCTCCTACTACGATTCAGTTCCTGGGGCATTTCTCATCCACTGATGCACTATGACGCTGTGGTACAATAAAAACATCCCCGGGCTTGAAACTCAAAGGACTGCGTTTAGTTCCTGTTAGTTGCTTCCTCTTTCAGTGGTCTTAGTTTACTAGTATGTAAAACAGGGAATAGGGATGGAGCGATGGCTCATTGGTTAAAGTGCATGCCCACAAAGCCTAAAGATCTGAGTTCAATTTCCCAGTACCCACATAAAACCAGATGCACAAGGTGCTTGTGTCTAGAGTTTGGTTCAGTGGCTAGTCACCCTGGCACACCCATTCTCTGTCTCAAGTGAATAAATAAAATAAAATTTTTTGGGAGGGTTGTTTTTTTTTTGAGGTAGGGTCTCACTCTAGCCCAGGCTGACCTAGAATTCACTCTGTATTCTTAGGGTGGCCTTGAATTCATGGCAATCCTTTTTTTGTTTGTTTGTTTTTTGTTTTTCAAGGTAGGGTCTCACTCTAGCTCAGGCTGATCTGTAATTCACTATGTAGTCTCAAAATGGCCTTGAATTTATAATGATCCTCCTACCTCTGGCTCCCAAGTGCTGGGATTAAAGACATGTGTCACCACACCGGGCTTTTTTTTTTTTTTTTTGAGAGAGACACAGATAGAGACAGAGAGAGAGGGAAGAGGAAGACAGAGATAAGCATGCCAGCAGCCTCTCAGCTGCTGCGAAAGAAATCCAGATGCTTGCGCCCCCTTGTGGTCAAGTGTGGCATTGCACCCTTGCGTCACTGCATCTGGCTAAACGTGGGACCTGGAGATTGGAACCAGCATTCTTAGGCTTAGGAGGCAGGCGCCTTAACCGCTAAGCCATCTCTCCAGCCCCCCGCCCCTTTTTTTAAGAGAGAGAGAGAGAATTGGCATGCCAGGACCTCAGCCACTGTAATCGAACTCCAGATGCTTGCACTATCTACTGAGTATGTGTGACCTTGCGCTTGCCTCACCTTTGTGTGTCTGGCTTACGTGGGATATGGAGAGTTGAACATGGGACCTTAGGCTTCACAGGCAAGTGCCTTAACCATTAATCTATCTTTCCAGCCCAAGAATAGTGCTTTTAAAAAATATTTTATTTATTTATTTATTCGAGAGAGGGATCAAGGGAGAAAGAGAGAGAGAGGAGAAGAGGCAGATAGAGAGTGGGCATGGCAGGGCCTACAGCTACTGCAAATGAACTTTAGATACATGTACCATCTTTGTGTATCTGGCTTATGTGGGCACTGGAGAATCAAACTTGGGTCCTTAGGCTTTTCAGGCAAGCACCTTAACCACTAAGCCATCTCTCCAGCTCAAGACTGAAAATTTTTTTTGTTGTTGTTGTTTTTTTGAGGTAGGGTTTCACTCTAGCCCAGGCTGACCTGAAATTCACTATGTAGTTTCAGAGTTGCCTCGAACTCACTGCGATCCTCCTACCTCTGCCTCTCAAGTGTTGGGATTAAAGGCGTGTGCCACCAAGCCTGGCTTTAATGTGTTTTTTTAAAAAATATTTTATTATTTATTTATTTGAGGGAGATACAGAAATAGGCAGGTAGAGAGAGAGAATGGGCATGCCAGGGCCTCTAGCCACTGCAAACAAACTCCAGATGTGTGCGCCCCCTTGTGCATCGGGCTTACGTGGGTTCTGGAGAATTGAGCCTCAAACTGGGGTTCTTAGGCTTCACAGGCAAGTGTTTAACTGCTAAGGCCCAAGATTGAAGTTTTTATGATCCACTTACTTTCATCTCCCAGAACTGTTTTCAGGGATAAGGAATTAAAAAAAAATCTGGCTGGTAGTTTGGGGAGATGGCTCAGAGGTTAAAGGTGCTTGCTTGTAAGGCCTGCTGACCAGGGTTTAATTCTCCAATACCCATGTAAAGCCAGATACAAAATATGGCACATATGTCTGGAGTTTGTAGTGGCAAGAGGCACACGCATATATACACACACATGTGCAAATAAATACAAATAAAAAAAAAAACCACCTGGCTGGGCACGGTGGCACAAGCTTTTAATCCCACCACTTGGGAGACTGAGGAGAATCACTGTGAATTCAAGGCTGGCCTGAGACTACAGAATGAGTTCCAGGTCAGCCTTCCCTAGAGAGCGACCCTACTTTGAAGAAAAAGAAAAAAAGAAAAAGAAAGTTTTAGTAGTGACTGATGCATTTATTTCAACACACATTAAGAAAACATTGGGACTGAAGAGATGGCTTAGTGGTCAAGGTGCTTGCCTGCAAAGCCTACTGATCCAGGTTTGATTCCCCAGTGGCCACGTAAGTCAGATGCACAAAGTGGCACATGCACCTGGAGTTTGTTTGCAGGGCTAGAGGCCCTGGTGTATCCATTCTCTGTCTCTCCTCTATCTGCCTTTCTCTCAAATAAATATTTTTTAAAAAGAAAGAAAACATTGATTTTGCATCTGAACACCTCCCAAGTGCTGGGGTTAAAGGCGTGCGCCACCACGCTCGGCTGAACAACATATTTTAAAAATATGTGTATTAGCTGGGCATGGTGGCGCACGCCTTTAATCCCAGCACTCGGGAGGCAGAGGTAGGAGGATCGCCGTGATTTCAAGGCCACCCTGAGACTACATAGTTAATTCCAGGTCAGCCTGGGCCAGAGTGAGACCCTACCTCGAAAAACCAAAAAAAAAAAAAAAAAAAAAAAAAAAAAAAAAAAAAAAAAAAAAAATGTGTATTGTCGGGAGGCAGAGGCAGTTGGACTGCCATGAGTTTGAGGCATCCTGAGACTACATAGTGCATTCCAGGTCAGCCTGAGCTAGAGCGAGACCCTACCTCGAAAAACAAAACAAACAAACAAACAAACAAAAAGTGTGTGTGTGTATTGAAAAATGCTGAGGAGAGCCAGGTGTGGTGGCACATGCCTGCAATCACAGCACTGGGTAGGCAGAGGCAGGAGGATAAGGAGTTGAAGGCCGGCCTCCACTACATAGTTTGAGTTCACTACACCGAGTTTGAGACCCTGCCTTAAAAAAACAAAAAACAAAACAAAACAAAACGAGCCGGTTCGGGGCGTGGTGGTTCACGCCTTTAATACCAGCAGAGGTTAGGAGGATCCCTGAGAGTTCAAGCCTGAGACTATGAATTTCAGGTGAGCCTGAGCAAGACTTTCGAAAACAACAACAGAAAGAAAAAAAAGAAAGAAAGAAAGAAAGAAAGAAGAAAGAAAGAAAGAAAGAAAGAAAGGAAGGAGGGAGGAGGGAGTGAGTAGGGAGAAGGGGGGAGAGAGAGAGAAAGAAAGGAAGGAAAGAAGGAAGACTGAGTTGCTTGGATAAAAACAAATAATGCAGCAGGTGGTTTGAGGATCTGGCCGGTGAAGGTGGCAATTAAATGAAGGCAAACCAGTTCAGTTGACTCAGTAAATATTTGTGAATTCAAGCCCTCTTCGCAGCTTTTTCCTGCTCCTTTTCTCTAGTGGTACTTTTACTTTTGTAGGACTTTCAGTCCACTTACCAGAAACCCACCGCATTCCTCCAATGGGCACCCTGACCATCCAACAGAGGGGCCCGGGGCTCCGAGGCAGGGTCATTCTCAGTCTCCTCCCCTGGGGGTAAGAGAAGAGATGACGACCTCACCCGAGCTCAGGTGTGCGTGTATCCCAGCCCAGCCAGCTTCTGGGCTTTTCAGGTGCGTGGCGGGGCACAGGGGCACTTCAGGCACCAGGGAACTAACTCACTCTCCGAATCCGAAAGGCGCCGCTGCGAGCGCGCAGAGCTTCCCATGGCATCAAGTTCGGGTCCCCAGCAGGGCCCAACGTCAGTGAGTGTTTACAGTTGGCTCGGATGCGAGTCTGCGACAGGTGAGAAGGAACAACGCCCCACTGCCCCGTCCCAGCTCCGCACTCGCGACCCACGATCCACCCGCCAAGCCTAGGCTCCATCCCGCGCCCACCCAGCCCCAGCCGTCCGGCCCATCCCCGCCCCTTTAAAGCAGAGCCCACCCGCCCCAACCCTCGGGCCTGTACCTTTAAGAGCTGCAGAGGTTTACGCCCTGGGCAGTAGCACGCTCGAGGCTCACGTGACCGTACCCGGGCGTCCTCCATCACGTGCTTGGAGGGAACTTCCCCACTTCCGGGTTCTCTCGGCCTTCCCTTCGGCAGCGAGGAAAGAGAGGACCGGTCAGCCTGGATCCGCTGGTTTTCAACTGAAGCGAGTGGGAGCGGGAATCACAGCCATGGTTAGAGGCCCCTAAGACAGACCACATTGTGCCAGTACTAGTCATGGCGTTTGCGGCTTCAGCTCCTTTCCTCACTTGCCTGAAACAAATATGGCTGCCTTCCAACTCCTCCTCGCATCCCACCCTGACCGCCCCCAACCGGACTGGTTTTGGCTGGAAGCAAAGACAGTCAGCCCCCGATTCCTACCCGTTGCCTTTACAAATTCAGTTAAAAACCTCAAATAAGGGGCTTGGATGTAGCTCTTGCCTAGAAATTAAAAAATACGGGCTGGGGAAATGTCTTAGCGGTTAAGGTGTTTTCCTGAGAAGCCTAAGGACCCTGCTTCGAATCCCCAGGACCCTCGTGAGCCAGCTGCACAAGGGGGTGCATGCGTCTGGAGTTCGTTTGCACTGGCTGGAGGCCCTGGCTCACACATTCTCTCTGCCTCTTCCTCTCCCTCTCTCTCAAATAAATAAAATAATTTTTTTAAAAAAGAAATAACCCTAAAAACAAATAAATAAATAAAAATAACATATCTACCTGGGGGGTTTCAAGAATTATCAGTATTCAAGATGTTAAGAGATTCCTTATGCCAAATTATCCTAGAGCAAACGTAACAACAAATACTACGAAAGTAGACCAGCCTCTGCTTTTACAGATGAGAAAGCCAAAGCACCGCCCCTGCTGCAATATTACCTGGGAATCATACATTAGACCTACAGTTAGCAATGAATAGAACAGAGAAACAGGGAGTGGTGGCGCACACCTTTAATCCCAGCACTGGGGAGGCAGGGATAGGAGGATCACTGAGAATTCGAGGCCACTTTGAGACTACAGAGTGAATTGCAGGTCAGCCTGGGCTAGAGCAAAACCTCGGAAAGCCAAATAAATAAGAAAAAGAAATAGAGCAGAGGTAGGGAATTACTGTACAAGCTACTGTAGGAATCCTGTCCCCACTATGCCCCATCAAAGGTGCTTAGACCAAATGATTCCTAGATTCTCATTTTATGACCTTAACCAATTGCCCTAGTTGGAAATTATGGAAAGTTTCAATTAAGCAAATAAGGAGTTTCCTTATGTTTCTTTAGGTGGTAAGGCTGGACCACTCTTCATCATGTCTTTCCCCTGCTAAACTCTTCTAGGGCCTCCAAAAGCCTGGGCTTACCTCTACACCTCTTTCCAACCAACCATCAGGCATGTAAGACTGCTGTCTGAAATATATCCGTTATGCTGTTCTTCCCAGATCGTTCAACCAATGAGAACTGGAACCCTATTACTACTACCACCCACACTAGAACTCTACAAATCTAACAGCATTTAACATCTCTGCCTTAAGGAACTGAGAGAAGGTTGTGAAAGAAATACAGCTACAGTACAGTTTTTTTCTTTCTCTTTCTTTCTTTCTTTCTTTCTTTCTTTCTTTCTTTCTTTCTTTCTTTCTTTCTTTCTTTCTTTCGAGTAGGGTAGAGGGGATAGTTTCTGAAGCAGGGTGTCACTTCAGCCCAGGCTGACCTGCAACTCATAGGTGATCCTCCTACCTCAGTATCCCCTCCCGGTGTTGGCCACCACTCTCAGCTCTTTTTCTTTTTCATGGTAGGTCTTGTTCTAGCCCAGGATGACCTGGAATTCACTCTGTAGTCTCAGGGTAGCTCAGAACTCACATCGATCCTCCTACTTCTGCCTCCCAAGTGCTGGGATTAAAGGCGTGCGCCACCACCCCCAGCTTTCAGCCCATTTTAACTAAGTTCTATTGTAAGAATAACCACAGATAAGGAGATGAGCTATGGAGTCACCAGTCTGGCCCTTTCGCCTATTTAGAGAAATATTAATGACATGGAAATGGGAAGTCAGAGTTTGCACTAGCCCCTTCCTCACTCCTACTCCTTGTCCCCAAGAAACAGGAACCACAAACCTTAACTTCCTCTCACAGAGTGGCTGTGGCTTAAAGGAGACGGAAATGGCTGAGGTGTGACTATAAGACCTGAGTCACTTAGGTTGCAGTTGCCACATGCCCCCTCCCCCACACCCAATTCTGAGGTCTGCTGTTCCCACTTTTTTCTTTCTGGCCTGACCCTATGCCCTTTAGCTCCAAAGGTACACCTATGTCTCCTGGATGACGTGCACCCATTCCCTGCCTGGGGTGAAGTCTGCCTTAAGCACAGGGGAGGTACACAGGGCTTGGAGTGAGGATTCGTCAGGGACAGACAGGGGAAGAGGAAGTGTCTTGGGTCCGGGGGCAGGACTGACTTGTCTTGGCGGGTGGGACGGTCATTGTGAGCAGTTCTGGACGGCCAGAGACCTACAGAATGGATTTCCTCCGACTACACCTCCCTGGGCTGCATCAGGCCTTGAGGGGGGCACTGGTGAGAGGGGCAAACAAATGCCAGAGACTTCCAACCATTTCTAGTGGTCTCACTTTCCTTTCTTCCTTTGAACCTCTCCTTAGGCTTAAGATCCCTTTCCCAGGACTACCCGACCTTTTTCACTTCTTTGTTTTTTGGAGGTAGGGTCTCACTCTAGCTCAGGCTGACCTGGAATTCACTCTCGTCTCAGGGTGGCCTCAAATTCTTGGTGATCCTCCTACCTCTGCCTCCAAAGTGCTGGGATTAATGGTCTGAACCACCATGCCCGGCTTTTCCTGGGTTTTAACTTACTTCCATAAGAGCATGCACACGCTCTAGGCAAGGCCCTTTCTTCTTTCTTTTGTAGATTCCCAGAGTCAAGATCCTTACCTGAGCTTCTCTGGTCTGGGCCCCCAGGGAAATGTGGACTTCCACTGAATGCCTTCCTGAAACCCTTCCCCTTCTCTTCTAGGATTCCTTCAGCACCTTTGTGTCCTACCTCATAGGAGATGCAGTCCCCACGGTACAGAGGGAGACACAGGCAGCTGAGGAACTGAAAGAAGTGGCTACAGGAAAGCTGGGGGAGGTTGTAGAGGAGGAAGCCCAGGAGGCCGGGGAGGATCTTGCAGGTGGCCAAAGTGAGAGGGTGGGAGGGCCTAGAAAGGCCAGAAGATGCCAACAGGGAAGCTTAGCTGGAGAACAAACCTGGGAGTGGGGAGCAGAAAGCTCCCCAAGGTCTAAAGCAGGGCAAGACACTGGGGCCAAGGAAGTAGCTATGGCTCCTCAGGGTCAGGAGCCAAATGCAGCCTTAGATGCTGGGATGAGGTCTGAAGCAGGGCCTGAGACTCACGGAGACAGGAGCAGTGGAGCCCAGGAGAGCAGGGAGCCAGATGAGGAGGAAGTGAGCAGAGGGGAGCCTTTGAGTACCTGGGAACAGGAGGAGGAGGAGAAGGAAAAGGTCAGGGCAACAGAGCCAGGGATAGCCAGGGGCGTGGAGTCACAGTTGACCTGGCATGCCAAAGAGCCCGAGGGGAAGGTTGGTATTGGTGGGCAGAAGGTGACAGAGGGCAGCAAAGAAACAGAGTGGGTGGCTCAGGAGGCAGCTGCAGAAACCAAAGGGCCTGGGGCCAAAGGGGCTGACAGAGAAGTAGAGAGGGTCCTGGTGACGGGTGGCCCAAGTACAAAGGCCCAGGGGACACAAGGTCCAGGGGCAGAATCTGTTGATTGGACAACATGGGGCAGAGAGGAGGCCCAGGCAGCCTCAGGCGAGGAGGGGGCTGACCTCCCAAGAGTTAAGGAGACAGAACATGGGCCAGTCTTGGGAGAAAGCATCCCAGAAGCTACTGGGAGAATCTGGGTTCCAAAAAAAACCTGTTGGGGAGACCTAGAAGAGGAGATGGGTGAGAAGAGAAAGGCTGAAACAAAGCTTCAGGCCCAGGCCCTGGAGGCTGAGAGAACAGCAAGGGCAGATGAAAGCCAGACATCAGAGAGGGGGGCCGTGGGAGGCCAGGAGACAGGGGTTTGCTTTGAAGGTGAGGGGAAGAGAGACTTGGCCATCAGGGCTGATGAGACAAGTCCAGAACAGGAGATGCAGGCAGAGAAGGCCCTCAGGGGGAAAGAGAGTTGCTTCTGGGCCAAAGAGGCTATGCTGGCCCTGGACAAGGAGGCTGAAGGTGAGCCTGATTGGGAAGCAACTCCAGAAGTCAGGCCCAAGGAGTTGTTCTTGGGAGAGAGGAATGAGGAAGCTCAGATACGACAAGGAGTATTGGAGGTGAAGGTCACTGAAGGCCAGGAGCCTGAGCTGATAGGAGACCCTCAGACTCCAACCAGGCAACCAGAGGAAGGTCGGGAAGAGTCTGGGAGAATTCCAGGTCTGAGCAAAGAGGAGACACTGCAAAGTCTGAAGGAGTATTGCAGGCATGTGGAGACTTCAGGTGTTGAGGTAGAAGCCTGGGAAAACTGGAAGAGAAGGGGCAGCAGAAATACCCAGGAGGCAAAAACAAATGCTGAAGCAGGAGAGGAAGGGGCTACAGTAGGCCAGGCAGTGGAGGCCCAAGCTAAAGGCAGCCAGGAGCCTGAACTTCCAGAGGCACCAGGGTGCGGAACCGATGAGGGACTGGCCTCTCAGGCTGTAAACCAGGAGCTGAAGGGAAGTCAAGAAGCAGAGGTAGCATCAGGCCAATCACTGGGAGAGTTAGAGGTCAGAGAAAGCAGCACTTGTGAGAAGGAGGCTGCTGTGCCCTGGAAAGGAGACAGAACATCCAGAGGATGCTGGAGGCTGGAGGAGGCAGCTCTGAGCCTCCAGGTCAGTGAGGACATGCAGACCAGTTCTTTGAATACTGATGCTGGGGAGGACAAGGCCTTCCCAGCTATCAGGACTGCTAGGGAAGAGCCACAGCAGGAAGCTGTGTTGGCTTGGGAGGGGGAGTTTAGAAGAAGCTGGCATTCTGAAGGTCAAGTGGATGCTTGGAGAGCCACAGAGCTAGAGGAGGTGGCTGATGGGGAGAACGGAGGTGGGCAGGAGGAGGGCTCAACAGAGGAGGAGGTGACTGGCCACAGTGGCAAAGCAGAAGTTGGTGAGACCAGGGAGGAAGAGCAAGCAGAGGTAGGAGGATCTGCACTGGCAGAAGGAAGCAGTAAGATAGGTGATGTGACCTCGGGCTCTCGGGCAGTGAGAACAGAGGGGGCCATAGTCACGGGGGAGACTGAGGGCCTTCCAGAAGAGCAGAAGGCGTTGGAAGAAGCAGCTTGGGGAGAACAAGTGGGAGAGGCACGAAGGCTGCAAGATGTGGAAAATGTCATGAGTGAAGGCCAGAGGACAGAGATTCAGGAGACTGATCCAGAAGGCCTGGAGGACATCCCAGGCCAGGAAAGGCAGCCAACATCTCAGATCCCTGCAGAAGTCCTTCCTGGCCCCTCTGAAGCTGCTGAAGGGGCAGGAAGTGCCACGGGGGATGCTCACAGCAGCTGGACTGAGGTGAGGGCTCCAGCAGGGTCCAGGGAGGGACAAGCAGAATCTGGAAGCCACCTCTCCACAGTCTTCTGTGTCCCCTGCCCTTCAGGCCCTGCTCCCTGGATCCCTTCTGGACGTCTCTGTCCCACGGAGCCGAGTGCTTCTCTCACGAAGCTCCTCACAGCGACGACGCTCGAGGCCCTCTTTCCATCGAACACCCGTCCCTGAGCAGCAGTCAAACTCTCCCAGTCCCCAGCCCCAGGAGGAGCTGTCAGCTCCTGAGCAGCCACCTTTTCAGCCAGAGGAAGCCCCAGAGCCAAGTCCCCCAAGGCCTGGAGGAACCCCAGTGCCAGCCAGAAGAAGGCTCCCAGGACATGGGTAGGCACAGGGGCATGGATTGCACTGGCATGCGTGAGGCAGCTCTGGGCACCTGAGAACCAGATCCCATGGGTCTGTTTTCCTCCTACAGGTTTGGCCTTGCTCATCCAGGAATGATGCAGGAGTTGCAAGCCCGGCTGGGCCGGCCAAAGCCCCAGTGACTGGGTCTTGAGCACCGGTGAGCCAGGCCCTGAATGAGAGGCAGAAGGTTGGACCCTGCTCACCCCTGACTCCCTCAGCCACTGGAGCACATCCTTTTTAACCCTCTGGGCCTCAGGGGAAAAAGACCCCAAACAAACAGATGTCTGTGAAGACCTTGAATTTAAGGAACCTGATTCCCCAGTGCAGGCTGGTCCCACTGGGGCACTTCTCATGGATCCCTGCTCTGGTCATCTCTCCAACCTATCTCTGCTGTCCAGATGCCTGCAAGGAGGATTGAGGAGCGGAGACTGGGCTCTCCCAAGTCTCCCCTCTGTGACTTCCCACTGCCCGTCATGCTATAGCTCCATACAGTGCTGTGTATGATAACACACCATTGGGGTATAAGCCAGCCCAAGAGAAAGGGGTTTGAAGGGCCAAGGGGCAACACTTAGAATCAGTGGTCTGTGCACAACAGGCCAGCTGCTTTGAGTTTCCAACGTGGTAGCTCCATCCTAGAACTCTACTGTTTACTATGGTAACCTCCAGTTGAGCAGGTCAGCACGAGGGAAGATGGGCCAGGAACCCCAAGAATATAGGAGCAAAGACAGGTTTTGGGTAGCTAGAGGCTTCCCATTCCATCCCAGGTTGTCCTGTCCTGGCCCTTGGGTGTCAGGCACCTCAGCTGTGAAAAGATGCTGAGGCATAGAGGGGCCAGGAGGACTTTATTAGACACCCAGCATGGTGGCCTGGCCCAAGGATGAAGCAATAAATAAACCACCATTTCTTAAAAAATAAATAAATATCCAAAGAAATAAATATCTGGTAAGGACTGGAGGGGTTGTAAGTTATTGGGTCAGGGCTGGGGACCGGTGGAGCCCTGTTTGGTCTGAGGCAAATGAGCTAGAGGTTGCCCTGTTTTTCAGGCCAAACTCCAGTAAGTAGAGTCTTAAAGGGCGAGGGAAGAGGGCTAAAAGGTCACTCCATAGGCCTGGGAGCCAAATGTTGGGAATCCCAAGCTGAGCCTGGGTGCCCCGCCTTAGACAGAAGCAGCAGGTCCCTCACAGCCCGAGATAGGACAAGCTCCAAGGAGTGTAGGAGCTGGTAGGTGTAGATCAGTTGGGGCCAGGACACCTGGGTTGACCCCTGGATGGGGTCACCCAGGTCCTCTGGGAGCAGCCCCTTCCCCTCCTTCTCCTCTTCCACTTCCTCAAGACAGTTGAATCCTGCAGCCAGCACCTGTGAGGAGAAAGCCAGAGGTCACACAGTGGGCTTGCCAAGAACCTGAGCAATTCTTCATTCCTTATATATTCCCATCACCAACTAGTGACACCAGTGAAAACAAGGCCATGATTTCTCTGAGCAGCATTTTCTTCAGACCTTTCATCTCACAAGTTTATATACATAAATAGTATGTGGTGTGTGTGTGTGTGTGTGGATACATACACCCTGTGTATACATGAATAGAGGATAAAGGAAGATGTCAAGGGTCCTCGTCTGTCACTCTTCCACCTTATTTCTCTGGGATAGAGTCTCTCACTGAACCTGGAGCTCCCTGGTTTTTAGTTAGACTGGCTGACCAGGGATCCTTCTGTCTCTGGCCCTTCAGCATTGGTGTCACAGACATGCCTGATTTTTTTTTTTAAGTTTAAATTTTTATTTTATTTTATTTATTTTATTTTTTTGTTTTTTTGAGGTAGGGTCTCACTGTAGCCCAGGCTGACCTGGAATTCACTATGTAGTCTCAGGGTGGCCTTGAACTCACAGCAATCCTCCTACCTCTGCCTCCCAGAGTGCTGGAATTAAAGGCGTGCGCCACCACGCCCGGCTATTTATTTACTTATTTGAGAGAAAGGTACACACACACAGAAATAGGCAGGTAGAGAGAGAGAGAGAGAGAGAATGGGCGTTCCAGGGCCTCTAGCCACTGCAAGCGAACTCCAGGTGCGTGCACCCCCTTGTGCATCTGGCTTACGTGGGTCCTGGAGAATGGAGCCTTGAACCAGGGTCCTTAGGCTTCACAGGCAAGCGTTTAACCGCTAAGCCATCTCTCCAGCCTTTATTGACAATTTTTAATTTATTTACTTATTAGAGAAAGAGAAAGAGAGAGAGAGAATGGGTGTCCCAGGGTCTATAGTCACTGCAAAAACTCCAGATGCATGTACCACCATGTGCATCTGGCTTACATGGGTACTGGGGAATTGAGCCTTGAATGGGGGTCCTTAGGCTTCACAGGCAAGTACTTAACCGCTAAGCCATCTCTCCAGCCTGCCTGATTTTTTTTTTTTCAAGGTAGGGTCTCTCTCTCTCTAGCCCAGGCTGACCTGGAATTCACTATGTAGTCTCATGGTGGCCTTGAACTCACGGTGATCCTCCTACTTCTGCCTCCGGGGTGCTGTGATTAAAGGTGTGAGCTACCACAGCTGGCCTGCATGATTTTTTTATGTGAGTGCTGGGGATTGAACTCAGGTCATCATGCTTGCAGTACAAGCAGTCTTGCCCACTAAGCCTTGAACCATCTTCCCAGCCCCTATTGTTTTTTTTGTTGGGTCTCACTTTAGCTCAGGCTGACCTGGAATTCACTATGTAGTCTCAGAGTGGCCTCGAACTCTTGGCAATCCTCCTACCTCTACCTCCTGAGTGCTGGGATTAAAGATGTGTGCCACCACGCCCAGCCTGTTTTTTTTTTTTTTTTTTTTTAAAGACAGTCTTTTTTTTTTTTTTTTTGAGGTAGGGTCTTGCACTAGCCCAGACTAATCTGGAAATCTCTATGTAGTCTCAGGCTAGCCTTGAACTCACGGTGATCCTCCTACTTCTGCCTCCCTAGTGCTGCGATTAAAGGCGTGTACCACCACACCTGGCAAAGACAGTCTTGCCATGTAGCTCAGGTTGGCCTTGCATTTGCAGTCCTCCTGCCTCAATCTCGAAAGTGCTGGGATTACAGGAATGTACCACCATGCCAAGTTTATCTGATATTTTTGTTTCAAGAAAATGGACATGGCAGAGCAAGACAGTACTCACAGAGTCAAGGTTACTCCCCAAAGATTGTCCCTAGGGTTAGCCTTCAGGAAGTTCCTCTGCTATTAAGGATTATTTCAGGATTGAAAGGGGCAGAGGGATGATGTAGCTAGTTTTCATGCTTACATTTTCTATTCTCTTTTTTTTAAGGGTAAAATTTGTATTGCCTTTTGAAATGTCCAAGAGAATCTGAGTGATGTCAGACAATTGGAGGGAAAAGGAAACGAATGGGCCTGCTTGTGCCAGAGGCTGTCTTGAGTGACCTAGGCAGCTTCGCTCATTGGCGTCCAGCCCCAGGAGCAGGTATAGATTTAGAGGATAGAGCCAGGCCCTGGTTTAGCTACTCATCAAATGATCTGGAGTGTCTTTAGGCTCCCCCAACCTGATTGCTGGGGTGTTTCAAAAGAGAGCCAGTGAGTCTCCATTTTGCATGTAGGTCTCTGGGAGTTGAGGAACAGAAGCAGTCACTCTACCTGGAACTGAAGATGCCGTTGCAAGTCCCGGAGATCCAGCCTTATGGCCCACAGCTGCATCCTCTCTGAGCGGGACCAGGCCCCTTGGCTCCCCAGTCCTCCCAGCAGGGCATGGAAGGGCCAAAGTGCACTGGAGAGGAAGCAGAGTCGCTCTGGATCCTATTGAAGGGGAGGGGAAGGGTCAGGAAAGGCCTGCAGGCCAAGAATGACTCCCATCAAACCTAGTCCCAGCTCTGTCTGGGTCTCATTTTCATTCTAACCTCCATTCCATCCTCATATGTACTTACTCTCAGTCCCTGGCCTGTGATCATCACTACTCCCACTCTTGTCTTTGATCTGTATCCCATCTCCCCAGACCACACCCATATTCTTCTCTAAACCCACCCACCCCCATTCCTCTCCACTCTGTTCCTTCCTAGCCCACCTCACCCAGTCTCCTGATCACGTCTCTAACATCTCCAACCACTTTCCCATCTCATTCCCATTCCTAATCCCAACTCCATCCCTCCTCTAAACAGTTTCTGCCTCACCATCTACCCATTCCACCTCTCACTCCATCCCCTTCCCTTCTTCACTCTATTTTTACCCCTTTCCCCAATCCCAGACCCCTTCTCTCTTTCACATCCCCAATTCCATCCCTTCCTGATCCATTCTCACTGTCTTTCTTATCCTGTTTCTAAATTCCAGTGCACTCCATTTCCTTCTCCCTCTTTTCTCCCCCCTCTCCTTTTCTCCTTTTTTTTTTTTTTAAAAAAAATATATTTTATTTATTTATTTGAGAGAGAGAGAGAGAGAGAGGGAGGGAGAGAGAATGGGGACACCAGGGTCTCCAGCCACTGCAAACGAATTCCAGATGCATGTGCTCCCTTGTGCATATGGCTTAGGCGGGTCCTGGATGGTCGAACCAGGATCCTTTGGCTTTGCAGGCAAACACCTTAACTGCTAAGCCATCTCTCCAGCTGGAGATGTGGCGCAGTTAGTAGGAGTCATGTTTAGCATGAATGAAGCTTGGGTTTGATACCCAGCAACACATAAAAAAACTGTATGTGATGGTACATGCCAGTAATCCCAGCCCTCCACTCAGGAGGTGGAGACAGGAAAATGAGAAGTTCATGGTCATCCTCAACTATATAGTGAGTTTGTGGCCAGCCTGGGCTACATGAAGCCCTGTCTCAATCTCTCTCTCCCTTTCATATATATATATGTATAGTGAAGAAGAAGAAATAGATGGGCCTGGAGAGATGGCTTAGCAGTTAAGCTCTTGCCTGTAAAAGCCTAAGGACCCCAGTTTGAGGCTTGATTCCCCAGGACCCCATGTAAGCCAGATGCACAAGGTGGCGCATGCATCTGGAGTTCATTTGCAGTGGCTGGAGGCCCTGGAGCACCCATTCTCTATCTAACTGCCTCTTTGTCTCTCTGTCTGTCTGTTGTTCTCAAATAAATAAATAAATAAATAAACAGAAAAATTTTTTAAAAAAGAAGAAATAGAGTCTTGTGTGTGTTGGCATGCATGAGATAGCACATGTGTGGAGATCAGAGGACAATCTAGGGGTGTTGATCCTTTTCTTCCACCTGGTTTGAAACAGGGTCTTTCTTTTTGGCTGTTGAAAAGCCCCTGTGAGCTTCAGGATTTTTTTTGACTCTGCCTCCCATTGCAGTAGGCACATTGGGATTACAAATACCTGTATCACTTTGTGTCTGGCTTTATATGGATGCTGGAGATTTGAACTCGTCATCAGGTTTTCCGAGCAAGTGCCTTAGAACACTGGGCCATCTACCCAGCCCCTAGAAACAGGGTCTTATTTATGTAATCTAGGCTGGCCTCAAACTCAGGATCATTGTCTCTGTGCCTCCTGAGTTTTGGGATCATAGATGTGTTCCACCACACTTGGCTCCCAGGTTTATCTTTATATCCAAACACATACTCATCTTCATCTACCTCTAGATCCATCTTCCACTCAACCCCAACCTATGTCCATGCACCGTGCTCACTCACAGACAGGCGGCGCCAGGCCTGGAAGGTCAGGGATACGTTGGGGAGCTGGTGTCCCAGGGGTAGGAGGTCCAGGCTTACTCCTGGGAGGTGAGACGCAGCCTGAGGAGCAATGTCTGTTAGTGGGGGTTGGTGGGACGAGGGAGTCTCCCCACTCCCCGAGCCAGCAGCGTTAGGAAGACTCACAAAGCAATGGACATGACCCTGAACCTCGGAGAACAGCTTCTTGGCGAGGTGCAGACTGACCGTGAACTCCTTTCGTAGTTCCTGAAAACCAAGAGTGGACCTTGGGAACCCCCAGGCACCAGCTCCAACTAGAAGCAAGGGGAGCAGCAGCAGCAGGCTGAGCCCTGCAGAGAGGGGAAGAAGTGGGTAAGACAAGAGCTAGAGAAGGACCCTGAAGGAAGAGAACCACTGTATGTACAAGCACTGTGTGGCCACTTTCATGGGCATCCTCAGAGCCACAGTACAGACCCTATGCCATCTCTGCGCAAGTGCCCGCTGTTTTGCAAGCAGACCAAAGGCTGGATCTTGACCGCCCACTAATTCCCTTGGCCAAGTGCCTTTTGCACTGTGCACTTCAGGGTGGAAGCCTGGTTACCAATATTCTTTCCATTCTGCAGAGGAGGAAAGTGAGATAGTAAAGTGACTGGTCCAAGATCAGAGGCAAGACCGTAAGGGAGTCAGAGCTGGATCTGTCCAAACACAAGACAGTATGCTGTACCCCAGGGAACTCAAAGGAAACAGACACTCTGTTCTGTCAAGGATGCCTTGAGCTCAGCCAGGAGGATCGGGTGCTTTCAACTGGCCCCAGGGCAGAAGGGGTGGCCTGGCCAGGCCAGTGGCTCTAGCCCATGAAGTCACAAGGACAGGTTGATCCAGATTCCTTTAAAACAGATGGGTCACTCTGCATTGGATTTGGGGCAAATCTACATTTGGAGACAGGAAGAGATGGGGCTTACACATGGAAAGGGAAGGGGCTGTCTCTTATCTTGGTCTTCCCTTGAGCAAGTCACTCTTCTCCCTATGCCCTAGGCCATCTGTGAAATGGCTGCCTCAGGAGGGCTTTTCTTAAAAAGAGGGAGGCAGGGCTGTGAAGTGAGGGCTCTGGGAAGAAGGCAGTGTTCAGCAGTTTCTCCCTCCGGTAAGGAAATGGAGCAGTCACGGGAGTTATGCAATTCCTCTGGAAACCCCAAACCAAAACCATCTACAGTCCATTCCCACTCTCACTCCTTTCCTGGAAACCTTCCCTGTCCATCCATCATCTTTAACCCTGAGCTGTTCTCTTCAAAGTGTCCTCAGTCGAGGCTAAGTGGAGCTTTTTGGGCCATCCACTTCCCCCGTGGTCTTTCAGAAGGAATGGACAATGTCTGAGATCTCTGGCATTCGGGCCTCTTGACTTGGGGGCCACTTTAACCCTCTGGAATCCTGAAGACCTAAGCAGAATAGGATTGTTCCTAGTTCTCGGTTGGTTACTCCTGGGTCCTGGTGGGCAGTGCACAACCAGATTGAGCAATGTTACCTCCTACCCACCTACCATCTGGAGGCCCCAGCCATCCCTGTCAGTAGCCAAACCTGGGTTCTTGGCCCTGAGCTTTAAGGCTCTGCCCTTATCCTCCAGTCCTTGACCCTACTCAGCCTTGTCATCTGCAACTCTGTCTACAGCTCTGGTTGTAGCCTGTAACCACCAACTGCAGATTGAGTCTCCTTCCAAGCTTTGAGCTGACCCAGTGGGGCTAGGAGCTCCTTGTACCGGCTCTTTCTTCCTCCAGCTGACTTCAGCTCTTGGCCTTCTTCTTTTCTCATTGATCTGTCCAGTCCTTTTGCCCAGAGCACCTGTCCAGCCCTTCCCACTCATGCCAGCCAAACTGTCCCATGCCCTGCCAAGCTCCACTGTCGCAGCCTCTACCCACCCACTGCTATCCACAGCCAGCAGTGCCTGTAGGTTCCGCCAAGCTGTTACCTCTCAGCCCTCAGTCCATCCCACCTGTCAAGCTCTCCCATCCCGTCAGACTCCACCAAGCTTCCCACCCTTTGGTTCAGCCCCAGCCTCCAACTCACGCCAGCCAAGGTCGCCTGCCACTTGGCCCATGTCAGGGCCCAGCCTGTGTATGCAGCCATCTCC
This sequence comes from Orientallactaga sibirica, assembly GCA_036365145.1. Classification (NCBI taxonomy): domain Eukaryota; kingdom Metazoa; phylum Chordata; class Mammalia; order Rodentia; family Dipodidae; genus Orientallactaga; species Orientallactaga sibirica. Next base: position 2,549,316 of record JAEOAD010000888.1, read on the forward strand.
TGGGTAGGGGGCTCTTATACTGGGGGCTACTCCCGGTTTCACTTTCTGTCCTGCTTGTACTTTCAGCTTTGGTTCACTCAGTCTTCCTTCTTTATTACCCTTACTAAAATGGGGAAATGTAATTTCCCTTCCCAGAGGGGGAGCTATGAGGATGGCAGGAAGCTAGGGTTTCAACCCATCTGAGCTCCAGGGTCCAGCTCCTCCCTCTATTTCTCACTCATTTCTCATTTCTCACTCTGTCCTCTCACCCATTTTGCATGGGTGGGTCTCAGAGACCCAACCCCTTCGTGTTTCTCTGCTGTCACTGGCATCCAAGGACTATCCCCAGCCCACTGTCCTGTGAAAGATGGATGGCCAGGTAAGGGGATTGCCCACTAGAGGGGGACTCTGTGGTTTGACTCATCCTTACCCCCTGTGCCATGTACGGGAACTCAGCTCCACGGTGGCTGGATGAGTCTGTGTGAGACTGGCTGGGGCTCACTTTGATGCGCTGAGGACATGTATTCAAACTGTCTGTAGCCATCAGGATTGGATGAGACCCAGCCCAAGGCCACGTGATCATGGTCAGCTCCATGCATAATGGCTGAGGTTTTTGGCTAGAGTCCTATGTAGGATTAGGACTAAATCTGTTGTATTCAGTGTCAGAGTTTGTTCTAAAGGCTGGATTCGAAGGGTTTACCCTTGTCTGGAGTTGACATTATGGCTCTCTCTGTGTTTGGGGTCAGGATTATCCATGATCCTCTCTGTGGCTGGTCAGCATTGGGCTTAGAGCTTCATCAGGGACAGAGCTTGGTGTAGCCTCTACTGAGACTGTGGCTGAGCTCAGGCTTAGGCTGGGATAAGGGCTCAGTCAATGACCAGGAGCAGGGCTCAGCCTGTGGCTAGGCTGAGATTGTATGAGGTCAGGATAGAGGCTCCGCCAGAACCCACAATAATCCAAGTGCTTTTGCACCACAGAGACCATGTGATAGAGCTGGACCCTTACACTACCCCTGGTGCCTTCCAGCACAGCCCTGCCTTTAGCCACACCCTGGATTTCCCATCTTCAGAGAGCATGGGGGTTTCTTGGTCTTCCCCGAGCTCCCACTTTCCTTTTGGGACTTGTGGAGTTTCCCTGCTGGGTCCCTGCTATGAGACAGAAACCAAGGGGGCTTCCCCTTCCTGCACCCCACCTCCTCAGCCAGGCCTAGGCACTGCCTATCTATCCAAGGCTGCCTAAGATGCAGTGCTAGGGAAACATCAACCCGTCCTTGGGAGCTGTCAGGAGGGATAGAAAAGAAGGAAAAGGAGCCTGGGCTGGAGTGCTGGGGATCCAGGAAGGTTTCCCTGGAGTATCCCCAAGTGGTGGCAGTTCCTTCCTTCACTTTGTAAAGTCTAACGACTGGAGTTCAATTCCCCAGTACCCATGTAAAGCCAGATGCACAGTGGCTCATGCGTCTTGAGTTGGTTTGCAGGAGACCAGAGGCCATGGTGTGCCCACTCTCTCTTTCTCTGCCTTTAATCCCAGCACCTGGGAGGCAGAAGTAGGAGGATTGCCATGAGTTTGAGGCCACCCTGAGACTACATAGTGAATTCCAGATCAGCCTGAGCTAGAGCAAGATCCTACCTCGAGAAACAAACAAACAAAAAAAAAAAAAAAAAAAAAAAAAAAAGGAAAGGAAAGAAAAGAAAAGAAAGAAAAAAAGAAAAGAAAAGAAAAGAAAAAGAAAGACTCATTCCCACACTGCTGTCATCTTGGAGGTGCAGCTACCCTACTTGTCCCTATTATGCCCATAGAGAACAAGGTCCTCCCTCAAATCCCTCCACTGTCCCTCCTATCCTGCCATCGCCTGACCTGCTGTATTCTTCATGAATGACCACAGCCTCTCGGACCACACAACCTTCCCCCCCACCCCTCCCCACGTCCCACCCAGCCTTTGCCGCTTCCTCTGCCCACACTCTGTTCTGGCCATAGCAATTTTACACTCATGTTTGAAGCAAGGGCCCACCTCAGGCTTCCTTGCCTTTGTGCAAGATGTTCAGTTTCATCTTCTAGAATGCTCCAACAGCCAGAGGAAACCAAAATGGCCTGTAGGGAAGACCAGAAGGCAGGGACAGAAGCTCCCTTGGCTTCTGCCTTACAGCAAGGACCCAGCTGGGAAGCCTCACAAGTCCCTGTTTTGTTTTGTGCCTAGCCTTTATTTTATTTTATTATATTTATTTATTTATTTATTTTTGGTTTTTCGAGATAGGGTCTCACTCTCTAGACCAGGCTGACTTGGAATTCACTATGTAGTCTCAGGGTGACCTTGAACTCACAGTGATCCACCTACCTCTGCCTCTGGAGTGCTGGGATTAAAGGTGTGTGTCACCACACCCAGCTCTATTTTAATTTTATTATTTATTTATTTATTTATTGGTTTTTAAAGGTTGGGTCTTGCTTTCTAGCCCAGGTTGACCTGGAATTCACTATGTAGTCTCAGGGTAGCCTTGAACTCACTGTGACTACCTCTGGCTCCCGAGTGCTAGGGTTAAAGGCGTGAGCCGCCATGCCAGGCTTAGCCCTTATTTATTTATTTATTTATTTATTTATTTATTTGGCTTTTTCGAGGTAGGCTCTTGCTCTAACCCACACTGACCTGGAATTCACTATGTAGTCTCAGGGTGGCCTTGAATTCACTGTGATCCACCTACCTCTGCCTCCCAAGTGCTGGGATTAAAGGTGAAGGTGCATGCCACCACGCCTGGCCCGGTTTTGGTTTTCCCTAGGTAGGATTTCACTCTAGTTCACTCTAGTTCAGTCTGACCTGGAATTCACTCTGTTGTCTCAGGGTGGCCTTGAAGTTACAGTGATCCTCTTACCTCTGCCTCCCAGTGCTGGGATTCAAGGCGTGAGCCTCCACGCCTGGCCCATTATTATTATAATTATTTTGGTTCTTCAAGGTAGGGTCTCACTCTAGCTCAGGCTGACCTGGAATTCCCTAGGTAGTAGCAGGGTGGCCTTGAACTCATGATGATCCTCTTACCTCTGCCTCCCAAGTGCTGAGATTAAAGGCGTGTGCCACCACGCCCGGTTGCCATTTTTGGTTTTTTGAGATAAGGTCTCACTCTAGCCTAGGCTGACTTGGAACTCACTCTGTAGTCACCATGCCCGGCCCTTGCTTTTTTTTTTTTTTTTTTCTTGTTGTCTAATCTATCTTGGTTTTGTGAGTCAGGGTCTTACTATATAGCCCTGGCTTGCCTTGGGCTCTGGATTTTCCTGCCTCAGTGTCCTCAGAGCTGTGGCTTAGCTGGAGCCACAAAGGAAGGGATGTGGTAATGAGTGAGAACTAATAGAAAACCTGGAAGCCTGGGTGTGACCACCAGTGTGTGATTCAGGTGAATCAGTGGCCTGTCAGGATCTCAGTTTCCTCTTTGACACATGACAGCAACTTTCAAGGACAGCCACAACTATTACATAGAGAAATTAAAACTTGAGTAGTAAATCAAAGAAAAGAACCACCCTCTGAGTTTCTGATTCTTTTCTAAGTCCTGTGGGGGCACTTCCCAGGGCCTAGGCGGGGAACCCTGAGCTCAGAGAAGCAGTAGTTTCTTCAGATGTGACTTCAGAGAAGCTTCCGGGAGGGGAAGTCTTGTTGGAGGGGCACAGGAACTGGAGACAGAAAGAAGACTGGAACTCAGGTCCTGGGTTTCCAGTTTAGGCAGCAGGGGAATCCCTGGGCTCTGAGATGTCAGCACCCAAGGCTCAGAACCAACCTCAGGATGAAACCAAGATGACCCATAGGGAAGGCAAGAAGGCAGCAGCAGGGAAGGTGCTGGAGCTTGGCCTCACCTGAAGCATTCCAAGGCCAGGTGGATAATTATCCTGGATCACACTCCATCAGGAGGTTTTCTTTTTCTTTTCTTTTCTTTCTTTTTTTTTTTTTTAAATACTTTATAAGCCGGGCGTGGTGGCGCGCGCCTTTAATCCCAGCACTTGGGAGGCAGAGGTAGGAGGATCGCCGTGAGTTCAAAGCCACCCTGAGACTACATAGTGAATTGCAGGTCAGCCTGGGCCAGAGTGAGACCCTACCTCGAAAAACCAAAACCAAAACAAAACAAAACAAAAAAACAACTTTATTTATTTGCAAGGGGGATGGGCATGCCAGGGCCTCCTGCCACTGCAAACAGAAGTCCAGATGCATGTGCCACCCTGTGCATCTGGCTTTATGTGGACACTGGGGAATTGAACTCGGGCTGTCAGGCTTTGTAAGCAAGCACCTTTAACTGCTGAGCCATCTCTCTAGCCCCCATCAGGAGATTTTTAATTAATTAATTATTTTTAATATTTATTTATTTGAGAGAAAGGCAAAAGAGAAGCAGATAGAGAGAATGGGCCAGGGCCTCTAGCTGCTGCAAAAGAACTCCAGACACATGGGCCACCTTGCGCATCTGGCTTACATGGATCCTGGGGGAATCAAACCTGGGTTCTTTGACTTTGCAGGCAAGTGCTGTAACTGCTAAACCATTTCTCCACCCCCCACCCTTTTGGACAGGATTTTGGCAGGTATATAGTTAGTAAAGTGCTTGCCTCGCATGAACAAAACCCTGGTTCCATCCCCAGCACAAACTTGGTGAGGTGGTGCATGTCTATACTCTCAGGACTTGAGAGGTGGAGGCAGGAGGAGTAGAAGTTCAGTCAGGTGCCTCAACAAATGAACAAAAAAACAAAAAGAAGAAATTTTCAACATCATCCTCAGCTAATGTGGTGGTTGGATTCTGGTGTCCCCCATAAACTTAGGCGTTCTGAATGCTGGGTCCCCAGCTGATGGAGATTTGGGAATTAACGCCTCTTGGAGGCAGTGTATTGTTGGTGCGGGCTTATGGGTGTCATAGCCAGTTTCCCCTTGCCAGTGTTTGGCACACTCTCTTGCTGTTGTTGTCCATGTGATGTTGGCCAGGAAGTGATGTCCACCCTCTGCTCATGCCATCATTTCCCCCTGCCATCATAGAGCTTTCCCTGGAGTCTGTAAGCCAAAATAAACCTTTTTTTTTCCCCACAAGCTGCTCTTGGTTGGGTGATTTCTGCCAGCAGTGTGAACCTGACTACAACATCTACACAGTAAGTTTGAGATCAGCCCGGGCTACATGAGACTCTGTCTTTTAAAAAAATTTTTAAATAAATTATTTTTTTTTATTGACAACTTCTATACTTACATACAAAAAAACCACCTGATATTTCCCTTCCCTCCCCCCATTCCCCTTTAGAACTCCAGTCTCCCTCATATCCCTCCCTCTCTCCATTAGTCTCTCTTTTAATTTGATGTCATCATCTTTTTCTTCCATTTTGAGGGTCTTGTGAAGGTATTGCTAGGCACTGCAAGGTCATGGATATCGAGGCCAATTTCTGTCTGGGCAGTTGCATTGTAAGAAGTCATACCCTTCCTTTGGCTCTTCCATTCTATCCGTTCCCTCTTCCGCAATGGTCCCTGAGCCTTGGAGGGTGTGACAGAGGTGTTTCAGTGCTGGGCACTCCTCCATCCCTTCTTCTCAGCACTGTGTTGCCTTTTGGGTCATCCCAGTGGTCATCGCCATCTGAAAAGAGAAGCTTCTCTAACCAGAAGTGAGAGTAGCGTTAATATGTGAATATGAACATTAAGTGTAGTACCCCCAGGGCAGCTTGGTGGGAATAATATATACATTTAGTCAGACAAGAGCAGGCTTTATACCTCTAAGGCTCATGACCTCACCTACCATAGACTTTTACTTAGGTTTTTCAGTACCAGGTATGTATTCCCTCCCGTAGAGAGGGCCTTCAGTCTAATTATGGAGCAGTTGGTTACCCCAAGAGTAGACATGCCACTATTGCACCCGTTCAGTCATTGGGCTTGTCTGGCCAAACTTGAATATTCAGCGTCCACTGTTTTCACTGCTGATGACTTCTGTCTCCCATACGCTGCATGCAGTGCAGCTTTTTCCAGCTTTCAGTTGGCTGGTCTACAGGGAGAAGGTTTTCTGCTCAGCACCAGCTTGCTTTCTCAGTGACCTTGCCTCTCAGGCAAGAGATGTCTTCAGCAATAGGGTCTTACTATCTGTTTCTCAAGGGAAACCAAGGGCTTTGGCAAAAGCCTTTAATGTTTTGGAGGCTACTGGGACCTCCTTGGCCAACAACTCACTTTTTAAAAATTTTTATTGAGGTAAGGCCTTGCTCTAGCTCATGCTGACCTGGAATTCACTATGTAGTCTCAGGTGGCCTCGAACTCCTGGTGATCCTCCTATCTCTGCCTCTCAAGTGCTGGGATTAAAGGTGTGCACTACCACACCCAGCTAAGAGACGCTGTCTTAAATTAGGGGCTGGAGAGATGGCTTAACAGTTAAGGCACTTGCCTGTGAAGCCTAAGGACCCAGATTCAATTTCCCAGAACCCATGAGAAGCCAGCTGCACAAGGTAACATATGTGTCTGGAGTTCGTTTGCAGTTGCTAGAGGCCCTGGTGCACCCATTCTCTCTCTATCTGCCTCTCTCTTAAATAAATAAATAAATAAATAAAATCAAAAAGAAAAATGGTGTTTTAAAAGATCAATATATATTTTTTAAAAAAATAAATTTTTTTTTTTGTTTTTTTTTTGAGGTAGGGTCTCACTCAGCCCAGGCTGACCTAGAACTCACTATGTACTCTCAGGGTGGCTTTGAACTCATGGTGATCCTCCTACCTCTGCCTCCTGAGTGCGGGGATTAAAGACATGCGCCACCATGCCTGGCTAATTTTTTTAAAAAGACAGGATCTTGCCATGTAGCCCATGCTGGCCTGAAACTTTCTAACTTCTGCTACCTCAGCCTCCCATGTAGGGGTAACAAGCTTTTTCTTTCTTTTTACCCAGGGCCTATAGTGTACTAAGCATTTGCTCTACCATTAAGAGACACCTTCAGGGCTGGAGAGATGGCTTAGCTGTTAAGGCGCTTACCTGTGAAGTCTAAGCACCCAGGTTCAACTCTCCAGAACCCACATAAGCCAGAAGTTGCTAGAGGTCCTGGTGTGCCAATTCTCATTCTCTGTCTCTCTCTCTCTCTCTCTCTCTCTCTCTCTCTCTCATAAATAAAATAAATCGTTAAAAAATTCTGAAAATTCTGGCCAGGCATGGAGGCAGAGGTAGGAGGATTGCTGTGAGTTCAAAGCCACTCTGAGATTACATAGTGAATTCCAGGTCAGCGTTGGCCAGAGTGAGACCCTATCTCAAAAAAAAAAAAAAAAAAAAAAAAAAGATATATATCTTCAAGAGCTAGGTATGGCGGTGAATACCTTTGATCCCAATGCTTGGGAGGCAGAGGTAGGAAGATCTCTATTTAGTGTTCAGCCCTCTATGCCTACCCTGGGTACTGCCCATAAACATAGTGTCTGGCATGAAACCAATGATCCTGGAAGGCAAGGGCATTATGAAACTAGATCTGGGGGGCAGTGCAAGCCTGTAATTCCAGCAACTAGGGAGGCTGAGACAGGAGTATCTCAAAGTCAAGATCTGTCTGGGCTACAGAATGAGTTTAAGTCAAGCCTGGACAGCCTAAGGAGACCCTGTATCAAGCTTTCCTAGTATGTGTGAGGCCATAATTCATTGACTCTGCAGCACTACGGCGGGGGGGGGGGGAGAGAAACACACACAATACCCTGCTACACACAGCCATGGCAGGTCCCCGAGGAGGGTTGGGAGAGGGGACCAGATGTTCCATCACTGGTGTTCTATGGCAAAGGTACGTGAATGCAGGGCTAGGAGAACTGACCTATTGATACAGAATAGGAGCAAGGTAGCTTTTCTCATAGGCAGTCAGCCAGTAGAATCCCTTTCTGAGGCAAGATGGCTGCAAGCAACAACTCCAGTGACAACTTCCTCCTTCTTACTCAAGTTTTCCTGGGCTTAGCATACCTGTGGGCTGGCCCCTACTGAATCAGCTTCTTTTTTAAAAAAAAAAAATTTACTTGAGGGAATGGAGAGATGGCTTAGTGGCTAAGACGTTTGCCTGAAAAGCCAAAGGACCCGGGTTCAGTTCTCCAGGACCCACGTAAGCCAGATTCACAAGGGGGCGCATGCGTCTGGAATTCGTTTGCAGGGGCTGGATGCCCTGGCGTACCCATTATCTCTCTCTCCTTCTCCCTCTCTCAAATAAATAAATAAAATATATTTTAAAATAGTTAAAAAATTATTTATTTGGGAGGGGGAGAGAGATATTGAGAGAATGGGTATGCTAGGGAATCCAGCTGCTGCAAATGAACTCCAGATGAATGCACCACCTTGTGCATCTGGCTTTACATGGGTCCTGGGGAATTGAACTCAGGTTTTAGGCTTTGCAGGTAAGTGCATTAACTGCTGAGCCATCTCTCCAGCCCCTGAGTCAGCTTCTTGAGTCCACCAACCAATCAGGTCTCTCTTTCCCTTACACACTAGAAGCTGATGATGAGGCTTATCCTAATTGGATGTTTGATACATAAATGGATCTGGTACATGAATGTAAATCTCTTCTTTTTCTGGATCCCTCTTGGCACATGTATATGAATCTTTCTTGTTCTCCTCTCTCCCTTCCCAGCTAGTCTAGATTTCTTTCTTTCTTTCTTTCTTTCTTTCTTTCTTTCTTTCTTTCTTTCTTTCTTTCTTTCTTTTTCTTTCTTCCTTCCTTCCTTCCTTCCTTCCTTCCTTCCTTCCTTCCTTCCTTCCTTCCTTCTTCTCTTCTCTCCTTCCTTCCTTCCTTCCTTCCTTCCTTCCTTCCTTCCTTCCTTTCTTTCTTTCTTTCTTTCTTTCTTTCTTTCTTTCTTTCTTTCTTTCTTTCTTTCTTTTTTGTGTGTGTGGTTTTCGAGGTAGGGTCTCACTCCTAGCTCAGGCTGACCCGGAATTCACTATGTAGTCTCAGGGTGGACTTAAACTCATGGCGATCCTCCCATCTCTGCCTTCTGAGTGCTGGGGTTAAAGGCGTGTACCACCACGCCTAGCTTGGATTTCTTTTTAACCCAGGCAATTTTCTGCCTTGTTTTTGGGTACTTTCCTGCTTTGGTATGTGTGTGATTTCTTAGTGTGTGTTGCTAGACTTTTCACTATGTGAGGGAGATTTTCTCCATACCCCTTCCCTGCCTTGGGCTTCCTGCTAGCTTTCCCTTTGGATCTTAACTCTCCCCAAAATAAACCTTATAATTCAGGCTGGAGAGAGAACTCATCAGTTAAAGGAACTTCCTTGCAAAACCTAAGTCCTGGGTTTGATTCTCAAGTACACATGTAAAACTAGATGCACAAAGTGGCACATGCATCTGGAGATCATTTGCAGTGGCAAGAGGCCCTTGGCATACCCATTCCCTCCCTCCCTTTCCTCTCCCGCCACTTGCAAATAAATTAATTAAAAAACATATCTTTTGGTTTCTATTTTATTTTATTTTTATTTATTTTTAAAAATATTTTATTTATTTATTTGAGACAGACAGAGAGAGAGAGAATGCCAGGACCTCTAGCCACTGCAGACGAACTCCAGATGCATATGCCACCTTGTGCATTTGGCTTATGTGGGTCCTAGGGAATCAAACCTGGGTCCTTAGGCTTTGCAGGCAAGTACTTTAACTGTTAAGCCATCCCTCCAGCCCTTGTTTTTGTTTTTTATTTTTTCAAGGTAGGGTCTCACTCTAGGTCAGGCTGACCTGGAATTCACTGTGTAGTCTCAGGGTACCCTCCAACTCAAGGTGATCCTCCTGTCTCTGCCTCTCAAGTGCCCAGCTTTTTTAATTAAAAATTTTTTTTTGTTTTTTTGAGGTAGGGTCTCACTCTGGTCAGGCTTACCTGGAATTAATTATGTAGTTTCAGGGTGGCCTTGAACTCACGGCGATCCTCCTACCTCTGCCTCCTGAGTGCTGGGATTAAAGGCGTGTGCCACCATGCCTGACTTTTTTTTTTAAGTGTAACTCAAGTTAGCAACTCAAACAGCAATTTTTATTTACTTAGTTTTTTTTTTTTAAATTTATTTGAGAAAGAGAAAAAGAGAGAGGCAGATAGAGAGTAAGGGAGAGAAAAGGCACACCGGGGCCTTCAGCTGCTTCAAATGAACTCCAGATGCATGTACCACCTTGTGCATCTGGCTTATGTGGGTCCTGGGACATCTAACCTGGATCCTTTGGCTTTGTAGACAAGTGACTTAAGCTTTAAGCCATCTCACTAGCCCTACTCTACTCTTCTTCTTCTTTTTTCTTTTTTGGTTGTTCGAGTTAGGGTCTTATTCTAGCTCAGGCTGACATGGAATTCACTATGTAGTCTCAGGGTGGCCTCAAACTCACAGTGATCCTCCTACATCTGCCTCCCAAGTGCTGGGATTAAAGGTGTGTGCCACCACGCCCAGCTCCACTCTTCTTGATATGGGGTGTTAGGGGTTCAGGAATAGAGTCTGTGGTAGTTTGAATATATTTCCCACAATATATTCAGTGTTTTATTAGTTTATAGTTTGTATCTGCAGCCACCTTGCTGGAGGCAATGTCACTGGGTGGATAATAAGGTGTGATGGTGGGTTTGAGATTCCATTGTAAAGATATGCAAAGTGTGCCCAATAGGAGTTCCTAAAGTGTGCTGTGCTGTGTGCCTGGTTGGCTTTTTCTCTCTCTGCTTGGCCCTGTGAAGGCAGGCCAGCTTCTTCTGCCATTATGGAACTTCCCCTGGATCTGTAAGCTTCAATAAATAATATCCCTTCCTCCATAACTGTGCCTGGTCTGGAAATTTATCTCAGCGAACCTGAAGCTGTCTGCTAGAGTCCTTGAACCCCAAACCCTTAGTTAATGTCTGCTTTTAAACAAAAAATTGGATAAAATTAGACTGAGAAGGATAATAATTATTTTTTGAGAAGGATAATTATCAAATTATATTTATTTTAGGAAGTATAAAACCAAGAGAAGGAAAATAGATACACCCATGTGATCCAAGAGCCCATGTGGTGGGCCTGGAAAACATGTAAAAAGAGAGTTGGCGAGGAAAGAAAAGAAAGTTCCCTCTATTCACAGTAGCTAGGAAATGGAACCAGCCTAGATGTCTCCTTACTGATGAATGGGTAATAAGGATGTTGTACATTTATAGAATACAGTTCTATTCAGCAATAAAGAAAAATGAAATTAGGAAATTTGCAGGGAGATGGATGGAGGTAACCCAGGCCCAGAAAGCCAAATGTCACCTGTTCTCTCTCATATGTAGATTCTAGCTACAAATGTTTAGACTTGTATGTGAGTTGGAGTAAAAATTGGTAGCAGGGTTGGAGAGATGGCACAGCGGTTAAGATGCTTGCCTGCGAAGCCTGAGGACCCATGTTTGATCTCTCTCCAGATCCCACATAAGGCAGACATACAAAATTGAGATAAACACAAGGTCACACATGCCCACTAGGTAGCACAAGCACCTGGAGTTTGATTGCAGTGGCTGAGGCCCTGGGGCGCACCTTTTCTCTCTCCCTCTGTCTCTTCCTCTCTGTCTCTTTTACTCTCTAAAAAAAAAAAAAAAAAAAAAATTGGTAGCAGAGGCCAGTAAGCTAGAAAAGGCCAGTAAGCTAGAGGGAAAGCACTACATAGGGATATATAGATATATATAATAGATATTATAGGGGATACATACATACATACATACATACAGTTACTGGGGGTGGAAAGGCTTAGGGGAAGAGATTGAGTAAAGGAAGGATACAGGGAGGGTTAATCAAAATTCAAGATGTTGTGAATAAGCCATATGGAAACCTTATTTTTTGGATAATGGCACACCCAGAAGCATAGACTGTTACTAGAAAAATTTCAGTGTCAGAGATGGAGTACCTTCTAGTGAGCTGTTGTCAAGGGAGGTCCCTGATGCTACCAAAAATATTACAGACTATTGCCAAGGCTCTTTGTTTCCCACCAGACATAGATGGTCAGACCCTATTGCTGAAGACTTCACACGCCTGGGCTGCAAGGTCACTGTGAAATCAAGCTGGAGCTGAGCTGAAAACCACTTCTGTATAGACCAGCTGACAGAAAGCTGAAAAAAGCTGCACTGCATGCAGCCCTAAGGGAGACAGAAATCATCAGTGGTGAAAACAGTGGATACTGAAAGCCTTAAGTTTGGTCAGCCAGGCCAAATGACTGAACAGGTGCAATAGTGCAAGGGGAGGGCAAGTTACAATAACATGTTTGTTATTGGAGGAAACCAACTGCTCTCTAATTGGACTGGAGACCTGTTCTATGGGAGGGAATACATGCTAGGTACTGAAAACCTAATCAAAAGCCTATGGCAGGGCTGGAGAGATGGCTCAGCAGTTAAGGTGCTTGCCTACAAAACCTAAGGACCCATATATTAATGCCACTCTCACTTTTGGTTAGAGAAGCTTCTCTTTTTAGATGGCGGTGACCACTGGGATGACCCAAAAGGCACCATAGTCAGCCAGGTGTGGTGGTGTATGCCTTTAATCTCAGCACTCGGGAGGTAGAGGTAGGAGGATCACATGAGTTCGAGGCCACCCTGAGACTACATAGTGAAGTCCAGGTCAGCCTGGGCTAGAGTGATACCCTACCTTGAACAAACAAACAAACAAACAAAAAAGGCATCATAGTGCTGAGAAGAAGTGACAGAAGAGTGCTCAGCACTGAAATATCTGTATCCTGTCTTCCAAGGCTCAGGGTCCATTGTGGAAGAGGTGGCAGAAATAATGTAAGCGCCAAAGGAAGGGTAGAACTGCTTACAATGCAATTATCCACAGAAATTGGCCTCAATATCCATGACCTCACAGTGCCTAGCAATACCTTCACAAGACCCTCATAATTGGAGGAAAAGATGATGACATCAAAATAAAAGAGAGCTGGGTGTGGTGGCGCACTCCTTTAGTCCCAGCACTTGGGAGGCAGAAGTAGGAGGATCACTATTAGTTCAAGGACACCCTGAGACTACACAGTGAATTCCAGGTCAGCCTGAGCTAGAGTGAGACACCTACCTCAGAAAACCAAAATAAATAAATAAATAAATGAATAAATAAATAAATAAATAAATAAAATTTAAAAAAATAAATAAAAGAGACACTAACAGAGAAAGGGAGGGGATGTGATTGAGAGTGGAGGTGCAATGGGGAAAGTGGGTGAGAGAAGGGAATTATCATGGTTTATTGTCTATAATTATGGAAGTTGTCAATAAAAAAAGTCAAAAAAATATTGCAGGGCTGAAGATATGGCTTAGCGGTTAAGGTGTATGCCTGCGAAGCCTAAGGACCCTGGTTCGATTCTCCAGGTCCCACATAAGCCAGATGTACATGGTGGTGCATGTGTCTGGAGTTCGTTTGCAATGGCTAGAGGTCCTGGTATGCCCATTCTCACTCACTCTGTCTTCCTCTCCCTCTCTGTGTCTCTAATAAATAAATAAATTAATTAAAAAAATATTGCAGCCGGGTGGGGTGGCACATGCCTTTAATCCTAGCACTTGGGAGGCAGAGGTAGGAGGACTGCTGTGAGTTCGAGGCCAGCCTGAGACTAAATAGTGAATTCCAGGTCAGCCTGGGCTAGAGCAAGCCTCTAACTCAAAACCAAAAAAAAAAAAAAAAAAAAAAAAAGAGAGAGAAAGAAAGAAAGAAAGAAAGAAAGAAAGAAAGAAAGAAAGAACAAAGAGCTCCTGCCATGTGGAGGGCAGAAGGAGATTAAAAAACAACCCATGTAAGCTGGGCGTGGTGGCGCACGCCTTTGATCCCAGCACTCGGGAGGCAGAGGTAGGAGGATCGCCGTGAGTTCGAGGCCACCCTGAGACTACATAGTTAATTCCAGGTCAGCCTGGACCAGAGTGAGACCCTACCTCGCAAAACCAAAAAAAAAAAAACCATGTGGGAGTAAAGGTTCTAGGGGTTTTCCCCTCATCTCAGCCCAGCTGGACAGAGATGAGGGGGAGATTCACAAGAACCTGGAGGTTCAGAAGTGATGAACAGGCCACCAAGAGAACTTGCCCTCCCCTTGTAAACGTATTTATAACCTTATGGTGGTGGGCCCTAACTTCTGGCTCAGGTGAGCCACAGAGACAGCTGATTTGTCTGGGCTAGAGGCTAGCTCAGAAAGAAGCTACCTATGATGCCAAATTCTGGAGGCTGAACTTGACCAACCACAATGTCAGCATTAGATTTAAATTCTAGGAAAAGTGCTGGAGAGATGGCTTAGTGGTTAAGGTGCTTTCCTGCAAACCCAAAGGACTCAGGTTCGATTCCCCAGAACCCATGTAAGCCAGGTGCACAAGGTGGCACATGCATCTGGAGTTCATTCGTAGCAGCTGGAGGCCCTAGTGTGCCCATTCTCTGTTTAAAAAATAAAATATTTTAAAATAAATAAAATAAAAAAGTATTTAAATTCTAGGAAAGGGGACCTCCCTCTCAAGATGGGTTTTGATTGTGGAAAAAACAAATCTAGGGCATTCCTTTAGGCAAGAGAAGCCAGCTTCCTCTCTGATCTCTAGCAAAGACCAAAGACATTTCTGCGTTTTACTTTCAGGGTCCCAGTCATACAACTGCCTAACAGAACTACCTGACTCCCTTTCATTGTGTGTGTGTGTGTGTGTGTGTGTGTCTGTCTGTCTGTCGTCTGTCTGTCTGTCTGTCTGTCTGTCTATCTGCCTCTCTCTCAAAATGAATAAGAAATATAATAAGACTGGAGGGTTCACCAAGCTGGTGTGTGTGAAACACTTAGCACAGACCCAGCATTTGGTGTGATTGGGCTTAGCCGTTTTTAGTTGTTCATACCTGAACCACAGGAAATTCTCAAGAAATATTAGTCACCGTTAATATGAAACCAGAAAGAGCAAGACAAAGCATGTGGTTTGTAGCTTTCGGGGAGACCCTTAAGAGTCACTTTCTGGTCTTCGTTTCTTCCCCTGGAGAACCAGGCTCAACAACATCCCTTCCCATAGGAGAAGAGAACACAGAGGCACAGAATCTGCTGCTCTAGAAATGGCTATTGTCATGAGCTGCATGTCCCTTATCCAAAATGCCTGGGGGGGCCCTGAAATATTTGTGATTGTTTTTTCAGATTTTGGAATATTTCCACATACATATGAGCTATCTTGGACATGGGATCCTGGTCCAAATACAGAATTCATTTGTACTTCATATATACTTTATACATGAAGCCCAATGGTAATGTGATAAAATTTTAATGCTTCTATTTTTGCTTGGAGTCACATGAAGTCATGTGTGGAATTTTCCACTGTCACATCATGTCAGCACTCAAAACATTTAGAAATGGGCCTGGGGTATTGCTCAGTGATACAGGCCTAGTGTACTAGTTACTTTCTCATTGCTAGGACAAAATACATGACAAAAATTAGGTTAAGGAGCCGGGGTGCATGTCTTTAATGCCAGCACTCAGGACGCTGAGGTAGGAGGATTGCTATGGGTTCAAGGCCACCCTGGAGACTACATAGTGAATTTCAGGTCAGCCTGGGCTAGAGTGAAACCCTACCTCAAAACAAACAAACAAACAAACAAACAAACAAACAAACAAACAAAATTAGATAAGGGAGGAAGGGTTTACTTCAGCTTAGAGTTCTAGGTTACAGTTCATCATGGTGGGGAAGGCACCATGGCTGAAGCAGAGCTGGTCACATCCAACCCACACTGAGGAAGGAGAGAATGAATGCTGATGCTTAGCCAGCTCCCTCTCCACCCCCACTCTTGTTTTTGTTCAAGGTAGGGCCTCACTCTTGCCCAGTCTGACATGGAATTCACTCTGTAGTCTCAGGGTGGCCTTGAACTCACAGCAAGCTCCTCCTACCTCTGCCTCCCAAGTGCTGGAATTAAAGGCCTGCACCACCATGCCCAGCTTCTCACTCTTTCTTTTTCTTCTTTTTTTGTTATTTTTTTTTAGTATTTTATTTTTATTCATTTATTTCAAAGCATGTGAGAGAGAGGGAGAGGGAGAGGGAGAATGGGTGTGCTAGGGCTTCCAGCCACTGCAAATGAACTCCAGATGCATGTACATATGGCTTACGTGGGTCCTGGGGAATCAAATAGAGGTCCTTTGGCTTTATAGGGAAGCGCCTTAACTGCCTTCTTCTATTTATTTATTTATTTATTTATTTATTTATTTGGAGAGAGACAGAGAGAGACAGAGAGGGAGAGGAAGACAGATAGAGATGGGCGCACCAGCAGTGTCTCAGCTGCTGGGAACGAAATCCAGATGCGTGCGCCCCCTTGTGGTCAAGTGTGGCATTGCGCCCTTGCGTCACTTTGCATCTGGCTAAACGTGGGACCCGGAGATTGGAACAGCTGGAGATTGGAACCAGTGTTCTTGGGCTTAGGAGGCAGGGGCCTTAACTGCTAAGCCATCTCTCCAGCCCTCTTCTTTTATTTATTTTTATTTATTTTTTATTTTTAGAGAGAGACAGAGAGAGAGGGAAAGGGAGACAGAAAGAGAATGGGCGCGCCAGCAGTCTCTCAGCTGCTGTGAACGAAATCCAGATGAGTGCGCCCCCCTTGTGGGCAAGTGCGGCATTGCGCCCTTGCGTCATTTTGCATCTGGCTAAACGTGGGACCTGGAAATTGGAACCAGGTTCTTAGGCTTAGCAGGCAGGTGCCTTAACCTCTAAGCCATCTCTCCAGCCCCCTCTTCTTTTATTTTTTTAATGAAGTTTAGGACCCCAGCCAGTGGGATGGTGCCACCCAAGGTTAAGGTAGGTATTCCAGTGTGAATTAACCTAATCAAAATAATTTCTCTCAGGTGATTGTAGGTCCTGTCAAGGTGACATCTAGCACATGTGAAGCCATGACAAACATACACTCTCTCCAAGATTTGGAAGTATTTAAATTTCTGCCTTTTCTTATTTTTTAAAAATATTTTTAAAATAAATTTTTATTTTTTTATTGACAACTTCCTTAGTTGTAGACAATATCCCATGGTACTTCCCTCCCTCCTTCCCTCCCTTTCTCCCTCCCTCCCTTCCTCCCTCCCACTTTCCCCTTGTCAACTCCACTCTCCATCGTATCCCCTCCCCCTGTCAATCAGTCTCTCTTTTATTTTGATGTCATGATCTTTTCCTCCTATTATGATGGTCTTGTGTAGGTACTGTCAGGTACTGTGAGGTCATGGATATCCAGGCCATTTTGTGTCTGGAGGAGCTAAAATATTT
The DNA here is from genome assembly GCA_036365145.1 of Orientallactaga sibirica. Lineage (NCBI taxonomy): Eukaryota > Metazoa > Chordata > Mammalia > Rodentia > Dipodidae > Orientallactaga > Orientallactaga sibirica. Next base: position 2,566,394 of record JAEOAD010000888.1, read on the forward strand.
AAAAATATTATTTATTTTATTTAGTTGGAAGAGTGAGGGAGGCAGATAGAGAGAGAATGGGTGCTCCAGGGCTTTTAGCTGCTGCAAATGAACTCCAGATGCACCCCATTGTGCATCTGGCCTACTTGGGATCTGGGGAATTGAACCTGGGTTCTTTGGCTTTGCATGCAAGTACCTCAACTGCTAAGCTATCTCTCCAGCCCTTTTAAAAATATTTTTTATACTAGGCATGGTGGCGCATGCCTTTAATCCCAGCACTCAGGAGGCAGAGGTAGGAGGATTGCCATGAGTTTGAGGCCACCCTGAGACCATATAGTGAATTCCAAGTTAGCCTAGGCTAGACTAAAACCCTACTTGAAAAAAATTATTATTTATTTATTTATTTATTTATTTATTTATTTATTTAAGAAAGAGAGAGAATGGGTGCACCAGGGCCTCTAGCATAAATGGACTCCAGATGCATGTGCCACCATGTGCATCTGGCTTATGTGGGTCCTGGGGAACCAAATCTGGGTCCTTAGGCTTTGCAGGTAAGTGCCATAACTGCTAAGCCATCTCTCCAGCTCCTTTTCTTTTTATTTATTTATTTATTTATTTATTTATTTATTTATTTATTTATTTATTTATTTTTGGTTTTTCAAGGTAGGGTCTCTCCCTAGCCCAGGCTGACCTGGAATTTACTAGTTAAATGCAGGGTGGCCTCAAACTCAAGGTGATCCTCCTACCTTTGCCTCCCAAGTGCTGGGATTAAAGGCATTCATCATCATGCCTGACAGATTTATGAAGGGAAAAGTGGGGAAGGAGAGGGGATTATCATGGTTTATTGTCTGTAATTATGGAAGTTGTCAACAAAAAAGTTTTTAAAAAAATGAATGATGAAAGTCACCAGTAAATTTTTTGTTTGTTTGTTTTTCGAGGTAAGGTTTCACTCTAGCTCAGTCTGACCTGGAATTCACTCTGTAGTCTCAGGGTAGACTTAAACTCACGATGATCCTCCTACCTCTGCCTCCCAAGTGCTGGGATTAAAGGTGTGTGCCACCACGCCCAGCTCTGGTGCTATTTTTTTTTTTTTTTGAGAGAGAGACACAGAGAGAGGGACAGGCAGAGAGAGAGAGAGAGAGAGAGAGAGAGAGAGAGAGAGAGAGAAAATGGGCGTGCCAGCAGCCTCTCAGCTGCTGTGAACAAACTCCAGATGCATGCGTCCCCTTGTAGGCAAGTGCGGCATTGCGCCCTTGCATCACTTTTGCATCTGGTTAAATGTGGGACCTGGAGATTGGAACCGGCATTCTTAGGCTTAGCAGGCAGGTGCCTTAACCACTAAACCATCTCTCCAGCTCCGTGCTACTTTTTTAAATTTGCAAGCAGAGAGATACAGAGAGAGAGAAAGAATGAGAGAGAGAGAGAGAGAGAGAGAGAGAGAGAGAGAGGGAGAGACAGAGTGTGTGTATGGGTACACCAGGGCCTCCAGCTACTGCAAATGAACTTCAGACTCATGTGCTGCTCTGTGCATCTAGCTTACATGGATACTGGGGAGTTAATTTCATATCCTTAGGCTTATCAGGCAAGCAACTTAACTTCTGAACTATCTTCCAGCCCTGGTGTTTGCCAAGGCTCTTGGTTTCCCACCAGAAATAGATGCTAAGACACTATTGCTGAAGACTCCACATGCTGGGGCTGTAATTTCACTGAGAAATCAAGCTGGAACTGAGCTAAAAACTTCCTCCATATAGACCTGCTGGCAGAAAGCTGGAAAAAGCTACACCGCATGCAGCCCTATGGGAGAGAGAAGTCATCAACAGCGATAAACAACAGTGGACATTGCAATCCTTAAGCCTGGCCAGCCAGGCCAAATGTGCCAAAAGGTGTAATAATGGCATGTCTGTTATGGGGAAATCCAACAGCTCTCTAGTTGGACTGGCGCCTGCTCCACAGGAGGGAATACGTGCCTGGTACTGAAAACCTAGTCAAAAGTCTATGGTAGGGGAGGTCATGAGCCCTAAGAGTGCAATGCCTGCTGGTGTCTAGCTAAATGCATATATTATACTCACCAAAGTGCCCTGTAAGCACTTTTTTAAAAAAATGTTCTTTCCTATATATTAATGCTACTCTCACTTTTGGTTAGAGAAGCTTCTCTTTTCAGATGGTGGTGACTACTAGGATGACTCAAAAGGCACCATAGTGCTGAGAAGAAGTGACAGAGGAGTATTCAGCACTGAGGCATCTCTAACACACCTTCCAAGGCTCAGGGTCCATTGTGGAAGAGGTGGTGAAAATAATGTGAGAGCCAAAGGAAGGATAAGACTGCAATGCAATCTTCCAGATACAAAATGGCTTGGATATCCATGACGTTGCAGAGCCTGGTACTACCTATACAAGAACCTCATAATAGGAGAAAAAGATGATGACATCAAAATAATAGAGAGACTAGTGTTAGAGAGATGACTTAGCAGTTAAGATGCTTGCTTGCAAAGCCAAAGGATCCAGGTTCGATTCCCCAGGATCTATGTAAGCCAGATGCACAAGGTGGTGCATGTCTCGAGTTTGTTTGCAGAGGCTGGAGGCCCTGGTGTGCCCTTTTTTTTTTTTCTCTCTCTCTACCTCTTTCTCACTCTTTTTTCAAATAAATTAAAAAATAAAAAAGTTTTTTATTATTTTTTTTATTTTAAAAGAGACTTCGGTAGGTGTATGGCACAATGCAGGTCAGACCTTAGCCAGACTGCATGCTAAAAGAAACCAGGCCACACCCTTCGGGTTTTCTGTTAAAAAAAATAAACTGTTGTTTATCACTGCTGATAAACTTCACTGCTGATCACTTCTCCCATAGGGCTTCATACAGCATAGAGTTTTCCAGTTTCTGTCAGTTGGTCTACACAGAAGAGGTTTCCAGCTTGTTTTGTTTGTTTGTTTGTTTGTTTTTGTTTTTTGAGGTAGGGTCGCACTCTAGCTCAGGCAGACCTGGAATTAACTATGTAGTCTCAGGGTGGCCTCGAACTCATGGCAATCCTCTTACCTCTGCCTCCTGAGTGCTGGGATTAAAGGTGTGCACCACCACACCCAGCTTATTTTTATTTTATTTTGTTTTTTATTTGAGAGAAAGAGAGAGAGAGAATTGGCATGTCAGGGCCTCAGCTACTGTAATTGAACTCCAGACACTAGCACCACCTAGTGGGCATGTGCAACCTTGCACTTGCCTCACGTTTGGCTGTGGGATCTGGAGAGTTGAATGTGGGTCTTTAGCCTGTGCAGGCAAGAGCCTTAATCTCTAAGCTGTCTCTCCAGCCCTCTCTTTTATTTTTATTTTATTTATTTATTTATTTTATTTATTTTTGTTTTTCAAGGTAAGGTTTCACTCTAGTCTAGGCTGACCTGGAATTCACAATGTAGTCTCATGGTGGCCTCAAACTCAGTTATTCTCCTACCTCTGCCTTCCAAGTGCTGGGATTAAAGGCGTGGGCCACCATGCCTGGTATAGTCTTTTATTTTGATGTCATCTTCTTTCCCTTCTATTATGAAGATCTTGTGTAGAGAGTCCAGGCATTGCAAGTCATGGATATCCAGGCCATTTTGTGTCTGGAAGAGTGCATTGCAAGCAGTGCTACCCTTCCTGCGACTTCTTTTTTTTTAAACTTTTTTTATTGCCCTTTTAAAAGTTTATTTTTTATCGACAACTTCCATAATTATAGACAATAACCCATAGTAATTCTCTCCCTCCCCCCACTTTCCCCTTTGCAACTCCACTCCCCATCATCCCTCTTCCCCCTCTCAATCAGTCTCTCTTTTATTTTGATGTCATCATCTTTTCCTCCTATTATGATGGTCTTGTGTAGGTAGTGTCAGGCACTGTGAGGTCATGGATATCCAGGCCATTTTGTGTCTGGAGGAGCACGTTGTAAGGAGTCCTACCCTTCCTTTTGCTCTTATGTTCTTTCTGTCACCTCTTCCACAATGAACCCTGAGCCTTGGAAGGTGTGGTAGAGATGTTTCAGTGCTGAGCACTCCTCTGTCACTTCTTCTCAGGACCATGGTGCCTTCTGAGTCACCCCAAGGTCACTACCATCTGAAAAGAGAAGCTTCTCTAACCAAAAGTGAGAGTAGCATTAATATATGGATATGAACATTAAGAGAAGTGCTTACTGGATAGTTTGGTGAGCATAGTATATATATTTAGCCAGACACAAGCAGATGTTACCCCCCTAGGGCTTTTTTTTTGTTTGTTTGTTTTGTTTTTCTGAGGTAGGGTCTCACTCTAGCTCAGGCTGACTGGAATTCACTATGTAGTCTCAGGGTGGCCTTGAACTCACAGCAATCCTCCTACCTCTGCCTCCCAAGTGCTGAGATTAAAGGTGTGCACCACCAATCCCAGTTGCCCTTCTTTTTTAAAATTTCTTTTATTTATTATTATTATTATTATTATTATTATTATTTTGGTTTTTTTTTTAAACAATTTTTATTTTATTTATTTGAAAGAGAGAGAGAGAGATACAGAAATAGGCAGGGGGAGAGAGAGAGAGAGAGAGGGGGAATGGGTGTGCCAGGGCCTCCAGCCACTGCAAACGAACTCCAGATGCATGCACCCCCTTGTGCATCTGGCTTACGTGGGTCCTGGAGAATCAAGCCTCGAACCGGGGTCCTTAGGCTTCATAGGCAAGCGTTTAACCGCTAAGCCATCTCTCCAGCCCTATTTTGGTTTTTTAAGGTAGGGTTTCACTCTAGCCCAGGCTGACCTGGAATTCACTATGTAGTCTCAGGGTGGCCTTGAAGTCGTGGCAATCCTCCTACCTCTGCCTCCCGATTGCTGGGATTAAAGGCATGCGCCACCATGCTCGGCTGATTATTTTTTTAAGGTAGGGTCTCACTCTAGCCCAGGCTGACCTGGAACTCACAGCAACCTTCCTACCTCTGGCTCCAGAGTGCTGGCATTAAAGGTGTGAACCACCATGCCTTGCTATTTAATTTAATTAATTTATTTTTATTTGTTTAGTTTTTTGAGGTAGGGTCTCGCTCTAGCCCAGGCTGACCTGGAATTCAATACATAGTTTCAGGGTGGCCTTGGACTTACAGTGCTCCTCCTACCTCTGTCTCAGCACCGAAAAGTAGCAGTGATGGCTGTGGTGGTCAACAAAAGTCAAAGCATGAGCCAGGCGTGGTGGACACACCTTTAATCCCAGCACTCAAAAGGCAGAGGTAGGAGGATTGAAAGGACAAAGACAAACTTGATCAATGTTTGACTAATGTGACTCCATTTTGTATACTCCGTCATTTTGTGCTTAACCCCTCACCCAGCCCCAATTCCAAGAAAAACCACAAAAATTTTCTCTTGAGCTAGAGAATGAACAACTCCTCCTGTTAAAAATGAAGCCTTGAAGCCGGGCGTGGTGGCGCACGCCTTTAATCCCAGCACTCGGGAGGCAGAGGTAGGAGGATAGCCGAGAGTTCGAGGCCACCCTGAGACTACATAGTTAATTCCAGGTCAGCCTGGACCACAGTGAGACCCTACCTCGAAAACCAAAAAAAAATAAATAAATAAATAAATAAAAAATAAAAATGAAGCCTTGAAGTTTCTTGGTGTCCTAACACTGCAAATAACACGAGGGGCTTCCACCAATCACGTTAAGGGTCACTCTGTTCTCCTTAGGTGAACTGTCCTTGCAGATGTTTCTTGATATGTAAACATGCTTTCAGCTGTTTATGGTTTTTCCCTTTAAAAACCCTGCTCCCCTACCCTTTGGGGGGAGCAATTCAGTTTCCAATACTGGCTGATTCCCTAATCGATCAAAATTGATTGGCTTTAATAAAATTTTATAAGTTTGAGCTCAAACCTCTGTCTCTGTCTCCATTACTGCACAACTCAAACCCTAACAGGATCATTGTGAATTTGAGGCCAGCCTGGGACTACAGAGAGAGTTCTAGGGTAGCCTGGGCTATAGTGAGACCCTACCTCCCCCAAAAAAAAAAACCAAAACATTGAGGAAACAGACATTCTACTCAATCGGCAGAGGGGAAAGAAAGGGAGTAGAAAAGATAGGCTGAAGCCCAACACTTGGGAGGCAGAGGTAGGAGGATCACCATAAATTCAAGGCCATCCTGAGATTACTGAGTGAATTCCAGGTCAGCCTGGGCTAGAGTGAGAACCTACCTTGAAGAACCCCTTCCCCCACCAACCAAAAGAGAGAAAGAGAGAGAGGCTGAGACAAAAGATGAGATTCTGCACAGGGTCTTTCCTGATCCAAAAGTCCCGTGATTCTAGCACCTGTTGCAACAGCTCCTGGAATAGCTCAGAAAGGCCTCCCAGGAAAAGGCTACGCCAGGAATGGGTGAGGTTGGGGATGGCCAATCAGCGACCAAGAGTGAGGAATGATGTGTGCGACCTCCAAACAAGTGTCATTGGACCCAGTAGCTGGGAGTGTCAAAAAAGCCAGGGACACACTGTATTCTCCTTTGTCAGGTGGAAGGCTGTTCTTCCCAAGGCCCAGAGTAGTCACTACCTAGCAAATTACCAGTCTGGGACCTGTTGTCATCAGGAACCTGTGCTTCCTCTCAGCCTATGTTCTTCAGGCTGAGGTTGCGTGGCTTTGGGAAAGTTGCAAAAGATATTATAATTTATTATAATACAGCATATACTTACAAAGTTAAGTATGACTTCACCAAACCTTGGTTTTCTGGCCTGAGAAATGAGAACAATAACAAACCCTATTGTGCTACTGTAAAGATTAAGTGAAACAAGTCCTATAAAGCATCTGCTACAGGGTTGAGGGGATGTCAGAGGTAGACCACCTTCTTGGCATACCCAGAACCTTGGGATTAATCCCCAGTACCAAAATAAGTAAATACAAATAATAAAAAGTTGTAGGGACCAGTTTTATCCCCAGCACCAAGATAAATAAATATAAATAATAAAAAGTCACAGAGGCTGGGCATGGTGGTATATGCTTTTAATCCTGGCATGGGGGAGACAGGTAGAAGGATTTCTGTGAGTTTGAGGTCAGCCTGGGACTACAGAGTGCGTTCCAGATAAGCCTGGATTAGTGTGAGACCCTACCTCTAAAGATTAAAAATGTGGAGAGCAGAGCCGGGCGTGGTGGTGCACGCCTTTAATCCCAGCACTCGGGAGGCAGAGGTAGGAGGATCGCTGAGAGTTCGAGGCCACCCTGAGACTACATAGTTAATTCCAGGTCAGCCTGGACCAGAGTGAGACCCTACCTTGCAAAACAAAACAAAACAAAAAAAAAAACAAAAACAAAAAAATGTGGAGAGCCATGGTGAAATAACTTGCCTTTTGTACAAAATACTTGGCTGACAGCCTAAGGCTTTAAGAAAGTTTGCTGAGACAAAGAGTGTGACATTTTCCAGCCTGAGGAGAAAGTTTATGAAGGTCAGGGTGTTTAGCTACAAGGAATATCATTGATGCACATTTATCTGAGGGTCGTTCCCTGTGCGGCTGTGTAACTGGAACAAGGTCTCTGCTCTCAGGAGCTTCTTTGTTTTGTTTACTAATATGTTAGCTGAGACTTCTGCAATAAACTTTGAGTCTTGACCAGGATTAGGCTTGACTCCATTCCTTGTGTCTTTTCAATCCCCACTCCCCTCTTCGAGTTTCAGGTTGACTTGTACCTGCTGGCCGGGACATAAAAACAAAAAAATCATGGCAAGAACCAAAACATGGGAGCTATTGCTGTTATCTCCTCAAGCTGACACCCAGGTAGGTCTGTAGGGCTGAGAGCACACTGCCCAGCAGTGTGGCTACCATTATGCCCCCGGGGTCTAGAGCTGACCCCAATAGTTTCATTTGTTCCACCTTGCAATCACTCTTTGCTTCCGCTCTACTTTGGTAAAATAGTAGACAATCAGCAAACATTGAAGCATTGAAAAGTGCTGGAGCTGAAGAGATGGCTCAGCAATTAAAGTTATAAGCACTAGCTTATATAGCCTGCCAGCTTGGAGTTTGATTCCTCAACATTCATGTAAAGTCAGAGGCCAAGTGGCACATGTGTCTGGCATTCATTTGCAGCAGCAAGGAACCCTGGTGCATACAAATATATGCGTGTGCGCACACAAGTTTGTGTAAATGACTTTGTTTTTTAAGGTAGTATTTCACTTCAGCTCAGGCTGTCCTGGAACAACTCACTTTGTAGTTCCAAGATTGGCCTTGGGCTCACAATGGCTGGGATTAAAGATGTGCGCCACCCTGCCCAGCCAATAGTTGTTTTTATTTTCATGTATGTGTGTGTGTGATATGGTGTGTGTGCTGGGATGTGTGCACGTGTACGTGCCCTTGTGCACCCCAAATGCTCCCTGGTTTGTGGGGTGAACCATTCCATTGCTTTTCTACCTAGTCTTGGTATTGAGCCAGAGTCTCCTTTTACTGTTTCCAAAGCTTGAGGTCTATCCTCCCCTGTAGGACTGAAGTTATAGGTGTGCATGGTCACACCTACCTGTTTTACAAGGTATCTGGATCATTTGCAGACCTTCATGTTTTCACAAGAAGCACACTTAAAGCCAGGCGTGGTGACACACCCCTTTAGTCCTAGCATCGGGAGGCAGAGGTAGGAGGATTGCTGTGAGTTTGAGGCCACCCTGAGACTATATAGTGAATTCCAGGTCAGCCTTGGCTAGAGTGAAACCCTATCTCGAAATAATAAATAAATAAATAAATAAATAAATAAATAAATAAATAAACAAACAAACAAACAAACAAACAAACAATACATTTAATTGCTAAGCCATCTCACCAGCCCCAAATAAAATTTATTTATTTATTTACTTATTTATTATTGATTTATTTTCAAGCAGAGAAATAGAAGAAAGACAGGCAGAGAGAATTGGCATGCCAGGGTCTCTAGCTGCTGCCAATAGACTCCAGATACATATACCACCATGTGCATCTGGCTGTGGGTACTGGGGAATAGAACTTGGATTGCTAGGTTTTGCAGGCAAGTGTCTTAACAACTGAACCACTTCTCCAGCCCCAAATAAAACTTTAAAAAAATAATATATATATTTTTGGGTTTTTTTGAGATAGGGTTTCACTCTAGTCCAGGCTGACCTGGAATTCACTATGTAGTCTCAGGGTGGCCTCGAACTCACAGCAATCCTCTTTCCTCTGTCTCTTGAATGCTGGGATTAAAGACATGCACCACCATGCCTGGTCTTAAAAATATATATATATTTAAGATTTTTATTTATTTATTTATTAGAGACAGAGAGAGGGGAGAGAGAGACAGTGAGTGAGAATGGGTGTGCCAGGGCCTCTAGCCACTGCAAACGAACTCCAGACCCATGTGCCACCATGTGCATCTGGCTTAAATGGGACCTGGAGAATTGAATCTGGGTACTTACTCTTTGCAGGCATGCACCTTAACTGCTAAGCCATCTCTCCAGCCCCTTAAAAATATTTTTATTTATTTATTTGCAAGGGGGAAGAAATAGATAGAAACAGAAGAAGAGAGAGAGAGAATGGGCGCTCTAGGGCCTCCAGCAGCTGCTAAAACCAGATGCATGTGCCAATCTGTGCATCTGGCTTTACATGGGTACTGGGGAATTGAATCGTTCGACTTTGCAGGTAAGCTCCTTAATGGCTGAAACATCTCTCCAGTCCCCAAATTAAAATTTTTTGTTTTTTGTTTTTTCGAGGTAGGGTCTTACTCTAGCCCAGGCTGACCTGGAATTCACTATGTAGTCTCAGAGTGGCCCCCAACTCAGCAATCCACCTACCTCTGCCTCCTGAGTGCTGGGATTAAGGGCATGCGCCATCTCACCTGGCCTAAAAATTTTTTAAAGGAATTTAGTTTTTTTAAATTAAATTAAATTTATTTATTTGGGAAAGAGATACAGAAATAGGTGGGTGGGAGAGAGAGAATGGGCGCCCCAGGGCTTCCAGCCACTGCAAACGAACTCCAGATGCTTGCACCCCCTTTGCATCTGGCTTATGTGGGACCTGGAGAATCGAGCCTCAAACTGGGGTCCTTAGGCTTCATAGGCAAGCGTTTAACCACTGAGCCATCTCTCCAGCCCCTAAAAATTTTTTTAAAGGGAAATTTGGGGGCTGGAGAGATGGCTTGGTAGTTAAGGCCTTTGCCTGCAAAGCCAAAGGACCTAGGTTCAATTCCCTAGAACCCATTCAAGCCAGATGCACATGGTGGTGCATGCATCTGGAGTTTGTTTGTAGTGGCTAGAGGCCCTAGCATGCCCATTCTTTCCTTTCTTTCTCTCTATCATAAATAATTTTTTAAATAATTATTTTTTATTTATATTATTCTGATTTTTGCATGGAAAGAGGAGTTGAAACTGGTTGTGGTGGTGCATACCTTTAATCCCAGCACTTGGGAGGCAGAGGTAGGAGGCTCACCATGAGTTCAAGGCCTGGGCTTGAGTGAGACCCTACCTTGAAAAACCGAAAAATAAAAAAACCAAAGAGAGAGAGAGAGAGAGAGAGAGAGAGAAAGGATTCTGTAATAGAGGGGGAGGGGCTCACATAGAGGGGGAAGGGCTCATGAAGTCCTATTCCTCCCAGAGAATTTATAGGCAGGTAAGGATAGCTGGAAGGGGTGGTTGCACAAGCCTACAACCCTCTCTGAGGATCTATAGGCAGTTAATGGCTGCTGGGGTAGGCAGGCAGGGTGGGGGGCAAGTGAGAGACATTTTCTTCAGTGGTGTAGCCACTAGCAAGGTGTCCATGCTCATGTAAATTAAACAACCCTCACTCATATTCCTGTAAGCAACCTTAAAAACTTATTGGGTCACCAAAAAATAAAAAAGAAGGAAGAGGGCTGGAGAGATGGCTTAGTGGTTAAGGCGCCTGCCTGCTAAGCCTAAGAACCCAGTTCCAAACTCCGGGTCCAACATTTAGCCAGATGCAGTGATGCAAGGGCGCAATGCCACACTTGACCACAAGGGGCGCAAGCATCTGGATTTTGTTCACAGCAGCTGAGAGACTGCTGGCGCGCCCATGTCTAGCTGTCTCCCTCTCCCTCTTTGTCTGTCTCTAACTCTGTGTCTCTCTCCAAAAACAAATAAAATAATTTTAAAAAATAAATAAAAAGAAGGGAGAAAGGAAGGAAGGGAAGGAAATGACAGTGAAGGGACTGTTGGGAGGAGAAAGGGATCCACAGGAGTAGGATGTTGATAAGAGAGGGGTGCATATAAATAATACAGGAATTTGGGTTTCCTTGTATGCCAATGCACCAATAATTTGCGGTGTTCCCAGATCCTTGTCCTAAGAATTTGAAGAATGAAATCCACAGATCAGAGAATAAGGTTCAGGAAGATTTTATTATAGCTTAAAGCTTTAGGAGGATGAAGAGAAGGGGGCTTAAGCCTAGAACATAAGAGAAGGAAGCAAGGCAAAGCTCTTGCCCAGGGAGGAAGAGGGGGTTGAGAAGCCCACCTTGAGACTCCCATCTGGGTTTTTCATGGGGACTGGCTACGTGAGGAAGACCAGGTCAGCAGGTTGCTATGGACAAAGACCAGATTTTACAGCTTTACCAGTAACCTTAGGGAAGGATCAGAGTTTCTGCCCTCTAGGAAGGGTGCAGGCTTAATCTAGAAATCTTTCTTGGAGGGTGTAACATCCAGGATTTTGCAAGTTTAGTGACATTTTTTGTTTTTAGTCAAGGAATAAAAAAACCATTACTTTTAGGGTTCTGTTACCCTCATGGTCAGCATTGTAAAGAAACAAGGCAATTCCCTTCAGTGCCCAAAAGAGAATATGGAAACATAGGTACTAGACTATATGTATACAAAACAACAACAACAAAAAGGTTCAATGGTTAAAGGCACTTGCTTGCAAAGCCTGGAGGCCAGGGTTCAGTTCCCCAGTACCCTGTAAAGCCAGATGTAAAAGGGCTTATGTGTCTTGAGTTCATTTGCAGTGGCAAGAGGCCCTGGTGTACCCATACTTTCCCTCTCTCTCTCTCTCTGTCATGCAAATAAAAATATTTCTTTCAGAGCTGGAGTGATGGCTTAGCGGTTAAGACGTTTGCCTACAAAGACAAAGGACCCAGGTTCAATTCCCTGGGACCCACGTTAGCCAGATGCACAAGGTGGCACATGCATCTGGAGTTCGTTTGCAGTGGCTGGAGGCCCTGGCATGCCTGTTCTCTCTCCCTCCTTCCCTCTTTTGTTCTGTCAAATAAATAAATAAAATATTTTTAAAAATTTTAGGGTTGGAGAGATGGCTTAGCGATTAAGGCATTTGCCTGCAAAGCCAAAGGATCCTGGTTTGATTCTCCAGGACCCACATAAGCCAGATGCACAAGGGGGTGCATACATCTGGGGTTCGTTTACAGTGGTTGGAGGCCCTGTTGTGTCCATTTTCCCTCTCTCTGCCTCTTTCTCTCAAATAAATAAATTAATAAGTAAAATATATTTTAAAAATTCTTTTAGACAGCTGTATTGGTACATGTCCTTAATTCCTGCACTCAGGAGGTAGAGGTAGGAGGATTGCCTTGAGTTCAAGGCTACCCTGAAATTATATAGTGAATTCCAGGTCAGCCTGAGCTAGAGTGAGACCCTACTTTGAAAAACCAAAACCTCCCCAATTTTTTTTTTTTTTTTGGTTTTGCGAGGTAGGGTCTCACTCCGGTCCAGGCTGACCTGGAATTCACTACGTAGTCTCAGGGTGGCCTCGAACTCTCGGCAATCCTCCTACCTCTGCCTCCCGAGTGCTGGGATTAAAGGCGTGCGCCACCACGCCCGGCCAAAAAAATTTTTTTAAGGCTGGAGAGATGGCTTAACCTAAGGACCCATATTTGACTTCCCAGGTCCCACGTAAGCCAGATGCACAAGCTGACACAAGCACACAAGGTTGCACATGCATCTGGAGTTCAATTGCAGTAGCTGAAGGCCCTGGTGTGCACATATGTCTCTCTTGCTTTCGCTCTTGCTCTCTCATAAAAAAAATTTTAAGCCGGGTGTGGTGGCACATGCCTTTAATCCCAGCACTTGGGAGGCAGAGGTAGGAGGATCGCCATGAGTTTGAGGCCACCCTGAGACTACATAGTGAATTCCAGGTCAGCCTGAACTAGAGTGAGACCCTACCTTGAAAAAAAAAAAAAAAAAAAAAAAAAAAATTTTTTTTAATATGGGGCTGGAGAAATTGCTTAGTGGTTAAGGCACTCACCTAATGACCCAGGTTCAATTCCCCAGCACCCATGTAAAGCCAGATTCACAAGGTGGCACATGTGTCTAGAGTTTGTTTGCAGCAGTTAGAGGCCCTGACACACCCATTCTCTCTCTCTCTCTGCTGAGAGAGAGAGAGAGAGAGAGAGAGAGAGAGAATTGGCATGCCAGGGCCTCCAGCTACTGCAAAGGAACTCCAGACGCATGTACCACTTTGTGCATCTGGCTTACATGGGTCCTGGGGAATCGAACCAAGGTCCTTTGGCTTTGCAGGCAAACACCTTAACCACTAAGCCATCTCTCCAGCCCCCCTCCAAATTATATATAATTTTTTGGGGGGGGGGTTTCAAGGTAGGGTCTCAACTCTAGCTCAGACTGACCTGGAATTCACTATGTCTCAGGGCAGCCTTGAACTCATGGCTATCCTCCTACCTCTGCCTCCCGAGTGCTGGGATTCAAGGCATGTGCCACCATGCCCAGCCCAAATAAAATATCTTTTTTAAATGAAAAATGAAGTATGGAGGGATGGCTTAGCAGATAAGGCACTCGCCTGCAAAGCCAAAGGACCCAGGTTCAGTTCCCCAGGATCCACATCAGCCAGATGCACAAGGTGGCGCATACTTCTGGAGTTCATTTGCAGCAGCTGAATGCCCTGGCATGCCCATTCTCTCTCTCCCTCTCTCTCTCAAATAAACTAAATAAAAATAAAATACAATTTTAAAAAATGAGCCGGGCGTGGTGGCGCACGCCTTTAATCCCAGCACTCGGGAGGCAGAGGTAGGAGGATCGCTGTGAGTTCAAGGCCACCCTGAGACTACATCGTTAATTCCAGGTCAGCCTGGGCCAGAGTGAGACCCTACCTCGAAAAACAAAAAAAAAAAAAAAAAAAAAAGAAAGAAAGAAAGAAAAATAAAAAAGCAGCAATGAGAGACCTGCTCACAGCCTAGGCTGAGACAGGAACAAGACTCCCTGCTCCAGATACCAGATACACACACCCAGTGCAGGCACATCAGGCAGGCCCATGCAGGAAGACACCCAAACAAAAACACACCACAAGCCAGCACGAAATGCACACACATAAGCTGAGGCTGCCATACTGTTTATTGTTGTCACCACCCACGTGGGAGGCTTGTTTCTTCGGCATTTCTTTTTTTGGGGTGCCTGGCTGACTTTGTTGTCCACCCCCCTGCCTCTTGCTCCTATCTTGTCCTTTGCTGGGCCTGGAGGGGCTTCTTTGGTGCCCCCCCCTCCAGAGCCTCACTCAGATGGGGTATGTCCTGGGGGTGGGGTGGGGGGCAAGCAGGACTGGATCCTGTCTCCAGGTCCTGGTTTCTCTGAGGTGCTGTCTTCATTGTTGGGTGTGGTGTCCTGTCTCCATTGCTGGGTGTGGTCTGGCCTCATCTGGGAAGGAGGAAAGCAGATGGTAAAAGGGATAAAAAATAAAATAAAATAGTTTTTCAAAAGGCTGGAGAGATGGCTTAGTGGTTAAGATGCTTGCTTGCAAAGCCAAAGGACTCAGGTTCGATTCCCTAGGACCCACGTAAGCCAGATGCACAAGGTGGCACATGTGTCTGGAGTTTGCAGTGGCTAGAGGCCCTGGCATGCCCATTCTCTCTTTCTCTGTCTGTTTCTTTCTCTCCCTCTCTCTCAAATAAATAAATAAAATATTTTTTTAAAAAGAAAGGGATAAAGACCTGAGCTCAAATTTTGGTTCTGTTACTCTTTCTATAACTCCCAGGAAGTACTGGATTTCTCTCTGGCCTCAGTTTCCCATTCTGCAAGCAAATGTTTTTAACTGCTGAGCCATCTCTTAAGCCCTGTAAACCAGATTTCCCTGTAATTGGAAAGCTATAGATTCCCTTTCTGCTCAGTCACTGGGGAACTCAGTGTCAAATGTGTGTCTCATTTGATTCTAGGTGTGGACACCACTTTTGTTTGTTTTTTGAGGTAGAGTCTCACTCTAACTCCAGCTAACCTGGAATTCACTATGTAGTCTCAGGGTGGCCTCAAACCCACAGTGATCCTCCTACTTCTGCCTCCCCCAGTGCAGGGATTAAAGGCGTGCGCCACCATGCCCAGCTTAGACACCAATTTTTGGTCCCCCCCCCCCAACTGCATCTTGAGGCAAAGCCACTTCCATCCACTCTCTGACTGACTCTTGATTCCTTACCTCCAGCTATGGTTCAGCGCCCAGCCTTTTTCCTCTCGGAGTTCTGGAACTTGGTCAGAAGCTTCCTTTCATGCCCACCAGGGCTTGGACGGTTGGTATTGGCAGCAGCTTCTCTCTTGCTGCGACCTTTCCGGCCTCCTCCCCCTGGTGGAGCAGGAGTTAAAGAAGAGTGCTGAGTAGGGACATGAGGCTTCAGAGGACAGGCAGGTAGTTGGGCTCAGGGAGCATGGTGGCTAGTCACCATGCAAGTTTGGGGTACTCACAACCCCTGCCAGCTGTTTCCCAGTGTATAGAATGGAGGATGGCCAGATGTGTGAAGTCCCAGTGCTAAGTGAGAGAGCGTCCGGGGAAGAAGGGCTAAAAGAGGGCAACTTGAGGGGCTGAGGGAACAGGCTGGCTGGAGAAACCCATGGCAGGAGTCTTGGAGAAAGTGAAAAATGAAAGGGCTGGCCAGGGAAAGATCTTACCCAAGCAAGGATGGGCCAGGCTGTACAGGTCGTACTCATCCAGGCTGGCATCTTCGTCCTCCGGGCCTGGGGGCTGCTGGGAGGGGCTGGCTGCTGGTGGCAAGGTGGCCATCATGCGTGGCCTGCTTTTGCTGTCTCTCAAGTCTTCTTCCAAAGTTTTGTTTGTGTCTGGTTTCCAGACCAAGCGTCTCTGTCTTCTCCCAATTCCCTCGCCCTTACTTATAAGGCTGTGTCTCCTCCCCAGACCACAGGCTGCCTCCCGCCCTGCAGGCTTTCTGATGCAATCTGGCTTTTCCCCAGAATCCCAGCCCACAGATGCCAGCGGAGAGCCCTCTCCTTGCCTCCTCCCTCACTGGACCCACCCAAGCTCAGTGGTGTTTTTCCACAGAAGACTCCCTTCTGGGGTTGGGGGGCGGGGTGGAGCAGGCAGGGTTTGGTCACAAGCTGTCCTTGGGATCTTGGCCAGGGTGACCAGAGGGCCGCAGGCCACTCCTTCTTGTTCTTCCTCCTCCACCCTCTGCCACATGTCCCTCCTGGGCCTGGGTCATAGCCACACAGTAGTCTGGCCCCGACTCAGAATATAGTGGCAAAATATGGACACCAATGCACTGTGCCAGGCCAGTGGTTTTCACCCTTGCACACCCAGGGCCACTTCTATTTTTATGGAATGTCTTCCCAATATCCTGCAATAGAATGCCTAGAGACTCCCCCCTCACTTAGAAGTGAGCAGGGTTCCACCCCCGTTCCCCCATCTCTGGTAGACATTTTTTCATTCTCATTGTTTCTCTCTTTTGCTCACTCTCAAGATGTAGCCAGGCCTGGCCTTGAACTTGCAACCCTCCAGCCTCAGCACCCTGCCTGCTGTCACTGTTCCACTATTTCCTGTGTGACCTTGGACCTGTCACTTTTGCTCTGTGTCTCCTCTGTAAGAGGAAGATGACAATCGGAATCCAGCATGGAAGGACCTTTTCAGCAGTGTTAGAAGCAATATAAAGAGTTAATTGCAGTGGTGGCACACGCCTTTAATCCTGGCACTTGGGAGGCAGAGGTAGGAGGATCATCAGGAATTTGAGGCCACCCTGAGACTACAATAGTAAATTCCAAGTCAGCCAGGGCTAGAGCAAAACCCTACCTTGAAACAAACAAACAAACAAATAAAAAAGTTAATTGCATAGGTTTCAATAGTTTCCAAGCCCTCACTGTAATATAAAGGAGTCAGAAAAGAAAGCTAATTTATAGCTAGGCATAGTAGCGCATGACTTTAATCCCAGCACTTGAGAGGCTAAGATAAGAGCTTTACTGTGAGTTTGAGGCAAGCCTGGGCTAACATGAGATCCTGCCTTGAAAACAAAACAATACAAAAAAAGAAAAATGTGAAAATGAAATTTTCCATTCTTGCCTGAAAAATCCAAACTTGTGAGTCATGTTGGCCCAGAGAGGGTGCCCAGACCAATTTTATCTACAGTGCTGTCTCCAGGCAGGGAGTGGGCAGGAAAAACATTCCACATTAAACAAAACAAAACAAAACAAAACAAAACAAAACAAAACAAAACAAAACAAAACAAAACTCTGGTTTCCAATGAAACATGAACTTCTCAACCCAGGCCAGATGTCAATTTTCTGTGCACGTTCCTCTGGACTGTGAACCTTTTGACTGGCACCTCACCTCAGTGTTACCTGAGTTCTACCCTGTTCCCAAGCCTCTACTGACATGGTCACCACTATCACAAGAAGCAGGGCTCCTGCTTCTGCTCCCTGCCTAGACAAAAATTAAAATGATGGGCCGGAGAGATAATTTAGTGGTTAAGGCATTTGCCTGCAAAGCCAAAGGACCCTGGCTCAATTCCTCAGGACCCACGTAAGCCAGATTCACAAGGAGGTGCATGAGTCTGGAGTTCATTTGCAGTGGCTGAAGGCCCTGGTGTGCCCATTCTCTCTCTCCCTCGCTCTCTCTTAAATAAATAAATAAATAAATAAATAAATAAAAAATGTTTAAAACAAACAAAAAAAAGTAAAATGAGACTGGGTGAAGTGGTGGTATACATCTTTAATCCCAGCACTCGGGAAGCAGAAGTAGGAGGATCACTACAGAGTGAGCACCGGGTCTGCCTAGGTTAGAGTTAGATCTTACCTCAATAACAACAACAACAAAATTAAAATGAGCTTTTGTTTTCCAGATCTGGGTGATTCACAAGTAAAGACAGATGCCGCATGAATCACAGAGCTGGGATGGGAACAGAAGAAGAAGCCACCATGTCTGGTGGCTCAATTCTGTAATTTCAGTTATTCTGTAGCTGAGGCAGGAGGACAGTAAGTTCAAGACCTTTGTAACCTACAGAGCAAGTTCAAGATCAGCCTGAGCAACTTAGTAAAATCCTGTCGCAAAATAAAGTTAAAAGAGCCAGGCATATCCTGGGCATGGGTGGTGCATGCCTTTAATCCCAGCACTTGGGAGGCAGAGGTAGGAGGATCATCGTGAGTTCAAGGCCACCCTGAGACTACAGAGTGAATTCCAGGTCAGCTTGAGCTAAAGTGAAACCCTACCTCGAGGAAAAAAAAAAAAAAAAAAAAAAAAGAAAAAGAAAAAGAAAAGAGCCAGGCTCGGTAGCACACGTCTTTAATCCCAGCACTTGGGAGGCAGAGTTAAGTGGATCACTGTGAATTCCAGATCATCCTGAGTTAAAGAGAGACCCTATCTTGAAAAAAGAAAAAGAGAGCCGGGCTTGCTGACACACACCTTTAATCCCAGCATTCAGAAGGCAAAGGTAGGAGGATTGCCCAGAGTTCAAGGCCACCCTGAGACTACATTCCAGGTCAGCCTGGGCTAGAGCAAAATCATACCTCAAAAAAAGAAAAAAAAGGAAGAAAGAAAGAGAAAGAAAGAGAGAGAGAACTTATCTAGTATGCTCAAGACCTGGAGTTCAATTTGCCATATGGAAAAAACAAAACATTAATTTAAACAAAGCTGCCAACCATGTTGATACATGCCTAGAATCCCAGCACTTGAGAAACTGGGGCTGGAGATTTTCAAGGTCAAAGCTAGCCTGTGTTATATAATGAGTCTCTGTCTCAAGAACAACAATAAAACAAAACATAAAAGGAGGGCTGGAGAGATGGCTTAGAGGTTAAGGCATTTGCCTGCAAAGGCAAAGGATCCCAGTTTGACTCTCCAGGACCCACATTAGCCAGATTCACAAGGGGGCACATGCATCTGGAGTTCATTTGCAGTGGCTGGAGGCCCTGGCATGCCCATTCTCTCCTCTGCCCCCCTCTTTCTCTCTCCTCTCTCTCAAATGAATAAATAAATAAATAAAAAATAAATAAAGCAAGCAGACAACAACAACAACAACAATAACAACAAAAAAGCCTTCAAAGCTAATGCACTGAGACAAGGACAGTGCAGAAAGTAGTGTTCTTGGAGTGTGGTGGCTTGATCACAGTGGAGGCAGTACGGCATAGGGTAGGGGCAGGTTATTAAAAATAAGCTTATTGCTTTCATGAATGTCTAGCAGAGCAGCTAAACATTGATCAGGACGTGGAGCAACTACTGTTGTTTTCTTGTCCCATCATCCTCCCCCTCTTTTTTTCTCTCTCGAGGTAAGGTCTCATTCTAGTCCAGGCTGACCCGGATTTCACTATGTCGTCTCAGGGTGGCCTCGAACTCAACGGTGATCCTCTTACCTTGCCTCCCAAGTGCTGGGATTAAAGGTGTCCATTGTCTCTTTCTTTATTTTTACTTATGAGAGAGAGTGAGCAAGCCAGAGCCTCTAGCCACTGTAAATGAATTCCAGACACAAGCACCACCATTGGCTTACATGGGTCCTGGGGAATCAAACCTGGGTCCTTAGGCTTTGCAGGCAAGCACCTTAACCACTAAGCCATCTCTCCAGCCCCCACCCCCAGCCCTGTCCTCCCTTTCTTTATGGTGCTCAGGGTGGAACATAGGGCTTTGCACATAGTAGGCAAACACTCTATTACTGAGCTAGACCCCTATGGTGATTTGATTTGGGTGTCCCCCATAAACTTAGGTGTTCTGAATGCTAGGTCCCCAGCTGATGGCAATTTGGGAATTAAAGCCTGGAGGCAGTGTATTGTTGGGGTGGGCTTATGGGTGTTATAGCCAGTTTCCTCTTGCCAATGTTTGGCACACTCTCCTGTTGCTGTTGTCCACCTGATGTTGGCCAGGGGATGATGTACCCCCTCTGCTGATACCATCATTTTCCTCTGCATCATGGAGCTTACCCTTGCATCTGTAAGCTAAAATAAACCTTTTTTCCCCCACAAGTTGCTTTTGGTTGGGTGTTTCTGCCAGCAATGAGAACCTGACTGCAACAACCCTTTTGCAGTTTTCCGATGTCTCCTTTTCTTATGACAACCCAAACCACTCCATAGAGTCCTAGGAAGCCCCCTAGGAGGCAGGTGTTTCACTTGACTTCTGCCACCAGCCTCCCTTGTGACTAACAGGATCCTGTGGGCACACAGCCCAAGGTCTCCGGGCAGCCAGACAAGTGCTTTACTACTGGGCTCCACACCAGCTCTCAGCTTCCAGTTTCAGCTTGTTCCTCTGTGAAGTGAGGACAATGAGAACACCTGTGTATTCATGACATGACTTAACAGGAACCAGCATGTGACATACGGTGATTTCCCCATTCTTTTTGTTTTAATATTTTATTTAGTTGCAAGGACAGAGAGAGAGCGAGAGCACAAATGCCAGAGTCTCTATCCACTGCAAACAAACTCCAGATGCATGCACCACTTTGTGCATCTGGCTTTACGTGGGTACTGGGTAATCAAACCCAGGTCATTAGCATTACAAGCAAGTGCCTTAACTGCTGAGCCATCTCTCCAGATTTATTTCCCAATTATTTTTCCTTGTTTTTTTTTTTTTTTTTTAAATTTTCCTTGTTTTTTTTTAAGGTAGGGTCTTACTCTAGCCCAGGCTAAAGTGGAATTTACTATGTAGTCTCACAGTGACCTCGAATTCACAGCGATCCTCCTACCTTTGACTCCAAAGTGCTGGGATTAAAGGCGTATGCCACCATGCTCAGCTTTTTATATTTTTATTTTCATTTTATTTATCTATTTGAGAGAGAGAGAGAGGCAGAGAGAGAGAGAGAGAGGCAGAGAGAGAGAGAGAGAGAGGCATGTGCCCCTTGTGCATCTGGCTTATATGGGTCCTGGAGAATCAAACCAGGATCCTTTGGCTTTGCAGGTAAATGCCTTAACCACTAAGCCATTTCTCCAGCCCCCCCTTTTTTATTCCCATTCTTTTTCAAATTTTTATTTATTTACTTACAAGCAGTGAGATAGAGAGGGGAGAGAGAGAGAATGGGTGCAGCAGGGTCCCCCAGCCACTGAAAATGAACTCCAGAGGCATGTGCCACCACATTTGGCTTTATGTGGATACTGAGGAATTGAACCCTGGTCAATAGGCTTTGCAGACATGCACCTTAACTATTGATCAATCTCTCTAGCCTCCTAATTCTCTTTCTTTCTTTCTTTCTTTCTTTCTTTCTTTCTTTCTTTCTTTCTTTCTTTTTTCTCCTCCTTCTTCTTCTTCTTCTTCTTCTTCTTCTTCTTCTTCTTCTTCTTCTTCTTCTTCTTCTTCCCCAGCTCCTCCTCCTCCTCCTCCTCCTCCTCCTCCTCCTCCCCCACCCCCTCCCCTCCCCTCCCCCTCCCCTCCCCCCCCCCCTCCCCTCCCCTCCCCCTCCCCTAGGCCCCTCCTCCTCCTCCTCCTCCTCCTTCTTCTTTCTTCTTCTTCTTCTTCTTGGCTTTTCAAGGTAGGGTCTTTTTTTTTTTTTTTTTTTTTTTTTTTTTTTTCGAGGTAGGGTCTCACTCTGGCCCAGGCTGACCTGGAATTAACTATGTAGTCTCAGGGTGGCCTTGAACTCACGGCGATCCTCCTACCTCTGCCTCCCGAGTTTGCCACCACGCCCGGCTTCAAGGTAGGGTCTTGTTCTTGCCCAGGCTGACCTGGTACTCACTTTGTAGTCTCAGGGTGGCCTCAAACTCACAGTGATCCTGCTACCTTGGCCTCCCAAGTGCTGGGATTAAACCCATTCTTGAGCTGGAGAGATGGCTTAGTGGTTAGGATCTTGCCTGTAAAGCCAAAGGACCCATGTAAGCCAGATGGACAAGGTGGTGCATGCATCTGGAGTTCGTTTGCAGCAGCTGGAGGCCCAGGTGTGCCTATTCTCTCTCTGCCTTTCTCCCTCTTTCTCTCGCTCTAATAAAAATTAAAATTAAAGCCAAGTGTGGTGGCACAGGCCTTTAATCCCAGCACTTGGGAGGCAGAGGTAGGAGGATCGCTGTGAGTTCGAGGCCACCCTGAGACTACATAGTGAATTCTAGGTCAGCCTGGACTAGAGTGAAACCCTACCTTGAACCTCCCCCGCCCCCCCAGCGTGGGACCTGGAGAATCAAACTGGGGTTCTTAGGCTTTGCAGGCATGTGCCTTAACCGGTAAGCCAGCTCTCCAGCCCTCAAACCCATTCTTTAAAGATTTTCAACACATCATTGCATACTGTTATCCAAAATACCACATGTGGGCTGGAAAAATGATTCAATTATTAAAGGCTCTTGCTTGCAAAGCCTAATGGCTCCAGGTTCAATTTCCCAATACCCACGTATAGCCAGATACACAAAGTTGAGTTGGTTGGCAGTGGCAGGACGCCCTAGCACATCCATTCTCTCTCAGGTAGTTAGATACCACATGTCAGCTAGGCTTGGTGGTGTCGGTCTATAATCCCATTATCTGGGAAGCCAAGGCAGAACAATCTCAAGTTTGAAGCCAGCCTGGACCACATAGTGAGACCTTGTTTCAAATAAGGGGGGGGGGCGGTGGCTAGAGAGCTGGACTAGCGGTTAAGGCGCTTGCCTGAGAAGCCTCAGGACCCAGGTTTGATTCCCCAGTACCTGTGTAAGCTAGCTGCACAAGGTGGCACATGCATATGGAGTTGTAGTGGCTAGAAAGGCCCTGGCATGCCCATTCTGTCTCTGTGCCTCTTTTTCTCTCTCTTAAATAAATAAATAATTTTTTTTTTTTTTTTTAAAGAAAAGATAAGGACTGTGCCACCACGCCTGGTTTAGTTGTTTCTCAAATGTTTGCTCTGTCAGTGAGTGTCATTATTCATTGGGGCAGGTCTGTCCAGTGTTTTCTTCCATACGGAGCACACAGAGCTGGGCAGACTGGTGTGGCTCCAGAGTCACTGCTGTGAAGGATCCCAGTGGCCTCATCCCAGTGATTGTCTGTGATGTAGCCAGGGTAGATTCTCCTGGCTGCTATCTTGCAAGTGTGGGGAGAAAAGAAACCTGAACCTGGGAGAAGGCTGGGTAAAGGGAGCATAGCTAAGACCGAAGGAACTTCTGAGAAATGCCCACAAAATTGAGCTCTGTGACTCATTGGGAAAAGTCAAGAGGTAGGTTTGCTCATCCTACAGCCCCCAGGCGGTAAGTAGAGTCAACCACAGGAAGTCTGTTATTGTTGTTATTATTTTTGTTCTTTCTCATTTTACCTTCATGATTTTTTCAAGCAAGTTGCCAGGAACACCCATTATAACCCAGTAGAGTCAGTCTGGGGCAAACCTGGGGGTACTGAGGAGCTGGGGGTGTGATGTGAGGAAGACAGCAGGGCCCACCTGGTTCCAGAAACTTAAAAAAAAAGAAGCCTAAATGAAATGAAAGATGTATCCTTTTGGGCAGGGCTTGTTGGTATACACCTTTAATCCCAGCACTCAGAGGCTAAAGTAAGAGGACTGCCATGAGTTTGAAGGCAGTCTGGGCTACAGCAAGACCCTGCCTCAAAAAACACAATATATATGTGCCAAATGCACAAAGGTGAGACAAGTGCAAGGCTGCACATGTCCACTAGGTGACAAAAGGGTCTGGAGCTCCATTGCAGTGGCTGAGGCCCTGGTACTTCTCTCTGTGTCCCTCTCTCACTCTCTCTAAACATAAAAAAATAAATAAATAAAAATAAATAAATAAAAACCAAAAACGTCATAGTGGAAGAATCTAGAATGACAAGTTCTACTACTGGATATCTCCTCAGAGATCAGCAACCCCACTTAGCAGATGAGAAAACCCCATTTAACAATGGAAAGGAAGGAGCAGGTCTGGGGGTGCAGCCCAGTGGTACAGCATGTACTTAGCAGAGTGTATCCCCAGCATTGCAAGGAAAGGCAAGACAAGACAGAAAGAGACTGAGGACCAGAGACTATCATTCTCCATTCTAAAAATGCTTAGGCACTGGCCATGTGCCAGGCACTTGCTTGGTGCTGGAGATAAAAAAACAAATGTAACAAAAAAGACAAAATAAGAAAATAGAGGCCAAGCATAGTGGTGCACGTCTTTAATCCCAGCACTTGAGAGGAAGAGGTAGAAGGATTTCTGTGAGTTCAAGGCCACCCTGAAACTACATAGTGAATTCCAGGTTAGCCTGGGCTAGAGCAAAACCCTATCTCAAAAAAACAAAACACAAAAATAAATAAATAAATAAAGCTGGGAAAATAGCTCCATGCATCATGATGCTTGCTTGAAAAGCCTGCCAGTCTTGGTTCAATTCCTAAGCCACTCATATAAAGTCAGACAAAGTGATGCATGCATCTGCACATATGTGCAGTACAAGTGCACACACACACACACACACACACAAATAATTTTTTGTATTTTTTTCTGAGAGAGAGAGAGAGAGAGAGTGAGTGATAGTGAGAGCTAGAGCAAGAGAGAGAGAGAATTGGCAAGCCAGGGCCTCCAGTCACTGCAATTGAACCAGACATATGTGCCATCTTGTGCACATGTGCGACCTTGCGCCTTTGCATCACCTTGTGTGTCTGGCTTAAGTGGGGAATTGAACATGGGTCCTTTAGGCTTCAAAGGCAAGTGCCTTAACCACTAAGCTATTTCTCCAGCCCTGCTTTTGGTTTTTTTTTTTTTTTTTTTTTTTTTTTTTTGTTTTTTCGAGGTAGGGTCTCACTCTGGTCCAGGCTGACCTGGAATTAACTATGTAGTCTCAGGGTAGCCTCGAACTCACGGCGATCCTCCTACCTCTGCCTCCCGAGTGCTGGGATTAAAGGCGTGTGCCACCACGCCCGGCTTTTTTTGCTTTTGTTTTTTAAGGTGGGGTCTTGTTCTAACCCAGGTTGACCTGGAATGCACTATGTAGTCTCAGGGTGGCCTTGAACTCTGGCTGCCACTATGCTTGGCATAATTCTTTAAAAAAATTTTTTTAAAATTATTTTATTTATTTTTTGGAGAGAGACACAGAGAGAGATAGACAGAGAGGGAGAGGGAGACAGAGATGGGCACGCCAGCAGTCTCTCAGCTGCTGAGAACGAAATCCAGATGTGTGCCCCCCTTCAGGCAAGTGCGGCATTGCGCCCTTGCGTCACTTTGCATCTGGCTAAACGTGGGACCTGGAGATTGGAACCGCTGGAGATTGGAACCAGCATTCTTAGGCTTAGGAGGCAGGCGCCTTAACCGCTAAGCCATCTCTCCAGCCCGCATAATTCTTTTTAAATAAGAAAGTAGGTCTGGAGAGATGGCTTAGCGGTCAAGGTGCTAAAATCTGCAAAGCCTAAGGACCTGTGGTTTGATGCTCCAGTACCCAAGTAAAAGAAAACATACTGGGCATGGTGGCATATGCCTTTACTCCCAGCACCCGGGAAGAAGAGGTAGGAGGATTGCTGTGAGTTCGAGACCACCCTGAGACTACATAGTGAATTCCAGGTCAGTCTGGACTAGACCAAGACGTTGAGAAAAGGAAAAAAACCTGTCTTGGGGGCTGAGAAGATGGCTCAGCAGTTAAAGGCACTTGCATGTAAGTCTGCTGACCCAGGGCTCAATTCTCCAACTACCCACATAAACTAGATGCAAAAAATGATACATGCGTTGAGTTTGTTGGCAGTGGTAAGAGTCTCTGACATGCCTACTCTCTTTACACATCCATACACACACACACACACACACACACACACACACACACACACTTATTTATTTGAGAGAGAGAAAGAGAAAGAGAATGGGCACGCCAGGGCCTCCAGCCACTGTAAGTGAACTCCAGACACATATGCCACCTTGTGCATCTGTCTTATGTGAGTCCTGTGGAATCAAACCTTGGTCCTTTGGCTTTGCAGGCAAGTGCCTTAACAGCTAAGCCATCTCTCCAGCCCTCCTCCTTCCTTCCTTCCCTCCTTGCTTCCTTCCTTTCTTCCTTCCCTCCCTCCCTCTCTCCTTCCCTCCCTCCCTCCTTCCCTCCCTCCTTCCTTCCTTCCTTCTTTCTTTCTTTCTTTCTTTCTTTCTTTCTTTCTTTCTTTCTTTCTTTTCTTTCTAGATTTTTCTATTTTTTTGTTTGTTTGTTTTTGAGGTAGGGTCTTGCTAAAGCCTAGACTGACCTGGAATTCACTTTGTAGTCTCAGGGTGGCCTTGAACTCACTTCGATCCTCTTTCCTCAGCATCCCAGGTGCTGGGATTAAAGGCATGTGCCACCATGTCCTTCTTTCTTTTTATAGCAGGTCTTAGTCTAGCCCAGGCTGACCTGGAGTTTACTCCAGTCCAGTCTGGCCTCCAACTCACTGTTATCTACCTGCTACCCTTAGCCTCTGGGAGTGCTGGGATTGGAATTGCAGGCATGAAGTACCCCACCCAGTTTTTTTTTTTTTTTTTAAGCAGGGGCTCGTACTAGCCCAGGCTGTCCTGAACTCACTATGTAGACCAAGTTGGCCTTGCACTCCTGAGGAGTTCATGTCTCAGCCTTTCTAGAGGTGAGTGGGGGATTACAGGTATGAGCTATCACATCTTTTTTGTTTATTTAGTTTATTTTTGTTTTGAGGCAGTGTTGCTGGATCTGGAAGTCACCTTGTAGTCCAGGCTGGCCTTACCAGCAATCACCCTGCCTTGGCCTCCTGAGTGCTGGGATTACAGTCCTTTACTTGATGTCCATCTTGAGGGCTCTGTAATGCCCAGGTGTATGAGGAGGGAAGCACGTGGGTGACATGGCACTGTAATTTTTGGTGAAGGTTTCTTGGACAGGATAATTATCCAGGTTTAATTATAAGCTCCTAAGATCCACTCCTGCTTGCACAAGGTGAATGGGCAATAAGCTAGTGCCCACAGTTGAAGGTTAGCACTGTCCAACGTTTTGTTGCAGAATCTTCTGGGGTCACTGCTGCCATGCCTGGTCACCTCAGGGCATGCAGAGGAGTGTGTACCCTGATAGTACTAAGGGCAATATTGAACCCAGCACCACCCAGCATAGCTCTGCAGCACATTTACATGCATATGTAATTTTAAAATATTTTATTTATTTATTTGAAATCAGGCACAGAGAGAGAGAGAGAGGGAGAGGGAGAATATGGGCATGCCAGGACCTCCAGCCACTGCAACTGCAAAGGTACTCCAGACTCATGCACCTCTTTGTACATCTATCTGGCTTTACATGGGTACTATGGAATCGAATCTGGGTTGTTAGGCTTTGCAGGCAAGTGCCTTAACCGCTGAAGCATTTTTCAAGCTCCATTTTCTTTTTGAGACAGGCTTACTTTGTAGCCCAGGCTGCCTCAGACTTGTGATTCTCCAGCCTTAGTCTCCTGAGTAATGAGTTTATAGATGTATCACTACACTCTGCTTTTTTTTTTTTTTTTTTTTTAGGTTTTTCGAGGTAGGGTCTCACTCTAGCTCAGGCTGACCTGGAATTCACTATGGAGTCTCAGGGTAGCCTCAAACTCACAGTGATCCTCCTTCCTTTGCCTCCCAAGTCCTGTGATTAAAGGTGTGCACCACCATGCCTGGCTTGTATTGTTATTTCTTTTTAATATTTTATTTATTTATTCATTTGAGAGAAAGGCAGAGAGAGAGAGAGAGAGAGAGAGAGAGACAGAGAGACAGAGAGACAGAGAGAATGGGCACACCAGAGCCTCTAGCCACTGCAAACGAACTCCAGATGCATGCACCCCTTGTGCATCTGGCTTACGTGGGTCCTGGAGAGTCGAACTGGGATCCTTTGGCTTTGCAGGCAAACGCCTTAATCACTAAGCCATTTCTCCAACCCTTGTATTGTTATTTTTAAAAATTATTTATGTATTTGAGAAGCCGGGCGTGGTGGCTCACGCCTTTAATCCCAGCACTTGGGAGGCAGAGGTAGGAGGATCGCCATGAGTTCGAGGCCACCCTGAGACTACATAGTTAATTCCAGGTAAGCCTGGACCAGAGTGAGACCCTACCTTGCAAAACCAAAAAAAAAAAAATTATTTATGTATTTGAGAGAAAGAGAGAGAGAGAAAATCGGCACGCCAGGGCCTTCAGCCACTGCAAACGAACTCCAGATGCATGCGCCATCCTGTGCATCTAGCTTACTTGGGTCCTGGAGCCTGGGGGTCTTTTGGCTTTGCAGGCAAGCGTCTTAACTGCTAAGCCATCTCTCCAGCCCTGTAATGCATTTTTTTTTTTTTTTTGGTTCAGAGCTCTTTACTTTCCATCATGAAAAGTTGTTTCTGAGGAACTGAAACCCCAGAAGATAACTACCGTACAAGAAATGTTAAGTGTTTTGAATGATGGATCAAAAGTAGCCTTGACGAGAAATAATAATTGACAGAAGGTAGAACGCCGTCCCTGAAGGGAGCTGTTCTAATTACCACCCAAAGAGCAAAGTCACAGAGCTACACTCAAGGTCACAGAGCACTTCTTTACAGTCAGGCTTGGGACAGCAATCCATCAGTCCTGACACTTCTGTGACCTGGTGTCTCAAATCACATTGCTTCCTTTCATTTCCATCTCCACTGACATCTCCAAGCATAATAGTTGCCATTGTGTTAGGATTCAAAATTTCAATCCAGTAGCCGTCAGGATCTTGAATCAATGCCAGACCTTCCATGTTCTCATCATGGGGTTTCTTCACAAACTTGACTCCCTTTCTTCTCATCTTTTACAAGCACTGTAGACATCAGGAACGGCAATTCCAATGGGACAGAATCCCCAGGGTCTGAGCTGCCATTGTGGTAACTCTGGGTCTCATCATCTTCAGTGCCCCAATTGTGCGTCAACTCGAGTGTCACTTTTCTGGATAATGTCCATGCTATTTTTTCATCCTTATCTGTGGGGATGTCATTTTTATCCACATAAGCCAAGAAATAAAGTGAAAATTTCATAGTAGGAAAGTCGAATTTTTGGAGTAGCGTCATTCCAAGAACTCTTGTATAGAAGTCCAGTGACTTGTTCGGATCTGTAACTCTTAGCATGGTCTGTTGCAAGAGGAAATCCTTGGTGCTGGGGTCTGCCTTGGAGCAGCACCTGCGGGCGGCCTCACCCGTGAGGCCGCTGGGCGCGGGTTGAGGATCCGCCACTGGATGACCCCGAGCGCCGCACTCAGGAGCGGAGCTGGCGGTGACACCCAGAATGCTGTTTTTGTAAGTAAAATAATTTTAGTTATTGAATATGAAAAGGAGACACAATGAGATGTGTATCAAGATCTCCACAGAGGTTATATCCTAGCCTGGGTTATAAAGAAAATTTTAAGCCGGGCGTAGTGGCGCACGCCTTTAATCCCAGCACTTGGGAGGCAGAGGTAGGAGGATCGCCGAGAGTTCGAGGCCACCCTGAGACTACATAGTTAATTCCAGGTCAGCCTGGACCAGAGTGAGACCCTACCTCGCAAAACCAAAAAAAAAAAAAAAAAAAGAATTTTATTATTCATTATAGACTGTAGATTCCAGACTCATTCACTGTGTGTAATTTATAAGCAAACATAAAGTCAATTTTTATAAGTTAGTGTGTTTCACACGCTTTCTTTCTTGAATTCTATGCATACTATGCCACCTTCTGGCCATAATGTGACTTTTTGTATATCCACCAAGCACAAGCTCTCTCTCCCTCCCTCTCTCTCTCTCTCTCTCTCTCTGTGGTTTTCCGAGGTAGGGTTTCACTCTAGCTCAGGCTGACCTGGAATTCACTATGTGGTCTCAGGGTGACCTTGAACTCTCAGTGATCCTCCTACCTCTGCCTCCCAAGTGCTGGGATTAATGGCGTGCGCCACCTCTCCCTGCTGCTGCTGCTTTTTCTTTTAAAATATTTTTATTTATTTGCAAGGAGACAGAGGTAGAAGAGACAGACAGAAAGTATAGGTGCTCTAGGGCCTGCAGCCACTGCAAATGGACTCCACATGCATGCTTCATTTTGTGCATCTGGCTTTATGTGGATACTGGGGAATTGAACTTGGGTCCTTAGGCTTTGCAGGCAAGTACCTTAACCACTGAGCCATCGCTCCAGCCCAAGCACAAACTCTTTAACTCAGGAACAGTAAAGAGAATTTCCCCCACCTGTCTGTCACAGGATGCAAAGCCTTTTGTTTTGCTTAAGTGGGTATTGGGGTGTCATAAGCAGGCATAGACCAAGAGATGAGCAGCTGGCTTTTACCAAGAAGGTGCCTGCAGTCCCCAGACATAAAGACCTTGAGAGGGAAAAGAGCAGAGGAAGAACTATGAGTTTTGCCCTTGGCAGTGGAATCCAGCAGAGATGGATTTGAAAGATTTTAGGAAACTGTGCTCCTCAGCTTTTCAGTGCCCTTCAGTAAGGCTCTCCTCCTCCTCCTCTTCCTCCTCCTTTTTTTTTTTTTTTTTTGAAGAGAGGTACAGAGAGAGAGAGGGAGAGGAAGACATAGAGAGTGGGCACGCCAGCAGCCTCTCAGCTGCTGAGAACGAAATCCAGATGTGTGCGCCCCCTTGTGGGCAAGTGAGGCATTGCGCCCTTGCATCACTTTGCATCTAGCTAAACGTGGGACCTGGAGATTGGAACGGATGTTCTTAGGCTTAGCTGGCAGGCACCTTAACCGCTAAGCCATCTCCAGCCCTCCTTTTTTTTTTTTTTTTTTTTTTTTTTTTTTTTGAGGTAGGGTCTTGCTCTAGCCCAGGCTGACTTGGAATTCAATATGTAGTCTCAGGGTGGCCTCAAACTCACAGGGAATCCTTCTACCTCTGCCTCTGGAGTGCTGGGGTTAAAGGCATGCACATGTACCACCACGCTCTGCCATCCATCCATTCATCATCCATCCATCCATCCATACATCTTTTTCCTTCCTTCCTTCCTTTTCTCCTTCTCCTTCTTCTTCTTCTTGATTTTTTTCAAGGTAGGGTCTCATTCTAGTCAGGCTGACCTGGAATTTACTATGTAGTCCCAGGGTGGCCTAGAACTCACAGTGATCATTTTACCTCTGCCTCCCAAGTGCTGGGATTAAAGGCATGCGCCGCCACGGCCTGCCTTCCTTCCTTCCTTCCTTCCTTCCTTCCTTCCTTCCTTCCTTCCTTCCTTCCTTCCTCTTTCTTTCTTTTCAGTGTTTAGGACTGAGAACAGGACCACCAGGACAGATATGAAAGTGGGGGCTTGAGAGATAACTATATGATTAAAGGCATTTGCTTGCAAAGCCTGAGAGCCTGGGTTTGATTCCCCAGTATCCAGGTAAAGACAGATGCACAAAGTGGTACATGTGTCTGGAGTTCATTTGCATTAGGCCCTCTGACACACACATATGCACCTACACACATCTGAACATCACACATACACACACACTGTAAATCAGGAGAATAGGAAGGCTGATTTCCTCACCATTCTATGGTTTTTCTGGACAAAGGGCTCATTCTGGTCAGCTTCACTATTTTAATTTTTCCCAGATGACCCAGCACACTCAGTGTCTTGGGGGTTGCATCAGTGGGTATCTCTCCTGACAGGTAGCTGATGAAATGTAGTGTGTGGTCCTGTAAAGCTGAGGGCCAAATTCTATAGCAGTCACCCCACCAAGATGCTGCTCTTTCCTTGGTCCTGCCAAGAAAGAGATAACATTTTCATTTGCTCTATTCTGTTTGTTTTTTGTTGTTTTAAAATTTTTATTTATTTGAGAGAGAAAGAGGCATATATATAGAGAGAATGGGTGTCAGGGCCTCCAGCTGCTGCAAACAAACTCCAGATGCATGTGCCCCTTGTAAGCCATCTCTCCAGCCCTGTTTTTTTTTTTTTTTTTTTTTTTTTTTTTTTTTTTTTTTGTAGGCTTTCACCCTTGTGCAGGCTGACTGAAACTCATTCTATAGTCCCAGGCTGGAATTGAACCTGGGTCCTTAATGCTCCCAGGTGCCATCTCTCCAGCCCATTTTCCTTTATTTTTATTTTTGGTTTTTTCTTTTTTTTTGAATTCACTATATAGTCTCAGGCTTCTCACCCTTGTGCAGGCTGACTGAAACTCATTCTATTATTTAGTCCCAGGCTGGTCTCAAACACATGTTTTATACACTGTAATCACCTTCAGCCTCCCAGGTGCTGGGGATCAAGTCTGCTGTGTGACCTTTTGGCTGTAGTTAGTTTTGCTCTGTGTGCTGTGGTGACTGGTTGGCTTTTGCTTTTTTGTTTGCTCCATCTTGTCATTATGGAACTTTTTCATTTGCTTTAATAAATAATATCCCTTTTTTAGTTTATCTCCCAGGAAGTTTTATCTGTAACAGTAAACTTCTTTTTGGTCTGGAAGTTTTTGGTTTTACAAGGTAGGGTCTTGCTTTCTGGCCCAGGCTTCGTAACAAGTTTTATAGACTATTTGATGAAGTTTAAAAATACTAAGTACAGATAGTACTAAATAGTCTCAGGCTAACTACAGAGGACTTTGTTGAACTCTGACAGGGATGGCTCGTTCTCTATCAGGCCTGGCTAAAGATATCAAACTAAGATTTTAAGATTTTAAGTTGAAAAACCTCAATCAAGTGCTGAGACTGGTTTTAGGTTAAATTGTCATTAGCAATCTTAAAAAGGTAAAAAAAGGGGTTAGCTGACTGAAAAAAAACCTGCTTTTCAAGGCTATGATTTATTTTGACACCTAGTATTAGTTTTGAAAGCATAAAAATACATGAAGTGGTCATGAGTTGCACATGGTTCCAAAAGCCGCTGCTGAGATGAAAACCCCTTTTAAAAGATGGATTTAAAAAAATTATTTATAAAAGTTTTTAGAGACTCTGCCCAGCTGGAGGGGCAGAAAGAAAACCTAAAGAAAGAAAGAGACTGCTGAATGTTGAGTTTACATTATTCTAGTCTCTCTTTGCTTTTTACCAGTTAAAAATGTTTACTCTGTGGCTTTACATGTTAAAAGTATTTAACTTGTTTGATTTTACAAGACTCACTATCTTAAGTTGATCACTGCAAACTAAACTTAAAATTGGACTGAGACATGTGTGATAGTTATGTGCCATATTGGTGCATCTAGTTTGAATATATGTCCCCAATATATTCAGTGTTTTACTTTTAGTTTGCATCTGGGTACTTTGAGAGGCAAGGTTGAACGGTCTTAAGGTGTGGTGATGGTTTGAGAGTCCATTTAAAGGCAAATGTGTCACAGGCAAGTCTGCTGTGTGACCTTTGGCTGTAGTTAGTTTTGCTCTGTGTGCTGTGGTGACTTTTGCTAAACCATTATCCCCATAAATAATATCCCTTCCTCCATAAATGGTCTAAAAAGCACCTAAAGCTGGGGCAAGCAGAAAGAAAGAGAAATGGGATTGTCTAGCCACTGCAAACAAACTCCAGACACATGTGCCACTTGTGCATCTGGACATGGGTTGAGAAATTGAACCTGGGTCCAGACAGGCAAATACCTTAACTGCCAAAATTTAAAAAGCACCTTCCCCCATCATTAACTACTGACCCCACAATGCATGACCCACAATCCCCATGGGGTTGACCTGCATCCTCAACACAGAGGGCTTCTTTGGAAAAGGGACAGGGATGAGGGAAAGGATGGTACCAACATGTGTTGTTTACATACTAAGTATGTTCATATCTAATAAAAATAAAATTTTAAAAAGCACCTAAAATTGTAACATTTGTATTACTGTCACAATGACAGAAGTCTACACAATATTGTGAGAGATTAAAACAAAGGCAGCTGACCCAGCCAAGGAGATCTGTAGATGAGTAGAGAATGACAGAGATGAAGAAAGCAATGTGCTCCAGGTCCTAACAGGATGCATGATTTCTGGGATAGGGGGTTTTCCTGTGAGTTGGTTTTGTTCTCTCTCCCCTCTTTCTCTCTCTCTGTGTGTGTGTGTGTTTAAGACAGGGTCTCAGCTAAGCATGGTGGTGCATGCCTTTAATCCCAGCACTTGGGAAGCAGAAGTAGGAGGATCATCCTGAGTTTGAGATCAGCCTGAGACTACATAGTGAATTCCAGGTCATCTTGGGCTAGAGTGAGACACTAGCTCACCCCCTCCCCC
This sequence comes from Orientallactaga sibirica, assembly GCA_036365145.1. Classification (NCBI taxonomy): domain Eukaryota; kingdom Metazoa; phylum Chordata; class Mammalia; order Rodentia; family Dipodidae; genus Orientallactaga; species Orientallactaga sibirica. The sequence continues at coordinate 2,600,377 of JAEOAD010000888.1, forward strand.
AAAAAAAACCCATGGGGGTCTCATATAGTCCAGACTGGACTTGCACTCCGTGTGTAGCTGAGGATAACACTGAACTTATGATCTTCCAGCCTGTACCTCCCAAGTGCTGGGATTACAGGGCACACCATCATCTTGATTTATCAGTTGCTGGGATCAAACTCAAGGCTAGACAAGCACCCTACTAACTGAATTACATTCCCAGCCCAATATATTTTGTAAATAATTTTTTCATTTATGAGATAAATAGATAGATGGGAGGGAGGGAGGTACAGACATGCCAGGTCCTCTTGCCACTACAAATTCCAAGTGCATGCACCACTTTGTCCTCTGGCTTTATGTGGTTACAGGTTCCCCAGGCTGGCAGTCTTTGCAAGCAAATGCTTTTAACTGTTGAGCCATATCCCCAACCCCCAACTTGTTTTTCCACAGGTAGGCTCTCATTCTAGCACAGGATGACCTGGAATTCACTCTGTAGTCTAAGGGTGGCCTTGAACTCATGGTGATCCTCCTACCTCTGCCTCCCAAATGCTGGATTTACAGGACCCATGCCCGGCTGGCTCCAACTTATTTTTGAGACAGAGTTTCATTATGTAGCCTTGAAAGTCACCATGTCCACAAGGCTGAAAACTGCTGAGTGATCCTCTTGCTTCTGCCTCCCCAGCATTGGGGAGTGCACTACCATACCCAGCTAAAAATGCAAGTGTGATGGAATACAATTATTTTTATATTTATGTTAACTTTGGAGCTAAAACTGTTTCAGTGTTGATGTCTGAGGTTCTCTGATAAGCGGGAAAACATTTGCTGGCTGACTATGTTTGTCACTGTGCTAGGTGCTGGGAATACCCAAGGGAACAAAACAGATGATCTTCAACTTATATAATGTCTTCAAGTCTAACAAATAATAACAAATACATAATAATGGACTTTTAGGGGTTATGTAAGAAATAATATGCTGGGGGTGGTGGAGAGATGGCTTAGCAGTTAGGGCACTTGCCTGCAAAGCCAGAGGACCCAGGTTTGATTCCCCAGTAACCACATAAAGCCAGATGCACAAAGTGGCACATGTGGTGTTCACATTTGCAGTGGATAGAGGCCCTGGCACACCCATTCTCTCTGTATTTTGTGTCTCTTTTTCTCTCTCCAATAAATGAATAAATAAAATACTTCTTAAAAAAATAGAGCCTGGAGAGATGGCTTAGTAGTTAAGGCATTTGTCTGCAAAGCCAAAGGATCTCAGTTCTATTCCCCAGGACCCACATAAGCCAGATGCACAAAGTGGCACAGGCATCTGAAGTTCTTTTGCAGTGACTGGAGGCCCTGGTGCGCCCATTCTTTCTCTCTCTCTCTTCTTCCTCTGCCACATTCTTGCTTATAAATAAAATAAAATAAAATAAATAAATAAATAAATAAATAAATAAATAAAATGAACTCAAGAAGAATAAATTAGGAATTATTGTTTCTTTAGGAAGAAATTGTGGGGTTTATTTAAGGGAAATTGGGGTCTAGGAAAAGGCTGGAGCAGAATCACAAGCCCATGAAAGATAGGACCTAAGAGCTTATGTAGAGGGATTTAGAAGAAACACACACGTGTGGAAGGCACAGCATAGTACATGAGATTCATTTCAGAGAAATGGAGGCTGGGCATGGTGGTGCACACCTTTAATCCCAGCACTTGGGAGGCAGAGGTAGGAGGATCGCTGTGAGTTTGAGGCCAGCCTGGGACTACAGAGTGAGACCCTACCTCAAAAAAAGAAAAAAGAAAGAAAGGAAGGAAGAAAGGAAGGGAGGGAGGGAGGGAGGGAGGGAGCTGGAGAGCCAGGCATGGTGGCCACACACTTTTTATCCCAGCACTTGGGAGGTAGAGGTAGGAGGATTGCCATGAGTTCAAGGCCACCCTGAGACTCCATAGTGAATCCAGGTCAGCCTGGGCTTAAACAAACAAACAAACAAACAAACAAACAAACAAACAAACAAACAAACAGGGCTGAAGAGATGGCTTAGCTGTTAAGATGCTTACCTGCAAAGCCAAAAGACCCAGGTTCAATTCCCCAGGACCCTTGTAAGCCAGATGCACAAGGTGGCGCATGTGTCTAGAGTTCGTTTGCAGTGGCCCTGGCACACCCATTCTCTTTCTCTTTCTCGGTCTCTATCTGCTTCTTTTTGTCTCTCAAATAAATAAAATAAAAGATTTAAAAATTATTTAAATGAAAAAGGAGAGAGAGAAATGGGGGTTGGGAATGGAGAGATGGCTCAGTGGCTAAGGTTCTTGCCTGCAAAGCCTAATGACCTGGGTTCAGTTTCCTAGTACCCACATAAAGCCAGATGCACAAAGTGGCACACGCATCTCGAGTTTGTTTGCAGTAGCTGGAGGCCCTGATGTACCCATTCTCTCTCTCTCCATCAGTCTCTCTTCTATAATCTCTTTCTCTCTGCTTGCAAATTAATAAATTTGTTTTTGTTTTTTAAAGAAATGGAGGTGTAGGAAGAGGCTGAAGTAGAGCCACAAGCACGTGGAAGATAGGATCTAGGAGCTTATACATGGAGATTTAAAAGAAACATGCATGTATGTGGAAGGCACAGCATCTGCCTTCAGTGTCGCCGTGGAAGAAGGCTAAGAGAATACATAGTGAATGCCTTAGGAGAGAGAAGTTACTAAAACAGAGACCAGGAAATTCATATGAGCAATGGGCAGTAAAGAGTTACATCCGTGGTTACCACGAGTTTAGAGAAATTATACAGGCAGCAGGCTCAGTTTAGAGGAAATACCCAGTGGTAGGTCTAGAATGTAAAGGAAATAAGCACGTGGTAGATTCCGGTATTAGAAAAAATTGGGGAAGGTACCCCAAAGCATAAAGCAGATAGAAGGCAAACAGGAAACTACCCAGGCCAAGAAGTAGTGCTCTTCCTCTATCTGGCCAGGCGGGATAGGGAAGAGCCAGACAGAGATCACAGGGCAGAGACCAGCATGGACAAGTAGATTTAAAACAGATTCTTTTAGACTCAGGTATGTAAAGGGAAGACCTGATTGGTTTGCAGAGTCCAAAGGCCAGTTCACCTAGGTAGCATGCTAGACTGGAGAGGCAGCAGGGGGCGCTGCAGCCGTTGTGGCTGAAACTGGATCAGACAAGCGTTCTATTCCTGCCAAGGCGGGGTGGCAACTTCTGGCTTCTCTCCTGCGATTCCTGTCCCTAAGCGAAACCGCCTACAAGAAGCTAGCTTTCTCCCGAGTCTCCTTCACTACCACTATGTCTGCTAGGTCAATTTTTGTTGTTGTTGTTTTGTCTTGTTTTCCGAGGTAGGGTCTCACTCTAGCCCAGGCTGACCTGTAATTCACTATGTAGTCTCAGGGTGGCCTCCAACTCACGGTGATCCTCCTACCTCTGCCTCCTGAGTCCTGGGATTAAAGGCGTGTGCCACCACACCTGGCCGATTTTTGATGAATAATATTGCATCTAAATGTTTGCATGTCCAAATCCTTAATTTTGAGAAAATTGTATAAAAATGTGACTTTTGAGCCATTGCTGGTGGTGCATGCCTTTAATTCTAGCACTCCAGAGGCAGAGGTAGGAGGATCACTGTGAATTCGAAGCCAGCCTGGCACTACAGAGTGAGTTCCAGGTCAGCCTGGGCTAGAGTGAGACCCCCACCTCAAAAAAAAATTTTTAAGTGACTTTTGAGTCTAAAGATCTACTTATTTCTACTTAAAATGTATTGTTAGAGACGTTTCATATTCACAACTAAATTGAGCTCCAAGAAGAGTTCTCATACACCTCCCTGAGGGCTCCTGCCATGCTAAGGATTGATACCATGGCCTCACACTTTCGAGGCCAGCGCCCTATAAAAACGCTTTTCAGTTTGGTTGGTTTATTTAAAAGCTTTGGATCTGGCGTGTGGTTTATTCTCTTAATCCCAGCACTCTGGAGAACTACGAGTTCTTGGCCAGCCTGGGATACGAAGTGAGTTTCAGGTCAGCCTGGGCTAGAGTAAGACTCTGCCTCCAAAAAACCAAAAGCCCCCAAGGAACAAAAAAAGCTTTGGGGGATTGGGAAAAAGCAATGAAAACAAGTAAGTACTGTTTTATTAAATGAGGGTTGGGAGCTGGGGAGATGGCTCAGCAGTTAAGGTGCTTGCCTGCAAAGGCCTGAGGGTCTGGGTTCGCTTCCCCAGTACCCATGTAAAGCCAGAAGCACAAAGGCATGTGGAGTTTGCGTGCCCTGGTGCGTCCATGCATTCCCTCTCGCTCCCTCATGGCAAATCAATGCAAAGGAGTGTTCCGTTGAAGCGGGCACAGGTGTCAAAGTAAAAACTACATTTCCCAGGGTGTCCTGCGGCACGTCACAGAGGAGGACCGGGCATGCGCACAGGAGTCCTCCGCGCCTGACCCAGCTTCATAAGGGAAAAAGCGTGTGGGGTTCTTGACGTGCCGCGAATCTTCGAACTCGGGTGCGCTCCTGCCCAGGCTGTGAGAAGGCGTTCCAGGGACGCGTCTGCACCCGCCGTCGCAGTTACCAGCGCGACGTGCTGGTTTCGCCCGAAACCCGGTAAGTGAGGCTGGGCTATGGCATGGGAGCTCCCGGGGAGCGCGGGAGCGGAGGGCCAGCATCTCCTCCCGGCACCCCGTTCCTTGCCTCGCACTGGCGGCTTCGGGAGGCGCGCACGCGCCCTGGGCGGGAAGGGGCGGGACTCGGTTCGGTGGGCCGGGCGCCAGGCTCCTTGGGTCTGCGCGTGCGCCCTCTGTCATGCTGGTCCTGGGCTGGCACCCATAGGGAAAATCAGCCAGGTGTAAAGTCCAAACACGGGCACTTTTTACTCAAAGCGCATCTTATGAACTCATCTTTGAAACCAGGGTAGTCTTGAACTGCCCAACCATCTGAATACCGGAATTAACTGGTGTGTGCAACCATACCCGACTTAAAGACACATTTTAGCCAGGCAGGGTGGAGCATGCCTTTAATTCCAGGACTCGGGAGGCAGAGGTAGGAGGATCGCCGTGAGTTCGAGGCCACCCTGAGACTACTTAGTGAATTCCAGGTCAGCCTGGGCTAGAGTGAGACCCTACTCGGAAAACAAACAAAACAAGCAAACAGAAAAAGTACCCATCCTTCCCCACGTCCCAGCTTCTCCTAGTTACTTTGCTTATATGTGTAGCTAAGGGCTTCACCCTCTCCTCATTAGCACCTTCCCCTACCAGGCTCTGTTTAGTCTAATCCAGGCAGGCTCTGCCAAACCCTCCAGTGACCTATGGGTTGCCAAGTTCAATGATAAAGTTAGTTCTCAACTTTCTCCCCCACCCCACCCCTAATGTTTTGTTTTAAGGTCTGGTCTTGCTGTATATTCCAGGCTGGCTTTGAACTCAGGATTCGACATCCTCCCACCTCCTCTCCCAAGAACTGGGGTTACAGGCATGCAGCCCAGTACTCCCAGCTCATCACTAGTTTTTTGTTTGTTTGTTTGTTTTTTTTGAGGTAGGGTTTCACTCTAGCCCAGGCTGACCTGAAATTCACTATGTAGTCTCAGGGTGGCCTCGAACTCACATTGATCCGCCTACGTCTGCCTCCTGAGTGCTGGGATTAAAGGCATGCGCCACCACACGGGGCTTCCCCCCCCCCCCCAGGTAGGTCTCACTCTAGCCCAGGCTGGCCTGGAACTCGCTATGTAGTCTCAGGGTGGCCTCGAACTCACGGTGATCCTCTTACCTTTGCTTCACGAGTGCTGGGATTAAAGACGAGCACCACCACACCCAGCTCACACCCGGCTTTTTAAAAAAATATATTATTTATTTATTTATTTGAGAGAGTATGTGAATAGGCACACCAGGACCTCTAGCCATCCCAAGTGAACTCCCGACACATGCACCACCTTGTGCATCTGCCTTTATGTGAGTGCTGGGGAATTGAACCCAGGTCCTTAGGCTTTGCAGGTAAAAGCCTTAACCTCTGAGCCATCTCTCTAGCTCCTCATCACTAGTTCTTGAACTGTTTTCATTTTGCTTGCTAGCCATCCATTTCCTTTGCCTTGGGCCCTCTCTGGCCTCTAATAATTCTTGCTCCTTTTCACTAATATTTGTACCATCAACCCTAGATCTATTCTCTGTTCACTCCCTGGGCATTAGTTTGCTCAGGGTGGTTGGTCCTCTTGTCTCAGCCTCATGGATGCTGTGAAATTTAGTATATGGTATATAGAACCATGGTATATAGAACACTTGGCTAGCACATACAAGGCCCTGGAATCATCCCCAGAGCTTCTGAATTGCAAAAAAAAAAACAACAACAACAACAAAAAAAAATGTACACACAGCATGAGGTATTAGGATGGCTATAGTAAAAAAAAAAGACAGACAATGGCTTGTGTTGGAACAGAGACAGATATAGAATCTCATGAACGTTGCTGGTGGAACTGTAAACTGGCTTACCCATCATGGAAACAGGCTGGCAGTTCCTCTGAAGGCTACAAATGGAGGCACCAGTTGATTCCTTGATAGATGCTTGGAAATGATCATACACATCCACATAAAAGCTTATGCTAGCTGGGCGTGGTGGCCCACTCCTTTATTCCCAGCAGAGGCAGAGGCAGAGGCAGGTTTGACTCCCTAGAACCCTTAAACCAGATGCACAAGGTGGTGCATGCGTCTATAGAGTTTGTTTGCTGTGGCTAGAGGCCCTGGCTTGCCCATTCTCTCTTTTCTCTAAAACAAGTAAAAATTTAAAAAATAAAATAAAAAACCAGAAAGTATATTAGTGTTTGCCTAGGGCCAAAGTGGGCAGTGTTACATACCTATAGTTTAATGATGTTTAATATAACCAGAGTTGACACAATGTCATCTCCTGGCAAACATGCTTATCCCCATGAATAGTCTCCTCCTTTTCTCACCTAGACCTTCCTTACTCAGTTTTCCAGGATTTGCCTATTCTGAGTGTGTTAGTTTGAATAGATGGTCCCCAAATATTATTCAGTGTTTTATTAGTTTATAGTTTGCATCTGCAGCCACTTGGCTGGAGGCATTGTCACTGGGTGGATCTTAAGGTGTGGTGGTGGGTTTAGGATTTCAATCTAAAGATATGCAAAGTGTGCCTAACAGGAGTTCCTGAGGTGTGCTGTGCTGTGTGGCTTTTGGTTTAGGGATTTGCTCTCTGTGTTTGGTCCTGTGAAGGCAGGCCAGCTTCTTCTGCCATTATGGAACTTCCCCTGGATCTGTAAGCTTTAATAAATATCCCTTCCTCCATAACTGTGCCAGGTCTGGAAGTTCATCTCAGTGAACCTGAAGCTGTCTGTTACACTGAGTATTTCTTATTAATGGAAACATATAGCCAGGCACTATGCACATAAATGTAATCCAAACACTTGTGTGGCTGAGGGATGAGAATTGTGAGTTTGAGGTCAGCCTGGGCAACATGGTGAATCGTTATCTCGAAAAATAATACAAAATGGTCTTGTGGTGGTTGGCTTTCAAGATTCATCCATGTCAAAGCATATATCAGTACTTTTATTTAATTAATTTTTTTTCATTTTAGAGAGAGCAAGAGAGAGAGAGAGAGAGAGAGAGAGAGAAGGAGAGATAGAGAATTGGCACTCCAGGGCCTCAGCCACTGCAATTGAACTCCAGATGCCTGCACCACCTAGTGGGTTTATGCGAGCTTGCACTTTCCTTACCTTTGTGGGTCTGGCTTATGAGGGATCCGGAGAGTAGAACATGGGTCCTTAGGCTTCACAGGCAAGCACCTTAACTGCTAAGCCATCTCTCCAGCCCCAGTACTTTTATTTCTGAGACAGGGTCTCATTATGTACTTCATGCTGTTATGAAATGCACAATACTTTTATCTCTTTCTTCTGAGTGCTGGGAGACAGGTATGTATCAGTATGTTCTGTAGTTCTTCATTTATTTTTACTGTTGAGTAATAGTCTATATTCTGCTACATGGGTAATAGCACACTTTATCTCTTCAACATCTCCCATCCAAGTTCTAATTAGGCCCAACCCTGCTTAGTTTCTGAGATTAGACAAGATCAGGAGTGTTCAGGTTGGAATGGCTATAGACAAAATAAACTCTTCAAAACCTTTATATGCTTACAAACATTTGCAATTGTGTGTGTGTTTCCATTTCTAGCTTGAACCAAGATTGAATTCTAGACAAGTGCTCTTTCACTAAAGTACATCCCAGGCTTTTTTTTTTTTTGTTTGTTTTTCAAACTATTTTTTTGTTGGTTTGTTTTTTCAAGGTAGGGTCTTGCTATAGCTCAGGCTGACCTGGAATTCACTATGTAGTCTCAGGGTGGCCTTGAACTCATGGCATCCTCCTACCTCTGCCTCCTAAGTCTTAGGATTAAAGGCATATGCAGCCTTTTTTACTTTTTATTTTGAATCATACTCTATGTTGTCCAGGCTATCCAGATCTTCCTGCTTCATCCTCCCAAGTAGCAGGGATTACAAGCATGTACTACTACCCCAACTCTCCTTGATTTATTATTATTTTTTTTTTTTTTTTTTTTTTTTGTTTTGCGAGGTAGGGTCTCACTCTGGTCCAGGCTGACCTGGAATTAACTAACTCTCAGGGTGGCCTCGAAGCCATCCTTACCTCTGCCTGGTGGTGCTGGGATTAAACGCCACCACGCCGGATTTTTTTTGTTTTTTTGAAGTAGGGTCCTCCTAGCTCAGGCTTCCTCTGTAGTTTCAGTGCCTTGAACTCATGGCAATCCTCCTACCTCTAAAGTGCTGGGATTAAAGGCATGCACCACCACGCCCGGCTTGATTTTTTTTTTTTTTTGGAGGGGGTGTTGAGGCAGGGTTTCCCTCTAGCCCAGGCTGACCTGGAACTCTCTCTGTAGTCCCAGACTGGCCTCAAACTCATGGTGCTCTTCTTACCTCTGTCTCCTGAGTGCTGGGATTGAAGGTGTGCACCACCATGCCTGGCTTCCCAATTTTTTTTTTTTTTTTTTTTTTTTTTTTTTTGGTTTTTCGAGGTAGGGTCTCACTCTAGCCCGGGCTGACCTGGAATTCACAATGTAGTCTCAGGGTGGCCTCGAACTCATGGCGATCCTCCCATCTCTGCCTCCCGAGTGCTGGGATTAAAGGCATGCGCCACCACGCCCAGCTTTTTTTGTTTTTTGAGAGGATAGGGTCTTTCTAACTGTAGCCTAGGCTGACCTCAGACTCAAAATCAAATAATGATTCTCCAACCTCTTCTTCCTAAGGGCTGGGATTAAAGGTGTGTGTGTGTACCACCACACCCAACTTCTTAATTTTAATTTGCTTTTTACAAAATTTTCTTCCCTCCCTCCCTGCCTCCCTTTCTTCCTTTGAGGGAGAGAGGGAAAGAGAAATGAAGAAGCAGATGGAGAGAGAGAATGGGCACACCAGGGCCTGCAGCCACTGCAAATGAACTCCAGATGCATGCACCACCTCATGCATCTGGTTTACATGGGTACTGGGGAATTGAACCTGGGTCCTTAGGCTTCACAGGCAAATTGCTTAACTACTAAGCCATCTCTCCAGCCCTTTTTTTTTTTTTTTTTTCAAGGTAGGGTCTCACTCTAGTTCAGGCTGACTTGAAATTCACTGTGTAGTCTCAAGGTGATCTCAAATTCATGGTGATCTTCTTACCTTTGCCTCCCAAGTGCTGGGATTAAAGGCGTGCACCACCACGCCTGGTTTACAAAAAATATTTTAATGTATTTACTTATTTATTTATTTATTTGAGAGAATGAGAGTGCCCTTACTTTGTCTCTTTGCATCCTGACCGCTATGAGGTAAACAGGCCTGTATTACAGTAGCCCTACCATGAAGGACTTGTGCCACCACAGGCCCAAGGCAATAGGGCCAAATGACCATAGACTGAACCCTGTTAAATTGCATCTAGATAAATCTGCTGATTATTTATCTCAGATAAATCTGTGCAGGCTGACCTGAATTAACTTTATCTCAGGGTGGATATCCTCCTTCTGCCTCCCAAGTGCTGATGGACGCCCGCACTATCTCAGATATTTTTGTCAGTGATGGAAAGCTGAGTAATAGCTTTTATTAATTTTCAGATTATTCTCCCCCACTCCAAGATTTAGAGAGGCTTTATTAGATTAAGAAAAGAGAAAAAAGTACAGAGAGCTCCTGCCATATAGAAGGCAGAAAGGGGTGGAAAGCCCACATGGGAATAGGGGTCCCCCCATCAGGGACCCCTAGCAGGGCCTAGATGAGGGGGGCTTACCAGATCACAGACCCTGGAAGTTCAGGTGAGGTGAAAAGCCAACCATACATTTTTTTTTGAAGTAGGGTTTTGCTCTAGCCCAAGCTGATCTGGAATTCACTATGTCATCTCAGGTTGACCTTGAACTCACAGTGATCCTCCTACCTCAGCCTCCCAAATGCTGGGATTAAAGGTGTGCACCACCATGTCCTGCTTATACTCATTTTTAAAAATGTTTGTTTATTTAAGAGAGACAGAAGGGTATGTCAGAGCCTCCAGCCACTGCAGATGAACTCCAGATGCATGTGCCATCTTGTGCATCTGGCTTACATGGGTCCTGGAGAATTGAACCTGGATCTTTTGGCTTTGCAGGCAAGTGTCTCAACTGCTAAACCATCTCTCCAGTCCTCATACTTATTTTTATCTATGGTCTGTTGCAGTTGGGTTCACATTGCTGACAGAAAACACCCAACCAAGAGCAGCTTGTAGGAAAAGAGGTTTGTTTTGGTTTACAGACTTGAGGGGAAGCTCCATGATGGCAGGGGAAAATGACAGCATGAGCAATGGGTGGACATCACCTCTTCACCAACGTCAGGTATACAACAGCAATAGGAGAGTGTGCCAGATACTAGCAACTTTCTTTCTTTCTTTCTTTCTTTTTTTGGTTTTTCAAGGTAGGGTCTCTAGCTCAGGCTGACCTGGAATTCACTATGTAGTCTCAGGCTGGACTCGAACTCTTGACAATCTTCCTACCTCTGTCTCCCGAGTACTGGGATTAGGTGTGCAGCCAGCACGCCCGGCTAAACTTTTTTTTTTTTTTTTTTTTGAGAAAGACAGAGAGAGAGAGAGAGAGAGAGATGAAGAGGCAGAGAGAGAATGGGCGTGCCAGGGCCATTTCAGGCGCTGTGAACAAACTCCATGTGTGTGTGCTCCCTTGTGCGCATGTGTGATATATTGTGCCCTTGAGTCACTTTGCGTCTGGCTAAACGTGGAACCTGGAGATTTGAAAAAGTGTTCTTAGGCTTTGCAGGCATGTGCTCAACCACTAAGCCATCTCTCCAGCTCTTTTGTTTTTTGTTTGTTTGTTTGTTTGTTTGTTTGTTTGTTTGTTTGTTTTGAGGTAGGGTCTCACTCTAGCCCAGGCTGACCTGGAATTCACCATGTAGTCTCAGGGTGGCCTTGAACTCACAGCGATTCTCCTAACTCTGCTTCCCAAATGCGGGATTAAAGGTGTGCGCCACCATGCCCAGCTCCTTTCTTCTTCCTAAGGGCTGGGATTAAAGGTGTGTGTGTGTACCACCACACCCAACTTCTTAATTTTAATTTGCTTTTTACAAAATTTTCTTCCCTCCCTCCCTCCCTTTCTTCCTTTGAGGGAGAGAGGGAAAGAGAAATGAAGAGGCAGATGGAGAGAGAGAATGGGCACACCAGGGCCTGCAGCCACTGCAAATGAACTCCAGATGCATGCACCACCTCATGCATCTGGTTTACATGGGTACTGGGGAATTGAACCTGGGTCCTTAGGCTTCACAGGCAAATTGCTTAACTACTAAGCCATCTCTCCAGCCCTTTTTTTTTTTTTTTTTTTCAAGGTAGGGTCTCACTCTAGTTCAGGCTGACTTGAAATTCACTGTGTAGTCTCAAGGTGGTCTCAAATTCATGGTGATCTTCTTACCTTTGCCTCCCAAGTGCTGGGATTAAAGGCGTGCACCACCACGCCTGGTTTTACAAAAATATTTTAATGTATTTACTTATTTATTTATTTATTTGAGAGAATGAGAGTGCCCTTACTTTGTCTCTTTGCATCCTGACCGCTATGAGGTAAACAGGCCTGTATTACAGTAGCCCTACCATGAAGGACTTGTGCCACCACAGGCCCAAGGCAATAGGGCCAAATGACCATAGACTGAACCCTGTTAAATTGCATCTAGATAAATCTGTCTTCCTGATTATTTATCTCAGATATTTTTGTGACCTGGAATTAACAGTGATGGAAAGTGCTGAGTAATAGATATTTTTTATTAATTTTCAGATTATTCTCCCCACTCCAAGATTTAGAGAGGCTTTATTAGATTAAGAAAAGAGAAAAAAGTACAGAGAGCTCCTGCCATATAGAAGGCAGAAAGGGGTGGAAAGCCCACATGGGAATAGGGGTCCCCCCATCAGGGACCCCTAGCAGGGCCTAGATGAGGGGGGCTTACCAGATCACAGACCCTGGAAGTTCAGGTGAGGTGAAAAGCCAACCATACATTTTTTTTCGAAGTAGGGTCTTGCTCTAGCCCAAACTGATCTGGAATTCACTATGTCGTCTCAGGTTGACCTTGAACTCACAGTGATCCTCCTACCTCAGCCTCCCAAATGCTGGGATTAAAGGTGTGCACCACCATGTCCTGCTTATACTCATTTTTAAAAATGTTTGTTTATTTAAGAGAGACAGAAAGGGTATGTCAGAGCCTCCAGCCACTGCAGATGAACTCCAGATGCATGTGCCATCTTGTGCATCTGGCTTACATGGGTCCTGGAGAATTGAACCTGGATCTTTTGGCTTTGCAGGCAAGTGTCTCAACTGCTAAACCATCTCTCCAGTCCTCATACTTATTTTTATCTATGGTCTGTTGCAGTTGGGTTCACATTGCTGACAGAAAACACCCAACCAAGAGCAGCTTGTAGGAAAAGAGGTTTGTTTTGGTTTACAGACTTGAGGGGAAGCTCCACGATGGCAGGGGAAAATGACAGCATGAGCAATGGGTGGACATCACCTCTTCACCAACGTCAGGTATACAACAGCAATAGGAGAGTGTGCCAGATACTAGCAACTTACTTTCTTTCTTTCTTTCTTTCTTTCTTTCTTTCTTTCTTTCTTTCTTTCTTTTTTTGGTAGGGTCTCTAGCTCAGGCTGACCTGGAATTCACTATGTAGTCTCAGGCTGGACTCGAACTCTTGACAATCTTCCTACCTCTGTCTCCCGAGTACTGGGATTAAAGGCGTGTGCCAGCACGCCCGGCTAAACTCTTTTTTTTTTTTTTTTTTTTTGAGAAAGACAGAGAGAGAGAGAGATGAAGAGGCAGAGAGAGAATGGGCGTGCCAGGGCCATTTCAGGCGCTGTGAACAAACTCCATGTGTGTGTGCTCCCTTGTGCGCATGTGTGATATATTGTGCCCTTGAGTCACTTTTGCGTCTGGCTAAACGTGGAACCTGGAGATTTGAAAAAGTGTTCTTAGGCTTTGCAGGCATGTGCTCAACCACTAAGCCATCTCTCCAGCTCTTTTTGTTTGTTTGTTTGTTTGTTTGTTTGTTTGTTTGTTTGTTTGTTTGTTTGTTTTGAGGTAGGGTTTCACTCTAGCCCAGGCTGACCTGGAATTCGCCATGTAGTCTCAGGGTGGCCTTGAACTCACAGCGATTCTCCTAACTCTGCTTCCCAAATGCGGGGATTAAAGGTGTGCGCCACCATGCCCAGCTCCTTGTTTTTTCGAGGTAGGGTTTCACTCTAGCTCAGCTCAGACTGACCTGGAACTCACTATGTAGTCTCAGGGTGGACTTGAACTCATGGTGATCCTCTTACCTCTGCCTCCCGAGTGCTGGAATTAAAGATGTGCACCACCATGTCCGGCCTTTTTTTTTTTTTTTTTTTTTTTAAAGGAAGGGATTTATTGAAGCTTATAGATCCAGGGAAAGTTTCATAATGGCAGAAGAAGCAGAAGCAAAGAAAGGAAAAAGCCGGCCGTGGTGGCGCACGCCTTTAATCCCAGCACTTGGGAGGCAGAGGTAGGAGGATCGCCGAGAGTTCAAGGCCACCCTGAGACTACATAGTTAATTCCAGGTCAGCCTGGACCAGAGTGAGACCCTACCTTGCAAAAAAAAAAAAAAAAAAAAAAAAAAAAGAAAGAAAGAAAGAAAGAAAGGAAGGAAAAAAAAACTCTTTCTCTAGCCCAGGCTGACCACTATGTAGTCTCAGGATAGCCTAGAACTCACAATGATTCTTCTACCTCTGGAGTGCTGGGATTAAAGGTGTGTGCCACCACACCTGGCTAATTTTTTTTTTTTTTTTTAAATTAAAAAAAAAAAGGGCTAGAAAGATGGCTTAGCGGTTAAGGTGCTTACCTGCAAAGCCAAAGGTCCGAGGTTCAAGTCCCACGTAAGCCAGATGCATAAGGTGGCACATGTGTCTGGAGTTCATTTTCATTGGCTGGAGATCCTGGTGTACCTATTCTCTCTCTCTCTCTCTCTCTCTCTCTCTCTCTCTGCCTCTTTCTCTCTCAAATAAATAAATAATAAATTTTGAAAAATTTTAAAAACTGTTTTGGCTGGATGTGGTGGTGAACACCTTTAATCCTAGCACTCAGGAGGCAGAGGTAGGATTGCTGTGAGTTGAGGCCAGCCTGAGAGTACATAGTGAATTCCAGGTCAGCCAGGGCTAAAGCAAGACCTGACCTCGGGAAAAAAAAATTATTTATTTGCAAAGAGAAAGAGAGAGAATATATGGGTGTGTCAGGGTCTCCTGACATTGCAAATGAACTCCAGATGCATATGCCACCTAGTGTATTTGGTTTTACCTGGGTTCTAGGGAATCGAACCTAGGCCTTTAGGATTTCCAAGAAAGTGCTTTTAAGTGCCGAGTCATCTCTACAGCCCCAATATTCACTTTTTTTTTTTTTTTTTTGGTTTTTCAAGGAAGGGTCTCGCCCTAGCCCAGGCTGACCTAGAATTCACTATGTAGTCTCAGGGTGGCCTCGAACTCTCAGCGATCCTCCTACCTCTGCCTCCCAAGTGCTGGGATTAAAGGCGTGTGCCACAATGCCCGGCTGGACATCTTTCTTTAATGCTACCCCATCATCTTTGTTAGAATTTAGGACTGACTAGAGTGATGTGAGAAATACAAGAGAGAAAGAAAGCCAGCACAGGCTGTTTTTTATTGAGGGACAGCAGCTTTCTGGGATGAAACTGCTGCTGCTGCATTTGAATGTGGGAGACTAGAGATATATAGGGCAAGGGTTGTGGGGGGGGGGAATCTTTGAGGGAAAAGAATGGAAGAAAGGTAAGGCTGTTTGTTTTATTTATTAATCGCTTGTCCAGTTGTCCTGATAGCCCTTGAGGCAAGATCTTTGAGTTATGAACTTGCTTTACTTTTTTTTTTTCCTTTTTGGTTTTTCCAGGTAGATGCTAATTCTGGCTCAGGCTGACCTGGAATTCACTGTGTAGTCTCAAGGTGGCCTCCAACTTGTGGTGACCCACCTACCTCTGCCTTCCAAGAGCTGGTCTTAAAGGCATGTGCCACCATGCCCAGTTCAGCTTGCTTTTTAATTTTTTAAATTTATTTTTTTTTTTTTTAAGGTAGGGTCTCAATTCTAGCTCAGGGTGACCTGGAATTCGCTCTAGTCTCAAATTCATGGCAATCCTCCTACTTCTGCCTCCTGAGTGCTGAGATTAAAGGCGTGTGCCACCACATCTAGCTCTTCAGCTTGCTTTTTTTTTGTTTTGTTTTGTTTTGTTTTTCGAGGTAGGGTCTCACTCTGGCCCAGGCTGACCTGGAATTAACTATTCAATCTCAGGGTGGCCTTGAACTCACGGCGATCCTCCTACCTCTGCCTCCCGAGTGCTGGGATTAAAGGCATGTGCCACCACACCCGGCCGGCTTGCTTTTTAAAAACACATTTTATTTTTTTATTTATTTGAGAGAGACAAAGAGGCAGGGGGTGGAGGTGGGGGAGAGACAGAGAATGGGTGTTCTTGCTTATGTGGGTCCTGGGGATACGAACCTGGGTCCTTTGGCTTTGCAGGCAAGTGCCTTAACCACTAAGCCATCTCTCCAGCCATTGAGTTTGCTTTTTTTTTTTAAAAAAAAAATTTTATTTGTAAGTTCCATAATTGTAGACAATATCCCTTCCTTCCTCCACTTTCCCCTTTGAAATTCCACTCTTCATCATATTCCTTCCCCCTCTCAGTCTCTCTTTTATTTTGATGTATGATCTTTTTCTCATATTATGGTGGTCTTGTGTATGTAGTGTCAGGCGCTGTGAGGTTATGGATATCCAGGCCATTTTGTGTCTGAAGGAGCACATTGTAAGGAGTCCTACCCTTCCTTTGGCTCTTACATTCTTTCTGCCACCTCGTCCACAATGGTCCTGAGCCTTGGAAGGTGTGTTAGAGATATGTCAGTGCTGAGCACTCCTCTGTCACTTCTTCTCAGCCATGATGCCTTCTGAGTCATCCCAAGGTCACCACCATCTGAAAAGAGAAGCTTCTCTAATCAAAAGTGAGAGTAGCATTAATATGTGGGTATGAACATTAAGAGAAGTGCTTACTGAGCAGTTTGGTGAGCATAGTATATACATTTAGCCAGACACCATAGACATTACACCTCTAGGGTTAATGACTACCCCTGTTGTAGGTTTTCAATATCAGAGATGTATTCCCTCCCCTGGAGCGGGCCTCTAGTCCAATTAGAGAGCGGTTGGTATCCCCCATAACAGAAATGCCACAATTGCACCCACTGGCTCATTTGGCCTGGCTGGCCAAATTTAAGGCTTGCAGTATCCACTGTTGAGTATCTTCACTGGTGATTTCTCTCTCTCCCATTGAACTTCATGCAGCATAGCTTTTTCCAGCTTTCTGTCAGCTGGTCTACATGGAGGAAGCTTTCAGCTCAGCTCCAGCAGGATTTCTCAGTGACCTTGCAGCCCAGTATGTGGAGCCTTCAGCAATAGGGTCTTACCATCTATTCCTGGTGGGAAACCAAGGGCCTTGGCAATGGCCTGTAATGTTTTGGGGGTTATCGGTGACCTCCCTGGCCAACTGGAAGGTATCCCATCCTTGGCACTGAAAAATTCCCAGTAACAATCTATGGCGTCTGAGTGTTCCATTGTCTAGAAAAGTAGGTTTCCCTATGGCTTATTTATATCCTCTTGGGTTTTTTTGTTTGTTTGTTTGTTTTTTTTTTGTTTTGTTTGTTTTTTTGAGGTAGGGTCTCACTCTAGTCCAGGCTGACCTGGGATTAACTATGTAGTCTCAGGGTGGCCTTGAACTCATGGTGATCCTCCTCTGCCTCTCTGGGATTAAGTGCTGGGATTAAGTTTAGGCGCCGGCGTGGTGGCGACACGCCTTTAATCCCAGTGCCACTATGCCTGGCTCCCAGGTCTTACCCAAAAACAAAAAATAAAATAAAATAAAATAAAGTTTATTTTATTTATTTTTGAGAGAGAGAGACAGAGAGGGAGAAAGAGGCAGAGAGAGAGAGAGAGAAAGAGACAGAGACAGAGAGACAGAGAGGGAGAAAGAGGCAGAGAGAGAGAGAAAGAGACAGAGAGAATGGGTGTGCCAGGGCCTTTTAGCTGCTGTGAACGAACTCCAGGTGCATGTACCCCCTTGTGCACATGTGTGACATTGCACGCTTGCATCACTTTTACATCTGGTTATACATGGGACCTGGAGATTAAAGCAAGCATTCTTAGGTTTCACAGATAAACATCTTTACCACTAAGCCATCTCTCCAGCCCTTCTCTTAGATTTTGATTAGCCTTCCCTCCACCCTTCCTTTACTCAATCTCTTCCCCTGACCTCACTTAGGCCTTTTCACCCACATTAATTTGTTCTTCTACTTATATATATACAATACTATCCTATTAAGTCCCCCTCCCTCCCTTTCTATTCCCTTTATATCTCCTTTCTAGCTTACTAGCTTCTGCTACTGAGTTTTATTCCTACTCACATAGAAGTCCAATCATTTGTAGCTAGGATTCACATATGAGAGAGAATATGTGATGTTTGGTTTTCTGGGCCTGGGTTACCTCACTAAGTATAATCCTTTCCAGATCCATCCATTTTCCACCAAATTTCATAACTTCATTTTTCTTTACTGCTGAGTAGCACTCTTCATTATCCACTCATCAGTTGAGGGTCATCTAGGCTGGTTCCATTTCCTAGCTGTTGTGAATAGAGCGGCAATAAACATGATTGAGCAAGTATCTCTGAGGTAGTGAGACGGAGTCCTTAGGATATATGCCTAGGAGTGGTATAGCTGGGTCATATGGTAGATCTATTTTTACCTGTCCCAGGAACCTCCACACTGATTTCCACAGTGGTTGGACCAGATTGCATTCCCACCAACAGTATATAAGGGTTCCTCTTTTTCTGCATCCTCGCCAGCATTTGTGGTCATTTGTTTTCATGATGGTAGCCAATCTGATAGGATTGAGATGGAATCTCAGTGTAGTTTTAATCTTTATTTCCTTGATGACTAGGGAGGTAGAAAATTTTTTTAGATGACTTTATTTTTTTGATGCAATTGTGAATGGGAGTGATTCTTCGAATTTCATCCTCTGTGTGTTTGTTGTTAGCATATAGAAAGGCTACTTATTTCTGTGTATTTATTTTGTCTCCTTCTACATGGCTATAGGTGTTATTCAGCTCTAACAGTTTGCTGGTAGAGTCTTTAGGGTCCTTTATGTATAGAATCATATCATCTGCAAATAATGATAACTTGATCTCTTCCTTTCCAATTTGTATCCCTTTTATGTGTGTCTCTTGCCTTATTGCTAAGACTTCCAGTATTATATTAAATAAATGTGGGGACAGTGGAGACCCTTGTCTTGTTCCTGATTTTAGTGGAAAAGCTCCAAGTTTTTCTCCACTTATTGTTATGTTGGCTGTAGGTTTGTCATAAATAGCCTTTATTATGTTGAGATATGTTCCTTCTATTCCCAGTCTCTGTAGGACTTTTATCATGAAGGGATATTGGATTTTGTCAAATTCTTTTTCTGCATCTAATGAGATGATCGTGTGATTTTTCTCCTTCAGTCCATTTATATAATGTATTACATTTATCGATTTGTATATATTGAACCATCCCTGCGTCTCTGAGATAAAGCCTACTTGGTCGAGGTGAGTGATATTTCTGATACTGTATTTATTTATTTATTCATTCCTTCCTTCCTTCCTTCCTTCCTTCCTTCCTTCCTTCCTTCCTTCTTTCCTTCCTTCCTTCCTTCCCTCCCTCCCTCCCTCCCTCCCCTCTTTCTTTCTTTCTTTCTTTCTTTCTTTCTTTCTTTCTTTCTTTCTTTCTTTCTTTCTTTCTTTCATTTTTGTTTTTTTGAGGTAGGGTCTCACTCTGACCCAGGCTGACCTGGAATTCATTCTGTAGTCTCAGAGTGGCCTTGAACTCATGGTGATCCTCTTACCTCAACCTCTTGATTGCTGGGATTAAAGGCATGTGTTACCATGCCTGGCCTGATTTAGTTTCTAATCCTCTGTAACCTCTGGATTTCTGCCTTGATAGATTTTCATTGTTCACTGTGTCTGTCACCATCACCCTGGAGCTGATTGTCAGGCTAGCAGGCAAGCGCCTGAACCACTGAGCCAACTCTCTAGCCCAGGCTATCAGTAAGAGCATTATTCATGTCTGCTTCCTCTGCAATTTCTCCTTGGCCCCAGCAGATGTGGTAGAGTTGGCAAGTGCACAGTTGGCTATCTTTTTTGTCTTATTCATGGCTCTTGTTTCTTCTCTGTTTTCTCTGCCATCTGTAAAACAAAACAGATTCTTCTGCTGGTTTGTCACCTCCCAGGCTGTCTTTTATAAAAAATATTTGTCAGGCCGGGTGTGGCGGTGCATGCCTTTAATCCCAGCACTTGGGAGGCTGAGATAGGAGGATTGCCATGAGTTTGAGGTCACCTTGAGACTACATAATGAATTCCAGGTCAGCCTGGGCTAGAGTGAGACCCTACCTCGAAAACAAACAAACAAACAAAAAATTAAGGCAGGTGTGGTGGCACATGCATTTAGTCCCAGCACTCGGGAGGCAGAGGTAGGAGGATCACCATGAGTTCAAGGCCACCCTGAGACTAACATAGTATATTCCAGGTCAGCCTGGTGTAGAGTGAGACCCTACTTTGAAAAAAATCAAAAAGAAATTTGTGTGTGTGTGTGTGTTATTTATTTATTAGAGAGAGAATGGGCGTACCAGGGCCTCGAGCCACTGCAAGCAAACTCCAGATGCATGTGCAACCTTGTGCATTTGGCTTACGTGGATCCTGGGAAATTGAATCTGTTTTCTTTGGCTTGGCAGACAAGTGGGTTAACTGCTAAGCCATCTCTCCAGACCTCTTCCCCCCCCCCCAAGGTAGGGTCTTGCTCTAGTCCAGGCTAACCTGGAATTCACTTTGTAGTCTCAGGCTGGCCTCAAACTCATAGTGATCCTCCTACCTTTGCCTCCTAAGTGTTGGGATTAAAGGTGTACATCATCATGCCCAGCATCTAGTTATCTTTTTAAAAAATATTATTTATTGGGCTGGGGAGATGGCTTAGTGGTTAAGGCACTTGCATGCAAAGCCTAAGGACCCAGGTTTGATTCCCCATTACCCATGTAATGAGGTAGCATATACATGTGGAGTTCATTTACAGTGGCTAGAGACCCTGGCATACCCACTCTCTCTCTCTAATAAATAAAATATTTTAAAAATATTATTTATTTGTTTGTTTGCAAGGAGAGACAGGACCTCTTGCTATTGCAAATGAAATTCATACTGAAGACTTGAACCAAGGCTGGTTGGCTTTGTAAGCAAGCATCTTTAACCGCTGAGCCCACAATGTTTTTTTTTTTTTTTTTTTTTTTTTTTTTGTTTTGCGAGGTAGGGTTTCACTCTATCTCAGGCTGACCTGGAATCCATTATGTAGTCTCAGGGTGGCCTCAAACTCATGGCGATCCTCCTACCGAGTGCTAGGATTAAAGGCATACACCACCACACTGGCCATTTTTTTTGTTTGTTTGTTTTTTGAAGCAGGGTCTCACTCTATGCTAGGCTGACCTAGATGTCACTCTGTATGGTGGCCTTAACTCACAGTGATCCTCTTACCTTAGCTTCCCAAGTGCTGGGATTAAACGTTTGTGCCACTATGCCCAGCTTTTCATCTTACTTTCATGTCTTCCCCTCCTCCCCCCAGGTAAGGTCTCACTCTAGCTCAGGCTGACCTGGAATTCACTATGTAGCCTCAGGGTGGCCTTGAACTCACAGTGATCCTCTTACCTCTGCCTCCCAAGTGCTGGGATTAAAGGCATGCATCACCATGCCCAGCTCATGTCTTTTTTTTTAACTATTAAGTTAAATTAGGGTTGTATGAAAGGAACAGTGGTTTTTGACTTGGAAAGTAAAAGGATCTTCATATAGAGTCTTATTTGAAGTTGGGTATGGTGAGGCATAACTATGATTCTAGCTACTCTGGAAGCTGAGGCAGAAAACTCACAAGTTCAAGGCCAGCTTGGACAACATAACTAAACCCTCTCTCAAAATTAAAAAGTGTTAGGGATGTAGTTTATGGTAAGTGCTTGCCTAGCAAGGGGATGGGCCTGGATTTAATCCCTAGTGCTGAGAAATAAAAAAATGGGAGGAGAGCTGAATAGATGGCTCAGCACTTAAGGAACTTGCCTACAAAGCCTAAAGACCCAGGTTTGATTACCCAGTACCCATATAAAGCCAGATGCACAAAGTGGTGCCTGTCTGGAGTTCATTTGTAGTGACTAGAGTCCCTGGTATACCCATTCTCTCTCTGTGTCAAATAAATATATATATTTTTATAAAGGCTTTATTTGAAACTTTTATTGGAGGGGGGAGGTTTTGAGGCAGGGTCTCACTTTAGCCCACTATGTAGTCTGTGGCTGGCCTTGAATTCATTGTGATCCTCTGACCTCTGCCTCCCAAGTACTGGGATTAAAGGCATGCACCAACACGCCCTGATTATTTAAAACTTAAACTATAACAAACGTGATTCCCATTTTATAGATTGAAAAATGAAGACAGAACTCGAGTCATTGTCAGCATGTTGACAGGAAAGCTCGGCAGGCTTAGAAGGCACTTAATGACTACTCCTTGACTTGGTTGAGTATGTTGAGTACAAACATACTGGAGTATGGTAGAATTCCAGGATAATTTGCTATATTAGTTTCTTAGGGCTGTCATTAAAAATTTAGCACAAATTAGGTGCCTTAAGGGGCTGGAGAGATGGCTTAGCGG
Organism: Orientallactaga sibirica; assembly: GCA_036365145.1. Taxonomy (NCBI): domain Eukaryota; kingdom Metazoa; phylum Chordata; class Mammalia; order Rodentia; family Dipodidae; genus Orientallactaga; species Orientallactaga sibirica. Next base: position 2,622,551 of record JAEOAD010000888.1, read on the forward strand.
TTAAGCGCTTGCCTGTGAAGCCTAAGGACCCCAGTTCCAGGCTCGATTCCCCAGTACCCATGTAAGCCAGATGCATAAGGTGACATGTGTCTGGAGTTCATTTGCAGTGCCTGGAGGCCCTGGTGTGCCCATCCTGTCCCTCTCTCTCCCTCTCTCATTCTCTCTCTCTGCTTCTTTCTCTGTTGCTCTCAAATAAGTAAAAAAAATAAACAAAAAATTGCTTTAAAAAAAATTAGGTGCAGCCAGGCATGGTGGCGCACGCCTTTAATCCTAGCACTCGGGAGGCAGAGGTAGGAGGATCGCCGAGAGTTCGAGGCCACCCTGAGACTACATAGTTAATTCCAGGTCAGTCTGGACCAGAGTGAGACCCTACCTTGCAAAAACCAAAAAAAAAAAAAAAAAAAAAAAAATTAGGTGCCTTAAAGTAAAAGAAAGTGCTGGGCCTGATGGCTCACTCAACACTTGGGAGGCAGAGATAGGAGGATCACTATGAGTTTGAGGCCAGCCAGTTTCTGCCTCTGTGGTCATATGGTTGTCTTTGTGTGTGTCTATTTCTTCTTATAAGGACACTATTTACCCCGGATTAAGGGCCTATCCCTACTCCTATATTGACTTCTTTTTTCGTTCTTTCTTTCTTTTGAGGTAGGGTCTCACTCTAGCTCAGGCTGACCTGATTGATAGTCACTATGTAGTCTTAGGTTGACCTCGAACTCACAGTGATCCTCCTACCTCTGTCTCCAGAGGATTAAAGGCATGCGCCACCATGCTTAGCTTGAACTCTTCTTTTGTATCTGCAAAGACTCCAAATTGGGTCATATTTAAAAGTTCCAGGGGTTATGGCTTCAATTTATCCTTTGAAGGGTCACAGTTCAACTTGTGTTCTCCCTCTCCCACCAGGCATCCTCATAAGTCTATACCATGGCCCTCGTTTCTGCTGATTCTCGCATTGCAGAGCTTCTCACAGAACTCCACCAGCTGATCAAACAAACCCAGGTAAAAAGCCACAGCCTTCACTCCTCAGAGGAGCATGGTGGGCTGTGATACTGAGCTCGGTGGGCTGGGTAGGAGCTGGTTTCAGAGAGATTAAACATGCAGGAACTAAGATGATGTAATGGAGAGAGACAGGAAGTTTGTGTCTAACTGCCATGCCTATAAGGTTTTCTTTTTTCTTTTTATTTATTTTTTTGTAAGCACAGAGAGAGAAGAGAGACAGAGAGAATGGGGACTCCAGGGCCTTTACCACTGCAAGTGAACTCCAGACCCATGTGTCACTTTGTATATCTGGCTTTCTGTGGGTACAGGGGAATTGAACCTAGGTCATTAAGCTTTCCAGGCAAGTGCCTTATCCACTGAAGAATCTCTCCAGTCCTCTATTAAGTTTTCTTTTTAAAAAATTTTTATTTTATTTTATTTATTTTTTGGAGAGAGACACAGAGAGAAACAGATAGAGAGGGAGAGGAAGACAGATAGAGATGGGCGCGCCAGCAGTCTCTTAGTTGCTGTGAACGAAATCCAGATGTGTGCGCCCCCTTGTGGGCAAGTGCGGCATTGCACCCTTGCATCACTTTGCATCTGGCTAAACGTGGGACCTGGAGATTGGAACCGCTGGAGACTGGGCTTAGCAGGCAGGCGCCTTAACCGCTAAGCCATCTTTCCAGCCCAATTTCAGGACATTTTTATCATTAGACAAAAATAATTCTAGGAGCCGGGTGTGGTGGTGCACGCCTTTAATCCCAGCACTCGGGAGGTAGAGGTAGGAGGATCGCCATGAATTCTAGGCCACCCTGAGAATACACAGTGAATTCCAGGTCAGCCTGGGCTAGAGTGAGACCCTACCTCAAAAAACCAAAAAAAAAAAAAAAAAATTAACAATAATAATAATAATAATTTTAGCTGGGCATGGTGGCGCATGCCTTTAATCTCAGCATTTGGGAGGCAAGAGGTAGGAGGATCACAATGAGTTCAAGGCCACCCTGAGACTACATAGTGAATTCCAGGTCAGCTTGGGCTAGAATAAGACCCTACTTGGAGAAAAATCACACAAAAAAAAAAAACAATTAATAAATAAAAAATAATCCTATCAAGATACTCCAGGGGCTTAGAGTTACCTCCTAGGATCTTGCCAAGGGCCAAACCTCTCTTTAGAATGTGTACAGATTAAAAAAAAAAAAAAAAAACTGTTACACAGCCTAGCTCTCAGGATGCAGAGGGAGGATCACTGTAAATTCCAGGCCAGCCTGGGACTACAGAGTGAATTCCAGGTCAGCCTGAACCAGAGTGAGACCCTACCTTGGAAAAAAAAAAAAAATAGCCGGAAGTGGTGGCGCACGCCTTTAATCCCAGCACTTGGGAGGCAGGGGTAGGAGGATCACTGTGAGTTCAAGGCCACCCTGAGACTACATAGTTAATTCCAGGTCAGCCTGGGCCACAGTGAAACCCTACCTCAAAAAACCAAAAGAAAAATGCCGGGCGTGGTGGCGCACGCCTTTAATCCCAGCACTGGGAGGCAGAGGTAGGAGGATTGCTGAGAGTTCGAGGCCACCCTGAGACTACATAGTTAATTCCAGGTCAGCCTGGACCAGAGTGAAACCCTACCTTGAAAAACCAAAAAAAAAAAAAAAAAAAGAATGTGTAGGGTGAGCTAGAGTGAGACTCTACCTCAAAAGAACAAAACAAAACAAAATCTTGGGGCTGGGTAGTTGACTTGGTGGATAAAGCACTTGCTGTCCAAATGTGAGGACTGGAGAGTTTGGATCCCCAGCACCCACAGAATATGCCAGATGGGTGTTATGGAGGAGAGTGATTGAAGAAGACACCCAGCAGTGGTCTGTCTCTGGCCTCCACACATGTGCACACGCCAAGCACACACACACAAAGTATTCTCCCAGCCAGGTGGAAAAGTGTGGTTCTGCTTTTTTATGCAAGAATCATCTCTGCTTCTTTCAGCACTTGCACTTTTTTTTGTTTGTTTTTGTTTTTCAAGGAAGAGTCTCACTCTAACCCAAGATGTATTCACTATGAAGTCTCAGGCTGGCCTCACACTCACTGGCGATCCTCCTATGTCTGCCTCCCAAGTGCTGGGACTCCCACCACACTGGCCAGCACTTGCACTCTTAGCCTGAGGCACGTGTTACCTTGCAGACTCTTGGTTCTGTTCTGTCAATCATGTGCCAGTTCCACCACATCTTCATAAAGAGATTGGTTAACATGAGACTTTAACATTGTCTTTCTTTTCTTTTCCAAGATTAGACTAATGTGACTCTCTTGAATTTCCATATGATGAACTTATTAATTTCTACAAAGATGGCATCTGGAATTTTATTTATTTATTTATTTATTTATTTGTTTGTTTGTTTGTTTTGGCTTTTCTTTTTCTTTTTGCTTTTTTGAGGTAGGATGTTGCTCTAGCCCAAGCTGACCTGGAATTCACTATGTAGTCTCAGGGTGGCCTTGAACTCAAGACGATTCTCCTACTTCTGCCGCCGGAGTGCTGGGATTAAAGGCATGTGCCACCACACCTGGCTTCTTTTTTTTTTTTTTAAGTCAGTCTCATTTTTAAAATGTTTTGTGTGTTTATTTATTAGAGACAGAGAAAGAGAGGGAGAGAGAGAGAATAGGTATGCCAGGCCTTCTAGCCACTGCAAATGGACTCCAGATGCATGTGCCACCATATGCATTTGGTTTACATGGGATCTGGAGAATCAAACCTGGGTCCTTAGGCTTCACAGGCAAGCGCCTTAACCGCTAAGCCATCTCTCCAGCCTGCCCGAGGGGGAGTCTCTAGCCCAGGCTGACCTGGAACTCACTCTGTAGTCCCAGGATGGCCTCAAACTCCTGGCTATCCTCCTACCTCTGCCTCCCAAGTGTTGGGATTAAAGGTGTGTGCCACCATGCCCAGTGGCAGATAAGGTTTTGATGGGGATTCCATTGACTCAGTACAGGAATATGTCTCTTTTTTCCAAAGGAGTGTCCTTAAAAGTATATGTAGGAAGCCAGGCATGGTGGTGCACACCTTAAATCCCAGCACTTGGGAAGCAGAGGTAGGAGGATCACTGTGAGTTTGAAGTCAGCCTGAGACTACATAGTAAATTCCAGGTCAGCATGGACTAGACTGAGACCATACCTTGAAAAATAAAAAAAATAAAAAAAAATAAAAAAAAAAAGAGAGAGAGAGACAAGTATACATAGGAGCTGGGCATGGTGGTGCATTCCTTTAATCCCAGCACTCAGGGGTCAGAGGTAGGAGGATTACCATAAGCATGAGGTCACCCTGAGATTATATAGTGAATTCCAGGTCAGCCTGGGCTAGAGTGAGACCCTACCTTGAAAAAAAACAAAAAACAAAAAAACCCAAAAAAAGCATATGTAGGAGCTGGGCGTGGTGGCGCACACCTTTAATTCCAGCACTCAGGAGGCAGAGGTGGGAGGATTACTGCTAGTTCCAGGCCACTCCAAGACCATGTAATGAGTTCCAGGTCAGCCTGGGCTACAGTGAGACCCTACCTCAAAAAACCAAACCAAAACAAAAAAAGTATATGTAGCAGGTGGAGAGATGGCTTAGTGGTTAAGGCACTTGCCTGTGAAGCCTAAGGACCCATGTTCAACTCCCCAGATCCCATGTAAGCCAGACACACAAGGTGGCTCATGCATCTAGAGTTTGATTGCAGTGGCTGGAGGCCCTGACATGCCATTCATTCCTTTAAAGTATAAGTGATTTTCTAAATTTTTTAAAAACATTTTGCCAGCCGGACATGGTGGCGCATGCCTTCAATCCCAGCACTTGGGAGGCAGAGGTAGGATTGCCATGAGTTTGAGGCCACCCTGAGACTACATAGTGAATTCCAGGTCTGCCTGAGCTAGAGTGAGACCCTACCTCAAAAAACCAAAAAAAAAAAAATTAAATTAAATTAAATTAAATTTTGCCAGGCGTGGTGGTGCACGCCTTTAATCCCAGCACTTGGGAGGCGGAGGTAGGAGGATCTCTAGGAGTTTGAGCCTATCCTGGAACTACAGAGTGAGTTTCAGGTCAGCCTGGGATAGAGAGAGACCCTACCTCAAAAATTAAAAAGATTGGGGCCTGGAGAGATGGCTTAGTGGTTAAGCGCTTGCCTGTGAAGCCTAAGAACCCCGGTTCGCGGCTTGATTCCCCAGGACCCATGTAAGCCAGATGCATAAGGTAGTGCATGCAGCTGGAGTTCGTTTGCAGTGGCTGGAGGTCCTGGCGTGCCCATTCTCTCTCTATCTATCTGCCTCCTTCTCTGTCTGTCGCTCTCAAATAAATAAATAAAAATAAATAAACAAAAGAAAATTTAAAAGATCATGGGCTGGAAAGATGGCTTAGTTAAGGTGCTTGCCTGAAAAGTCAAAGGACCTAGGTTTCATTCCCCAGGACCCACATAAAGCTATATGCACAAGGTGGGACGTGTCTGAAGTTTGTTTGCAGTGGCTGGAGGCCCTGGCTGCCCATTCTTTTTCTCTGTCTGCCTCCTTCTCTCTTTGTCTCTCAAATATCTCGGTCTCTCAAATAATTAAATAAAAATAAAATGTTTTTAGAAAATCACTTCTTTTTTTTTTTGGTTTTCCGAGGTAGGGTCTCACTCTAGCCCAGGCTGATCTGGAATTCACTCTGTAGTCTCAGGGTGGCCTTGAACTCATGGCAATCCTCCTACCTCTGTGCTGAGATTAAAGGCATGCGCCACCACGCCCGGCCTGAAAATCACATATTTTAAAAAAATAAAAAAAATTTTTAAAGTACATGTGATTCAAATTTAGTGACTTTTGGGGTGATTTTTACATTAGTCAGGCAAAATATTTGTCTTAGCTGTGTCCTGATTTTGGGCATATGGATAGGAACCTCTGTCTTGGGATGCAGAGAGTCCCAGAAGGGTGAAAGCTGCTTCATGTCCTCTGGACCTCATTCTTGCAGGAAGAGCGTTCAAGGAGCGAGCACAACTTAGTGAACATCCAGAAGACCCACGAGAGAATGCAAACGGAGAACAAGAGTGAGTAGCTGCAGAAGGGAGAGGCAAGGGGTGGAAGACTGGGAGCATCACCCTCATTCTTTTCGAAGGGGATTTTCTTTTTTTGCATGTATCTGCATATTCCAGAGTTGCTCCTTAGGGAAGAGGGGCATTATTCCCTTACACTGAATGACCTAAAGTGACGGGACTGAAGACAGACTCCAAAGGACTTCAGAATCTCTCTGCTATAGAATGGGAAGGTGGTGAACTGAGATGACATGCAGGGAAACTTGTCCTTAGAGTTCCTAGGCAGCAATCCACTGGTGTTTTCTGGGGCTGGGTTTCCCTCCCAGGCTGCCTCCTTCCATATGTGCCCCAAGGTCACTCCCTGCACTGTGCTTTCCAGCCCTGATCTGCTTCTGTTTGGTTTCTGCTTTTGTCCTGACATGGAAAGTTACAATTGTTTTTTCTTTTCTTTTTCTTTTTTTAGAATATATTTACTTATTTATTTGACAGGGAGAGAATAAGTGCACTAGGGCCTCTAAGCCACTGCAAACGAACTCCATACACCTGTGCCACCTTGTGCATCTGGCTTATGTGGGTCCTGGGGAATGGAACCCAGATCCTTGGGCTTTGCAGACGAGCACCTTAACCACTGACCAATCTCTCCAGCCCCAAAATTGCTTTTCTAGCATGGCACTATCTGTGCCACATGGAAACGGGGCCTTGTTGCATAAGGGACATCTCCCCTGAGAACATTTTTGAGTCTATAAAGCCCACACTTAGGTCCTGGCCTCTGAGCCACCATAGGCTGATTCTGGTGTCCTGGAATCACTACCACATTGCTGCCACCTTGCCCCACTCATGCCTCCTCCCCCTGTGTTTACAGTTTCTCCTTATTACCGAACAAAGCTGCGTGGCCTCTACACAACTGCCAAAGCCGATGCTGAGGCCGAGTGCAAGTGAGTACCGCCTGTGAGCCCACAGCCGCTTCCCTTCTGCTGCAGGCACCAGCACCAGCCTCCGTGGAGGGCCCTGCTGCCTGGCTTCTCCCACTGCTCCCTCCTTCCTTAGAGCCTCCTTCTGTACCCATTCTTCCTCCCCCTTGACCTTGTTGCTTTATAGATGGCAGCAAGGTGGGACTGGGTTCTGCTGTGTCATATGATCTGAAAGTCACTTCAGCCTTTGAACTCTGTACCTCACCATTACAATAAGGGTCATAACTTCCTACAGGTTTGTGAACATAAAATAGGATAATTCAGAGAATGCTAAATACCATGGGAGGATTACTGCTAGTTCCAGGCCACTCCGAGACCATGTAATGAGTTCCAGGTCAGCCTGGGCTACAGTGAGACCCTACCTCAAAAACCAAACCAAAACAAAAAAAGTATATATAGCAGCTGGAGAGATGGCTTAGTGGTTAAGGCACTTGCCTGTGAAGCCTAAGGACCCATGTTCAACTCCCCAGATCCCATGTAAGCCAGACACACAAGGTGGCTCATGCATCTAGAGTTTGATTGCAGTGGCTGGAGGCCCTGACATGCCATTCATTCCTTTAAAGTATAAGTGATTTTCTAAATTTTTTAAAAACATTTTGCCAGCCGGACATGGTGGCGCATGCCTTCAATCCCAGCACTTGGGAGGCAGAGGTAGGAGGATTGCCATGAGTTTGAGGCCACCCTGAGACTACATAGTGAATTCCAGGTCTGCCTGAGCTAGAGTGAGACCCTACCTCAAAAAACCAAAAAAAAAAAAAAAATTAAATTAAATTTTGCCAGGTGTGGTGGTGCACGCCTTTAATCCCAGCACTTGGGAGGCGGAGGTAGGAGGATCACTAGGAGTTTGAGCCTATCCTGGGAGTACAGAGTGAGTTTCAGGTCAGCCTGGGATAGAGAGAGACCCTACCTCAAAAATTAAAAAGATCGTGGCCTGGAGAGATGGCTTAGTGGTTAAGCGCTTGCCTGTGAAGCCTAAGAACCCCGGTTCGCGGCTTGATTCCCCAGGACCCATGTAAGCCAGATGCATAAGGTAGTGCATGCAGCTGGAGTTCGTTTGCAGTGGCTGGAGGTCCTGGCGTGCCCATTCTCTTTCTATCTATCTGCCTCCTTCTCTGTTTGTTGCTCTCAAATAAATAAATAAAAATAAATAAACAAAAGAAAATTTAAAAGATCATGGGCTGGAAAGATGGCTTAGTTAAGGTGCTTGCCTGAAAAGTCAAAAAAGGACCTAGGTTCCATTCCCCAGGACCCACATAAAGCTATATGCACAAGGTGGGACGTGTCTGAAGTTTGTTTGCAGTGGCTGGAGGCCCTGGCTGCCCATTCTTTTTCTCTGTCTGCCTCCTTCTCTCTTTGTCTCTCAAATATCTCAGTCTCTCAAATAATTAAATAAAAATAAAATGTTTTTAGAAAATCACTTCTTTTTTTTTTTGGTTTTCCGAGGTAGGGTCTCACTCTAGCCCAGGCTGATCTGGAATTCACTCTGTAGTCTCAGGGTGGCCTTGAACTCATGGCAATCCTCCTACCTCTGCCTCCCGAGTGCTGAGATTAAAGGCATGCGCCACCACGCCCAGCCTGAAAATCACATATTTTAAAAAAATTTAAAAAATTTTTAAAGTACATGTGATTCAAATTTAGTGACTTTTGGGGTGATTTTTACATTAGTCAGGCAAAATATTTGTCTTAGCTGTGTCCTGATTTTGGTCATATGGATAGGAACCTCTGTCTTGGGATGCAGAGAGTCCCAGAAGGGTGAAAGCTGCTTCATGTCCTCTGGACCTCATTCTTGCAGGAAGAGCGTTCAAGGAGCGAGCACAACTTAGTGAACATCCAGAAGACCCACGAGAGAATGCAAACGGAGAACAAGAGTGAGTAGCTGCAGAAGGGAGAGGCAAGGGGTGGAAGACTGGGAGCATCACCCTCATTCTTTTCGAAGGGGATTTTCTTTTTTTGCATGTATCTGCATATTCCAGAGTTGCTCCTTAGGGAAGAGGGGCATTATTCCCTTACACTGAATGACCTAAAGTGACGGGACTGAAGACAGACTCCAAAGGACTTCAGAATCTCTCTGCTATAGAATGGGAAGGTGGTGAACTGAGATGACATGCAGGGAAACTTGTCCTTAGAGTTCCTAGGCAGCAATCCACTGGTGTTTTCTGGGGCTGGGTTTCCCTCCCAGGCTGCCTCCTTCCATATGTGCCCCAAGGTCACTCCCTGCACTGTGCTTTCCAGCCCTGATCTGCTTCTGTTTGGTTTCTGCTTTTGTCCTGACATGGAAAGTTACAATTGTTTTTCTTTTCTTTTCTTTTTTAGAATATATTTACTTATTTATTTGACAGGGAGAGAATAAGTGCACTAGGGCCTCTAAGCCACTGCAAACGAACTCCATACACCTGTGCCACCTTGTGCATCTGGCTTATGTGGGTCCTGGGGAATGGAACCCAGATCCTTGGGCTTTGCGGACGAGCACCTTAACCACTGACCAATCTCTCCAGCCCCAAAATTGCTTTTCTAGCATGGCACTATCTGTGCCACATGGAAACGGGGCCTTGTTGCATAGGGGACATCTCCCCTGAGAACATTTTTGAGTCTATAAAGCCCACACTTAGGTCCTGGCCTCTGAGCCACCATAGGCTGATTCTGGTGTCCTGGAATCACTACCACATTGCTGCCACCTTGCCCCACTCATGCCTCCTCCCCCTGTGTTTACAGTTTCTCCTTATTACCGAACAAAGCTGCGTGGCCTCTACACAACTGCCAAAGCCGATGCTGAGGCCGAGTGCAAGTGAGTACCGCCTGTGAGCCCACAGCCGCTTCCCTTCTGCTGCAGGCACCAGCACCAGCCTCCGTGGAGGGCCCTGCTGCCTGGCTTCTCCCACTGCTCCCTCCTTCCTTAGAGCCTCCTTCTGTACCCATTCTTCCTCCCCCTTGACCTTGTTGCTTTATAGATGGCAGCAAGGTGGGACTGGGTTCTGCTGTGTCATATGATCTGAAAGTCACTTCAGCCTTTGAACTCTGTACCTCACCATTACAATAAGGGTCATAACTTCCTACAGGTTTGTGAACATAAAATAGGATAATTCAGAGAATGTTAAATATCAATGTTCTATACTCTGACCCTTATAAAACCATAGAGTAGCCAGGTGTGGTGGCACACACCTTTAATCCCAGCACTTGGGAAGCAGAGGTAGGAGGATTGCTGAGAGTTTAAGGCCACCCTAAGACTACATAGTGAATTCCAGGTCAGCCTGGGCTAGAGTGAGACCCTACCTCGAAAAACAAAAAACAGAAAACAAAAGGCACCATAGAACATGGTTTTGAATTTTTTTTTAATATGTATTTATTTATTTGAGAGAATGAGTGTGCCATGGTAGACACATGTACCACCTTGTGCATCTGGCTTAATGTAGGTACTAGGGAATCAAATGGGTCCTCAGGCTTCACAAACAAGTGCCTTAGCCACTAAGCCATCTCTCCAGCTCCCACAGAACATTCTTAAGATGAGGATGTTAATTTAGATACAAGACAATAAGCTAGAGAACGATTGATAGTTCATCTTTGTTTGCTCTGTTCTGATGAGGTCCACAAGAGCCATGCCCAGTGCGCACTCATATGGTCACAGTCTGCAGTGCTGCCCTGTGCCCTATTCCTATGGGTCTCCTTACTGTTGGACATGTGCCACGGGGTGTTTAAGAAAGCTTTGCTTAGAGGAATGAACTGGGGTTTGCTACAGGAGTGGGGAATCAAGTGACTTGCAGTAGAGTGGCTACAGCCTTCTCTAGATCACCTAGGATCTAGGATCAGCAAAACCAAGGTCCTGCTAGCCTGGAACCTTTGTAAACCAACTTGCAGAGGTGTAGGCTTCAGGGATGGGTCCTTGCAATTGGGCTGCTCTGAGCCAGACCAGTCTCCCCAGGGTTCTGCTTCTCCCAGTGAGTGCCACTCAGAGCAGACCCTGGGTGTGGTGGTTTGATTCAGGTGTTCCCAATTAACTTAGGTGTTCTAAATGCTAGGTTCCCAGTTGATGGAGAGTTGGGAATTAATGCCTCCTAGAGGCAGAGTATTGTTGGGGGCGGGCTTATGGGTATTATAGCCAGCTTCCCCTTGCCAGTGTTTGGCACACTCTCCTGTTGCTGTTGTCCACCTTATGTTGGCCAGGAGGTGATGTCCACCCTCTGCTCATGTCATCATTTCCCCCTGCCATCATGGAGCTTCCCTTTGAGTCTGTCAGCCAAAACAAACCCTTTTCCCCCCACAAGCTGCTCTTGGTCAAGTGATTTCTGCCAGCAATGCGAACCTGACTGCAACAGTAATGTTGGTACCGAGGAGTGGTGTCACTGCTGCTTGAAACCTGACTGTGTGGCTTTGGCCTTTTGGAGCTGATTTTCAGGAGGAATGTGGAAGGATTTGAAAACTTTGGCCTAAGAGATGCCTTGCAGTGCTGTAAGTACAGCTTGATAAACTATTCTAGTCAGAGTAGAAAGACCCGAATGCAGTGAGAACTATGGACTGTGAGGTTTGGCTTATGAGTATGAGAAAGAGCTTTGCCTGGACTGGGCTAGAAGCAGTTTCTGTGAGAGGCTTGCTATTATGCCCATGTCCTGAGAACTTGTACAGGGTTGTTTTGTGTAGAAACAGACTGATGTGAGCAGAGGGATATGGCACAGAAAAAATGAAATCTTTGGGCTAAAACTGCTCCCTGTTCAGATGTAATTGTATGAGAGATTACAACCATTGTGACTGGGCCAGCTGACCTGCATTGGGACAACAGAAAGAATACAATCTTTTGAAGGGGCTTGAATGCTGAAAGAGTATCCTGTTCTTCAAAGTCTGCTTTATTCCCCCGGATTAACAAATTGGTACCCCCACCTGGTATTGTGGAGTATGAGAAATGCAGGAAAGAGAGGGTCACTGAATTTGCAACATGGTCTTGTGTTTTGGAAACAGCCATAGGGCAGTGTGAAGCAGGATTGCCTGCATGGAGACTGATGGAGCTCTAAGATGAACTGTTGGTTGCAGTAGAGATGCTGGGACCATGAGACGGCTGCTAAGAAGAGCTGCCAGCCCTGGATGAAGTTTTCCAGGACTGTGAGTAGCATAGCTAGAGGGGCAGAATTGGAATTCCAGAGACTTGTCAGTGGTTAGAATTATTGGACTTGGAGACTTGTCACTGGCTAGAGTTGTTGGAGCGATGGATTGTGATGTTTGCCCTGGTTGTTTTAAATCTTGTATTGGTTGAATATTTCTTTGCTATGCCCAATGCCATCTTTTGCAGTGTAAGTGTTTATTCTGTGCTATTATGGGGGGTTTTGGTTTATTTTTGATATTATGGCTCAGTTAAAAGACTTTGGACTATGGGGATGTTTGAACATCATTAGGATTGATAAAAACTATGGGGACTTTTTTTGGGAGGGGGGGTTTGAGATAGAGTCTCACTCTAGCTCAGGCTGACTTGGAATTCACTATGTAGTCTCAGGGTAGCCTTGAACTCTTGGTAATCCTCCTGCCTCTGCCTCCTGAGTGCTGGGATTAAAGGCAAACTATGGAGACTTTTTTTTTGGTTTTGCGAGGTAGGGTCTCACTCTGGTCCAGGCTGACCTGGAATTAACTATGTAGTCTCAGGGTGGCCTCAAACTCTCAGTGATCCTCCTACCTCTGCCTCCCGAGCGCTGGGATTAAAGGCGTGCGCCACCACGCCCGGCCTTTGGAGACTTTTAAAGTTGAATGCATGCATTGCATTTTACATCAATTATGGTTATTAGTTTATGGGGACCAGGGGCGGAATGTGACAGTTTGATTTAGGTGACCCCATAAACTTAGGTGTTCTGAATGCCATGTCCCCAGCTGACGGAGATTTGGGAATTAATACCTCCTGGAGGCAGTGTAGTGTTGAGGAAGGGCTTATGGGTATTATAGCCAGCTTTCTTTTGCCAGTATTTGGACTACTCCCCTGTTGCTATTGTCCACTCAGTGTTGGCCAGGAGGTGATGTCCACCCTCTGCTCATGCTATCCTTTTCCCCTGCCATCATGGAGCTTCCCCTGGAGCCTATAAGCCAAAATAAACCTTTTTTCCCACAAGCTGCTCTTGGTCTGGTGTTTTCTGCCAGCAATGTGAATCTGATTGCAATATTGGGATTTCACTTTTTCTGTTTGTTTTTTGAGATAGGGATGTGCCACCATGCCTGTCTGGATTTCACTTCTGTGTTACTGTCTTTACTATGGTAAAATTCCTGAAAGAAGCAATTTAAGGGAAAGGAGGATTTATTTGGTGTCATGGTTTAATTTTTTTTTTCCCGAGATAGGGTCTCACTCTAGCCCAGGCTGACCTAGAATTCATTATGTAGTCTCAGGCTGGCTTTGAAATCACCCAGCTGGTCTCATGGTTTGAATGGGTCCAGTCCAGACAGGTGTGGTGGAACATGCTTTTAATCCCTTCACCCAGGAGGCAGAGGTAGGAGGATCACTGAGTTCAAGGCCACCCTGAGACTACATAGTGAATTCCCGTCAGCTTGGACTAGAGTGAGACCCTACCTCGAAAAATAAAATAAAATAAAAAATAATAATAAAAAAACACAGGGTCGAGTCCATCATGGCAGGGAAGGCATGGCAGCAGGAGAGGCTGCTGGTTATATAAATCATATCAGCAGGCAGGAAGCAGAGCTCAGGCTGAAGCCCAGCTGGGCTACAAGCCATTAGACCTGTCTCCTAGCAACCTACTTCCATTAGCAAGGCCCCACCTCCTAAATGTTGTACAGCCTCCCAAAAAGTACCACCAGCTAGGGACCAACTGTTCAAACACATAAGTTTGCTAGAGTGCAGGGGGAGACAGTTCACATCCAGCCATAACCACTTCCTCAGGAGAGCATTAGACCTGTGGCAGGATTTCTGCAGAATAGGGCAGAGCAGTCCTTCCCTCTCTAGGTACCTGCTTTCTCAAGGGCTTTCAGCCTACTGCTTCTTACTATCTTGCCTTTTATGCTTTTATGGTTGAAAGACAGGGCTGTGATTGCCTCTCTTGCACGAGCCACCCTTGGTCTCCTCTCCATCACCAGACAGGTCAGTGAACATTCTGAGATGTGTGTCATGGGTCAGTGTTGTATGAACATTGCAGAGCACTGACACAGACCTAGATGCTTTTAGTGATCCCTCTTATACAACCAAGAGGTGCTCCAAACATTAGATGTACAAGGTAGTTGCCAGCATCATGTGCATGTCAAAAGTGTAATATAGAGGCTGGAGAAATGGTTTAGTGGTTGAGGTGCTTGCCTGCAAAGCCAAAGGACCCAAGTTCGATTCCCCAGGACCCATGTAAGCCAGATGCACAAGGGGCACATGCATCTGGAATTTGTTTGCAGTGGCTGGAGGCCCTGGCGTGTCTATTCTCTCTGTCTCTCTTCTCTCTCTCCTTGCAAATAAATAAAACAAAAAAACATGCATCTGGAATTTGTTTGCAGGTGGTCTCACTCTGGTCCAGGCTGACCTGGAATTAACTAGTCTCAGGGTCTCTCTGTCCTCTTACCTCTGCCTCCCGAGTGCTGCAAATAAATAAAACAAAAAAATTTTTTTTAAATGTAATATAGGGGCTGGAGAGATGGCTTAGCTGTTAAGATCCTTTCCTGTTAAGTTTAAGGACCCAGGTTTAAGTCCTCAGGACCCACGTAACCCAGATGCATAAGGTGGTGCATGTGTCTGGAGGCCCTGGAACTCTCATTCTCTATCTGCCTGTTTCTTGCTCTCTCTAATAAAGTATAATATAGTAAATCGCTAAACCAGTAGCATATTCTTATTAATCATTAACAAGTGTATATTACTGTATGCTCTACTTTTATGATTGTCAGTGTAGATGTTAAAACCATTACAAGCTGGATGTGGTGGCACACATCTTTAATCCCAGCACTCGTGTGGCAGCAATAAGAGGATTGCCATAAGTTCAAGGGCACCCTGAGACTACATAGTAAATTCTGGGGAATCAAGCCCAGGTTGCAGGCAAGCGCCTTAATCGCTGAACCATCTTTCCAGCCCCTCCACCTTTTTTTTTTTTTTTTTTGGTTTTTCGAGGTAGGGTCTCACTGTAGCTCAGGCTGACCTGGAATTCACTATGTAATGTCTCAGAGTGGCCTCAGACTCACGGCGATCCTCCTACCTCTGACTCCTGAGTGCTGGGATTAATGACATGTGCCACCATACCTGTGGGTTTCCCTCCACCGGCAGGTAGAGCGGAAGAGAGAGAGTCGGGCCAGCTGCTTCTCTCGAGGCTGAGTGGGAAGGTGGGTGTCGCAGCTCAAACTTTTCCCCAAAACATTGGAGAAAAAAAAAACACATTGAGCCGGGAGTCCGTCAAGGGCAGAAAACTCAGTTTATTGTCATGGGAAGGTGTTTATATATTTTGAGAAAGAGGGTGGGAAAAAGGATGAGAGAAAAGTATAAGGGCCAATATTATTTCACCACGTCAGCAGTAGCTGGGCGGAGGCAGTTTCGGCTTAGGTGCTGAGTCACTCCAAGGACAGGTCGTTAAACTCTAGTCAGGCTCAGGAAGTTCCACTAGGCCTCACAAGCGGGAGTAGGCCAAGGACAGGTCGCTAAACTCTAGCTAGGCTCAGAAACTTCCACTAGGCCTCACACCGGGGCCTCTTAGGGCCCAACATCTCCCCCTTTTGTTTTTGTAAGAACGGTGAATGGCATGGCCTCTGTCTTAGGTTGTCCCCCTCTGGAATCTTACCCGTCACTGAGTACCATGCCTCTAGCCCATTGAAACTCCACTCCACGCCCTGTCTTAGGTTGTCTCAGCCTGTCTGAGATCTTACCCGTCGTTGGTTCGATGGAGGGCAGGGAGGGTAGGGGATGTTAGGTGGATAGCCAGTATTTTGACCTATTGAAGTTTAAAAGTTTAATTGCCTCTAGCTGTTTTGCTTTTGTTGTTGTGAACCTGTGGTGTTTTGACCTGATGAAGTTTAATTGTGACCTGATGAAGTTTAATTGCCTCTAGCTGTTGGTGAATGAATTGTGTAATCTTATTAATTACACAGGGCCTGAGAGTGAGGATAAGAAGAAGGAGAAGGAGGGGTCCAAGGGGAGGGAGAAGGTAGGGAAAAAGCAAGAAGAAGAAGGAGGGGTTTAAGGGGAGGGAGAAGGTAGGGAAGAAAATCATGTAAGTCTGTCCACAGCGGGTTGTCTTGGAAGTCCCGTCTCCTCTTCTGTAAATCTTTCTGGAGCTTTTCTGGCTTCATTTGGGTCTAGCAGCATCCACACCTCCAGTTGTTCCTGGGGAAGAAACAGAGGCACAGTTCTCAGGGCTGAAACACTCCCTGGAAAGTTGATTATTATTATCCCCTAGTTGGGGTAAATATTTTAAGTCTCTTGCTGGTACCCAAATAGGTCTTTTTTTCCTCTTGAGGAAAGACACATCCAAATCCTCTCCCTGCTGTGAGGAGGGGGTCTGGTCCCCTCCAGGCCCCAGTTAATGGGTCCCTCCATTTGACCCAGATGGAGCTGTAGGTGACAGCTGAGGTCCAATGTTTTTGAAAAGGGGACAAGTGTCTATCTTCTTTAGAAAAATTTAAAATATTTAGGGTTAATAATGCCTTTTTTAGTTGGCCATGTGGGGGTAGGGATTCCCCCTTTTGTTTTTGTAATTGAGATTTGAGAGTTTGATTATATCTTTTTACAATGGCCTGGCCCCACGGGTTATATGGGATGTCTGTGGAAAGTGAGCTTTTCCAAGTTTGGAGGAAATCTATAAAAGTCCTGCTTATGAAGCAGGGACCATTATCGGTTTTGATTTGATCTGGCAATCCAAGGGTGGCAAAGCATTGAAGCATATGGCTAATAGCATGTTTAGTTTTTTCCCCAGCATGTGCCGATGCCCAGCAAGTATGGGAGAAAGTATTAACTGAGAGGAAAATATTTTTTAAGTTTTTTAAATGGAGAATAGTGTGTAACGTCAATCTGTCAAAGGTGATTAGGGCATAGTCCTTGAGGATTGGCTCTTGTAGTTTGAAGAGGAGGTACCTGGAGGAAAGACTGACAGGTTTTGTAAGTTAATTTTTGAATATGGAGTTGGGGTTTGACAGGAGAGACAGTATCAAGGAATAACATGGAGCCCAAAATCTTGAAGGGAGGGGCAGTCTGAATCTTTTTTGGAGCCACTTTAAAATCATTGGCCTGTAAAATGGCAAGGCATTTAGTAGTGAGGTCTTGGAGATCAGATGGGTTGGAATGACCTAAAAAAATAATAAAACATTAGGATGATTGATCAAGGAAGAAAAGATATGAGACATGTATTGTTAGGGTCAATCCAGGGCTGACAGCTAGTAGTTTTTCATGATGTTGAAGCTTACAGATCTAGGGGAAGTTTCATAATGGCAGAATAAGTTGGCCTGTCTTTATAGAGCCAAGAAAGAGAGAAAAAGAAATTAATTAGTCATATAGTACATAGAGCAAAATTATTGTAGCCAAGCCACAGTAAGCTTTGGGAACTCCTGTTAGGCACACTTTGTATATCTTTACAATGGAATCTTAAACCCACCATTAACACCTTAAGAATAGCCCCCAGTGACATTAAGTAGGAAGTGGGCTTAGTCTTATGCTTTACCAACTGAGTTAGCCAGGCTTGAATTATTAAGGGGGATAGATAGAACATTTGGTATAAATGTTTAGTTTGTTTTAAGGGTGGCAAGGAGGAGACAGCAATAAATTTGTTTATCTGTGAATCCCCATTAGCAATAAAGTCAGGTAGACCAGTGTGTGAGCAAATGTGCTCAGTTAAGTCTGGAGATGGATGGCAAATTGTATGTAAAAGGACCTGTTTCTGGGCTGCCTTACGGATAAAAGCCAGATTGCCTCCAGCCCTAAGTTAATGGGGGAGGCAGCAAAGGGTGGGACAATGGTGTGTAGGATATAGCCATATAGACTTGAAAAGCAGGTTTTTTTTTTACCTTTAGCAGTGCAATACAAATGTCCCCGGCCGTCCCTCTTAATTATGGCTTTAGTTTTGAAAACTAACAAAATAGAATGGCGGTTTTATTTTATTATTTTTAGCTGTGGTATTTAGGCAGCTCAGGCCTGTTTTGAATATTTTAATTTTTTTATTTTTTAAAGTAAACGCTTTGGGCCCCACAGGACACTCAGCTAAGAGCATCTAGGGGGTGCCCAGAGGCAAGGGGCGGGGACAGCGGTGACTTGCCTCATGGCGGACCTCCCGCCCGCTCCCAAGATATTTTTAACAGTTTTTTCTCAGGCATCCTTTCCATTGTTTTAATGTAAAGAGCCCGCCCGCCTGTCTCCTCCTGTCTCCTCCCTGTCCAGCAGGCCTTCCTTAAGATTGTTAATGTGGTTGACAATAGTAGCTCAGTAACCTGAAATCAGCCTCAGTGTCTTTATAATGTTAATTTGTTTGAGGTTTTTTAACTTAAAATTTTAAAATCTTAGTCCGATATCTTTAGTTAAGCACATTAGTCCACTATGAGCACAATTGCCTTAGGTGGCAGTTACAGATGAAAAGACAGTGGGGCCGGTGGCGGCTTGGGTGGTGGCCTTGGGAGGAACGAGATTTTAAAAATCAGTTTTAGTTTTTCCTTATAGCTTTTGTTAAGGGTAAAAATGAACTCCTTTACAGAGATGTCTTTAAGGCCGGCAATTATGGCAAGGAGGATTAAATTAATCCATGGGGCTAAAACAAAAGTTTCGTTCCAAAAGCCATGGAGTTTTTTTTGTTTTACTTTTAAGCCACACTGTAGGAGGAGTTTTTGTAAAATCAGGGCAATAGTAATACACATGAATACAACACAAGCATAAAGGCCCAAAAAATAGCTAACCATGCTGTAGAATTAAGTTTAGATTTAGATACGTGATGGCCAGATGAGCCTGTGTCCTTAGGGGACGGCTCAATGATACCAAACACAGTACAGCTGGGAGCAGATCTCCCCAGCAGGTTTGTTTTGTCTTTTGGGACAGAGTCCCCACTCAAATGAGGGGGCAAAATGTTTTAAGTTTCCTCCAGGTCTGCCCATGTGGTGAGTCTCCTCTAGGTCTGCCCACGTGGTGAGTTTATTTTTTTAGGTCTGCCCACGTGGTGAGTCTCCTCTAGATCTGCCCACGTGGTGAGTTTATTTTTTAGGTCTGCCCACGTGGTGAGTTTTCTCTAGATCTGCCCACGTGGTGTGTCCACCATGAACGTATGACCCGTTTAGAAATACAGGCGCCGCAGATGTGGTTTGCCGGCAACCCGGAAATGAAAGGAAAGAGAAAGGAACGAAAAGACGTTGAAGCAAGCACAGGTTACAGAAGCAAAGGTTAGAATATTAGATATGAAGACTACCTCATAATTTATGAGGGTACACCCGTCCACAGTCTGAATTAGCCCGTCAGCATAGTTTCATATTTTTCCTTTGTCACGTTGGGGTCACCAGTCTGTCGGTTTCTTCCCCCAACAGGTAGTTCCGTTTCCTCACATGGGGCACCAGTCTGTGGGTTTCCCTCCACCAGCAGGTAGAGTGGAAGAGAGAGAGTCGGGCCAGCTGCTTCTCTCGAGGCTGAGTGGGAAGGCGGGTCTCGCAGCTCAAACTTTTCCCCAAAACACTGGAGAAAAAACCACATTGAGCCGGGAGTCCGTCAAGGGCAGAAAACTCAGTTTATTGTCATGGGCAGGTGTTTATATATTTTGAGAAAGAGGGTGGGAAAAAGGATGAGAGAAAGGTATAAGGGCCAATATTATTTCACCACGTCAGCAGTAGCTGGGCGGAGGCAGTTTCGGCTTAGGTGCTGAGTCACTCCAAGGACAGGTTAATGACTCTAGTCAGGCTCAGGAAGTTCCACTAGGCCTCACAAGCGGGAGTAGGCCAAGGACAGGTCGCTAAACTCTAGCTAGGCTCAGAAACTTCCACTAGGCCTCACACCGGGGCCTCTTAGGGCCCAACACATACCCAGCTCCCACCTTAATTTTTTGAGAAAGGTTCTCTTCTAGAACTTAGAATTCAGTGATTTCAGCTAGACTAGCTAGCTAGTGAACCCCAGAGATCTGCCTGTCTCTGCCTCCCCAGTGCTGAGATTAAAGGTGTATGCTACCACACCTCTCATTTTATGTTGCTAGGTATCCAAACTTCAAGTTGTCAGGTTTATATGACAAGTGCTTTACCCACTGAGCCATCTCTCCATCTCCTACCTTTTTTTGCTATTTTTCCCCCAAGGTGGGGTCTTGCTCTAGCCTAGACTGACCTGGAATTCATTTTGTAGTCCCAGGCTAGCCTCAAACTCACAGCAGTCCTCCTGCCTCTGCCTCCCAAGTGCTGGGAATACCACACCCAGATCCCCTACCTTTTTAAAAAATATGTAATTATTCTTAATAAATAAATATATATATATATATACATATGTGTTTAAATAAATATATATATATATATTTATTTATTTGAGAGAAGAGGGAGAGACAGAGAGAGCATGGGTGTGCCAGGGCCTCCAGCTGCTGCAAACGAACCAGATGCATGTGCCCTCTTGTGCATCTGGCTTACATGGGTCCTGGGGAATCAAACCGAGGTCTTTTGGCTTTGCAGACAAACACCTTAACTGCTAAGCCATTTTCTCCAGCCCTCCTCTACCTTTTAAAAATATATTTATTCATGTGTGTGTGTGTGAGAGAGAGAGAGAGAGAGACAGTGAATGGGTACACCAAGACCTAGGGACACTGCACATAAACTCCAGACACATGTACCACTCTGTGTCTGGTTTTATGTGTACTAGAGAATCAAACCTGAGCTGTGAGGCTTTACAGGTAGTGCCTTTAATTATTGTACCATCTCTCCAGCCCTCCCCCACATTTATTTATTTATTTATTTATTTATTTATTTATTTTAGAGAATTGGCATGCCAGGGCCTCAGCTACTGTAATCGAACTCCAGACACTTGCACCACCTAGTGGGCATATGTGACCTTACGCATGCCTCACCTTTGTGCATCTGGCTTATGTGGGATCTGGAAAGTTGAACATGGGTCCCTAGGCTTCACAGGCAAGCGCTTTAACTGCTAAGCCATCTGTCCAGCCCTCCCTCACCTTTTTAGAGGCAGGGTTTCACTGTAGCTCAGACTAGCCTTGAACTCATGTCAACTCTGTTATGTCAGCCTCTCAAGTGCTGGGATTATACTGTGAGCCACTATGCCTGGCTGGGTCTGTAGTTGCCAGTACAGACTTGGTCTGAAGAACCCAGGCTGTCAGAACCAACAAAGAAAGCCTATGCTGAGAGCCTCACCCATGCTTTCTTCTCCCTTCCCTCCCTCCCTCCCCCTAGCATCCTCCGCAAAGCTCTGGATAAGATTGCTGAGATCAAGTCTCTGTTGGAAGAGAGGAGGATTGGTGAGTGGGAGAGAACACAGGGCCTTTCTTGCCCATGGTGCCATTGTACTGTGCTTGCAGTTGACAGGTGTGGTGAGCCATGCCTGAGGCGGTCAGGGTCCACATCGGATAATGTATTTCTCCACTTTGACCAGAATTACATGTGTTAATGGAAGGGAGGGTCACAGAAGTGTTCTGCTCCAGAGCAGTCTCACTGACCCGCACATCCACAGCCCTCCTTCACACCTTTCTACTTAACTTCCCATCAGATTGTCCTCTGTTCTGATGTCTCGCCCATTTGAAAGTTAGACCTGGCAGTCCCCAACCTTGTACATCTGCTACAAGGAACAGGGGATGGGGCTGGAGCACTGGTTTGCCAGCAGGGTGGGGTGCTCTCTATTGATCGTCTCCAGCTCAGGGGAAGGGCTAGGGTGTGGGCTAGTTCGGACATCATTCAGGAGGCCTCAGGGGTCCACTTGTTTCCCTCAGCGGCCAAGATTGCGGGTCTCTACAATGACTCGGAGCCCCCACGGAAGACCATGCGCCGAGGGGTGCTGATGACCCTGCTTCAGCAGTCAGCCATGACTCTGCCCCTGTGGATCGGGAAGCCTGGTGACAAGTGAGAGCAGGAGCCAGCTAGGGAGGGCTGATGTCAAAGGGCTGGACTAATAAGCCTTCTCCTCACAGGCCTCCACCCCTCTGTGGAGCCATTCCAGCCTCAGGGGACTATGTGGCCAAGCCTGGAGACAAGGTGGCTGCCCGGGTGAAGGCTGTGGATGGGGACGAACAGTGGATCCTGGCCGAAGTGGTCAGTTACAGCCATGCAACCAACAAGTGAGTGCATACCCTATCTGCATCCTTGCCACAGCAGCTTCCAACTTCTGGTCTGCAATATGGGAGGAAAAACTTCCCCACTGGGCACTGGGTGGTGCTGGGAGCACCAGGCTCCTTCAACCACTCTCCTGCCCTTACTTCCTGAAGTGAATTGTTTTCCTTCTGTCTGTCCACAGGTACGAGGTAGATGACATTGATGAAGAAGGCAAAGAGTGAGTGTCCAGGCTGGGCGTGGGGTGACCAGGCCTGTGGGAGAGTTTCCTCAGCCATGGCACGTGTTGTTGTTTGCAGGAGACACACCCTGAGCCGCCGGCGCATTATCCCACTCCCCCAGTGGAAGGCTAATCCTGAGACGGACCCAGAGGCCTTGTTCCAGAAGGAGCAGCTGGTACTGGCCCTGTATCCCCAGACCACCTGCTTCTACCGGGCCCTGATCCACACCCCCCCACAGCGGGTAAGGAACTGCCATTCATGACAGCAGACCTTGTCTTCCTTCAGAATGCCTGCCTCATGTCCCAAATGCAGGCTTCCCCAGTGGCACTACTTCCACACGGGGCATTCTCCCTTCTCTCTGCTTGGTCCCCTGTGCTAAGGAAGAGCTCTGGGGCAGCAGGATCTGGAGCAAGTATCATGATCCTAGTCCCAGAGTGGAAGGGAGGGCAAGAGAAGTGGGGAGGCTATGCCCCGGGGGTTCCTTCCGTTTAGGGCTGGGGCAGAGAAGAGGCTGCCCTGGCTTGGAAGCCTCTAACCAGCCCTTCCTGTGTACATCCTGCAGCCCCAGGATGACTACTCAGTGCTATTTGAAGACACCTCCTATGCAGATGGCTACTCCCCTCCCCTCAATGTGGCCCAGAGGTATGTGGTGGCTTGTAAGGAGCCCAAGAAAAAGTGAAGCTAGCTGGCAGGCTTGAGTCTGCTACTGCCATCCTCCTGGGAGAAGGCAACTAAGGATTTCCTATGATCAAATAAATATTCTTCCCTCGCACCGTGTCTCCCAAGCCTTACTACTTCCCTTCTTCCCCTCCTCCATCAGGCACACGGGGTGTGGAGACAGGATTGGGAGAGGTCATAGTCGGGTTCCACTGGCATCTGTTCTTTTAGGTAAAATATAATTTATCTCTTTTTTTTTTCTTGGATGCTTATACTTTTTTTCATTGCAGGACATCAGTGCAGGGTCTGACACATGCTGATAAAGTCCTCTGCCACAGAGCTATATCCCTGGCACTCATTTGTTCTTTTAGCTCATATTTCCTCCTGGCATAAAACTAAGTTGGGGGTTGAGCTCATCACACTTTATTCTTGA
Organism: Orientallactaga sibirica; assembly: GCA_036365145.1. Lineage (NCBI taxonomy): Eukaryota > Metazoa > Chordata > Mammalia > Rodentia > Dipodidae > Orientallactaga > Orientallactaga sibirica. The sequence goes on from JAEOAD010000888.1 coordinate 2,645,970, forward strand.
GGTCATGATGGGTTGTGTCAACTTGCCTCTGGAGTGATTCCTAGTAAAACCACACCAGCTTACAGCTGCCAGCGGAAGGTGAGGCCACAGCCCGCCATCTTCTCAGCATAGTGGGCATCAAAATGCTCATTCTGGGCCACAGTGAAGGTGTTTTTCCAGTCCCCAGCGATGCCTGGAGGGACAGAAAGAGGCTGGAGTTCTAGCCCCAGAGGAGGCCCAGGTGGCTGTGGACAGATTTTGGTGCCTGCCTCTAGCCTCCCCTCTCCAAGTACACACAGTGGCTAAGACCCACCTTTCCTCATGAAGGGGGAAACGCTGTGGTCCATAACATCAGTGGGTATGGTGGTGTAGTTACTCAATGGGTTCTTCTTCATCTCCTTGAAGGATGTGTGCTGGACGATTCGATCCACAGTATCCTCAGGCAGAGAGCGCCCCAAAAACTCCAGGATCTTCTTAACCTCCCTTTTGGGGTTCTGGAACACAGAGGGACTTTTCAGTGGAGGTTTGGGTTGCTCACTGGGAGTAGGGGCCCGCCCTGAGACCTCACAGGAAGCTGGCCACTTCCACTACGGACTCTCATTATGTATCTTGATTCTGAGCTTCTTGTCCTGGGATAGCTTCCTGCCCTGCCATCTTGTGTGTTCCTTCTGGGAGGTCAGGGAGAGACTTTGCTCTCTGGGCCCACACCTGGCACTCCTGGGGCAGGGAGAAACAAGAGCAGCAAACTGCTGACTGATAATGGCATGTGTGATGATGTGCGCACTTGAAGATAAGGGTCCTGGGAGTCCTCCCCAGAGCTGTGCTGTGGTCCTGGGCCAGGAGGTAGGAGGGGAATGCTGGTGTGGAGCTGGCTGTGCTAGGGGACGGAGGCTGACAGGGTCACGTGAGGTTCCTGCCCCCAAGGCACACCATAGAGGGAAGTGGGAGCTGGCAGTCTCACCTCCTTCAAGTCTTCATAGAAAAGGTAGAGAACAGGGTGGCGGCGGCTCAGTTCCCACCACTCCTGCACATGCTGGTACCACGACCCATAGGACACTGAGGAGGATGGACACCAAAGTGTGGCTTGTTAGCTGTGGCTGCGGTCCCTCAGCTCCAGCCCCTCCTTCCCACAGTCAGACCCACCTTTCCCATCCATGAACTGCTGCAGGAAGTTGTCCCATGTGCCAGGGTCAGGGTGCAGCCTGGCCATATTGTAGAAGTTATAATAGGACACGGCCACATCCTTTGCATTGCGGGCAATATAGATCATCTGTAGGGACAGATAATGCCATTGCTGGTATCATCACCACACAGTGTCCCCACCCAGGCTTGACTCCTTCCCACGCTGCCTTCATGTCACCCTTCACAGCACCTTGTGAGGGAGCTATCTTTCAGGGTGGCAAAGAAGGAAATCAGCTTGGAAGCTGACTTGTTGACACTATGGTACCATCAATCTAGGATTTCTCCTTCCTTTGCCAGAGTCTTGGCTGGTACCCAGAGCTGTTCTGTCCCAATCTGACCTAGTATCTCCACACCCACATGGAAATAGGCTGAGTCCCACAGGTCCTGTGTCCCATGAGCATCTGGTCTCCATCTCAGTCTCCATACTTGAATTGAGACAAGGCTTGAGTAGACCTTTCCAGCACAGTAGGACTGAAGCCAAGATTGTCCAGGATCCTGCCCTGCTTCTCACCTTGACCTTCTGATCCAGCAGGCTCCTGGGGAGCAGGGACAGGGGCAAGTGTGTCTTAAGGAGCCGTGGGGCTGGTGTATCTTCCACAGACTCGAGACCTGTAGTTGAGCAGGGAAGTTTGGTGAGGTGGGGCTTGGCTCAACCAACTCCTTGTCCCCAGCCCTCCCTCCCCCTACATGTATACACACCTGAGGGAACCCCTGGACATTTGAACTCAAGGAATGGCACCCGGGCATAGATGGGGGCCCGGCGACATTTCTCTAGGTCACCGTTGTGGTAAATCATATCCAGTATCTCACTCACCCAAGTGGTGCCTGGAAAGGAGGAACAAGAGGTGAGCAGGGCTGAGGGCCAGGCCCTGTCTCCCAGGGTGAGGGTTGCAAGCCAACAGTTCTCTGCCACTTACCAGACTTAGGATATGTGCTGATGAGCAGGTCATCAGGCCAGGCTGTGAAGTTCTGCAGTGGCCCAACTGCCTCTGCAAAGTACTTGATGAGTGGGACACCTTTCACAGGAACCAGTGGCGGGCGGGAATTTTCCTGAGACGGCTCCATTTGCTGCAGTTGGGACAGAGCACAGCTCAGTTCTCTTAAGATCACACCACCATGTGCGGAAATCCTGCTTTAGCACTAGACCCCTGAGGCTTTGGAAGGCTGAGGAACTTGACAGAGCTCATAGTGGTGGTAGGTGGTAGACCTGAGATCAACAGCAGGTCTAACTCCAGGGTGTGGTCACCATGCCTATCGTTGCTTCCTCGCAGAACTTTCTATGTCTAGTGCATGGCCACAGTCCAGACCATTAAGGCACTCTCTGAGGTGGAGCCCAGCTGCAGGTGTTTGAAGCTCTTAGGAATATTCCAGCATGCATGTCAGAAAACCTTTTTAAAAAAATATATTTTTGCCAGCTGTGGTGGCACATGCCCTGAGTTCGAGGCCACCCTGAGACTACATAATGAATTCCAGGTCAGCCTGGGTGAGAGTGAGACTCTACCTCGAAAAACCAAAAAATAATTTTTTTTTTTTTGCCTGACATGATGGTGCATACCTTTAATCCCAATACTCGGGAGGCAGAAATAGGAAGATTGATGTGAGTTCAAAGCCATCCTGAGACTACATAGTGTATTCTAGGACAGCCTGGGCTAGAGCAAGACCCTACCTTGAAAAACAAAAAGTGTATTTATTTGCAAGCAGGGAGGGAGGGAGAAAGGGAGAGAATGGGTGCACCAGGGCCTCCAACCACTACAAACAAACTCCAGATGTATGTGCCACCCTGTGCATCTGACTTCAATCAAACCCAGTCCTTAGGCTTTGTAGGCAAGTGCCTTAACCACTGGGCCATCTCCAGCCCCAGAAAACTCTTCTGACATCAGTTATAAATTTCTCAATGTTGGGGCTGGAGAGATAGCTCAGTGGTTAAGGTTCTTGCCTGCAAAGCCTAAGGAACCAGGTTCGATTCTCCAGGTCCCATGTAAGCCAGATGCACATGGTGGCACATGTGTCTAGAGTTCATTTGCAGTGGCTAGAAGCCCTGGTGCACCTATTCTCTCTCTCTCTCCTCCCCTCTGTCTCTAATAAATAAATAAATAAAAATAAATCTTTTAAAAAAATTTTCTCAATGTTTCCTTCTGCAGCTATCAATCTACAACCAAGGTACCCCGTGCACACTTCTCCCCTTGAGCTCTGTGGCCTCCTGGTTACCCAATAGAAATGTTTCTTCCTGCTTGCCCAGAAAAGCTCCATTTTGGCTCCAGGACAGCCAGTACAGCTGCTGAACTTGTTGGGATACAGGAAGCGGAAGGCTAATATGGAGAGAAAAAAAAAAAGAAAAAGAAAGAGAGAGGGGCAGGAGAAGAAAGAAGGAAGGAAAGAAAGAAAGACCCAGAAACACTGCAGAGGAGTTCAGGGGCACTCAGACACTAGAATTGCCCTTCTAAGATAGGATATACCTGAGGAAAGATCAGGGAGGGTAGAGGTGCTGGCAGGAATCAGGCTGATCAAGGAAGGGATAGGAGCTAGTGGGCACTTGCAGAATGTTAGAGCCAGTAGCTTGGTAGGATAAGGGTGGCCTTCCTATTCTGGCACTCACCTGATGGCTGCGGATCTAAGCCTTGTGGCCTTCCAGGTGGTGTGCTGTGGAGGACAGTATCTTAGTGTGGGTGCTGCAGTGTGAGGAGTGCGTGTTAATCTTTGAACTGAAGGTTTTGTAGGTCCCAAGTGGGAGGGAGTGGAGACGCTGTGCTGGGACTGGTTGTTCTCCCTGGGAAAAAAAAAAAAAAAGAAAGAGTGGAGGATAGGGCGGGACTCTGTTTATCCTCCACAAAACATCAGCTGGAACTAAGCTTAAACTAGTCTAAGAACCCAATGTGTGGGGTTAGCTTGTAAAAAAACAAAAGGACTGAAACTAGGCAGAGGACCCAACAGTAGGTTTTGTTTTAGAGTTATTTCTGCCTCTTGTCCCACTCACCTAAACTACCTGCCAGGCAAATCAACAAATAACTTTCTCATTGACCCCGCTCAAGCAAAGGGAGATTAGAGGAGAGAAGTGAGGAGGGCCACTCATGTTTGTGCTGGCTTCAAGCCAGTCAGGAACTGCTGGCTGACCTCAGCGGTGTCATAGGAGTGGGCTGGAGGAAAGGACTGGAGGTGGGGCTGAGCAGGAAAGGGTGTTTGGGACAGTACAGCAGAAACTAAAACAAGGACACTGGTGTCTAAAGGTCCTGCAGAGCCACCTCAAGCAGTACCCATGGTAGTTGGTGAACAGCTCCCAACAGGGCTTTTCCTCTGGGCTTGCCAGAGGCTTTGTAGACAAGCAGGAAGAGGCTGAGAGAACCCTGGGCCTCATGAAGGGAGGGGATCAGGGACACCTCCTCCTTGCCCCCCCCGCTTGGCCTTTGTCTTACTGTTTGCTTTATTATGAAACATCAAGCTGCCACTGGATATACAGAAGTGCTGAGTCACGGATGAAAGTGGGGTCCCTGTAAGAATTGTGTAATCCTAGAGAAAAGTAGGGCAGCATGGCTCTAGGGGGAAAAAATGTTGTTTGAGACAAGATCAGCCCAGGCTGACCTGAAACTTACTATGTAGCCCAGGCTAGCCTGAACTAGTGGGACTTCTATCTCAGTTTCCATGTGCTAGAATTACACTGCACTCAAGCTTTCTGGAGGAAGATTCTATGCTGGGTGTGAAGATAGAGCAGTGTAGCAGCTATGACACAAGAAGACACATCCCTGTCCCTACATGTTCGCTGTCAGGTTCGCAATAGAGGACTCAGACAATTTCTTGGGTTTAAGGTCTTTTATTTATTTTAAAAAATATTTTTGTTGGGCTGGAGAGATTGCTTAGTGGTTAAGGTGCTTGCTGGCAGAGCCAAAGGACCCAAGCTCAGTACCCCAGTACCCACATAAAGCCAGAGGCACAAGGTGGTACATGTATCTAGAATTCATTTGCAGTGGCTAAAGGCCCTGGCATGTCCATGTGCATGTGGTCTCTCTCTCTCTCTCTCTGCCTCTTCCTCTTAAATAAATCAAAATTACTGCATTTTTGTTATTTGCAAACAGAAAGAGAGCCAGGCATGGTGGTGTACCCCTTTAATCCCAGCACTTGGGAGGCAGGGGTAGGAAGATCACTGTGAGTTTGAGGCCAACCTGGAGCTATTAGAGTGAGTTACAGATCAGCCTGGGCTAGAGTGAGACCCTATCTTGAAGAAAAAAAGAGAGAGAAGGAATGGGCCCACAGGGTCTGTTACTACTGCAAATGAAATTCAGATGTATGTACCACTTTGTGGTGTTTTTTTTTTTCCTCAAGGCATGTACCACCATGCCTGGCTCAGCCACTTTGTATCTGACTTTTTATTTAAAAAAATTTTTTTTAAATTTTTGATGTAGGGTCTCATTCTAGCTCAGGCTGATCTGGAACTCACTATGTAGTTCCAGCCTGGCCTTGAACTCATGATTATCCTCCTACCTCAGCCTCCCAAGTGCATTACTATGCCCAGCATTATCTGGCTTTTTGTGGGTACTGGGGAATTGAACCTCAGCTGCCAGGCTTTGCAAACAAGAACCTTTAACCACTGAGCAATCTGTCCAGCGGCCCCCGCCGCAAGGTTTTATTTAGCGCCAGTGAAGAAGTGGCAGGTGCCTGGCCTCTTCGTGCCCTGCGCGCTGCAGGCTGCGGGCTCTTTGTGTCTGTGCAGTGTGCCCTCCTCCCTTTCTGACTCCGCTGCCGCCAAGATGCCTGTGAAAAAGCTTGTGGCGAAGGGGGCAAAAAAAGCCAGTTCTGAAGTTTACCCTCGACTGCACCCACCCCGTAGAAGATGGAATCATGGACGCTGCCAATGTGGAGCAGTTCCTCCAAGAGAGAATCAAAGAGAACGGAAAGGCTGGGAACCTTGGTGGAGGGGTTGTAACCATGGAGAGGAGCAAGAGCAAGGTCACTGGAACTTCTGAGGTGCCTTTGTCCAAAAAAGTGGCAGGTGTAGGTGGGTTTTAGCCTGTGACCTTCTGTTTGCAGAACACTCAGTGATTCTGCTGACACTGTTTTGAGAAGGACACCTGTGCCTGAACCTGAGCTGCTGGGAACTGCTTGTGATGTCTATTCTCCAGCTGTTAGGGAGGGCTAATATTCATCCATAGCCTCAAGTTAGCCAAAGATGTTTTCAGGCTATGAGATAGAGAAGTTGCTGTCTACTTTGTTTTGTATAAGCCATTATCTGCATACACTCTGCGTGAACCCTGTACGCAGAGCTGTTCTAGTAAGAATTCTGCAAGATGCTGCCTCTGGGCTCCTGCACAGCAGAAATTGCCTGGAGTCCTCTGGTTCTGTTGATGCACCGCAGTCTCAGCTCAATTCCTCGGCACTGGTCACTCAGGACCTTCAACAGGTTCAGTTGGCACCAGCAGGTGAAGACACCAACAGGCAGGGTTCAAACAAGAGGGAAAGTGAACTTCAAAGCAGGAGCAAAAGGCAAGTGGGCAGAGCAAGGTGGAAGATGACTCCAAACCAAGAGGAAAGAAGGAGAAATAGAAGGAAAGCCTGAACCTGGGGCAAAGGGCAGGAGCAGGGCAAAGGGAAAGGAAGCTCCAACCCACCTAACAGAAGGAGAAGCTTTTAGGCCCTTTAAGGGAAAGGAAAGAAAATCAGGAGGCTCTGCATTGTGCTGCATGGGGGAGCGGGGAAGGGGCCTGACCAGAACCTGCAGTGGCCAGGCTGGCTGAACCCTCTGCTTGAACTCTTTGGGGAGTGAGACCTGGGGGTCAACAGGTGATGGCAAGGAGGAAGTACAGAAAAGTACCATGATAGTGGATATTCTACCAGCCAAGACCTAGTCTGAGCATCCAGGGAAGGGGAAAGACAGCCTCTGAAATCTCCATTACTGTAACAGGAGGTAGTTCCTGAGCCTCCAGCCTAGTCAGAGTGTGGTTGGTTGGGAGGTTTGGAGCTTCTGGGACTCTTACACATAAGTCCTGGATTTTCTTTCTTCTTCCTTTGTAAGACATGATGCTTGTGAGCATGCAGAGACAAATTGAAGATTTCTTTCCCCGGATTTGGCCAAAACTGTAATTAAATCTATTTTTCCATTTCTCCATATATTATGTCATTTTCTCAATGTCAGTCACATTGGGATCCAGTGGGCCAATGATCAGGGAATCCAGTAAACAGATCTGGGCTGTAAAGAGAGCAAAATGTTAGCTCATAAAAGAATAAAATGCAGCCGGGCGTGGTGGCGCATGCCTTTAATCCTAGCACTCGGGAGGCAGAGGTAGGAGGATCGCCGAGAGTTCGAGGCCACCCTGAGACTACGTAGTTAATTCCAGGTCAGCCTGGGCCAGAGAGAGACCCTACCTCGAAAAACCAAAAAAAAAAAAAAAAAAAAAAAGAATAAAATGCAACACTTGCTTGAGCAGGTGGGGATGGTAGATAAATAGGATGCTCTGCTAATCTGAATAGCATTACCCTGGACCTGCATTGTTGAGCAAAATCCTTAAGGACAGATAATGGGACATTTGGAGACTCTTGGTCCCCAGGCCTACCTAACACCCCCCCCCCACCGCACTTCCTATAACTGACCAACAGACCAGTTTACAAGTTCATTCTGTTTTCTCTTCCCTATAATCTTCTAAGATGTAAGTTGTGATTTATGGCTTAACTCCCATCCTGTTTTTGCAATAAACGTTTTGTGTTTTTTTTTTCCAATAAAAACTGACCCTCCAAACAGTTCTGCGCTGCATCCTGAGAACCTGTGCACCAGCTTTTCTTCTTTTTCTTTTCTTTCTTTTTTTACCCAATAAAACTTTGCCTCACATTCTGTGAGTCAATGGTCTTACTTGTGTGACACTGGACCCCTTAACAGGCAACCATGAAAGGCAAGAGCTGGTTGTGTGCTTTAGATATGGTGATCTCAGAATTTTTCCTGTGGGTTACTGACTCCGGAAACTTTCTTTGCCAGTGACCCTTGCTGTTAATGAAGGGGGCTGGGTGTTATGGAAAAAGATGAATTTTTTTAAAATCCATGCATTCAAAGTTGTTTCTATAGAAGAAAAGACAGAGAGAGAGAGAGAGAGAGAGAATGAATCAGAAATCACAAGACTTCATAAGGCAGATGAAAAGCCCAGAGAAATAGCAGAGCTAGCAGCATAAATGAGGAACCAGGGACTAGAGAACTGCTTTACTGGTCAAAGGTGTGTACACTGTGCAGTGGTGCTTGAATAAACATGAAATGAATACACAACATGCAAAAATATGATTTAATGGAGGGCTGGGGATGCACTCCAGTGCTCCCCAAACTGACTGTGCTCACAGCTTTTATTCAGATTCAGGCAGTCAAGGCAATGGGGAATTTGAGCATAAGACAGACCATGAATTTGCATCAAACCAGATCATGAGTTGTTTGTTTATTTCATCAGGAAGTCTTTGAAGAAGTTGTGAGTTTCCCATCTTCAAGAAGCTCCACCCAAGGCGCACAGTCTTCCATGTCCCAAGGCTTAGTCTATGCAAAGATTAGCCTTTTGCCAATTAACTTGACCTCCACATCTTCCCTTTTTCTTTTAAAAGTGGTCTGGAGCTGGACGTGGTGGCACCTGCCTTTAATCCCAGCACTCAGGAGGCAGAAGTAGGAGGATCACCATGAGTTTGAGGCCACCCTGAGACTACCTAGTGAATTCCAGGTCAGCCTGGGCTAGAGTGAGACCCTACCCTGAAAAACAAAACAATAAAAAAAGGGATCTGTTGAACCAGACACATTGTAGCTGCTGGCAAGTAAGTATTTTTAAGTTGATTCCCTCCAATTGTACAAAGAACAAAGTACAGATCATTAATCCAATGGCCACCAAAGTGGAAGTCAAAGTGTTGAAAACCAGGAAGATGGATTAAGCCAAAACAAACTGTTGTGGAGCCTGGAGTGGTGGCTCATGCTTTTAATCCCAGCATGCAGGAAGCAGAGGTAGGAAGATCACTGTGAGTTCAAGGTCAGTTTGGGCTAGAATAAGACCCTACTTTGATAAACGAAAAGTAAAATTGGGGGCTAGAGAGATGACTTAGTGGTTAAGGCGCTTGCCTGAGAAGCTTAAGGATCTAAGTTCAGTTACCCAATACCCACATAAGCCAAATACACAAGGTGGCACATGTATCTGAAGTTCATTTGCAGTGGCTAGAAGCCCTGGAGTGCCCATTATCTCTCTATCATCTATCTATATCATCTATCTATTGTTCTATCTATCTATCTATCTATCTATCTATCTATCTATCTATCTATCTATCTATCATCTCTCTGCTTGCAAATAAAATAAAATATCTTTAAAAAATTGTTGGCTAGCTGGGCATGGTGGCACACACCTTTAATCCTAGTACTTGAGAAGCAGAGGCAGGAGGATCGCTGTGAGTTTGAGGCCACCCTGAGACTACATAGTAAATTCCAGGTCAGCCTGAGCTAGAGTGAGACCCTACCTTGAAAAAAAAATTGTTTGCAAAATTCTGGTGTCAAGATATCTTTTTTGTTTGTTTGTTTTTCCATGATTTTGTGTATGCTCTATAGCTTTTCTTGTTATTGATTTGTAGTTTGATCCCATTGTAATCAGATAGAGTGCAAGAAATTATTTCAATTTTCCTATATTTGTTAAGATTTGCTTTGTGTCCTAATATATGGTCTATTTTAGAGTATGTTCCATGTGCTGCTGAAAAGAATGTGTAGTCTTCAGCATTTGGATGAAATGACATATATATAAATTTATTCTATGACCTCATTTAATCCAGAAGCATCTCTGTTTATTTTTTTCCGGGATGACCTGTCAATTGGTGAGAGTGGGGTGTTGAAGTCACCCACTACAAATGTGTTTGGTGTTTTCTGTGACCTTAGTTTGTAAGACCCAGGAAGTGAGGACTCCCCGGGCTCTGTCTCGGGAAAGGCAACACCCCAAATCATTCCAAGAAACGGTCTTGATGCAAATAGCAAGAGGGATTTTTATTCCAGCGCGCTGGGGCCCCCAGTCATACGCCATGCAGGGGTAGAGGACTGGAGACCCCGAGGGTAGAATCAGGGCAGTTTTTATTGGATTCAAACAAAGGAGAGCAGAATTTATAAAATGATTGGTTAACAATTAAAAATAATGTACATGTAGTATGCTCATTGGTTATGTGGTTACTATGGCATTTTGAGCCAACTTATCTATAACTTGAGGATCACAAGTATGTATAACATTTGCTTAGTTTCTTCTGACTGGCTCATTTCAAGGATTATTTTGGGTACTGGGCAGTCTGGGGTTTTTCCAGTAACTGCAAAAATGCTGTGTCAGTTCAGCCCGGAAATAGAAACTCAGGCCTGTGAATATTCCTAGAGCCTGTCATGGCGTTACTTTAGTTCTTGCTTTTTTTGCTTACATTCTCTATCGTCCTACACCTCTATCTATATACTTTTACATTACAATCTTTCCTTTTATGGTGCAAGCAGTTCACAGAAGCCAGATAAGCAGTTAGTTAGTTTTTTTGTTATCTCATTAGGCCAGAGTCACGTACTCAAAGGCCTGTTCTTTTTATTTAGGTTCATACAGGAAGCAGGCTCTGAACCAGCAAGAAGGGTGATCTTCTACCTATTTGCTGGCAGAGAGCCAATTCTGGAATTTGAAGCATTTATGACTTTTTCCATCCTTTCAAGTTCTAATAGCATTTGATGAAACTGGGATCCCCGTGTTAGGTGCATATATCTGTTTAGTATTGTAATGTCCTCCTGTTGTAGCATTCCTTTAATCAATATAAAGTGACCTTCCTTATCTTTCCTAATTAATGTTGGTCTGAAGTTTACCCTGTCAGATATTAGGATAGCAACCCCTGCTTGTTTTCTAGGCCAATTTGCTTGAAACATCATTTTCCAAACTTTCACCCTACGATAGTGTCAATCCTTTGTAGAAAAATGAGCTTCTTGGAGGCAACAAATTGAAGGATCCTGCTTTTTTAAAAATACTTTTTTATTTTTTATTTTTTTGGAGAGAGTCACAGAGAGAAACAGACAGAGAGGGAGAGGGAGATAGAAAATAGGTGCGCCAGCAGTCTCTCAGCTGCTGTGAACGAAATCTAGATGTGTGCGCCCCCTTGTGGGCAAGTGCAGCATTGCACCCTTGCGTCACTTTGCATCTGGCTAAATGTGGGACCTGGAGATTGGAACTGGGTTCTTAGGCTTAGCAGGCAGGCGCCTTAACCACTAAGCCATCTCTCCAGCCCAGGGTCCTGCTTTTTTTTTTTTTTTTTTTTTTTTTTTGGTTTTGCAAGGTAGGGTCTCACTGTAGCCCAGGCTTACCTGGAATTCACTATGTAGTCTCAGGGTGGTCTCGAACTCTTTTTTTTTTTTTTTTTTTGGTTTTTTTTTGCAAGGTAGGGTCTCACTCTGGTCCAGGCTGACCTGGAATTAACTATGTAGTCTCAGGGTGGCCTCGAACTCTCGGCGATCCTCCTACCCCTGCCTCCCGAGTGCTGGGATTAAAGGCGTGCACCACCACGCCCGGCTGGTCTCGAACTCTTGGCAATCCTCCTACCTCTGCCTCCCGAGTACTGGTATTAAAGGCATGCGCCACCACGCCCGGCTCAGGATCCTGCTTTTTAATCCAGTCTGCAAACCTATGTCTTTTGGTTGGGACATTCAGGCCATTGATATTAAGAGTTATTATTGAAAGGTGTGTATTTATTTTTGCCATTTTTCTTGTTTTGTAGTTCTTCCAGTTTTACCTTTGCTCTCTTTTATTAACTAGTATTGGAGTATGGTTTGTTTTTTCCAGGTTCCTTATATATGTGCTTTTCTTTCTCTTCAGCATGGAGGATCCTTTCAAGTATTTTCTGTAGACCTGGTTTTGTCTTCAAGTATTCCTTTAGTCTGCTTTTGTTATGGAATGTCCTTATTTCTCCATCTATTTGAATGGATAGCTTTGCAGGATAAAGTAATCTTGGTTGATAGTTTTTATCTTTCAGAACTTGGAATGCATCACTCCAAGCCCTTCTAGCTTTTAAAGTTTGTGTTGAGTAATCTGCTGTGATTCTGATGGGCTTGCCTTTGTAGGTGACTTGCTTTTTCTCTCTAGCTGCTTTCAATATATTTTCTTTGGTTTGTATGTTTGGTGGTTTAATTATAATATGGTGGGGTGTGGTAGTTTGAATAGATGGCCCCCAATATATTCAGCATTTTATTAGTTTGTTGTTTGCATCTGCAGCCACCTGGCTGGAGGCAATGTCACTGGGTGGATCTTAAGGTGTGGTGGTGGATTTGAGATTCCATTGTAAAGTATGCCTAATAGGAGTTCCTGAAGTGTGCTGTGCTGTGGCTGGTGGCTTTTTTTCTCTCTTGCCTGGTCCTGTAAGAGCAGGCCGCTTTTCCTGCCATTATGGAACTTCCCCTGGATCTGTAAGCTTCAATAAATAATATCCCTTTCCTCCATAACTGTGCCTGGTCTGGAAGTTCATCTCAGTGAACCTGAAGCTGTCTGATACACGGGGAGAGGTTCTTTCCAAGTTTTGTCTGTTGGGTGTTCTAAAGGGTTCCTGTATCTGCATTGGCATCTGGGGGAAGTTTTCTTCTATGATTTTGTTGAAAACACTTACTATGCCTTTGGAGTGAAATTCTCCTTCTACTATACTCTGAATTCTTATGTTTGATTTTTTTATAGTGTCCCAAATATCTTGAAATTCCCATTCATTCTTTCCTATTAGTTTGTCTTTCTCTTTGTCGGACTGTATTAGATCTGACACCTGGTCTTCTAGTTTAGATATTCTGTTCTCTCCTTCATCCATTCTACTAGAGAGATTTTCTACAAAGTTTTTTATTTCACTGACTGTGTTCTTTATTGCTAGTATTTCTGACTGATTTTTCTTTATTATTTCTATTTCCTTATTTATGCCTAGTATTGACCTCCTTATTTCATTAAATTGGTTTCCTGTGTGTTCTTTGAATCCTTTGATTTCCTCTTTGAGGTCTTTGAACCCTTTGATTTCCTCTTTGAATTCTTTGAATATATTTATAATCATTCTTTTGAAATCTTTCTTCAGTCTCACTGAAGGTCATTTCTGATGCATTAATACTTTCTGGTGGATTTATATTGTCTTGATTTTTTGTGTTTATTGTATTATAATGTAGAGAGTTTTGCATCTTGGATTAATTCAGTGCTTTGGTTTTCTAATTATCTGCAGTAATATTAGATGTATCAATCAATCTGATGTTATATATCTTCAGGGTAGGCTTAAAGTGCTAGGTGTGGCTCTTAAGACTCTCAGAGTAACCAGAAAAGTAACCCTAGGTGTTGGGTTTGCCTGCTATAAGAGTATTCAAGTAGGCTGAATGGAACAGAATACAGTCAAATTCTACAAACCTAACTAAACAATGTACCCATTCAATGAAATACAGCACAGAGTATTTGTGCAAAAATAGGTATTATGACAAACAGATCCTTTAACAAAGTCACAGTCCCTAAGGATGTGTGTTGCCCCACACCCTTAATCCTGTCAACTGGGAGGCTAAGATTTCTGGTCTGTAGAGGGTTCCAAGGTCAGCTTGTAACCAAGTGAGATCCTTCCCCAATGAATGACAGAAGAGGAAACAAAGGCACTATAAGTCAGGAAGCAACAAAAAGCAGCCCAAAATATAGCTTATTTAAGAATGTCAGATCTGGGCTGGAGAGATGGCTTAGCAGTTAAGGCATTTGCCTACAAATCCAAAGAACCCTGGTTCAATTCTCCAGGACCCACATAAGCCAGATGCACAAGGGGTTGCACACATCTGGAGTTTGTTTGCAGTGGCTAGAAGACCTGGCTCGTCCATTCTCTCTCTCTGCCTCTTTCTCTCAAATAAATAAATAAATAAATATATTTAAAAAAAAAAAGAATGTCAGATCTGACCATCCATCAGGTTTAACATATAATTTACCCTGACATGGAAGGTGCAATTAGCCCTTTGGATGCAAGCCTATACACCAGGCTTATTTGGCGAGTACTGACCTGGTGTAATCCCACTTACCTTTTGGGACAGCTTTGATCTCAGCTATGCTGCACAGCTGCTTGGGTCCTTCTTTGCTGTGTTGTGGGCTCAGGAAGGCTGGCTGCGTCTGTGGGTCACTGCTATGATCGTGCTGGGTGCTGGGTAGGTGAGCCTTCTTCCCCAGGTCTCTGGTGCTTGCCAGCACTTGTGCTGGTGGTGGAGTCTGTGGATGGTGGCTGAAGTCCACCTGCTGGTCCACACGATCCTCTTCCTCACAAGCTGCTCCGTTGGTCTTTGCTGTCCTCCTTCCACGTTTCTTGAGTTTGTGAGGAGGCCAGTGTAATTGGGAAAAATCTCCTCACCTGGCTTTAAAATCCTGCAGCTCAGGTGGAGCCTGGAGGCTGGAGCTGCTTCTGCCTGCTTCTGTGGGCTCTAGATGCTCTGGATCTCTCCTACATCTTTGCTGTGGTTGATAATTTATTGTACACCTTACTTTTTAGTAGAAGATTTTTTTTGGTTTTTCAAGGTAGGGTCTAACTCTAGCCCAGGCTGACCTGGAATTCACCCAGTATTCTCAAGGGGCCCTCAACAAGATATCATTTTAATACTGTTTTGTAAGATGAACTATTTGACTAACTTGGTCATGTAATCAATAAATGTTTATAGCAATATGATTAAGTAATGACACTTGAAGAAGTTTTAAAATTTCTGTCTCATGTATGGTTACATTTATTTTAAAGATATGGGGGGGGTCATACATATGGATTTATGTTTCCAGCCACAACTTAAAGTGACCTGGAGCCTAGTGGCTTGAATTTGGTCCTCAATATATATTGTAGGTGATTTCATTAGGTGTACTTGGGTTAATAGGTTTTGCTTTTTGGTTTTTTCTTTTTTGGTTTTCTGAGGTAGGGTTTCACGCTAGCTCAGGCTGACCTGGAATTTACTATGTAGTCTCAGGGTGGCCTTGAACTCTCAGTGATCCTCCTACCTCTGCCTCCCAAGTGCTGGGATTAAAGGCATGTGCCACCACCCGGCCTTTTTTTTTAGTTTTTTGAGTTAGAGTTTCACTCTAGCCCAGGCTGACCTGGAATTCACTATGTAGTTTCAGGGTGGCTTCAAACTCACTGTGATCCTCCTACCTCTGCCTTCTGAGTGCTGAGATTAAAGGAGTATGCCACCATGCCTGACTTAGTTTGTTTTCTTTTTAGGTTTTGCAGGCAGATGCCTTAACCAACAACCCATCCCTCCAGCCCTTTGTTTTCTTTCTTTTTTATTATCATTTTATTTATTTTTGGAGAGAGACACAGAGAGAGACAGAGAGGGAGAGGGAGACAGATAGAGATGGGCGCGCCAGCAGTCTCTCAGCTGCTGTGAACGAAATCCAGATGTGTGTGCCCCCTTGTGGTCAAGTGCGGCATTGTGCCCTTGCATTACTTTGCATCTGGCTAAACGTGGGACCTGGAGATTGGAACTGGGTTCTTAGGCTTAGCAGGCAGGCGCCTTAACCGCTAAGCCATCTCTCCAGCCCTTGTTTTCTTTTTAATATCATGTTGTATAGTAACAACACTCACTACATTGCACACAGTTTGATATACAAAGTGTGTTGTTAGAATAGATTAGGTGACTTTTGTCACTGCCATGACAGAAGCAACTAGGATAAAAACAGCAGTAACTATAGCAGTAAGAAGCATGTTAACAAACCATTTAGGTCAGTTGAAAGATTGTATTACTTTAATAATTATGGTGTGAACCCTGGATTCTTATTAAGGCTTAGTATAATTTATTGGGATAAGAAATAGGTTTCACATCACATAAATATACTTTAATTTAATTTAATTTATTTATTTATTTTGGTTTTTCGAGGTAGAGTTTCACTTTAGCTCAGGCTGACCTTGAATTCACTATGTAGTCTCAGGGTGGCCTTAAACTCTCAGCAATCTTCCTAATTCTGCCTCCCGAGTGCTGGGATTAAAGGCATTGTGGTAGTTTGAATATATGTCCCCCAATATATTCAGTATTTTATTAGTTATAGTTTGCATCTGCAATCACCTTGCTAGAGGCAATGTCACTGGTGTGGTGATGGTTTGAGGTTCCATTGTAAAGATATGCAAAGTGTGCTTGATAGGAGTTCCTGAAGTGTGCTGTGGCTTTTTGGCTGTAGTTTTGCTCTGTGTGCTGTGTGCCTGGGTGGTTTTTCTCTCTTGCTTGGCCCTGTGGAGAGTAGGCTGCTTCTTCTGCCATTATGGAACTTTCCCTGGATCTGTAAGCTTCAATAAATAATATCCCTTCCTCTATAACTGTGCCTGGTCTGGAAGTTCATCTCAGCGAACCTGAAGCTGTCTGCTACAGGCATGCATCACCACACTTGGCATAAATATACTTTTATTAAGAAATAAGCAGGGGCTGGAGAGATGGCTTAGCAGTTAAGGCGTTTGCCTGCAAAGGATCCTGGTTTGATTCTCTAGGACCCACGTAAGCCAGATGCACAAGGGCCATTTTGTATCTGAAAGAGTGCATTGTAAGAAGTCTTACTCTTCTTTTGGCCCTTACATTCTTTCCCACCTCTTCCACAATGGACCCTGAGCCTTGGATGGTGTGATAGAGATGTCTCAATGCTGAACACTCCTCTGTCTCCGCTTCTCAGCAGTATGGTACCTTTTGAGTCGTCCCAGAGGTCACTGCCATCTGAAAAGAGAAGCTTCTCTAACCAAAAAGTAACATTAGCATTAATATATGGGTATGAACATTAGAGAAGTGCTTACTGGCCAGTTTGGTAAGTATAATATATGAATTTAGCCAGATACTAGCAGGAGTTATACCCTTAGGGCTCATGACCTCCCCCATCATAGGATTTCAGTACTAGCCATGTATTCCCTCCTGTGGAATAGGTTTCCAGTCCAAATAGAGAGCTGTTGGTTTCCCCCATAACAGACATGCCACTATTGCATCTGTTGGCTCATTTGGCCTGGCTGGCTGATCTTAAGGCTTGCAGTACCCACTGTTGTTTATGACCACTGATGACTTTTCTCTCTCCCACAGAGCTGCATGCAGTATATCTTCTTCTCAGCTTTCTGTCAGTTGGTCTATAGCAAAGAGGTTTTCAGCTCAACTATAGCTTGATTTTTCTTTTCTTTCTTTCTTTCTTTCTTTCTTTCTTTCTTTCTTTTTTTTTTTTTTTTTTTTTTTTTTTTGGTTTTTCGAGGTAGGGTCTCACTCTAGCCCACACTGACCTTGAATGCACTATGTAGTCTCAGGGTAGGTAGCCTTGAACTCTCAGCAATCTTTCTACCTCTGCCTCCCAAGTGCTGGGATTAAAGGCATGCACCACCATGCCCAGCTTGATTTTTCTTTTTCTTATTTATTTATAAGAGAGAGAGAGAATGGGCACATCAGGGCCTCTAGTCACTGCAAACAAACTCCAGATGCATGTGCCACATTGTGCATCTGGCTTATGTGGGACCTGGAGAATCAAACCTGGATTCTTAGGCTTCCCAGACAAGCACCTTAATCACTAAGCCATCTCTCCAGATCAGCTTGATTTTTCAGTGACCTTGAAGCCCAAGCATGTGGAATCTTCAGCAATAAGGTATTACCATTTATTCCTGGTGGGAAACCAAGAGTCTTGGCAAAGGCCTGTAATGTTTTGGGGGCATCAGGGACCTCCCTGGCCAATAACTCACTGGAAAATATCCCATCCCTGGCACTGAAAATTTTCTGCTAACAATCTATGGCTGTTGGGTGCTTCCTCTGACCTCATTTAGGCCTTTCTACCCCCAGTAATCTGTTCATCTACTTACATATATACAATACCATTTCCTTAAGTCCTCCCCTCTCCTCCCTCCCTTATAGCCCCTTTCTAGCTTACTGGTCTCTGTTACTGAGTTTTATTCCAACTCACATAGACATTTAATCATTTGTATCTAGAATCCACATATGAAAGAGGACATGCAGCTGTTGGCTTTCTGGGCCTGGGTTACCTCACTTACTATAATCCTTTCCAGATCCATTCATTTCCCTTCAAGTTTCATAATTTCATTTTTCTTTACCACTAAATAGAACTCCATTGTAGGGCTGGAGAAATGGCTTAGTGGTTAAGGCGCTTGCCTAAAGAGCTGGAGGACCCAAGGTCTATTCCCCATAAGCCAAATGCACAAGGTGGCACATGCATCTGGAGTTTTTTTGCAGCAGCTGGAGGCTATGGTGGGCCCATTCTCTCTCTCCCCTCTTCTCTTTCTCAAATAAATAAAAATTAAAATAAAAAAAAGAACTCCATTGTATAAATGTACCACATCTTCATTATCCACTCATCAGTTGAGGGACATCTAGGCTGGTTCTATTTCTTAGTGAATAGAACAGCAATAAACATGGATATGTATCACCAAGATAGTGAAACTAGTCCTTAGGATATATGCCTAGGAGTGATATAGCTGGATCACATGGTAAATTTTTTTTTTTTTTTTTTTTTTTGGTTTTTTGAGGTAGGGTCTCACTCTGGCCCAGGCTGACCTGGAATTAACTATGTAGTCTCACGGTGGCCTCAAACTCTCGGCGATCCTCCTACCTCTGCCTCCCGAGTGCTGGGATTAAAGGCGTGCACCACCACGCCTGGCCCATGGTAAATTTATTTTTAGCTGTCTCAGGAACCACCATACTGATATTCACAATGGCTATACCATTTTACATTCCCACCAACAGTGTAGAAGAGTTCCTCATTTTTTGCATCCTCACCAGCATTTATTGTCATTTGTTTTCTTTTTAATTTGAGAGAGACAGAGAGAGAACTGGCGTGCCAGCGGCCACTCAGCTGCTGTGAATGAACTCCAGACACGTGTGCACATGTGCGCACACGTGTGCTTGCGTCACTTTTGCGTCTAGCTAAATATGGGACCTGGAGAATTGAACAGGTGTTCTTAGGCTTCACAGGCAAGTGCCTTAACCACCATCTTTCCAGCCCTGTTTTTTAAAATAGTTTAATATATTTTATTTATTTATTTACTTGAGAGAGAGAATGAGGCAGAGAGAGAGACACACACACACAGAGAGGAAAGAGAGAATGGGAGTTCCAGGGCCTCCAGCCACTGAAAACGAACTCCAGATGCATGCACCCCCTTGTGTATCTGGCTTACGTGGGTCCTGGAGAATTGAACTGGGATCCTTTGTTTTGTAGGCAAATGCCTTAACTGTTAAGCCATCTCTTCAGCCCTATTGTCATTTGTTTTCTTGATGATAGCTATTCTGACAGGAGTGAGATGGAATCTCAAAGTAATTTTAATTTGCATTTCTCTGATGGTTGATGCATTTTTCATGCTTCCAAAATCAATACCAGGTGTTCAGGACACAGCCATATTCTTTTTAAATTTTTTTTTAAATTTTATTTTATTATTTGAGAGAGAGATAATGGGCACACCAAGGCCTCCTGTTACTGCAAACAAACTCAAGAGACATATGCCACCTTGTGCATCTGGCTTACATGGGTACTAGGGAATTGAAGGTGGGTCTTTAGGCTTAGCAGGCAAATGCCTTAACCACTAAACCGTCTCTCCAGCCCCACAGTGTTTGGGTGTGAAGGAAGCAGACAGCTCTGACTGGAGGGCCCATCTTAGCTGTGTGCAATGCCCACTAGATCTGAGCTTTAGAGTTCAGTCCTTGCTGGTTTCCCTTCCCCCGGCAGGTAGAGCGGAAGAGAGAGCCGGGCCTGCGGCTCCTCTTGAGGCTGAGCGGGATGACGGGTGTCGGCGGCTCAGACCCCTCCCCCAAAACACCGGAGAGAAAAAACACACTGAGCCGGGAGTCTGTCGAGGCAGGAACTCATCTTATTGTAATGAGAGGGTATATATATATTTTGAGAAAGAGGGTGGGTCTCAGGATGAGAGAAAGGTGTAAGGGCCAATATTATTTCACATGTCAGCAGTAGCTGGGTGGAGGCAGTTTCGGCTTAGGCCTTGCTGAGTCACTCTTAAGCGGAAGTAGTAGGCCAAAGACAGGTCGCCAAACTCTAGTCAGGCTTAGGAAGTTCCACTAGGCCTCACACCCGGGCCTCATAGGGCCCAACAAGTCCTGTGAGTGGAAGTCACATGGCAGAGAGGTAACCTTGGAGTTTAAGCCCCCTGTGGTTGGATTGGGGCATCAAATCTCCACACTTATGTAGCTCATTGTCCTCAAAAACTGCATAGCAGGCCCACAGCGGCCCATACCTTTAACCTCGGAACTAGGGAGGCTAAGGTAGGAGAATGTTGTGAGTTGAGTTTGAGTCTAGCCGAGGCTACAGAATGAGTTCCAGGTCAGCCTGGGCTAAAGCGAGATCTTACCTCAAAATAAACAAACAAGCTGGGCTTGGTGGCACACACCTTTAATCCCAGCATCCAGGAGGCAGAGGTAGGAGGATCACCATAAGTTTGAGGCCACCCTGAAACTACAGAGGGAATTCCAGGTCAGCCTGAGCTAGAGTGAGACCTTACCTTGAAAAACCAAAAAATAAGCCGGGCATGGTGGCACATGCCTTTAATCCCAGCACTTGGGAGGCAGAGATAGGAGGATCACCGAGAGTTCGAGGCCACCCTGAGACTACATAGTGAATTCCAGGTCAGCCTGAGCTAGAGTAAGACCCTACCTCAGAAAACCAATATATATATATATAAAGCCAGGTGTGGTGGTGCCCGCCTTTAATCCCAGCACTCGGGAGGCAGAGGTAGGAGGATCGCCATGAGTTCGAAGCCACCCTGAGACTATATAGTTAATTCCAGGTCAGCCTGGACCAGAGTGAGACCCTACCTCAAAAAACCAAAAAACTGGGCTGGAGAGATGGCTTAGTGGTTAAGGCGCATGCCTCCTAAGCCTAAGAACGCTGGTTCCAATCTCCAGCAGTTCTAATCTCCAGGTCCCACATTTAGCCAGATGCAAAGTGACGCAAGGGCGCAATGCCGCCCTTGCCCACAAGGGGGCGCACACATCTGGATTTCATTCACAGCAACTGAGAGACTGCTGGCGCACCCATTCTCTATCTGTCTCCCTCTCCCTCTCTGTCTGTCTCTCTCTGTGTCTCTAAAAAAAATTAAAAATAAAAAAAATTTTTTTAAAACCAAAAAATTAAAATTAAAAATAAAATAAAATAAATAACAAGCAAACAAATAAAAAAAATAAACAGCAAAGAGATAACCACTCCCCCTTAACTCTAGCTCAGAGTTATCAGACTCCATAGTTATCTCATTCCTTGCCAGAGAGGGTGAGCCACCAATAGCCAAGCCCTTCATGGCCCATACTTTTTTTCATCAGAGCTTCAGTGTGTCTGTGTCCAGCCCCACAACCGCCTCTTACAGCTGTTTCCACCCAGGAGTTAGAACAGAACATTTCCAGACTCCTGACTTGTGATTAGTCCTTGTTTTCAGCATCTCAATTTCAAGCAGTGTGGTTGTTTGAGTCAGATGTCTCCATGAAACCCATGTATTTGTAGTGGTGTGCCCATTCTTCTCTCTCTCTCTCTTACAAGCAAATTTATATATATATTAAATATACAAATATATAAATATTAAAATATTAAATATATATAAAAATTATTTGAGAGAGAGAAAGAGCAGCAGAGAGAGAGAGAGAGAGAAAGAGGGAGAATGGGTGCACCAGGGCCTCCAGCCACTGCAAATGAACTCCAGATGCATGAGCCCCCTTGTGCATCTGGCTTGTGTGGGACCTGGGGGAATCAAACTGGGATTCTTTGGCTTTGCAGGCAAATGCCTTAACCTCTAAGCCATCTCTCCAGCCTGAAATATATTTTTAAAGGTGGAACATCTTACCTGTTTTTATTAATTTTTAAAAATTCTATTTACTTGAGAGAATGGGCACACCAGGGCCTTCAGCCACTGTAAACAAATTCCAGACACATGTCACCATACGCACCTGGCTTATATGGGTACTGTGGAATTGAAGCTGGGTCCTTTGGCTTTGCAGGCAAACACCTTAACCACTAAGTCATCTCTCCAGCCCAAGACCTTGTTTTTTATAACTTTTTTGAATTTATTTATTTGCATTTTCGTGGGTGGATATATATGGGCACACCAAGGTCTCTTGCCACTGCAAAGACGCTTGTGCCACTTTTTGGTTCTGGCTTTATGTGGGTGGAATGGGAATTAAATCCAGGCCAGAAGGTTTTGCAAGCAAGTGTCTTTAACTGCTGAACCATTTTTCTAGCCTCTCTTTTTTTATTTTTAGAGGTTTTTTTTTGGAGAGAGAAACACAAAGAAAGGGAGAGGAAGACAGGCACAGAATGGGAGCACCAGCAGCCTCTCAGCTGCTGAGAATGAAATCCAGATGCATGCGCCGCCTTGTGGTCAAGTGTGGCATTGCACCCTTGCATCTGGCTAAACGTAGGACCTGGAGATTGGAACTAGCATTCTTAGGCTTAGGAGGCAGGCGCCTTAACCGCTAAGCCATCTCTCCAGCCCTAGGGTTTCTTTTTTTTGTTTTTTTTTTTATAGGTAGGGTCTCACTGTAGCCCAGGCTGACCTAGAATTCACTATGTACTGTCAGGATGGCCTCAAACTCACAGTGATCCTCCTACCTCAGCCTCCTGAGTGCTGGGATTAAAGGTGTATGCCACTATGCCTGGCTTGTATTTTTATTTTTTTTGGTTTTTCGAGGTAGGGTCTCACTCTGGTCCAGGCTGACCTGGAATTAACTTAGTCTCGGGTCCAGGTCAACCTGTGATCCTCCTTCCTCTGCCTCCCAAGTGCTGGGATTAAACACACACACACACACACGGCTTTGTATTTTTATTTTTGAAAGCAACTTATAGAGTTTTGATTTTTTACTCTTACATTTATATGATTTTGCTTACATATTGTGATTGTTTGAATTAGGTGTCACCCATAAACTCAAGTATTCTGATTGCTCGATCCCCAGCTGGTGGCACTTTGGAAACTGGAGATTGCTGGAGGAAGTGTGTATTGGAGGGCAGACTTATGGGTGTTATAGACAATTTTCCTTTCCCAGTGTTTGGCACACTCTCCTACTGCTGTTTTCCACCTGATGTTGGCCAGAAGGTGTTCAGCCTCTGCTCATGGCATGTGTCCCTACCATCATGGAGCTTCGCCTGAGTCTGGTTTTAAACAACTTTCCTCCCATCAATACATTTGACAGTAACCTGGTAACTATGGGTAAAACAAATGTAAGAAAGAGGGGTCATTACTGCTAAAAACCTGATTGTATGGTCTTTGGCCTTTTGGAGCTGATTTGTAGGAAGAATGTGGAAGTTTCTGAATGCTCGGTCTGAGAGACGCCCTGGGGTGCTCTAAGCAGTGCTCAATGGACTGTTTTGGTCAGAGCAGAAAGACCTAAATGCAGTAAGAACTGTGAGGTTTGGCTTATGAGGGGAAGAAAGAGCTTTGTCTGAACTAGATTAGAGGCAATTTGTGTGAGAGGCTAGCTGTACTCTTCCCTGAGAACTTGTGCAGGGTTGTGTTGCAAAGAAATGGACTGGTGTGAGCAGATGAATGTGGCATAGAAAGAAAGCATACTCTGGAGCCGGGCATGGTGGTGCATGCCTTTAATCCCAGCACTCGGGAGGCAGAGGTAGGAAGATTGGAGACGAGGCCAGAAAGACTACTAGTTAAAAGATCAGGACCAGAGGAGTGTTGCAAAACACACACACACACACCAAAAGATTGAGGAGTTTTCTGAAAGCCTATTCAGCTGCAATTTTTAAACATTACCACCATTGGAGGAGCTCTTTTGCATTGGGACAGCAGGTGGATCTTTTGAAAGGTCCAGAATGCTGAAGGAGTGTCCTGGGGAAGATCTTTATTCCAGATTAATACATTTGGGAGCCCACCTGGTACTATGGAGTATATAACAAATGTAAGAAAGAGAGGGTCATTGATATTTGTGCTGGTAGTTTTTTTTTTTTTGAAATGGCCATGGGACAGAGGGTAGCTTTTTCTGTAGTCCATGATTGAACTTGAAGATGATCTGTGAGTTGCAAATAAAGTGGAGATGCCATAAATTGGATGGCTGTTGAGGACAGCTTCCATCCAGCTCAGGATGGAGATTTCCCCAGATAGTGAATAGCTCAGCTTGGAGGGGTGGTATTGGAACTCCAGAAACTTACTGGTTAAAGATGAGGACTTGGGAGTGTAGTAGTTTGAATTGTCCCCCAATAGATTGAGGAGTTTTATTAAAGCTTCGTGGATTTCCAGCTACCTGGTTGGAGGAGGTATCTCTGTGGGTGGATCTTAGGGTCCAGCCCTAAGGTGTGTTTGGGGGCAGATCTAAATTCCAGTAAAAGAGAGGCATAGTGCTTGAGCTGACTGGGGTTGCTGGAGTGTGACTGATAATGGTGCTGGTAGTGGTATTTCTCTGTGTAGACCTGTGACAGAGGGCCAGCTTTTTCTGCCATTATGGAACTTCCCCTGGATCTGTAGCTTCAAATAAATTCTCTTCCATAAATTGTCTGGCTTGGATACTCATCCCAGCAATGTGAGCTGATTACAATGTGGAGCTATGAAAACTGTTTTTTTAAAAATAATATTTTATTTGTTTATTTATTTGAGAGAGAGAGAAAGACAGAAAGAGAATGGGCATGGCATGGCATGGCCTCTAGCCACTGCAAATGAACTCCAGATGCAGTGCCACCTAGTGCATCTGGCTTATGTGGGTGCTGGAGAATTGAACCAGGGTCCTTAGGCTTTGCAGGCAAGTGCCTTAACTGCTAAGCAATCTCTCCAGCCCTGGAACTTGATGTTTGCCCTGTTTGTTGATTTTGTATTAGTTCAGTCTTTCCTTGCAATGCCATCTTTTGCAGTGTGGATGTTGACTCTGTGCCATTACCTTACTTCGATTCTACAGTTCACAGTAATAGACCTTAGACTACGGGGATGTTTGAACAGTATTGAACAGAATGCACTGCATTTTATTTTACATCATGGATGGTCATCAGTTTTATGGGGGTCAAGGATGGAATGTGGTGGTTTGAATTAGGTATTCTTCATAAACTCATGTGTTCTGAATTCTAAGCCCCCAGCTGTGGCAGTTTGGGAATTGGAGCCTTGCTGGAGGAGGTGTGTTGTTAGAAGTGGGCTTATGGGTATTATAGCCAGCTTCTCTTTGTCAGTGTTTGGCATACTCTTCTGCTGCTGTTCTCCATCTGATGTTGGCCAAGAGGTGAAGTCCAGCCTCTGCTCATGCCACATTTTCCCCTCCCATCATAGAACTTTCCCTTGAGTCCGTAAGCCAAAATAAACCCTTTCCTCCCACAAGCTGGTTTGGTCAGGTGTTTGTGCCAGCAACTACTAGGTAACTGCAATACATATATTTCCCATTTTAAATTTTATTTATTTTATTAGAGACAGAGAGAAAGTGTGAGAGTGCCATAACAAACTCCAGACACATGAGCCATTTTGTGCATCTGGCTTTACATGGGTACTAGGGAGCTAAATTCCTGCCAACAAGCTTTATAAGCAAGCACCTTTAATCATCTCCTCAGCTCGTTTTTTTTTTTTTTAGTTTTTGGTTTTTTATATGTGTATGAGTGTTCATGTGTGTGAGTACAGGCATGTGTGTGCCATGGTGCACATGTAGAGAGGTTGGAGAACAACTTCAGTTGTCAGCCCTTGCCTTCTACACTGTCTGGAGTAGGGTCTCTGGTTCACTGCAAGGCTCCACTTCCCAAATTGCCACCAGCTGGAGACTGAGTTTGAGGCTTATTCACAAAAACATGAGGCTATGGGGGATATTTCACATGCAAAGTATTACACTCTGCAAGCACGAAGATCTGAGTTTGATCCCCAGCACCTATGTAGGAAAACCAGGATGGTCACACATCTAGTGACACCATCATTGAGGGAAGCAGAAACAGGAGGATCACTGGGGGTGCCTGGTCAATGTAGGGGTATGTACCTTTAACACGCTTAACTTCTGGTTGAGCATACAAGGTGGCTGAAGCTTGGTATAACCATGATTCAGCAGCCTACATTGTGAAGAGAGTGTTGTGTAGAGTCAACCTGTGTACCCACATGTCAATGAGATGACATGGAGTGCGCCTGCATGCACACTTCCCATAGAAGCACGCTGTGACTGGAACAAAGAGCTCAGCTCTGCTCTGTCCTACATTGCAACTGGTGTCTGCAAATGTCTATTCCCCATGCCTCTTCCAGCTAGGCTCACTCCCTCCACAAATCCCCCTGGAGCTGCCTGCTTCTGACACTTGGTGTAGTTGGCAGGATGAGATGGGTGAGCCCTCTGCCCCTCCAACACCACCCCATGTGGATCCCACACCAAACATGTGGCCCCTGATTGGATGGTGGTGTCCAGTGGTGGCTCTCTTGATGGACTGGGTTCCCCTGAGGATTGGGGATCAATTAGTCCCAGTCAGGCTGAAGTGAAAAAGGCTCTGAAAAAATTGGATGGAGGAATTTCACCATCCCAATGGACAATGGCTGGGCAGCCCTTGGATGTGTTATTGTCCTTGTGGAAGAAATTGTCCCCCAAATAGCAGTATACCCCACTGCCCACATCTGTTAAGCACAAGAGTTAAGTCTGGCTGACTACCTCCCAGATGGGCAATGGCTGAAGTGTCTGGACTATGGAGAACCTGGTCAACCAGAGGCCTCATGTGGAATTGGTTATTGGACCCCAGAGAATGACCAAAGGGTAATTGTGCTTATTGACACTGGTGCAGACACCACCCTTATCTTTTTTAAAAAAGTTATTTAAGCCTGGCATGGTGGTGCGTGCCTTTAATCCCAGCACTCGGGAGGCAGAGGTAGGAGGATCGCTGAGAGTTTGAGGCCACCCCGAGACTACATAGTTAATTCCAGGTCAGCCTGGACCAGAGTGAAACCCTACCTCGAAAAACCAAAAAAAAAAAAAAAAAAAAATTTATTTATTTATTTATTTATTTATTTGAAAGAGAGAGAGAGAATAGGCATGCCAGGGCCTCTAGACACTGCATGTGCCACCATGTGTATCTTTTATGTGGGACCTGGAGAATCCAACCTGGGTCCTTAGGCTTCACAGGCATGCACCTTAACTGCTAGGCCATCTCTCCAGGCCACTACCTTTATCTTTTATAAATCTTTCCAACTTCAGTATCCTGATGGTTGCTATAGAAGGGTATGGAGGCCAGAAGATAATGACCAGGCAAGTCCTTTTTTTTTTTTTTTTTTTTTTTTTTTTTTTTTTTTTTTTTTTTCAAGGTAGGGTCTCACTGTAGCCCAGGCTGACCTGGAATTAACTATGTAGTCTCAGGGTGGCCTTGAATTCTTGGCGATCCTCCTACCTCTGCCTCCCGAGTGCTGGGATTAAAGGTGTGTACCACCACGGCTGGCTTAGGCAAGTCCTTTTGACTTTGGGGATAAGACGACTCACATCTTGACAAGGGCTGGCCATCTAATTTTGACGGATCAAGTCCAGCAGCCAATAAATCAAACTGTTGACTGTCTGTGAGTCACTTTTGTAGGCCTACCATCCAGTGCCTTGGGGAATTTAGTTTATAAATTTCCATATTTCTTCCCTTTTTGTGGCCATGGGCCATTTTCGTTAGCTGTACCTGCTTGCCCTGTCACATAACTTCAACATATCCCAGGTGGACCAGTGCAGTGGCCACATGAACTGGAGAGTCAGTGTAGGGAGCTAGGGAAACTTCAAATTGTGTAAATGTCCCCAGAGGCCCAGATGCCAAAACCATATCCTTTACCCATGAGGTAATTTCCTCATCTGGATGCCTGTAATACAACCTAAATATCCTCTGCCGAATGACCATCTCTCGGATCACCTGTACTAACTCCAGGTAGGTGGTCCGTTTACTGACCTGCTCTGGCATGCCCCTTGCATTATCCTATATTCATATAGCTCACGAGGAATCACAAACTCCAGGCCCTCTGGCTACCCCAATGGGCCGCCAAGGAATGGGAGATAGGGAGATGACCTTTGTAGGGGAAATATATATGACAAAATTTATGGGAGACAGGTCCCTGGAAGTGGACTCCCATTTACCATGTTTAACCTGTGCCCTGGTAATGACATAGCAGATGCTCTGACACGGGATATTACACAGGTGTTATAGGAGATAGATATTGATTGATAAATAGAGGTTGACTTAATTCAAAAAATTACTAAAGCCAGGTATGGTGGTACATGCCTTTAATCCCAGCACTTGGGAGGCAGAGGTAGGAGGATTTTTATGAGTTTGGGGTCAGCCTGGGCAAGAGTGAAACCCTCCCTTGAAAAACCAAAGGAGGCCTGAGACTACAGAGTGAATTCCAGGTCAGCCTGAACCAGAGTGAGACCCTACCTTGAAAAACCAAAAACAAACAAACAAACAAACAAACAAACAAACAAACAAACAAAAAAACCAAAGGGCTGGGGAGATGGCTTAGCAGTTAAGGTACTTGCCTACAAAACCAAAGGACCTAGGTTCAATTCCCCAGGACCCACGTAAGCCAGATGCACAAGGTGGCATATGCATCTGGAGTTCATTTTCAGTGGCTAGAGGCACTGGCATACCCATTCTCTCCCTATCTCTCTTTCTCTCTCTCAAATAAATAAATGAATAAAAATAAAAAAATATATATATAAAAGAAAAGCCAAAGGGAAAAAAACAAAACAAAACAAAAAAACCCCATCTCACTGAAGACCCCCACCTCCCATATTTGGGATCTCCCTGGTAGTAGACCCTCATGAGTTTGGCTTTAATTGCAGGTATTTTAGTAGTAGGTTTCTGTTATTTACATTGTTAATGTGGTTTATGGGCACAAGGCTCAGTTCTCTGGGAGAGAACAAAAAAAGAGTATTCCCCTTAAGCCTAGTGGGTGAAATGTAGGAGCATGTATCTTTAACAGGTTTGACTTCTGTCTAAGAATACAAGATGACTGAAGCTTACTATTATAATCGTGATTCAGCACCCCTTATGATGATGAGATCATTGCATGGAGTGCGCCTGCATGAGCACTCCCTATATAAGCACCCTGTGGCTGGGATACAGATCTCTGCTTGGCTTGGCTCAGCTCCACCCAGCTCAGCACAGCCCAGTACATCTCATCCCATCCCTGTTCTGCCTTGCATTTCAATTGGTGCCTGCAAATATCTACTAAGTATGCCTTCTTCCAGCTGGGCTCACCTGCTCCATGAATCCCCCTGGAGCTGCCCACTCCTGACAGTCAGCCAGTCTAACCCAAAATGGCAAGCTTCAGGTTCAGTAAGAGACTGTCTCAGGAAGTAATGAGGAAGACTGATAGAGGATGACACCTAAAATCTTCCTCTCACAGGTGCACACAAGGTGCATGCATGTGCACACACACATGCATATGTCACATGCATGCACACACACAAACATACCGGTGATGGCTAAGTTTTGTTGTTATTTTAATCAGTTTGGGAATCCGCAGACATTCCTCTTGAGTGTATCTCTGAGGTTGCTTCCAGGAAGGAATGACTGAAGGAGGAAGTCCTTCCCCAGAGTGGGTGGCCCTTCTTGGAGGGGGACATTGTCTAAGAAGGTCTGGTAGAAAAGAATCCCTTCCTCCCATCTGGCTGCTGGTGCTGCTTGCTGCCTTCTACCATGTGCTGAAGAGCAGCTCTCCAGGAAGCCTCCAGGCCTTCAGTGCTTGATTGGGACTGCTGAGGCACCAGCCTCACGGACTGAGCAGCTACAGGGTTGCTAAAGTTGGACATGCACAGCAGCAGCCCATCATCAAGTGGAAGTGGATATAAGCAGTGATTGGGCTCAAGCAGGCCCTGAAGGCACCAATAAGTTACATGAGGAAGTTGCCCAAATGCCTTTGCTTGATATTTCTGTTACAAGTCCTTCTGTCCTCAAGCATGTACCTATGGCATCATGGTGTTGCAGTCTGGTTTGCACTGCTGGCAGAAAACACCTGACCAAGAGCAGCTTGTGGGGAAAAAGGTTTATTTTGGTTTATAGACTCAAGGGGAAGCTCCAAGATGGCAGGGGAAAATGACAGCATGAACAGAGGGTGGGTATCACCTCCTCACCAACAGCAGGTGGACAATATCTGCAGGAGAGCATGCCAAACACTGGCAAGGGGAAACTGGCTATACTACCCATAAGCCCACCCCTAACAATACATGGCCTCCAGGAGTCTTTAATTCCTAAATTGCCATCAGCTGGGGACCTAGCATTCAGAACACCTAAGTTTATGGGGGACGCCTGAATCAAACCACCACATTCTGCCCCTGGCCCCCATAAAATGATAACCATCTATGATGTAAAATACAAAATATTCTGTCCATCTTTAAAATTCCCAATAGTTTTTATCAATCCTAATGATGTTCAAACATCCCCATAATCCAAGGTCTTTTAACTGAGCCATAATACCAAAAAAAAAAAAAAAAAAATTCCCCCAAGCCCCATAATGGCACAGAATAAAGACTCACACTGCAAAAGATGGCATTGGGTATAGGAAAGAAATATTCGACCAATACAAGATTTAAACAGGGCAAACATCAAACTCTGTAGCTCCAAATCCAACAACTGTGACCAGTAACAAGTTTCTGGAGTTCCAATTCTGCCCCTCCAGCTATGCTACTCACAGTCCTAGAAAACTTCATCCAGGGCTGGCAGCTCTTCTTAGCAGCCGTCTCATGGTCCCAGCATCTCTACTGCAACCAACAGTTCATCTTAGAGCTCCATCAGTCTCCATGCAGGCAATCCTGCTTCACACTGCCCATGGCTGTTTCCAAAACACAAGACCATGTTGCAAATTC
Source organism: Orientallactaga sibirica (assembly GCA_036365145.1). Classification (NCBI taxonomy): domain Eukaryota; kingdom Metazoa; phylum Chordata; class Mammalia; order Rodentia; family Dipodidae; genus Orientallactaga; species Orientallactaga sibirica. The sequence goes on from JAEOAD010000888.1 coordinate 2,676,799, forward strand.
AGTGACCCTCTCTTTCCTGCATTTCTCATACTCCACAATACCAGGTGGGGGTACCAATTTGTTAATCTGGGGGGAATAAAGCAGACTTTGAAGAACAGGATACTCCTTCAGCATTCAAGCCCCTTCAAAAGATTGCATTCTTTCTGTTGTCCCAATGCAGGTCAGCTGGCCCAATCACAATGGTTGTAATCTCTCATACAATTGCATCTGAACAGGCAGCAGTTTTGGCCAAAATGTTTCATTTTTTCTGTGCTATATCCCTCTGCTCACATCAGTCTGTTTCTATACCAAGCAACCCTGTACAAGTTCTCAGAACATGGACATAACAGCAAGCCTCTCACACAAACTGCTTCTAGCCCAGTCCAGGCAAAGGTCTTTCTCACCCTCACAAGCCAAACCTCATAGTCCATAGTTCTTACTGCATTCAGGTCTTTCTACTCTGACCAGGATAAGCCATTAAGCTGTATTTACAACACTACAAGGCATCTCTTAGGCCAAGATTTCAAATCCTTCCACATTCCTCTCAAAACTCAGTTCCAAAAGGCCAAAAGCCACACAGTCAGGTGCCTACTAGCAATGATCCCACTCTTGGTACCAACTTTACTGGTGCAGTCTGGTTTGTGTTGCTGGCAGAAAACATCTGACCAAGAGCAGCTTGTAAGAAAAAAGGTTCATTTTGGCTTACAGACTTGAGGGGAAGCTCTATGATGGCAGGGGAAAACAATGACATGAGCAGAGGGTGGACATCACCTCCTGATCAACATCAGGTGGACAACAGCAACAGGAGTGTGACAAACACTGGCAAGGAGAAACTGCTATAACACCCATAAGCTCACCCCCAACAATACACTCCCTCCAGGAGGTGTTAATTCCCAAATTTCCATCAGCTGGGAACCTAGAATTCAGAATACCTAAGTTTATGGGGGACACTGAATCAAATCAGCACATGGTGTGTGCCCTATGATCAACTGAGGAGCAGAAGACTAGGACATGGTTTACAGATGGTTCAGCGCATTACATGAGCACCTCTCAGAAGTGGACAGATGCAGCAAAACAGCCCTTTCTAGGACAACTCTGAAGGACTGTAGTGAAGGGAAGTCTTCACAATGGGCAGTGAACATGGTTGTGCAATTTGCTTGGAAGGAAAAATGGGCACATGTGCTGTTATACACTGATTCATGAGCTGTGGCCAATGGTTTGGTTGGATGGTCTGGGACTTGGGAGGAGCACAATTGGAAAATTGGTGAGAAGGACATTTGGGGAAGGTGTATATGGATTGAACTTTTTTTGTTTGTTTTGGTTTTTCAAGGTAGGGTCTCACTCTAGCCCAGGTTGACCTGGAATTCACTATGTAGTCTCAGGGTGGCCTCAAACTCACGGCAATCCTCCTACCTCTGCCTCCTGAGTGCTGGGATTAAAGGCGTGCGCCACCATGCCCAGCTGGATAGAACTCTCCGAATGGGCAAAGGATATAAAGATACTTGTGTCCCATGTTAATGCTCATCAGAAGGTGACCTCATCAGAGGATGACTTTAATAATCAAGTAGATAAGCTGACTGGTTCTGTGGATAGTGTCCTTTTTCCTCAGCCACCCCTGTCATTGCCCAATGGGCCCATGAATGAAGTGGCCATGGTGGCAGGGATGCAGGTTATGCATGGGCCCAACAACATGGACTTCCACTAACTACGGCTGACCTGGCTATGGCTGCTGCTGAGTGCCAAATCTTCCAGCAGCAGCAGAGACCAACTCTAAGCTCCCAATAAGGTAGCATTCCTTGGGGTGACCAGCCAGCAACTTGGTGGCAGGTTGACCATGTTGAACCACTTCCATAATGGAAAGGGCAGCGTTTTGTCCTTACTGGAATAGACACTTATTCAGGGTATGCATTTGCTTTTACTGCAAGTAGTGCTTGCTTGCATTATACCTTATGCACTGTCATGGTTTTCTACACAGCACTGCTTCTGACCAAGGAACTCACTTCACAGCCAAGGAAGTGCAGCAATGGGTTCATGAACATGGAATTCTCTAATCTTACCATGTGCCTCACCATCCTGAAGCAGCTGGCTTGATAAAATGGAGGAATGGCCTTTTAAAGAAAGTTACGGCCAGACATAGTGGTGCATGTCTTTAATCTCAGCACTTGGGAGGCAGAGGTAGGAGAATCACCATGTGTCCGAGGCCACCTTGAGACTACATAGTTAATTCTAGGTCAGCCTGGGCTAGAGTGAGACCCTATCTTGGGGGAAAAAAAGGGAAAAAGAAAAAGCAGTTACAGAGTCAAGTAGGTGGCAACAGCTTGGAGGGCTGGGGGCGTGTCCTCCAGCAGGCTGTAGATGCTCTGAATCAGTGTCCTATGTATGGTGCTGTTTCTCCTATAGCCTAGATTCACAGGTCCAGGAATCAAGGGGTAGAAACAGGAATGGTTACCATCACCCCAAGTGATCCAGTAGCCATTTTTTGCTTCCTGTTCCTGAAACCTTATGTTCTGCTGGCCTAGAGGTCTTGGGTCCAGAGTGGTGGGGGGAGTGTTTTTGCCAGGAGGCACAAAAAACATTGCATTGGGACTGGAAAGATGGCTTAGTGGTTAAGGCGCCTGCCTCCTAAGCCTAAGAACGCTGGTAACAATCTCCAGGTCCCACGTTTAGCCAGATGCAAAGTGATGCAATGCTGCACTTGACCACAAGGGGGCGCACACATATGGATTTCGTTTGCATCAGCTGAGAGGCTGCTGGCATGCCCATCTCTATCTGTCTTCCTCTCCCTCTCTCCAAAAAAAAAAAAAAAAAAAAAAAACCTTGAACTGGAAGCTAAGACCCCCCCCACCACCACCACTTTGGGATCCTGATGCCCTTGAGTGAACAGGCTGAGAAAGGAGTTACAGTGTTAGCAGGGGTGATTGATCCAGACTACCAGGGGGAAATTGGGCTGCTCCTCCACAATGGAGGTAAGGAAGAGTATGTCTGGAGTGCAGGAGATCTTTTAGGGTGTCTCTTGGTATTACCATGCCTTGTTATCAGTCAATAGACAACTGCAACAACCCGATCAAGGCAGTATGATAAATGGCCCAGATCCTTCAGTAATGAAGGTATGGGTCACCCCTCCAGGTAAAGAACCAAGACCTGCTGAGGTGTTTGCTGAAGGTGGAGGAAATACAGAATGGGTGGTATAGAAGGTAGTTATAAATACTAGCTAAGGCCATGTGATCAGTTACAAAAACCAAGAAGTGTAATTGCCATGAACATTTCTGTCTTTGTTAAGAGTGTTTGTACAAGGGCCAGGCATGGTGGTGCATGCCTTGAATCCCAGCACTCAGGAAGCAGAGGTAGGAGGATCACTGTGAGTTCAAGGCCATCCTGAGACTACATAGTGAATTCCAGGTCAGCGTGGGCTACAATGAGACCCTACCTCAAAAAAACAAGAAAGCTGGGCGTGGTGACGCATGCCTTTAATCCCAGCACTTTGGGAGGCAGCGGTAGGAGGATCACTGTGAATTTGAGGACACCCTGAGAATACAGAGTGAATTCCAGGTCAGCTTGGGCTAGAGTGAGACCCTACCTTGAAAAAACAAAAACCAAGAAAAAAAGAGATGCTTTTGTTCTTCCTCTATTTCTCTATTAGGTAATTAATATTTTTTCCTCCAAATTCCTGGTTTAATAAGAACTGTGTATTTTCAAAAAAAAAAAAAGGTCCCAAACATCAAGATGTCCACAAAATAACCCACAGTATCAACTTTAGAAAACAAATAAGACTATTACACTATTTTTCTAAAGGATGCCTTTGACATGCCAACTCTCATTCACAAAAATACATTGTTACATTTGTGTTGAGTACTCTCCCCAGAGTACTCACAGGGGAGGTAACACATATACCTGTAACTCAAAGATGCTCTGATGTACAAGTAAATGAGAATGCCTTTGCAGCCAGGAAAGCAACTACTGTATGTATGAATGGAAGAACTGTACTCCTTGCATAATGAGAAATATTCTGGAGACAATCGATGAAAACCATACATTTTTATTTATTTATTTTTAGAGCGTGAGAGAGAATATTGGCGTGCCAGGGCCTCAGCCACTACAATCAAACTCCACATGTTTGTGCCACCTAGTGCACATGTGTAACCTTGCGCTTGCATCACCTTTGTATATCTGGCTTATGTGGGATCTGGAGAGATTAAACATGGGTCCTTAGTCTTCACAGGCAAGTGCCTTAACTGCTAAGGTATCTCTCCAGCCCCCAAACCATACATTTTTGATTAAGTCATAAAGTGGTACCAAAATTAAAGGCAAAAATTATAGGGTAAGACTTAACACAACTACTTAGGAGCATCAAAGAAGTGGAAATGGTACTTAGTGTCAGGCAAAATGGTATGAATTAATGAACATGGGTAGGACATGGAAAGGGAGAACAGAGAGACTGGGCTGAAGATTCCAGGGGAGTGGATCTGGTGTAATTTTGATCTTAGACAAACGCCTAGGTAAAGAAATAATGGGTAAGGTTTCTATAGCCTGCTCTGGGCATAAGAGTCATCCTCTCCTTCCTCAGCCTCTTTTTTGTCATCTTTGATCAATTCTGGCTGCTCTTCACCCATCTTCATTATAATCATCCAGAAGATCCCCTTCCTCAGCGGAGTTATCTGCACCTGCCTCAGACTCCTCTTCACACTAGTCTCATCTTTCTTCACAGAGGTACTTGTCTGCTCCTCTTCAGACTTTTCATTCTTTACCTCCACTGGGGTTGAGAAGGACAAGTCTGCTTGTTTGCTCTGTTCCTTTTCAGTTTTTTCCAGGCTTTCCAGTAGAGAATTCACATTTATTTTATCTGGGTCATCTTTTAACTTTCCAGACTTAGAAGATCCCCACTGTCCACTCTTAGAATTAAAGCCACTTTTGCCCCTTTATGAGGTGTTTCCGGATACACGCTGGCATTTAGAGGGTACCACAGCATGAGCCATAGGCAGAGGAGGAGTATGTGCTGAGTAACGACCTGTTATAATAATCATGTTGAAAGTCACAGATCAAGTCAAGGGAGAGCTGAGTAAAGGGGACAGAGAAGGGTATTTGGGTACTGACCCAGACATCCCTGGTGCAGATCATTTCACACCTGCTTTTCCTCGGTTCACTTTGGCTCTGCAGCCAGAGTAATATCTAAAGCTTGGCTAGCAATCATTCTCCCATCCTCTCCTGCTACAGTAGCTTGGGCATTTCTCTCGTTAACATATTGGATAAAGGCAAAGCCCTTATGAACAGAGCAGCCAACAATTTTGCCATACTTTGAGAAGATTGCCTCTACATCAGACTTCTTGACCACAAGAGTGTTGAGATTCCCAAGAAAGACATGGGAATTCACAGAGCAAGGATCTGTTTTGTGGCTAATATTGTTAGCCATTTTCTTCGAAGATAAAGTTCCTCAGAAAATGTAAAAACGTAGCTGAAGACCAAAAAATTCTCACAGAGCAAAGGAGAAGAGATTCGATCCTGAATCTCCTACTCTGGGCTCCTATGAGAAGCAGACTGGGCAGGCGGGCAATGCGCAGACAACTGTCCAGACTTCATCTCTTCACACGCCTTTAGTCCCAGCACCTGGGAGGCAGAGGTAGGAGGATTGCCATGAGTTCAAGACTACCCTGAGACTACATAGTGAATTCTAGGTCAGCCTGAACTAGAGCAAAACCCTACCTCGAAGAAACAAAACAAAATGGTAATTCATATTAACATTATATCACTAGTTAATGGTTATTAAATTTATATTTGACCTATTATATTAGAGACTAAGCATTCCTCAAGGAACCTTGCTTTGTGTTGGGGGAGGATTGTGCTTTTCCAGTTGTATGTGGGATAGTCACATCATGTTAGGTGGAATTATGACCTTGTTACTGTCTTCATTTGGAAATTAAATATGAAGTAAGGAGATAGGGTTTGCTGTAAGTTGACAAGGGGTGAACTTGTGATTTTTTTGTTGTTGTAGTTTTGTTTTTCAAGGTTGGGACTCACTCTAGCCCAGGCTGACTTGGAATTCACTATGTAGTCTCAGGGTGGCCTCGAACTCATGGGATCCTCCTACCTCTACCTCCCACGTGCTGGGATTAAAGGTGTGCGCCACCATGCCCAGCGGTGATGGTTAAGTTTTGTTGTCAACTTGATCTGTTTAGGAATTCACAGACACTCCTCTTAGTTGGCTCTCTGAGGTTGTTTCCAGGAAGGATTAACTGAAGAAGGAAGTCCTTCCCCCAGGGTGGGCAGCCTCTCTTAGAGGGGGACTTTAAGGAAGCTCTTGGAGAAAAGAATCCTTTCATCCCACCGGCTTCTGGTGCTGCTTGCTGCCTTGCAACGCAGGCTGAAGACCAGTGGCTCCCCAGGAAGCCTCCAGGCCTTCAGTGCTGGACTGGGACTGCTGAGGCATCCAGCCTCGTGGGCTGATCAGCTACCAGGTACCTTGATACTCAGGCCTGCAAACTGCCAATGTTGGGCTGTAAACTAATCCAGTAAATCTCCCTTTAATATAATTCATTCTATTGGTTCTCTTCCTCTAGAGAACCCTGACTAATACAACACCAATTTTTTTTTTTTTTTTGAGGTAGGGTCTTACTCTCTAGCCCAGGCAGATCTGTAATTGAATTCACTTTGTACTCTCAGGCTGGCCTTGAACTCACAGTGATCCTTTTACCTTGGCCCCCTGAGTGCTGGAATGAAAGGTGTAGGCTAGAGCGAGACCCTAACCTTGAAAAACAAAACAACAAAAATCATAAGCCCTAAGGTGGCAACTACTAATGCTGTCTGGCTAAATGGATAGATTATGTCCATCAAACTACCCTCTAAATACTTTATGCCTGTATGTTAATATTACTCTCACTTTTAGAGAAGCTTCTCTTTTCAGATGATGATGACTAAAAAATGGCCAAAGTACTGAGAAGAAGTGACAGTGGAGTATTCAGCACTAAGTGAGACATGTCTATCACACTCTCCAAGGCTCAAGGGACCATTGTGGAAGAGATAATGAATGAAAAGAATCTAAGAGTCAAAGGAAGGGAAGAACTCCTTTCAATACTGTTTTCTAGGCAGAAAAGGGCCTTTAGATTCATGACTTCACAGTAGCTGAAACTACCCTCACAAGACCTGCATAATAGAAGGGGGAAATGATAGCATTAAAATAGGAGAGGGCTGGAAAGATTGATCAGTGGTTAAGGCGTTTGTCTACAAAGCCCAAGGATACAAGTTCAATTCTCCAGTACACAGATGCACAGGGTGGCACATATGTTTGGAGTTGGTTTGCAGTGGCTAAAGGCCCTGACATGCCCATTCTCTCTCTCTGTTAAATCATATATATATATATATATATGTATGTATGTTTTTTGAGGTAGGGTCTCTATTCCAGGCTGACCTGGAATAGACTATATAGTCTCAGGGTGGCCTCCAACTCACTGTAGTCCTACATCAGCCTCCCCAGTGCTGGGATTAAAGGCATGCACCACCACACTTGGCTAATAAAAATATTTTAAATTTTTTTATTATTTATTTTTGGAGAGAGACAGAGAGACAGAGAGGGAGAGGGAGACAGATAGAGATGAGCGTGCCAGCAGTCTCTCAGCTGCTATGAACGAAATTCAGATGTGTGTGCCCCCTTGTGGTCAAGTGTGGCATTGCACCCTTACATCACTTTGCATCTGGCTAAACGTGGGACCTGGAGATTGGAACCTGTGTTCTTAGGCTTAGCAGGCAGATGCCTTAACCGCTAAACCATCTCTCCAGCCCAAAATATTTTTTAAAATAGGAGAGAATGCCGGGCGTGGTGGTGCACGCCTGTAATCCCAGCACTTGGGAGGCAGAGGTAGGAGGATCACCGTGAGTTCAAGGCCACCCTGAGACTACATAGTTAATTCCAGGTCAGTCTGGGCCAGAGTGAGATCCTACCTCAAAAAAACAAAAAAAAAATAATAAATAAATAAATAATAATAATAATAATAATAAAATAAATAAATAAAATAGGAGAGAGGCTGGAGAGATTGCTCAGTGGTTAAATGCACTTTGCTTGGAAAGCCTAATGGCCTGGGCTCGATTCCCCAGTAGCCACATGTGGTAGTCTGAATGGATGTCCCCCAGTTGATTCAGGAATTTTATTAAAGCTTGTAACTTAGTGTCACTGTGGGTGGATCCTAGGGCCCTGCCCTAAGGTGTGGGGGTGGATTTGGAATTTCCAGATAAAGATATGCAAAGTGCTTGAGCTTTGCTTGGAGTTCCTAAAGTGTGCTTGCTTAAGATGTCAGTGGTGGTTTTTCTCTCTGCTGCAATCTGTGAAAGGGGAGCCAAATTATTCTGCCATTATGGAACTTCCCCTAAATCTGTATGCTTCATCTAAGTTCCCTCCCTCCCATAAACTGTGTCTGGTCTGCAGGTTCATTTTAGCAACCTGAGGCTGTATACTAGACCACATAAAGCCTGATGCAGGAAGTGGCGCAAGCATCTGGAGTTCATTTGCAGTGGCAGGAGGCCCTGGCACACCCATATTACTCTCACTCTATCTGCCTCTTTCTCTCAAATAAATAAATAAAAATATTTTTTTAAAAATAGAAGAGGGATTGGGCATGGTGGTACATGCCTTTAATCCCTAAAAAACAAAACAAAACAAAACAAAACAAAACAAAACAAAAACAACCTAAAAAATATAAGAGGGGAGCCGGGCTTGGGGACCTATGACTTTAATCCCAGCACTCGGGAGGCAGAGGTAGGAGAATTGCCATGAGTTCAAGGCCACCCTGAGACTACATAGTGAATTCCAGGTCAGCCTGGGCTAGAGCAAGATCCTACCTCAAAAAAAGAGAGAGAGAGAGAGAGAGAGAGAGAGAGAAGACAAGCTGGAGAGATGGCTAATTGGTTAATTTGCTTGCCAGCAAAGCCTAAAGACCCAGGTTTGATTCCTCAGTACCCATGTAAGCCAGGTACACAAGGTGGTGCATATCTTTGGAGTCCCGTTTGCAATGGCTGGAGGCCCTGGCACACCCATTCTCCCTCTCACTATCTGCCTCTTTCTCTCAAATAAGTAAATAAATAAAATATTGAAAAATAAAAACAAAAAAAATAGAAGACAGACTAACTGGAAATAAGGAATTCAGTGGAGGGGGAAAGGAGAGTATTGGGTGGGGATTATGATCATGGCAATTTATATTTTTTGGCTTTTTGAGGTAAGGTCTTGTTCTAGCCCAGTGAAATTCACTATGTAGTCTCAAGGCAGGCTTCCAAGTGCTGGGATTAAAGGAATGCGCCACCATGCCCAGCTTGTCTGTCTATCTATATTATATATAATAAATAAAAAATATTACATATATATATTATTTATTTGCAAGAGAGAGAGAAACAGTGTGCCAGGGCCTGTATCCACTGTAAATGAACTCCAGATGCATGTGCCTCTACAATAAACAGCTTGATCCAACGTCCTACCTGCCATTACCTGGGGTGAATCTTAAAACCTGGGTATGAGGAACTACTTCCTTTGTGTAAAACCCATGGACCCTGTCTCACAGCACTAGCTTCTTTTATTTTTTATTTTTATTTATTTTTAAGTCTTTTATTATTGTTTATTTTTGGTTTTTCAAGGTAGAGTCTCGCTCTAGCCCAGGCCGACCTCGAATTCACTGTGATCCTCCTACATCAGGTTCCCCAGTGCTGGGATTAATGGCGTGAGCCACCACCCCAGCTTTTTTTTTTTTTTTTTAATTTAAAGGCAGGGTCTGGGCTAGAGAGATGGCTTAGCGGTTAAGGCGTTTGCCTGCAAAGCCAAAGGACACAGGTTCAACTCCGTGGGACCCATGTAAGCCAGAAGCACTATCCATCTGGACTTCCTTTGCAGTGGCTGGAGGCCCTGACACACCCTCTCTCTCTGCCTCTTTCTCTCTCCCTCCCTCTCTCAAGCCTTTAATCCCAGCACTTGGGAGGCATAGGTAGGAGGACTGCCTTGAGTTCAAGGCCACCCTGAGCTAGAGTGAAACCCTACCTAGAAAAAATAAGCAAACAAACAAAACAAAAAAACCCAAAATATATATTTTTAATTTTTATGTATTTATTAGCAACAGACAGAGAGAGGAGAGAGAAGAGAGAATGGGTACACTAAGGCCTCCAGCCACTGCAAACGAATTCCAGATGCATGCTCCCCCTTATGCATCTGGCTTACGTGGGTCCTGGGGAAACGAGCCTTGAACCAGGGTCCTTAGGCTTCATAGGCAAGCGCTTAACCTCTAAGCCATCTCTCCAGCCCAAAAACCCAAAATATTTTAAAGGCAGGGTCTCCTGTATCCCAGGCCGACCCCAGACTAAGTACCCCAAATTTTTCTTGATTTTATAATCCCCCTGCCTCCACCTCCCAAGTGCCAGGATTATGGGCTTGAGCCACTGTGCACTGTTTACATTGGTACTGTGGATCGAACCCAGGGCTTTGTACAATTTAGGCAAACACTCTACCAACTGAGCAACATCTCTTGTCCCCCAACACCAGACTTATCAGACCCCAACCTAACCAACGCTCCCCAGCCCCACCGCCACAACCTCAAATGAATCTGCGAGGTACTGCCACTCTGTTAAGCTCTGCAATAGTGACAGGCCTCGCTTTGGCTTCTGTCGAAGAAGCCTCTAGCACAGGGCCTCTGCTTGGGGTCGGGAGAGGGCCATTGGCCTGCTCCCAGAAGCCCACCTCCAATACCCACATCTGCGCCCTCTTCCAGGGTCCTCTCTCGTCCCCCAGACCTTGCCTTTTTGAGAATGCCATGTGCTCCAGAGCACACGAGCATTACTGACAGTGACTCCCACCTAGTCCCGGATCCAGGGGTTAGAGTTCAGGGAACAGAGGAGGTAGATACCCAAGCGCTGCGCCCTCGCCGCGCCCCTTGCAGGCCTAGCAGACCTTTGTGGCTCAGGGGCGAGGCTCGGGATGATTTCTGCGACCTCGGACTCGGGAAGGAGCTGAGTGGTCTCAGACATTCGGGAAAAGCGCTGGGTTCCGGCAGCGCGGACTCGGGAACCCTCTCCGCGCTGGAGACCGGCTCAACCCGGCACAGAACCGCGCCGCTCAACCGAGCTCCGGCCATTCTGATTGGCTGCCGCTGGCACGGAACGCTTTGAGTGCTGCAACTCCCGCTTTGCATGAGGGCGGAAGTGCTGCATTTAAGGACGCCCTAGTGAGGGCGGAAGTAGACGCCGCGGAGGAAGCGGTTCCAGTAAGGGCGGAAGGCATTGCGGCAGGATCCGCCGAAAGGCTGTCCACGCTGGGCTGTGGCCCCGCCGGTGGCGGCGATGGAAGTCAGCAGCGACGGCCTCCGCGAGAAGCTGCAACGGGGCCTGGAGGCGGAGCATGTGGTGAGTTAGCGGCCGCGGGACGCCGGCAGGAGGGCTGCTGGAGGCGGGTCCCCGCATGCTCCTGTTCTTGTGCCGGGTAGGAGGTGGAGGACACGACCCTCAACCGTTGCGCGACCAGCTTCCGAGTCCTGGTGGTGTCGGCTAAGTTCGAGGGAAAGCCACTGCTTCAAAGACACCGGTGAGTCCCCGGGACACCCCTCCCCTCGCCCCGCGCGGCCCCGCTGGAGGCCACAAGCCGGGTGCCCACCCGGTCCGCTACTACTAGCTGGCTCCCTCCACAGGGCCCTTCGTGGCCCTTTATCGAGCTTCTCTGAACGCCCTCTCTTCCAATGCTCACATGGAAGCTGCGAGCTCGGGGCCACCTCCCTGGTCCCGCTAGCTTCGGAGACTGGCACCCGAGCCTAGGCCTATTTCCCCAGGATGGTGAATGAGTGCTTAGCGGAAGAGCTCCCGCACATCCATGCCTTTGAGCAGAAAACCCTGACACCAGAGCAGTGGACCCGAGAGCGGCGGAAATGAGGATCCAGGCCTGCGCAGTCATTAAATTATAAATCAGAGCCGGCTCGTGTCAGCGTGTTCTGTGTTGGGGCGCTGAGGCAGAGTCAGGGACTTGTACCATGGAGGAATTCCTGTCCTTTCCTAGGTATGTAGGTCCTAACTTGTATAACGATACTCTGTCCTTAATTTCTTTGCGAGGCTGCCCCATAGACCTTCTGTGTAACTTGTGCGGTTTGTACTGCCAGGAGCCTAATAGCCCCTAGAAAGCTGGGTGTACCTGCTGTGCCACTGTTTAAGATGCAGACATGAGAAAATGCTCAGGGTTTCAAGGCCTGAGCAGCTGACACACCCCATCATCACAGGGGCGATTAGGCAAGATACAGAATTTTCAGCAGAAATTTTTTTTTTTTGGCCCAATCCACCTCTAGGCTTCATAAACTTCATGACCACAGCTGTTCCTGATAGTACCATGAGCTTTCTCTGTAATAGAAGATGTATGTTTCATGACTTTTTCTGGGTAGAAGTCACCAAACTTATATTACATTATATATTATATATATATATTATTACATATATATTATATATAATTATATTATTATTATTATATATAATTATTATATATAATTATATTATTTATAATATAAATATATTATATTATATATATATTATATTATATATAGAAAATCTAATATGGCTGGGCGTGATGGCACATGCCTTTAATCCCAGCTCCTGGGAGGCAGAGGTAGGAGGATCTTCATGAATTTGAGGCCACCCTGACACTACATAGTGAATTCCACGTTAGGCTGAGCTAGAGTAAGACCCTACCTTGAAAAACAAAACAAAAACAGAAAATCTAATGTGCTGAGTGATTAAAAAATAGAAACAACCTCAGTATCCATCAGGATACATACAAAAGGTTTTATCTTTGATAGTTTTATATATGTATAAAATGTATTTACATCATATTCCTCCTGTTCCTTTTTGTCCTACTCCTGCTGAATTCCTTCTTCCCAACTAGTCTCACTTCTGCTTTTTTTTTTTCTTGGTAAATATATTTTATTTATTTATTTATTTGAGAGAAAGAGGCAGAGAGAGAGAGAGAGAGAGAGAGAGAATGGGCACGCCAGGGCCTCCAGCCACTGCAAATGAACTCCAGACGCATGCGCCCCCTTGTGCATCTGGCTTATGTGGGTCTTGGAGAATCAAACCGAGGTCCTTTGGCTTTGCAGGCAAACGCCTTAACTGTTAAGTCATCTCTCCAGACCCTCATTTCTGCTTTTTAATGTCTCTCTCTTTTTTTTTTTTTTTTTTTTTTTTGTGACCCATTGGGTTTCCAGGTAGGGTTTCACTCTACGTCAGGCAGACCTGGAATTCACTATGTAGTCTCAGAGTGGCCTTGAACTCACTGTGATCCTCCTATCTCTGCCTCCTGAGTGCTGGGATTAAAGGTGTGCGCCACCATGCCTGGCTTAAATATGGGGTGTTATGTCTGATAAGATGTTATACAGAACTTCCTGAGATCCAGAGGGGACAGGAAGTATTCCCTTTGGGGCCTTGGTTCTTTTGAGATAGAGAAATGAGATGTGTCAACTCTCCCACCTCCTTTTTTTTTTTTTTTTTTTTTTTTTTGTTGTTGTTGTTGTTTTGAGATCAAGTCTCACCTCTTTCTTGTTTGAACTCATGAACTCAAATGATCCTGTTGACTCAGGTTTCCAAGTAGCTGGGACTACAGATATATACCACTATGCCTGGATTTCACCTGTTTCAAGAGCAGTTTCTTAGATGCTAAATTACCTCCATTTCCCACCTTCCTCTCATTCCCAGAGAGAAGGGGCTTGTCACGGTGGAAGTCATGATAGTCACTGGTCAAACCTCCATCACCAGGGACATTCCCTGGCTACTTCTCAATGTAGCCCAGAGATAAGGAGCCCAAGAAAAAGCAAGCTAGCGGGCACTCTCATCTGCCACTGCTGTCCTTGAGGAGGAAGGCAACAGATTTTCTATGATCCAGCATTATTCCCTCTCAGCATGACACAAGCCTTACTACTTTGGACCTCTTTCCCTGAATGGAAGTAGGATGTTGCAGTGAGGGAAAGGATCTTATATGGGCCAGTGCCATTCTTTCTGAGGCAGGGTCTTGCTGTGTAACCCTGGCTGGCCTTGAATTCGAGTAGTGGGATTATTAGTCTTCACTCCTGTCTCCCAGTAGCATTTATCTTTTGCTACTTTTTTTTTTTTTTTTTTTTTTTGAGGTAGGGTCTCACTCTAGCCCAGGCTGACGTGGCATGCACTCTGTGTTCTCAGGCTAGCTTCGAACTCATAGTGATCCTCCTACCTCTGCCTCCTGAGTGCTGGGATTAAAAGTATGTGCCACCACACCCAGCTCTTTTTGCTACTGTTTTTTTGTAATTTTTTTTTTTTTTAATGAAGGAGAGTGAGCGAGATAATTGGTGCACCAGGGCCTCCAGCCACTGCAATTGAACTGCAGACACATGTGCCACCTTGTGCGCTTGTGTGACCGTGCATCACCTTGTGCGTCTGGCTTACACGGGACCTGGAGAGTCCAACATGGGTCCTTAGGCTTCACAGGCAAGTGCCTTAACCATTAGATATCTCTGCAGCCCTTTTGCTACAATTTTTTAAATTGTTTATTTGAGAGAGGGTGAGAGAAAGAGGCAGATAGAGAGAGAATGGGCATGCCAGGGCATTTAGCCAGTGCAAATGAACTCCAGGTGCATGCACCACCCTGTGCATCTGGTTTATGTGGGTACTGGAGAATGGAACCTGGGTCCTTAGGCTTCATGGGCAAGCACTTAACTGCTAAATCATCTCTCCATCCCTAAATTATTATTTATTTATTTGCAAGCAGAGAGAGAAGAGAGGGACAGAGAATGGGCATGCCAGAGCCTCTAGCCACTGCAAACGAATTCTAGATGCATGTGCCACTTTGTGCATCTGGCTTTATGTAGGCACTGGGAGTTGAACTTGGCTTGTTAGGCTTTGCAGGCAAGTGACTTAACTGCTGAACCATCTCTCCAGCCCGCCTCCGTTTTTTGAGACAAAGTCTCACCATGTAGCCCGGGTTTGTTTTAAACAATCAATCCTCTGCCTGTGTGCCCCGGCCAGCGGGGCTTCAACGGGAGCAAGGACCCAAGAGAACCTGAAATGAAAGGGACAAGAGACACAAGGAACCGACAGCAAGACAGGAGTCTGATCAAGCTGTGTTTTTTTATTTTTCTCAGGGTGCCTTTTATACAGCAGAACAGGGAAGTTTGTCAGCAGCTTAGGTATTAGTACAATTCTGTTTCAACAGGACAAGGTCCCAGCCCCAAAGCCATAAGATGTTCCACAGGATAAGGCCCCAGGCCCAAAGCCTTCCTCATTCTATGTGGGTTACGTTGTTCTTTCTCTGTGTATGGGTGACTTTCCAGAACAGACAGCTTATCACAAAATGGAGTCATTACTCAAGATGGAGGCACTTTTGGTTACCTAGTGCCCAATGGTTCCCCACACCTGTGCCCACCTGTATTAAACCAATGGTCTCACAGATGCTAGGCAAACACTACCCCTGAGCTAAATCCTTGACTTCCAACAGAGCATGGGTTGAATACATCATACGTTATTCTCAAGGTCATGGTGGATTGAATACATTAGACTTTATTCTCTAGGTCATGTTTTGGTTGTGCCAGTAGTTCTGTGGAGTGGTTATTGCTGTGACTCAGATCTGCCAGCGGAAGGTGACGCCACATCCCACCATCTTCTCAGCATAGTGGGCATCAAAATGCTCATTCTGGGCCACAGTGAACATGTTTTTCCAGTCCCCAGTGATTCCTGGAGGGATAGGAAGAAGATGGCAGTCCCAACCCCAGAGGAGGCCTCAGCACCCGGTTTCAACCTGCCTTCCCCAAATACCCATGCTGACTGGGACCCACCTTTCCTCATGAAGGGAGAAGCAGAGTGGTCCATGTGGTGAGAGGGTATGGTGGTGTAGTTAGTCATAGGGTTCTTCTTCATCTCCTTGAAGGATGTGTGCTGGTTGATAAGATCCACAGTCTCCTCAGGCAGAGAGCGCCCCAAAAACTCCAGGATCTTCCTAATTTCCCTTTTGGGGTTCTGGAACAGAGGGACTTTTCAGTGGAGGTTTGGGTTGCTCACTGGGAGTAGGGGCCCACCCTGAGACCTCACAGGAAGCTGGCCACTTCCACTACGGACTCTCATTATGTATCTTGATTCTGAGCTTCTTGTCCTGGGATAGCTTCCTGCCCTGCCATCTCTTTGCTCTCTGGGCCCACACCTGGCACTCCTGGGGCAGGGAGAAGCAAGAGCAGCAAACTGCTGACTGATAATGGCATGTGATGATGTGCGCACTTGAAGATAAGGGTCCTGGGAGTCCTCCCCAGAGCTGTGCTGTGGTCCTGGGCCAGGAGGTAGGAGGGGAATGCTGGTGTGGAGCTGGCTGTGCTAGGGGACGGAGGCTGACAGGGTCACGTGAGGTTCCTGCCCCCAAGGCACACCATAGAGGGAGGTGGGAGCTGGCAGTCTCACCTCCTTCAAGTCTTCATAGAAAAGGTAGAGAACAGGGTGGCGGCGGCTCAGTTCCCACCACTCCTGCACATGCTGGTACCACGACCCATAGGACACTGAGGAGGATGGACACCAAAGTGTGGCTTGTTAGCTGTGGCTGCGGTCCCTCAGCTCCAGCCCCTCCTTCCCACAGTCAGACCCACCTTCCCCATCCATGAACTGCTGCAGGAAGTCGTCCCATGTGCCAGGGTCAGGGTGCACCTTGGCCATTTGGTGGAAATAATAATAGGACACGGCCACATCCTTTGCATTGCGAGCAACGTAGATCATCTGTAGGGACAGATAATGCCATTGCTGGTACCATCACCACACAGTGTCCCCACCCAGGCTTGACTCCTTCCCACGCTGCCTTCATGTCATCCTTCACAGCTAGTGAGAGAGCTATCTTTCAGGGTGGCAAAGAAGGAAATGAGCTTGGATGCTGACTTGAGACCTCATGATGGGTACCACTGAACTGGAATCAGCACACTGACGCTGGCATGGTTTGCATATGGAGTATACCCTACAAGGACTAGTGTTGAAGGCTTGGAATCTTACCTGGTAGCACTACTGTGAGCTTATCAGATCATTAAGGACTCTGACCTATTTGTGGATTAATCCACTGATGGCTCATTTTGTGATTGTATTATTAGGAGGTGGTAGAAGCTAAGAGGTAGGGTGAATTATTTCTCTCTGGGGGTGTACTTTAAGGTTCTGTCTTTTTTTTTAGTGGATCTTTCCTGTCTCTGCTTCCTGACTGTTAGGAGGCAATCAGCTGCTCCACCATGAGTCCTGCCTTACCATAACCAAGAAATGGGATCCATGAGAGTGTGGACTAAAACCATGAGCAAAACAAACCTTTTATCCTTTATGTTTTTTGTTTATCTTGGATATTTTTTCACAGTGATAAGCAAACTAATGCAGGTGTCAGATCCTGTTTGGTCACTGAAAACTTATTTTATACTACTCTGACCCCTTAAGTGCTACCACACCTGAACTGGAAGAAGGCAGACCTCAATGGTCTCTACTCTAAGCCCTGAGCACTTGAACTCCACTTCTGTCTGGTCTACATGAAGAGTCTCATGACCCTAGTCATCTGAACCCCACAAGAGTGACAGGCAGGTGGCTTCCACACCTGATGAGACAAGGCTTGAGTAGATCTTTCTAGCACAATAGGACTGAAGCCAAGATTGTCCAGGATCCTGCCCTGCCTCTCACCTTGACCTTCTGATCCAGCAGGCTCTGGGGAAGCAGGGACACGGGCAAGTGTGTCTTGAGGATCCGTGGGGCTGGTGTGTTTTCCAGAGTTTCCAGACCTAAGCAATGAGGGGAAGGTATGTTTATTGGAAGCTGCTCCCATCTTCCTTCATTTTGCCCAAGGCTCCCTTACATACCTGAGGGAACACCTGGGCTTTTGAACTCAAGGAAGGGCACCCGCATATAGATGGGGGCCCGGCGACACTTCTCTAGGTTACCACCCTGGTAGATCAAGTCCAGTATCTCACTCACCCACGTGGTGCCTGTAAAGGGGTAAATAGGAGGTGAGCAGAGCTGAGGTCCTGGCCCTGTCTGTCAAAGTGGGGGCTTAAGGCAGTCTGTTGGGGCCCTTCTTTTTTTTTTTTTTTTGGTTTTGCAAGGTAGGGTCTCACTCTGGCCCAGGCTGACCTGGAATTAACTATGTAGTCTCAGGGTGGCCTCGAACTCTCGGCGATCCTCCTACCTCTAACTCCTGAGTGCTGGGATTAAAGGCATGCACCACCACACCCGGCTGGGCCCTTCTTATTTACCAGACTTGGGGTATGTGCAGACGACCAGGTCATCAGGATAGGCTTGAAGGTTTTGCAATGCCTCTGTAGCATCTGCAAAGTACTTGACGAGAGGAACACCCTTCACATACTTCAGTGGTTGGCGGGAGGTTTCTTGCACTAGTTCCATGCTACTGTCAGGAAAGTCTCCCATTTCTGTTAATGTGATCACAACACCACCATTTGTGGAACTTTTCCCTTGACATAAGGGCCAGGTGGCTTCAGGAGGTCGGGCAACTTGCTGGAATTACAAAACTAGCAGTGGGGGCTTTGTTTGGAAGGCAGGTCTGACTAGGGGAGTGGTCACCATTCTGGTTGTACCCAGGCTCTCCCGCAGAGCTTTATAGGACCTCAGTATCTGGCATGCAGCCAGAGCATTAAAGTCCTCTCTTGGGAGTAGGACTCAGGCATGGGATTTGGGCATTCTCCAGGAAATCCCAGCATGCACCTGAGAAAGTCCTTTGGGATCTGCCCATGCCTATTGCTTCTACCTCCTGCTGTGTTACCAGCCTACACCCAATAGGCTCCTGTCTTCACTTTCTCCCTTCTTGAGCTTCCTGGATCATTTGCATAAGGAAGCAGCACAGTGTCAAGGCTTGGGATCCCACTACCCAGCCCAGCTCCATCTTGGTACCAGCACAAATAGAGTTGAGTCACTGAGTATTTGGGGTTGCAAGTCTTCTGTGTGCTAGTCAGCTGGAGCTGCTTCTCTGAGTTGGGGAAAGAACACAGGGGGAGAAGCCTGGGAAGGGGTAAAATAGAAGTGGTCAAGCAGTACAAGCAAGCCATCCACAGAGTGTGTGGGAGCCAGATGCTGGAGAAGGCAAGAGTGGTGTCCTCTCCTCAGGTACTCACCTGACCTCTCAGGATCTTGCCTTGTAGCTTCTGGGCCCACAGATATTTAGTGTGCCTGCAGCTGTGGCTGTTGTCAGCTGGGGTTTACAGGGTTCTGTAAATTCCAAGTGGGAGGGACTTAGATTAAGTACTAGGACAGGCTATGTGCGGAAGAAAGGGGTGGAGCTTTGGGGCAGAGGAAGCACTGTTTTACCATACTAGCAAAGACTAGCTGTCCTCATAGAGGAGGGTGGGGTCCTCAGTTACCCTCAGTAAAACCACACTGTACTGTAATCAAGCTTAGATCAGTCTGTAAAGCAAAGATGGTCGAGCCTGTAGAAAATGAAAGGACTAAAGATAGGGCAGAGGATTTATGAGTAGTTGTTTTGTTCTTCCAGCCGTGTTCTGGATCCTGTCCTACTTAAAAAGCCCCACCCAATGCAGGGCAGGTCTCTTAACTGACCAGTCCAGGGAGAGGAAGCAAGGAGGAAATGAAGGGCAGGGCCACTCCTTACTACTGGCTCCAGGCCAGCAATGAGGAAACCAAGTGTTGGGGTTAGAGCAGCCACAAGCTTTCCCAGAACTCCCAACTCTGCTGAGAAAACGAAACCAGAGTGACAGGATGAAGAGAATGGGAGGGAACAGTTTGTTTCATGGTTCCTGGGCTGTCCCCTGAGCAGCACCACTCTCCGTGGAAGAACAACCCCAAGAAAGGTCTCTCTGCCAAACCCGTGTTTCCAGGGAGCTCCAAAGACCCAAACAGGAAGAGGCTAGGACTGGGAGAACCCCAGGGATGGAAGGAGGATAAAGCTAGGTTCTGGAGGCAGAGGTTTCAGTTCATAAATGTGAGTGTCTTTTTTTTTTTTTTTTTTAGTTTTCCAAAGTAGGGTCTCACTCTAGCTCAGGCTGACCTGGAATTCACTATGTAGTCTCAGGGTGGCCTCAAACTCATGGCAATCCTCCTACCTCTGCCTCCCGAGTGCTGGGATTAAAGGCGTGCTCCATCACGCTCGGCTTGCACCTCCAAGAATCAGTGACTTTCACAGGAAGACTGGGGAGCACTAGGAAGCATCATGGCTGTATGGTCAGGCCAGAAACCACTGTGCAGTCCCAGAGAAAACACCGGAAGGTACCCTTAACTCAGACTTTTTATTGTGCTCAAGTAAAAACTACAGCCCATGGGGACAAGGGGGAGACATGGAGTAGGGGTCAGGGCTGGGAACACTGAAGATCATGTCTCCAGCATGTCTGTCCAGTGTTCCTGTAGAGATAAGAGTGGGTCAGAGGTAGCTTAGGGGATGCAGGGGATGGGCAGGCTGAGGTCAGAGCCATCCCTCACCTCTTCTGATTCCAGGTCTTCCGCTTCCTCCTCAGTGCTCCTGTGGCACAGCCAGATCAAGTCTCCCCAAAGCAATGACTTCTTACAGCTGCCAAGGGGTACAGTTGGTTGAAGATGGTGTAGAGTCAGGCATCCCCAGCCTCCTCCAGTTTAGGCCCTGGGTGCTGAGATGAGTGCTCAGCTAGTCTGAACTGGACCACAGGACATCCTCTGCCCAGGGCTACACACCAGGCTGGGAAGAGGGCCTGGGCTCACCTAGGGCATTGACCTTCTAGAGGCAGAAGCTGCCCGGGTTCTTTCTGAAGGAACTCCTCTGCCAGGCAGATGACGTGGGCTCTTAAGGGACAGCCAGGGTGGGGGCAGGACAGGGGGCTCTCTTCATCCTGTCAGAGGTGTCAGCAAGGAAGGAGGTGAGAGAAACAGTTTACTGAGAGCCAGGCATCTCTGCTGGACCCTGTTCCACACAGTGAAGACGTGCCCTCTCCTAGGTTAGTATGCAAGGTAGCGACTGATTATGCAACAAAATATATAACAGGAGATCAGGAGAAGCAAAGAGGCCTTTAATCCCTGCATTTGGGAGGCTGAGGTAGGATTGAAGTGAGTTTGATGCTAGCCTGAGGCTATAATAAGACCCTCCCTTGAAAAGACCAAAAAATAAAAATAAATAAAGGAGTGTGGTGTGACACACACCTTTAATCCCAGCATTGGGGAGGCAGAGGTCACCATGAGTTCAAGGTCAGCCTGGGGTAGAGTGAGACCCTACCTCAAAAAAAAAAATTTTTTTTAAATGAAGCACAAGAATGTGCTGCCTTTTCAGGAAGGTGGCAGGTTGCCAACTGCAAAGATCTAGTGGCCAGAACTCTGGGCATGAACTGATAGACCCAGGAACAGCCATGGCACTATCATTTTAATTTTAAACGTGTCAAGACAGGCAAAGTCAGAAGTCTCGGCCCTCATGTGCCCCTGCCTGGGGTGGATCTCACCTGCAGTGTGCACGCACACAGGGTACAGCTGGCCTTGGCATCCAGGTCCAGTTGGGGCTCACTGTCAGCCAAAGATTCAGCGTGTCGTTTCGGAGCCAAGGTCCTTGGTGGCAGCGGCCCAAAGACCATGGGTATGTGTGGTGGAGGTGGTGGATGGAGATCACGGCGGAAGTCTGGTCGTAGCCAGCGCAATGTGAGTGGGAGGCGCACCCAAGGTGTCGTGCGGAGCATGTGCGCCAGAACACGCAAGTGGAAGGCGAAGGCTGCCTCACTGCGCAGGCGCCGTTCCACATGTGCTAGGCGTCGCGAGGCATGTGGGTGCTGCCAGGCCCATTCAAACTACAGGAGAGGACCACAAGAGGGTCTGAGTGACCTGGGTTAAGGAGACCACCCAGTACCCATTCAACCACTCCTCTTACCCGAAGGGCGGCCACAGCAGACGGGAAGCCATGCAGGACAAGTACCATCTCCCTGGGGAGGAGAGCGAGGGTGCGGCCTGTGAGCCTTCATGCACACTGCCATAGCTCTATTCCAGACCTTACTGAAAACAGTCTTTATGCCTGGCCCTGAGCCCTGCTCTCGAGGTGCAGCTAAGGCACCTGACACCTGCCAACACCTGGCCTCTCTTCCAGGTCTAAATTCCTCTTGTTTCTAGGGTACATCCCAGCCCAGTCTTGCTCACAGAGGCCCCTGTCACTTGACACCAGCCTTTTTAGTTCTTATTGTTATACAATGTTTTGTGTTTTTGAGGCAGGGTCTTGCTTTGGCCCAGTTGTTGTATGTTTTTATTTATTTATTTGAGAGACAGAAAGATGCAGAGGAAGAGAGAGAGAATGGATGCACCAGGACCTCAAGCCACTGCAAACAAACTCCAGACACATGCGCCACCTTGTGCATGTGGCTAATGTGGGTCCTGGGGAATTGAAACCTTTGGCTTTGCAGGCAAACACCTTAACCCATCCCTCCAGGCCCCAGTTGTTGTATATTAAATATACAAAATAATAGATTTCACTGATATTTTTATGCTACATAATATACTTTGATCTTATTCAACCCTTAGTACAATCTTTATTTTCATTCCCCCATACTTCTGATCCCCTTCTATTGTATGGCAATTTTTCACACCGAAAGCAGTAAAGTACTATTGCCAGCTTTATCAGAAGTGGCTGGGACAACTCAAGAGATTGGTCCTCTTGACATTCTCCCCCACCTGAGATTTCAGTATACAGTGACGCACAAGGTCCTGTGGCTTCAGGGGCAGAGACAGTATATAGAGTATAAAGATCAAGGGACAATGAGCTCCACCCAAGCAGCCATGGGGCAGTGTCCTCTGTGCTGGGCTGACTTCTTGGCAGTAGGATTGTGTTGCGGTCTCCATGCTCTCACTGTAAGTCAGCCTTTACCCTGAGGCTGAGGGAAGAGCATGAGCAATAGTAATACAACCCAGGAGCTCCATCATCACCATGGTGGGAGGAGACTGGGTAGTGGTATGGCTGCTTTGGGGTCCTCATGCTCTGAAAGTAAGGCTAAAGGAGGAACACCCTCGGGAGGTGACCCCAACATACAGAAGCTCTGCCAAAGCAGCTGCTTTGTGGTTTTCCTGCCCTGCAAGTAAGCCCTCGCCCTGAGGTTCAGTGTCCATGGAGGGGTAATCTTGACCCTTGGAGCTTCTTGGTACAGCTGCAGTGATGCACGAGGTCCTTTGGCCTCAGGAGAAAATAGGGCTTCCCATTCCTGTAACTCCTCACCCTGCTTTGTAAGTGACCCCATTAAGCTCACTAGTTCACCGAAACTGGTTTTGGTGCAATCACACTTTGGTCTGCTGTATCCTATATAGAGTGACTGGGTATGTGTTAGAATCTCACCTTCCTACTTTCATACCTTTTTGGTTTTTTTTTTTTTTTTTTTTGTTTTTCGAGGTAGGGTCTCACTCTGACCTAGGTTGACCTGGAATTAACTATGTAGTCTCAGGGTGGTCTCAAACTCATGGCAATCCTCCTACCTCTGCCTCGAGTGCTGGGATTAAAGGTGTGCGCCACCACGCCCAGCTGTTGTTTTTCAAGATAGGGTCTTACTCTATCCCAGGTTAACCTATGTCACTATGTAGTCTCAGGCTGGCCTTGAACTTACACTATCTCCTACCTCTGTCTCTTGAGTGCTGGGATTAAAGGCGTGTGCTACCACGCCTGGCTCCTGTTTTTTAAAAATGTAAATTCCCTTGGGCTGGAGAGATAGCTTAGCGGTTAAGGCACCTGCCTGCCAAGCCTAAGAACACCAGTTCCAGTCTCCAGGTCCCATGTTTAGCCAGATGCAAAGTGACACAAGGGTGCAATGCCGCACTTGCCCACAAGGGGGTACACATGTCTGGAATTCACAGCGGCTGGTGTGCCCATTCGCTCTTTCTGCTTCTCCTTCTCAGTCTCTCAAAAAAATGTAAAGTCCCCATATGAGAGAAAACATGCAATATTTCTCTAAATCTTACTGATTTCACATAACACAATGATATGTGGTTCTATCCATTTTCCTGCAAGTGACATAATTCTGTTCTTTAAAAAAATTTAATATATAATTAATTAATTAATTAATTAATTAATTTATTTATTTATCTATCTGAGAGAAAGACCTCTAGCACCGCCGGCTATCACAAGAGCTGGCTTCCTCCCCAAGCCTTCCTCCGGGACACTCACCCGCGCCCTCTTACCAGGGTCCTCTCCCACTGGTCCTCCAGGCTCCTCCTTTCTTGCGACCGCCATTGTGCTGCTGGACCCGCCGAGCTGGATTGACCGTGAACCCTACATAAACGCGGCCGCGATGTCGAGGGTTGAGGCAGTAGAGCAAGTAAACACCGAAGAAGCGCCCTGGCCGCGATGCGTGTCCCATCGGGACTTTGTGGCTCAGGGGCGAGGCTCGGGATGATTTCTGCGACCTCGGACTCGGGAAGGAGCTGAGTGGTCTCAGACACTCGTGAAAAGCGCTGGGTTCCGGCAGCGCGGACTCGGGAACCCTCTCCGCGCTGGAGACTGGCTCAACCCGGCACAGAACCGCGCCGCTCAACCGAGCTCCGGCCATTCTGATTGGCTGCCGCTGGCACGGAACGCTTTGAGTGCTGCAACTCCCGCTTTGCATGAGGGCGGAAGTAGACGCCGCGGAGGAAGCGGTTCCAGTAAGGGCGGAAGGCATTGCGGCAGGATCCGCCGAAAGGCTGTCCACGCTGGGCTGTGGCCCCGCCGGTGGCGGCGATGGAAGTCAGCAGCGACGGCCTCCGCGAGAAGCTGCAACGGGGCCTGGAGGCGGAGCATGTGGTGAGTTAGCGGCCGCGGGACGCCGGCAGGAGGGCTGCTGGAGGCGGGTCCCCGCATGCTCCTGTTCTTGTGCCGGGTAGGAGGTGGAGGACACGACCCTCAACCGTTGCGCGACCAGCTTCCGAGTCCTGGTGGTGTCGGCTAAGTTCGAGGGAAAGCCACTGCTTCAAAGACACCGGTGAGTCCCCGGGACACCCCTCCCCTCGCCCCGCGCGGCCCCGCTGGAGGCCACAAGCCGGGTGCCCACCCGGTCCGCTACTACTAGCTGGCTCCCTCCACAGGGCCCTTCGTGGCCCTTTATCGAGCTTCTCTCTCTGAACGCCCTCTCTTCCAATGCTCACATGGAAGCTGCGAGCTCGGGGCCACCTCCCTGGTCCCGCTAGCTTCGGAGACTGCCACCCGAGCCTAGGCCTATTTCCCCAGGATGGTGAATGAGTGCTTAGCGGAAGAGCTCCCGCACATCCATGCCTTTGAGCAGAAAACCCTGACACCAGAGCAGTGGACCCGAGAGCGGCGGAAATGAGGATCCAGGCCTGCGCAGTCATTAAATTATAAATCAGAGCCGGCTCGTGTCAGCGTGTTCTGTGTTGGGGCGCTGAGGCAGAGTCAGGGACTTGTACCATGGAGGAATTCCTGTCCTTTCCTAGGTATGTAGGTCCTAACTTGTATAACGATACTCTGTCCTTAATTTCTTTGTGATGCTGCCCCATAGACCTTCTCTGTAACCTGTGGGGTTTGTTCTGCCACGACCCTAATAGCCCTCAGATAATTGGGCATCCCTGCTTAGCCAATCTGCAGTCCGCCCTACCTCCTAATCCCAGGTGGCACCTCATTCTAGTCCAGGCTAACTGAAACTCACTCTGTAGCCCTACTGTGGTCTCAAAATCACAGCAATCCTCATGCCCCTCCCTCCCATGTGCTGGGATTATAGGCATGCACCACCACCCTGGCTCAGTCTTTAAGATGCAGAAATGAGAAAGGCCTAAGCGGCAGGGGACACTTCCCCATCATCACAGGGGTAACACGTAGGCAAGCTGTAGAATTCCTGGCAGGTTCTCCAGTTTTTACAGAACTTTGGAGAAAGTGATGACCAAGCCATGCTCCTTCACACTTGGAATACTGAAGAAATCCCAGCGGATTTCCCATTGCCAACTAAATTTAGAGCCTCCCCTGCTAGGTGTGGTACAAAAGCCACTGAGAGTTGTATTTACTTGGGTAGTTATTAGTACTTCTCAGAGGTATGCTAAACATCGAACCTCTTTCCGTGATTGGTTTGTCTGGACTGTGTGCTCTGATTTTTGGATTCAGTAGGTTTGTATTTCTTGGGTGTCAGTGTTCCACGGAGGGAGACCTAGGTCGTGGTATAGGTAGGGTCTTAGTTAAGGTTTGGTGATTAGAGGGTGGTGACCTTAGCGACCTTGTATGGGCTATGACATTCTGGTTCTCCCTCAGATTCTGGTGCAATAGCCCTTCAGCACTGTCCCCATGTGGTGGATTTTCACCACACTTTTGGACTTTTGAATCTGAGTCATTCCTGTTTAGGGAGTTGCTCATCACCAGCCCTGACAGTGACTGTGTCAAACAGTGACAATGAGCTGGACGGATAGAACCTCTGCCCACTCAGGAGGATGAGGAGGAGGTGGTTGTGTGAACAAGGGGAATGGGATGGGGCTGCCAGAGCAGATTCTGAAGTTGGGGTCTCTGCACACCAGAGTTGTGCCCATACTCACTTTTCCTGTTTTTTTTTTTTTTTTTTCAAGGGATCCTCCTACCTCTGCTTCCCAAGTGCTGGCATTAAAGCCTGGCTTTTTGTTGTTGTTGTTAATTCATTTATTTGCAAGCATTGAGCGAGGAGAGATTGGGCACACCAGAGCCTCCAGCCCTGAAAATGAACTCCACTTTGTGCATCTGTCTTTATGTGGGTACTGGGGAATTGAACCTGGGTCATTAGGCTTCACAGACAAGTGTCTTAACCGACAAGCCATCTCTAGCCCTTCTTTCTGTCGCCGAAATATTAAAAACAAAAACAAAAACTCCTGTATTTCCACTTAAATACCTTCCCCAGCCTCTACAAATTAACATTCTTTGTTTGGCCCTTTGAAACTGTTGAATGTTTATTCTCAAACAAACATTCAAAAATTCATTCACATGACCACTTTTGTTTTTGCTGTGTGCCTGTTCTGTTATATATCTTTGTACCTACACAGAGTATGCATACACACACGCATGCACACATACACATACGTGTGTATATGTGTAGGGGTGTGTGTACATACATATAATATAAAATCTTAAATGGCTCTGTGCACTGACAAAAGTAGAAAACCACCAGTTATCATAGATATAAAAAGTAGAAACAATAAAATGGAAAGAAAAGACTGGACTTTGTTGACTGCTGTGAGTTTGTGATCTAGTTTCATTAAAGACAGATACTAACAATGGAGGCGTTAAAAGCACTAAGACTCGTCTTTGTTGTTGGCCTCTTGTACTTCAGAAAATGTTCCTCTTTAGGGCCTAATTCAGGTGCTAGCTCCTGAAAGCCTTTTCCATTTGTGATACTGGAAGTGCCCTTACTCTCTTCTTCCTTTCTTTCATTATAGTAATTTGTAGCATTGTATAGTTGTCTCACACAGGGAGTAAGCACCCCTCATTTTTTCATGAGGATACTTATTTTTGTATATGCTATCAGGATTTGACAAAAGGCATTACCAAAACTTGGTGCTATATATTATGAGGATAAAAGGGACAAAAATCAAAAGAGTATATGCCTGTGATATGTATGCCTCAGTTCTACCTGCTTTACCTGAGAAACAAAATGGTGATAATTAGGATTGGAAGATAATGATCTCTGGATTCAATCCCCAAAATTGCAACAACAACAAAAAAGGAACAGAAAAGAAAAAAGAAAAAATGGACTTGTTAATAAGTTGTACTGATGGTGTATAGATAGCAATTAAAAAAGAGCTGGTTGCTGGGTGTGGTGATGCACACCTTTAATAAAGCCAGCACTTGGGTGACAAAGGTAGAAGGACTACATAGTGAATCCCAGCTCAGCCTGGGCTAGAGCAAGACCCTACCTTGAAAAACCAAAGCAATAAAAAAAAGGTGGGGGAGGGGGAGTGAAGCTGGGAGTTTAGGAAATACTATTTAGAGTCAGGTCACTGTCTTTCTTTCTTTCTTTCTTTCTTTCTTTCTTTCTTTCTTTCTTTCTTTCTTTCTTTCTTGCCTCTGTAGCTTTGAGAAGTAAAAGAAGGGAAGAAGAAGATGAAAAGAACAATGCCAAGGCTCTGAGCACCTTGTGCCATAAGATCCGAAACTACAACCATGATTTTGAGTCTCTATTGGTTAGCTTTCTCATTGTTGTGACACCGTATCTGACAAAATCACTTAAAGGGAATTAAGTTCTTTCAGCTTAGATTCCACCATGGAGGAGAAGGTATGTCAGCAGGTCATGAAACAGCTAGTCACAGTGCACCCACAGTCAGGAAGCAGAGTAAGTGAATGCTGGTGCTCAGCTGCTTTCTCCTGTCTGTCCAGTCCAAGAGTCCAGCCCACAGTGAAGGTGAATTGTCCCACTTCAATTAACATTATCTACACAATCCTTGAGGGTTATCTAGGCCTACTTCGAGACTCATTTCCCAGGAGAGTCTAGGTCCTATTCTGTTGACAGTATAAACCATCATAGAGCCCTAAATCACAAACTACAAGCAGTGAGTGCTAGAGTCCTAATTTTTTTGTTTTTATTTTTGGAGGTAGGGTCTTACTCTAGCCCAGGCTGTCCTGGAATTCACTATGTAGTCTCAGGGTGACTTTGAATTCACTGCAATCCTCCTACTTCCTGAGTGCTGGGATTAAAGGCGTGTGCCTACCTTGCCTGGTGATTTTTTTTTTTTTTTTTTTTTGAGGTAGGGTCTCACTCTAGGCCAGGCTGACCTGGAATTCACTCTGTATTCTCAGGGTGGCCTTGAACTCATGGCAATCCTCTTACCTCTGCCTCCCCAGTGCTGGGATTAAAGGCATGCACCACCATGCCCGGCTCATGGTGAATTTTTTTTGAGGTAGGGTTTTGTTCTAGCCCAGACTGACCTGGAATTCACTATGTAGTCTCAGGCTGGCCTCAAACTAAACAGCAATCCTCCTTCTTCAGCCTCATGAGTACTGTTATTTAAGGTGTATGTATGGCTTCCATTTTTGAAGTATAGAAATAATGACCTCGTGACTAAGTCTCAAAAGAGTATTAGTTGCTGGGCGTGGTGGCGCACGCCTTTAATCCCAGGCAGAGGTAGGAGGATTGCCAAGAGTTCAAGGCCACTCTGAGACTACATAGTTAATTCTAGGTCAGCCTGGACCAGAATGAGACCCTACCTCGAAAAACCAAAAAAAAAAAAAAAAAAAAAAAAAAAAAAATATATATATATATATATATATATATATATATATATATATTAGTGCTGGGTGTGATGGTACACACCTGCTGATGAAGATGAATGAGGAGAAGAAAAAAACACCTCTTGCCTACAAAATCTAAGGACCGAGGTTCAGTTCCCTAGTACCCACATAAAGTCAGTTGCACAAGGTGGCGCAAGCATCTGAACTTTGTTTGCAGGGGTTAGAGGCCCTGGCATGCCTATTCTCTCTTTCTCTCTCTCTCTCTCTCTCTCTCTCTTTTTCTTTTTCTTTTCTTTCTTTCTTTTTTTTTTTTTTTTTTGAGGTAGGATCTCACTCTGGCATGGGCTGACCTGGAATTCACTGTGTAGTCTCAGGGTGGCGTCAAACTCACCACAGTTCTCCTACCTCTGCTTCCCAAGTGCTGGGATTAAAGGCGTGCGCCACCACACCTGGCCCTCTTGCTCTCTTTTATTTATTTTTCTCTCTCTTTTAAAATATTTTAAAATAAAGATAGGCCCATCAGAATAACAGCTGATTTTTAAGTGGAAATGCTGAAAGCCAGAAAAGCTTAGAATGATGTATTTCACCACAGCTATCAACCCAGCCTATTATACCCAGTAAAACTATCTGTTATAATTGAAGGAGAAAGAAAAACTTCCCATGATAAAAAGCAGGCTAGGCCGGGTGTGGTGGAGTCAGAGTTAGGAGGATTGCCATGAGTTTGAGGCCCCCAAAAAGTAAAACCTCTGACAATACATAGTGAATTCTAAGTCAGCCTGGGCTAGAGTGAGACCCTACCTGAAAATATCAACAAAAAAACGGGCTAGCTGAGCATGGTGGCACACACCTTTAATCCCAGCACTCCAGAGGCAAAGGTAGAAAGATCATTGT
Organism: Orientallactaga sibirica; assembly: GCA_036365145.1. NCBI lineage: Eukaryota > Metazoa > Chordata > Mammalia > Rodentia > Dipodidae > Orientallactaga > Orientallactaga sibirica. The sequence continues at coordinate 2,706,743 of JAEOAD010000888.1, forward strand.
GAGTTCAAGGCCACCCTGAGACTACATAGTGAATTCCAGGTCAGCCTGGGCTAGAGTGAGACACTTGAAAAAACAAAACAAAACAACACTGAAGGGGTATTGTGTAGCTTCATTTTTAAGTAGCTAGTTGGAACCCTGTGCCTGTGTCTGCTTCAGCAGAATCAGAATTTGAATTTAATTCAACTTGCCCCATCATCTCTCTTACCCTCTACTCAGGTGACCTTTTTCTATGCCTCCCTCTCATCCTCACCCAAGTCTGAGGGTAAAGCCCATCACGGTAAGATGATAAGTAGATGCTTACCAGGCGGACATAGCCTCTTTTTTGGCTGTTTATCTCTCCTTAACCTCCTGGTCCCTGTTCTGGCATCCCTGCCCCCAGTTGTCTCAGCCCCACTGGGCTGGGGTGATTGGGGAAGGGGACCTCTATTCCCACAGGGGCTCCCTACCCCTCCCGCCTGCCACATGGCAGGAGCTCTCTGTACTTTCCTTCTCTTAATCTAATAAAGTCTCTCTAAATCTTACCCTCTGGTCTGTGGATTTTTAATTCTTTAAAGTCATAAGACAAGGATCTGGGGATACTCTAAATTTATTAGTGTGCTGGCATATATTGGCGTATTGGCAAAGAACCCCAAGACTCGCATTACACACTTTTCAGTAACAACTCCATTTAATGCTCTCCATTCCCCAATCAAAACACAGATGGAGCCAGGTGTGGTGGTACACACCTTTAATCCCAGTACTCTGGAGGCAGAGGTAAGAGAATCACCCTGAGTTCAAGGCCACCCGAGACTACATAGTGAATTCTAGGCCAGCCTGGGCTAGAGCAAGATCCTACCTCGAAAAAACCAAAAACAAAATAAAACAAAAACCCCAAACAGTATCAGATAGGATTAGAAAACGGGATCTGGATCAGGTTCAGTTAGTAGAGCACTTCCTAAAAAATAGGATTTTTTGTTTGTTTGTTTTCATTTTTTGGTTTTTCAAGATAGGGTCTCACTCTAACCCAGGCTGACCTGGAATTCGCTATGTAATCTCAGGGTGGCCTCGAACTCATGGCGATCCTCCTACCTTTACCTCCCGAATGCTGGGACTAAAGGCGTGCACCACCACGCTGGCAAAAATAGGATTTTTGTTGGTTGTTGTTGTAATCTAGAAACCTCATAATAAAGGACATACTACCTTAGAGTGAAAGGGTTTGGAAAAGTTGTACCAGGGGCTGTGGATATGGCTCAACAAACAATTAAAGGCACTTTCAAAGCCTTCCTGCCTGTGTTCAATTCCCCAGCATCCACATAAAGCTGCATGCAAAGTGGTATATGCATCTGGCATTCATTTGTAGCATCTAGACTCTGGCATGCTCATATATACACATGCATATGCAATGCAAATTTTTTTTTAAGTTAGTCCAGGGCTAGTAAGATGGCTCAGTAGTTAAAGGCACTTAAAAAAAAACCCTGCTAGAACAGGTTGGATTGCTAAGCACCAATATAAAGCCAGACTCAAAAAGGAATACTAGCCATGTGTGGTGGCACACACCTTTGATCCCAGCACTTGGGAGGCAGAGGTGGGAGGATCAACATGAATTCAAGGCCACCCTGAGATTACATAGTGAATTCCAGGTAAGTCTGGTACAAAAAAAAAAAAAAATAAGTAATACATGCTTGTAGAGTTTGCAGTGGTGTAGGAGGCCCTGGCATTCCCATACTCACACACTGTCTCAAATAAAGCATTCTAGCTGGACATAGTGGCACAGGTCTTTAATCCCAGCACTGGGGAGATAGAGGTAAGAGGATCACTGTGAGTTTGAGACCAGCCTGAGACTACATAGTGAATTCCAGGTCAGCCTGGGCTAGAGTGAGATCCTATCTTAAAAAACTAACAAAAATATTCATCTACTGAGCTAAATCCTCAACCCTTTGAGCCATTTCTTAGCATGCATTAATTAAGCAACATATGGAAAGTGTGGTAGATATAATACACCCTTAAAAAAGATGTTTTTAAAGATCAGTTTTTCAGACTATAATTGAAGAAATTGGAAAATCTAGTAATAAAGTTTGGAAACTAGGTGTAGTGCAGTTAATAAGATTACCATGCATTTGAGTCAACCTGAGTCTACAGAGTGAGTTCTAAGTCAGCCTAGACTAGAGTGAAACCCTACCTCAAAAAAACTGAATAAGAGCCGGGCGTGGTGGCGCATGCCTTTAATCCCAGCACTCGGGAGGCAGAGGTGGGAGGATTGCTGAGAGTTCGAGGCCACCTGAGACTACATAGTTAATTCCAGGTCAGCCTGGACCAGAGTGAAACCCTACCTCGAAAAACCAAAAAAAAAAAAAAAAAAAGCTGGGTGGTGGCGCATGCCTTTAATCGCAGCACTCTGGAGGCAGAAGTAGGAGGATCACCGTGAGTTTGAGGCCACCCTGAGACTACATAGTGAATTCCAGGTCAGCCTGGACTAGAGTGAGACCCTACCTCGAAAAACCAAAACAAACAAAACAAACCAACAACAACAACAACAAAAAAACCTGAATAAATACATAAAAGTTTGGAAAGTGAAGAAAGTGAAGCCTGGCATGGTGGCGCACGCCTTTAATCCCAGCACTCGGGAGGCAGAGGTAGGAGGATCGCCGTGAGTTCAAGGCCACCCTGAAACTACATAATTAATTCCAGGTTAATTCCAGGTCAGCCTGAGCCAGAGTGAGACCCTACCTCGAGAAACCAAAAAAAAAAAAAAAAGTTTGGAAAGTAGAGTCACTAATTTCAGATGTTCTGCATTGGCCATGGGTGCCAGCCCTGATGCTACAAATTCAGCTTAGCCAGCCATTTGATTAGACATGTTGACAGATATAATGTCATTGAATAAATGGCTTCTTTCTTTTTTTCTTTCTTCTTTTTTTTTTTTTTTTTTTTTTTGAGGTAGCCACCATGCCCCCCACACCCAGCTGAATAAATGGTTTCTTTAGGGATGGAGAGATGGCTTAGTGATTAAGGCACTTGCCTACAAAACCTAATGACCTGGGTTTGATTATCCAGTTCCTACATAAAGCCAGATGCACAAATGGCACATGTGTATGGAGTTCATTTGCTGCAGCTAGAACCCATGACATGCCTCTCCTTTACCTCTCTCCTTTCAAATATATACAAATAATAATAATAATAATAATAATAATAATAAAAATGGCCATTAAATAGCACAAAAACTCAGGACACAGAGGTAGGAGTGAACTGTGAGTTCAAGACCACCCTGAGACTACATAGTGAATTGCAGGTCGGCCTGGGTAGACCGAGACCCTATCTCACGGGAAAAAAGGCCCAAACAACTAAGCTGGGCGTGGTGGCACACACCTTTAATCCCAGCACATGGGAGACAGAGGTAGGAGGATTGCTGTGAGTTTGAGGCTAGCCTGCGACTACATAGTGAATTCCAGGTCAGCCTGGACTAGAGTGAGACCCTACCTCGAAAGCAGCAACAACAAAAATCCCTGAGGCTATGGAGGACATGCGTTCACATTCAAACCACCACACTGGCAAAGCCTGCAGGCCTGGGTTCAGTTCTCCAGTACCTATGTAAAGCCAAAATGTATCTGGAGTTCATTGCAGCAGCAAGAATCCCTGTTGAAGAGCCAGGCGTGGTGGCGCACGCCTTTAATCCCAGCACTCGGGAGGCAGAGGTAAGAGGATCACTGAGAGTTCGAGGCCACCCTGAGACCAACTCTGAGCCAGAGTGAGACCCTACCTCGAAAAACCAAAAAAAAAAAAAAGAAACCCTGTTGAACTTATTTGCTTTCTCTCTCTCAAAATGTTTTCTCTCTTTTTTTTTTTTTCTTTTCGAGGAAGGGTCTCACTCTATCTCAAACTGACCTGGAATTCTCTTGTAGTCTCAGGGTGGCCTGGAACTCATGGCAATCCTCCTACCTCTGCCTCCCAAGTGCTGGGCTTAAAGGTGTGTGCCACCACTCCTGGCATTATTTTCTCTTTTTTAAAGATTTTATTTATTTATTTATTTATTTATTTATTTATTTATTTATTTATTTAGGAGAGAGAATGGGCACACCAAGGGCCTCCAGCTACTGCAAACGAACTCCAGATGCATGCGCCACCTTGTGCATCTGGCTTACGTGGGTACTAAGGACCCAAACCTGGGTCCTTAGGCAAATGCCTAGAGCCATCTCTCTAGTCCAGTTTTTTTTTTTTTTTCTCCTAGAGGATAACCTGCTTGCCACATAACTGAGTACCCAAGGAGCTCCAGACCCACAGCAAAGCCAGAAGCTACAGTGGGCTTCTATAATCCTCGTGTGACTCCAGTGAGAAGGGAAGCAGGGAGGAGGATTTCCCAGAAGCTCATGAATAGAGAAGAAATAAGAAACTCTGCCTTGAAGTGGGAGACAAGGACCAATATCAAACATTGTCCTCTGACCTCCACATATGCACTGTGACTCACAAGCACACACACGACTGCACTTACAAACATGCACACACACATAAACTAAGTAAATTCATATTTTAAATGAAAAATTTTTTGAGGTAGAGTCTCGTTGTAGCCCTGGCTTACCTGGAATTCACTCTGTAGTCTCAGGCTCGCTTTGAACTCACAGCAATCCTACCTCAGCCTCCCAAGTGCTGGGATTAAAGGTGTGTGCCACTATGCCCAGCTAAATTAATTTTTTTTTATGAGAGGGAGAATTAGTGCACCAGGGCCTCTAGCCACTGCAATAGAATCAGACACATGTGCCACCTTGTGTTCATGTCACTGTGCATCTGGCTTATGTGGGTTCTGGGGAGTCGAACCTGGTCCTTAGGCTTTGCAAGCAAGCACCTTAACTGCTAAGCTATCTATCCAGCCCAAATTAATTAATTTTTTTTTTTGTGGGAAGTAAAGGTTTATTTTCATTTACAGACTTGAGGGGGCGCTCCATGATGGCAGGGGAAAATTATGGCATGAGCAGAGGGTGGACACCTCCTCCTGAACAACATCAGATGGACAACAGCAACAGGAGAGTGTGCCCCAAATTAAAATTTGTAAATGCATGTGTACATGTTTGTTTGTATGTGGGTCCATATGTGTGTGTGGAGACCAGATGACATCCTTAGTATCATTTCTCAGGAACACTATTCTCTCTCTCTCTCTCTCTTTTTTTTTTCAGGCAGGTTCTCTCTGGGGATTGAACTCAGGTTTGCAAGGCGGGCACTTTACTGACTAAGCTATCTCTAGCCCCAATGAAGTTTTATTACATTGATATTTTCATTTTCTTTAGTAGTGATTGCATACTTGAGACCTGCTCGGCAATTTTACAAGACTGTCCAGGTGGAGTGCCACCTAGTCAGGATTATTATGTGAGGACTTTTTTGATTATCTGTGGTGCTCAATATCACAAACATACATACCTCTATTTTGCTCATTAGTTATTTTTTTAATTAAAAAAATTTTTAAAGATTTTATTTTTATTTTTTAATTAGAGACAGAGGGAAAGAGAAAGAGAGAGTATGGGAGCACCAGGGCCTCTAGCCACTGCAAACAAACTCCAGACGCATGCACCCCTTGTGCATCTGGCTTATGTGGGACCTGGAGAATCGAATTGAGGTCCTTAGGCTTTGCAGGCATGTGCCTTAACCACTAAGCCATCTCTCCAGCCTTTTTATTTGTTTATTTTTTTTTAAAGATTTTATTTATTTATTTGAGAGAAAGGGAAATAAGCAGGTAGTGTGTGAGTGCCAGGGCCTTTAGCCACTGCAAGCAAACTCCAGATGCATGGACCACCTTGTGCCTCTGGCTTTATGTGGGTACTGGGGAATTGAACTATGTCCTTTGGCTTTGCCAACAAGTGCGTTAACCACTAAGCCATCTCTCCAGCCCTCATTAGCTTTTAGTTAGTGTTTTGGTGTTTAATGTATATAATGCAAGACAATTCTTTTGTTTATTTTTAATTTTATTTATGAAAGAGAGAGCATGCTAGGGATGTGTGCTGCTGCAAATGAACTCAGACATGTGTCACTTTGTGCATCTGGCTTTATGCGGGTACTGGGGAATTTAACCCAGGCCATCAGGCTTTGCAAATAAGTGCCTTTAATCATTAAGCCATCTCCCATCCCTGACCCAGTCAATTCTTCATGCAGAGAAGCCCAAAGGTTGAGTCTTTTGTAAGTCGAGTCACCCCTAATAGGACCATGGCTCCTCAGTATTAGGTGTGGGTGGGAGGCATGGACAGGGTTACAGTGGGAAAGGAGGCTGACCTGAGCCACACAAGGTGGATCATCTCTTTCTCAACAATAGGTTATCAGAGCTGGAGAGATGTTACACAGAATTCAGATGCAGTAGGGACAGCAAGTGACCCAGTTGCTGCCAGGCTTCTTTAAGAGTAAGAAATGAGATGTGTCCACCCTCCCACCAACTCCTCCCCTTGTGGATTTCTTTTTTTTTTTTTTTTTTTTTTTTTTTTTTTTCAAGTCAGGGTCTCTCTTTCTAGCCCAGGCTGACCTGGAATTCACTATGTAGTCTCAGGGTTTCAGGGTGGCCTTGAACTCACAGCAATCCACCTAACTCTGCCTTCCCGAGTGCTGAAATTAAAGGCATGCGCCACCATGCCCAGCTCCCCTTGTGGATTTTTAAAAATAATTTCTTTTTATTTATTTATTTGAGAGGGAAAGAGGAAGAGAGAGGGGGAGAGGGAGAGAATGGGTGCACCAGGGCTTCCAGCCATTGCAAATGAACTCCAGATGCATGCACCATCTTGTGCATCTGGCTTATGTAGGTCCTGGAGAATCGAACCGAGATCCTTTGGCTTTGCAGGCAAGTGCCATAACAGCTAAGCCATCTCTCCAGCTCCACCCTTTGTGGATTTTTAAAAAATTATTTATTTATTTATTAGAGACAGGGGAGAGAGGAGGGGAAAGAGAGTGAGAATGGGCATGTCAGGGCCTCTAGCCACTGCAAACAAACTCCAGACGCATGTGTTACCATTTGCATCTGGCTTACATGGGACCTGGAGAAGCAAACCGGCGTCCTTCGGCTTTACAAACATGCACCTTAACTGCTAAGCAATCTCTCCAGCCCCCCTTATAGATTTTTTTTTTTTTTTTTTTTTTTGGTTTTTCGAGGTAGGGTCTCACTCTGGCCCAGGCTGACCTGGAATTAACTATGTAGTTTCAGGGTGGCCTTGAACTCACGGCAATCCTCCTACCTCTGCCTCCCGACTGCTGGGATTAAAGGCGTGCACCACCATGCCCAGCTCCCCTTGTGGATTTTTAAAAAAAAATTTTATTTATTTGCAAGCAGAGAGAGAAAGGGCACGCCAGGGCCTCCAGATGCTGCAAATGAACTCCAGATGCATGTGTCACTGTGCATCTTGGCCTTACATGGGTACTGGAGAATCAAACCTGAGTGCTTAAGTTTTGCAGGCAAGCGCCTTAACTGCTGAGCCATCTCTCCAACCCAGGATTTTTTTTTTTTTTTTGGGCAGGGTCACATTCTAGCCCAGGCTTACCTAGAACTCATCCTGAATCCAAGGCTGTCCTTGAACTTGCAGTGATCCTTTTATCTCAGCCTCCCTGAATGCTGGGATTATAGGTGTGTACCGCCACATCCAGCTAAATTATTAATTTGTGTCTGGGTGTCACCAGGGTCTCTTGCTGCTGTAGTCAAATACCTGTCCAGCATTATGTGGGTGGCTGGGGAATTAAACCTGGGCCACAGGCTTTGGTTTTGCTTTGTTTGAAGCAGGGTCTCACTCTATCACAGGCTGGCCTCAAACCCAAGGCAGTCCTCCTGCCTCAGCCTCCCAAGTGCTGGTATTAGAGGTGTGCTTCATTATGCCTGGCTTTCTTTTGTGGGCTAGGAGCATTTAAGGCAAGGTCTCACTATGTTTTCCAGGCTGCTGTTGAACTCTTCAGTTCAAGTGATTGTCCCACCTCTGACTTCCAAGTGACTATGCCTGCAAGTGTACACCACCACACCTGGCTCTTCCCTGTGTTTTCAAGGCCAGTTTCAGCCAATAACATTGCCCCATCTCCCTCTCTGCCTTCCATCAAAGAGACAGTGGACGACTTGAGTTGGAGTCATGGTAGTCACTGGTCATGGATGCTCCCATACTCTGGGTCATTTAGTCCTGCTGGAGAAGGAAAACTAGTGGCTTAGTCACAAGGACCTTGAAAAGTTATCTGTTGCAGTCAGCTTTACGTTGCTGGGATGAACTTCCAAACAGACACAGTTTATGGGAGGAAGGGATTTATCTCAAGCTTACAGATCTAGGGGAAGTTCCATCAGTGACTGAAGAAGCTGACTCCCTTTCACAGATCCAAGCAGAGAGAAAAACTGCAACAAGCATAACACCAGCACCAGCTCACACCAAAACCAGAGCACAAACCTGTTTTCTACACCTGATGGCTGGAATTAGATCCGCCCCCAAACACACCCAGTGACACCTCCAGCCAGACAGCTGGAGACCCATGTTACAAGCTTAATAAAACACCTGAGTATAGAAGACATACATTCACATTCAGCCATAACATCATCCTAGCGTGGACAGATAGAGAGGAGCCTGGCCTATGCCCCACAGGATCAACCCTGCATTCCCCAAACTAAGGTGGTGGCCCTCCATTTGATATGGAAGCTTGTCCAGAGTCACATCGCCTGTGCAGCAGGTGAAACCCAAGTGGGCATGCAGGCCTATTTGTATATTGGCCCTATGAGGTTATCTATACACACAGTCCCATGATGTGCTACAGCTGGCAGTGGGGTCCTGGGTGGCCCCTGTGTGGTATGAACTCAACCCTGCTATAGCCAAGCTGCCCTCCCAAACAACCCTGTGTCATTCATTCCAACTCTGATGTCTCCCGTCAATTGGGCATCAAAACCTACTCCAGGGCTGGAGCGATGGCTTAGCCATTAAGGCACTTGCCTGCAAAGCCAAAGGACCCTGGTTTGATTCTCCAGGACCCACGTAAGCCAGATGCAGAAGGTGGCACATGCATCTGGAGTTTGTGTGCAGCAGCTGAAGGCTCTGGCATGCCCATTCTCTCTTTCTTTATCTGCCTCTTCTCTTCCTTTCTCTAATAAAAAATAAAATAAGCCGGGTGTACACCTTTAGTCCCAGCACTCGGAAGGCAGAGGCAGGAGGATTTCTGTGAGTTCAAGGCCACCCTGAGACTACAGAGTGAATTCCAGGTTAGCCTGAGCTAGAGTGAGACCCTACCTCAAAAAAAAAAAAAAAAAAAAAAAAAAAAAAAAAAGATTGGGGCTGGAGAGATGGCTTTGCGGTTGAGGCGCTTGCCTGCAAAACCTAATATTTGGGTTTGATTTCCCCAGGACCCATGTAAGCCAGATGCAGAAGGTGGCATATGTGTCTGGAGTTTGTTTGCAGGGGCTGGAGACCCTGCCTTTCTTTCTCAAATAAATAAAAATAACAAAAATATTTAAAAATAAATAGAATAAGATAATAATTTAAAAAAAAAACAACATATGGTAGGTGAGGTCATGAGCCTTAGGGGTATAAGCCTGCTCTTGTCTGATTAAATGTATATATTATTCCCACCAAGCTGCCCTGAAAGCACTACACTTAATGTTCATATTCACATATTAACGCTACTCTCACTTCTGGTTAGAGAAGCTTCTCTTTTCAGATGGTGATGGCCACTGGGATGACCCAAAAGGCAACATAGTGCTGAGAAGAAGGGATGGAGGAGTGCCCAGCACTGAAACAGCTCTGTCACACCCTCCAAGGCTCAGGGACCATTGTGGAAGAGGGGACGGATAGAATGAAGAGCCAAAGGAAGGGTATGACTATTTACAGTGCAACTGCCCAGACAGAAATTGGCCTCGATATCCATGATCTTGCAGTGCCTAGTAATACCTTCACAAGACCCTCAAAATAGAAGAAAAAAAAATGTCATCAAATTAAAAGAGAGACTAATGGAGAGAGGGAGGGGATATGGTGGACACTTGAGTTCTGAAGTGGAATGGGGGGAGGGGAGGGAAATATCAGGTGGGTTTTTTTGTATGTAAGTATAAAAGTCAATAAAAAACAATAATTAAAAAAAGAAAAAGAAAAATACAAAAAACATTCCCAGCTGGGCATGGTGGTGCATGCATTTATTCTCAGCACTTGGGAGACAGAACTAGGAGGATCACTGTGAGTTTGAGGCCAGCTTCAGAGAACATAGTGAATGCCAGGTCAGCCTAGACTACAGTGAGACACTGCCTCAAAAAACAAAAATGGGCTGGAGAGATGGCTTAGTTGTTGAGGTGCTTGCCTGCTAAGCCTGATTCCCCAGTACCCACATAAGCCAGATGGACAAGGTGGTGCACATTGCCTCTGCAGTTCATTTGCAGTAGCTACAGGTCCTGGTGCGCCATTCTCTCTCTCTCTCTGCCTCTTTCTCTCTGCTTCTTTCTCTCCCTCTCTCTTTAAATAAATAAATATTTTTAAAAACCTACTCCCAGTCCAGGGATGTAGCTCAGTTGGTATTGTGCTTCCCTATCATGCATAAAGTCCCAAGTTTGATCCCCAGTACTATATAAACAGGATGTGGTGGCGCACACCCATAATCCCAGCACTTGGGAGGTAGAAGGAGGTGTCAGGAATTCAATGTTATCCTAAGTTGTATAAATCCTAGCTCAGTAATTCAAGGTCAGCCTGGGCCATATAAGACCCAGCTTCAAAAAAAAAAAAAAAAAAAAAAAAAAAGCCACCAAAACAACAAAAATTACTTTCAACCTTCCATTGATAGGGCCTGTGATACCTGTTCCTGCCAGTCAGCCTCAAAAGGTCAGATCATGGAGAAACCCATCAGAGCCCCAAGGCATCAGGAAAATGCTCTGAATGAGAGCAGGACGCCAAGTACATCATTACTATCACTTCAGTAAGCGTGTGCTCTGCTCTGTGCCTGTCCCCGGGGAGATCAAGCTGTCAACCCACATCAGTTTGGGTATCCTACCAACCAAAGCCCTGTTCCTATGATGTGTATTTGGAGGATGTTCCCCACCCTAGTGGGGATGATGGGGGGGGAGGCGGGATGGCACTCTAGGGCTTCTCAGTTCATCAGTCTCAGAGGTACAAGAAAATAAAGTCACTTTATTATTTTCATCTTATCTGCCAAGGTGGCCTGAGGAGTGGGGTGAGAGTGGAATGAGTGGCTGGCCCCAGCTAAAGGCCCGGGGGTCCTCTACTTGGCCTGGACTGTCTCCTCCAGCCTGTCCAAGCGCTTCTGTAGGTCCTGCACTGTGGCCTGCAGCTTCCTCATCTCTTCCTCCAGCCGGGACATAGTCTCCTGGGGGACCCAGCAGTGTATTAAGCCCAGCTTCTCGTGACTTCCCTTCCCAAGGGCCCCTAAGCTTGAGGCCTTCAGTCTCCACATCCACTACCAGGTTTGCTGCATGCTTGTAGGTTTGAACCTTGTTTTCTAAGGCCTCAGGATTGCCCACTCCGAGCCCCTAAGGATCCCCAACATTGATAGCTTGTGCATCCTCTGGGGCACCAAGCACATCCATACAGCCTCCCCCTTCCCCAGCTCCCCACCCGCCTTACCGAGCTGGGAGGGCCACTGGCCTCTGCTGTAGCCCTCTTGCGTGTACTGTCCAGGCCCCGGTTGACCCGCAGCTCCCGGCTCTTTGGGGGCACATAGCCGTCCTTGAGGGAGATGAGAAGGGGCCCAGCATCCTGACCTGCCAGCCACTCCTCAGCCGTGAGGGCTGGGTCAGGCCCTGCGGTAGGTGGGTACAGGTCCTCCTGGAACAGGTCCGACTGTGGGCAAGGCCAAGGCTGGTCACAAGAGTGTTTATGCTGCTATCCCACCCTATGGGTCCCCGAGGTCAGTGCCTGGCCCAGCGCCCAGGGAGAAGCATAGGAGCATCACCTTTCTAGGCACTGTCATAGCAATGGGCTCACACCTCCGCTCGTGCAGTTTATAGAATCTGTGGAAATAGGAAGATGAGTGGCACTGCAGCACGGCTGGCTGGGTGGGGGCTGTAGGTCTGGTCAAGGTCAAAGGTCAGTCACCTGGCAATCTCACACTTGTTCACCTCCAGGCCACGTTTGGGCATGTAGCCCATGCCACGCTGTGACTCCTTCGAACTGAACATGGAGAGATAGTGCAGAAATGGAGCCTCTGAGGTGATCTCAAAGTACCGAATAGAGCTGTCACCCTGCAGGTGGTAGGGGCAAGGAAGGGTCAGCACCAGCAGAGGCTGCCAGCCCTAGTACTCTCCGAGCCCCCTGCCCACCTGCCCACCCCCCGTCCTGCCTGAAGGAGCCACCTTGCCACAGAGGTAGACAATGTTGGTGTCAGGATCAAAGAAAGGCAGCAGGACTCCACTGCTAGTGTCCAGCTCCTGCAGGGACAGTGGCTCCTCCAGGTGCTTCTGTAGAGACAGGTGGGAGGTAGCAACAAGCTGGACCACATCAGGCCGCTGGTGATCCTCACTGCACAGTTACCAGGTGAGGGTCCTGGACCCTCAGTGGAAACTCCTCCTCTCACAGACAGATAAACTGAGGCCACAGCCATCCAGACAGGCAAATCTTAAGACAGGAACTGAACCTGCAGTCTTGACTCCCAGCCCAGGGGCCCTGTTTCCCCGTCTCAGCACTCACTGTGTCCCACAGCGCCACCTGTCGCTCACTCATACGGCTGAAGCCCGTAGTCAGGATCTTTCCTTCGGATACAAACACAGCGTGCACTGGCCGGGTCCCCTCGTGGGGTCGGTCCTTCTCCTGAGAGGAAAAGAAGGCGATAGGTTAGTCCTCCCCGCAGACCCTCCCCAAGGGACCAGACCTCAGGCAAGGGAGGGCAACACCCAAGAGTCTGGTGGCTAGTGGGTCGGAGAGTCGGGGGTCCTGGCAACTCACAGCCACAATGGTGCCTTTGCGAGGCTCGATGACGCGCACACGCTTGTCGCGGCAGGAGGTGCAAATGAGAGCGCCGTCCCGGCGCCAGTCCACGCTGTAGATCGTGTCTGGGTGCACATCTGGGCCCAGTGTCAACACAGCTGCTCCGGTGCCCACATCCCACACCAGGATCACGTTGTCACAACCTGAACAGTCAAACCATAAGCCTCTGCCCTCCTGACAACCCCTCCCCCCAGCCCATCCCTCCTCTCCTCCATGGCACCTGCACTGAGCAGCACGTTCTGGGCTGTGGGGTGCCAGGCCACAATGCCCACCCGCTTGGTGTGGCCCTCCAGGGTGACGACGGGCTCCCGCAAAGGCAGAGTCAGGCCTCCATCAGGAATCTCCCACACCTGCAGAAAGGGGCAAGTGAGTCTCTAGGGTTCCAAATATCAGATCCTTCCTGGAGACCCCGCCTAACCCGAGTCCCCAACAGCACGCACCATGACTGTACAGTCCTCAGAACCACTAGCAATGACATTGTCATTGTGCGGGCACCAGGCGATGTCCAGCACAGGAGCAGTGTGGCCACAGACCAGAGGCACGTTCTTGTCCACTCTTCCAGTCTGGGGGACATAGCAAAACCTCTGAAGAAGGCACTTTTGACCTCCAACCCCAAGCTAACCTCCCCACACCGCTGGGGAGGGCACAGAGAGGAAGGCTGTGGGTCCCAGGGAGGCCTAGGTTGGGGAGGGTTTGTTTGGCTCTTGTCCCAGTACCAGGACGACTAGCATGAGATTCTACCCATCTCTATTTCAATGTCATGTTTTCAGAGAGTCAGCGCCCCCTCCCTGATTGAAGTCTCTGGGGCCCCGTGGCCCAGGCCTTGGGCCCAGCACAGGTATAGGGTCAGGGTTCCCCAGAGAAGCTTGTATGAGTAGAGGACTACAGGATGTGTTTTGCTGGATAGATGGGGCTTTGAGGCCTGCCTGTCCCGATGCCCCAGGCAGAAGAAGACGTTTGAAAGTGGCCTCTTCCGGGGGCCTGCTGCCCCAACTGGGCTTCCTGTGTAAAGAGCCATGCAGGGTGCAGGCCCAGCTCTCACCCCAACAACCACTTCCTCTTCTCTTTGCTTCCATCGGCCCTTTTAAGGTAACAACTTGGGGCCCAATGTTCCCTTCCTGTCTCACTCCCTAAAGAGCCCAGAAGTGTGCTGGGGGTGAAGGCAGCAGGCTTAGAGGGTAGGCAAAGGCCTTTGCCTCATCCTCTCCTGTGAGCTGGGGGTTTTATTTGCTGAGTTCTCAAGGACTTAGCCTGGAGTCTTTGTCTTTGAGAACACCACTGGGCTTGTCCTAACCTTCTCAAAGCTCAGTGTTTGCTTCTGAAGGCAGAAAAGCCCAGGCTGTGATGTAGGAGACCTGGCATGTCTGTGTGGCACCCCTAATGTTATCCTCAAGAGCCCAGGCACATCCATCCCTGGTTAGTATTACAGATGATGAGACAATGAGATCCAGGAAGGTTTGGTGATGGTTACCTCCTTGGAACCTCACGGTGCCACTGAACAGCAGAGGCCCCCTCAGGACAGCCACTGTTCCAGGGCTCCAGAGACTCACCTTGCATAGAGGCAGCACCAGGAAGGCCCCTCCCCCACTGGCCTCACAGATCAGGGCCACAAACTTTGGGTTGACAGCACAGAAGCCACTGTCCCAGGTGGTCTGTGAGACGCGTACATCCTCATAGCACTGGTCGGCCTTGGCTGGCTGTCCAAATACATGGCGGAACTTGCTGGATCGGACCACCTGCCGCAGGCTCATCCTGGGGACACAGGTTGTAAGCTTTTCTCCCGTTGAGTGAACTCTGACCTTACAGTGTCGGCCTTGTGGTACCCCTTACACTGGCTTTTAGAGTCCCGGCATCATATCTAGGGTACCCCGCCTTTACCTTCCATAACCACAGCCTGCTCGTCCTCCAGCAACTCTTCTCTAAACCCCAGGCCCACCTGTTTCTACCCAAAGGAACCCAAGTCACCCCGCAATCTTACACCATCAGTCCCTACGATGGAGCCAAGGGGTGGATGTTGACTGACTGACAGGCAAAATGCCTCCTTTCCAGTGATTCAAATGCTCAGGGCATCAGTCGTGACAGCCCAGAATGGGTTTTCTCCTACTGACCTCTTCCAGAGCCCACGTCTCTAACACACACAGAGAGCTTGTGAAAGGCAAGGCAGGCTGGCTCTCCCTAGACTTCTGGCTCAGGCCCGGCACACGGGTAAGTGCGTGGGCCTGTCCAGGAGGGAGTGAGGGGGCAGGATGGTTTTCTCAGTTGGTTTCTGGCCGCCAGAAGCATCAATGATTGGATCCCAGCATCTCTTTCCCACATCTTTGCCTCTTATCTCTTCACCCTTCAATGCCATCTCTACCTCCATCAGAACTACACACAGGGAAGGGACTTCCCTGAGGTCCAGCTAAG
Organism: Orientallactaga sibirica; assembly: GCA_036365145.1. Taxonomy (NCBI): domain Eukaryota; kingdom Metazoa; phylum Chordata; class Mammalia; order Rodentia; family Dipodidae; genus Orientallactaga; species Orientallactaga sibirica. Next base: position 2,722,024 of record JAEOAD010000888.1, read on the forward strand.
ATGGTTTCCCCCTGTGGCTGGGCAGAGAGCCAGTGAAGCACAGGGAAGACCATTTTTTCCAGGGTTCGAAGGGTGCCCACCTCCACCACCTCCCTGCTCAGTGAAGGGACCGGAGTCACCAGGGAGAAGCCATGCTTCCCAGAGCCTCATCCACCTCCCCAGCCTCACCCATCTGGTCTGCCTTCACACCTAGCCCGTTCTTACTGCGACCCCAGCCCGCCTCACCCATCCTGGTACCTTCAAGGAGGCTCCCAGGGTCTGCCCACCCAGAAAGCTGGTAAAGAGCACGACTGGCGGCCCCCAAGCCAAGGAAGGGGGACGTTAGGCTCAGGTGAGCAGCCTGGGTCTGAGAGAAGAGAGCCCCAACCCAGAGATGCGAACAGGAAGCCGTGCCCCACCCGGCATCCTCCCCCACCCAGGTACCAGGCCCGGAAACCACGGAAAGGGGAACTTGGTCTTTTCTTGTTTTGCTTTCAACCCTTTCCTGTCTCCAAGCTCAGAGCAGCTACTCCGTTCACCCCACCCTGGCACCCCTCCACCCCCACCGCCCAGAAACTCCCTTCTTGGGGAGAGAGGTCCTGAGGCCAGCTCCTCCATCTCGGCCGCGGTGGTCCTTCGCCCCCACCTCGGAGCACTATGCACCCCCTGAACCCCCCGCTGGCCCCTGGCACCGCTCAGGCACTGGGTCCCCGGGGAGGGGCTGACACCCGGGCAGAGCCGGTGGCGCTGATGACAGTGTCCGCCGCCCCCACCACACAGGTGGCTCCCTCGGGGGACCCAGCCTTACCTGCTGTCCGGAGATGAGCGTGACCCCCCAAGCGGAGGAGGAAGGCGAGGAGAGGAAGGCGCTGGAGGCCGGTCGGCGGAGGATGCTCTGTCAAGACAATGAATGAGAAGCGGCCGAGCGCCGGCCTCCGCGGGCTGGCAGCGCCCCTTTGGGGCGGAGCTCCGGCGGGGGCCGGCCTGCGCGCGGCGGCGGCGGGGCGCTGGGGACGCCGGCCCCAGGCCCGAACCGGTGCTGGCGGCGCGGACGGCTCTTCTTCTAATGGCGAAACAGCCCGTGTGTCCTCCCGCAGCCACCCCCAGCTTCCTCGAGCTCCTTTGCGAAGGCCGGCGCCCTCCAGGCCAGAGAGGACCTCCCACCCCTCCCCGCAGCCGGGCCAGTAGGGACCGACCCAGGGTCCCGCGTTTGTCCCAGCTCCTAACCGCACTCCTGGGTGGCCTTGGGTCACTGCACCTCCCCGGGCCGCAGGTCTCCATCCAGGCCGCTCTTGACGTCAGTTTCACAGGCACATGTGAAAGAGCTGGCATCATGGGGCCCTTGCTTTGTGCGCCGGGCTCCCACCCCTCTAGAGCGCAGTCAGGGAGCGAGGAGGAGCTGGGAGCCTGCCACAGTTCTAAGGCTGCTGAGCAGACGTCAGCCAGCCGTATGTCACGCTCAAAAGACCAAGTGTCCATTCCCATCCTTGGGCTGGGCAGCAGGAGGAGGTCACAGGCAGCACAAGAGGGCAAGGAAGTATGTTGACTCCTGGCTGTCGCTCCTCTGCGTGACCTCGGGTTCACTTTTCCCTCTGTAACCATCTTACTTGCTTTACTTACTTACTATGGAGAAGACTTTGACCTAAAATACTCCAAGAAGAGTCTAAAGCGCATCCGTAGAGCCACAGGTGCTAGTAATAAATTCTAGCCCTGGGCTGGAGGGATGGTTTAGCCCTGGCGTGCCCGTTCTCTCTCCCTCTTCCTCTCCCCCCTCTCTCCTTATCTCTCTCTTGTCTTCCAAGTAAGTAAAAAAAAAATTTTTTTTTAAGTTAAAAAAAATTCTAGTCCTTACAGCTAGGTAAGGTGGCGGGAGGCAGAGGCAAAAGGGAGATTGTGAGTTCAGGCCAGCCTGGTCTACATATCAAGCTCTGGACCAGGGTTATTTAATGAGACCCTGTTGCTCCCCACCCCAAAAAGTCTGGGCATGGTGGTGCACACGCTTGGGAGACATGGGTAGGAGAATGGGGGTAAGTTTGAGGCCAGCCTGGGCTAGAGCGAGACCCTAGTGGTTAAGGTGCTTGCCTGTGAAGCCTAAGGATCCAGGTTTGATTGCCCAGTACCACATAAACCAGATGCACAAGGTGGTTCATGCATCTGGATTTCCTTTGCAGTGGCTAGAGGCCCTGGTGCGCCCATTCTCTCACTGTCTGCCTCTTCCTCCCTCTCTTAAACAAAATTTAAAAAACCCCAAAACTTAAGTTTGTATCATTATTGTCACTCATTAAAGATTTGGACTGGACCTCAGAAGATAAGGAAGAGCACCAGGCGTGGCTAGAGGAGGCTGGGGAGGCTAAGAGACAGCCCAATAAAGACATTCAGTGTGAGGACATTCAAGGATGCTAGATGGGGTGGCATGCATTGCAGCACTCGGGAAGCTGAGGCAGGAGAATTATGAGGTCAAGGCCAGCCTGGGCTATCTATATAGAAAGACCCTGTCAGAACAAAGGAGAAGGTGAAAATTAAGAGGAGGAGGAAGGGTTGTTGTTATTCAGGGAAGAAATTGTTCAAGGAGAAACAAGGGGCTGGCTCAAGTCCTTCCTCCACCCTGATTAGCTGTGTGCTCTTGGGTGAATGGCCTGCTCTCTCCAAACCTTAGTTTCATCATCTGTACATGGGAGACAAGTAAGGTGTGTCTTGCCCACCTTACACCTAAGGAGGCTCAAATGAGGCAATGTACAACAAATGTTCTACAATTAAACTCAGTTCTAAAACTCAAGAATTGTATTCCAAGGTTCAGGGCCCATTGCAGAAGAGGGGGCGGATAGAATGGAAGAGCCAAAGGAAGGGTATGACTTCTTACAATGCAACTGCCCAGACAGAAATTGGCCTCGATATCCATGACCTTGCAGTGCCTAGCAATACCATCGCAAGACCCTCAAAATAGAAGAAAAAGATGATGACATCAAATTAAAAGAAAGACTAATGGAGAGAGGAGGGGATATGATGAAGATTGGAGTTCTAAAGTGGAATGGGGGAGGGGAGGGAAATATCGTATGTTTTATGTATGTTAGTATAGAAGGTGTCAATAAAAATATAATTAAAAAAAAAGAATTGTATTATGCCTGAGGCTATGTGACTGTGGGCAGGTACTGTGATGTGTAGTCTCCAACTTAACGTGATAAAAATAATGGCTAGTGGTGCTGGGGATGGAGCTCAGTTGGTAGAGAGCTTACCTAGCACGAATGAAATGCTGGGTTTCGTCCCCAGCACCACATAAGCCAAGCATGGTGGCACATGCCTGTGATCCCAGCACTCAGGAGGAAACGGCAAGAGAATCCCAAGTTCAAAGTCATCCTTGGCTACATAGATAACATGTGGCCAGTCTGGGCTACATGAGGCCCTGTTTCAAAGACAGATAGATGATAGGTAGGTAGGTAGGTAGGTAGGTAGATAGATAGATAGATGATAGATAGATAGAGATAGAATTAACACAAATAACAGTGTTTACTGAGCAACTATGTGCTGGGCACTGTTCTAAACTCTATGCTTGTCCCCTTCTAGCTATGTAGCCCAAGCTACCCTCACACTCATTATCTTACACTTCAGCCTCTGAAGTATTGGTATGCACCACCATGCCCAACTCATATCAATCAATCAATCTTTTTTTTTTTTGATTTTTCGAGGTAAGGTTTCGCTCTAGCTCAGGTAGTCTCAGGAGCTCAGGTAGTCTCAGGGTGGCCTTGAACTCATGGCGATCCTCCTACCTCTGCTTCCCGAGTGCTGGGATTAAAGACATGCATCACCAAGCCTGGCTCAATCAATCTTCTAATATTTTATTTTGTTATTTATTTATTAGAGACGGAGAGAGGAAGAGAGAGAAGGAGAGAGAGAGAATGGGTGTGTCAGTACCTCTAGCCACTGCAAATGAACTCCAGATGCATGCACCATTATGTGCATCTGGCTTACGTGGGGTCTGGAGAATCAAACCTGGGTCGTTAGGCTTTGCAGACAAGCACCTTAACCACTAAGCAATCCCTCCAGCCTCCTCAATCAATCTTTTGTATTTAATTTTTACTCATATTTTATTGTGTGCGTTCATGTGAGTGTGGACACATGTGACACACACGGACACCCAGTGAGCATGCGGAAGTCAGAGGACAGCTTCAAGTGTCAGTCCCACTTGTTTTGAGGCAAGACCTCTCGTTCACCTATACTCATAGGAGTAGCTGGCCTGCCAATGTTGGGATTCTCTTGTGTCTTCCTCTCTCTTTGCTGCAGGCACATTGGGACCACAGACACACTATGTGTCCGGCGTTATGTGGATTCTGGGGAACCAAACCCGGGTTATCAGTCTTGCACAGAAAGTACTTTATCCACTGAGCCATCTCCCCAGACCACAATCAATCCTAAGATTGATACAAAGACAGGACAACCAGACACTATACATCTCCTGCTATGACACAATGAATATATGGCATCACCTTGGTAGTATTGTTGCCAAGATAATAAAAATAATGGTAATGACTATAATAATCTTGATTCTAGTTAAGCCTCTAAGTATAATCATTGTTCTGGGGCTGGTAATATGGCTTAACAGTTAAAGACACTTGCTTACAAAGCCTGCTGGCCTGGGTTCAATCCCAAGCAACCACATGGCCCAATCATCTGGTGTTCATTTCCACAAGCGAGAGGCCCTGGCATACCCATAAACACACATACACACACATGCATATGCATATACAAATAAATAAAAAATATATAAGTAAGGATGGAGAGATGGCTCAGCAGTTAAGGGTGCTTGCTTGCAAAGCCTGTCAGCCCAGTTTCAATTCCCCAGCACCCACACAAAGCCAGATGCACAAAGTGGCACATGCATATGGAGTTCATTTGCAGTGACAGGAGGTCCTGGCATGTCTATACTCTTTCTCTCAAATAAAAAATTAAATATTAAGCCAGGCATGGTGGCACATGCCTTTAATCCCAGCACTTGGGAGGCAGAGGTAGGAGGATCGCTGTGAGTTAGAGGCCACCCTGAGACTGCAGAGTGAATTCCATGACAGCTGGGCCTAGAGTGAGACCCTACCTCAAAAAAAAAATTAAGATATACATATAATCTTTGGGGTGGGTTTCAAGGTATGGTCTTATTCTAGCCTAGGCTGACCTGGAATTCAGTATAGTAGTGTCAGGCTGGCCTTGAACTCACAGTGATTCTCCTACCTCTGTATCCTGAGGGCTGGGATTAAAGGCATGTGCCACCACGTCTGGCATAATTATTGTTTTATAAAATGTAAGAGGAATAGAACAGTCAGGTGTGGTATCTCATGCCTATAACCCCAGCATTGGGGAAGCTGAAGTAGGAGGATTAAAGTGAGTCAAAGTCAGCGTGGACTACAGTAAGTTCCAGGAAAGCCTGGGCTAGAGTGAGACCCTTTAATGCCTCAAACAAAATCAGTTGGATAGAAGAATAGATTTAACCCCACAAGGTGGCAATTACCTGAATCTACAACGTAGGAGGTTTCATGTTGAGAGATGACCCAGCTTCAACAGGAAATGGCACTAAAATGAGTGATGCTGGGCATGGTGGTACATAGCTAGAAGCAGCACTTGTGGGTCTGAAGGAGGATCAAGATTTGAAGGTCAGCTGAGCAGGGCGTGGTGGCACATGCCTTTAATCCAAGCACTCGGGAGGCAGAGGTAGGAGGATCGCCGTGAGTTCGAGGCCACCCTGAGACTATGTAGTGAATTCTAGGTCAACCTGGGCTAGTGAGACACTACCGCAAAAAACAAAAAAAAAAAAAAAAGAGTTGAAGGTCAGCCTCAAAGGAGGCCACAAAGTGAGACTTTGTCTCCAAACAAGCCAGTTTGTGAGGCTGGAAGATGGCTCAGTGGGTAAGAGTGCTTGCTGTGCAAGCATGAGGACCTGAAATGGCCTGATCTGCCCTGCGTTAAATTCACCAACACCCATATAAACAACTGTGTCACAATACACAGCCCAGTCTCTAAGGAGTAGAAACTAGAGACTCGCTGAGGCTTGCTGGTCAGCCAGTCTGACCTAAAAATAATGACAGTTCCAGGTTTGATGAGAGACTCCATCTCAAGGAAGATTGTGGATGAGTGGTATAGGAGGACGCCCTGCATTCACCTCTGGCCTCCACATGTGCACACACGTGTATCTGCACACACATGTGCATATACTACACATTCACACACACATAAAAACTATATATGTTACAGACATATGCACATGTGTGAAACAAGCAAAACAAAGTGGGCTCAGGGGATGGCTCAGTAGTTAAGAGCGCTTGCCGCTCAAGCCTCTCAGGCAAGACGCTGCAAAGTTCAAATCCTTAGAACTTATATAAAAAGCTGGTGTACTACACGTTTCTATAACCCCAGTCCACAGTGTGAGGGGACAGAGGCTACAGAATCGCAGGGGTTCACTGGCCAATGTCAGCTCCCAGTTGAAGAAAAGTCCTTTTCTCAAGGAAAGGCGTAGTACTAGAGAAGGGTACCTGAAGTTCTCTGCTCTGTATGCACATGCATGGTGCATGTATCTGCACACACATGTTCATACACTGCAGCATACACCTACTCTACCCACATGCAAAAAAATCATAAAAAGTCAGGCATGGTGGTGCATGTCTTTAATCCCAGTGCTCGGGAAGCTGAGGTAGGAGGATCACCATGAGTTTGAGGCCACCCTGAGGCTACACAGTAAACTCCAGGTCAGCCTGTGCTACCCTATCTTGAAAAACCTAAATAAATAAATAAATAAATAAATAAATAAATAAATAATGCTTACGCCTATAGGCACGACCACTCCATTCTCCAAGTGAAGGATTATGCACTGATTATTTTTCTTATCACTGTGACCAGATGCCTGAAAAAAAAAAAGCAACTTAGGCTGGAGAGATGGCTTAGCAGTTAAGGCATATGCCTGTGAAGGCTAAGGACCCTGGTTTGATTCTCCAGGTCCCACGTAAGCCAGATGCACAAGGGGGCACACGTGTCTGGAGTTCGTTTGCAGTGGCTAGAGGTCATGGTGCGCCCATGCTCCCTCTCTCTTTCCCTCTCTCTGTCTCTAATAAATAAATAAAAATAAAAACTTTTTTAAAAAAGCAACTTAATGGAGTAAGAGTTTATTCTGGCTCACAAGTCCACGGAGTAGAGTCACCATGGGAAAAGCACGGTGATGGGCACGGCAGGTGGCCTTTTTTCTGTTTTGTTCAGTCTGGGCCCCTCCCCATAGGATGATGTGATCCATATTTAGGATCTTCCCTCCTCAGTTAAACCTCTTTAGAAACACCCTCCTAAACACACTCAGAGTTGTGTTTCATAGCTGATGCCAAATCCAGCTAAAGTGATAATTTGATACCCAAACACATCACTTGAAATCATAGCATTCTTCCAGGTGTGGTGGCACACACTTTTAATCCCAGCACTTGGAAGGCAGAGGTAGGAGGATCACTGTGAATTTGAGGTTAGCCTGGGCTACAAAGTGAATCCCAAACCAGTCTGGGCTAGAGTGAGACCCTTCCTAAAAAAGGGGGGAGGGTTCTGGAGGGATGGCTTAGTGGTTAAAGCATTTGCCTGTGAAGCCTAAGGACACAGGTTCAATTCCCCAGGACCCACATAAGCCAGATGTACAACATGGTGCATGCGTCTGGAGTTTGTTTGCAGTAGCTAGAGGCCCTGGTGCTGCCCATTCTCTATTTGCCTCTACCTCTGCCTCTTTCTCTGTCACTCTCTAAAATAAATAAATAAATAAATAAATAAATAAATAAATAAATAAATAAATAAATAAATAAAATATTTTAGAATTCCAGGCATGGTGGTGCACACCTTTAATCCCAACACTTGGGAGGCAGAGGTGTGAATTCAACGCCAGCTTGCTTCCAGAAAAAAAAATCATAGCATTCCACTTCATCTTCATTTCATAGTACAAAATGCATTTATTCGGGCTGGAGAGATGGCTTAGCGGTTAAGGCGCCTGCCTGCTAAGCCTAAGAACCCGGTTCCAATCTCCAGGTCCCACGTTTAGCCAGATGCAGTGACGCAAGGGTGCAGTGCCACACTTGCCCACAAGGGGGCACACACATCTGGATTTCGTTCACAGCAGCTGAGAGGCTGCTGGCGTGCCCATCTCTGTCTGTCTCCCTCTCCCTCTCTGTCTGTCTTTCTCTGTGTCTCTCTCCAAAAATAAATAAAATAATTTAAAAAAATTTTAAAAAATGCATTTATTCCATCTCTAAGAGTCCCAATGTTCTTTAACAGTCTCAAAAACTGTTCAAAAGTCCAGAGTTTCTTCTGAAACTCAAGGACTGTGACCCCCTGTCAAGTAAAAAAACAAGCTACATGCTTCCAATATATGATGACAAAGAATAAACATTCCCACTCCAAAAGGGGAACAAAGGCATAGCAGGGAAAGATTGGGCCAAAGCAAGACCAAGACCCAGCAAGGTAAGCTTCAAATTCTGCAAGGCCACGTCTGGCCTCTAGGGCTCTTGGTGGTATCATCTGGGCTCCTGCAGGCATGGGTAGCACCACCCTTCAGGTTCTACAACACATGTAGCCTGTTCCTTGGGTCTGTACCACTATGTGCTTGCAGTTATCCTCAGTCAGCCTCTGGTTCTGACATGTCAGGCATCCTGGGGTCTCCACTGCAACCTTCATAACTTACGCAGTGGCCTCTCAAGATCTCATTACAGGGACTCACACCCTGTGACACATTGCCTGGTTCTGTGGTTTACTGGAACATTAGTTCAAGCCTCCATGACCCTATATATAACTCTTATATCTTGCATGTCTGCAAAACCAGCAGTATGGGGATAACACTGCCAAATTCCTCTGCCAGCTTGAGATGTCACCCAGCCCCTTTTTGCCATAGCAGAAGTGGCCTCCTGCACACTGGTGGCTGGATCTTAGAAAACACTGCCCCAGGTGGTTGTTCCCTACCCCTGTGTGGGTGGGGTCTTACCTTTAGGGCATCATTTCAATTGTCCCAGTGCAGAGCATAAATTTTCTCGTTCATAGTGCTAATCTTTTTTTATTTTTTTTAATTTTATTTATTTATTTATTTGAGACAGAGAAATGGAGAGAGAGTGAAAATGGGCACACCAGGGCATCTAGCCACTACAAAAAAACTCCAGACACATGTGCCACCATGTGCATCTGGCTTACATGGGACCTGGAGAATCAAACTGGTGTCCTTTGGCTTTGCAAGCAAGTGCCTTAACCACTAAGCCATTTCTCCAGCCCTAAAATATATTATTTATTTATTTATTTATTTGAGAGAAAGAGGCAGAGAGAGAGAAAGAAAAAGAATGGGCACGTCATGGCCTCTAGTCACTGCAAACAAACTCCAGATGCATGTGCCCCCTTGTGCATCTGGCTTACATGGGTCCTGGAGAATTGAACTGGGATCCTTTGGCTTTGCAAGCAAATGCCTTAACCGCTAAGCCATCTCTCCAGACCCACATAGTGCTAATCTTTTTAATTATTATCGCTACTTTCTCAGACCTGCCTTGTTCACATCATTAAATTTGCTCTCACTCCGTTCCTTGGCAAGCTGCACAGTTTTCATCTTTCTGCACCACTTGCTATTCTCTTTCACTGGAAATCTGCAAAAGAGCTATAATCAACGACCACGCCATAACCTGAATGCTGGGCTGTCTTCATTATTTCCTCTACCAAAGAAATTACCCCATTACTTTTGAATTCAGCCTCACTCACATTCTCAGGAAATGGCAGACTGTGGCCTATTCTTAGAATGTAACACAAATAGCCTCTAGTCCAGTTTCTTCCTTTGCTTCTTTTCTTTCTTTCTCTGTATTCACAAATAAATAATATGAAAAAATATTTTATAAAACACTTCAGAGGGCTAGACAGATGGCTTAGAGGTTAAAGGCACTTGCTTGCAAAGCCTGATGGTCTAGATTCAATTCCCAAGTACCCATGTAAAGCCAGATGTACAAAGTGGCACACGCATCCTGAGTTTATTTGCAGTGGCGAGGAGGCCCTGGTGTGCCCATATATTTTCTCTCTCTCCTCTCTCTCTCTTTCTCCAACACGCTCTCTCTCTCTCTGCTTGCAAATAAACAAATAAAATATTTTTAAAAAACTTCAGACTGGAGCCAGGAGTGGTGGCGCACGCCTTTAATCCCAGCACTCGGGAGGCAGAGGTAGGAGGATCACCGAGAGTTCAAGGCCACCCTGAGACTACATAGTGAATTCCAGGTCAGCCTGGGCCAGAGTGAGACCCTACCTCGAAAAACCAAACCAAAACAAAACAAAACAAAACAAAAACTTCAGACTGGGTGTAGCTCAATGATAGAACACTCATCTAGAATGCATAAGGCTCTGAATTCTATCCCCAGTATCACAAAATTATAATAAATAAATAAGTTTGGTGTGGTGATACAAACTTGTAATCCTGGTAATTAGGAGGTTAAAGCAAGAAGATTGAGAGTTTGAGGCCAGTCTGAGCTACACAACAAGAATTCATCTCAAAAACAAAACAACAAGCCAGTATGGTGGCATATGCCTTTAATCCAAGCATTCGGGAGGCAGAGGTAGGAGGATCGCCCTAAATTCAAGGTCACCCTGAGACTACATAGTTAATTCCAGAGCAGCCTGGACCAGCGTGAGACCCTACCTCAAAAACAAACAAACAAACAAACAAAAAACAACCCAAAACAAAACAAATCAACTTCAGGCATGGTGGCACACACCTTTACTCCCAGCACTGGAGAGAAAGGTAGGAGAATCGCTGTGTGTACAAGGCCAGCCTGGTACTACAGAGTGAGCTCTTAGGTCAGTTTTCCAACCTGGGGAAAAAAAAGAGAGAGAGAGATAAATACATACCTGAAGAATGATACCCAAGATTGACCTCTGCCATCCACACACGATCATGTGCATGCATGCACGTGCACACACACACACACACACACACACACATACATGAACATGATGCAAGATTTTGGGATTTAGAAGGGGTTCCCCTAGGCCTATGAATCCCAACTTTTGGGTCCTTATCCTATCTTAGCAAAGAATTGATAAAATGCACTCTGAGAAGTGTAAATTATGAATTCTTAAGTTTATTTAGGGATGCCAGGTGTGGTGGCACACACCTTTATTCCTAGCACTCCTGGAGGTAGAGGCAGGAGGATCACCGTGAGCTCGAGGCCACCTATACAGTGTACATAGAATTCACTACATAGTGAATTCTAGGTCAGCCTGGACTAGAGCAAGACCCTACCTCAAAAAAACAAACAACAGGGCTGGAGAAATGGCTTATTGGTTAAGGCATTTGCCTGCGAAGCCAAAGGATCCGGGTTCGATTCTCCAGGACCCACGTAAGCCAGATGCACGAGGGGCACATGCTTCTGGAGTTTGTTTGCAGTGGCAAGCGGCCCTGGCGTGCCCATTCTCTCTGTCTGCCTCTCTCCTATCTCTCTCTCTCTGCTTGCAAATAAATGAATAAAAAATTAAAAAAAAAAACAACAAACAAAAGAAAGTTTATTCATGGGAAAAACATGAATTAATAAGGTTTATTGTATGGGAATTAAGATCCAGGGAGTCCCAGCACTTAGGAGGCAGAGGTAGGAGGATTTCTGTGAGTTCAAGGCCACCCTGATTCTACATAGTGAATTCTAGGTCAACCTGGGTTAGAGTGAGACCTACCTTGAAAAAAAAAAGGCTGGATAGAGCGGTATGTGCCTGTAATCCCGGTGTTCAGAAGGTGGAGACAGATGTATTCTTAGAGCAAGCTGGCTAGCTAAGTTAACCAAACTGATAAGTTCTGGGTTCATTCAGAGACCTTGTATCCATAAATATGAGAGACAGTATATGTCATGCTGCACGGGCAGGGAAGTCTGTCCCTCCTAGAAGCAGGATCGCCATGTTACTAGGCCCTAAACGGCCAGTGACTAAAGTGATCCATCACATAATGCTACTCACACTTTAACTAGGCTTTGCTCCTCTCAGGCAAAGAATGACCCTTACCATATAGCCTGTGGTAGTTTGAATAGATGTCCCCCAATATATTCAGTGTTTTGTTTTGTTTTTTTTCGAGGTAGGGTCTCACTCTAGCCCAGGCTGACCTGGAATTCACTATATAGTTTCAGGGTGTCCTCAAACTCACAGCAATCCTCCTACCTCGGCCTCCTGAGTGCTGGGATTAAAGGCATGCGCCACCATGCCTGGCTTTATATTCAGTGATTTTTTTTTATTTTTGTTTTTGTTTTTATTATTTGAGAGAGGCAGAGAGTGAGAGACAGAGACAGAGAGGAAGAGGCAGAGAGAGAGAGAGAATGGGTGTGCCAGGGGCCTCTCAGTGGCTGTGAATGAACTCCAGACACATGTGCCCCCTTGTGGGCAAGAGCTTAAGTCACTTAAGCATATGGCTAAACGTGGGATCTAGAGATCCATCAGGCATTCTTAGGCTTGGCAAGCAGGCACCTTAACCACTAAGCCATCTCTCCAGCCCTATATTCAGTGTTTTATTAGTTTGTAGTTTACATCTGCAGCCACCTGGCTGGAGGCAGTGTCACTGGGTAGATCTTAGGGCCCAGCCCTAAGGTGTGGTGGTGGGTTTGACATTCCAATCTAAAGATATGCAAAGTGCCTCGTTCTGCCTGGAGTTCCTGAAGTGTGCTGTGTGGCTTTTGTCTTGTGGCTTCTTTCTCTGTCTCTGCTTGGAACTGTGAAAGCAGGCCAACTTCTTCTGCCATTATGGAACGTCTCCTGGATCTGTAAGCTCCAATAAATATCCCTTCCTCCATAACTCGGCCTGGTCTGGAAGTTCATCTCAGTGAACCCGACGCTGTCTGCTACATAGCCTAAGTCACATATGCTCTGCTCCCCTACCTTGGTTGCGTAGCTAGGTCACATATTAACTAGACCTGCTTCCTTGTGGTGTAAGACCTCTCCTTCCCCAGACCTTAAAAGCTTTTACTTCAGACCTTCACTACAAGGCCGGCTTTAAACTCCTTTTCCTAAAGGTTCATCCACCTTTGCTGCTCTTTCAAACCACATCTCTCACTCCCTGAAACCTAACAAGGATTGAAGAAGACATCTGATGTTGTCCTCTGGCCCACACACACACACACACACACACACACACACACACACACACACACACTTACATATGAACATGTACTCACACATGCACACACACATACACATGCAAAAAAAATCCTATGGAGCCGGGCATGGTGGTGCACGCCTTTAATCCCAGCACTCGGGAGGCAGAGGTAGGAGGATCACCGAGAGTTCGAGGCCACCCTGAGACTACATAGTTAATTCCAGGTCAGCCTGGACCAAAGTGAGACCCTACCTTGAAAAACAAACAAAACAAAACAAAAAACCCCATGGGATAAAACAACAGAGGGTTGGAGTGATGACTCAGCAGTTAAAGGTGCTTGCTTGCAAAACCTGCCGGCTTTGGTTCAATTCCCCAGCCACCTGCATAAAGCCTGACAAGCGTCTGCTTATAGTGGCAAGGGTTGACCTCTGTTTAACTAATATGCTAAGCGTCCTGTGTTTGGGGAACCTGGCAACCTCAAGCTACTTCCCCATTTCCCTCCTGCTGCTCACACTCAAATTTCCTGGCAGCAGTTTATGCTCAGCCTTCATTTCCTCTTTACCTACTTTTCCCCTAGTTGAGGCTTTTGTTTTGACCCTTCCATACAGATTTGCCCTCACCAGGACTACCCATGATCGCTGGATGCCAAATCATACACTAGTTTTTCCTTTTCTTTTAATTTTTTTTTCTTTAGAGAGAGAGAGAGAGAGAGAGAGTGAATTGGCCCGCCAGGGCCTCAGCAACTGCAATTGCACTCCAGACACTTGCGCTCACCTAGTGGGCATGTGTGACCTTGCACTTGCCTCACCTTTGTGCATCTGGCTAATGTGGGATCTGGAGAGTAAAACATGGGTCTTTGGCTTTGCAGGCAAGTACCATAATCGCTAAGCCAACTCTCCAGTCCTCAAACACTTTTTTTGATGCTGGAGATGGAACTCAGGCAGGTCCTCTACCACTGAGCCACATCCCTAGCCTTCCTCCTTGCATAAGGTCATACCTTGAGTCTTCCACAGGGCCTGCCCCCCCATTGGGGTACCCCAGCTCCCCACACTATTTCATCCCCATCTGAAACGTCCACTAATAACCTGTGGTGGTCGACAACTCTCAGCCTGTCTCTGTGACCCAAACCTGGCCCCGGGCACTGTGGGTCTTATCTGCATGTTCCAGTAGCTCCTCAGGAAAGCTTTGAGGAGGACGAAACCTTGACCTTGAATCTCTCCCTTTCTCTCCATCTCCACCACAGCCATCTGAGTGGAGCTGCTAGTTCCACTCCACTAGAACCCTGACCAACCTGGTGGCATCTCACCTTCCCATCGGGCATCCTTTATATTCTTGCTGGAATCACCTTTCTAAAAGGCAATTCTTATCATATATGTCTGCTCCATTTGCGTACATGGTTTTTCTTTTGTTTTGTTTGCAGACAGGGTCTCCTTATGTAATCCAAGATAGCCTCAGACTTGTGCTCCTTTTGCCTCAGTCTCCCAGTGTTACCAGAGGTATTAAGGGTCAGAGTCTGGCCTTCATAACCCTAATAAGCCATGTTTGGCCACCTGTATTTACTAAGCCAATTAAATAAACAAGTCATAGTGAAAAGCAAAAAGGGAGAGTTTTACAAAAAGTTTTATTTATTTATTTGCAAAAGAGAGAGAGAGAGAGAAAGGGAGGAAAAGAATGGGTGCACCAGGGCCTCTAGCCACTGAAAATGAACTTCAGATGCTTGTACCACCTTGTGCATCTGGCTTACATGGGTTCTGTGAAATCAAACCTGGGCCCTTAGACTTTTCAGGCAAGTGCCTTAACCACTAAGCCATCTCTCCAGCCCCTGTTTTTGGTTTTTTGAGGTAGGGTCTGATTCTAGCCCAGGCTGACTTGGAACTCATTCTGTCATCCCAGGCTGGCCTTGAACTCATGGTGATCCTCCTACCTCTACCTCTCAAGTGCCAGGATTAAAGGTATATGCCACTATGCCCAGCAAAAAAAGATTATTATTTTTTATTTTTTGGTTTTTCAAGGTAGGGTCTCACTCTGGTCCAGAATGACCTGGAATTAACTATGTAGTCTCAGGTTGGCCTCGAACTCACAGCAATACTCCTACCTCTGCTTCCTGAGTGCTGGGATTAAAGGCGTGCACCACCATGCCCAGCTCAAGAGATTATTTTTAAAATTTTTTGAGAAAGAAGGAGAGAGAATGGGTATGCCAGGGCCTTCAGCCACTGCAAACAAATGCCAGACACACGTGCTGCTTTGTGCATCTGGCTTACATGGGTCCTGGGGAATCTAACCTGGATCCTTTGGCTTTGTAGACAAGTGCCTTAACTGCTAAGCCATCTCTCCAGCCCAAAAAGATTTTAAAAATAGGAATCTTTTTATTTATTTATTTGTGAAAGAGAAGGTGGGGGGATGGGCATGCCAGGGCCTCTTGCCACTGCAAATGAACTCCAGATGCATGTGCCACTTTGTGCATCTGGCTTTATATGGGTACTAGGGAATTCAACTGGGGTCATTAGGCTTTGCAAGCAAGTGCTTTAACTTTTGAGCCATCTCTCCAGCTCAAAAAGGAGATTTTTAGCTGGGTATGGCGGCACACACCTTTAATCCCAGCACTTGGGAGGCTGAGGTAGGAGGATCGCTTATGAGTTCAAGGCCACCCTGAGACTTCATAGTGAATTCCAGGTCAGCCTGGGCTAGAGTGAAACCCTACCTCAAAAAAACAAAAAAAGGGCTGGAGATATGGCTTAGTGGTTAAGGCACATGCCTACAAAACCTAAGGACCCACGTTTAATTCTCCAGGTCCCACATAAGCCAGATGCACATGGTGGCACATACATCTGGAGTTCATTTGCAGTAGCTAGAGGCCCTGGTGCGCCCATTCTCACTCATTCTATCTCTCCCTTCCTCTCTCTGTCTCTAATAAACAAATAAATAAAAATAAATCTTAAAAAAACTGACAAAAAGGAGATTTTTACAAAAATATTTTTATTTATTTGCAAGGATAGATAAAGGGGGAGGGCGAGAGCAATCCAAGGCCTCTTGTCACTGCAAACAAAGTCCAGACACATGTATCACTTTGTGCATCTGGCTTTATGTGGGTGCTGAAGAATGGAACATGGCACCCAGGCCATTAGGCTTTGCAAGCAAGCACCTTTCACTATATGGCCATCTCTCCAACCCAGAAAAAGGAGATTTATTCACACTGGTCACATTGGGAAAGAGTGTATCAAGTTACCATCTCATTGCCAATAATAATAAAAAAATACCTGACTGGGGCTGGAGGGATGGCTTAGCTGTTAAGGTGATTGCCTGCAAAGCCAAAGGACCCAGGTTAGATTCCCTAGGACTCACCTAAATCAGATGCACAAGGTGATACATTCATCTGGAGTTTGTTTGTAGTAGCTGGAAGCCCTGGTGCACCCATATTCTCTCTCTCTTCTCTCTCTCGTCCTCTCAAATAAATAAAAATAAAATATTTTTTTAAATACCTGACTGGGGGCTGGAGAGATGACTTAGCGGTTAAGGCGCCTGCCTCCTAAGGCTAAGAATGCTGGTTCCAATCTCCAGGTCCCACATTTAGCCAGATGCAGCGATGCAAGGGCGCAATGCCGCACTTGACCACAAGGGGTGCACGCATCTGGATTTTGTTCTCAGCAGCTGAGAGGCTGCTGGCGTGCCCATTCTCTATCTGTCTTCCTCTCCCACTCTGTCTGTCTCTCTCTGTGTCTCTCTCCAAAAAAAAAAAAAAAAAAAAAAAAAAACAGTAAAATACCTGACTGGAAGCACTTTATGGAAGGAGGAAAGGGTTTATTTTGGCTTACAGAGGAGAAGTCTATCATGGTGGGACAAGCATGGCAGGGCAGACAGCCAGCATCATGCCTTTATGTCAGCAAGGGGAAGTAGAAAGTACAAGTGCACTAAGAGGGCTGGCCTATAACACCTCAAGGCCCACTCTCAGTGGCACACTTACTCTAGCAAGTCTCCACCTCTTAAAGGTTCCATAACTTTCTGAACAATTTTACCAACTGTGGAGTAAGCATTCAAAGATTTAAGTCTATGGTGGATACTCCACATCCACCCTTCACCCCCATACACTCTTGGCCATCTCATGATGCAAAATGCATTTAGTCCAACTTTAAAAGTCCCCCAGGCTTTACCAGTATTCAAACATACCAACATTTCAAAAGTCTAAAGTCTTGGGCTGGAGAGATGGCTCAGCAGTTAAAAGTGCTTGTTTTCAAAGCCTAATGGCCTGGGTGCCATTCCCCATGCCCACATAAATCCGGATGCACCAGATGGGCCATGCATCTGGAGTTTGTTTGCAGTGGCAGGAGGCCCTGGGGACCCATTCTTTCTTCTGTTCCTCTTCTCTCTCCTTCATAAATAAATAAATAAATAAATAAATAAATAAATAAATAAATAAATATTTTTTAAGTCCAACGTCTCATCTGAGACCCAAGGCAATATTTTAACTGTAAGCCCTGTAAAAATCCAGACACAAGTTATATATATAGCACATAATGGCATGGAGCAAACATTCCAAAAGGGAAGAATTGGGGAATATCAAGGAAAAATTAGACCAATGCAAGACTGAAAACCGGCAGCGCAAGCATCAAATCCCACAGTTCCATGTCCCCTCTTCCGGTACTCACGAAAAAATCAATCCTCTCTAACAGGCTTGAGTAACTCTGTGCTCTCAAGCTGTGTTGCCTGTATCCCTCTTGTGGACCTGCAGCTTTTTTGGGCAGATTTCCTATGATCATCCGAAGTCTTCATTGCAACTGAAGGCTCACCTTCACAGCTCCACACAGTGGCCTCACAGGGTCCCCTTGCAGGGACTACAGCCCTGCCCCATATTGCTTAGCCTTGGTGACTCTTTGGAACCATGGTGAAATACTTCATGACATCCTCAATTGTGTATCTTTCCTTCTTTGAAGTTCTTCTATCAGATTGGGATGAAGCCTAGTGCCCATGGAATATATAGCTGCAGCAGCCCTGTATGCTGACCTTGGGGAACAGAGCCCTCCTTCAGCTTTCTTCCTTTAAGCCTTTTCCTTTCAAAAGCATTTGTAAAACAAACAAACAAACAAACAAACAAACAAACAAACGAAATACACAGCCGGGTGCGGTGGTGCACACCTTTAATCTCAGCACAGGGGCGGCAGATGTAGGAGGATGGCTGTGAGTTCAAGGCCAGCCTAGTACTACAGAGTGAGTTCCAGGTCAGCCTGGGCTAGAGCAAGACCCTACCTCGAAAAACAAAAGCAAAAAAAGAAAGAAAGAAAGAAAGAAAGAAAGAAAGAAAGAAAGAAAGAAAGAAAGAAGGAAAGAGGAAGGAAGGAGGGAGGGAGGGAAGGAAGGAAGGGAGGGAGGGAGGGAGGGAGGGAGGGAGGGAGGGAGGGAGGGAGGAAGACAAACTCTCACCAGAATAGCCTATTGTTCTGTAAGGCTTCTCCAGCCCAAAATTCCAAATCCCTCCACATTACACTCACAAACCAGTTTCAAAAGACCAAGAATCTCGGGCTGGAGAGATGGCTCAGCAATTAAGTGAATTTCCTATGCAAGCACGAGGGTCTGAGGAAGCTGAGAGATCACTTGAGTTTGATGCCCAGTACCCACATAGACAGCTGGGCATGGCCATGCATGTCTGTAAGTCTAGTGCTTGTGAAGACCCGCCAGGGGCAGAAGAGCAATGGAAGTGGACACTGGACCTTCCCCTCTGGCCACTGCAGGAGTGCACACGCTGCTGCAGGCAGGCATCCAGGGAGCCACGTGGGTAAATGCATGTGTATACACCACACACACACACACACACACACCACCACCACCACCACCACCACCACCACATTGCACATGTGCACACACAAAAAAGAAGACTGAGGTCCACATGATCAGGCTTGTCATCGTGAGGACTCCACTTCTTGGTACCGAGTTTCTGTATTAGTTATTTTCTCATTGTTAGGACGAAATACCCACTGAGAAGCAGCTTATGAAGTGAGGGGGCTTTTCAGCTTCCTGTTTCAAGAAGTTCCATCATGGCAGGGAAATCATGGCAGGGGCAGACAGCTGGCAACACATTATCACACTGTCAGCAGGAAGAAGGCACAGCAAGAGGGCTGGGTGCTCTGGAACACCTCAAGGCCTACTCCCAGTGAGACTCTTCTTCCAGCAAGGTTCCACCTCGAAAAGGCTCCCTGGTCGTTGTCTTCTTCTCCTCCTCCTCCTCCTCCTCCTCCTCCTTCTTCTTTGGAGAGAGAGACAGAGAGAGAAGGAGAGGAAGACAGACAGAGATGGGCGCGCCAGCAGCCTCTCAGCTGCTGTGAACGAAATCCAGATGTGTGCGCCCCTTGTGGTCAAGTGCAGCATTGCGCCCTTGCGTCACTTTTGCATCTGGCTAAACGTGGGACCTGGAGATTGGAACCTCTGGAGATTGGAACCGGCGTTCTTAGGCTTAGGAGGCTGGCGCCTTAACTGCTAAGCCATCTCTCCAACCCTTCTTTGTTTTTAAATATTTTATTTTAATTTATTTATTTGAAAGAGAGAGAGAAAGAGAAAGAGAGAGAGAGAGTTGACTCACTAAGGTCTCTAGCCACTCCAAACAAACACCAGACTCATGTGCCACCTTGTACATCTGGCTTACATGGGTCCTGGGGAATCGAACAGAGATCCTTTGGCTTTTCAGGCAAGTGTCTTAACCAGTAAGCCACCTCTCCAGCCCTCCCTGGTCTTCTTGAACAGAACTACCAACTGGAGTCTGGTCCACTAAGTCATCTCTCCAGTCCCTCTCTGTTCTTTTTTTTTTTTTTTTTTCAAGGTAGGGTGTCTTGGTGTAGCCCAGGCTGACCTGGAATTTACTATGTAGTCTCAGGGTGGCCTTGAACTCACAGCAATCCTCCTACCTCTGCCTACCAAGTGTGCCACCACGTCCTGGCTTCTATTTCTTTTTCTCTCTCTCCATCCACACTTCCCTGGAGCATCTCCCTCTCCCAGCTTTCCTGATCTACACCTTCCACTCAAGCCAGGCCACTCCTGGCACCATGCACATTGTGGGGCCTTTATGCCAGCTGCAAACATCTCAGCATGTGCATCCAGGGGCCACCCTGATCTACTCTTCCCTCCTAGCTGACATCTGGCATTTCCTCGCCTTGCACTGTAGCTTTTGGGCCCTTTTCCCTCCCGCTGCTTTCCTTCTTTTGCTGTATGCACTGGGTACTCTCTCTTTCCTTTTTCTTCTTTCTCTCCTTTCTCTTTCTTTCTTTCTTTCTTTCTTTCTTTCTTTCTTTCTTTCTTTCTTTCTCTCTTTCTCTCTTTCTCTCTCTTTCTCTTTCTTTCTTTCTTTCTTTCTTTCTTTCTTTCCCTCCTCCCTCCCTCCCTCTCCTCCTCCCTCCCTCCTCCCTCCCTCCTCCCTCCCCTCTCTCTCTCTTTCTTTCTTTCTTTCTTTCTTTCTTTCTTTCTTTCTTTCTTTCTTTCTTTCTTTCTTTCTTTTTTCAAAGTAGGGTTTCACTCTAGCTCAGGCTGACCTGGAATTCTCTATGTAGTCTCAGGGTGGCCTTGAACTCATGGTGATCCTCCTACCTCTGCCTTTCAAGTGATGGGATTAAAGGCGTGCACCACCACGCCCGGCATGCTACTATCATTTTCTTTTTCCTCCCCCTCCTAAGCCATGCTGCCTGGAGCCGTGGATAATAAAATATTCTTTTCTTGCAGGGGTGGTTTTCAAGGTAGGGTCTCACTCTAGCCCAGGCTGATCTGGAATTAGTCTCAGGGTGGCCTCAAACTCACACAATCCTCCTACCTCTGCCTCCCAAGTGCTGGGATTAAAGGCGTGCACCACCACGCTTGGCTTCCTCCCCATTCTTTTTTTATTTATTTGTTTGTTTATTTAGAGAGAGAAAGAGAAAGAGAGAGAGAGAATTGGTGCCCCAGAGCCTCAGCCATTGCAATCTAACGTCAGACACACCACCCAGTGGGCATGTGCGATCTTGTGCTTGCCTCACTTTTGTGCATCTGGTTTATGTGGGATCTGGACAGCATGGGTCCTTAGGCTTTGCAGGCAAGCGCCTTAAGTGCTAAGCCATCTCTCCAGCCCCCAATTCTCTTTCTTAAAAGAATATTTTTATTTATTTATTTATTTATTTGCAAGCAAAGAGAGATAGAAGAGAGACACCATTTTGCAGTACAGATTACCCTGACCTGGTTGGCATCTGAGTAGAGCAATAAAGTGGTATCTTGGATTATGGTAGTGGGAAGGAGCTTCATCTCAAACTCTGGACATTACTCTCTCCTGCTCTCTCTCAGCTCCAAGTGACTGTAGCAGGTTCTAGAACATACATGAAGTGTATGGTTAACTGATGTCAAGATGTAAACAACCTTAATTATGCTTCTGGAGTTCATTTGCAGTGGCAAAAGGCCCTGGTGTGCCCATCCCCGCTCTCTCAAATAAATAATGGGTGGAATTATAATCTGGTAAAACAAAACCAGGAACTTGTAGAGTTTCACTGGGGAGCCTGGCTTGGTGGCGCATGCCTTTAATTCCAGCACTCAGAAAGAGGCAGAGGTAGGAGGATCACTCTGAGTTCCAGGACAGCCTGGGCTGGAGTGAGACCCTACCTCAAACCCCTTACCACCCCCCAAAAAGTCTCCTTCCCCCCACCCCCGAGAAAAAACCTGATGGAGTTGCACAGGGTCTTAAGACATGACTTTCACTACCAGTGGGGTTTCTGGTGAGAATCCTAGAAAACTGCAGGTCTACCACTACAAAGGGAGAAAGGGCTCAAGCAGCTTTTAATCGTGTCTGGCTCCTGGGAGAGGGGCTCCTTTCCAGACTCATGTTTCTGTAGTTTCTTTCTTTCCTGCCTCACTTCAATGTTGGCAGCTAATTCTAAAGCTTCTAAAAGTGTTATGTGAGCAAATCTAAATATGTCTTGATTTGGATGTGCTTCTTCTAGCTAATGTTAAAACCAAGTGTTTTGGGGGAGAACAGAGTCTGTGTAGATCAGGAGTATCTGAACCTTGCTATATTACAGCTCATGCTGGCCTGAAACTTGCAATCCTCCTGCCTCAGACTGTCAAGTATACCATCGTATCTGGCTTAAAATATTTTCACACAAGGATCTTTCTATGTTGCCTAGACTGGTCTTGAATTCATGACTGCAAGCAATCTTCCTGTCTCTACCTCTTGAATAGCATGTTTCTGCATGCAGTGGCAGCATTTAAAAATTTATTTATTTATTTATTTATTTATTTATTTATTTATTTATTTATTTTGAGAGAGAGAGGGAGAGAAAGAGGCAGATAGAGAGAGAGAATGGGAGCACCAGGGCCTCTAGTCACTGCAAATGAACTCCAGATGCATGTGCCACATTGTGCATCTGGCTTATGTGGGTCCTGGGGAATCAAACCTGGGCCCTTAGGCTTTGCAGGCAAGTGCCTTAACCATTAATCCATCTCTCTAGCCCATCACTTAAAAAAAATTTTTTTTTTCTGAGGTAGGGTCTCAGTCTATCTAGCCCAGGCTGACCTGGAGTTCACTATGTAGTCTCAGGGTGGCCTCAGACTCAGGCGATCCTCCTACCTCTGCCTCCCGAGTGCTGGGATTAAAGGCATGCGCCACCACGCCTGGCTTGCCTTTTTTATTATTTAGTTCTATGTGTTCTTTTTTTGGTTTTTCGAAGTAGCATCTCACTCTAGCCCAGACTGACCTCTGTGTGTTCTTTATTTTATGTACAGTTTCCATATAAGATATATAATTTACAAGTATTTTCTCTGGACTATTTCACTTTCTTTTTAAAAAAAAATTTTATTTTTATTTATTTATTTATTTGACAGAGAAAGAGGGAGAGAGAAAGAGCGAGAATGGGAGTGCCAGGGCCTGCAGCCACAGCAAATGAACTTCAGATACATACACTCCCTTGTGCAGCTGGCTAATGTGGATCCTGGGGAATTGAACCGGGATCCTTTGGCTTTGCAGGCAAATGCCTTAACCGCTAAGCCATCCCTCCAGCCTGTATTTCACTTTCTTGATAGTCCTTGGGAGTACAAAAGTTAAAGAAGGGCTGGAGAGATGGCTTAGTGGTTAAGGTGCTTGCTGGCAAAGCCAAAAGACCTAGGCTCGATTCCTCAGGACCCACATAAAGCCAGATGCACAAGGCATCTGGAGTTTGTTTACAGTGGCTAGAGGCCATGGCGTGCCCATTCTCTCTCTCTCTCTAAGTAAATAAATACATAGGTTTTTTTTTTTTTAAGTTAAAGAAAGGAGAAAGGGAGGGTTGGAGAGATGGCTCAGCAGTTCAAGACACTTTCTTGCAGAGCCTGATGGCCCATGTTTGATTCTCCAGTGCTCATGCAGAGCTGGATGCACAGAGTGGTGCATGGGTCTGGAGTGGCAGGAGGCCCTGTCATGCCCATCATCATCATCTCTCTCTCCCTCCCTCCCCTCACCCCCGCTTGGGAATAAATAAGTAAAAATAAAAGGAAGGGCTGGAGAGATGGCTTAGGGGTTAAGGCGCCTGCCTCCTAAGCTGAAGAACGCTGGTTCCAATCTCCAGTGGTTCCAATCTCCAGGTCCCACGTTTAGCCAGATGCAAAGTGACGCAAGGGCGCAATGCCCCACTTGACCACAAGGGGGCGCAAACATCTGGATTTCGTTCTCAGCAGCTGAGACACTGCTGGTGCGCCCATCTCTGTCTGTCTTCCTCTCTCTCTCTGTCTGTCTCTCTCTCTCTGTGTCTCTCTCCAAAAAAATTAAAATAAAATAAAATAAAAATAAAAGGAAGAAGAAAGGGAGCTGAGCAGCAG
Organism: Orientallactaga sibirica; assembly: GCA_036365145.1. NCBI lineage: Eukaryota > Metazoa > Chordata > Mammalia > Rodentia > Dipodidae > Orientallactaga > Orientallactaga sibirica. The sequence continues at coordinate 2,745,875 of JAEOAD010000888.1, forward strand.
TATCCATTGCTCTCTGCTTCCGCCCAGTGGACTGAATGTGACTAGCTGCCTCAAGGTCCTGCCACCATGCTTCCCCCAGTCATGAAGGGTTGTGACCTAGAACTGGGAGCTAAAAGAAACCCTTGTGAGGGAGAAATTCCCTGCTTCTGGAATATATGGTTAGCTTAGAGGCTGGCTGCGGACAGGCTGGGGCTCTGGGAGTTCAGCCAGAAACTTTGTAGTTCATTCACTGGAGGCAGTGAGGAATGGTTGTGATACTGCTGGGCAGCTCGCCTTATTCTTTTAATTCAATACTGCTAAACATTCAATAGGCAATCACTCAGTTTAGGACACCTTCAATTATGGATAGAGACAGCCCCAACATACTTAAACCCCATGAATTCAGCTCTCAGTTGAGTTTTCCCAATTTTGGGGCTTCTACCCTGAGGGATGCTTTCCTGACTGAAATTAAACTTGTTTCTGTTTCTGCTGTAATTCTGATGGCCATACAAGAAAGCTTGTTGCATTCATTCCTGTCTCCCATTGGCCTTGTGGTTGTCTCTCCTCCTGGGAACGGTTAATTCTTTGCCACACTCTCTGTGCAAGAATCCGTTCTAGCAGAACTCACTGAGAGTAGAGCTGTTCCCTCCTGTTTCACTTTCTCCCTTAAACTGACTTTTGTTAATTTTTTTTTTTTTTTTTGGTCAGAGCAACAAGAAAGGTAACAAACACTGTAGCTCATACCTATAATCCCAGCACTCAGAAGGCTGAAGCAGGAGGCTCATCAAGAGTTTGAAGTCAGCCTGGGCTAGAGTGAGACTGTGCAAAAATAAAGGGGGGGGGGCTGGAGAGATGGCTTAGTGGTTAAGGCATTTGCCTGCGAAACCAAAAGTCAAAGGATCCAGGTTCACTTTCCCAGTACCCACACAAAGCTGGTTGCACAAGGTAGTGCATGCAGTGGCTAGAGGCCCTAGTATGCCCACTCTCTCTCTCTTTATCGCTCTCTCTCTCTCAAATAAATAAAATATTTAAAAAGAAAAAGAAAAAAGAAGGTGTTAGAAGTTGTCATTTACATGGTGTTTTAGTGAGTTCCACATTGCTGGGATAAACCAGGCACAGTTTAGGGGAGGAAGGGATTTATTTCAAGTTTACAGACCCAGGGGGAAGTTCCATCAGTGGCAGAAGAAGCTACTTCCATACATCCAAGCAGAGACAGTGACCATCACCAGGCAACAAACACCAAAAGCAACAAGCACAAACTAACAGCAAATGGCAGGGGCCAGGCCAGGCCTCAGACTGCTCTGCATCTCTTTGGGTTGGAATTCAGATCCTCTCCCCAACACACCTTAGGGCTGGACCCCAGGATCAGCCCCCAGTGACACCACCTCCATCCAGTCTGGGATGGAGATCCAGGTTACAAGTTTTTTTTTTTTTTTTTTTTTTTTTTTTTTTTTTTCGAGGTAGGGTCTCACTTTAGCTCAGACTGACCTGGAATTCACTATGTAGTCTCAGGGTGGCCTGGAACTCACAGCGATCCTCCTACCTCTGCCTCCCGAGTGCTGGGATTAAAGGCGTGAGCCACCACGCCCGGCCAGGTTACAAGTTTTAATAAAACATCTGAGTCTATGGAGAACACACATTCAAACTACCATTTGTGGGATCTGGAGAGTCAAATTCTGGCAGTTTCAGGCCCCTCAGGGCCTCATACTTGTATAGAAAGTGTATTTAACTGCTGAACCATCTCTTCCATATTAATTTTTAAAAAATATTTTATTTATTTGAGAGAAAGAGGCAGAGAGAGAGAGAGAGAGAGAGAGAGGGAGAGGGAGAGAGAGAGAATGGGCACACCAGGGCCTCTAGCCACTGCAAAAGAACTCTAGATGCATCTGGCCCTTGTGCATCTGGCTTACGTGGGTCCTGAAGAATTGAACCGGAATCCTTTGGCTTTGCAGGCAAATGCCTTAACTGCTCAGCCATCTCTCCAGTCCTCATATTAATTTTTTTAAAGACCCAGTTGTCAGTTTCTACAAAGAAACCATGGGATTATGAATAACCTACATAGCAGTTTTTTTGGTTTTTGCTTTGTTTTATTTTGTGTTTTGTTTTTTTGTGTTTTGTTTTTTTGTTTTTCTAGATAGGATCTCACTCTAGCCCAGGCTGACCTGGAATTCACTCTGTCTGTAGTCTCAGGGTGGCCTCGAACTCACAACGATCCTCCTACCTCTGCCTCTCGAGCGCTGGGATTAAAGGCATGTGCCACCTTGCCCAGCTACGTACAGTTTAATAATATGAACTTTTCTGATCCATGAACATGGGCATCTTTCTGTTTACTTAGGTGTTTGATGTGGTTCAACAATTATTTGAAGTTTGCAGAATATACACTGTATGTTTATTAGTTAAGTTGCTCAAGAACTTTAAAAAATTATTTTATTGGGCTGGAGAGATGGCTTAGGGGTTAAGGCGCCTGCCTCCTAAGCCTAAGAACACTGGTTCCAATCTCCAGCGGTTCCAATCCCCAGGTCCCATGTTTAGCCAGATGCAAAGTGATGCAAGGGCGCAATGCCGCACTTGACCACAAGGGGGCGCACACATCTAGATTTCGTTCGCAGCAGCTGAGACACTGCTGGTGGGTCCATCTCTGTCTTCCTCTCCCTCGCTCTCTCTGTCTCTCTCTGTGTCTCTCTCCAAAAAAAATAATTAAAAAAATTTTTAAAAATTATTTTATTTAGCGCACGCCTTTAATCCCAGCACTTGGGAGGCAGAGGTAGGAGGATCGCAGTGAGTTCGAGGCCACCCTGAGACTACAGAGTGAATTCCAGGTCAGCCTGAGACCCTACCTCAAAAAAAAAAAAAAAAAAAAAAAAAAGAATAAATTTATTTTATTTATTTATTTGAGAGAGAGAGAAAGGCATATAGAAAGAGAATGAACTCCAGACACATGTGACACCTTGTTCATCTGGCATTATGTGGGTGCTAGGAAATTGAGCTCCAGTCCTTAGGCTTTTCAGGCAAGCGTTTTAACTGCTGAGCAATCTCTTCAGCCCTACTTAAGTATTTTATCTGGGGAAGATACTATTGTAAATTGCATTATTTTCTTAATTTCTGTTTGGAGTGCCCATTAAAATTATTTGGATTTAGCCAGGAGTGGTGGCACACACCTACAATCCCAGCACTTGGAAGGCTGAGGCAAAAGTTGTTTCCATGAATTGAGAATTACATCATGAATTTGAGACCAGACTTGGCTAAATAGTGGATACACTGTCTCTTAAAACCAAAAAAATAAAATAAAAAATATATATTTAAATTGGCCAGGTATAGTGGCACACACATTTAATTCCAGCACTTGGAAGGCTTAAGTGGGAGGACTGCCATCAGTTTGAGGCCAGTTGGGGACTACAGACTGAGTTCCAGGTCATCTTGGGCTACAGTGAGACCCGGCCTCAAAAAAAAAAAAAGTGCATAGAAAGCTGGGCATAATGATTCATACCTTTAATCCCAGCACTCAAGAGACTGAGATAGGAGGATTGTCATGAGTTCAAAGCCAGCCTAGGCTATGGAGTGAGTTCCAGGCCATCCTGGGCTAGAGTGAGGCCTTGTCTTAAAAAAAAAAAAAAAAAGTGTATGGAGGGCCAGAGAGATGGCCATCGGTGAAGGAGCTTGCCTGCAAAGCCTAAGGACCCAAGCTTGATTTCCCAGTTCCCCTGTAAAAGCCAGATGCACAACGTGGCACATGCTCTCTCTCTGAAGGGTGTGGAGGTGCATGCCTTTAATCTCAGCACTGAGGAGCCAAAAGAAGAAGAAGGAGGAGGAGGAGGAGTATAGAAATCCTCTGACTTTGCCATTCTTATTAATTAATCTTTTTTTTTTTTTTTTTTTTTTTTAGGGTCTTGCTCTAGCCCAGGTTAACCTGAAATTCATTATGTATTCTCAGGGTGGCCTCAAACTCATAGCAATCCTCCTACCTCAGCCTTCCAAGTGCTGGGACTAAAGGCATGCACTACCATTTATCTGTAAACAAAGAGGGGGAGATAGGCATACCAGGGCCTCTAGCCACTGCAAACAAACTTTAGATGCATATGCCACTTTGTGTATCTGGCTTTACATGGGTACTGGACTTGAACCTAGGTTGTTAGGCTTTACAGGCAAGCACCTTAACTCCTGGGCCCTCTCTCCAGCCCCTAGATCTGCCCTTTCAACAAGTTTTCAAGTGCATAGGACAGTGCTGTAAAGCATGCTCTCGGAACATTTTCTTCTTTTATGACTGTAACTCTATTCTGCACAGCAGCTCATTCCCCCTCCCCACAGCCCTTGGAACCACTGTGCTAGCTTTTGTTTCTATGAGTTTGACTATATTAGGTACCTTTTCTAAATTTTTATTTATTTATTTGCGTGGGGTGGGGAGAGGGCACATTGGGGCCTCTTGCTGCTGTAGACCAGCGCCAGACACTTGCACCACTTTTTGCATCTGGGTGGTATGAGGATTGAACCCTGGATGACAGGCTTTGCAAGCAAGTGCCCTTTTAATTGGTGAGCCATCTTCCTAGCCCTAGACAGCTCTCATAAGTAGGACATGCAGTATTTGTCTTGTATCTAATTTATTTCATTTAGAATAATGTCTTCAAGGCTCACCCATATGGTAAAACTCCTTTCTTTTCATAGTTGAATAATAATGGTCCATTTGTGTGTATATAACACATTTTCTGTATTTCTCTGTCTGTCCCTCAATGGGCATTTATGGCGTTTCCACCTTTGGGTTATTATAAATAATGCTTTCAGACTCCAATTTAAATTCTTCTGGATAAATACTCTGAAATGGGATCGCCGGATCATGTGGTAGCCTATTTTTAATTTTTGAGGCACTGCTATACTGTTTTCCATAGCAACTACACCTTTTTACATTCCCACCAACACTGCATGAGGTTTACAGTTTCTTCACATTCTTGCTTTTGTCAGTTTTAATAACTGCCATCCTACCTGATTCTAGGTGAAACCTCATTGTGGTTTTGATTTGATTTTCCCTAATGACTAGTGATACAGTTCTAATTTTTATTTTATTTTATTTTATTTTTATTTATTTTTAATTTTTTTGGTTTTTCGAGGTAGGGTCTCACTCTAGCTCAGGCTGACCTGGAATTCACTATGTAGTCTCAGGGTGGCCTCGAACTCATGGTGATCCTTCTACCTCTGCCTCCGGAGTGCTGGGATTAAAGGCGTGTGCCACCACGCCCGGCCAGTTCTAATTTTTAGAGAATTCTTTAGGCTTTTTTGCATACGAAGTCATGTCATCTGCAAACATAGTTCTAAGTCTTCCTCTCCTTGTTTTCCAAGTTCAATAATAAAAGGTTATAGAAATTGAAAAAACAATTCTATCTAGGAAAATTATGGAAGCAAATGAAATAAAAGGCACCTAGAAGTTAGAGGTGTAATTTGCTAGTAGAGCACTTACCTGGCATGTGTGCAACAGTGGGTTCAATCCTGCAAAATAGGATAATAAGTAGCACGGCTGGGGAGATGTCTAAGCAGTTAAGGCACTTGTTTGCAAAGCCTGCCCACCAGAGTTCAACATCGCAACACCTGCTGGGCACAAAATGGCACATGCAATTAGTGTTTATTTAAAGCAGCAAGAGACCCTGGCACATCCATCCCTACATAAACAATCCCCCACACACACATGAATAAATAAAATTTAAAACATAAGTAGCTTCAATCTATTGGCTGACCCAAAAGACGAGTTCTCCCCTTTATCTCAAAGGAAGAGTAGAGATGAACAAGTATTTGATTCCATCTGTCTTCTGAGGAGGGGGTGTATTTTAGGTCAAGCCACCTCTGCCCTGGTTGGGGCCCTCACATTATATTGCCTTGGAGAGCTCAACCAAAGAATGGGTCAGGCCAGGCATGGTGGCACACACCTTTAATCCCAGCACTTGGGGTCAGGGGTAGGAAGATCTCTGTGAGTTTGAGGCCACTCTGAGACTACACAGTAAATTCCAGGTCAGCCTGGGCTAGAGCGAGACCCTGCCTTGAAGAAAACAAAAGCAAACAAAATAAACCAGTTCATGTGTTTCTTCCCTTTAGAGAATTTCTTTGTTGGGCTGCTCTCACTAGTGCTGCTGCTGTTCTGAGCAGAAGAACACCAGAGTAAGAAGAAAGGCAATCAGGTTCTTTTTTTTTTTTTCTTAAGTTTTATCAAGGTAGGGTTTCATTCCAGCCCAGGCTGACCTGGAACTCACTCATTAATCCCAGGCTGGCCTCAAACTCAACAGCAATCCTCCTTCCTCTGCTTCCTGAGTGCTGGGATTAAAGGTGTGTGCCACTATGCTGGGCCCAAACAGCTCTTTTTTTTTTTTTTTTTTTTTTTTTTTTTTTTTTTTAATGTGTCCAAACTGGGAAGTGGAGGAATTCACCTTTGGACACTTTCCAGACCCTATGGTCTTGACTGGGTCCATGATAGGGATCCTGTCCCAAGACGACAACCGTCACATCTCTTATGTCACACATTTGGGTCTACGTGAAGGGTCTGGTACTTGGATAAAGAGTAATATTTTTTTTTCTTCTGCAACAATATCCCATTATTCTTTACAAAATAGAATTTTTCCAGCTGTGATGGCTCATACTTGTACTCCTAGCTCTTGGGAGGCAGAGGGAGCTACGGAGTGAGTAGGTAGCCTGGGCTAGAGTGAGACCCTGCCTCAATAACAGTACTAATAATGGATTCCTGAACTCTCTGCTGAGGTGTTTCTTTCAACTCTCACTGAAGACCACAGCCACATTGTAGCCACAAATCTATGCTAAGAAGCCTTGTTCCCTGGGATTAGGGAAAGCTTCCTCAGGGTTGTTCTGCCCAGTCCAGGCCTCCTTGGTGAATGGCTACCATGTTGCCACCTTTTTTTTAGTCATTAACTAAGATGTTAGCTGTGATTGTTTCATACATGCTACATATTAGGTAGAGGAAGTTCCTGTCTACTTCTAGTTTGTTGCATTTTTTGTTTTGTTTTGTTTTGAGGCAGGGTCTCACTCTAGCTCAGACTGACATGGAGTTCACTCTGTAGTCCCAGGCTGATTTTGAACTCATGGCAATCCTCCTACTTCTATCTTCCAAAATGCTGAGATTAAAAGTGCACCACCACACCCAACTTTTACATTTTTTATTATAAAAAGAGGTTGAAATTTTCAAAGGCTTTTCCTACATTTATTTAATTTTTTGTTTTGCTTTATCCTGATAACATGTTGTATTGATTTTATTTTTAGATGTCAAACCAACCTTGCATTCCTGGGATAAATCCCAATTGATCATGGTGTGCTGTCCTTTCTATGTTACTGGATTTTTTTTGCTATTATTTTTTTTGAGGACTTATACCTCTATTCATAAGAGATATTAATATTTCATTTTTTCTCATGATATCTTTCTCTGGTTTTGCTATCAGGGTCATACTTGACTCATAGAAAAGATTTTTAAATTTTTTGAAGTTTATAAATAACTATCATAATTCTTTTTTAAATATTTAATCAAATTCACCAATAAAGAAATCTTGGCTTACACTTTTTTTTTTTTTTTGTTTTTTGAGGTAGGGTCTCACTCTGGCCCAGGCCGACCTGGAATTAACTATGTAGTCTCAGGGTGCCTTGAACTCACGGCGATCCTCCTACCTCTACCTCCCGAGTGCTGGGATTAAAGGCGTGTGCCACCACACCCGGAGGCTTACATTTTTGTTTGTGGAAATTAAAAAAATTTTTATTGTTTTTGGATTTTCAAGGTAGGGTCTCAGTCTAGCCCATGGTGACCTGGAATTCACTATGTGGTCTCAGGGTGGCCTAGAACTCATGGCAATCCTACCTCTGCCTCCCAAGTGCTTGGATTAAAGGTTCATGCCACCACACCTGGCTGTTGTTGTTTTTGAAGCATTATCTCAGTCTAGCCCAGGCTGACCTGGAACTCACTTTGTAGCTCTGCACTGGCCTTGAACTCATTGAAATCCTCCTACCTCAACCTATCAAGTGCTGGGACTAAAGGTGTGCACCATCACAATAGGCTCAATTTCTTTACTTTTAAAAAATGTTATTTATTTTAACTTTATTTTATTTGTGTGAGGGAGTTTTGGGGGTGCGTGTGACAGGGCATGAGTGCTAAGGTCAGAGGACATTTCAGGTGTCCTCAATGCTTCATTTTCCTTGAGACAGGGTCTCTTGGTCTCCTGCCACTTCAACAAAATGTCAGACTAGCTTGCCTGTGAGCTTCAGATTCTCCTGGCTCTGCCTTCCATTGTCATAGGTTCAATGGATCATAGATACATGAGCCACTTTGCACCCAGATTTATGTGGGTGCTGGGGAAATTGAACCTAGGCTGAGCGGCTTTGTAAGTATGGTGGTTTGATTTAGGTGTTTCCCCATAAACTTACGTGTTCTGAATGCTAGGTTCCTAAATGGTGGCAATTTCATAATTGAAGTCTCCTAGAGGCAATGTATTGTTGGGGGCGGACTTATGGGTGTTGTAATAGCCAGCTTCCTCATGCCAGTATTTGGCACACTCTCTTGTTGCTGTTGTCCATCTGATGTTGGCCAGGAGATGATGTTCACCCTCTGCTCATGCCATGATTTCCCCCTGACATCATGGAGCTTCCCCTCGACTCTGTAAGCCAAAATATCCTTTTGTTCCCACAGCTGCTCTTGGTCAGCTGTTTTCCGCTAGCAATGCAAAGTTGATTGCAACAGCAAAACTGGTCCTGGGGCACTGGAGAGATGACTTAGTGGTTATAAAACACTTGCCTGTGAAGCCAAAGGACCCAGGTTCAATTCCCCAGGACCCACATAAGCCAGATGCACAAGGTGGCACATGTGTCTGGAATTAATTTGCAGCAGCTGGAGGCCCTGGCATGCCCATTCTCTCTCTTTCTTTCTCATAAATAAATTTTTTAAAGTTGGTACTGAGAAGTGGTATAATTGTTGCTAGATACCTGACTGTGTGGCTTTTGGCCTTTTGGAGATGACTTTCAAGAGGAATGTGGAAGGATTTGAAACCTTAGCCTAAGAGATGCCTTGCAGTGCTGTAAGTACAGCTTGATGGACCATTCTGGTCAGAGCTGAAAGACCTGAATGAAGTTAAGAACTATGTACTGCCGGGTGTGGTGGTGCACGCCTTTAATCCCAGCACTTGGGGTTGGTGGATGGTAGGAGGATTGCTGTGAGTTCAAGGCCTCCCTGAGACTACCAAGTGAATTCCAGGTTAGCTTGGGCTAGAGCGAGACCCTACCTTGAAAAACAAAAACAAAAACAAAAGAACTACATACTGTGAGGATTGGTTTATGAGGGTGAGAAAGAACTTTGTAGGGACTGAGTTAGAAGCAAGTTTGTGTGAGACATTTGCTGTTATGTCAGTGTCCTGAGAACTTGGGCAGGGTTGCATTATGTAGAAGTAGAAATGGACTGGTATGAGTAGTGGGATATGGTACAGATATGAAATGAAATCTTTGGGCCACACAACCTCTGCCTATTTAGCCCAATTGTAAGAGAGATTACAACCATTGAGACTGGGCTAACTGACCTGCATTGGGACAACAGGAAGAATGAAGACTCTTTTGAAGGACCCTGAATGCTGAAGGAGCATCCTGTTCTTCAAAGTTGGCTTTATTTCCCCCTGGATTAACAAATTGGTAGCCTACCTGGTATTATGGAGTATAACAAATGCAGGAAAGAGAGGGTCATAGAATTTGCAATGTGGTTTTGTATTTTGGAAATGGCCATGGGCAGTGTGAAGCAGGCTTGCTGGATTACCTATGTGGAGACCTGATGGAGCCATGAGGATGAACCATGGGTTACAGTGGAGACCCAGTGAAGACACCAGGATGGCTGCCAAGGAGAGCTGCCAGCACCAGGTGAAGTTTTCTGGGACTGTGAGTAGTAGCCTAGCTGGAGGGGCAGAATTAGAGTTCTAGAATTGACTTGGAAACTTGTCACTGTTTGGAGTTTTCACCCTTGGAGCTACTTTTTTTTAAAAAAATATTTTGTTTTATTTATTTATTTATTTATTTGAGAGAGAGAGATACAGAAATAGGCAGGTAGAGAGAGAGAGAAAGAGAGAGAGAGAGAGAGAGAGAGAGAGAATGGGTGAGCCAGGGCCTCCAGCCACTGCAAACGAACTCCAGATGCATGCACCCCCTTGTGCATCTGGCTTACGTGGGTCCTGGAGAATCGAGCCTCGAGCCAGGGTCCTTAGGCTTCATAGGCAAGCGTTTAACCGCTAAGCCATCTCTCCAGCCCTCCTTTTTTTTTTTTTAAGCAGTGTCTCGCTCCAGCCGAGGCTGACCTGTAATTCACTCTGTAGTCTCAGGGTGGTCTCAAACTCACTGTGATCCTCCGATCTGCCTCCCAAGTGCTGGGATTAAAGGCGTGCGCCACCACGCCCAGCACTGACTTGTTTAAATCTTGTATTGGTTGAATATTTGTCTGTTATGCCCAATGTCATCTTATACAGTGTGAATGCTTATTTTGTGCCATTATTATTACTTTTTTATATTTGGCTCAGTTAAAAGATCTTGAACTATGGGGATGTTTGAGCATCATTGCTATTGATAAAAACTATGGGGGCACCATAGTGCTGAGAAGAATTGACAGAGGAGTGCTCAGCACTGAAATATCTCTATCACACCTTCCAAGGCTCAGGGTCCATTGTGGAAGAGGTGGCAGGAAGAATGTAAGAGCCAAAAAAAGTATAGGAGTTCTTACAATGCACTCTTCCAGACACAAAATGGTCTGGATATCCATAACCTCACAGTGTCTGGCACTACCTACACAAGTCCATCATTTAGGCTTCATAGGATGAACCGTTTAACCACTAAGCCATCTCTCCAGCCCTCCTTTTTTTTTAAGCAGTGTCTGGCTCCAGCCGAGGCTGACCTGCCATTCTCTGTAGTCTCAGGGTGGTCTCAAACTCACTGTGATCCTCGATCTGCCTCCCAACACTGGGATTAGCATGTGCGCCACGCCCAGCACTGACTTGTTTAAATCTTGTATTGGTTGAATATTTGTCTGTTATGCCCAATGTCATCTTATACAGTGTGAATGCTTATTTTGTGCCATTATTATTACTTTTATATTTGGCTCAGTTAAAAGATCTTGAACTATGGGGATGTTTGAGCATCATTGCTATTGATAAAACTATGGGGGCACCATAGTGCTGAGAAGAATTGCCTGAGGAGTGCTCAGCACTGAAATATCTCTATCACACCTTCCAAGGCTCAGGGTCCATTGTGGAAGAGGTGGCAGGAAGAATGTAAGAGCCAAAAAAAGTATAGGAGTTCTTACAATGCACTCTTCCAGACACAAAATGGTCTGGATATCCATAACCTCACAGTGTCTGGCACTACCTACACAAGTCCATCATAATAGGAGGAAAGGATGATGACATCAAAATAAAAGAGACACTGATTGAAAGGGAGATTGGATAGGATGGAGAGTGGAGTATCAAAGGGGAAAGTGGCAGGGGAGGGAATTGCCATGGTTTATTGTCTATAATTATGGAAGTTGTCAATTAAAAACAAACGAAAAACTATGGGGACTTTTAAAGTTGGACTGAATGCATTGTATTTTTTTTTTCTTTAGAGAGAGAGCATGAGAGAGAGAAAGAGAGGGAATTTGTGTGCCAGGGCTTCAGCCATTGCAATTGAACTCAGACATGTGTGCCACCTAATGGGCATGTGCAACCTTGTACTTGCCTCACATTTGTGCATCTGGCTTACATGGGATCTGAAGAGAGATTGAACATGGGTTCTTAGGCTTTGCAGGCAAGCTCCTTAACCACTAAGCAATCTCTCCAGCCTTGAATGCATTGTATTTTGCATCATACATGGTTACTAGTTTATGGGGGCCAGGGGCAGAATGTGATGGTTTGATTCAGGTGTCCCCCATAACCTTAGCTATTCTGAATGCTAGGTTCACAGCTGGTATTGGTTTTAGAAGCATAAAAATGCATGGAGTGGTCATGAAATGCACACTGTTCCAGGAATCACTGCTGATATGCAGCAAATAGGCAGGGCATAATGACCTTCATTAGGTTGGCAAAGCCATTGGATAATGGATCATGGTTTGCATGGAGACCCAAAGATGTTTTGGATATATCAGGATTTTGAAAGGGCTACCATGGAGGCTGTTGGCTCAATATGGAAGTTTTCCCAGCTATTCAGCCCAACTGGAGGGGTAGAATTGGAAAATCCAGAGACTGTCAGTCACTGGTTATATCAGTCTTGAACTGCAGAAGTTTGATGTTTGCTTGATGGTTGTTGAGTTTGCATTAAAGAGTTAATAACTATCCCTAAAACTAGCAGGCAATAAAGAAGTCACAGAGGTATTCAGCCTCATTAAATTTGATACCTTCCCTGACTGATGTACCCCCCTTAAGCTCAGATGGCCTTGGAGGACCAGAAACCATCTTAGTATCCTCCCTTAGACAATCTTGGCTGAAGAAGTCTATTCTGAACAAGGACACAAACAGCTACAATTTTCTTATCAACTGCACCTGGTATAGTCTGTTTCTTAGGATTCTCCTTATAAGTCTGAACACCAGCCTGGCTCAAGGTTTTAGCCTTCATCCTGCAAAAAGGTTGCTGCCCCTGGCTGTTTCTCTCAATAAACAGTCTGTCTGTAGAGATCAAGTCCGGTATTCTCTTTTGCTTTTCTCTTACACTTTCCTTACATTTTGATGCCTTGACTCAGATCAGAGTCCTCCGGGCTTTTGGGCTGTGCCCTCCCTTTCTCTTTCTCTCTCCTCTCTCCTCTCTGCCAATGTTAGGGCACAAAAACTCACTGTGCTCACTACTCTGAACTAAACAGCTGCCTGTGACCTAAAACCTCCTGTCTTTCCAACTTCTTCCTTTTCTTCTTCTTTTCACCCTTTCCCACTGGACTTTTGAACTGCAGACTAGAGGCCTCTCACCATGTGATCTGCTGCATCCACACCCTCATCAAATTACAACTTCAGGACGAGGTATTTGTTCTTGATCTGTGGTGGAGATGCCTTGTCCCAGACCTCAGAAACTCCTGGAGTTTCTCACTTTTTGGTCCATCGACAATCGGAGACTCTGGGAGCCTCCCACATGTCATTGCACTGGATACCCCAAGCACTATGAATGCAAGGGCGCTCCTTCCTAATCCTTGGGTTTCGTTTACCCTCCCTAAGCCTGGGAGACATCCTGGCAGCGGGATTGGCCACTCTAGTCCTTGTCTTCCAAAATGGGCTCAAATTTTCTATTCCAAAAGACACTCCATTGACATGTCTCAAAGCTAATTTAAAGGAACTCAAACTTTCTGATTTCCTGCCTGCCAAATTACTCTGGCTCTCTGTTCATATTTGGCTGCTATATTCCTTAGATAATAGCCACCACTGGCCTGAATTTGGTACTTTTGATTTTAATATTCTTATTGATCTTGATAATGTCCTCAGAAAATGTGACAAATGGTCTGAGGTTTCTTACCTTCAGGGCTTCTTTACCCTCCATTTCTGTCCTTTCCTTTGTACTTCTTGTTCTATGTACCAAATTCCCCTCTGTCACCATTAAAACTATCTCTCACACAGTTCTGCCATCTGGCTATGACTTGCCAGGGTCTCTTCCTCTCACACCAAATTCAAGCCATCTCACTAAATCAAATACAAACTCTGCCCTCTTAAAGAAGCTCCTGTCTTTACTGGTCCTCTTTAACTTCTTCTAAATATGGATACCTAATTTTTCTCTCCTTGCTTAAAATTGAAATCATGATACAGCTTCTAGGGTATTTTCCTTTCTTTTCCCTTTCCCCTGTTCTTTTTATTACAAGCTCCCAAAGAAAAAATGACAAGTTTAAATTCAAACCACTGGCTATTGCCCTGTTAAGATTAAGTCCTCACCAATTTAAAACATAATTAAATCTTTAAAAGGATGTCTCTCCATGGTTCATGTTGTCATGTTGAATGTTTACCAGCCATGTCATGTCATATGTTCTATGTTTCATGCAGTCTGTTCTTATGTATGACTAAATTTATGGTTATTAATTGTTCCAATGCTTATGGTCATTAAATGTTCATTTTAAGATGACATTAAATTATTAAAACCAGGCTTACAGCCAGGTGTGGTGGTGCACACCTTTAATCCCAGCACTTGTGAGGCAGAGGTAGGAGGATTGCCGTGAGTTCAAGGCCACCCTGAGAATACAGAGTGAATTCCAGGTCAGCCTGGGCTAGAGTGGGACCCTACCTCGAAAAACCAAAAAACAAACAAACAAACAAACAAACAAACAAACAAACAAACAAAAAACAGGCTTACTATATATTTAAAATAATTAACCTCTATGTTTTTGACAGTGTGCTTGTTCATGTTTTCTACAATAATGGACATATTTGTATACCAAATTCTCTAATCTGGCTTCTACAGAAAGAGATGTGTTTTTGGATCAGAAAATACTTTATAAGGTAAAAGATTGTTATGAGGCACGTTATTAAAAGGATGTGAAAATGATATGAAAAGGTTGTGGGACTTAAACTGAAAAAGGTTTGGGTTGCTTGTGGTAAAATGGATTAATTTAAAAGTTTTTGGGCTGGAGAGATGGCTTAGTGGTTAAACACTTGCCTGTGAAACCTAAGGACACCGGTTCAAGGCTCAATTCTCCAGGACCCATGTAAGCCAGATGCACAAGGGGGCACATGCATCTGGAGTTCGTTTGCAGTGGCTGGAGGCCCTGGGTGTGCCCATTCTCTCTCTCTCTCAACCTGCTTATTTCTGTATCTCTCTCTTTCTCTCTCAAATAAATAAAGGAAGAATCAAATATTTAAAAAATAAAAAAAAAATTTAAAGTTTTCATTCTTCATATTTTTTTCTCACCATAATTGTTCATATAGTTCAGACTTTACTCTTTGTAATAAGTTGATAAATTTATTTATATTGTCATGTCTCAAATCAAAGTTGAATTAAGATATACCTATATTTCCTACTGTTAAACTCTGACTACTGAAAAAAACTAATTTTTTTTTTTTTTGCAAGGTCTAGGCTACCTGGAATTAACTATGTAGTCTCAGGGTGGCCTTGAACTCACGGCAATCCTCCTACCTCTGCCTCCCAAGTGCTGGGATTAAAGGCGTGCGCCAGCACGCTCGGCTTTAAAAAACTAAATGTTTAACAAAATCAAGATTCATTTTTTTTTAATTTGTGAGAAACAGAGAGAGAGAGACGCACACACAGAGAGAAAGAGAGACAGAGAGAGAGAGGAAAAGGCAGAGAATGGGCGTGCCAGGTCCTCAACCACTGTGAATGAACTCCAGACATGTGGGCCCTTTTGTGCACATGTGTGACATTGCATGCTTGCACCACACTTTGCGTCTGGCTAAACATGGGACCTGGAGATTTGAACAAGCATTCTTAGGCTTCACAGGCAGATGCCTTAACTGCTAAGCCATCTCTCCAGTCCTCAATATTCATTTTTAATGAGTTTTTGTTTATTTAAACCTTATCTAAATGTAACATAAAAGTCAAAATTATGAAATTAATATAACTGACCTGCTAAATATTCAAAAAAGAGGGGAGCCTAGGGGGACTGCTGACCCAGGAAAATGAGAAGACAGATAATCAGAATCCAGACAGTCTGGGCTGGGGAGATGGCTTAGTAGATAAGGTGCTTGCACATGAAGCCTAAGGACCCATGTTCGATTCTCCAGGTCCCATGTAAGCTGGATGCACATGGTGGCCCATGCATCTGGAGTTCATTTGCACTGGCTGGAGGCCCTGTCATGCCCATTCTCCATGTCTGTCTCCCTTCTCTCACTCTCTCTCTCTGCTTGCAAATAAATAAAAATATATTTAAAAAATAACTCTTTTGAGAGAGAGAGAGAGACAAAGAGAGGAAGAGGCAGAGAGAGAGAATGGGCGCACCAGGGCCATTTCAGCCACTGTGAATGAACTCCAGATGTGTGCACCTGCTTGTGGGCAAGTGCAGCATTGCATGCTTGCATCACTTGTGTCTGGCTAAACGTGGGACCTGGAGAACAAACGGGTGTTCTTAGGCTTGGCAGGCAGGTGCCTTAACTGCTAAGCCATCTCTCCAGCCCTCCTTTTTTTAACATTTTATTTTTATTTTATTTATTTGAGAGAGAGAAAGAGGCAGAGAGAGGGAGAAAGAGAATGGGCGTCTTTCATCCCAGCACTCGGGAGGCAGAGGTAGGAGGATGGCCATGAGTTCAAGGCCACCCTGAGACTACTTAGTGAATTCCAGGTCAGCCTGGGCTAGAGAAAGACCCTACCTCAAAAAACCTACATATATAGATAATTAAATAAAAACAAAAGAGAGACTGATTGACACTGGGAGGGGATGGAGCGTGGAGTTGCCAAGGGGAAAGTGTGGGGGTGAGAGAATTACCATGATTTATTATCTATAATTATGGAAGTTGTCAATGACGTCTGGTTCAGATGGTGGCGTAGGAACTGTGCCAAAGCAGCTTAGGGGAGAAAAAGCAAAAAAATAAACAAACCAGCAAAATACACTCTTCTACGAAAAAGTGTGGTGTTTAATAAATTATCAACTGCAGCAGAGAAGTAGGAGAGAGATCCAGAGCGTCAAATTTACCTTCCTTCCTTCCTTCCTTCCTTCCTTCCTTCCTTCCTTCCTTCCTTCCTTCCTTCCTTCCTTTCTTTCTTTTTTTCCCTGAGGTAGGGTTTAACTTTAGTCCAGTATGAACTAGAATTCATTCTGTAGTCCTAGGGTAGCCTTGAACTCAGGGTGATCCTCCTACCTCTGCCTCCCAAGTTCTGGGACTAAAGGCATATACCACCATTCCTGGCTACTGGATTTGCCATTCCTAAATAAGCTATATTTTGGGCTTGTTGTTTGGTGCTTCCTAATTTATAGTACCTTTGTTTCCTCTTCTGTCATTTGTTGGGGAAGTGTCTCACTCGATCACAAACTGATTTTGGAACCCTCTACAGACCAGAAATCTTAGCCTCCCAGTTGACAGGATTAAGGGTGTGCAGCAACACATATCCTTAGGGACTGTGACTTTGTTAGAGGATCTGTTTGTCATAATACCTATTCTTGCATAAATACTCTGTGCCGTTTTTCATTGAATGTGTACATTGTTCAGTTAAATTCTTAGAATTCGCCAGTATTTTGTTCCACTTAGCCTACTTGAATACTCTCATAGCAGGCAAACCAAACACCTAGGATCACTTTTGTGGTTACTCTGAGAGTCTTAAGAGCCATACCTAGCACCTTAAGCTCCTACCCTGAAGATATATAACACCAA
This sequence comes from Orientallactaga sibirica, assembly GCA_036365145.1. NCBI lineage: Eukaryota > Metazoa > Chordata > Mammalia > Rodentia > Dipodidae > Orientallactaga > Orientallactaga sibirica. The sequence continues at coordinate 2,763,109 of JAEOAD010000888.1, forward strand.
GTTGACTGATACATCTAATAATACTGCAGCTAATTGGAAAACCCAAGCATTAAATTAATCCAAGATGAAAAATCTCTACATTATAATACAAGAAACACAAAAAAAATGAAGACAATAGAAATCCACCAAAAAGTATTAATGCACCAGAAATTACCTCCAGTGAGACTGAATTAGAGGAAATGCCTGAGAAAGATTTCAAAAGAATGATTATAAATATGTTCAAAGAACTCAAAGAGGAAATCAAAGGATTCAAAGAACACACAGGAAACCAATTTAATGAAATAAGGAGGTCAATAATAGACATAAATAAGGAAATAGAAAGAATAAAGAAAACCCAGTCAGAAATACTAGCAATAAAGGACAGTCAGTGAAATAAAAAAAAAAAAAAACTCTGTAGAAATGGATGAAGGAGAGAACAGAATATCTAAACTAGAAGACCAGGTGGCAGATCTAATATAGTCCAACAAAGAGAAAGACAAACTAATAGGAAGGTATGAATGGGAATTTCAAGATATTCAGGACACTATGAAAAGACCAAATATAAGAATTCAGGGAAGCCGGGCATGGTGGCGCACGCCTTTAATCCCAGCACTTGGGAGGCAGAGGTAGGAGGATTGCCGTGAGTTCGAGGCCACCCTGAAACTACATAGTGAATTTCAGGTCAGCCTGAGCTAGAGTGAGACCCTACCTCGAACCCAAAAAAAAAAAAAAAAGAAAAAAAGAATTCAAGGTATAGTAGAAGGAAAAGAATTTCACTCCAAAGGCATAGTAGCTATTTTCAACAAAATCATAGAAGAAAAATTCCCCAAAACTGGGAAAGAAATGCCAATGCAGATACAGGAAGCCTTTAGAACACCAAACAGACAATACATAGAAAGAACCTCTCCTTGCCGTATTATAATTAAACTACCAAACATACAAACCAAAGAAAATATATTGAAAGCAGCTAGAGAGAAAAATCAAGTCTCCTACAAAGGCAAGCCCATCAGGATAACAGCAGATTACTCAACACAAAATTTAAAAGCCAGAAGGGCTGAGAATGACATAATCCAAGTTCTGAAAGATAAAAACTGTCAACCAAGGTTACTTTATCCTGCAAAGCTATCCATTCAATAGATGGAGATATAAGGACATTCCACAACAAAAGCAGGCTAAAGGAATATTTGAAGCTCTACAGAAAATACTTGCTGAAGAGAAAGCAAAGCACACATATAAGAAACCTGGAAGAAAGAAACCATACTCAAATACTAGTTAATACTGGAGAGCAAAGATAAAACTGGACAAAAAAAAAAAACAACAAAAAATGGCAAAAATAAATACACACCTTTCAATAATAACTCTTAATATCAACGGCTTCAATGCCCCAACCAAAAGACATAGGTTTTCAGACTGGATTGACAAGCAGGATCCTTCAATTTGTTGCCTCCAACATATGACCCAGCTATACCACTCCTAGGCATATATCCTAAGGACTCATCTCACTACCTTAGAGATACTTGTTCAACCATGTTTATTGCCACTCTAGTCACAATAGCTATGAAATGGGACCAGCCTAGATGTCCCTCAACTGATGAGTGGATAATGAAAATGTGGCACATTTACACAATGGAGTTCTACTCAGCTGTAAAGAAAAATATAGTTATGAAATTTGCAGGAAAGTGGATGGATCTGGAAAGGATTATATTTAGTCAGGTAACCCAGGCACAAAAAGTCAAACGTCACATGTTCTCTCTCATATGTGGATCCTAGCTATAAATGATTGGACTTTTTTCTTTTTCAAGGTAGGGTCTCACTCTAGTCCAGGCTGACCTGGAATTCACTATGTAGTCTCAGGCTGGCCTCGAACTCATGGCCACCCTCCTACCTCTGCCTCCCAAGTGCTGGGATTAAAGGCATGCCCCACCACACCTGGCTCAAATGATTGGACTTCTTTATGAGCAGGAATAAAACTTAGTAGCAGAGGCCAGGAAGCTAGAAAGTGGACATAAAGGGAATAGAAAGGAGGGAGGGGGGAATTAATAGGATGGTATTGTATATATGTAAGTAGAACAGGTTAATGGGAGTGAAAAGGCCTAAGTGAGGCCAGGGGAAGAGACTGAGTAAAGGAAAGGTGGAGGGAGGACTAATCAAAATCTAAGAGGATATAAATAAATCATATGGAAACCTTTTCTGGACAATGGAACACTCAGAAGCCATAGATTGTTAATAGAAAATTTTCAGTGCCAGGAATGGGACACCTTCCAGTGAGTTGTTGGCCAGGGAGGTCCCTGATACCCCCAAAACATTACAGGCCATTGCTGAGGCCCTTGGTTTCCCACCAGGAATAGATGGTAAGGCCCTATTGCTGAAAACTCCACATACTTGGGCTGCAAGGTCACTGAGAAATCCTGCTGGAGCTGAGCTGAAAGCCTCCTCCATGTGGACCAGCTGACAGAAAGCTGGACAAAGCTATGCTGCATGCAGTTCAATGGGAAAGAGAGAGAAAACACCAGTGAAGATACTCAACAGTGGACATTGTAAGCCTTAAATTTGGCCAGCCAGGCCAAATGAGCCAACGGGTGCAATAGTGGCATGTCTGTTATGGAGGAACCAAACGCTCTCTAATTGGACTGGAGACTCGCTCCATGGGAGGGAAGACATCCCTGATACCGAAAACCTACCACAGAGGAAGGAAGTCACGAGCCCTAGGGGTATAACATCTGCTGGTGTCTGGCTAAATGTATATACTGTGCTCACCAAACTGCCCAGTAAGCATTTCTCTTAATGTTCATACCCATATATTAATGCTACTCTCACTTTTGGTTAGAGAAGCTTCTCTTTTCAGTTGGTGGTGACCTTGGGATGACTCAGAAGGCACCATGGTGCTGAGAAGAAGGGACAGAGGAGTGCTCTGCACTGAAACATCTCTAACACACCTTCCAAGGTTCAGGGTCCATTGTGGAAGAGGGGGCAGAAAGATGTAAGAGCCAAAGGAAGAGTAGGACTCCTTACAACATGCTCCTTCAGACACAAAATGTCCTGGATATCCATTCCTCACAGTGCCTGAAACTACCTACAGAAGACCATCATAACAGGAGGAAAACATCAAGACATCAAACTGAAAAGAGAGACTGATTGAGAGGGGGAGGGGATATGATGGAGAGTGGAGTTTCAAAGGGGAGAGGGAGGGAATTACCATGGGATATTGTCTACAATTATGGAAGTTGTCAATTAAAAAATTAAAATTAAAAAAATAAAACAATTCCAAAAAAAAAGTAAATAAAAGAAAAGAAAGAAAGAGGGCTGGAGAGATGGCTTAGCAGTTAAGGCATTTGCTTGTGAAGCCAAAGGACCCAGGTTTGATTCCCGGGCCCATGTAAGCCAGATGCACAAGGGGCACATGCGTCTGGAGTTCATTTGCAGTGACTACAAGCCCTGGTAGTCCCATTCTCTCTCTCTCTCTCTCTCTCTCTCTCTTTCTCTCTCTCTCTCTGCTTGAAATAAATAAATGAAGAAGAATAAAGAATAAATAAAGAAAGAAATATTTCGTGTTGGCCTTACCAACATTCCTAAACCTGATTTAGGTTTCTCTTGAAAAGACCAAACTGAGAAAACAATATGTTCCATGAGTATAGCCTCAACCCTTTGAGCCGTGACAAGTACTTAGAGTGAACATCAACCAGCTAAAAGTGAGACCCTACATCAAAAAAAAAAATTATTTATTTATTTGACAGAGAGAGAGAATGGGCACTCCAGGGCCTCCAGCCACTGCAAACAAACTCCAGATGCATGCAACCCCTTGTGCATCTGGCTTATGTGGGTCCTGGAGAATCAATCTGGGATCATTTGGCTTTGCAGGCAAACACCTTAACCACTAGGCCATCTCTCCAGCCCTAGTTTGTATTTAGTTATGAGAGAGAGAGAAGGGGGGTGTGCCAGGGCTCTGAGCCACTTCAAACTCCAGATGCATTTGCCACTATGTGCATCTGGCTTATGTGGGTACTGGGGAATTGAACTGGCATCCTTGGGTTTTTGAAGGCAAGAGTCTTCACTGCTAAGCCATCTCTCCAGCCCTCTGTTACTTTTAGGACTATGTGTGACAGAGAAAAGCAGCTCACCTCATGGCAGTCAGGAAGCAGAGAGCAAAAGGGCCTGTGGTAGTTTAAACTAATGGCCCCCAATATATTCAGGATTTTATTACAGTTTGTAATTTAGATCTGCAACCACCTGGGTGGAGATGTCACTGGGCGGATTTTAGGGTCCAGCCCTAAGGTGTGGTGGAGGATTTGAAATTCCAGTCTAAAGATGTGCAAAGTGTCCGAGTTCCACCTGGAGTTCCTAAGTGTACTTGTGTGTGGTGTGGCTTTGGGGGTTTTGGATTGGGACTTCTTTCTCTCTCTGCTTGGTCCCGTGAGAGAGGGCCAGCTTCTTCTGCCTTTATAGAACTTCCCCTGGATCTGTAAGCTTCAATAAATATCCCTTCTTCTCTAACTGTGCCTGGTTTGGAAGTTCATCTCAGCCACCTGAAGCTGCCTACTACAGAAATCCAAAACAAGACCTTGCTCTCAAAGACACACTCTCAGGGACCTACTTTCTCCAAAAGGCCCCACCTCCTAATAGCCCATTCAGCTATGAGCTCATTCATGAATTCATCCATTGGAGATGTGAGTGCTTTCATGAGCCAAATACTACTCAAGTGCCCCACAACTGGTGCTGGAGAGATGGCTTAGCAGTTAAGGCGCTTGCATGCAAAGCCTAAGGACCCAGGTTCGATTCCCCACTATCCATGTAAAGCCAGATGCAGAAGGTGGCACTTGCATCTGGAGTTCATTTGCAGTGGCTGGAGGCCCTTGCATTCGCTCTGCTCTCTCTCTCTCTCTCTCTCTCTCTCTGCTTCTTCCTCTCTGTAATAAATAAATTTAAAAAAACAAGAAGAACCTAGACTGGAGAGACTGCTTAGCAATTAAGACACTTACCTGCAAAGCCAAAGGACCCAGATTTGATTCCCCAGGACCCATGTTAGCCAGATATAAAAGGTGGCACATGACACATGCGTCTGGAGTTGGTTTGCAGGGGTAGAGGTCCCGGCATACCCATTCTCTTTCTCTCTCTGCTTCTCTCTCTCTCTCTCAAATAAATAAATAAATAAAATTTTTTAAAAAAAGAACCAACAACTGGGTTTCAACACACAAGGTTTGGGGGACATTTCATACCCAAACCACAGTAGCTAGTGAGCTTCATATTCCTATGGCCAGTACTGCTGAGCGCTTTCCCTAGAAGATGCTTCTGAGACTCAAACAGCAGATATGACCTTGACATTCCTCTACTTTTCTACCCACTCTCACTGGTGTGATCAAATGACATCACCAACACCAGCAGGGGCTCTTATCAAGGAGCCATGCAAATTATCACATTTCGTCTATATTTGTAAATGTCTCCATCAACATTCAAATGTGTAAATGTCCCACTGTGACACTCAGAAGCTAATATGATAAAATGCTCTCATTCCTCTAGCAGAAAATCGAGTCTTATTATGCTAGCCTTCAAGGTTTCTGCTCATCTGCCCCTTGTGTTCTCTATCTAACTCATTTGTCATCATCCCTTCATTTCAGGAGCATTCACTGTCTCCCACTGGTTTGTTTTAGGATGTGTTGTTGGTTCATTTTTTAATTTTTAATTTTATCTTTTGAAGTATTTTATTTATTTGTAAGGGTGGGGAGGGAGAATGGGTGCACCAGGGCCTCTAGCCACTGCAAATGAACTCCAGATGCATGCAACATCTTGTACATCTGGCTTTATGTGGAATCTGGGGAATCACAACTGGGTTGTCAGGCATTGCAGGCAAGTGCCTTAACCACTGATCTGTCTCTCTAGACCCTATGGTTTTATTGATTTTTTATTTTTATTTTTTTTGAGGTAGGGTTTCACTCTAGCCCAGGCTGACCTGAATTCACTATGTAGTCTCAGGGTGGTCTCAAACTCTCAGGGATCCCCCTACCTCGGCCTCCCAAGTGCTGGGATTAAAGGCGTGCGCCACCACACCCAGCTCTTACATTTTTAAAAATGTATTTACTTTATTTGAAAGAGGGAGAGATAGAGGGGGAGAGAGAGAGAGAATGGGCACATGAAGGCCTCCAGCAGCTGCAAATGAACTCCAGACACCTGTACCACCTTGTGCATCTGGCTTACATGGGTCCTGGAGAATTGAACCTGAGTCCTTTGGCTTTGCAGGCAAATGCCTTTATTGCTAAGCCATCTCTCTAGCCTGACCTTGAACTTTTGAAGTTTCTCTTCTCTTCCTTGTTTCCTATCCAAAGCTAGGCCATCTCTCCAACCAGGGTAGGGGCAATTTTTAAAGTCAGATAGTAGGTTTAAATGTGGTAAATTATTTACTGGAACAAAGGAAGGAGAATCTTGAGCTAGTGTTGGAAAAATAAGTTAATAGATTTTCTTTCAGAAGCCCAAAAGACACAGAAATGTGTCACCAGCTAGTCTCTGGTTAAGAGTTTTAAGCCAAGCCAGGCTTGGTGGCACATGCCTTTAATCTCAACACCTGGGAGGCAGAGGTAGGAGGATTGCCATGAGTTCAAAGCCACCCTGAGACTACACGGTGAATCCCAGGTCAGCCTGGGCTAGTGCAAGACCCTACCTCGAAAAAAAAAAAAAAAAGTGTTAAATCAAAGAGGTAGTGTAAGAGCCAAAGGAAGGGGAGGACTGGTAACAACGCTGTCATCCAGACACAAGTGACCTTGATATTTATGACTTCACAGTGGCTGATGCTACCTATATAAGACCTGCATAATAAGAGGGGGGAAATGATCGTAGAAGAAGTGGAAGGGAGTTGGGAAGTGGAGAAAAGGAGGGTTATGAGGGGATTATGGTCATGGTATGTTATCTGTATTAATAGAAGTTGCTAATAACTAGTTTTTTTTAAGTATTTTTATTTATTTATTTGCAAGCACAGAGAGGAGAGAGAAAGAATTGGCACACCAGGACCTCCAACCACTGCAGAGTCCAGATGCATGTGCCACTTTGTGCATCTGGTTTTATGTGGGCACTGAGAAATCAAACCCAGGTCATTAGGTTTTGCAGGCAAGTGCCTTAACCACTGTGCAATCTCTCCAGCCCAGTTATTTTTTAAAGAGTTTTAAGCCAGGCATGGTGGCGCACACCTTTAATCCCAGCACTAGGGAAGCAGAGGTAGGAGGATCACTGTGAGCTGGAGGCCACCCTGAGACTACATAGTGAATTCCAGGTCAGCCTGGGCTAGAATGAGACCCTACCTCAAAAAACAAAAAAAAAAGGGAAGAAGAAGGATACCATAGGAAATGAATTTCCAGAAAGTACCCAAAATAGTCAATGAAAAAACCAAAAACTTCAGGATACAGTAGACAGGGTTCCAGAGAGTACCATGAACTAGAATGAAGTAGATTTTTTTTTGTTCTTTTTTTTTCTTAATATTTTATTAATTAATTTATTTATTTGAGAGAAAAAAAAGAGGCAGAGAGAGAGAGAGAGAGACAGAGACAGAGAGGGTGTGCCAGAGCCTCTAGCCACTGCAAATGAACTCACTCCAGATGCATGTGCCCTTTGTGCATCTGGCTTATGTGGATCCTGTAGAGTTGAACTGGGGTCCTTTGGCTTTGCAGGCAAACACTTTAACCACTAAGCCATCTCTCCAGCCCTTTTTTTTTTTTTTTGAGACAAGGTCTCATGTAGCCCAGGCAAGCTTCAAACTACATAGCCAAGGATGACCTGTATGGTGGTTTGAATTATGTGTCCCCTATAAACTCATGTGTTCTGAATGCTTGGTTCCCAAGTGGTGGCAATTTTGGAGGTGGAACCTTGCTGGAGGAGGTGTGTTGTTCAGGTGTGGGCTTAGGGATGTTATAGCCAGCTCCTCTTTGCCAGAACTGGGTTCATGTCCTGCTACTATTGTCCACCTGATGCTGGCAAGGAGTTGAGGTCCACCCTCTGCTCTACCATCTTTCCCCTGCCATCATGAAGCTTCCCCTTCAGACTATAAGCCAAAATAAATCTTTTCCTCCCATCAGCTGCTTTTGGTTGGGTGGGTTTTTTTTTTTATTTATTTTTTAGTGGTAGGGTCTCACTCTCACTCAGGCTGACCTGGAATTCACTATGTAGTCTCAGAGTATCCTCAAACTCATGATGATCCTCCTATCTCTGCCTCTCGAATGCTGGGATTAAAGGTGTGCACCACCACACTTGGCCTGGTCAGGTGTTTTGTCCCAGCAACAAGAAAGTAACTACCTCCCTGTAGACCAGCCAACTGAAAGCTGGAAAAAAGCTGCACTGCATGCAGCCCTATGGGAGACAGAAGTCATCAACAGCGACAACACCAGACACTGAAAATTTAAGTTTGGCCATACAGGCCCAATGACTGAACGGGTGCAATAGTGGCATGTCTGCTCTTGGGGTAACCAACTGCTCCATAATTGGTCTGAAGGCCCTCTCTATGGGAGGGAATACATACCTGGTACTGAAGAACCTAAGCAAAAGTCTATGGCAGGGGAGGTCATGAGCCTTAGGGGTATAAAGCCTGCTCTTGTCTGGTTAAATGTATGTATTATTCCCACCAAACTGCCCTGAAAGCACTACACTTAATGTTCATATTCATATATTAACGCTACTCTCACTTCTGGTTACAGAAGCTTCTCTTTTCAGATGGTGATGACCACTGGGATGACCCAAAAGGCAACATAGTGCTGAGAAGAAGGGATGAAGGAGTGCCCAGCACTGAAACACCTCTGTCACACCCTCCAAGGCTCAGGGCCCATTGCGGAAGAGGGGGCAGATAGAATGGAAGAGCCAAAGGAAGAGTATGACTATTTACAGTGCAACTGCCCAGACAGAAACTGGCCTCGATATCCATGACCTTGCAGTGCCTAGCAATACCTTCACATGACCCTCACAATGGAAGAAAAAGATGATGACATCAAATTAAAAGAGAGACTAATGGAGAGAGGGAGGGGATATGATGGAGATTGGAGTTCTAAAGGGGAATGGGGGAGGGGGGAATTATCATGCATTTTTTGTATGTAAGTATAGAAGTTGTCAATAAAAAGAAAGAAAGAAAGAAAGAAAGAAAGAAAGAAAGAAAGAAAGAAAGAAGGAAAGAAAGAAACTACAACCTTGAGCTCTCAATGCCCCTGCCACCAACTCCTAAGAGCTAAGATTATAGGTGTGTGCTACCACACTTGGCTTAGGACTAGATTTCTCAATGGTGTCTGTTGTAGTCAGGTTCACATTGCTGGCAGAAAACACCCAACCAAGAGCAGCTTGTGGGGAAAAAAAGGGTTTATTTTGGCTTACAGACTTGAGGGGAAGCTCCATGATGGTAGGGGAAAATGATGCCATGAGCAGAGGGTGGACATCACCTCCTGGGCCAACATCAGATGGACAACAGCAACAGGAGAGTGTGCCAAACACTAGCAAACACTAGCACTGGCTATAAAACACATAAGCTCGCCCCCAACAATACACTGCCTCCAAGAGGCTTTAATTCCCAAATTGCCATCAGCCAGGGACCTCACAATAGAAAGGCTTAAGTTTATGGGGGACACCTGAATGAAACCGCCACAGTGTCCATGGATGCAGGAAGACAGAGCTGACAGTCTTCCCTTAAAACAAAGACCAGGGCTGGAGAGATGGCTTAGCGGTTAAGGTGCCTGCCCGCTAAGCCTAAGAACGCCGGTTTCAATCTCCAGGTCCCACGTTTAGCCAGATGCAAAGTGACGCAAGGGCTCAATGCTGCACTTGCCCAAGGGGGCGCACGCATCTGGATTTCGTTCATAGCTGCTGAGAGGCTGCTCGCGTGCTCATTCTCTCTGTCTCTCTGTCTCTCTCTCTGTCTCTCTCCAAAAAAAAACAAAGGCCAAAGCAAGACAAATCCGACTCAAGAAAGCCATGAAGGCAATCCCTCTTGGTTGCTGCTATAGTTTGGATGTAATCTGTCCTCCAAGGGTTCATTTATTGAAGGCGTGGTCCTCATTGTGGCAGTAGTAAGAGGTAGAAGTGTAAGAGACAGAGCTTAACTCTGGTGGGGTGGCTCATGTCTAAAATCCTAATACTCTGGTGTTAGGTAGAAGAAGCAGTGAGTTCTAAGCTAGTCCAGGCCACAGAGTGAGTGCCAGGTCAGCCTGGGCTAGAGTGAGAACTTACCTTGCAAAACAAACAGGGGCTGGAGAGATGGCTCACTGTTAAAGCACTTGCCTGCAAAAATCTAAGGACTGGAGTTCAATTCCCCAGCACTCATCTAAAGCCAGATGCACAAAGTGGTGCATGTGTCTGGAGTTTGCAGTGGCTAGAGGCCTTGGTGTGCCCATTCTCTCTATCAATAAATAATGTTGGGCATGGTGGTGTACACCTTTAATCCCAGCATTTGGTAGGCAGAGGTAGGAAGATCTCCATGTGTTTGAGGCCACCCTGAGACTACACAGTGAATTCCAGGTAAGCCTGGGCTAGAGCAAGACCCTACCTTGAAAAAAACAAAACAAAACAAAATAAATAAATAAAATATTTAAAAACAGATAAACAGGGCTGGAGAGATGGTTTAGCGGTTAAGGTACTTGCCTGTGAAGCCTTAGGACCCAGGTTTGATTCTCCAGGTCCCACCTAAGACAGATGCACAAAGTGGTGCATGCATCTGGAGTTCATTTGCAGTGGGTAGAGACCCTGGCATGCCTATTCTGCCCCCCTCATCTCTAATAAGTAAATGAAAATTAAAAACAAACAAACAAAAACCAAGTAAGGCACTGATGAGAGACCAAAGAAACAATTCCATTCAAGTCTAGTTGGTGAACCAATGACTTTAACTGGGGTTACTTACAAGAGCATGGACAACTGATTGGCGACTATACTCCAGAGAGGGGTCTCCCCCACCCCAGCAACTGTTAACCACTTATATAGCACCTTGAGCACCTTGTGAGCCTCCCCCACTTCCACAAGGGAATTCCACAGTCTTATGAGGGTCTTATGTAGGTAATTACAGCTGCTTTGTTTTCAAAATAGCAAAGTTCCTGTGCCATTCCCAGAGGACAGAGTTCCACAACACTCCCTCCTTTCCTATCCCTTCTTCTGTGATGTTCCCCAAGGAATGATGTAGATGTATGATTATTTTCTCACATTTAAAACCCACCATTGAGCTGAAGAGATGGCTTAGCGGTTAAGACACTTGCTTGTGAAGCATAAGGATCCAGGTTTGATTCTCCAGGTCCCACGTAAGCCAAATGTACATGGTGGCACATGTATCTGGAGTTCGTTTGCAGTGGCTAGAGGCCCTAGCATGCCCATTCTCACTCTCTCTCTCTCTCTCTCTCTCTCTCTCTTTCTGTCCTTCTCTCTGTCTCTAGTAAATAAATAAAAATAAATCAGAAAAAAAATTTAATTAAAAAACCCCAAAGCCAGGAGTGGTGGCGCACGCCTTTCATCCCAGCACTCAGGAAGCAGAGGTAGGAGGATTGCCATGAGTTCGAGGCCACCCTGAGACTACATAGTTAATTCCAGGATAGCCTGGGCCAGAGTGAGACCCTACCTCAAAAAAAAAAAAAACCCACCATTGGGGGCTGGGGAGATGGCTCAGTGGTTAAATGCACTTACTTGCAAAGTCTGTTCACCCAGGTTCGATTCCTCAGTACCCATGTAAAGCCAGGTGCACAAAGTGGCACATGCATCTGGAGTTTATTCACAGTGGCAGGAGGCCCTGGTGTATGCTCTCACTCTCTCTGTCTCTCTCTCCTGTCAGAGGGCGAGGTCACATAAAGAGACAATCTTAACTGATGCTTCTAGATTTATACGCACAAGCTATTGGAGAATTTTCTCCATTTAAAAAAATATATTTCTATTTATTTGCAAGGAGACAGGGGTTGGGGGAGGGGGAGACAATGGATGCACCAGGGCCTTCAGCAGCTGCAAACAAACTCTAGATGCATGCACCACCTTGTGCATCTGGCTTTATGCGGGTCCTGGGGAACTGAAACCAGGTGGTTAGGCTTTGCAGACAAGCACCTTAACCGTGGAGCCATCTCTCCAGCCCATGTTGGAGAATTTCCTCAATCATCTTGTATTATCTGTGCCTTATACAACCAAAAGATTCCCAAGAGACTTCTGGCTGTCCCTGGCCCCTGCACCCTGTGTGGACCAATCCCCTCCTCTTCTAGGCGAGCTCACACTTTTGCAGATGCTTTTCCACATCTGTAAACACTCACAGGTTAGCACTGTCTCACGGAATCTTTCCTGCTTGTTTTTTTTTTTTTTGGCATGTGTATGAGCATGTGGTATGCATGCTTCTGAGGTCAATGCTGGTGGCTTCTTTAATCACTTTCACCTTTTTTTTCTTTTTTTGAGACAGGGCTCCCTGAACTCAGAGCTCATGAATTCAACTAGAGTATCTAGCCAGCAAGCCCTAAGATTTTTCCTTCTTTTCCAACCCAGTTCTGCGGTTAATGGCTTGCAGTGTCATACCCATCTTTTAGGTAGGTGCTGTGGATCTGAACCCAGTTCTCATGTTTGCACAGCAAGCATTTTACCAACTGAGCCATCTTCCCAGCCCCTACAATAAAACGATTTTTTTTCAAGGTAGGGTCTCAGTCTAGCTCAGGCTGACCTGGAATTCACTATGTATTCTCAGGCTGTCTTCACACTCTTGGCGATCCTCCTACCTCTGCTTCTCGAGTACTGGGATTAAAGGCGTGCACCACCATGTCTGGCTAATAAAACAATTTTTTGAGGCAGAGTCTCACTCTAGCCCAGGCTAACCTGGAACTCACTCTGTAGCCCAGGCTAGTGTGAGACCCTACCTCAAAAAAATCAAAACAAAGCCGGGTGTGGTGGCTCATGCCTTTAATCCCAGCACTCGGGAGGCAGAGGTAGGAGGATCGCCGAGAGTTCGAGGCCACCCTGAGACTACATAGTTAATTCCAGGTCAGCCTGGACCAGAGTGAGACCCTACCTCGCAAACCCCCCCCCCAAAAAAAATCAAAACAAACAAACAAATAAATCACAAAATTGATCTACATGCTGTTTTCCTTTTAGAGAAGAAAAATAACTGAAGGTGACATTTATGCGTACATCAGAAACAAAGATTCCAGAGAAGGCAATAGGGCTGACACACATCAACATCAACTGGAAAGAAAAGAGAGAGCTTGGACACATTCTAATTTTTTTGTTGTTGTTGTTGTTTTGAGGCATGGTCTCACTCTAGCCCAGGCTGACCTTAAATTCACTATGTAATCTCAGGGTGGCCTCGAACTCACGGCAATCCTCCTACCTCTGCCTCCCAAGAGCTGGGATTAAAGGTGTGCGCTCCCACGCCTGGCTTCTAAATTTTAAAAATGTGATTTGAACTCAGTCTGGAGCTCTGTTCATAGAGTCCTCACCTAGTATGCATGAAATGTTGGAGTCCATCTCCAACGTCACATAAACTGAGCACGGTGGCCCATGCCTGTGATCTCATCACTTAGAAAGTGGAGGCAGGGGTTGAAGAGATGGCTTAGCAGTTAGGGCACTTGCCTACAAAGCCTAAGGACCCAGATTCCTCACTACCCATGCATCTGGAGTTTGTTTGCAGTGGCTGGAGGCCCTGGAATGCCCGTTTTCTCTTTGTGCCTTGGCCTCTTTCTCTTTCCAATAAATAAATACATAAGTAAAATATTAGAAAGTGGAGGGAGAAGGAAAAGAAGTTCAAGGTCATCCTCAGCTCCCAAAGAACATTGTGGTTTAAATACAAAATGTCCCCCATAGACTCATGGGTCTGAACACCAGGTCCTCAGCTGATAACAAGACATATGAGAAGGTTGTTTAGGAGGTAGAGTCTTGCAGGAGGAAGTATTCCACTGGCGTTGGGCCTTGAGGTTTTCTATCCTGGCCCCGCTTCCTGTATTCCCTCTGCTTCCTACTTCTGGCTGAAGTGTGACTATTCCGTCTTCCCTGTCATAATGGGCTATATCCCTTCAAAACACAAGCCATGTTTCTCGTCAGGTATTTTGCCCCAGCAATGAAAAAGTAGCTAATGCAGGGAGTTTGAGGCTAGCAGAGGCTAAGGGCCTTGTCCTAATTTGGCTTCAGTTTGTGAACGTTACCCCTTTGGTAATTCAGCCATTTTATCTGCAAAGGACATAGATCATGTTTACCTAGTAGACAAGTTTTAGACTGCCTCAGCAGTGGCTGTATCTCAATAAAACAGGCATTTGCTTTCCATAAACAGTTGATAAAATGAATGCACCTCTTGTCTATACTTAAATCCTATATATCCCTATACAGTTATATATGACTTACAAAGCAAATATTGATTCTGCAGCTAAAGACCATGGCCTACATAATCACAAATATGCTTCTTATATTAAGCATTCAATGAAGTCTTTCTAGAGCCAGGCATGGTGGCACACGCCTTTAATCCCAGCACTTAGGAGGCAGAAGTAAGAGGATTGCCACGAGTTCAAGACCAGCATGACACTACATAGTAAATTCCAGATCAGCCTGGGCTAAAGAGAGAGACCCTACCTCCAAAAACAAAACAAAAAGTCCAAGTCAAGGTTGATGGTGAATCCCTGCCTGTAATCACTTGGGAGTTGGAGTCAGAAGGCTCAGGAGTTCCAGGTCAGCCGTGGCTACATGTGAACCTGTCTCAAAAAAAAAAAAAAAAAAAGACACAGGAAAACAAAAACCTTTCTCAGGTGGCATATAAAGGTGCTGAAATTGATAAGTTAAAGGGGAAATTCAGAAAAAAATGGAGAGATAATGTCACATAAAAATGCTTCATTTTGGCCACTTATAGTTAAGATGGCAGCATAGTAGCCATCCTAAAACAGCTTAGAGGTAGAAATAAAAGCCAAAAACACAATACACTCTTCTACCGAACAGTGAAGGTGTGTAAGGAATTATCAACCACAGCAGAGAAACAGGAGAGACCCTGAGCTTCTAGCAACCACACAAGCAGCCAGAATTGGATCCTACCACAGTTCAGCTCCTGCACTCTGCTGGAAAGTGCTATGCTCCTGAGCCACAGGAGCAGAATCCAGGTGCAGGGACTCTCCACTCACACCAGCCTCCTCACAAAGCCTGGAAAGCTGAGGGAGAGGACAGCAGGGACCAGCTGAGCATCTCCTGAGGGAGAGGACCACAGGAACCAGCTGAGCATCTCCTGAGGGAGAGGACCACAGGAACCAGCTGAGCATCTCCTGAGGGAGAGGACCACAGGAACCAGCTGAGCATCTCCTGAGGGAGAGGACAGCAGGGACCAGCTGAGCATCTCCTGAGGGAGAGGACAGCAGGGACCAGCTGAGCATCTCCTGAGGGAGAGGACAGCAGGGACCAGCTGAGCATCTCCTGAGGGAGAGGACAGCAGGGACCAGCTGAGCATCTCCTGAGGGAGAGGACAGCAGGGACCAGCTGAGCGTCTCCTGAGGGAGAGGACAGCAGGGACCAGCTGAGCGTCTCCTGAGGGAGAGGACAGCAGGGACCAGCTGAGCGTCTCCTGAGGGAGAGGACAGCAGGGACCAGCTGAGCGTCTCCTGAGGGAGAGGACAGCAGGGACCAGCTGAGCATCTCCTGAGGAAGAGGACCACAGGAACCAGCTGAGCATCTCCTGAGGAAGAGGACCACAGGAACCAGCTGAGCATCTCCTGAGGAAGAGGACCACAGGAACCAGCTGAGCATCTCCTGAGGAAGAGGACCACAGGAACCAGCTGGGCAATTGCGGCTTCAGGCACTTTACACAGCCTCCCTCCCCCAACCACCTGCTCCAAGAACCACTGGAGCTCTGGGCAAGGGAACCGAGCCACACAGCATCTAGCACAGCAGATCAGAACAGCAAATCCACTGACCCAGCCAGCCTAGCCAAGTCCTCAGCACAACAAAGAGGGACCCAGACAGGCACAAAGAGGGACCCAGGCTGGCATGCAGCATAGATGAGACCAGAAGCCATCCCAAAAGGTAACGGCCTACTTACACTGTGTCAGTTCCTGCCCCAAAGCCTGGTATATAGGTTTGCACTGGAAGCTCTGATCACACCTTCCATGTCAGGGAGGGTTATGAGTCAGATTTGACTGATGGTCGGATTTGCCACTCATAAATAAACTGCAATTTGGGGTTGACTTTTGTGCTTTTGAAGTTTCCTCATTTATAGTGCCTTTGTCTTCTTCTTTGTCATTCTTGGGGGCAGGGTCTCACTGTGCCCCAGGCTGATCTTGATCCAATTATAGACCAGAACTGAAATAATTCCTTATGCTCTATCTGATCACAATGGGATTAAGCTACAAATCAACAGCAAGGAAAACTGTAGAGCATATAAAAACCCATGGAAACTAAACAGTACACTATCGAATGATGAATGGGTCATTGAAGAAATCAGAAAGGAAATAAAAAAATTCATAGAAGCAAATTATAATGATAGCACAACATAACAAAACCTTTGGGACACAATGAAGGCAGTCCTAAGAAGGAAATTTATAATTTTAAGTACCTATATCAAGAAATTAGAGGCCGGGCATGGTGGTACACACCTTTAATCCCAGCACTCAGGAGGCAGAGGTAGGAGGATTGCCATGAGTTCGAGGCCACTCTGAGACTATATAGTTAATTCCAGGTCAGCCTGGGCCAGAGTGAGACCCTACCTTGAAAAACCAAAAATAAAAAAGAAAGAAAGAAAGAAAAAAGAAAAGAAATTAGAGCTTGGACTGGAGAGATGACTTAGTATTTAAAGCATTTGCCTGTGAAGCCTAAGGACCCAGGTTTGATTCCCCATTACCCATGTAAGCCAGATGCACAAGGGGGTATATACATCTGGAGTTTGTTTGCAGTGGCTAGAGGCCCTAGTGTGCCCATTCTCTCTCTTTCTATCTGGCTCTTTCTCTCTCTCTAAATAAATGAATAAATTACTTAAAAAAAAAAAAAAGAGTCAGGCATGGTGGCACACACCTTTAATCCTAGCACTCAGAAGACAGAGGTAGGAGGATCACTGTGAGTTCGAGGCCAGCCTGAAACTACATAGTGAATTCCAGGTCAGCCTGGGCTAGAATGAGACCCTACCTCAAAACCACAAAAAAAGGGCTAGAAGCCGGGCGTGGTGGCGCACGCCTTTAATCCCAGCACTCGGGAGGCAGAGGTAGGAGGATCGCTGAGAGTTCGAGGCTACCCTGAGACTACATAGTTAATTCCAGGTCAGCCTGGGCTAGAGTGAGAACCTACCTTGCAAAAACCAAAAAAAAAAAAAAAAAAAAAAAAAAAAAAAAAAAGGGCTAGAGAGATGGCTTAGCAGTTAAGGCACTTGCCTGCAAAGCCTAATGACTCATGTTTGACTCTCCAGATCCCATGTAAGTCAGACGCATAAAGGTGAGGCAAGCGCAAGGTCATACATGCCCATTAGGTGGTGCAAGCATCTGGAGTTTGATTATAGTGGCTGAGGCCCTGGCATCCCAATTCTCTCTTTTTCTCTAAAATAAAAAAATAAAATAAAATTCTTTAAAAAAAAAAAAAAAAGAAGAAGCCAGCTGTGGTAGCACACTCCTTTAATCCCAGCACTCAAGAGGCAGAGGTAGGAGGATTGTCATGAGTTCAAGGCCATTGTGAGACTACATGGTGAATTACAGGTTAGGATGGCCTAGAGCAAGACCCTACCTCAAAGAAAAAAAACAAAAAAAAGAATCAATGAAACAAAGGGTGGTTCTTTGAAAGGATAAACAAAATTGATAAACCCTTAGCAAATCTGACCAAAAGAAAGAGAGAAGAGACATAAATTAATAAAAATTAGAGATGAAACAGGCACCATTACAACAGATACCAAAGAATTTCAGAAAATCATAAGAACATACTTTAGGAACATATATTCCACTAAGTTCAAAAATCTGAAAGAAATGGATGGTTTCCTAGATTTATATGACTTACCAAAATTAAATGAAGATGAGATAAACATTTAAACAGACCTATAACAAGCACAGAGATCAAAATAGTTTTAAAAAAATAAAACTAAAAAAAGTCCCAGCCCAGATGGAGTCACAGTGATCATCTTACCACTGCCTCCTGAGTGCTGGGATTAAAGACATGTGCCACCACACCCAGCCAATAAAAATATCTTTTTAAGAAAATAATGATTCCTCTCAGCAGTTGTTAATGGTGTAAAACTTTGCTTGAGGGGCTAAGATGGCTAAGTGAGTACTTGCTCTGCAAGCATAATGACCTGGGTCCAATCCCCAAGACCCATGTAAAAACCCTGGTGTGGCCACACATGCCTGTAACTCCAGTGCCGAGAGGGGCAGAGATAGGAGGATCACTGGTTCTTTCTGGTCAGTCAGTCTAGCTGGGGGACAGTAACCTTTAAAATAGATAGGCCAGGGCTGGAGAGATGGCTTAGCAGTTAAGGTGTTTGCCTGAGAAGCCTAAGGACCCAGGTTCAATCCCCCAGTACCTACATAAGTCAGCTGCACTAGGTGGCACATGCATCTGGAGTTTGTTTGCACTGGCTATAGGCCCTGGTATGCCCATTCTCTTCTCTGTCTCGCTCTGTGTCTCTCTTTCTCTCTCCATCCTTCTCTCTCAAGTAAATAAAATAAAAATCTTTTAAAAATATAGATAGGGGGCTGGAGAGATTGCTTAGCGGTTAAGGCACCTGCCTCCTAAGCCTAAGAACACCCGATAAATTCTCCAGGTCCCACGTTCAGCCAGATGCAAAGTGATGCAAGGACGCAATGCTGCACTTGACCACAAGGGGGCGCATGCATTTGGAGTTTGTTCACAGCGGCTGAGAGGCTGCTGGCGGGCCTATTCTCTCTCTCTCTCTGACTCTCTCCAAAAAAAAATAGATAGATTGGTAGATAGATGATAGATCAATAGATAGATAGATAGATAGATAGATAGATAGATAGATAGATAGATGATAGATGGATGATAGATAGGTCAGGTGTGGTGGTGCAACCTTTTAGTTCTTGCACTTGGGAGACTGAGGTAGAGGGATCACTGACAGACTTCCTTTACAAAGAACCAACTTATTATATGTTTTTAAAAACTATACCTTTGAATTTAGAGAAGCCAAGAAGTGAAATTATTTCCAAATATACCAAGCAGACATTCAAGTCATCAAGACTTGAACAGAGCACCCTTGAAATGATACATTAGCCTCGTCTATGGAACACCTGCCAAAACAAGGGCTCAATTCAGACTTCTATCACCCTCTGTAATGTCTCCCAGCAAAGGCCGTAGCTCCCTGTGGGACCTGGGTGGCCAGTCAGTCAATCTGAACTTTCTTTGAACTCAGCAGCTACCCTGCCTGGGAGCCTCTTGTGGTTATGTGGCTGAGGGGTTAGGCCCCAGGAAGTGAGCACCAACAGTTTCTTACTCAACAGTGCATTTTGTCGCTGGAGGCATACTATTGTGTCTCCTTCCTTTCCAAACAATTTCTTCCAGGCTTTAAATAGTCTGGAATCCAATCTCTGACGTAATATTGCTGAGGTAAGTGAACCCAATCTCTGAGGTAATATTGCTGAAGTAAGCGTAGACTTTGCTTCTTCTTCTTCTAGTACATCAGGCTGTAGTTTGATTCCGTTAAACTTTCTTTTTTTGGGGGGGGGATTAAACTGTTCTTTATTTGTCACTGTAACTTTCTTTCTTTCTTTCTTTCTTTCTTTCTTTCTTTCTTTCTTTCTTTCTTTCTTTCTTTCTTTCTTTCTTTCTTTCTTTTGGAGAGGGACAGAGAGAGAGGGAGAGGAGGACAGATAGAGATGGGCGTGCCAGCAGCCTCTCAGCTGCTGAGAACAAAATCCAGATGCGTGCACCCCCTTGTGGTCAAGTGCAGCATTTCACCCTTGGGTCACTTTGCATCTGGCTAAACGTGGGACCTGGAGATTGGAACCGGGTTCTTAGGCTTAGGAGGCAGGCGCCTTAACCGCTAAGCCAACTCTCCAGCCCTCTTTCTTTTTTAAAAAAAATCAAGCAAAAATATGCAAATGTTCCTCTGTAAATGAAACTGTTCTCACAGCCATTAGCATACCAACAGGTAAGTGATAAAGGTCGTCCAATTTGTAGGAGTTCTTCCTTTTTTTATAGCACTTCTAACCAGTGTGTATAACACACACACACAGAGGTAGGAAAGACCATCTTTAATAAATGATCTTGAGTACAGAGAATTTTTGAAAATTAGGCTGAGAAAATGCTAAACCATGCCTCTAATGAGTCCGAAAGAACCCATCACCTGGACCCTGCAGATGGCGCAGATATGGCACTCCATGTCCCAGCTCCACATGGCCACCACGGTCCACTTGTTGAGCGAGAACATTTTGCCACCTGCTGACTTGAAGCCTGGGCTCCCGGAGTGTGAGGACAGGGTACAGGGCTCCTCGCCGTCCTCCATATTGGCCATGGGTTAAACTTTCTAATTTCACTGCATGAATGACCAGACAGGTCAGGGAACAAATCTGTTCCAGCTCTAGGATGGACAATGTACCGGGGTCGGGAAAAGAACGCTGCGCAGCATGTGAGAGAGATGGTGCGGATCGTTAGAGTGTCTTTTAAGACACTTTGTCAACCAGTAGATCTGGCTGTAGCCTCTGCTTCTTACCTTGCTGAGGTGACATTGGACATAGCACTGAAGACACAAATGCCGAATCCACAAGATAACTTTTCCAAGAAAAATGATCTTCTAAACTGTTTTAAATATTTTATTTGTTTAATAGAGAGAGAGGGTGGGGGAGAACAAGTGCACCAGGGCTTTTAGTCACTGCAAAAGGACTCAAGACACATGTGCCTCCTTGTGCATCTGGCTTACATGGGTACTAGGGAATCAAACCTGGGTCCTTGGGCTTCACAGGCAAGTGCCTTAATGGCTATGCCATCTCTCCAGCCTGATCTTCTAAACTTTTACTGGGCTGGAGTAGTTTTTTGGACATTGGTCCTCATTTGGATTAGGATAAGAACAAAATACACTTGTTAAAAAAATAAACTGGGTATGATGGTGCACATCTTTAATTCCAGCACTCTGAAGGCAGAGGTAGGAGAATTGCTTTGAGCCCAAGGCCACCCTGAGACTACATAGTGAATTCCAGGTCAATCTGGGCTAGAAAGAGACCCTACCTCAAAAAAAAAAAAAATCAAAACCCTAAATGACACCTGCGAGATGGCTCAGTGGTTTAAGGCACTTGCTTGCAAGCCTGATGGCTCAAGTTTGATTCCCCAGCACCCGTGTAAAGCTGGACATAAAGTGAGACATGTGCCTGTGATACCAACATACCTATGGGAGGCAGAACCAGGAGAATTTGGAAGCTCATGGGCTATCTAGATTGGCACACATGTCATAGTGAAAAAATGAAAGATTTTGTCTCTGAAAGAAGATGGTGGTAGACAGATGGCTTAGCAGTTAAGTTGCTTGCCTGCAAAGCCAAAGGACCCAGGTTCAATTCCCCAGGACCCATGTAAGCCAGATGCACATGGAGGCGCACACATCTGGAGTTTGTTTGCAGTGCCCGGAGGCCCCGGTGTGCCCATTCTCTCTCTCTCTCTCATCTGCATTTCTGTATCTCAGTCTCTCTCTTTCTCTAAAGTAAATAAATAAAAAATAAATATTTTTAAAAAGGAAAAAAAAGAATGTCTCTTTAAAAAAAAACACTTGCTTGCAAAGCCTGACTGCCAGGATTTGGTTCCCCAGTACCTACATAAATTCAGATGCACAAAGTGGCAAATGCACCTGGAGATCGTTTGTAGAAGCAAGATGCCCTGGTATGCCCATACTCACTCCCTGTCTCTCTCAAATAAATAAAAAGAGAATGGAAGGAGAGAACAGACAACCCAAGCTGTCCTATGACCTACACACAGCCACACATACACACACATAAATAAAAAAAATCTAAATGCTGCCAGGCATGGTGGCGCATGCCTTTAATACCAGCACCGGGGAGGCAGAGGTAGAGGATCACAGAGAGTTCAAGGTCAGCCTGAGACTACATAGTGAATTCCAGGTCAGCCTGGGCTACAGCGAGACCCTACCTTTGAAAAACAAAACAAAACAAAAAATCTAAATGTTAAAATAACGAAGACAACATGTTTAAACAAGAGAAGATTTGCTAAGATGACTGTGGGAATAGGATGCAATCTGGGTCCAAAGTGAGCTTGGAAAGACTGGTGTGAAAGCCAGATATGGTGGCATATGCCTTTAATCCTAGCATTTGGGGGGTAGAGGTAGGAGGATCACTGTGAGTTCAAGGCCACCTTGAGACTACATAGTGAATTCCAGTCAGCCTGGGCTAGTGAGACCCTACCTTGAAAAACAAAACAAAACAAATAATGTTGTGAGAGTGGGCAGGAGAGAAGGCTTAGTGGTTAAGGTCCTCGCCTGCAAAGCATAAGAACCCAGGTTTGAGTCCCCAGAACCCATGTAAGCCAGATGTACATGGTGACACATGTGTCTGGAGTTCGTTTGCAGTGGCTAGATGCACCCATTCTCTCTTTCTTTCACTTGCAAACAAATAAATAAATGCAAAAAAACTTTAAAAAGAGTGGTGTGAGAGAAGCAGGGTATTCAGAAATAGGTCACCATCAGTGCCCAAAGAACCACCCCTATCCTGCCATCTGCTGCTATTTATGGACACTGGAGGCTGAGCTCTGAGCTCCTGCTAGCCTGACCTTTCCATTTATGCCAGGGTGCTGCTGGCCGAGGAAAAAAGCCAGTTGCATATCTCATCATTACAGCAAAGGCCACACAATTGCTGCCACAGCCTACCTATGACCCCTTTTTATAGATGTCACCTTCAGGGACCACAATGTAGTCTATGAGCCATTTGGGGGCATTTCCATCTCACATATTAGACCCCATTCACAAGAAGTCATGCCACTCCATTCCATGTGGAAGAAGGCAGTCACCTTAGGGGTTCATCCCAGAGGTACTCCACCTCCATCAGCATCATTGATGTCTCATCACCACAGCAGCAGCAATACAAGTGCTATGACAGCACTAAGGCATGACACCTGTAGTGGTTTGATTCAGGTGTCCCATAAACTTATGTGTTCTGAATGCTAGGTCCCTAGCTGGTGGCAATTTGGGAATTGAATCCTCTTGGAGGCAGTATACTGTTGGGAGGGGGGCTTATGGGTGTTATAGACAGTTTTTTCTTGCCAGTGTTTGGCACACTCTTCTGCTGCTATTGTCCACCTGATGTTGGCCAGGAGGTGATGTCCACTCTCTGTTCATGACATCATTTTTTCTGCCATCCTGGAGCTTCCCCTCAAGTCTGTAAGCCAAAATAAACTCTTTCCTCCCATAAGCTGTTTTTGATCAAGTGGCTTCTTCTAGCAACATGAAGCTGTCTGCAGCAGTAAAATTGGTACTGAGAAGTGGGGTAGTTGCTGCTAAAAACCTGATTCTGTGGTTTTGGCCTTTTGGAACTGATTTGCAGGAGCAAAGTGGAAGGATTTGAAACCTTGGTCTAAGAGACTCCTTGCAGTGCTGTAAGTACAGCTTGATTGACTATTCTAGTCAGAGTTGAAAGACCTGAATACAGTAAGAACTATGTACTGTGAGGTTTGGCTTATGAGGGGAAGAAGAGCTTTATCTGGAGTGGGCTAAAAGTAGTTTGTATGAGAGGCTTGCTGTTAAGCTCATGTCCTGAGAACTTGTGCAGGGTTGTGCTGCATAGAAATGGACTGGTGTGAGCAGAGGGATATGGTACAAAAAAAAAAAAAGGAAATCTTGGGCCTAAACTGCTGCTTATTTAGCTGCAACTGAGAGATCACAACCATTGAGATTGGACCAGCTGACCTGCATTGGGACAACAGGAAAAATGAAGACTCTCTCTCTCTCTCTCTCTCTCTTTTTGGGGGGGGTGCGGGTTCAAGGTAGGGTCTCACTCTGGTCCAGGCTGACCTGGTTATTCACTTTGTAGTCTCAAGGTGGCCTCTGCCTCCTAAGTACTGGGATTATAAGTGTGCACCACCATACCCAGCTCAGACTCTCTTTTGAAGGGGCCTAGATGTTGAAGGAGTGTCCTGTTCTCTAAAGATTGCTTTATTCCTCTCTAGATTAACAAATGGCTAGCCCCCCTGGTACTATAGAATATAATAAACACAGGGAAGAGAGGGTCATTGAATTTACAACACAGTTTTGTTTCCTGGAAAGGGGTCATGGGCAGTGTGAACCAGGCTTGTTGGACTACCTGCATGTAGGCCTGATGGAGCCATGAGGATGAACTGTGGGCTGCAATGGAAACCCAGTGGAGATGCCAGGTCTATGGGATGGCAGCCAAGGAGAGCTGTTGGCACAGATGAAGTTTTCTGGGACTGTGAGTAGCTTATGTGGAGGGGCAGAATTGGAACTCCAGAGACTTGTCATGGGTTAGAATTATCAGACTTGGAGACTTGTCACTGGTTAGAGTTGTTGGACTTGGAGCTACAGACTTTGATGTTTGCCCTGTTTATTTTAAATCTTGTATTGGTTGAATCTTTCTTTGTTATGCCCAATGCCATCTTTTGCGGTGTGAATGTTTATTCTGTGCCATTATGGGTTTTTTTTTTTTTTTTTTTTTTGGTATTATGGCTCAGTTAAAAGACCTTGGACTATGGGAATGTTTGAACATCATTGGTACTGATAAAAATTATGGGGATATTTATTTATTTACTTATTTATTTTGAGGTAGAGTCTTGCTCTAGTCCAGGCTGACCTGGAATTCACTATATAGTCTCAGGGTGGCCTTGAACTCATGGTGATCCTCCTACCTCTGCCTCTCAAGTGTTGGAATTAAAGGTGTGTGCCACCACACCTGGCTATTTATTTATTTATTTTGATTTTTTGAAGTAGGGTCTCATTCTAGCCCAGGCTGACCTGGGGACTTTTAAAGTTGGACTGAATGTGTTGCATTTTACATCATGGATGGTTATCAGCCTCCTTGAGCAGCACACATGAGGCATGATGGTCCTTCCTCCAATGAATTTCTCAGCTTTGTGGTACTTGTACCTCTCTATCTATTCCTACATCTAATTATATCAGACTGAATTGTGGGTAAAGGGGTGGCTTCTAAAGAAAGCCTCAGCTTATTCCAGAAGTGGGACCACGCTAGATTTCCCTAGTAGTAGGCAAAGGGAGGAGAAATGGTGGCCCAAGGCTTGTAAGGCCAAGTACTGCTGGAAGCCTTTTGCCACTGCCCCTCAGCTTGATCTGCCCTCCACTCTGGAGGGTATACTTTTTTTTTTTTTTGGAGAGAGACAGAGAGAGACAAAGAGAGAGGGAGAGGAAGACAGATAGAGGTGGGCGTGCCAGCAGCCTCTTAGCTGCTGCGAAAGAAATCCAGATGTGTGCGCCCCCTTGTGGTCAAGTGCGGCATTGCGCCCTTGCGTCACTGCATCTGGCTAAACATGGGACCTGGAGATTGGAACCGCTGGAGATTGGAACCAGCGTTCTTAGGCTTAGGAGGCAGGAGCCTTAACCGCTAAGCCATCTCTCCAGCCCGAGGGTGTACTTTTGCTTTCTTTTTTTTTTTTTAAGGTAGGGTTCTAGCCCAGGTTGACCTGGAATTTACTATGTAGTCTCAGGCTAGCCTTGAACTCATGGGGATCCTCCTACCTCTGCCCCCCAGGTACTAGGATTAAAGGCATGCACGATTGGCTGCTTTTGCTTTCTTACCTGCTAAAATAAACCCTGATTACTTTCTTTTTTAATGCTTTAAAAATATTTTTAGGGATGGAGAGATGGGTTAGTGGTTAAGGCATTTGCTTGCAAAGCCAAAGGATCCCAGTTTGATTCTCCAGGACCCACATAAGCCAGATGCACAAGGGGGTGCATGCACCTGGAATTCGTTTGCAGAGACTGGAGGCCCTGGCACACCCATTCTCTCTCCCTCTCTCTCTCTCTCTCTCTCTCTCTCTCTGTCTCTCTCTCCCTCTTTCTCTCTCTCTCTCAAATAAATAAATAAATAAAATATATTTTAAAAATATGTTTTTAGTCAGGTGTGGTGGTGCATATCTTTAATCCCAGGCAGAGGTAGGAGGATCTCCATGAGTTTGAGGCCACCCTGAGACTACATACCTCAAAAAACAAATTAAAAAAACTTATTTATATGCAGATTGAGAGACAGACAGATAGACAGACAGAGCCATCTCTCCAGCCCCTGATTGCTTTCTTTTTCTTTTCTTTTTTTCTTTCTTTCTCAGTGATCCTCCTACCTCTGCCACCTGAGTGCTGGGATTAGAGGCATGTGCCACCCCGCCCGACTCAAAAAATTTTTTTTTTAATTTTTTAAATTTATTTGCAAGCACACAGAGAGAGAGAGAGAGAGAGAGAGAGAGAAAATGAGAGAGTATGGGCATGCCAGGGCGACTTGCCACTACAAGCAAATTCCAGACACATGTACCACTTGGTTAGTATTTTTTTTAAAGATTTTTGTTCCTTTCTAAAAAATATTTTTAAAATTTACTTATTTGAGTGAGTGAGAGAGAGAGAGGCAGACACACACACACACACAGAGGGAGAGAGGGAGAGAGAGAATGGGTGCACCAGGGCCTTTGGCCACTGCAAACAAACTCCAAACACATGCATCATCTTGTGCATCTGGCTTACATGGGTCCTGGGGAATCAAACCTGGGTTCTTTGGCTTTGCTGGCAAGCACCTTAACTGCTAAGCCATCTCTCCAGCCCTAAAGTTTTTAAATTTTTACTTATTTATTAGAGACAGAGAGAGGGAGAGAAGGGAAGAGAGAAAGAAAGAGAGAGAGAGAGAATGGCATGCCAGGGCTTCTAGCCACTGCAAACAAACTCCAGATGCATACGCATCTGCCTTACATGGGACCTGGAGAATCAAACCTGGGTCCTTAGGCTTCACAGGCATGTGCCTTAACTGCTAAGTCATCTCTCCAGCCCTGTTTGTTTTTTTTTGAGGCTGGATATCACTCTAGGCAAGGTTGACCTAGAACTCATTCTGTAGTCTCAAGCCGGCCTCAAACTCTCAGTGATCCTCTTACCTCAGCTTCCTAAGTGCTGTGACTAAAGGTGTGTGCTACCACACCTGGCATAAGCAATACTTTGTGCATCTGGCTTTACATGAGTACTGGGGAGCTGAACCTGGGAAATCAGACCTTGCAAACAAATGTCTTTAACTATTAAGCCATCTGTCCAGCCTAGGGTCTCATTCTTTTTTTGGGGTGGGAAGGTTGAGGTAGGGTCTCACTCTAGCCCAGGCTGACCTGGAATTCACTATGTAGTCTCAGGGTGGCTCGAACTCACAGCAATCCTCCTACCTCAGCCTCCCAAATGCTGTGATTAAAGGTGTGCACAACCACAGCTGGTCTCTCTTTTATTTTGTTGTCATCATCCTTTCCTCCTATTATGAGGGGCTTGGGAAGGTAGTGCTAGGAACTGTAAGTTCATGGATATCAAGGACAATTTCTGTCTGAACAATTGCATTGTAAGCAGTCCTACCCTTCCTTTGGCTCTTACATTCTTTCCGCCCCCTCTTCCACAATGGACCCTGAGCCTTGGAAGGTGGGCTTGAGATGTTTCAGTACTGAGCACTCCTCTGTCCCTTCTTCTCAGCACCATGATGCCTTCTGAGTCATCCCAAGGTCACCACCATCTGAAAAGAGAAGCTTCTCTAACCAAAAGTGAGAGTAGCTTTAATATATGGGTATGAACATTAAGAAAAGTGATTACAGGGCAGTTTGGCGAGCATAATATATGTGTTTAGTCAGACAAGAGAAGGTGATACACTCCTAGGGTTCCTGACCTCCCCCGCCACAGGCTTTTTATTAGGTTTTCAGTACCAGCATGTATCCCCTTCCATAGAATGAGCCTCTAGTCCAATTAGAGAGTAGTTGGTTTCCCCCATAACAGACATGATATTATTGCACCTGTTGGCTCATTAGACCTGGCTGGCCAAACTTGAGGCTTCCAGTGTCCACTGTTTTCACCACTGATGACTTCTCTCTCCCATAGGGCTACATGCAGAGTAGTTATTTTTTTCCAGCTTTCTGTCAGCTGCTCTACATGGAGGAGGCGTTCAGCTCAGCTCCAGCTTGACTTCTCCGTGACCTTGCAGCCAAAGCATGTGGCATCTTCAGCAATAGGGTTTTACCATCTATTTCTTGTGGGAGCCTTGTCAATGGCCTGTAATGTTTTGGGGACATCAGGGACCTCCCTGGACAACAACTCACTGGAAGGTATCCTGTGGGTCTCGTGCTGTGGGGTCTCGTTCCGTTCCACGGGGCCGTTGGCCACCGACGTCCTGGGCAAGGAAGAGGGTCATTCTGTCTGGGCCGGTGAGTGCGACGAACATACGAACACATGACTGGGCAATGAGCACCCGGGAGACCGTCTGGTGGACAGCACTCATTTATTGAAAGGGTGGGTGGGTTTATAAACACTTGGGGAAAGTTGAGACGGCACGTACACACTGTATGGCAATCGGATGCATAGTTTATGGGCTGTTATGTAGATAGAGGAAGGACTAGTAACTCCAAAGCTATGGGGGAAGGATAAGGGAAGATAGGGGGAAGGGTGGAAGAGATTAACAGGAGGCTGTGACTTCAGAACTGTGGAGGGTGAGAAGGCTACATGACTTTAGCCACATGAGGGTCTCTTGGGCAGCTAGCCACAGGTCAGGAACTGTGGGGGGCAAAGTCTGACTTATGGAATGGTCATAGCCTTTCGGGTCTGGGGGGAGCGCCTTGCCAGTTTTGCCCACTCTGGGCGATGACAGCTCACTACACCCTACAACATAGGGAAGGCAATCACCGTCGCCAGGGACCCCTGACAGAGGGCCAGCTGCGACCACGCAGCCCAGGGCCCCTGGCCATGTCCAATAGTTCAGGTCAGCCTCCTCACCGGTCCAGCCTGTTACTAGCAAAGCCCAACAGTATCCCATCCCTAGCACTGAAATTTTGATAATAACAGTCCATGACTTCTGGGTGTGCCATAATCCAAAAAAGTAGGTTTCCATATGGCTTATTCATAACATCTTGAATTTTGATTAATCCTCCCCCAACCCTTCTTTTACTTAATCTCTTCCTGTGACCTCACTTACACCATTGCATCCCCTGTAATCTGTTTATCTACTTAAATATATGGAATACCAAGGGGGTATCTGTGACCTCCCTGGCCAACAACTCACTGGAAGGTATCCCATCCCTGGAACTGAAAATTTTCTAGTAACAATCTATGGTATCTGAGTGTTCCATTGTCCAGAAAAGTAGGTTTCTATAAGACTTATTTATATCCTCTTAGATTTTGATTAGCCCTCCCTCCACTTTTCCTTTACTCAGTCTCTTCTCCTGACCTCACTTAGGCCTTTTCACCCCCATTAATCTGTTCTTCTACTTACATATCTACAATACCATCCTATTAAGTCCCCCCTCCCTCCCTTTCTATTTTCTTTATAGCCCCTTTCTAGCTTACTGGAATAGATGGTAAGACCCTATTGCTGAAGAGTCCATACTTGGGTGGCAAGGTCACTGAGAAATCCTACTGGAGCTGAGCTGAAAGCCTCCTCCATGTGGACCAGCTGACAAATCTGGAAAAAGCTACACTGCATGCAGGTCAATGGGACAGAGAAAACACCGGTGAAGGTACTCAACAGTGAATACTGCAAGCTTTAAATTTGGCCAGCCAGGCCAAATGAGCCAGCGGGTGCAATAGTGGCATGTCTATTATGGGGGAAACCAACTGCTCTCTAATTGGACTGGAGGCCCGCTCCATGGGAGGGAATACATCCCTGATACTGAAAATCTATGAGCCCTAGGGGTGTAACATCTGCTGGTGTCATGCTAAATGTATATGCTATGCTCACCAAACTGCCCAGTAAGCACTTCTCTTAATGTCCATACCCATATATTAATACTACTCTCACTTTTGGTTAGAGAAGCTTCTCTTTTTCAGATAGTAACAACCTTGGGATGACTCAGAAGGCACCATGGTGCTGAGAAGAAGGGACAGAGGAGTGCTCAGCACTGAAACATCTCAAACCCACCTTCCAAGGCTCAGGGTCCATTGTGGAAGAGGGGGCGGAAAGAATGTAAGAGCCAAAGGAAGAGTAGGACTCCTTACAACGTGCTCCTCCAGACACAAAATGGCCTGGATATCCATGACTTCACAGTGCCTGACACTACCTACACAAGACCATCATGATAGGAGGAAAAGATCATGACATCAAACTGAAAAGAGAGACTGATTGAGGGGGCGGAAATATGATGGAGAGTGAAGTTTCAAAGGGAAAGTGGGGGTAGGGAGGGAAGTACCATGGGATATTGTCTACAATTAAAGAAGTTGTCAATAAAAATAATGAATGAATAAATAAATAAATAAATAAATAAATAAATAAATAAATGGAATACCATCGCCTTAAGTCCTCCCCTCTCTTCTCTCCCTTATAGCTCTTTTCTAGATTATTGGCCACTGCTACTGATTTTTGCTCCAACTTGCATACAAGTCTAAACATGTGTAGCTAGAATCCACATATGAGAAAGAACATGCAATGTTTGGCTTTCTGGGCCCGGGCCATCTCACTAAGAATAATCCTTTCCAGATCCATCCATTTCCCTGCAAATTTCCTAACTTCATTTTTCTTTACCACTGCGTAGAACTCCATTGTGTAAATGTACCACATCTTCATTATCCACTCATCAGTTGAGGGACATCTAGGCTGGTTCCATTTCCTAGCTATTGTGAATAGAGCAGCAGTAAACATGGCTGAGCAAGTATCTCTAAGGTAGTGAGAAGAGTCCTTAGGACATATGCCTAGGAGTGCTATAGCTGGGTCATATGGTAAATTTATTTTTAGGAACTTCCATACTGGTTTTCACAATGGCTGGACCAGATTACATTCCTAGCAACAGTGTAGAAGGGTTCCTCTTTTTCCACATCCTCGCCAGCATTTATGGTCATTTGCTTTCTTGATGATAGCTATTCTGACAGGAGTGAGATGGAATCTCAAAGTAATTTTAATTTGCATTTCCCTGATGGCCAAGGATGTGGAACATTTTTTTTTAGATGCTTGTATGCCATCCGTATTTCTTCTTTTGAGAACTCTCTATTTAGTCCCATAGCCAACCCCCCCCTTTTTTTGTTTTTTTGAGGTAGGGTCTCACTCTGGCCCAGGCTGATCTGGAATTGACTACGTAGTCTCAGGGTGGCCTCAAACTCATGGAGATCCTCCTATCTCTGCCTCACTAGTGCTGGGATTAAAGGCATGCACCACCACACCTGACTTCCATAGCCCATTTTTTAAAGTTTTATTTATTTATTTATTTGAGAGAGAAGGAGGCAGATAGAAAGAGAAAGAATGGACATTCCAGAGACTCCAGATGCTGCAAACAAACTCCAGATGCATGTGCCACCTTGTGCATCTGCATAATTTTAATTATTTATTTATTTGACAGAAAGAGTAAGAAGCAAATAAAGAGCAGGGGCGGGAGGAGAGAATGGGTATTCCAGGGCCTCCAGCCACTGCAAACAAATTCCATATGCATGTGCCTCCTTATGTATCTGGGGAATTGAACCTGGGTCCTTAGGCTTTGCAGGCAAGAGCCTTAACCACTCAACCATCTCTCCGGCCCCCATAGCCCTTTTTTATATTTTATTTTTTTTTATTTATTTGAGAGAGAGAAAGAATGGGTATGCCAGAGCCTCTAGCTGCTGCAAATGAACTCCAGACACATGCGCCACCTTGTGTATCTGGCTTACAGGGGTCCTGGGGAATTGAACATGGGTCCTTTGGCTTTACAGACAAGTGCCTCAACTGTTAAGTCATCCCTCCAGCCCCATAGCCCATTTTTTAAAATTGGGTGGTTTGATTTAGTTTTTTTGTGTTCTATGTATATCCTGGATATTAATCCTCTTCAGATGTATAGCTGGCAGATTTTCTCCCATTCTGTAGGTTGCCTCTTTGTTCTATTCAGTGTCCTTTGTTGTACAAAAGTGTTGTAATTTCATGAGATCCCAGTGGTTTTATTTCCTGAGCAACTTGGGTCATATTCAGAAAATATTGCCTATGCTAATATGTTGAAGTGCTTTTTTCCTCTAGCACCTTCAAAGTCTCAGGTCTGATATTAATGTCTTTGAATCATTTGGATTTGATTATTTTTTTAATTTTTATTTATTTATTTGCAAGCAGAGAGAGAAGAAAGAGAAAAGAGGCAGACAGAGAGAGAATGGGCACACCAGGGCCTCTAACCACTGCAAACGAACTCCAGATGCATGTGCCCCTTGTGCATCTGGCTTATGTGGGTCCTGGAGAATTGAACCGGGATCCTTTGGCTTCGCAGGCAAACGCCTTAACCGCTAAGCCATCTCTCCAGCCCTGATTCTTTTTTTTTAAGATTTATTATTTTTTAAAATATATTTATTGGGCTGGAGAGATGGCTTAGCGGTTAAGGCAACTGCCTGCTAAGCCTAAGAACCCGGTTCCAATTTCCAGGTCCCACATTTAGCCAGATGCAAAGTGATGCAAGGGTGCAATGCCGCACTTGCCCACAAGGGGGTGCACGCATCTGGATTTCGTTCACAGCAGCTGAGAGACTGCTGGCACGCCCATTCTCTATCTGTCTCCCTCTCCCCCTCTCTCTGTCTGTCTCTCTCTGTGTCTCTCTCCAAAAATTAAAAAAAAATAAAATATATTTCTTTTATTTTTTAAAATATTTAAAAAAAATTTATTGACAACTTCTACACTTACATACAAAATAATGCATGACATTTCCCTCCCCTGCCCCCATAGCCCTTTAGAACTCCAATCTCCATCATATCCCTTCCCTCTCTCTATTAGTCTCTCTTTTAATTTGATGTCATCATCTTTTTCTTCTATTATGAGGGTCTTGCGAAGGTATTGCTAGGCACGGCAAGGTCATGGATATCAAGGCCAATTTCTGTCTGGACAGTTGCATTGTAAGGAGTCGTACCCTTCCTTTGGCTCTTCCATTCTATCCACCCCCTCTTCCGCAATGGGCCCTGAGCCTTGGAGGGTGTAACAGAGATGTTTCGGTGCTGGGCACTCCTCCATCCCTTCTTCTCAGTACTATGTTGCCTTTTGGGTCATCCCAGTGGTCATCGCCATCTGAAAAGAGAAGCTTCTCTAACCAGAAGTGAGAGTAGCATTAATATGTGAACATGAACATTAAGTGTAGAGCTTTCAGGGCAGTTTGGTGGGAATAACATATACATTTAGCCAGACAAGAGCAGTCTTTATACCTGTAAGGCTCATGACCTCCCCTGCCATAGACTTTTGCTTAGGTTTTTCAGTACCAGGTATGTATTCCCTCCCATAGAGAGGGCCTTCAGTCCAATTATGGAGCAGTTGGTTACCCCAAGAGCAGACATGCCACTATTGCACCCGTTCAGTCATTGGGCCTGTATGGCCAAACTTGAATATTCAGTGTCCACTGTTTTCACTGCTGATGACTTCTGTCTCCCATAGGGCTGCATGCAGTGCAGCTTTTTTCCAGCTTTCTGTTGGCTGGTCTACAGGGAGAAGGCTTTCTGCTCAGCACCAGCTTGCTTTCTTATTTTACTATTTTATTTATTTGAGAGAGAGAAAGAGGCAGAGAGAGAGAGAGAGAGAGAGAGAGAGCACATGTGTGAGAGAATGGGGATGCAGGGCCTCTAGCCACTTCAAAGAAACTGCAGACATATGAGCCACCTTGTGCATCTGGCTTACATGGATACTGGGGAATTGAACCTGGGTCCTTAGGCTTTGCAGGCAGGTGCTTTAACTACTAACCCATTTCTCCAGCCCAAGATTTATTTTATTTTATTTTATTTTATTTTATTTTATTTTATTTTATTTTTATTTATTTATTTATTTATTAAGACAGAAAGGGAGAGAGAGTGAGAATGGGTGTGCCAGGGCCTCTAGCCACTGCAAACAAACTCCAGATGCATTTGCCACCATGTGCATCTGGTTTATGTGGGACCTGGAGAATCAAACCTGGGTCCTTAAGGCTTCACAGGCACGTGCCTTAACTGCTAAGCCATCTGTCCAGTCTGGACTTGATTCTTGTTCATGGGTAGAGATAAGGATCTATTTTCATCCTTCTACATATAGATATGCAGTATTCCCAGCACCATTTGTTAAAGAGGCTGTCTTTTCTCCAATGAATATTTTTGGCGTTTTTATCAAAAATCAGGTGGCTGTAGCTGTCTGGACTTACATCTGGGTCCTCTATTCTGTTCCATTGATCTATGTGTCTGTCTTTGTGCCAGTATCCTGCTGCTTTTGTGACTATGGCTCTGTAACATACCTTAAAATCAGGTGTGGTGATACCGCCAGCCTTACTTTGTTGCTCAAAATTGTTTTGGCTATTCAAGGTTTTTTGTGCTTCCAAATGAATTTTAGGATTTTTTTTTCTTTTATTTATTTGAGAGAGAAAGGGGTAGAGAGAGAGAGAATGGGCGCATCATGGCCTTCAGCCACTGCAAACAAATTCCAGATGTGTGTGCCCCTTGTGTGCATGTGCAACTTTGTGTGCTTGCATCACTGTGCATCTGGCTTATGTGGGACCTGGAGATTTGAACATAAGTTCCTCAATTTCACAGGCAAGTGCTTAACCATCAAGCCATTTCTCCAGGCCCTATGATTTTTTTTTTCTATGTCAGTGAAGAATGCCATTGGAATTTTGATGGGGATTGCATTAAATGTGTAGATTGCTTTTGGTAAGATTGACATTTTCACAATATTGGTTCCTCCAATCCAAGAACATGGGGAACATTTCCTAGTGTCTTCTGCAATTTCTTTCTTGAGTGTTTTAAAGTTTTTTTGTTTTGTTTTGTTTTGTTTGGTTTGGTTTGGTTTGGTTTTTCGACGTAAGGTCTCATTCTGGCCCAGGCTGACCTGGAATTCACTATGCAGTCTCAGGGTGGCCTCCAACTCACGGCGATCCTCCTACCTCTGCCTCCTGAGCGCTAGGATTAAAGGTGTGTGCCACCACGCCCAGCTTGTTTTAAAGTTTTCATTGTAGAGATCCTTCACTTCCTTGGTTAGGTTTATTCCACGATACTTACTTACTTTCTTTCTTTCTTTCTTTTTTTTTTTTTTTTTTTTTTTGAGGCAATTGTGAATGGGAGTTATTCCCTGATTTCATCCTCGGCATGTTTCTTGTTAGTATATAGGAAGGCGACTAATTTCTGTGTTTGTTTTTGTATCCTGCTATGTTGCTAAACATGTTTATCAGCTTTAACAGTTTGCTAGTAAAGTGTTTAGTGTCTTTTATGTATAGAATCATATCATATGCAAATAATGATACTTTGATCTCTTCCTTTCCAATTTGTATCCCTTTCATGTGTGTCTCTTGCTTTCCTGCTATTGCTAAGACTTCCAGTAAAATATTAAATAAAAGTGGGGACAGTGGACACTTGTCTTGTACTGTACTGTGGGCTTGGCTAGGCTGGGTGGGTCAGTGGGTCTGCTGTGCTGGATGCTGTGTGCCCGCTTTCCCTTCTCTAGGTCTGCAGCGGATGCTGGTGGTTGGGGGAGGGGAGGCTGTGGAGGGTATCTGAAATTGTATCAGAGCTGTGTAGCTGGTTCCCGCAGTCCTCTCCCTCATGAGCTGCTTAGCCGGTCCCTGCTTTCTTCTTCTTCAGGTATCTTGAGTTTGTGAGGAGGTTGGTGTGAGTAGAAAATCCCTTTACTTGGTTTTTCCTGTGGCTCAGACAGAGTCTGGTGGCTGTGCAGACCAGCACCATGGAGTGGATTCTTGCTCGTTCTGTGGTTGCTAGCAGCTCTGGGACTCTCCTGCTTCTCTTGATAAATCCTTACACGCCTTCACTTTTGGTAGAAGAGTGTATTTTGCTGTTTTTCTGCTTATTTTCCCCCAGGCTGTCTTTGCATAGCTACTATGCTGCCAGTTTCCTGGAAGTCTTCTCTTTCTTTTCTTTTCTTTTCTTTTCTTTTCTTTTCTTTTCTTTTCTTTTCTTTTCTTTTCTTTTCTTTTCTTTTCCTTTCTCTTCTCTTCCCTTCCCTTCCCTTCCCTTCTCTCTCTCTCTCTCTCTCTCTCTCTCTCTCTTTCTTTCTTTCTTTCTTTCTTTCTTTCTTTCTTTCTTTCTTTCTTTCTTTCTGGTTTGTTTTGTTTTGTTTTGTTTTTCAAGGTAGGGTCTTTCTTTAGCCCAGGCTGACCTGGAATTCACTATGTAGTCTCAGGCTGGTCTTGAACTCATGGTGATCCTCCTACCTGTGCCTTCCAAGTGCTGGGATTAAAAAGACTAGCACCAAGACACCTGGCTTTCTTTCTTCTTTCAGATTTAAAAAAATTTTTGTTTTATTTTTATTTATTTATTTGAGAGCAACAAACAAAGAGAGAAAGATGCAGAGAGAGGAGAGAGAGAGAGAGAATGGGCGCGCCAGGGCCTTCAACCACTGCAAATGAACTCCAGAGGCATGCTCCACCTTGTGCATCTGGCTTACATGGGTATTGGAGAATTGAACCTCAAACCAGGGTCCTTAAGCTTCACAGGCAAGCGCTTAACTACTAAGCCATCTCTCCAGCCCCTTTCTTTCAGATTTTAAAACTTAGTGGAGTATATGTTCTTATAGTAGTATGTCCCTATAATTTTTTAAATTTCTCTTGTATCTATCGTGATGGTACCTTTTTCATCTCTAATTTTATTAATTTGTGTCTCTTCTATCTTTCTTTTGGTTAGATTTGTTAAGGGTTTATCAATCTTGTTTATCCTTTCAAAGAACCAGCTCTTTGTTTCATTGATTCTTTGGATTTTTTTTTTTTTTTTTTTTGCTTCTATTTCATTAATTTCTGCCCTAATTTTTTTTTTTTTTTTTTTTTTTTGGTTTTGTGAGGTAGGGTCTTACTCTGGTCCAGGCTGACCTGGAATTAACTATGTAGTCTCAGGGTAGCCTCAAACTCTCGGCGATCCTCCTACCTCTGCCTCCCGAGTGCTGGGATTAAAGGCATGTGCCACCACGCCCGGCTCTGCCCTAATCTTTATTATTTCTTCCCATCTACTGATTTTGGGTTTGGCTTGTTCTTTTTTTCCAAGGCCTTAAGGTGAAGCATTAAATTGTTTACTTGTGACCTTTCTAATTTCTTAATATAGGCACTTAAAGCTATAAATTTCCCTCTTAGGACTGCCTTCATTGTGTCCCAACGGTTTTGGTATGTTGTGTTCTCATTATCATTTGACTCTGAATTTTTTTATTTCCTTCTTGATTTCTTCATTGACCCATTCATCATTTAGTAGTGTACTGTTTCATTTCCATGATTTTCTGTATGCTCTTTAGCTTTTCTTGCTATTGATTTGTAGTTTGATCCCACTGTGATCAGATAGAGTACAAGGAATTATTTTAGTTTTCCTGAAAGATTTGCTTTGTGTCCTAATATATGGTCTATTTAAGAAAATGTTCCATGTGCTACTGAAAAGAATGTGTATTCTGCAGCATTTGGGTGAAATGTCCTGTAGATATGTTAGGTCCATTTGTTCTATGACCTCATTTAATCTAGATGTCTCTCTATTTTTTGCCAGGATGACCTGTCAATTGATGAGAATGAGTGTTGAAGTCACCCACTACAACTGTGTTTGGTGTTATCTGTGACCTTAGCTCCAATAGCATTTGTTTGATGAAATTGGGAGCTCCCGTGTTAGGTGCATATATGTTTAGAATTGTAATGTCCCTCTGTTGGAGTGTTCCTTTAATCAATATAAAGTGACCTTCCTTATCTTTCCTAACTAATTTTGGTATGAAGTCTATCCTGTCCAATATTAGGATAGCAACACCTGCTTGTTTTCCAGGCCCATTTGCTTGAAACACTGTTTTCCAACCTTTCACCCTAAGATAATATACATCTTTTGTGGAAAAGTGAGTTTCTTGGAGGCAACAAATTGAAGGATCCTGCTTTTTAACCCAATATGCAAACCTGTGTCTTTTCTTGTTTTGTAGTTCCTCTGGTTTTACCTTTTTGTTTTTGTTTCTGTTTTTTCGAGGTAGGGTCTCACTCTAGCCCAGGCTGACCTGGATTCACTATGTAGTCTCAGAGTGGCCTCAAACTCATGGTGATCCTCTTATCTCTGCCTCCTGAGTGCTGAGATTAAAGGCATGTGCCATCATACTCAGCTAAATATTTTATTTTTATTTATTTGAGAGAGGGAGAGGCAGATAGAGAATGGAGGCACACAAGGACCTCCAGCCATTGCAAATGAACTCCAGGTGCATGCGCCACCCTGTGCACATGGCTTACGTGGGTCCTGGAGAATTGAACCTTTGGCTTTGCAGGCAAGCACCTTAACTGCTAAGCCATCTCTCTAGCCCTCAGTTTACCCTTGCACTCTTGTATTAACTAGTATTTGAGTATGCTTTCTTTTTTCCAGGTTCCTTATATGTGTGCTTTTCTTTCTTTTCAGCATGAAGGATCCTTTCAAGTATTTTCTGTAGAGCTGGTTTGGTCTTCATACAATCCTTTAGCCTGCTTTTGTTGTGGAATGTCCTTATTTCTCCATCTATTTGAATGGATAGCTTTGCAAGATAAAGTAATCTTGGTTGACAGTTTTTATCTTTCAGAATTTGGAATACATCATTCCAAGCCCTTCTGGCTTTTAAAGTTTGTGTTGAGTAATCTGCTGTTATCTTGATTGGCTTGCCTTTGTAGGTGACTTGATTTGTCTCTCTAACTACTTTCAATATATTTTCTTTGGTTTGTATGTTCTGTAGTTTAATTATAATATGACAGTGAGAGGCTCTTTCCTGATTTTGTCTGTTTGGCATTCTATAGGCTTCCTGTATCTGTACTGGCATCACTTTCCCTACTTGGGGGAAGTTTTCTTCTATGATTTTGTTGAAAATACCTGTTATGCCTTTGGAGTGAAATTCTTCTTCTACAATGCTCTGAATTCTTATGTTTGATCTTTTCATAGTGTCCTGAATATCTTGAAATTCCCATTCATACCTTCCTATTCATTTGTCTTTCTCTTTGTTGGACTGTATTAGAACTGCCACCTGGTCTTCTACTTTAGATATTCTGTCCTCTCCTTGTTCCATTCTACAAAGACTTTCTACAGAGTTTTCTATTTGGCTTAGTATGTTTTTCATTTCTAGTATTTCCAATTGGTATTTTTTCATTATTTCTAGTTCTTTACTTATATCTTGTATTGTCCTCCTTATTTCATTAAGTTGGTTTCCTGTGTTTTCCTTCAAGAGTTGGTTTTCTTCTTTGATCCCTTTGATTTCTTTGAGTTTAGATTAATCACTTTTTAAAATCTTTGTCAGGCACCTCATCTAAAGCAGTCTCACTGGAGATCAGTTCTGATGGATTTTTAATTTTTGGTGGGATTATATTGTCTTGAATTTTGTGTTTCTTGTATTATAATGTAGAGATTTTTACATCCTGAGTTAATTTGATGCTTGGGTTTTCTAATTATCTGCAGTGTTCTTAGCCATATAAATCCAACCTTATATATCTTCAGTGTAGGAGTTTAAGATGTCAGGTGTAGCTCTTACACTCCAAGAGAAATAGCAGAAGCAACCCTAGGTGTTGAATTTGCCTGATATTCAAGTGTTGTAGTAGATGGAGTGAAGTAAATTACTGGCAAATTCTAAAATTCAACTAAACAATATAGACATTCAGTCAAAACCAGCGCAGAGTATTTATACAAGCATGGGGATTAAACTAAACAGACAATCTAGTAAAGCCAAAGTCCCTAAGGGTGTGTGTTGCCCCCCACCCTTAATTCGTCCACTGGGAGGTTGCAATTTCTAGTCTGAAACAGGTTCCAAGTTGTTGGGCATTGCTGAAAACATGCTGGGACTGTGAGGAAGCTAGACAGAACTGCTGGACATGGCCAGGGACCTTGGGTTGTGGGGGTTGCAGCTGGCCTTATCATCGGGAACCCACCCTGGTGATGGTAACTGGCCCTCCCTGCCCTCGGGCAAGGTTGTAGTGTGCCCTGTCATCGCCCAGAGTGGGCAGAACTGGCGAGGCCCTCCCCCTTGATCCCAAAAGCATCTGACCATCCCATAAGTCAGTCTTTGCCCTTCCCCTATAGTTCCTGGCCTTGTGGCTAGCTGCCCAAGAGACCCTTATGTGGCTGAAGTCACGTAGCTTTTCCTGACACTATCTCCCTTGCACTTCTGCCTTTCAACCAATAAGATAGCAACCCATAAATCTATGTATCCAATCATTTTATAATCTGTATGTGCCTTCTCAACCTTTCTTAAGTGTTTATAAACCCACTCCCCTTTTGAATAAACAAGAGTGTGCTATCCATCATACTGCCTCCCGGGTGTTCATCGTCGCACTCACCCACTGCTCCAGGACCCTGCTTCTTCCCCCCAACTCCTTCTGCACCCGGGACTTTGGTGGCCAATGACCCCCAGGAACAGCAAGGACCCACACTAAGTCAGCCTGGGTCCAGTCAATTCCTGCTTCAATAGTGACTTAAGAAAAAGACAAAGGCCCTAAAAAGCAGGAAGCGTCAAAGGCAACAATAGTCAACACCAAAATACAGCTTATCTGAGAAGGGTAAAGCCAACCAAAAATATGTCATTCAAATGTAATACATAACCTTTCCTGACATGGAGAGATTAGCATTCCCAGTGCAGGCCTATGTATCTGGCTTTGTATAAGTAGGCCCTGTTACCTTTTGGGATGGCTTCCAATCTTACCAATGTTGAGTGCCCACCCTGATCCCTCTTGGTGCTGGGCAGCTGGGGGTAAATTAGTTTTCTGGACATTCACAGCCCTGATGGTTGGGGGATGGGAGACTTTGCAGGGTGCCTGGAGTCTTACCATAGCTGCTCAGCTGGTCCCACTTCTATCTCCTTCAGCAGCTGCTCAGCTCATCTCTGGTATCTTTGCTTTCAGGAGGCTGGTGTGAACGGAAAATCCCCTCACCTTGTTCTGCTCCTGCCACTTGTGCCACCCACCGGGCAGGCTCACAGACTGGGGCTGCTGGCACCTCTGTGGGATTCTGGCCGGTTTTGTTCTTTCTGGAAGATCTTGGTCTCTCCTGTTTCTCTGCTGTGGTTGATAATAACTTATACACCTTCACTTTTCAGTAGAAGAGTGTATTTTGCAGTGTTTCTATTTATTTTCCTCCCTAGGCTGCTTTGGTGTGGCTAGTATGCCACCATCTTACCCAGAAATCCTGGCTTTCTTTAAATAAATAAATAAATAAATATTTTAATTTTTTTGTAGGACTAGGGAAATGACTCGGTGGTTCAAGGCACTTGCTATTGCCGAAGACTCCAAATGCTTTGGCTGCAAGATCACTGAGAAATCAAGCTGGAGCTAACACACAGTCTTAAAGCTCAGGCGTGACTTGGGATTTTGAACTATTTTAAGTTGGTAGACTATGGGACCTTTGAATTTGGACTGAAAACATACACTGTGAGATGTTTATGAAACTGTTGGGGGCCACGAGTGGAATGTGGTAGTTTGAATGGATGTCCCCCAATAAATTCAGAAGTTTTATTCAAGCTTGTAAATTGGTGTCACTGTGGGTAGATCCTAGGGTCAAGCTCTGAGGTGTGGGAGCAGAGCTGGAATTCCCATCTAAAGCTATGCAGAGTGCTTGAGCTCTGACTAGAGTTCCTAGAGTGTGCTTGTATGTGATGTGTGGTGGTATT
Organism: Orientallactaga sibirica; assembly: GCA_036365145.1. Lineage (NCBI taxonomy): Eukaryota > Metazoa > Chordata > Mammalia > Rodentia > Dipodidae > Orientallactaga > Orientallactaga sibirica. Next base: position 2,804,622 of record JAEOAD010000888.1, read on the forward strand.
TCTTGTTATGCCCAGTTCACGGCGCCCCCAGTGACCACCAAGGAAGACCAGACACGTATGCAAACGCAAAGAGCTTTTACTCGGGCTTAAGCTCGGTCTCTTGCCTTCACCAACGCAGTGGATTTGAGCAAGAGCCCAGAAAATCAGAATGGCGGGCTTTTTATTGAGGTTTGAGCAAGGGGGAGAGGACTATCACCCACGCAACCACATTATTGGCTAATTTGAACATTAACTGTACTTCGGGGTTCTTGATTGGTCTTAGGATTTTGGCAGGCTAGGTCTAGGGGAATTTCAAACTTAATTGGCTCAGCAAGCGGCAGTTACATTTGAACAGGTTGGCACACGCGGTTACATTCACTTGATTGGTTGACATTTACAAAACTCTGAGACGGTGGATCTTATTGGGCCATCCAGCCCAGGACCGTAAGAATGTTGAGTCATGCTCACACAGCAAGTTTATGGTTTTTCCTGGTACTGCTTGTTCTTCCCTTGATTCTGGGAACTCGCCCCTGTGGCCTACAGAGGGACTGAGGCCTGTCATGGTGCTACTCTGGCCTGGGTCTTTCATTTCTCTCTGTGTGGACCTGTGAAAGGGGGCCAGTTTCTTCTACTGTTATGGAACTTCCCCCGGATCTGTAAGCTTCAAATAAATTCCCTTCCTCCCATAACTGTGTCTGATCTGGAGGTTCATCCCTGTAACATGAAACTAACTGCAACACCTTGGAACATCAAAAACAAAGAAGGCAGCCGGGCGTGGTGGAGCACACCTTTACTCCCAGTACTTGGCAAGCAGAGGTAGGAGGATCACTGTGAGTCCTGAGACTAGCCAGCCTGGGCTAGAGTGAGACCCTACCTCAACCCCCCCGCCCAGAAAAAAAAAACCACAAACAAACAAACAAACAAACAAAAAAAAAAGGTTAGGGATGGCTCAGCATTTAAGGCACTTGCCTGCAAAACCTAAGGACTGGAGTTTGATTTCCAAGTGACCATGTAAAGCCAGATGCATGAATCTGGAGTTTGTTTTCAGTGGCTAGAGACCCTGGCATGCCCATCCTCTCTTTCACTCTATCTCTCTCTCACTACCTCTCAAATAAATAAACATTTTTTAAAAAACAAACAAGAAAGTCCCTTCTTTGCTGGGCGTGGTACTGCATGCCTTTAATCCCAGCACTTGGGAGGCAGAGGTAGGAAGATCACCATGAGTTTGAGGCCATCCTGAGACTACATAGTGAATTCCAGGTCAGGTCAACCTGAGCTAGAGTGAGACCCTACCTCGGAAAACCAAAAAAAGAAAAAGAAAGAAGGAAAGAAAGAAAGAAAGAAAGAAAGAAAGAAAGAAAGAAAGAAAGAAAGAAAGAAAGAAAGACTCTTCTTTTTTAAAAAAATTATTTTATTTATTTATTTTTTTTTTTAGTTTTGGAGAGAGACACAGAGAGAAACAGACAGAGAGGGAGAGGGAGACAGATAGAGATGGGTGCGCCAGCAGTCTCTCAGCTGCTGTGAATGAAATCCAGATGTGTGTGCCCCCTTGTGGTCAAGTGTGGCATTGCGCCCTTGTGTCACTGCATCTGGCTAAACGTGGGACCTGGAGATTGGAACTGGGTTCTTAGGCTTAGCAGGCAGGCACCTTAACCGCTAAGCCATCTCTCCAGCCCAGAAAGGCCCTTCTTAAACAAAGTAGGAGGGGACCAACCGCTGGGATTTATATCTGGCATCCACACATATACCAAGGTCGGCCTGCATGCATACATACAAACACACACACGCTAGAGTGTATATGTATGTATATTTGTAAAGCTATGGCAATTTCAAAACATGGCCCATGTTTGTTTGTTTGTTTTGTTTTGTTTTTGATTTCTCGAGGTTGTGCCTTGCTCTAGTCCAGGCTGACTGATTCACTCTGTAGTGTCAGGGTGGCCTCCAGCTCACAGCGATCCTCCTAGCTCTGCCTCCCAAGTGCTGGGATTAAAGGCGTGGGAGACCCTACCTCAAAATAGCAATAAATGAATAAATAAAACCAGACGTGATGGTGCACGCCTTTAATCCCAGCACTCGGGAGGCATAGGTAGGAGGATCGTCATGAGTTTGAGGTTACCCTGAGAATACAGAGTGAATTCCAGGTCAGCCTGAACTAGAGTGAAACCCTATCTCGAAAAACCAAAAAAAAAAAAAAAAAGTAAATAAATAAAATAAATAAATAAATAAAATAGGGGCTGGAGGGATGGCTTAGCAGTTAAGGTGTTTGCCTGCCAAGCCAAAGGACTCAGGGTCAATTACCCAGGATTCCCCAGTATGTAAGCCAGATGCACAAGGTGGTGCATGCTTCTGGAGTTCATTTGCAGTGGCTGAAAGCCCTGGTGTGCCCATTCTCTCTGTCTCTCTCTTTCTCCCTCTATCTCTCTCAAATAATAAAAAATAAATAAAATAAAAATAAAAGAGCTAGCAGTTTCCACCTTGTTTACTGGGACACTCATTCCCAGAATCTGGGATTCTCACATATGGAAGTACATCTAGGCCAAGTGTGGAAGTGTGTGCTTGTGATCCCAGCTCTTGAGAGAAGGCAGGGGGATCACAAGTTTAAGGTCAACCTGTACTACATAGTGAGTTCTAGGCCAGCTTAGGCTATTTAGGGAGATACTGTCTCAAGAAGAGGAAGAGGTTGGTACTGTAAACCCAGTCAAAAGCCCATAGCTGGGGAGGTCATGAGCTCTGGGGGTGGTGGGATGGAAATTACTACTGTTTCATTAAATGGACAGCATGTCAAACTATCTTCTAAATATTTATGTTTATACCCATAGATGAAGTGTGTTCTCAGCCTCACAAAGGTTTCTTTTTCCAGTGGGCTTAGGGAACATCATGGAAGAGGTAGCCAAAAGAATTTAAGAGCCAGAGGTTGGGGAGCTGGAGAGATGACTCAGTGGTTAAAGATGCTTGTTTGCAAAGCCTGAAGGCCTGGGTTCAACTCCTAACCATTTACTTAAACCAAAACAAAAAGTAACAAAAAGCCTGAAGTGGGGGCTGGAGAGATGCCTTAGCGGTTAAGGCGCCTGCCTCTTAAGCCTAAGAACGCCTGTTCCAATCTCCAGGTCCCACGTTTGGCCAGATGCAAAGTGACATAAGGGTGCAATGCTGCACTTGAGCACAAGGGGACGCACGCATCTGGATTTTGTTCGCAGCAGGTGAGAGGCTGCTGGCGCGCCCATTCTCTCTCTGTCTTCCTCTCTCTCTGTCTCTCTCTGTGTCTCTCTCCAAAAAAAAAAAAAATAAATAAATTATTATTTTTAAAGCCTGAAGTGGTAGGAGGCCCTGACCATGTAAAGTCAGATGCACAAAGTGGTGTATGTGTCTGGAGTTTGTTGGCAGTGGCAGGAAGCCCTCGTGTACTCCTATACACACTCTCCCCCTTCTCAAAAGAGCCAGAGAGCTGGGCGTGGTGGTACACTCCTTTAATCCCAGCACTTGGGAAGCAGAGGTAGGAGGATCACTGTGAGTTCAAGGCCAGCGTGAGACTACATAGTGAATTCCAGATCAGCCTGGACTAAAGTGATGCCCTACCTCACCCAAAAACCCAAAAACCTCAGTGAGGCACCACTTCACACCAACAAAGACTGCTCTGAGAGAGGTACCAACTGCAGGCAAGCATATGAAGAAACTGGAACCCTCATGATTTGCTGGTGGAAACTTATTCATAACACCCAAAAGGCAGAAGCTTCCCAGGTCCACCAATTCATGCACGAATAACCAAAATGAGGTACATAGAAACAATGGAGTATGTTCCATCAGGTCTTTAAGGAGGAGGAAATTTTGATACAACTTATGTGAACCTTGGATATATTATGCTAAGCAAATAAAGGAGGGGCTGGAGAGATGGCTTAGCCATTAAGGTGCTTGCCTGCAAAGTCAAAAAACCCAGGTTCAATTCCCCAGGACCCATGTAAGCCAGATGTATGAAGTGGAACATGCATCTGGAGTTTGTTTGCAGTGGCTGAAAGCCCTGTTGTGCCCATTCTCTATCTCTCTCTCTTTCTCTCTCTCTCTCTAATACTCTAATAAATAAATAAAAATTAAAAATAGATTTTAAAAAATTTTAAAGGGAGTCATACACTTGAAGAGATAGCTCAGCAATTAAAGGTGGTTGTTTTATTTATTTATTTTTTATTTTTATTTTTGGAGAGAGACAGAGAGAGAGGGAGAGGAAGACAGAGATGGGCATGCCAGCAGTGTCTCAGCTGCTGAGAAAGAAATCCAGATGCATGCGCCCCCTTGTGGTCAAGTGTGGCATTGCGCCCTTGTGTCACTTTGCATCTGGCTAAACGTGGGACCTGGAGATTGGAACCACTGGAGATTGGAACCAGTGTTCTTAGACTTAGGAGGCAGGTGCCTTAACCGCTAAGCCATCTCTCCAGGCCAAAAGTGGTTGTTTGCAAAGCCTGCCAGCTCAGGTTCAATTCCCAGCACCCAGGTAATGCTGCTGATGGTCCAGACTCATTTATAGTGGCAAGAGACTCTCTCAAAGAAGATGGAACATACACAATTCTTCCGACCTCCACTTATATGCCCACACACACACACACACACACACACACACACACACACACACACACACAAATAAGTAAGTGTTCTGGGATTATTGAAAGTCACCATGGCTTCCATATTTCAGCTTTTAACATAGGGCCTGGGTGTTCAAACTTGGGTATTTTAGCTTGAGCAGTGACCATGTTATCCACTGATCCATCTCCCCAGTCCCTATTGTCAAACTTTTGGTCCTCCTGCCTCAACTTCCCAAGTACTGGGATTGTAAACATGCACCCCAATGTGTAGCATTAAGATGGTTTAAATACAATAGCAGGTAATTGAGGTTAACCAAACTAAGGGGAAAATTGTATGACTTGTATATTAATGTACTTAGAGTAAACCAGGCATTGTAAGGCACACTTGTAACCTCAGCACTTGGGAGATAGAAGCAAGAGGACTGAGAGTTCAAGGTCATCCTTGGCCACATAACCAGTTCAGAACTTAGCCAGAGCTACATGAACCACTCTTAAAAAAAAAAGGCTCGGGCTGGAGAGATGGCTTAGTAGTTAAGGCACCTGCCTCCTAAGTCTAAGAACGCTGGTTCCAATCTCCAGCAGTTCCAATCTCCAGGTCGCATGTTTAGCCAGATGCAAAGTGATGCAAGGGCTCAATGCTGCACTTGACCACAAGGGGGCGCACACATCTGGATTTCGTTCACAGCAGCTGAGAGGCTGCTGGCGTGCCCATCTCTATCTGTCTTCCTCTCCCTCCCTCTCTCTCTCTGTCTCTCTCCAAAAAATAAAAATAAAAAGGCTAGAGAGATGGCTTAGTGGTTAAGTGCTTGCCTGTGAAGCCTAAGGACCCTGGTTCAAGGTTTGATTCCCCAGTACCCATGTAAACCAGATGCACAAGGGGGCGCATGAATCTGGAGTTCGTTTGCAGTGGCTGGAGGCCCTGGTGTGCCCATTCTCTCTCTTTCTCCCTCTCTCTCTTTGCCTCTTTCTCTCTCTGTCTGTCACTCTCAAAAAAAAAAAAAAAAAAAAAAAAAAAAGGCCGGGTATGGTGGCACTTGCCTTTAATCCCAGCACTTGGGAAGCAGAGGTAGGAAGATGGCCATGAGTTCAAGGCCACCCTGTGACTACATAGTGAATTCCACGTCAAGGTCAGCCTGGGCTAGAGCAAGACCCTACCTCAAAAAAAAAAAAAAAAAAAAAAAGGTACTTAGAGGACTGGAGAGATGGCTTAGCAGCTAAGGCACTTGCCTGCAAAGTCTAAGGACCCATGTTCAATCTCTCTCCAGATTCTACACAAGCCAGACAAATGCAAGGTTGTACATGTGCACTAGGTGGCATAAGCATCTGGAGTTCAATTGCAGTGGCTGAGGCCCTGGGGCACCAATTCTCTCTCTCTCTCTCTCTTGCTCTCACTCTCTCTAAAAAAAGAGGTACTTAGAGAAAACAAGTAAATGCCTATGCTTATCAGAATACTGTTTATCACAAGATAGTGAGTTAATAGTGCAAAATTCATCATTGGATGATAAGTTAAGAAACTAGTATTTCACTGCATGTATTAGATATTTATCCAACTCCAATACTGAACTAATATGCACAATTTATTTTATCTCTTTTTAATCATTTCAAGAATATCCAATGATGGAATACCTTTCAGTGGGTTGTTGGCCAGGGAGGTCCCTGATGCCCTCAAAACATTACAGGCCAATGCCAAAACTCTTGGTTTCCCACCAGGAACAGATGGTAAGACCCTGTTGCTAAAGACTCCACATGCTTGGGCTGCAAGGTCACTGAGAAATCAAGCTGGAGCTGAGCTGAAAACCTCCTCTGTGTGGACCAGCTGACAGAAAGCTGGAAAAAGCTATGTTGAATGCAATACCCACGTAAAGCCAGATACACAAAGTGGTACATGCATCTGGAGTCCATTTACAGTGACTGGAGACCCTAGTATACACATTCTGTCTGTCTCTCTTCTATCTCTGCTTGCAAATAAATAAATAACATAGTTTTTTAAAAAATGAAGAGGCTGGGCATATTGACTCACACATAGAATTCCCACACAGGGGAGGCATAAGTAGAAGAGGCCGAAGGACAGTCTAGGCAACATAGCAAGTCTCTGTTTCAAAAAAATAAAAATAAAAAGGGCTGGAGAGATTGCTTAGCAATTAAGGTACATACCTGTGAAGCCCAAGGACCCTGGTTTGATTCTTCAAGTCCCACGTTAGCCAGATGCACATGGTGGCACATGCGTCTGGAGTTCGTTTGCAGTGGCTAGAGGCCCTGGAGCGCCCATTCTCACTCTTTCTCTCTCTCTCTCTCTTTCCCTCCCTCCCTCCCTCCCTCTGTCTCTTATAAATAAATAATAAATAAATAAATAAATAAATAAATAAATAAATAAATAAAAATAAAATCTAAAAAAATAATTAAAAAGCTGGGCATGGTGGAGCACATCTTTAATCACAGCACTTGGGAGGCAAAGGGAGGAGGATCACCGAGAGTTCAAGGCTAACTTGAGACTACATAGTGAAATCCAGGTCAGGCTGCGCTAAATGGAAACCCTACTTCAAAAAGCCAAAATAAGCCAGGCGTGGTGGCGCATGCCTTTAATCCCAGCACTCGGGAGGCAGAGGTAGGAGGATCACCACGAGTTCGAGGCCGCCCTGAGACTACATAGTGAATTACAGGTCAGCCTGGACTAGAGTGAGACCCTACCTCGAAAAACAAAACAAAAAAAAAAAGTCAAAATAAATAGATAGATGATTGATAGATAGATACATATATAGTCAGATAGATAGATGATAGATAGATAGATAGATAGATAGATAGATAGATAGATAGATAATAAAAAATATAGCTGGGTGTGGTGGCACGTGCCTTTAATCCCAGCACTTGGGAGGCAGAGGTAGGAGGATCGCTGCGAGTTTGAAGCCACCCTGAGACTACATAGTGAATTCCAGGTCAGCCTGGGCTAGACTGAGACCCTACCTCAAAAATAAAACAAAACAAAACAAAAAAATTTTTAAAGTAAGAAGAGCCACCTAAGTTGGGTGCAAGAGACTAGCAAAACCTACAAAAATAGTGTTAGGATGACTGTAAGTGGAAATAAGCTGATTGCAATACATGTTATCAAGAACAAAAAGGAGTATTGTAGCTATATTTGAGGAAGAAGAAGGAAGAAATAGGCCCATTGCTTAGGGCAGATGGCGTAATATTAGCAGCTGACCAAGAGAAAGCAGAACTTGTCATCTTCTTTTTCCAATAAGGTGACAAGATTATTGTTTGGCTCAATGGCAAAGCATTTGCCTAGCATAGCAAGACTCTGGGCTCCATGCCGAATGCTAGGAAAAGGAAAGAGGTAAAAAGATTGTAGTTAAGAAGCAATGGAAGCCTTGAAGACAGGAATAAGACATTAACTCAATCAAAATGTTCTAGACCCCTGATTTGGATCCATTCCATCTCTCCAGATTCCAAGAGAAACTACAGGTATGATCTTGGGAACCACTGTACACAGACATTGGGAGAATTATACCATATTCTCAGATAAGTTGTTAACAAGTAGCAGGAACAGTGGGAAGTCCCATGAGCTAAATAAACCTCACTTCCTGTTTTCATGCATCGCAGCAGAATGGCAACACTGATAGACAAGAGATTTCAAGAGTCTTAACTTGCTTTCTACCTTAATATCAGGAAGAGAAAAATCAGAAAATCCTTGCAGATGATATAAAGAAACATGAGTGAGATGGACAGATAGCTCAGCAGTTAAGGTGCTTGCCTGCAAAATCTAAGGACCCGGGTTCAATTCCCCAGTACCCATGTAAAGCTAAATATACAAGGTGGCACATGAGTCTGGAGTTCATTTGCAGTGGGTAGAGACCCTGGTGCGTTCTCCTCTCTCTCTCTCTCTCTCTCTCTCTCTCTCAAATAAATAAATGAATTTTTTTTTTTTTTTTTGGTTTTTCGAGGTAGGGTCTCACTCTGGTCCAGGCTGACCTGGAATTCACTATGTAGTCTCAGGGTGGCCTCGAACTCTCGGCGATCCTCCTACTTCTGCCTCCCGAGTGCTGGGATTAAAGGCGTGCGCCACCACGCCCGGCTCAATAAATGAATTTTTAAAAGAAACATAAGGGCCTGGGAGATGGCTCAGTGGTTAAAGGCACTTGCTTACAAAGTCTGATGGCCCAGATTCAATTCCCCAGTACCCACATAAAGCCAGATGCACAAAGTGACACATGTGTCTGGAGTTTGTTTTCAGTGGCAAGAAGCACTGGCATGTCCATTCTCTATCTCCCCTCACAAATAAATAAATTAATTAAGTTAAAAAGAAAAAGAAACACAGGCACAGACACTGTAACTTGGATAGATAATAGATTGAACACAAACCAGGTGGGGAAGTACACACCTGGAATCCCAGCACTCAGCAGCATCAGGAAAGTTCCAAGCTCCAGACCAGCCTGGACCACATAGGGAGACCCTTGTCTCCTAAAGCACCATATAAACTGGGCCTGGTGTCACTGTCATATAATACCAGGTACTCAGGAGGCTGAGGAAAGGAGGATTCCAAGTTCAAGACTAGCCTGAGCAACTTATGAAGGCCATGTAATTTATTTGCTTTGGTTTTTGAAGTAGGGTTGCACTCTATTCCAGGCTGACCTGGACTTCACTATGCAGTCTCAAGGTGGCCTTAAACTTACAGTGATCCTCCTACCTCTGCCTCTCAAGTGCTGGGATTAAAAGTATACACCACCACACGGGGCAGGGCTTGTCTTAAAATTTTTTGAATTTATTTGAGAGGGGGGGGAACACATAGAGAATTGGCATGCCAGGGCCCTCAGCATCTGTAGATGAACTACAGATGCATGCGCCACCTTGTGCATCTGACTTACATGGGTCCTAGGGAATCGAATCTGGGTCCTTTGGCTTTGCATACAAGTGCCTTAATGGCTAAGCCATCTCTCCAGCTCAGGGTTTGTCTTTAAAAAAAAAAAATTGGGGAGCTGGGCGTGGTGGCGCACGCCTTTAATCCCAGCACTTGGGAGGTAGAGGTAGGAGGATTGCTGTGAGTTCGAGGCCACCCTGAGAATACAGAGTGAATTCTAGGTCAGCCTGGGCTAGAGTGGGACCCTACCTCGAAAAACAACAAAAAAAAAAAAAGGGCTGGAGAGATGGCTTAGCCATTAAGGCACTTGCCTGTGAAGCCAGGTTCAACAGACACTGTAATGTAGATCTAGATTGAATACAAACCAGGAGCACCTGGTGCACTCAGCAGCATCAGGAAGTTCCAAGCTCCAGACCAGCCTCTCATAGGAGATAAGCACCAGGCAAACTGGGCCTGGTGTCACTTCATTTACCAGGTACTAGGCTAGGAAAGTGGAGGATTCCAAGTTCAAGTAGCCAGCAACTTAAGAAGGCCATGTAATTTATTTGCTTTGGCCAAAGTAGGGTTGCACTCTATTCCAGGCTGAACTCAAGCAGTCTCAAGGTGGCCAAATACAGTGATCCTCCTACCTCTGCCTCTCAAGTGCTATTTTACACCAAACGGGGCAGGGCTTGTCTTATTTTTGAATTTATTTGAGAGTGGGGACAGAGAATTGGACAGATCTGTAGATGAACTACAGATGTGAAACCTTGGCATCTGCATATGGGTCCTAGGGAATCCAGTCCTTATTGCAAGGTTTTAATGCAAACGACCTCCAGCTCAGGGTTTGTCAATGGTGCACGCCTTTAATCCCAGCACTTGGGAGGTAGAGGTAGGAGGATTGTTGCATCGAGGCCACCCTGAGAATACGTGGGTCCTGGGGAGACCCTACCTCGCACTGGAGAGATGGTCCTTAGGCACTTCAGAAGCCAGGCATTCTAGTACCTATGTAAAGACAGATTTACAAGCTAACATGTGTCTATCTCTCCAAGCCCAATAAAATATTTTTTTAGAATGTGAGCCAGAGGAGAAATAGAGAAGTTTTTGAAGATTTTTATTTTTATTTAATGCAGAGAGAGACAGAAAAAGAGAGGAGAGAAATGGGCATGCCACTGCAGTCAAACTCAGACATGCTGGCACCACCTATGGGTCCTGGAGAACATGGGGTCTGAGCCACAGGGCATGCGCTCTTAACTAAGCCATCTCACCAATAAAATATTTTTTTAGAGAGAGTGACAGAGGAGAAATAGAGAATTTGGAGGTCTGCCACTGCAGAGAACCCAGATGCCAGCACCACCCAGGGCATGCAGACCTGCATGCCTCTCACCTTTGTGCGGCGCTGGCTAACATGGGTCCTTCTACAGGCAGCGCTTTTATCTCTCCAGCCCTAAATATATAAAATATTTTTATTTAAATTTAGGGGGTTGCTGGAGAAATTGCTTAGTGATTAAGGCACTTGCCTGTGAAACCTAAGGACCTAGGTTTGATTCCCCGGTACCCATGTAAAGCCAGATACACAAAGTGGTACATATGTCTGGAATTCAGTTGCAATAGCAAGAGGCTCTAGAATACCCCTACCTAAAAAAAAAAAAACAGAAAATAAAATAGTAGATGAGGGTTGGAGAGATGGCTTAGTGATTAAGACACTTGCCTATGAAGCCTAAGGACCCAGGTTTGACTCCCCAGAGCCCACATAAACCAGATACATAAGGTCACACATGGGCACAAGGTAGCACATGCATCTGGAGTTCAATTGCAGTGGCTAGAGGCCCTGTGTGCCAATTCCCTCTCTCTCTCTCTCATTAAAAAAAAAAATAGATGAAGGTGGGCATGGTGGCTCATGCCTTTAATCCCAGCACTTGAGAGGCAGAGGTAGGAGAATCACTGTGAGTTAAAGGCCACCCTGGGACTACATAATAAACTTCAGCCTGGACTAGAGTGAGACTCTACCTCAAAAATAAAAAATATATATATATTAGATGAACATATTGCTGGGGATGGAATGGCATAAGTAAGGTCAGGAGAAGAGAGTGAGTTAAGGAAGAGTGGGGGAGAGTTAATAAAAAATTATTTTTTAATTAATTAATTATTTATTTATTTATTTTGATTTTTGAAGTAGGGTTTCACTCTAGCCCAGGCTGACCTGGAATTCACTATGTAGTTTCAGGGTGGCCTCAAATTCATGGTGATCCTCCTACCTCTGCCCCCAAGTTCTGGGATTAAAGGCATGCACCACCATGCCCAGCTCTCAAACTTCCAAGATGCGAATTATGGAAAAACTTTTTGAAAACCATATAGACTGTTAAAATTTACTAGGGATTTTCCAGGAATGCTGGTCAGGGGTTCCTGCTGCCCCTAAAACATTACAGGCCATTGCCAAGGCTCTTGTTTCCCACCAGGAAATAGATGGTAAGACCCATTGCCAGAGACTGCTTGGGCCAAGCAAGAGATCACTAAAAATCATGTTTTCGTGAAGATGCCTTAATCCCAGCAGTCGGGAGGTAAAGGTAGGAGAATTGCATGAGTTCACACACTGAGACTACATAGTAAAATTACAGGTCAGCCTGGACTAAAGGAGACCAACCAAAAAACAACAATAAATAACAAAAATCAAGCTTGGAAAGGGCTTCGTGTAGACCAGCTGACAGAAAGCTTCTATGCTGCATGAAGCCAGATGGAGAAAGAACTGCATGCAATCAAGGGATAAACAACAGTGGATACTACATTTTAAGTTTGGCCAGCCAGGCCAAATGATCCAACAGGTGCAGTGGTCTGTTTTCTGGGGAAATCCAACCACTCTAATTGCACTGGAGACCCATCTACAGAGGGGAATGGTACTGCAAACCCAGTTAAAAGACATGGCAGGGAGGTTATGAGACCACGGGGTGAAATGCCTGTTGGTACATGGTCAACATATATATGTTATGCTCACCAAACTGCCCTGTAAGCACCTTTCTTAATGTTAATCTCTCTCAAATTAATAAAAAATCACTTTGGGTTAGAAAGTTTCTCTTTCCAATGGTGGTGACATCTGGGATGATCAAAAGGCACCATGTTGGAGAAGAAGTGACAGAGGAGTGCTCAGCACTGGAAACATTTTTTTTTTTTTTTTTTGGTTTTCGAGGTAGGGTCTCACTCTGGTCCAGGCTGACCTGGAATTAACTATGTAGTCTCCAGGGTGGCCTTGAACTCCACGGCGATCCTCCTACCTCTGCCTCCCAAGTGCTGGGATTAAAGTTGTGCGCCACCATGTTTGGGCCCTCAAAAATGTTTTTTGTTTCAAGGCCCAGGGCTCCATTGTGGTTAAAGAGGTGAGAAAGAATGTAAGAACCTAAGGAAGGGAGGACCCTTACAATGCAATCATTCAGACACAAATTGGTTTGTTTATCCATGCACTCAAAGTGCCTGCCACTTCTCACAAGACCCTCATAACAGGAGGGAAATGAATTAAGTGGAGAGATGGCTTAGCACAGGCAGGACAAAGCTGAAAAGGACCTAGATAGTGTATTTTCCCAGGACTCCAACATGTCAGATGCACTAGGTCTGCCATGCATCTGAGTTTGTTCAAAGTGGCTCAGGCCCTGGATGGGAGACCCAGCTCTCTCTCTCTCTCCTCTCCTTATCTATGTCCAATAAATAAAAATAAGCCAAACAAAAAATAGGAGGCCATGACATCAAAATAAAAGACTAATTGAGCAAGAGCCTGAGCTGCTGGTTTATGTGGATTTGGAAAGACAAGGGGTTGCACTCCTATTCATGCTGACCTTGACTTCACTATGCAGTGTCAAGGTGGGTAGTTTTTTTAAAAGATCCTGGAGAGACCTCTTTAGCTCCAAGTGCTGGGTTAAAGTAGCACCACCTCACGGGGCAGGGCTTGTCTTAAAATTTTTGAATTTAAACAACACATAGAAACTGGCATGCCAGGGCCCTCAGCATCTGTAGATGAACTACAGATGCATCGCCATGTGCATCTGACTTACATGGGTCCTAGGGAATCGAATCTGGGTCCTTTGGCTTTGCATACAAGTGCCTTAATGGCTAAGCCATCTCTCCAGCTCAGGTTTGTCTTTAAAAAATTGGGGAAGCTGCGTGATGGCGCCGCCTTTAATCCCAGCACTTGGGAGGTAGAGGTAGGAGGATTGCTGTGAGTTCGAGGCCACCCTGAGAATACAGAGTGAATTCTAGGTCAGCCTGGGCTAGAGTGGGACCCTACCTCGAAAAACAACAAAAAAAAAAAAAAGGGCTGGCACCCATAAACCTAGCCAGCAAGGCACTTGCCTGTGAAGCCAGGTTCAATTCCCTAGTACCCATGTAAAGACAGATTTACAAGGTGACACATGTGTCTGGAGGGCCCTGGTGCTCCCATTCTCTCTCAAATATGCACATATATGTATATTATTTTTGGACTACCTAGTGAATTCCATGTCAGCCTGGGCTAGAAAGTGAGACCCTACCTTGAGAAACCAAAATAAATAAATAATATATATATATTTTTAAAGATTTTTATTTTTATTTATTTATTAGAGACAGAGAGACAGAAAGAGAGGGAGAGTGAAAATGGGCACACCAGGGCCTCTAGCCACTGCAAACGACCTCCAGACATGTGTGCCCCCTTGTGCATCTGGCTTACGTGGGTCCTGGAGAATCGCACTGGGGTCCTTAGGCTTCACAGGCATGCGCCTTAACTGCTAAGCCATCTCTCAAGCCCAATAAAATATTTTTTTTAGAGAGAGTGACAGAGGAGAAATAGAGAATTGGAATGCCAGGGCCTCTGCCACTGCAGTCAAACTCCAGATGCTGGCACCACCTAGTGGGCATGTGTGACCTTGCACTTGCCTCACCTTTGTGCGGCTGGCTAACGTGGGATTTGGAGAGTAGAGCATGGGTCCTTAGGCTTCACAGGCAAGCGCTTTTTATCTCTCCAGCCCTAAATATATAAAATATTTTTATTTAAATTTAGGGGGTTGCTGGAGAAATTGCTTAGTGATTAAGGCACTTGCCTGTAGTTTCAGGGGACCTTGAACTGATTCCCAGTGATGTAAACCTCTGCCTCCCAAGTGCTGGGATTAAAGGTGTGCGCCTGGAATTCAGTTGCTTAGCAAGATTATTATTATTTAGTTAGTCAAAAAAAAATTTAGTTTTTTAGTAGTTGAGGTTGGAGAGATCACTCTGGTGAGGCTGACCTTGCCTATGAAGTCTCAGGGTGGGTTTGAATCCCCATCGATCTTTCTAATCTACATAAAGGTCACACAGCCTTTCTTTTACCACCATTTGTATTAATTTAATTGTGAACAGCTAGAGAGAATGAATGGGTGTGTCTCCATTGCCTCTGCCACTGCAAACAAATAGTTGAAGGTGGGCATTGGTGGCATCTGGCTTTAATCGTGGTTACTTGATGGGCATGGAGGAGAATCACTGTGAGGCTTCAATGCCACCCTGGGCCTACATAATAAACTTCATCCTGGACCAGAGTCTGGAACTTTCAAAATAAAAAAATGGGACTATTAGAAAACATATTCAGGGGATTGGAATGGCAAAAAAATCACAGGTTTAGTGAGTTAAGGGTTGCTGGGAAAGTTAACAAAAAATTATCTTTTTAAAATTTTCTCTTTTTTATTTATTGCTTTGATTTAGGCCAGGGTTTCTGTATGTAGCCCAGGCTGGCCTGGATCTCTTCACTATCTGGAAAAGTTTCAAAACAAGGGTGGCCTCAAAATTAATGGTGTTCCTCCTACCTCTGAGTTGATACATGGGTTCTGGCAATTGCATTGGCAGGCACCACCATGCCCAGCTTTAACCACTAAGATACATAGCCCAGGACATGGTTTTACTTTTGAACAAAAACACATCCTGACAAAAATAGACTGTTAATTAATTTAAGTGCCAGCTGGATGGGATACCTTACAGTGAGTTGTTGGCCAAAAGGTTCCTGAGAACCCTAAAACATTACAGGCCATTGCCAAGGCTCTTGGTTTCCCAGGCTCCAATAGATGGGAGGAGACAGGATACACCCCAGAGACTGCACATGCTTGGGCTACAAGATCACTAAAAAATCATGCTGGGCGTCGTGGCGCATGCCTTTAATCCCAGCAGTCGGGAGGTAAAGGTAGGAGAATTGCATGAGTTCAAGGCCACTCTGAGACTACATAGTAAATTACAGGTCAGCCTGGGCTAGAGTGAGACCCTACCTCGAAAACAACAACAACAACAAAAAATCAAGCTGGAAACCTCTTCGGTGTAGACCAGCTGACAGAAAGCTGGAAAACTCTATGCTGCATGAAGCCCTATGGGAGAAAGAACTCATCAGCAGTGATAAACAACAGTGGACACTACACGCCTTAAGTTTGGCCAGCCAGGCCAAATGATCCAACAGGTGCAGTAGTGGCATGTCTGTTATGGGGAAATCCAACCACTCTCTAATTGCACTGGAGACCCACTCCACAGGAGGGAATACATGCCTGGTACTGCAAACCTAGTTAAAAGCCTATGGCAGGGGAGGTTATGAGACCTAGGGGTGAAATGCCTGTTGGTATCTGGCTAAATATATATGTTATGCTCACCAAACTGCCCTGTAAGCACCTTTCTTAATGTTAATACCCATATATTAATGCTACTCTCACTTTGGGTTAGAGAAGTTTCTCTTTTCCAATGGTGGTGACATCTGGGATGACTCAAAAGGCACCATGGTGCTGAGAAGAAGTGACAGAGGAGTGCTCAGCACTGAAACATCTTTTTTTTTTTTTTTTTTTTGGTTTCCAGGTAGGGTCTCACTCTGGTCAGGCTGACCTGGAATTAACTTTGCAGTCTCAGGGGGCCTTGAACACCCGGCGATCATTCTCCCTCTGCCTCCCAAGTGCTGGGATTAACAAATAAATACATGGCCCTGAAACATCTTTATCACACCCTTCAAGGCCCAGGGCCATTGTGGAAGAGGTGGCGGAAAGAATGTAAGAACCTAAGGAAGCGTAGGACTCCTTACAATGCAATCATTCAGACACAAATTGGCTTCAATATCCATGCACTCAAAGTGCCTGACACTACCTACACAAGACCCTCATAACAGGAGGGAAAGAAGGCTGGAGAGATGGCTTAGCAGTTAAGGCATTTGCCTGCAAAGCCAAAGGACCTCAGTTCAATTCCCCAGGACCCACATAAGCCAGATGCACTAGGTGGCACATGCATCTGGAGTTTGTTTGCAGTGGCTAGAGGCCCTGGTATGCCTGTTCTCTCTCTCTCTCTCCCTCTCTCTCTCTCTATCTATCTCCAATAAATAAAAATAAACAAACAAAAAATAGGAGGAAAAGATGATGACATCAAAATAAAAGAGACTAATTGAGAGAGGAAGGGGATATGATGGAGAGTGGATTTGCAAAGGGGAAAGTGGGGGAGGGAATTATCATGGTTTATTGTCTGCAATTATGGAAGTTGTCAATAAAGTAGTTTTTTTAAAAAGTTAGGGGCTGGAGAGATGGCTTAGCTGTTAGGGCTAGGGTTGTAGCTTAGTCCTTGCCTAACACACACTAAGCCGTGGGTTTGATCCCCAACACCACATAAAACTGAGTGTGGTATGTTGACACATGCCTGCCTATAATGTCAGCACTCAGGAGGTGGGTGTTGCAGTCAGGTTCATGTTGCTGGCAGTAAACACCCAATCAAGAGCAGCTTGTGGAAGAAAAGGGTTTATTTTTGCTTATAGACTCGAGGAGAAGCTCCATGATGGCAGGGGAGAATGATGGCATGAGAAGAGGGTTGACATTACCTCCTGGCCAACATCAAATGGACAACAGCAACAGGAGTGTGTTCCACACAGTGGCAAGAGGAAGCTGGCTATTATAACGCCCATAAGCCCACCCCCAACAATACACTGCCTCCAGGAGGCTTTAATTTCCAAATTGCCATCATCTGGGAACCTACCATTCAGAACACCTAAGTTTAGGGGGATACCTGAATCAAACCACCACATCTCTAGCCCTCATAAACTGATAACCATATATGATGTAAAATGCAATACGTTCCATCCACCTTTAAAAGTCCCCATAGTTTTTATCAATCCCAAAGATGTTCAAACATCCCCATAGTCCAAGGTCTTTTAACTGAGCCATAATACTAAAGAAACCATAATGGTGGCTGGAGAGGTGATGCAGAGGCTAAGGCTCTTGGCTGCAATGCCTAATGACCTGGGTTCAATTCCCCAGCACTCATGTCAAGCCAGATGCACAGTGGTACATCGTTTGCAGGGTTGGAGGCCCTGATGTGCCCATTCTCTCTCTCTCTGTCTTTCTCTGTCTCTGTTCTCACTCTTCTTGCAAAATAAATAAATAAATAAATAAATATATTTTTAAAAAACATAATGGCAACCTGATCCCAGCACAAGGGAAAGGAGATAGACACGAAGAACACTCAGCCCCTACCAAATCAGATATCCAGAGACACAGAGACTCAAAAAACCTCGTCACTGAAATAGACCTAAAATGAACCCAACATGGCTCAGGGAAATTTGCCGAAGAGGGGGCAGAAAGATTGTTAGAGCCATGGGTTGGGTCATTATACACAGGCATTGCCTCTCCCGCATAACTGATGGTTATCTCCATAAGGCAAGACCCACATTACCCATGGGGGGAGGACAGGGAGAAGGCTAATGATGGTACCATCATGGCTGTATATATACTATATACATAACTAATAAATATATTTTTTAAAAAACCATAATGGCACAGAATAAACATTCACACTGCAAAAGATGGCATTGGGCATAGCAAAGAAATAGTTAATCAATATAAGATTTAAAACCAACAGGGCAAATATCAAGCTCTATAGCTCAAAGTCCAACAACTCTAAGCAATGACAAGTCTCCATAATTCTAACCAGTGACGAGTCTCTGGAATTCCAATTTGCCCCTCCAGCTAGGCTACTCACAGTCCCAGAAAACTTCATCTGATGCTGGCAGCTCTCCTTGGCAGCAATCCCATAGTCCTGGCATCTCCACTGGGTCTCTGCTACAACCCACAGTTCATGGGGACTCCACGCAGGTAATCCAATAAGCCTGCCTCATGCCCATGGCCATATCCAAAATACCAAACTGTGTTGCAAATGTAATGACCCTCTCTTTCCTGCATTTATTATACTCCATAATACCAGGTGGGCTGCCAATTTCTTAATCCAAAAGGGAATAAAGCCGACTTTGAAGAACAGGACACTCCTTCAGCATTCAGCCCTCCTCAAAAGAGCCTGCATTCTACCTGTTGTCCTAATGAAGGTCAGCTGACCCAGTCTCAATAATTTTAATCTCTCAAACAATTGCAGCTGAAAAACCAAAGATTTCATTTCTTTCTGGGCCATATCCTTCTGCTCACCCCAGTCCATTTCTATGCAACACAACTCTGCACAAATTCTCAGAACACAGGCATAACAGCAAGGCTCTCACACAAACTGCTTCTATCCCAGTCCCTACAAAGCTTTTTCTTACCTTCATAAGCCAAACTTCACAGTCCTTAGGTCTTACTGCATTCAGGTCTTTAAACTCTGACCATCAAATCCATCAAGCTGTACTTATAGCACTTCAAGCCATCTCTTAGGCCAAAATTTCAAATCCTTCCACATTCTTCTCAAAAATCAGCTCTAAAGCTGGGCATGTGGTATACATCTTTAATCCCAGCACTTGGAAGACAGAGGTAGGAGGAGCACTGCAAGTTCAAGGCCACCCTGAGATTACATAGTGAACTCCAGGTCAGCCTGGGCTAGAGCAAGACCCTACTTCAAAAAAAAAAAAATCAAAGCCAGGCATGGTGGCACACGCCTTTAATCCCAGCACTTGGGAAGCAGAGGTACAAGGATCACCATGAGTTCAAGGCCACCCTGCAACCACATTGTGAATTCCAAGTCAGCCTGGGCTAGAGTGAAACCCTGCCTCAAAATCAAACAAACAACAACAACAACAACAAAAATCAGCTCCAAAAGACCAAAGCACATGTCCAAAAGACCAAAAGCCGGATGTCTAGTAGCAATGACCCACTTCTCGGTACCAATTTTACTGTTGCTGTTGGCTTTGTATTGCTGGCAGAGAACACCCAACAAAGAGCAGCTTGGTTTGTACCAAACACTGACAAGAGGAAGCTGGTTATTTTAACACCCATAAGCCCACCCTCAACAATACACTGCCTCCAGGAGGCTTTAATTCCCAAATTGTCATCAGCTGGGGACCTAGCATCCAGAACACCTAAATTTATATGGGACACCTGAATCAAACCACCACACAGGGTCAGGAGGATGAGCAGTTCAAGCTCATTCTGGGCTACATAGTGAGCTCTAGGTACTCTGGGATACCTAAGATACAGGGCCACACTGGGCAACCTATCAAGGCTCTAACTTAAACTAAAAAGTGAGCTGGGTCAGGCGTGGTGGCGCACGCCTTTAATCCCAGCACTCGGGAAGCAGAGGTAGGATGATTTCCATGAGTTTGAGGCCACCCTGAGACTGCATAGTGAATTCCAAGTCAGCCTGAACTAGAGTGAGACCCTACCTCAAAACCCCCATCCCCCAAAAGAAAACTCCTTTTATTTAAGAGCAATAAGGCTGAACCATAGGCCCTCTGCTTTCCTGGAGAGAACCAGGAAAACAAGAACTAAGAAGAGACACCTCGGTCAGAACAAACTTCAAAGACGGCCTCAAAATCTACCTCTGTCTAAATTTAATCAGTTCAAACCACTGAGCAATATAGGCCCAAGACACTCTCAAAAACAGTAGAACAACCAGCCAGTAATTAGTATAGCCTCCCAGGAAGCATGAATATCAAATGAAACCTGCAGCTAAGTAGAGAAATCACAGTCAAAGAAGGCATGCCTAAAGTCATCCCCTCCGGGTAGCAACACTCTGAGGGAAACAGACCTACCCAAAATAGTCTCATAGGGTCACAAAACAAAGCAAAACAAAGAAGCAAACAATACAAAGTAGATGGGGAGAAGAGGTATGTACCCAGCATCTGGATGTCCAAAAACATACCTTTAAAAAAAATGTTCCCGAGCCAGGCGTGGTGGCGCACGCCTTTAATCCCAGCACTCGGGAGGCAGAGGTAGGAGGATCGCCATGAGTTCGAGGCCACCCTGAGACTACATAGTGAATTCCAGGTCAGCCTGAGCTAGAGTGAGACCCTACCTCGAAAAACAAAACAAAACAAAAAAATGTTCCCGGGCTGGAAAGATGGCTTAGTGGTTAAGGCATTTGCCTGCAAAGCCAAAGGACCTCAGTTCAATTCCCCAGGACCCATGTAAGCCAAATGTACAGGGTGGCGCATGCATCTGGAGTTCATTTGCAGTGGCTGGAGGCCCTGGCATGCCCATTCTCTCTCTCTCTCTCTCTCTTTCTCTCTCCTCTCTCAAATAAATAAATAAATATTTTTTTAAATGTTCCCATGGCTGGAGAAATGACTTAATGTTTAAGGTGTTTGCCTGTGAAGCCAAAGGACCCAGGTTTGATTCCCCAGAACCCACATAAGCCAGATGCACAAGGGGGCGCATGCATCTGGAGTTCATTTGCAGCAGCTGGAGGCCCTGGCACGCCCATTCTCTCCCTCTCCCTCTCTCTCCCCCTGCCTATTTCTCTCTCTCTCTCAAATAAATAAAGAAAAATAAAATATTTTTTTAAAATGTTCCCAGAAGCCACAGATTGTTATTAGAAAAGTGTCAGTGCCAGGGTGGGATACCTGCCAGTGAGTTGTTGGCCAGGGAAGTCATTGATGCCCCCAAAACATTACAGGCCCTTGCCGAGGCCCTTGGTTTCCTATTAGGAATAGATGGTAAGATCCTATTGCTGAAGACTCCAGATGCATGGGCTGCAAGGTCACTGAGAAATCAAGCTGGAGCTGAACTGAAAACCTCCCCCATGTAGACCAGCTGACAGAAAGCTGGAAAAAGCTACACTGCACATAGCCCTATGGAAGAGAGAAGTCATCAATGGTGTTAAATAGCAGTGGACCCTGCAATCCTTAAGGCTGGCCAGGCAGACCAAATGTCGCAACTGGAACAATAGTGGCATGTCTGTTATGGGGGAAACCAACCACTTTCTACTTGGACTGGCACCTGCTCTACGGGAGGGAATACATGCCTGGTACTAAAAACCTAGTCAAAAACTATGGTGGGGAGGTCACGAGCCCTAGGGGAGTAATGCCTGCTGTTGCCTGGATAAATGCATATATTATGTCTACCAAAGTGCCCCTTAAATACTTACATTTATACCCATATATTAATCCTACTCTCACTTTTGGTTCAAGAAGCTTCTCTTTTCAGATGGCAGTGACCACTTGGGTGACTAAAGTCACTACGGTGCTGAGAAGAAGTGACAGTGGAGTGTTAGTGCTTAGTGTTCAGCACCAAGAAAGACATGTGTACCACACCCTTCAAGGCTCAGGGACCATTTCAGAAGAGGTGGCAGAGAGAATATGAGAGCTAAAGGAAGGGTAGGACTGCTTACAACGCAATCTTCCAGACACAAAATGGCCTTGACCTCAAAGTGCCTGACACTACCTGCACAAGACTTTCATAATAAGAGGAGAAAAACTGATGACATCAAAGTAGAACAGAGACAGATAGGAAAGAAAGAAAGGATGCAATATAGGGTAGATTGGGGAGGAGAAATGGGAGTGATGGGAGAGAATTATCATGGTTTATTGTTTATACTTATGGAAGTTGGCAATAAAAAGTTTAAAAAACTGGGCTGGAGAGATGGCTTAGCAGTTAAGACATTTGCCTGCAAAGCCAAAGTATCCCAGTTTGATTCTCCAGGACCCATGTAAGCCAGATGCACAAGGGGCACATGCATCTGGAGTTTGTTTGCAGTGGCTGGAGGCCCTGGCACACCCATTCTCTCTCTCTCCCTCATTCTCTCAAATAAATTATATTTATATTTATATTTATATTTATATTTATATTTATATTTATATTTATATTTATATTTATATTTATGTTTTAAAAACTCTGGGCATGGTGGTGCACACCTTTAATCCCAGCGTTTTGGAGGCAGAAGTAGGAGAATTGCTGTGAGTTTGAGCCCAGCCTGAAACTACAGAGTAGATTCCAGGGCGGCCTGTATAGAGTGAGACCCTACCTCCAACAACTTTGTTTCTAAGTTTAAAAAAAAAATGGGTTTTGAGCCAGGCGTGGTGGCGCACGCCTTTAAACCCAGTACTTGGGAGACAGAGGTAGGAGGATCACAGTGAGTTTGGGGCCATCCTGAGACTACATAGTGAATTCCAGGTCAGCCTGGGCCACAGTGAAACTGTACCTTGAAAAACCAATTTATTATTTATTTGTGGAGGGGGGGTGGTGAGCACATCATGGCTCTTGCCATAAACTCCAGATGCACGCTCCACTTTGTGCATCTGACTTTACATGGGTACTGGGAAATCAAACCTGGTTGTCAGGCTTTGCAAGCAAACACCTTTAACTATTGAGCCACCTCTCTGGCCATTTAAAAAATTTATTTATTTATTTATTTATTTATTTATTTATTTATTTATTTATTTGCAAAGCAGAGATAGAGAATGAATGAGCACACTGGGGCCTCTTGCCACTGAAATGAACTCCAAATGTATGTGCCACTTTGTGCATCTGACTTACATGGGTACTGAGGAATCAATCAAACCTGGGCTGTCAGGCTTTGCAAGCAAGCACCTTTACTGAGCCATCTCTCTAGCTTCCTGGCCATTTTTATTTTATTTTTTATTTTTCTTTCTTTATTTGAGAGTGACAGACATAGAGAGAGAAAAGGCAGATAGAGAGAGAGAGAATGGGCATGCCAGGGCCTCAGCCACTGCAAGCGAACTCCAGATGAGTGCACCACCTTGTGCATCTGGCTTACGTGGGTCCTGGGGAATTGAGCCTCGAACCAGGGTCCTTAGGCTTCACAGGCAAGCACTTGACCACTAAGCCATCTCTCCAGGCCCTATTTTTATTTATTTATTTATTTTTGGGGGAGAGAGACACAGAGAGAGAAGGAGATGAAGATAGAGATGGGCACGCCAGCAGCCTCTCAGCTGCTGCAAACAAAATCCAGATGCGTGTGTCCCCTTGTGGTCAAGTGTGGTATTGCGCCCCTTTGCATCTGGCTAAATGTGGGACCTGGAGATTGGAACCAGCGTTCTTAGGCTTAGGAGGCAGGTGCCTTAACCGCTAAGCCATCTCTTCACCCCCCATTTTTATTTTTTGAAGCAAGGTCTCACTTTGTGGGCCAGACTGACGTTGAACTCAAGGCAAACCTCCTACTTCAGCCTCCTGAGCGCTGGGATTAAAGGTATGAGACACCACACTAGGCTCTAAAATGTACCATTTTTAGGGACTGGAGAAATGGCTTAGCAGTTAAGGCACTTGCATGTAAAGCCAAAGAACCTTGGTTCAATTCCCCAGGACCCATGTAAGCCAGATGCACAAGGTGGCGCATGCATCTGGAATTCATTTGTAGTGGCTGTAGGCCTTGGCACGCCCATTCTCTCTCTTTCTATCTCTCTCTGCTGTAGAGAGCTGCGAGGTGCCGCGCCTTAAAGATGGCGCTGGCTTCCGCCTTCCGCCTTCCCGATGGCGAGTGCTCTCCTGGATAATTAAGTCCTTATTTGGCTTGGGCCGTGATCTAGGCTTGCTTCCGCATATGTGGACCTATCTGCATTCACCACGTGGCACACCAGGGTTGGCTGTTCAAAGGCTTCTTAAGTTTCGGGCGGGCTTTGCCCCGGGTCAGAAGATTGTTCAAGGTTCCTGAATAAACTGCTGAAAGAAGAGTCCGAGCGTTGCGTCTTCCTTGCTGGTCGAGGCGGACGCGACACACTGCCTGTTTCTGTCTCTCTCTCTCAAATAAATAAAAAATAAAATAAAATAAAATAGTTGGGCGTGGTGGTGCACACCTTTAATCCCAGCACTTGGGAGGCAGAGGTAGGAGCTCACCATGAATTCAAGGCCACCCTGAGACTACATTGTGAATTCCAGGACAGCCTGGGCTAGCATGCAACCCTACCTCGGAAAAAAAAAAAAAAAAGTAAGAAAGGGGCTGGAAAGATGACTTACCAGTTAAGGCACTTGCCTGCAAAGCCTAAGGACCCATGCTTGACTCTTCAGGTCCCATGTAAGCCAGACTCATGAGGTGATGCAAGCCCACAATGTCACACATGCGCACAAGGTGGCTCACACATCTGGAGTTCAACTGCAATGGCTAGAGGTCCTAGCATGCCAATTCTCTCTCCCTCTCTCTCTCTTGCTCTCTCTCATAAAACAATTTTTTTAAGTAAGGGCTGGAGAGATGGGTCAATGGTTAAGGTGCTTGCCTGCAAAGCCTAATGATCCAAGTTTGATTTTCCAGTACCCATGTAAAGCCAGATGCACAAAGTGGTGCATGCATCTGGAGTTAATTTGCAGGAACCAAGGCTCTTGGTTTCCCACCAGGAATAAATGGTAAGACCCTATTGCTGAGGACTCCACAGGCTTGGGCTGTAGATCACTGAGAAATCAAGCTGGAGCTAAGCTGAAAACCTCCTCCCTGTAGACCAGCTGACAGAAAGCTGGAAAAAGCTACACTGCATGAAGACCTATGGGAGAGAAAAGAGTAAACAGCAGTGGACATTAGCCAGCCAGGCCAAATGACTGAATGGGTTCATTAGTAACATGGAAAACCAACTGCTCTCTAATTGGACTGGAGTCCCCCTTCATAGGACGTACATGCAAGGTACTAGAAACCTAATCAAAAGCCTATGGCAGCGCTGGAGAGATGGTTTAGCAGTTAAAGCGTTTGCCTGCAAAGCCAAAGGATC
Organism: Orientallactaga sibirica; assembly: GCA_036365145.1. Lineage (NCBI taxonomy): Eukaryota > Metazoa > Chordata > Mammalia > Rodentia > Dipodidae > Orientallactaga > Orientallactaga sibirica. The sequence continues at coordinate 2,829,850 of JAEOAD010000888.1, forward strand.
CCGGTTCGATTCTCCAGGACCTACGTAGGCCAGATGCACAAGGGGGCGCATGCACCTGGAGTTCGTTGGCAGTGGCTGGAGGCCCTGGAGTGCCCATTTCTCTCTCTCTCTCCCCCTCTTTCTCTCTTGAATAAATAAATTAAATATATTTTCAAAAGAGCCTATGGCAGAGGTCATGAGCCTTAGGAGAATAATGCCTATTGTTATCTGGCTAAATGCATATGATATGCCCACCAAACTGCCCTGTAAGCACTTTCCTTAACGTTTACACTGATATATTAATGCTACTCTCACTTTTGGTTAAAGAAGCTTCTCTTTTCAGATGGTGATGACCACTGGGGAGACTCAAAAGTCACCATAGTGCTGAGAAGAAGTGACAAAGGAGTGTTCAGCACTGAGCCATCTCTATCACACCTTCCAAGGCTCAGGGTCTATTGCAGAAGAAGTGGAAGAAAGAATGTAAGAGCCAAAGGAAGGGTAGGACTGCTTGCAATGCAATCTTCTAGACACAAGATGGCCTGGATATCCATGACCTCGCAATGCCTGGTACTCTCTACACAAGATCTTCATACTAGAAGGAAAAGATGATGACATCAAAATAAAAGAGAGACTAATTGAGAGGGGGAGGAGATATGATGGAGGGTGGATTTATGAAGGGGAGAGTGTGGTAGGGAGGAAATTATGGGTTATTGTCTATAATTATGGAAGCTGTCAATGAAAAAGTTAAAAATGAATTTAAAAAAACTCCAAGCCAGGCGTGGTGGTGCATGTCTTTAATCCCAGCAATCAGGAGGCAGAGGGAGGAGGATCGCCATGAGTTTGAGGCCACCCTGAGACTACAGGGTGAATTCCAGGTTAGCCTGAGCTAGAGTGAGACCCTACCTGAAAAAAAAAAAAAAAAAAAAAAAAACTCCAATTCTGCTTCACATTGTCTGATTCTGAAATTGTTTTCTGTGATATAGCCACAAATGCTCACTCTGACCTTTTCAGCAAGAAAACCAATAAATTTGCTTTCTTGCTTATGTCACTTTGAATTGGTTCTTTGACCACTTATTTCTGAAAACAAAGTAATAACAAAAAAAATGCTAAGACTTCAATAATTCATAAAGGCAACAGGAAGTGAAAATTCACAAGAAAACAGCCAGACCCAAACTACAAAATCTCTATCCTATAATCTTCAAAGGTGTCGGAGTCATGGCCAAATAGACTAGATGAAGTGAAAGTGGAGAATCCTAGCAGGCGGCCTGGAGTGAGGTGGAGACAGGCTGAAGTAAAGGCAGCACTGGCGGAGGTGCCATGGCAGGGCTGCCAGGATTCCTGCTGCCTTGGTGATCCTGGGCTGACAGCCAGAGACACAGTGGCTCAGCTCCTGGGGAAGGAAGGTTCCAAGAAAGCACAGGGCAGCCACCTGCCCCTACTGGCTCCTATTAGGTCATTGCCGGCAGCGGTGGCTGGCAGCCTTGGCAAAGGCCCTGCCGGGCAGAGATCATGGACTGCCTCCAGTGGCTGCTGCCCATGCTCCTCGTCCCCAAGCCCCTCAGCCCTGCCCTGGGGTTTAGCTACTACATATTCATGAACTTCTACCTGCTCAGCTTCCTCCTGGAGTGGAAGCCTTGCATGATCTGTGCCCTGGTTTTCCTGGCAGCCCTCTTCCTCATCTGCTATAGTTACTGGGGAAACTGTTTCCTAGGCCGCTGCTCTGATACCCCGCTTGCAGAACCTCCCAGTATCTGACATTGTGGACACCTACTGTCGAATTAACTTTCCAAGAAAGCAGAAGATGGGAGAGATATAAGTCATGGAGTATTTTGGAGTTTCAAATCCTGCAACCCCACTGGTGCCCCATGTCTCACACAGCCTTTTTTGGCCTATGATGTTTTATCCTTATAATGTGAATAATGGCACTGGCCCACTGGTGCTTTCATTGTACAGTCCTGTAGTCATAGGTGGTCTTATCACCAGCTTTGTCCCCACTGACAAGATGGCCCACCTCCTTGTCTCATCACTGTGAGGAGTCTACACCCATCCTGATCACCTACGCTGATGTGACCTGGGCAGATAAAATGCCAGCCTCATTGTCACCTCCCTCCTTGTCAGCGTCTCCGTCCTTCCCTGCTCGGTTCCTCCCTTGATTTTCCTTTAGTTCTCGCCTGCCCCTTTCCTTTTGGGGGAGCACCTGTACGGATTTGTCTTTGCACTTATCTCATATTTGAAGAGATTGCTGACACCCGAGATCCTCACTTTTTCACCCTCCTTTCCCTGTTCAGCAGGTGAGGCTGAATCATGTCTCAACTGTCTGCTGACCACAGACCTCCAGCATATCCTCTGCCTCATTTTTATTTTAGCCATTATTTGAGGGAGTGGCTCCAGGGCCTCTAGCCACTGCAAATGAACTCCAGACGCATGCACCACCTTCTGCATCTGGCTTTACATGGGTATTGGGGAATTGAACCTGGGTCCTTTGGTTTTGCTGGCAAGTGCCTTAACCACTAAGCCTTCCCTCCAGCCCTGCCTCATTTTTGAGAAAGAAGCAGCAGAGAGAGGTTGCTATTTGACCAGGGTGTCTGGAGTCATCATTCCAACCCAGCCTCACTCCGATTGTCCTTCCTCCTGTCTCTCAATCATCCTGAGGGGCTTCCTCATGTCTCTCATACATACTGTGCAGGAGGAAGTTGTGTGTTCATGTAGAGCCAGCTGAGTAAATGGGAAAGAATTGTATGTTTCGTAGAGCCATGATCCTCTTGATATTGGTATTTTCTTATGTGTCCTATATGTGCATACAAATATGTGTGTGTATTCTTTTTGAAGTTTTACTGAACATTTTCTGATTTGAAGTTTGGTAGTAGCTGTAGTAGGTCTCACTGCAGTAATTATTTATTTATGAGAGAGGGGAGGGGAAAGAGAGAAAGAATGGGCACATCAGGGCCTCTAGCCACTGCAAACAGACTCTAGATACATGAGCCATCTTGTGCATCTGGTTTGCTGGGGAATTGAACCTGGGTCCTTGGACTTTGCAGGCAAACACCTTAACTGCTAAGCCGTCTTTCCAGCCTGCACTGCAGTTTTTATTTAGCACAGGGATTGCAGAATGACTGACACAGTGGACTCCAAGGTGGTTCAGACAAAACAGGAGAGCAGTGGCCATGATCTTCCTGCCAGGAGCTTCCCCATTCCTGCACGTGTAGATTGCATACTACGAAGAAGAATACATGGGAAACCTGGTGGCTTCTCACTTGCTTTTTATTTTTTCTACACTTCAGTAACAATACCTGGCCAATGAAACTTTTTCCTGGCCCCAGTCCACTGGAGATCTTCATGGTTGTCCTTCTAGTTGGAAGTGTTCCTCTCTCTTTCCTTTGGAGAGAAAGCAGTGGGCCAGACAGAGAGCCCCCCACATCTGGACAGCTGCTCTAGAGCTTTTATTTCTGGTGTGTTCATTCCACAGCTATTTGAAATGTTTAATAAAATTTTATAATTTTTTTAACTTTTTATTTATTTATTTGCAAGCAGAGAGAGAGAGAGAGAGAGAGAGAAGAGAGGCAGATAGAGAGAGAATGGGCATGCCAGGGCCTCTAGCCACTGCAAACAAACTCCAGATGCATGTGCCCCTCACACATCTGGCTTATGTGGGTCCTGGAGAATCGAACCGGGATCCTTTGACTTTGCAGGCAAATAAATGCCTTAACCACTAAGCCATTTCTCCAGCCCATAAAATTTTATAATTTTTTTAAAGGAGTCATCAAACCAGGCATGGTGGCGCACACCTTTAATCCTAGCACTTGGGAGGCAGAACCAGGAGGATTGCCATGAGTTTGAGGCCACCCTGAGATTACATAGTGAATTCCTGGTCAGTCTGGGCTACAGCAAGACCCTACCTCAAAAAACAAACAAGCTGGGCATGGTGATACATGCCTTTAATCCCAGCATTCGGGAGGCAGAGGTAGGAGGATCACCATGAGTTTGAGGTCACTCTGAGATTACATAGTGAATTCTAGGTCAGACCCTACCTTGAAAAACCAAAAAAAAAAAAAAAAAAAAATCATAAAAAAATGGCCAAAGTGGTGAGAAGAAAAGAAGTGACAATGGAATGAGACATCTCTATCACACCCTCCAAGACTCAGGGACCATTGTGGAAGACTTTGGAAGAATATAAGAGCCAAAAGAAGGGGAGGGGTGTTTACAATGCTATCATGCAGACACAAAGTAGCTTTGACATTCATAACCTCACAGTGGCTGATGCTACCTACATGAGACTTGCTTAACAGTAGGAAAAAAAATGCTGAACTCAAAATAGAAGAAAGGCTAAGTGTGGTGGTGCACGCCTTTAATCCCAGCACTTGGGAGCAGAGGTAGGAAGGTCACTGTGACTTTGGGCCACCCTAAGACTACATAGTGAATTCCAGGTCAGCCTGGGCTAGAGTAAGACCCTACCTGGAAAAAAAAGAAGAAGAAGAAAGAGGAGGAAGAGGAAAAGAAAATTTGGAAAGAAGAAGGGATTCAATAAAGGGAGGGTTTGGGAGAGGGAAAAGGGAAATATTGGGTGGGGATTATGATCATAGTATATTGTTTATATTTACAGAAGTTGTCAATAAAAACACTTAAATAGGCTGGAGGGATGGATTAGTGGTTAACGTGCTTGCCTAAGCACCCAGGTTCAATTCCCCAGTGTTATGCCCAGTTCATGGCGCCCCCAGTGACCACCAAGGAAGACCAAACACGTATGCAAACGCAAAGAGCTTTTTACTTGGGCTTAAGCTCCGTCTCTTGCCTTCACCAACGCAGTGGATTCGAGCAAGAGCCCGGAAAATCAGAATGGCGGGCTTTTTATTGAGGTTTGAGCAAGGGGGAGAGGACTATCACCCACGCAACCACATTATTGGCTAATTTGAACATTAACTGTACTTGGGGGTTCTTGATTGGTCTTAGGATTTTGGCGGGCTAGGTCTAGGGGAATTTCAAACTTAATTAGCTCAGCAAGCGGCAGTTACATTTGAACAGGTTGGCGCGAGTGGTTACATTCATTTGATTGGTTGACATTTACAAAACTCTGAGACGGTGGATCTTATTGGGCCATCCAGCCCAGGACGGCAAGAATGTTGAGTCATGCTCACACAGCAAGTTTATGGTTTTTCCTGTACTGCTTGTTCTTCCCTTGATTCTGGAAACTCGCCCCTGTGGCCTACAGAGGGACTAAGGCCTGTCATGGTGCTACTCTGGCCTGGGTCTTTCACCCAGAACTCACATAAGCCAGATGCACAAGATGATTCATGTATCTGGAGTTTGTTTGCAGTCACTAGAGGTCCTGGTGTACCCATTCTCCATTCATTCCCACCCCCGTCTCTCTCTCTCTCACACACACACTCACTCACTCTCACACACATAAATAAATAAAAATAAAATATTTAAGAATAATTCTGGGCTGAAGAGATGATTCAGCAGTTAAGGTGCTTGCCTACAAGCCTACAATCGAACCCAGGTTCAATTCCCCAGTACTCACATAAAGTCAGATGCATAAAGTGGCACATGCATCTGGAGTTCATTCGCAGTGGCTGGAGACCCTGGGTATGCCCATTCTCTCTCTGTGTGTGTGTCTGCCTCTCTCTGTCTCTCTGTTTCTCTCAGCTTGCAAATAAATAAAATTTAAAATTGGGGCTGGAGAGATGGTTCAGTGGCTAAGGCACTTGATTGTAAAGCCTAATGATCTGAGTTCAGTTTCCTAGTACTCATGTAAAGCCAGATGCACAAAGTGATGCATGCATCTGGAGTTCATGTGCAGCGGCCCTGGTGTTTCATTTTCTCTCTCTCTCTCTACTTGCAAATAAATTTAAGTTTTTTTTAATTTAAATTTAGGGCTGGAGAAATGGCTTAGTGGTTAAGGTGCTTGCCTGTGAAGCTTAAGGATTCAGGTTCAGATCTCTAAATCTCACATAAACCAGAAAGATGCACAAGGTGACGCATGCGCACAAAAAGGCACATGCGTCTGTAGTTTGATTGCAGTGGCTAGAGGCTCTGGTGTGCCAATTCTCTCTCTCACTCTCTTTTTCTCTCTCATAAATAAAATAACTTTAAAAGATTTAAGTTTAAACTGGGCGTGGTGGCGCACATCTTTAATCCCAGCACTCGGGAGGCAGAGGTAGGAGGATTGCTGTGAGTTCAAGGCCACCCTGAGACTACAAAGTGAATTCCAGGTCAGCCTGAGCTACAGTGAGACCCTACCTTGAAAAACCAGAAAAAAAAAAAAAATGACTTTAATTCCAGCACTAGGGAGGCTGAGGTAGGAGGATCACTGAATTGGAGGCCAGCCTGAGACTACATAGTGAGATCAGCTTGGACTAAAGTGAGGCTCTACCTTGAAAAGAAAAAAAAGAGAGAGAGATAGCTGGGTTTGGGGGTGCACACCTTTAATCCCAGCACTCGGAAGGCAAAGGTAGGAGGATCACCGTGAGTTCAAGGCCACCCTGAGTCTACACAGTGAATTCCAGATCAGCCTGGACTAGAGTGAGACCCTACCTTGAAAAAAAAAAAAAAAAAAGAGGAGTTATAACAACTAAATGTAATACATGATCCTTGTTGGGATCCTAAAATCAGAAAAGAAGGGTGTGGGGTACAGCTCAATGACAGAGCTCTTACCACTCACCTAGCATGCATGAGGCCTCTGATTTGATTCCCAGCATCACACACACACAATCCCAGAGTGAGGTGGGAGGGTGGAAAGTTTGAGGCAAAACAAACAGGGGTGCTGGAGTGATGGCTCAGTGGTTAGAGGTGCTTGCTTGCAAAGCCTGCTGACCCAGGTTCAATTCCCCAGCCACCCACATGAAGGTAGACAGCCATTCATTTGACGTGGCAAGAAACCCTAGTAGAAACACACACAACACATACACATGTGTAACACACATGTAAATGAGAGCTCATTTGGAGGTTCTAGCAAGGGAGCACAGCTACTCATCAACTTTGGCATTCAATGGCGTGAGAGATGTTGCAGCAAGATCACCCTGCATCCCACACACGCAAATGAATGAATGAATAGATTAAATAAATAAATAAATAAATAAATAAATAAATAAATACAGGGCTGGGGAGATGGTTCAGTGGGTAAGATCACTTCCAGCAGAAGCATGAGGACCTGAGCAGGCCTGAGATCACCTGAGTTTGAGTCTCCAGCACCCATGTTGGCATAGCCATGCATATGGCTGTAACCTCAGTCCTCCGAGGGGTGGGAGGAGAGGGGAGGCAAACACTGGGAAATTTCTAGGGCTCCCTGACAAAAAATGGCAGCTCCAAGTAAGGGAGCTCTGCTTGAGTGATAGAGAAGGGCAGCGGACGTTGTCCTCTGGCCTCCATGCACGGACAGCCATGTGCATCTGCACACACACACACACACACACATATGCTACCCATACATTACACCACACACTATATATACCACACATACTCTACACACACATGCACACCTGCCAAAAAAATTTAAGGGCTGGTCGCATGGTGGTGCACATCTTTAATCCCAGCACAAGGGAGGCAGAGATAGGAGGATTGCTATGAGTTTGAGGCTAGCCTAAGCTAGAGTAGGACCCCACCTTGAAAAAAAAATGATAGGCTGGAAAGATGGCTTAACAGTTAAGGCATTTGCCTGCAAAGCCAAAGGATCCCAGTTCAATTCTCCAGGACCCACATAAGCCAGATGCACAAGGGGGTGCATGCATCTGGAGTTCATTTGCAGTGGCTAGAGGCCCTGGTGCACCCATTCTCTCCCAGTGTCTCTTCCTCCCTCTCTCTCTGTCTCTCTGCCTCTTTCTCTCTAATAAATAATATTTTAGAAAGAAAGAAAAGTGGCGGATGCCTGAAGAACAACACCCAAGACTGTCCTCTGATACACACACACACACACACACACACACACCGCTGCAGTCAGGTTCACATTGCTGGCAGAAATCACTCAACCAAGAGCAGCTTTGGGGATAAAAGGGTTTATTTTGGCTTATAGACTCGAGGGAAAGAGCCATGGTGGCAGGGGAAAACAACAGCATGAACAGAGAGTGGACATCACCCCATGGCCAACATAAGATGGACAATAGCAACAGGAGAGTGTGCCACACACTGGCAAGGGGACACTGGCTATAACACCCATAAGCCCTTCCCCAACAATACTCTGCCTCCAAGAGGTGTTAATTCCCAAATCTCCATCAGCTGGGAACCTAGCAATCAGAACACCTAAGTTTATTGGGGACACCTGAATCAAACCACCACATGCACACAAATACACACATGCACATACATATACATACATACTCACAAATATGCATACACATACACACTCACACATACACTCAATACAGACACACACACACATATCCATACTTATACACACATACACTCACAATATACACACACATATACACATCCATACACACATACTCACACATCCACACAGATACACTCACCCACATACATACACATACATACATGCACACACATGCATGTGCACGCACACACACACACACACAATTTGCCTCATTTGACCCAGACAACAAGAAAGCCCAACAAGAACAGGTAGTCTCCAGTGAGCTGTGAACCGAGGAGGCACAAGAGGAGAGCATCACTCTGGAGTCCTTTCTTTTTCTGTAGTTCACATCTGCTTTCCCGTTCTTCTTCTCCATCCCCTTCTTTTTTGTTTGTTTGTTTGTTTTTGGAGAGAGACACAGAGAGAGACAGAAAGAGACAGAGAGAAAGGGAGAGGAAGACAGATAGAGATGGGCGCACCAGCAGCCTCTCAGCTGCTGCGAACGAAATCCAGATGTGTGCACCCCCTTGTGGTCAAGTGCGGCATTGTGCCCTTGCATCACCTTGCATCTGGCTAAATGTGGGACCTGGAGATTGGAACCGGCGTTCTTAGGCTTAGGAGGCAGGCGCCTTAACTGCTAAGCCATCTTTCCAGCCCTGTTTGTTTGTTTTTTGAGGTGGAATCTCACTCTAGCCCAGGCTGACCTGTAACTCATTCTGTAACCCAGGCTGGCCTTGAACATACAGTGATCCTCCTACCTCTGTCTCCGAGTGCTGGGATTTTAGGTGTGAGCCACCATACCCAGCCTGGCCTGTGTCTGTTTTTTCCCATTTAGATGTTAGTGGATCTTCCTTCATATGGTCACTGTGAGGATAAGGAAATGATATACATAAAGATGCCTGGCACAGAATAGATGTTTAGTCTTCCTCAGTTAAGCATGACTATGCAAAGTAGATTAAGAATGCCGGCGTGGTGGTGCACACCTTTAACCCCAGCACTTCCTAGGAGAAGTAGGAGGATCGCTGTGAGTTCCAGACAAGCCTGGGCTAGAAAGTGAGACCCTACCTCGAAAAAACAAACAAAAAAAAGTACACTAAGAAATGCCAACCTCAGGCCGGGTGTGTTGGCGCACAGCTTAAATCCCAGCACTTAGGAGGCAGAGGTAGGAGGTTCACCATGAGTTCGAGGCCACCCTGAGACTACATAACGAATTCCAGGTCAGCCTGGGATACAGTGAGACGCTACCTTGAAAGAAAAAATTTAAAAAAGAAAGAAAATCAATACCAACCTCAGGGTTGAAGAGATGGCTTAGCAGTTAAGGCATTTGCCTGTGAAGCCTAGGAACCCAGGTTCGATTCCCCAGTACCCACTTAAGCACAAGGTGGCACGTGTGTTTGAAAAAACAAACAAAAAAGAAAACCAACCCCAGCCACTAAAGGGAGAAATGCCACTTTCCAACTAGCCAGCCTTTCCCCTTTGGGGAAACTCACTCCCCTTTAGGAAATCTGGCTCCAAGCAGAACACCCCACTATTTTCTCTGAGTCACTATATTCTCCTGTATTTGAAAAACAATATGGCAAAATCCCTCAAGAACTCTCACTGCTTACAGGAGAACATCCCAACTCAGCCAAAATCTTAAGTCTTCATCCTCAGCTCTGACTTGCTCCAGCCTGGTCCTCCCTGAATCCTTTCTCTTAGCTACATAGAACAAGTCAAGCTCTTGGCTGGGTACCTTTCCTCAATTCTTTCTCTGTCCTAACCTCCTGCAGCCTTATTCTTCAGTAGCTCAAAGGCCATGGCCCCATTATCCTCACCGCAACTCTGTAGTAGGTGGGCTGGAGAGATGGCTCAGTAGTTAAGGCGCTTGCTTGCAAAGCATAACAGCCTGGGTTCGATTCCCCAGTACCCACGTAAAGCCAGATGTATGCACAAAGTGGTGCATGTGTGTGGAGTTTGCAACAGATAGAGGCCTTGATGTACCCATTCTTTCTCTCCCTCTCTCTGATTGCAAATCAATAAAAAAAAATTTTTTGAGGCAAGCCCAACGGACTGGCCTTTTTTTTTTTTTGCGAGAGAGCAAGAGTGAGAGTGAGAAAGAGAATTGGCACACCAAGGACTCCAGCCACTGAAATTGAATTCCAGACACATATGCCACCTTGTGCGCATGTGGGAGCTTGCATGCTTGCATCACCTTATGCATCTGGCTTATGTGGGACCTGGGAAGTCAAACATGGGTTCTTAGGCTTTACAGGCAAGCACTTTAACCACTAAGCCATCTCTCCAACCCATAATGTTTTTTATATTTTATTTATTTATTTAAGAGAGAGAGAGAAGCAGATAGATAGAGAATGGGTGCACCAGGGCCTCCAGCTACTGCAAACAAACTCCAGATGCATGTGCCCCCTTGCTTACATGGGCACTGGGGAGTTGAACCAGGGTCCTTAGACTCTGCAGGCAAGCACCTTAACCACTAAGTCATCTCTCAAGCCATATATATATATATATATATGTACATACATATATATATATATATGTATGAATAATTTGTTTTGTTTTGTTTTTTGAGGTAGGATCTCACTCTAGCCCAGGCTGACCTGGAATTCACTATGTAGTCTCAGGGTGGCCTTGAACTCATGGTGATCCTCCTACCTCTGCCTCCCGAGTGCTGGGATTAAAGTGTAAAAGTATTTTTTAAAGTGATTTTAGGCCAGGCATGGTGGCTCACACCTAGCACTCGGGAGGCAGAGGAAGGAGGATCATTGTGAGTTCGAGGCCATCCTGAGCCTACAAAGTGAATTCCAGGTCAACCTGGGCTAGAATGAGACACTACCTTGAAAAAAAAAAAAAGTGATCTTGGGGCTGCTGGAGAGATGGCTTAGAGGTTAAGGTGCTTGCCAGCAAAGCCAAAGGACTCAGGTTCAATTCACCAGTACCCACATAAAGCCGGATGCACAAGGTGGCGCATGCATCTGGAGTTCATTTGCAGAGGCTAGAGACCCTGATGAGCCCATTCTATCTGTCTCTTTCTTTCTTTTTTTTAAATTAAATTTAATTTTGTTTTACTGACAACTTCCTTAATTGTAGACAATATCCCATGGTACTTCCCTCCTGTCTCTTTCTTTCTCTCTCTATCTCTCACTCTCTCTCACTCAAATAAATAAAAATATATTTTAAGTGCTCTTGTCTACACCTGAGCCCACACACTATGTGTTCATTGTGTGCATATCTGTCATCACACTGATTCATGGATGTGCACCTTTATTTTTTCTAATTCAGTTTGGAACCCCAGTCCATGGATGGTATGACCCACATTCAGAGTAAGATTTATTTATTTTATTTTGCATATGTGTGTTTGTGTACATGTTCATGTGTGTGTGTGATGTGCAGGTGCACACGTGCCATGGTGCAGAAGTGTCAGAAGACAATTTTCTGGTCCGTTCTCATCTCTCCACCTCTGGTTCTCTCTGAACCTTGTTCTGCTTTCGTTGTTCTTTGCTATGCTCACAGCAAGCTTCTGGGACATTCTCCTGCCTCTGTGTGCCATCTCACTGCTGGCTTTCTGGGATTACAGAAGCCTGCCATGGCTTTTGGCTTTTTACATGGGATCTAGAGAGGATAGGACTCAGGTTCTTAGGTTTGAACAGTGAATGCTTTATCCACTGAGCTATCTCCCCAGCCCTGTATGTGCATCTTTTACAGATTAAAAACTCTAAAGGAGATGGTTCACCAGTTAAAAGGCGCTTGCTGGGCTGGAGAGATGGCTTAGTGGTTAAGGCATATGCCTGTGAAGCCTACGGACACCAGTTCGAATCTCCAGATCCCACATAAGCCAGATGAACATGATGGTGCATGTGTCTGGAGTTCGTTTGCAATGGCTAAAAGCCCTAGGGCACTCATTCTCCCCCCCCTTCCCTCTTTCTGTCTCTAATAAATAAATAAAAATGAAATTTAAAAAAAAAAAGAAAGAAAGAAAGAAAAAGTCCTTGCTTGCAAAGCCTGAAGGCCTGGGTTCAATTCCCCAGTTCCTACGTAAAGCCACATACACAAGGATGCACATGTGTCTGGAGTTTGCCACAAGAGCCCTGGCACACCCATTCTCATTCACTTCTCTCTGTGTGTCTACTTGCAAATAAATAAATAAATTTTTTTTTTAATTCCATGAAGCCAGGCATAGTGGCACACACCTTTAATCCCAGCACTCAGGAGGCAGAGGTCGGAGGATCCCTATGAGCTTGAGGGCAGCCTGAGACTACATAGTGAATTCCAGGTCAGCCTGGGCTAGAGCGAGACCCTACCTAAACCCTCCCCCTGCAAGAAAACTCCATGAGATACTCATCAATCACACTCTAATTTTTTTTGTTTGTTTTATGTTTATGCCCACAAATTAGTCCTGCCCTCAGCTTTGGTCAGAGAAGCTTCTTTTTTTCAGAACATAGTGACTATAGAGGAGACAAAAAACTCATCAAATTGATAAGAATAAGTGATGGTTGAGTGCTGAGTGAGACATCCTTATCATCCCCTCCAAGGCTCAGGCAAGAGGGGTAGAAAGAATTAAGAGCCAGAAAATAGAAAAGACTACTTTGGAAAACTATCTTGCAACTTCACATCTGTCACATCATGACCCCAAAGCCACTGTAGTTGGATAGAAGGAGTAGAAAGAAAGAGGGGCATGAGAGAAGGTACTGGAGGCCCTGGAGTGTCTATTCTGTCTCTTTTCTCTATCCCTCTCTGCTTGCAAATAGAAACAAAACAAAATAAAATAAATAATAAATAAATAAACCAACAAAAACTCCATAAGAGTCCAGGAAATGACTTGTCACACAGCAAACAAATGGAGAAAATAGTATATGCCCAAGCTGATCTCTACCTGGTGATCCTCCTGTCTTAATACGCTAAGTGCTGGGATTTTGAGTGTGTGCCACCACACCTGGCATCCAAGGTGGGATTTTAACCCAGGTAATATGGCTCCAGCAAGTTCTTCCTCTTAACCAGGAATCCACATTGCATAGTAATCTTTCATCAGCCACAGCGCCTAGCTCAGAGCATTGCTAATACTGGTATTTCACAGTCTATCAAGTGAATAAAGACATCATCAATCTAATTAGTACCTCTTAAACCTTCAGTGACCTAGGGGCTATTGGGGATCCATGACTCAGTCTCATTCATCTGAGATAGTGCCTGGCCATGCATGGATCCAGTTATGAACAACTTCAGCATCATAATTACTGCCCCATTTGTCTCTTGATCTGTAATGCATGTAAGCCCTGATTCCCAGGTTCTTGGGGTGAAAAAAAAAACAATGTGATTACTTTTTGAAACCTAGGAGCTCCAAGCTTCTTGTGAAGCTTCCTGTGTCCTGGAACATGAGGGGTGGACAGAGTGGCCTCTGAGGGCCCTTCAATGTTAACAGCCTATGATTCTGAGAAAGTATGGGAATAGGGAGGGCTTCTATCTCTGTGTCAAAAGACTTTTTTTTTTTTTGAAGTAGGGGCTCACTGTATCCCAGACTAACCTGGAATTCACTATGTAGTCTCAGGGTGACCTCCAACTCACATGATCCTCCCACCTCTGCCTCCCAAGTGCTGGGATTAAAGGCGTGGGATACCACACCTGGCAAGACTTCATTTTGAGTCATAGCCCTGCCACTTACTATAACCTTACTCAAATTAGTTAACCCAATTCTCAGATTCCCCATTTATAAAATTATTCATTCATTGATTTACTTTTTTGTTTTGTTTTTTCTTTCTTTTTTTAAATTATTAATTTTTTTATTGACACCTTTTATACTTACATACAAAAAACATATGATATTTCCCTTCCCTCCCCTTCCCCCCATTCCACTTTAGAACACCAATCTCCATCATATCCCCTCCCTCTCTCCGTTAGTCTTTCTTTGGTTTTTCAAGATAGGGTCTCACTCACTCACTCTAGTCCAAGCTGACCTGGAATTTACCATACAGACCCAGGCCAGCCTCAAACTCATGGCCATCCTACCTCTGCCTGCTGAATGCTAGGGATTAAAGGGGTGTGCATTATGCCTAGCGGAAATTATTTATTTTAAAAACATATTGAACATCTGTGTACCAGACACTGGGTGTATAGCAATGAGACGGACATGGCCCCTGGTTAATCCAGCTACAAGAATCCTAGGTGCCAGTACTATGGGACTTTCCTAAGATACAAAACCAAAGATAAACCAGGCATGGTGACACATGCCTTTAATCCCAACACTTGGGAGGCAGAGGTAGGAAGATTGCCATGAGTTTGAGGCCACCTGGAGAGTACATAGTGAATTCCAGGTCAGCCTGAGCTAGAGTGAGACCCTACCTCAAAAAAAAAAAAAAAAAAAAAAAAAGTAACAGTTTTAATTTATTTATTTTAGAGCAGCCTTGAATTTTTTTGGGTTTTTTTTGTTTATTTAAGATTTTATTTATTTTTATTTATTTATTAGAGATAGAGAGAGGGAGAGACAGGGAGTGACAATGGGCACACCAGGGCCTCTCTAGCCACTGCAAACGAACTCCAGATGCATGTGCCACCATATACATCTGGTTTACGTGGGACCTGGAGAATCGAACCTGGGTCCTTAGGCTTTGCAGGCATGCACCTTATCCACTAAGCAATCTCTCCAGCCCTGTTTGCTTTTTTAAAAATATATATTATTTATTTATTTGAGAGAGAAAGAGGTAGAGAGTAAAAGAGAGAGAGAATGGGCACACCAGGGCCTCCAGCCACTGCAAAGGAACTCCAGATGCATGCGCCTCCTTGTTCATCGGCTTGCGTGGGTCCTGGGGGATTCGAACAGGGGTCCTTTGGCTTTGCAGGCAAATGTCTTAACCGCTAAGCCATCTTTCCAGCCCTTCCCCCCTTTTTTTGAGGTAGGGTTTCATTCTAGCCCAGGCTGACCTGGAATTCACCATGTACAAGGGTGGCCTTGAATTCATGGCAATCCTCCTACCTCTGCCTCCCTAGTACTGAGCTGAGATTAAAGGTGTGAACCACCATACCTGGCCCAAACTCTTTCTTAAAATTATTTTTAAAAATTCTTTTTATTTTAAATTTATTTATTTTGAGAGAGAGAAAGAGAGACAGCAAGTGTGTAGGCCTCCAGATGCTGCAACTGAACTTTGTGCATCTGGCTTTATGTGGGTTTGAGGAATTAAACTGGGGTCATTAAGCTTTGCAGGCAAGCGCCCTAACTGCTACACCTGATTCTGACTCAGCCACACAAACGCATACCAGAGAGGCAGAGCGAGCAGGAGATAGCATTTTAAGGAATCCAATCAACTATGCTTACAGCTTTCACACTGTCTACTCCTTTAAGGCGAGCTGTAGCTGTCCTCTGGGCAGTAAAGCAGAAGGTATGCGAGTCAAGTTGGCAAGGTGCAGACCCATAGCCCACCTTTAGGCCTCTATCTGAAAGACACTAGATGAGGAGTCTGGAGCCATGAGTTCCCAGCTCTCACGTTAGCTGTCACCTGCCATCTCTCTGGCTTCTCATCCATGAGTAAGAACTGAGGATGTGGCTTAGTGCTAGAGTGCTTGCCAAGCATACAGAGTCCCTAAATTGTTCATTCAATAATCCGCCTAGTGGCACACGCCTGTAATCCCAAACTATGGAGGTGGAGGCAGGAGGATCAGGAGTTCAAGGCCAGCCTTGGCTACACGAGACCGTCTCAAAAATAAGGGAAAAAAATGGAGGGAAAAGAAAAGGTCAAGAATGAGGTCTCAAGCCGGGCGTGGTGGCGCACATCTTTAATCGCAGCACTTGGGAGGCAGAGTTGGAGGATCGCAATGAATTCGAGACCACCCTGAGACTACAGAGTGAATTCCAGGTCAGCCTGGCCTAGTGAGACCCTACCTCGAAAAAAAAGAGAAGAAATAGGTCTCCCAGGGTGACTGTGAAACATGGATGGGTTTGCTTAGCATCACCCGAAAGAGCTGGTGAGCAGCATACAGTCTGGAACCCTCGGACTAGCGGGCGTCGGTTCACACTCCAAGAGGCCGGGCCCCACCCGAGCTCGGGGGGATCCCTGCGCACATCCGCTGGCTGCTCCGGGTAGCTCGGCAGCTGCTTCTTCGCCATCGCGGGAAGGCTGTGCGCCGTCTCTCTGGTGGCCCTGCCGAGCCTTGTCCTTGATTGGACTCAGTGCAGCACCGAGGAGCAGCGCGGAGGGGCGGGGGAGCCGGGGCCAGCCAAGAGCGGTCACGTGACGCCCGGCAGCGCGGAGGCGGCGGGGGCGCGCGCGCACGCGCGGGGCGGGGGCGGGACCTGGCGCGCGCGGCCCCGCGGGTGACAGGGCGGGCGGGAAGGGGCGGGGTCTCGGGCGGGGAGGGGCGGGGCAGGGAAGGAGGGAGGGGGAGGAGTGGAGATGGCGGCGGCGGCGGCGGCTCCGGGGGGCGGGGGCGGGGAGCCCCGGGGAGCCGGTGGGGTGGGCCCGGGGGTCCCGGGGGAAGTGGAGGTCGTGAAGGGGCAGCCGTTCGACGTGGGTCCGCGCTACACGCAGCTCCAGTACATCGGCGAGGGCGCGTACGGCATGGTCAGGTGAGGGGGCGTTCCGGGGGAAGGGGGCTGCTCCGCAGGGTAGGGGGCTTCACGGGGGGGGGGCAGAGCAAGTCCCCGCGCTTCCTGGGACGTGGACACTCCGAGCGTCCCGAAGAGGAAGGGAGTATCCCAGGGAGGGATCTACTTTCTCTGAGGAGGGGGGTGTGGAGGCTCTGAACCCACCCTTTATCATGAAGGGAGGGACATCTGGGTGTATTAGAGGGGGGAGCTGTGGCACTTTTGGGACCCTAGAGACACCGGGCGAGGCGAAGAAAGTATTCTTGAAGAGGCAGCGAAGGTCCCTTTTGGAGGTAGTGGAAGCCTTAGTATTCCTCCCCACCCCCCAAGTAAGGGTCTACCAGGGAGTTTGGGGGAGAAGAGCAAAGCTCAGTATGGGGCTAGCCTTTGCACTCCTCCCCACTGCCTTGCCCAGGGGCCCAAGGCGTCTGGAGGGCCTCTGTGTATTTTTTTTGGGGGGGGGAAGTCTATGGGTTCTTGACCCACTGTGTGCTCTGGGCCTCTGGGCTTCTGTTTCTATGGGAACAGCTTTGCTACTCAGTTACCTCACTGTGAGACCAGCCCCTCCTTATCCCTTCTCCCCTAAAGCCAGTCCCCCTATTACTGTCCTCCTTGCACTTGCTATATTTATTTGCCTCATCCCCATCCTCTTACTCAGCTCCCACTCCCTGGACCAGACTTGGGTTGAGGGAGCCCAACCTGGGAGAGGGGAAGTCAGAGAGCATTCACTCTCTTCCTCTGTTTATGAAGTCACCAAAAGGCTGCCTGGCTGGTCCCCAGCATTTTCCCTGGAGATCCCAGGCCTTCACTGCAGGAAGGAACCAGCATTGTTTATGCCTTGGCTAGTGCTCTCCTGCTCTTTCCCCTCCCTGCCAAGGCCTGGGTGGGGCCGCCAGGCTTGGATATTCTCCCTTTGTAAGGCCACACCAGCAACATCTCTCTGGCCTTCCTCAGCTCTGCTTATGACCACGTGCGCAAGACTCGGGTAGCCATCAAGAAGATCAGCCCCTTCGAGCATCAGACCTATTGCCAGCGCACTCTGCGGGAGATTCAGATCTTGCTGCGTTTCCGCCATGAGAATGTCATAGGCATCCGAGACATTCTTCGGGCACCCACCCTGGAAGCCATGAGGGATGTGTATCCTTCACCTCAGCCAGCTGGCTGTCCAGCCACAGCCTCATAGAGCTAGGCTGGGTAATGTTTCCAGCTTTGTGTCACCCTTCAAAACAAACCCAGCAAAAGAACTTAACAGCAGAGGAGAGTCCACAGAGTGTAAGATGCCTCAGATGGATCCTGGCCTGTTGCAGCCAGGCAGGGTGGCCTTGGGCAAGTCCTTCTCTCCTCTGTGCCCAAGTAGGGGGTAGAAGTGCTGGGCAAAATGATTTCTATGGGAGCTTTGTCTTCTGTCGTCTGTGACATGACCCAGCCTCTGCCCACAGTCAGTTCTACTTAACAGGCTCATATTCTTTCCTTTGAGTTCTCGGACTAGAAGGAAAACAGGCCATGCATGTCTAGTGCTTTGATAGTTCTAATTCTATTTCCCAAACTGTCTTGGGAGCTGGGCCTAACCACTTCCATTTCAAAGATGAGGAAATTGAGACCCACAAGCTCAAAATCAAGTGTTTCTGTTTGCTACTTCCTCCCTTCCCCAGATGGAAAGCTGTCCTCTATGTGAGACTTCCCACTTTGAGAGCCCCACCCTAATTACCTGTGGACTTGTACTTTGACCATGGAGGGCAGCCCAGTCTTTGTTGCCCTTGCTTGATATTGGTTGCCTTGTTCAGGTATCTAGTTTGTGGTCTACTTCCTGCCTAGCTCCATTGTTAGCAGTTTGTAACACTCATGGCCTCTTCCCTGCCCACCCATGCAATGCCAGGCCCCCACCCAGAAGTAGGAGTTTGGTCTGCAGTATGTGCAGCCCCATCAGGCTGGACAGGAAATATACACATGCACACACTCCCAGCTTGCTGTGTGACCTTAAGCAAACACTGCATGGATCTGGGTCTCCACCAGTAAGGTTGAGCCACATGTCTACCCTAAAAGACAGTCCTGACTTAGTCTAACAAGGACAAGTCATGGCATTTATTTATTTATTTATTTATTTATTTATTTATTTAGGCTTGGTCGTTATCTTCAAGTTTAAAAGCACAGCTACTTCTTCATCTTCTGATGTGTGGCCAAGCACTCTCTGAGTAGGAGCAGACTGTTAGGATTGTCTCATTTTTCTGGCACAAATCATCCCCATAAGGCAGGCATTTATTTTTAAGCAAAGTTATTGCATGCCAGATGGTATTCCTATATTATCTCATTTAACCCACTCAGCCACGTCAGCCACGTGGCTCCAGCCTGTATAGTAGCAATAGCAGTTCATATTTGCTGAACACGTACAACATGCCAAGCCCTGGGCTGGATGCTTTCCATGGGGTATCATCTAGTCCTCACAGCCACCCTACCCTCTAAGAACTGGTGCAGGGAAGATGGTTTAGTGGATAAAGTACTTAACGTTCAAGCCCAAGTACCTGAGTTTGATTTCCAGGCTGTACATGAAAAGCCTGTGTGTGTGGTGGCCACCCAGGGCTTGGCAGGGAGGTGTGGTGGGCTTCCATGATCCCAGCATAGTGGTGAGGTGGGAGGTAGAGACAGAACAGTTTCTCAGAAGCCAGTGGTGAGCTGAGGATCCAGCAAGAGAAACCCTGCCTCAAATGAGGTGGAAAAGAAGACTGACCCGGAAGTTATTTTCTGACCTGCATTGCATGCATGAGTCTACACACACACACACACAAAGAAAAATGGGCTGGAGAGATGCACTTGCCTATAAAGCCAAAGGATCCAGGTTCAATTCCCCAGTACCCACATAAAGCCAGATGTACAAGGTAGCACGTGCATTGGAGTTGGTTTTTACACTGGCTAAAGGCCCTGGTGTATCCATCCCCCCCCACCCCATGAATAAATAAAATATAAAAAAATAAAGAAAAGCAGGGAGTGGTGGTGCCTTTAATCCCAGCACTCGGGAGGCAGAGGTAGGAGGATCATCATGAGTTCAAGGCCACCCTGAGACTACATAGTGAATTCCAGTTCAGCCTGAGCTACAGTGAGACCCTACCTCGAAAAACCAGAGGGGAAAAAAAAAAAGAAAGAAAGAAAAGAAAAATAAATTTAAAAAACCAAGGCCAGGTGTGGTGGTGCACACCTTTAATCCCAGCACTCGAGAGGCAGAGAGAGGATTGCTATGAGTTCAAAGCCATCCTGAGACTACACAGTGAATTCCAGGTCAGTCTGGGCTAGAGCAAAACCCTACCTCGAAAAACCAAACAAGAAAATGTCCCCCTGTTTATCAGTTTAGGAAGCTGAGGCATAGACAGGTTAAGAACATGAAGTAGGGACTTCATGCAGGCATGAATGGTTAGCTCCGGCTGAAGCTATCCCACCTCCTACAGTTTATTATCATCTTCATTTGCCCACCAAAGAGACTGAGGACCCCTTTGCATGGGCTGAGGTGACAGAGGCTCTGACCCTTGCCAAGCTCATGAAACCAAGGGGTCCAGCTGGAGGGGATGTGCCACCTCCTGGTCAGAGCCTGCTTTCCTTAACCAAGTGCTTCCCACTCCCCCGCCTGGGGGGGGTCTCTGGAGTCATCCTCAGCTACATTGTTCAGGACCTCATGGAGACAGACCTGTACAAGCTGCTTAAGAGCCAGCAGCTAAGCAACGACCACATCTGCTACTTCCTCTACCAGATCCTACGGGGCCTCAAGTACATCCACTCAGCCAATGTGCTCCACCGGGACCTGAAGCCCTCCAATCTGCTCATCAATACCACCTGTGACCTCAAGGTCAGTGCTTAGGCACGAGTCCCTCTTCGCCTGGGCCTTCTGGGTAACCAGTAGGTGAGCCCTAGAGCATGACATAGGAAATATCATAAGGGACTAGCAAGGAGACTTCCTGGACTGTGGAAGCATCCCCCTTAACGTCCTGGGTTTGACTCTAGATCTGTGATTTCGGTCTGGCCCGGATTGCTGACCCTGAGCATGACCACACTGGCTTTCTGACGGAGTATGTGGCCACACGCTGGTACCGGGCTCCAGAGATCATGCTTAACTCCAAGGTAGGAAAACTACTGGCTTCTGAAATGAAGCTCTGGAGCTGTCTCTGACCAACCACTGGCCCCTGTGATGCAGGACATCTGTCCTCTGGGTCTTGGCACATCCCTCTGGCCTCCGGCAGGAAGCAGTTTCCTTTGATTCGTTCTGGCCTCTGTGCTCTGCCCCCTGCCTGGTGCTGGATCTAAGTGGGATGTGTGGTATTTGGCCCAGACACTAGGAAGGACCCCATTATGGAACTTAGCATGTTCCCCTCCTCCCCAGGGCTACACCAAGTCCATTGACATCTGGTCTGTGGGCTGCATTCTGGCTGAGATGCTCTCCAACCGGCCCATCTTCCCTGGCAAGCACTACCTGGACCAGCTCAACCACATTCTGGGTGAGAGGTCCTGGGTGGCTGAGTGGGAGAAGAATTAGCTTAACAGAGGTGAGATTTCTGGAGAGTGAGGGTGCAGAGTGTCATTGCCTTTCAGCAAAATGTGGATGCCCTTCCCATTTGATAAATGGGAAGCAAGACTAAGCCCATACCTTGGGAAGGTTGGAGCCAGAATTTGAACCCAGGGCTGCCTGAATTCCAGTTGCTTATCTCCGCCCCACTGTTTTGGAGTTGACTGAGGAGTTGGGGCAGGTGGCTGGGCTGGAGCTCTTGTTCTTGCTTCTTGGCCTGTTCTGCTTCCAGGAGCAGGAATTGATGTCTCACCAAGATGCCTGGTTTATCCACAGGTATCCTTGGCTCCCCATCCCAGGAAGACCTGAATTGTATCATCAACATGAAGGCCCGAAACTACCTACAGTCTCTGCCTTCCAAGACCAAGGTGGCCTGGGCCAAGCTTTTTCCCAAGTCTGACTCCAAAGGTGAGCGAGATTGGTGGGCTGGGGTAGGCTAAAATCTGGGGGCAAAGAAGGATGCAAGATTCCAGCAACTGCCTCAGTAGACAGACCCCTCCATTGGGCAAAGGGATGCCTTTAGAAATTCCTCCAGCCTTCTTGTTGACCCCTGCCTCCTGCCTTTCCCTAGCTCTTGACCTGCTAGACCGGATGTTAACCTTCAACCCCAACAAGCGGATCACAGTGGAGGAAGCCCTGGCTCACCCCTACCTGGAGCAGTACTATGACCCAACAGACGAGGTGGGCCAACCACTAGCAGCAGGTGGGGGAATGGGCATGGTACCCAGCCTGGGCCTTACAGTCTTTGCCATCCTAGCCCGTGGCTGAGGAGCCCTTCACTTTTGACATGGAGCTGGATGATCTCCCCAAAGAGCGGCTGAAGGAGCTGATCTTTCAAGAGACGGCCCGCTTCCAGCCAGCGGCACCAGAAGCCCCCTGACCTGGACAGACATCCTTGCCCCTGGAGCCTGGTGAGTGGCCCTCAATGCTCCTGCACAGCCTCACTCTAAGAAGAGGCTGCCTAGCATTCCTCAGTACAGTCACAACATGCCTCATGATCCATGTGTATGGTAGCAACTGAAGGGCCAGTCCTTCATGTCCCTCTTATCCTCCAGCCCCATTCATCTTGCACTTGTCAACAGCAGCCACTCCAGACCTACAAAAGTTGCTGAAGGCCTCTCCCCACTGAGGAGCTGCCCCTGACCTTGGCTGGCCAGGGTGATCAGAGGGGTGGAGCCTGCAGCCCCACCTGACCCATGTGCCTGGTTTTCTCTCATCTACTGCTCTGCTCCAGTCAGCAGTTCACACACTTTGTGGGTAACCCTGCTGGGCCTACCCTCTCCCACATTGCCCTCCTGCAACCACTTCCTGTCCTTGGCCAGCAGTGGCCCGACAGAAAGAAGTCAGATACCTGAGTGCAAGTGCCAGCTCTGCCACTAGGAAGAGTTGCATAATGTGCCTCAGTTTCTGAAGACTGTTCCAGAGGAGAGGAAGTGCTGATAGAACCCTAAGCATTGTTGTCACTTAAAATGCCTCACAGCAGCTGCCCCTCACCATAGCACTCAGTGGCCAGTGGCTGTTATCTTCCCCATTTGTAGATAAGGAAACTAAGACCCTGTCTGCCCAGCTGTGTGGATGAAACAGAGGCACTTGGCTCAGGGATTCTCTCAATCAAGCTGATGGCTTCTTCCTGCCTGTTTCTTCCTTCAGGCCCTTCTCCGACCTGACCACTCCTGCTGGATTATTAGAAAATGGACACTGCTCAACACAGACCCTGGCAGCCCAAGCCAGACCAAGGGTGGGCCGGGCCACCTTCTCTCACTTTGCTGGGGTCTCCTGCTTCTGGCAGGCTCCTGCCCCCATCCACTACCCCTTCTCTCCTCGGAGCCTGAGGGGTGAGGAGTCCCAGAGCTGATCTTTCTGCTGCTCTGCCTTCATTTACTCCTGCTAGCCCAAGCTCTGGTAGACCATTCTGGAATGGAAGGACTCTGGTTTTCCTAGGTCCTGTGGAGGGGCAGGGGCCACTGACTAGGGACTCAGGGCGAGCCCTGCCCTGCTCACCTCATCAGAACTCCACCCCATTTTCCCTGAAGGAACATTCCTAAGTCTCAAGGGCTAGTATCCCTAAGGAGCCAGGCCTAGGCCAAAACCCCCTCCCTCTCAAAGCTGCCCTTGCTGCTTCTGTGTGTGGGTGAGCGGAAGTGGGGGTGGGGGCCCATGAAGAGCTGGTACCCCTGTCCACCTCCCTGTGCCTATATCTAATATATAAATATAGAGATGTGTATATGGACGACCCTGGCTTTGTTTGTGTACGCCGATATAGACCTTAACCATTGTTGTTCTGAAGACTGACCCTTGCTGCCCAGCTGTCTCGGGAGCTGGTGACCTTTAGTTTTAGCTGGCCAAGGATGAGGATGGGGCATAAGGAGCTCCAGTATCCTGGAAAGAGGGGTCATTTTCTTCTTAGTCACTGTCCTCTTCTTTGCTCACAGCTTCCTGTCTGACTGGCTAGGGTTAATTTGGGGTGACTCGGGCACCCTACACATTCCCTGGAAATAACAAGGGGTGGTGTGTTGTCGACCCTGGCCACAGCACCCACGGGAGGTGGAGAAATCTTAACAGACACAGTAAGGGGGGAACTTAATATACCTCCCCCCATGTAACCAAGGAGAGAAGGGAGTGCTGGGGTCTGTGAAGGGTTTGGGACTATGAGGGCCAAGCTGCCTGCCTCCACTCCTGCGTCTATTCAGCCCTGGAGAGCACTGTAGCTTGGCCACATGCCAGCAGCTCAGCAGCAGGCTCAGCAGGTCCAAGGGGCGTGGCGCTGCCCAGTGGGAGCCAGCCTATGCTGGCTCGGCAGGCAGGCCGGCGGCACTGAGGCTGCACAGTCCCTTGGGACCGGACAGCTACTGCGGCTGAACTTTCGGCAGCGGAGGCCATCTAAAGAGGGAGGCTATGAGCCTCCTCCTATACAGTGCCCTGTCCACCCTGGGCAGCTATGTCATGCTCTCCATCTTCTTCCTGCGCCGGCCTCGTTTACTGCACACGGCCTGGACTCCAGCTTTCTGCCCCCGCCTGGCCGCCCACCGTGGAGGTAAGCTGAGTGGGGAAGGTAGGAACAATTGGCAGCCAGTGGGGATGGATTGAGTCGAAAGACAGGTGCTACAGTAGGCAGCACACAGAGAAGATGCAAAGGGTGGGGAGTGTTAGGCAAAGACCAAGGTAGAGAACCAGAGGACAGGCAGGACACAGAATGGTCTGGGTTACTTGGGGAGAGGAGGCCTGGGGCAGGAGGAGGCCAGCAGAAGGAAAGGTGGGCCGTAAGATCAGGGACCCACCCTGGCTGCCCCCACCGTGCAGGATCTGGAGAGCGGCTGGAGAACACCATGGAGGCCATGGAGAAGTGAGTGCACCTGCCCCAGCAATGAATGTGAGGTGGTGTGGTTCGTTCACTTCCTGGTTGGGATATCTGGAACCACCTGCAGTTGTGCAGGTGGGATCATACATCCTAATGTGAGCTCTGCCTCTCTATCTCCCCTCTACCCTTCCCTGTCCCCTGCTGGCACTGACCTTCGCTCTCACAGTTCCATGGCCCAGCGAGCAGATCTCCTGGAGCTCGATTGCCAGCTGACTCGGGATGGTGTAGTAGTGGTGTCACACGATGAGAACCTGTCCCGCCAGTCAGGCCTGAATAGGGATGTGAGTGACTTGGACTTTGAGGTGAGCCTTGCTGTAAGCCTCACACCCAGTCTCCAGATCTCTCCTTGGCCTTCCTGGTGACTCTCCCTACTCTGCATAGGAGCTGCCTCTCTACAAGGAAGAGCTGGAGGTTTACTTCTCACCAGGTGAAGGCGGGTGGGGGCTTCCAGCCTCAGATCAGCCTTCCCATCCTGAACACGCCCTCCACCCCACCAGTCCTTCTCTGACTCCACCTCCCATGGCCCCCTCCCAGGTCACTTTGCTCATGGGTCAGACCGGCGCATGGTCCGCCTGGAAGATGTGTTCCAGAGGTTCCCACAGACGCCCATGAGTGTGGAGATCAAAGGCGAGAACGAGGAACTCATTCATAAGGTGATGCTGCAGCCAGGAAGGGGGAGGGTAGGCCCAAGGTAGGCCTGGCTCCCCTTAGCCCCCCTCCCCCTCCTAGGTAGCCAGCCTGGTGAGGCGCTTTGACCGCAGCAAGATCACTATCTGGGCCTCAGAGAAGAACTCAGTCATGAAGAAGTGCAAGGCCGCTGTGAGTCCTTTTTCTCTCCTTGCTCTAGAGCTAGAGGCCACCCCAGCTTGAGGAGTCCCTGGGCTGCTCCCAGGGAACTTGCGGGGAGCACAGTCCCAGTTTTGCCTTGGGTCTGACTCAAGCCTGACCTGTCAAAGGCCTCTAAAAGACTGAAAGAGGTAGGGTAGTGAGACTGTGTGTACTGGCCAGCTCCACGGAACCTCCCACACTGGCCCTGTTGGTCAGCTGTGTGTTACTGTAGTAGAGTAGGTCACAACTCATGTCTCATGGTTTCAGAAATACCAGTCCATGGTCACTTTTGGCCCCACTGGGGGGAACCTGAGGCAGGGCATCATGGAAGAAAGGGCTTGATGGAGCAGGATACTCACTTTCTGACAGCTTCTTCCTTCCTCTTTAGTTCCACCCAAACCCCCAGCATATGGATGGTACAGTGCACATTCAGGGTGTGTTCCCCCATTAGCCACAGGCACTCCCAGGGTGTGTTATACCAAACTCCTAGGCACTTCTCAACCCAATCAAGTTGACAAAATTAGCCATCACAATGGCCAAGATGTGACTTTATTGTCCATACCTGTCCCCCGCAGCCTACATCTGCTCTGCTACCCCCAGGGCATGGATCTGTCTCCTCACTTGTTGCCTTGTTTCCCCAGAACCCCGACATGCCGGTGTCCTTCACCATAAGCAGAACATTCTGGATGCTCCTACTCTATTATGTGGGGCTGCTGCCCTTTGTCTCTATCCCAGAGAAATTCTTCCTGTGCTTCCTGCCCACCATCATCAACAGGTACCAATGGAGGAGCTAGACTTAGGACACCCACCCTGCTCAAACCACAGTGCGTAGGATCTACTGTGGAGGAGCCCCGTGATCATGGGGTCTCTGATACCCCTCAAAGATAGATTACCTCCAAGCTCCAGGCTGGCCTCCAGTTCTCTGTGTAGCCCAGATGACCTTGAATTTCTGATCTTCCTGTCTCAACCTCCCAAGTCCTGCAATTACAGGAGTGCACCCCCATGCCCGATTTATGTGGTGCTGGGGATCAAACCCAGGACTTTGTGCATACTAAGCTAGCACTATCAACTGAGCTACATCCCTAGCCTGTTGTTGTTTTGAGTCAGAATCTCACTGTGTAACCCGGGTTGGCCTCAAACTCTCAATCTTACTGCTTCAGCCTTCCCAGTGCATCACCATGCTGGCAAGACAGTGGTTGGTTAGTTTGTTTTGTTTTGTTTCAGGGTAGGGTCTCTCTCTAGCTCCAGGTGACCTGGAACTCATTCTGTAGCCCCAGGCTGGCCTCTAACTCACCATGATCCTCCTATGAATGCCTCCTGGGTGTTCTGATTAAAGGCAGGCACCACCACACCCAGTTTGAATAGATAGCTTTTACAACAGGATTTTCAAAGTGCTTTTATGTGTTTTGAGATATTTGCAGCATCCCCTCTCAGAACGCATAGGAGATGAATCGTGACCTCTGTAGTAAAACCATGAGAATCAGAGGCATAGACAGGGTCTGAGATTTGCCCAAGGCCACACAGCGGGAAAGACAGAGCCCAGATTTTGGTTTTGTTTGTTTTGTTTTTTGGTTGTTGTCGTGAGGTAGGATCTCATTCTAGCCCAGGCTGAAGTGGAACTCTGTAGCCTCAGTCAGGCCTCAAACTAACAGAGATCCTC
Organism: Orientallactaga sibirica; assembly: GCA_036365145.1. Lineage (NCBI taxonomy): Eukaryota > Metazoa > Chordata > Mammalia > Rodentia > Dipodidae > Orientallactaga > Orientallactaga sibirica. The sequence goes on from JAEOAD010000888.1 coordinate 2,857,086, forward strand.
CTACCTCTGTCTCCCAAATACTCCCACCATGCCTGGGCCCACAGCTCAGTTTTGCCCTGGGTCTGACTCAAACTTGACCTGTGAAAGGCCTCTGAAATCACCCCTGCAATGTGATCATTTGTGACAAGTAGCCAACAAATTAAGCACTGTCTCAAGAAGCTGGCCAGCTCTGGGCATGGTAATTCTAGCACTCTATAGGCTGTGAGGCCAGAGGGTCATATGTATCAAGCCAGCCTGAGTCACATAGTGAATCCCTGTCTCGAAAACTAAAACAAGCAATTTTCTCTCAGAGAAGCCCACACCTATGCTTTTGGCTCTTCCTGGGTGCTTCTTAACCCTCTTGCTTAAAGATTGTAAGATACTAAAATATTAAGAGATATTAAGCCTGGTGAGATGGCATATGTCTTTAATCCCCGAGGTAGGAGGATCACTATGAGTTTGAGGCCACCCTGAATTTCAGGTCAGCCTGGACTAAAGTGAGAACCTACCTCAAAAGAAAAAAGAGAGAGAAAGAAATGAAAGTATCTTTGGACTAGAGAGATGGCTCAGTTGGTAAAGTACTTACCTTATAAGCATGAGGACATGAGGTCAATCGTTGGAACTGACATTAAAAAGCCAAGTTGGGGCTGGAAGATAGCTTAGCAGTTAAGGTACTTGCCTGTGAAGCCTAAGAACCCAGATTCGATTCTCCAGGTCCCACATAAGCCAGATGCACATGGTGGCACATGCATCTGGAGTTTGTTTGCAGTGGCTGGAGGCCCTGGCATGCCCATTCTCTCTCCCCCATCCCTGTTTCTAATAAATAAATTAGTTAATCTTAAAACAAAAAGCCAAGTTGGAGCCAGGTGTGGTGGTGTACACCTTTAACCCCAGCACTCAGGAGGCAGAGGTGCCAGGTTGGTAATCACAGCTCTGGAGAGGCAAAGATAGGCATATCTTAGGCTTACTGGCCAGCCAGTCTAGCCCACTTGGTGAGGCCAGTGAAAGACTTTGTTTCAACAAAGGTGGATGGAGCCAGGCGTGGTGGCGCACACTTTTAATCGCAACACTCGGGAGGCAGAGGTAGGAGTTCAAGGCCACCCTGAGACTACATAGTGAATTCCATGTCACCCTACCTCTCGAAAAAAAAAAAAAAAAAAAAAAAAAAAAAAAAAGGTGGATGGGGGCTGGAGAGATGGCTTAGCAGTAGAGGCGTTTGCCTGCAAAGCCAAAGGATCCCCATTTGATTCTCCGAGGGGAGCATGCATCTGGAGTTCGTTTGCAGTGGTTGGAGGCCCTGGTGCTCCCATTCTCTCTCTCTTAAATAAATAAAATATATATATATTTTAAAGGTGGATGGCACCTGAGGCTGTCCTCTGGTTTACCACATGCATGCACAAGGACATGCACGTGGACGAACATGCGCGTGCATGACACACACACACTCACTCACTCACTCACTCACTCACTCACTGTAGGCTGAGGAGATGAATCACTCAAAAGTATTTGCCTGCCATTCAATCATGAGGACCTGAGTTCAGATCCCCAGCACTGGCATAAAAGCCAGGCCCAACAAAATGTGCTGGTTATCCCAGCACTGGGAAAGCAGACACTTGGGGCTTGCTGGAGAACTAGTGTGGTAAAATCAGTGAGCCTCAGGTTGAGAAACCCTGTCTCAAAAACTAAGGTGAAGGTCTGAACAGACAGCTCAACAGTTAAGGCACTTGCCTGCAAAGCCTAACAACCTAGGTTTGATTCCCCAGTACCCATGTAAAGCCAGGTGCACAAAGTGACACTTATCTGGAGAGGTTGTTTGTAGCAGCTAGAGGCCCTGGTACACCCGTTCTTTTTGTCTGTCTCTTTTCTCTCTGCTTGCAAATAAATAAATATTTTTTAAAAGGGCTGGAGGGATGGCTTAGCAGTTAAGGTGCTTGTTTGATTCCCCAGGACCCACGTAAGCCAGATACACAAGGTGGTGCATGTGTCTGGAGTTCGTTTGCAGTGGCTGGAGGCCCTGGCATGCCCATTCTCTCCCTCTTCCTCTCCCTCTCTGTTCCTCACTCTCTGACTCTCAAATAAATAAATAAACAAACAAAAAAAATTTTTTTAATTTTATTTTTTAGGAACAGACACATGCACCACCTTGTGTATCTGGCTTACGTGGGTCCTGGGGAATCAAGCCTTGAACCGGGGTCCTTAGGCTTCACAGGCAAGTGCTTATCTGCTAAGTCATCTCTCTAGCCCCTCAAATAAATTTTTTTTAAAATTCAAAAAACATAAGGTGGAGAGCAACTGAGGAAGACACCCAGTGTTAGCCTACACACACATATGCACACCTGCACCCAGACATACACACTTATTACACATTTACACCACACATGCAACAAAAAAGAAAACATTTTTAATAAATATTAACTCTGCTTTAAAAAAAAATACATGCCAGCCAGGTGTGATGGCACATACCTTTAATCTTAGTACTCCTTGAGTGCTGAGGCTGAGGTAGGAGGATCACTGTGAGTTTGAGGCCAGCCTGGAACTAAAGTGAGTTCCAGTTTGATCTGTCTCAAAAAAAAAAAAAAAAAAAAAAAAAAATTGGGGGGGAAACAAACCTGCTCAGATCTAACCAGGAGGACCTCCAAATAGGTTGTCCTGCTCTGGAATCAAGCTGGGTCCCAGGCCTGGTCCCTGCTCCATTGCTGACATGCTTTTTGATCTCCCACAACTCCCAGTTCCCTTGTCTTTGAGAGAAAAAGTCCTACGCTTCCCCACCCCCTGAAATCTGGATTCCAGGACACAATAGATGCTTATTGAATGAGGGGTGAATTGTCCATGAAGGCAGCTGTAAAGCTTCTTCGAGAGGGGCTGTTACACTGATGGGAAATCACTACCTCCCATTCCCACCCCTATGACAGTGGGAAACAGGAGCTGACCTACCACCTTCTCTCCATAGGACCTACTTCCCATTTTCCTGTGCATGGATGAACCGACTGTCAGCTGTGGTTTCAAAATGGTGAGGTGGGCAAAGAAGTGCGGGTAGAATGGCCACATAGGGACCTGCTCTCTTCCTTTGTCCCTTCTCATTCTCTTTGCCACCTCATCCCACCCTCCAGGGTCATCATGAGGAAAAGTCTGATCCAACACTTGGAAGAGCGAGGGGTGCAGGTGAGGATTTGACCACTACTCCAGCAAGAAGGTGGTTCCTAGAATATATCCGGTAGCAGGTTCCCCATTATGTGGGCAGGTCACACATGTTCTGAATCTCAGTTTCTTCATCTTTAACTTGGGGAGAATGGCAAATGCAGGTCTTTTGGGTAGACAGGTAATTCTTAGGGCTTGGTGAGAGTCCATGAGTCCTGCTCTCCTGGCCCCCAAGGAGGAGGGCTGGAGAATCCAGCGTCAGCCCTGCCTGTTCTGCTTTGAACATTTGCTTTGACCAGGACATTTTTGTTTGTTTTCTTTTCTGAGGCAGGGTCTCACTCTAGCCCAGGATGACATCAAACTTTTTTTTGTTTTTTTGTTTTTGTTTTTCAAGATAGGGTCTCACTCTAGTCCAGGCTGACCTGGAATTCACTCTGTATTCTTAGGGTGGCCCCGAACTCATGGTGATCCTCCTACCTTTGCCTCCCAAGTGCTGGGATTAAAGGCATGCTCCACCACACCTGGCAACATCAAACTCTTAACTCTAACCTCACCCTTCCAAGTGCTGGGGTAGTGGCCCAGCTAATTTTTATTTATTTTTTTTTTTTTTTAAGGTAAGGTCTCATTCTAGTCCCAGTCTTTAGGCTTTGCAGAAAAGCACCTTGACTGCTGAGCCATCTCTCCAACCCTCTGGCTTTTTTGTTTGTTTGTTTTTGTTTCCAGGTAGGGTCTCACTCTAGCCCAGGCTGAACTGGAATTCACTGTGTAGTCTCAGGGTGGCCTTGAACTTACAGCAATCCTACTACCTCTAACTCCTGAGTGCTGGGATTAAAGGTGTGAGCCACCACGCCTGACTTTTTTTGTTTTTCTGAGGTAGGGTTTCACTTTAGTCCAGGCTGACCTAGAATTCTCTGTGTAGTCATAGGGTGGCCTTGAACTCACAGCAACCCTCCTACTTCTGCCTCCCAAGTGCTGGGATTATAGGCATACACCACCAACACCCTTCAGAGAGAGAGAGAGAGAGAGAGAGCAAGAATGGGTGCACCAGGGCCTCTAGCCATTGCCAATGAACTCCAGATGCATGTGCCACTTTGTATCTGGCTTTACATGGGTACTGGGGAATCAAACCCAAGTCATTAGACTTTGCAGACAAGTAAATGTCTTAACTGCTGAGCCATCTCTCCAGCCCCAGAGCTATCTTACCTCGCCTTCCAAGTGGTGGGATTACAGGTGTAAGGAAAGTGTAAGAGAAAAGCAAAAGAGAACTCTGGATTTGATCTCTACAGACAAGACTGTTTATTGAAACAGCCAGGGGCCTCAGCTTTCCCACGGGATGAAGGCTGAAGCACTGAGCCAGGCTAGGGTGTAAGTTTAAAGGAGAATCCTAAGAAATTAACAGACTGGACCAGGTGCAACTGATAAGAAAATTGTAGCTGTCTGTGTCCTTGTTCAGAATAGGCTTCTTCAGCAGGAATGTCTAAGGGAGGACACTCAGATGGTCCCTAATCCTTCAAGGCCATCTAGGCTAAGAGGAGTACATCAATCAGGGAAGGGTGCCAAACTATTTTATTGCCCGAAAGCTTTAGAGATAGCTATTAACTCTTTAGTTTTCAGGGAAAGCTATTAACCCTTCAGTCCAGACTTTGGAAGGATAAAAGAAATTGAGGAGAACTGGGGGTGAGTGGGACCTTTTGGGGAAGACTGCATGGGCCAGGACTGGGGACGAAGACTCGTCTGCAACTGCTTCAAGCTGAAGGGAGGAAGTAGATTTCTCAGGGTGTCCCACACAGTCTTGTGGAAGCTGGATGCTCAGCGGCTGATATTCAGTGGCCATGAATTCAGTGACTCACTGTGAAGTGAAGGCATGCATTCTGTCCAGGAGGAATTCAGTGAGGCATCTGAGTATGCAAGGACCAAAAGAGAGGGTGAACATGATCATAATCAGGGGAATAAAGTACATGTCAGAGACAGGATAGGTTTAACTTGAAGGGAGTAGAGCTGTGAGATTTTTTTTTTTTTAACATAGCAATAGAGATCTTAGTTGGTCACAGAGAGATGTCAGGTCACATGTAGAGAAATAGTATTATTGGCCATTAAAAAGGCTAATACAAGCCAGACCTGGTGGTACATGCTTTTAATCCCAGTACTTGGGAGGCAGAAGGAAGAGGTTCAATTCTCCAGTTTGAGGCAGATGCCTGATGGCATACATAGTGTTCAATTCCAGGTCAGCCTGGGTCCCAGTCTCTCCCTACCTTTCTCTCTTTCTCTGTCTCTAATAAATAAAAAAAAAAAAAAAAAAAAAGGCTAATACAGGGGCTGGAGAGATGGCTTAGTGGTTAAGGTGTTTGCCTGCAAAGCCAAAGGATCCCAGTTCAATTCTCTAAGACCCACATAAGCCAGATGCACAAGGGGGCACATGCATCTGGAGTTCGTTTGCAATGGCTGGAGGCCCTAGTATGCCCATTCTCTCTCTCTCTCTCTTTCTTTCTCTCCCCTTCTCTGCCTCTTTCTCACAAATATATATAGATATAGATATTTTAAAAGGCTAATACAGCCCAAAATATTATTGGCTCTGGATTGGTAACATTTACCTCTCCACAATCATTGTAGTCCATTGTTGAAGTCACACAGGTGTGGATTTTGGCAGTTTTAGCTTTTAGTTTTTTGTTTGCCAAACTTCATCTTGCAGTTTGTGTACATACTAGGCTATTATCCCACATCTATCTTATGAACAGGCAAGGAGGCAGCTCAGGAGAGTGATAGTTATCAGAGCCATTAGGAAAGAAACACCTAGATCATGTCAAATCTATTAGCCATTATGATCTGGTTATTATCCATGTATGAGTTTTCTTGCATGTGACATGACATTTACAGATGACATGAACATTATATTTAAGGTAGAAAAATAATAATAATAATATAGGAGTTGGGTAAGGAAGAAGGAGTCGTTAGCTTGGATGGGAGGTTCATTGGAATTTGTGGAAATACAAAGATTTAGTTTAGGTAAGGTAGGAAGTATAAGATATTAGTATTGAAGCAATATTTGAAATATCTTAAAATTATTTTAAATTCAGGTATGATAGAGGTTACAAAATTAATTTTGAAATTTAGGTTTAAAGGGTTTTTTTCTTGTATGTGTGTGTTAAGTCTTTAATATAGAAGGTTTATGGTCTTTACTTACTTGGTCCAAAGATCAAAAAGTCTTATCTTTAGTTTGTTTGTTTTTGTTTTTTGTTTTTGAAATGCTAAAACTTTGATTAGTCTTAATAATTTGTTATTGTCAGTTGTTTATTTTATAAACATAATGAAATTGTGTTTTATAGAATTATACTGGCTATATAATACAGTGACATATATTTTTATATAATTAGACTCAGTTTTATTTATTAGAATAAGTTTATAGCAAATAAACAAAAGTCTTTGATTAACAGGAAACATAATAATTTACAACATTTGTTTATATTATAAACATAATGAAATTATGTCTTATATAATTATAACTTGGTTATATAATACAATAGGAAATATAGTTCAAGGCCACCCTGAGAATACAGTTAATTCCAATCAGTTTATACCAATGAACAGTCAAAAACCCAAAAGGAAAAAAAAAAAAAAAAAAGAAAAGAAACCTATTGTTGTAAACAGGTGTCCTATGTAACAAAAATAAAGACTTAGTTTTGATTTTTATGTCACATTTAGATAGAGTTTAAAAAAACAAAACTAGTTAAAATATCTTGATCTTGTTAACTTTGATATTGATATAGGGAAACTAAAGGTTACAGAACTGGCACCAGAGATGGAGTGAAGAATCAGTCTATTTTTACATCAGCATGAGTCCAGGGAAAAATCTCTTCCAAAGCCTGAAAAAATGGTTAATTAGTAGAGAGACATCTGTAGCTGTGTTGTGGAGTTAAGAAGAAATATAAGATAATTTCAGTACTGGTCAGAAGCTGTAATACAAACTGTGGCCTTGAAACAGTACAAAAACTACAGTGTCAGTACAAAAGACTATGTAGTATGGGACATAATTAGCACAAAAGTTTATTACAGCACAAGACATAACTTTTTGCCAGAGGCCTTTAACTTTTTTTTATCATAATATGAGGTATGACATTATAAATAAATTTATCACCTTATTATAGAAAATTGTTTGAACTATGTAAACAATTAAGGCAAAAGAAATACAGAGAATCAGCTTTTTCCCAGCACTCGGGAGGCAGATAGGAGGATCGCTGAGAGTTAGGCCACCCTAGATACATTAATTCCAGGTCAGCCTGGACCAGAGTGAGACCCTACCTCGCAAAACAAAAAAAAAAAAAAAAAAAGAAATACAGAGAAACAGCTTTATTTATAAGGTAGGCACATCTTATTTTTTAAACATGTATAGGCAGAACGTGTCAAGTAAAACAGCATAAAGTTTTGGCATTTGTATTTGGTAACATCTTTGATTAGTTTAGATATCTGTGTGGGTACCAATTACCCTACAAACTGGAAGCAGAACAGCAGCATTTAAGATCATTTTTGTAGAGCAGGGAACATGTCTTAAGTATTAATATAACTATAAGGAATGAACTTAAGAGACCAGAAATGAGACAATTATTTAAGAAAAACCTTGATTGAGACTGAGTATACATAGCTTATGAATAAAGCCAAACCTGGTCATTGTTGAGATAAATTAGTCTGATTTTAACATACATTAGAAACATTTTGATAGACATAAAGTGATTTCTTCATCTTACTTTTAATCATTGAATCATTTTTAAGTTTAGCATAATGCAATATTTACGAATGGTAGAATATATGAAGTCTAGACAAGCTTATATTAACATTGTTTGTATATTGCAAGCTTTCCTAGGACAGGAGGAGTTTCCTCTGTTTCCCTAAAAACAAAGACACAATGACTAAATCACCTTTTATAAGACTTAAACAATAACCTCAGTGATAATCACCCAGTAAAACTGCATGAACAAGACAAGAACTATCTTAAGGTTAGAGTTGTTTGTTTTTTAGCTATAATAATCTTATTAAATAGTAAAAGGTTGACAAATGGAGGAATATAGCAAACTTGGTTGAGAACTTTTACAACCATTATCATAACCAGATTAATATCAGTGAGTTAAAGTTTTTCAGTTTACCATCTGAATACCATAGCATCCTGTTACCAGCCAGGGCCATCCTTTGTTAGTCTGATATAAACCCTAGGAGTCTGTAATCTGATCAGGTATTTTAAGACTTAGTCAGCTTTGTTTTTAACCTTCTGATTAAGCTTATTCATACCTTCATCTACATACTTTTACCTTACAATCTGTGTAACCACACTGTAACAATCTTCTTCATCAAGCATTTACCAACATTTAAGTTTTTTTCCAGTTTATCTTCCTTAGTCAGTTTATCTTGTAATTGCCAACAAAAACTTCCTTACCATAAGACTTTTAATATGACCATTTAAGTTTTTGTTTTTTTGTTTTTTTGTTTTTTTTTTGGTTTTTCGAGATAGGGTCTCACTCTGGCCCAGGCTGGCCTGGAATTAACTATGTAGTCTCAGGGTGGCCTTGAACTCATATGATGATCCTCCTACCTCTGCCTCCCAAGTGCTGGGATTAAAGGCATGCACCACCACGCCCAGCTCAAGTTTTTTTTTTTTATAACTTCTGCTTGTATTTTTTTTTTAATATTTATGTTACATTTAGATAAGGTTTAAATAAGCAAACAAAAACTCATTAAAACTCATTAAAAATTTTGTTAAACATTTAGTTTTTTTGTAGTCAGAGTTTTTTTTTGTTTTTTTTGTTTGTTTTTTTTTTTGGTTTTGCAAGGTAGGGTCTCACTCTGGTCCAGGCTGACCTGAAATTCACTATGTAGTCTCAGGGTGGCCTCGAACTCTCGGTGATCCTCCTACCTCTGCCTAATAAATAACTAAATAAATGGGATTAAAATCTTTGAAAAACATGAATCTTGATTTTGTTAAACATTTAGTATTTTTTAGTAGTCAGAGTTTAACAGTAGAAAATATAGGTATAGCTCAATTTAACTTTGATTTAAAATATGACAATATAAATAAATTTACCAACTTATTATAAAGACTAAAGTCTGAACTACGTGAACAATTAAGGTGAGAAAAAAATATGAAGCATGAAAACTTTTAAGTTAATCCATTTTATCACAGGCAACCCAAACCTTCTTTAGTTTAAGTCCCATAACTTTTTATATCATTTTCATATTCTTTTAATAACATACCTTACAATAATCTTTTACCTTATAAAGTCTTTTTTTGATCCAAAAACACATCTCTTTCTGTAGAAGCAAGATTAGAATTTGGTATACAAATATGTCTATTATTATAGTAAGTATGAATAAGCATGTTGTGAAAAACAGAGGCTAATTTAAATATATTGTAAACCTGGTTTTAATAATATAACATCATCTTAAAATATATGAGCATCAGAACATTTAATGACCATAAGCATTGGAACAATTAATAACTTTAAATTTAGTCATACATAAGGACAGACTACATGAAACATAGAACACATGACATGACATGGTTGGCCAACATCAAACATGACAACGTGAAACATGGAGAGACATCCTTTTAAGATTGTAGTTATGTTTTGGATTGGTGAGGATTTAATCTTAACAGGGCAACAGCCAGTTGAATTTAAAGTTGTCATTTTTTCTTTGGTAGCTTGTCATGAAAAAAACAGGGGGAAAGGGAAAAGAAAGGAAAAAACCCTAGAAGCTGTATCATGATTTTAACTTTTAGCAAGGAGAGAGAAATCAGATGTCCATATGTAGAAGTTAAAGATGCCCAGTAAAGACAGGAGTTTCTTTAAGAGGGTAGAGTTTGTGTTTCATTTAGTGAGATGGCTTTAATTTGGAGTGAGACAGAGAGGCCCTGGAAAGTCATAGCCAGATGGCAGAACTGTGTGTGAGAGGTAGAGTTTTAGAAGGGACAGGATTTTAGAGGGTTTGGGTGACAGAGGAGAATTTGTTAGGTAGAACAAGAAGTACAAAGGGAAGGGCAGGAATGGAGGACAAAGAAGCCCTGAAGGTAAGGAACCTCTGACCACTTGCCATGTCTTCTGGAGGAAGTTATCAAGATCAATAAGAATATTGAAGTCAAAAGTACTAAATTCAGGCCAGTAGTGGCCATTATCTAAGGAATACTGTAGTCAGATTTGAATAGAGAGTTGGAGTAATTTTGCAGGCAGGAGCTCAGGAAGTTTGAGCTCCTTTAAATTAGCCTTGAGACATGCCAATGGAGTGTCTTTTGGAACTGATAATTTTGAGCCCATTGTGGAGGACAAGGACTAAAGTGGCCAATACTGCCATCAGGGATGTCTCCCAGGCTTAGGGAAGGTAAACGAAGCCCAAGGTTTAGGAGGGAGCATCCTCACACTCATAAGGCTTGGGGTGTCAGATGGAACAACATGTGGGAGGCTCCCAGAGTCTCTGATCATCCATGGACCAAAAAGTGGGAAACTTCCAGAGTTTCTAAGGCTGGGACAGGGCACCTCTGCCATATACCAAGAACGAATGCCTTGTCCTGAAGCTGTAATTTGATGTGGGTGTGGTTGCAGCAGATCACATGGTGAGAGGCCTCTAGTCTGGAGTTCAAAAGTCTGGTGGGAGAGGGTGAAAGAAGAAAAGGAAGCTGGAAAGACTGAAGGTTTCAGGTCACAGGTAGCTGTTTAGTTCAGAGTAGTGAGCACAATGAGTTTTTCTATTCCTGAGAGAGTGAAACATTGGCAGGGAAAAAAAAGGAGAGAGGAAGGGGGGGGGCATGCAGCCCGAAAGGCCCAGAGGGGTATCCGAAACACAGCACTAGAATGTAAGGAAAGTATAAGAGAAAAGCAAAAGAGAACACTGGATTTGATCTCAACAGACAAACTGTTTATTAAGAGGAACAGCCAGGGGCCTCAGCTTTCCCACGGGATGAAGGCTGAAGCACTGAGCCAGGCTAGGGTGTAAGTTTATAAGGAGAATCCTAAGACAAACAGACTGTGCCAGGTGCAGCTAATAAGAAAATTGTAGCTGTTTGTGTCCTTGTTCAGAACAGGCTTCTTCAGCCAGGAATGTCTAAGGGAGGACACTCAGATGGTCTCTGGTCCTTCAAGGCCATCTAGGCTAAAGGGAGTACATCAATCAGGGAAAGTGTCAAACTTCTTTACTGCCTGCAAGCTTTAGGGATAGCTATTAACTCTTTAGTTCCCTTTAGTTTTCAGGGAAGGCTATTAACCCTTCAACAGGTATTGTTGGGGTCCCCCCAAGGCCAGCTCAGGAGGGACAATAGGGTCTCTGCCGAATTGGGGTGAGCAGCGCAGAGTCACGACACAGACTCCGGGAGTTGGGTGAAAGCGGAAGTGAGAATCCACAAACTCGTTTATTCAGGAAGTGCACATGGGTTTTAAGGGGCTGTTAATCCTTGTATGGGGCGGTCCCCTTTTGGTGACCAATGACAGCTTGTCTCTGGACAGGACATCTCGTAGTAGGCTTCTCGCGAGCATGGGGCTGTAACTTGTCACATCGAGCCTGCGCAAAACGCCATTTTTACAGAAGCCACTTCCTGTTGTCTTCTGCCATGTGGTCTGGCTAGGACCAGGCCTGTATTGTGCCATACATATCCTCCTTTTTGTTTTTATTATTGGCAACCCTGAGAGGTATGGTTTATTGCCAAGCCATTGTTGAACCCAGGCCCCAAGGGATCATCATACATGACAGTGCCTGTCTTAGGTTGTTCCATCTCATGGAGCCTTACCCGTCATGGGCCAAATGCCACCTAGGTGAGAAAACCCGAGGGGGATGGCCTGGTATGGCTTTTGGAAAGCCATTGTTGAACCCAGGCCCCAAGGGATCGTATGAGCCACAATTCTGGACCCTTGACTAGGACATTTCATTAGAAAGCTTGTTGAGACGATTCCAAGAGAGACAGTGCTGTGGGCTGGAACTGGGAGCAGCCTGCGGAAGGGGAAAAGGAAGTTGACTCTAGGGAGAGGAAGGGAGAATGTCTTGGTCAGGTGCTCTACGGGGTGAAGGCTGGAGGAGCAAGAGATGGGTCAGGGGATCTGAGTGAGTTCCCTAGCTTTGAGGGCAGTAGAGGTCAGACAGGCCCAGGATTTTTGCCCTCAGATAAGGGAAGCTCTTGAGGGTCTAACAGCAGGAAAGTCCTGATCCAGTTGAGTTTATTGAGTGAGTTTCATTTGGGTTACAAGACGGAGACGATATTGTGGCGACAGGGTAGAAATAGTGTCATTGAGAGCCTGATACTTCCCATCACTGACAGGAGTCCAGCATGGGCAACAGCAGTGTGAACTGATGGAAGGGTTAACTCGGAGAGAGACTAGCTCTTGTCTACTACCTAGATGTGGAGTTAGTGAGGCACTGAAATGCCAGTCCTCTCACACCTCACATCTCTACCAGTTTGTGAGATTGGACCATCGCCCTCATTTGTCAAACTACGAAATCCAGATATTAGAGACTTACCTGGAAGAAAGATCTCAGGCAGGTGCAGCAGCTCACCCCTGTAAGCAGAAGCAGGAAGACAGTGAGTTCTAGTCTAGCCGGGGCTACATAGACCCTGCCTAGAACCAGGCATGGTGGCACACTTTAATCCCAGCACTGGGGAGGCTGAGGTAGGAGAATTACTGTGAGTTCAAGGCCAGCCCTGGGCTACACAGTGAGTTCCAGGTCAGCTTGGGCTAGAGTAAAGCCCAACCCAAAAAAAAATTGAAAAAGAGGGCTGGAGAGATGGCTTAGCGCTTAAGGCCCTTGCCTGCAAAGTCAAAGGACCTGGTGTACCCATTCTCTTGGTCACTCTCTCTCTCTCTATCTGCCTCTGTCTCTCTCAAATAAATAAATAAATTGAAAACTTAGAGAGAGGGCTAGAGAGATGGCTTAGCAGTTAAGGCGTTTGCTGGCAAAGCCAAAGGAACTCTGTTTGATTCCCAGGACCCACGTAGGCCAGATGCATAAGGTGGCGCATGCGTCTGGAGTTCATTTGCAGTGGCTGGAGGTCCTGGCGTGCCCATTCTCTCTCTTGCTCTCTCTGTCGCTTTCTTTCACACTCTCTCAAATAAATAAAAAAAAAGTTTTTTTAAATCTTAGAGCGAGCCCTGCTTCAAAACAAAAAACCAGAAGCCGGGCATGGTGGCGCACGCCTTTAATCCCAGCACTTGGGAGGCAGAGGTAGGAGGATTGCCGTGAGTTCAAGGCCACCCTGAGACTACACAGTGAATTCCAGGTCAGCCTGGACTAGAGCAAGACCCTACCTCGTAAAACCAAAAATAATAAATAAATAAATATAAATAAATAAAGAAAGAAAGAACCAGGGCTGGAGAGATGGCTTAGTGGTTAAGCACTTGCCTGTGAAGCCTAAGGACCCTGGTTCGAGGCTCGATTCCCCAGTACCAATGTAAGGCAGATGTACAAGGTGGCATATGCATCTGGAGTTCGTTTGCAGTGGCTGGAGGCCCTGATGTGCCCATTCTCTCTCTCTGCCTCTTTCTGTCTGTTGTTCCAAATAAATAAATACAAATAAAAAATTTTTAAAAACAGGGTGGAGGTATAGCTCAGTAGATAAGAGTATTTGTCTAGCATGCATGAAGTCTCAGCATCACAAAACTGGCTGTGGTAGCATACACTGGTCCTATTACTGGAGCCTGGTAGCAGCCTTAGCCTTCCGAGTGCTGGGATTACTGGTTTGTGCCACCACACCTGACTCAAAGGTCACCCATCTTAATTAATTAATTAATTTCCAGATAAGGTCTTACTCTAGTTCAGGCTAGTCTCAGGCTGGTCTAGAACTCACAGAGATCCTCCTACCTCAGCCTCCAGAGACAGGGATTAAGGCGTGCCAACACCACACCAGATTTAATTTTTTTAAAAAATTTACATTTATTTGGGAGAAAGTGAGAGAAAAAGGGAGAGAGAGAGAATGGGCATGCCATTCTCTTTGGGCCTCTAGCAAGTGAACTCCAGACGCATGCACTACCTTGTGGTCTGGCTCTACATGGGTCCTGGGGAATCAAAGCCAGGTCGTTAGGCTTTGCAGGCAAGCATCTTGAGTGCTGAGCCATCTCTCTAGCTCTCTGGCTTTCAATTTTTAATTTTTTTATTTTTCGAGGTAGTATCTCATTCTAGTCCAGGCTGACCTGGAATTCACTATGTAGTCTCAGGGTGGCCTCAAACTCACAGTGATCCTCCTATCTCTGCCTCCTGAGTGCTAGGATTCTAAAGACTTATGCCATGACTTTTAATTTTTAAGAATTGTTATGTTTTAAAATTCCTGAAAAGTTAACCTGCAATAGCACTATTGGGAAGTTTCTGCAGAGAAGGAGGGGCCGCTACTATTTGAGTGTTAAGAAAACTCTAGGTACAGTTGTTTGGAAACTAACGTGATCACCCCTCCCTGTATAGGTGGTATTTTGGTCCCTTAATGAAGAGTCGGATTTTGATGTGGCATTCAACCTGGGGGCCACTGGTGTCATGACTGATTATCCCACAGCCTTGAGGCGCTACCTGGACAACCATCAACCAACAGCCTTAACCTCCTAAGTCTGAGGCCCCCTCTCTTCCTGAAAAATAAATAAATAAATATTTTCTTGTCAGTAACAGAGTTGTGCTTGTGGTTGGATGGTCAATCTTGGAAAACTATAAAGATGGCAGTTTGTGGTGTGGGGATATAACTGTAGTGAAACACTTGGCTATCATGAGCAAGGCCTTTGGTTCAGTCCCTAGACAGACAGAGTCAGACACACACACACACACACACACACACACACACACACACACACACCTTGGCTTACAGCAGACCAGGCCTGTGTAGGGCCAGAGCCTGGGGGCCCTAACCAGCCTGGCTCACTTGTTCCACTACATTCCAGAGCCACAGTGACACCACACCCTATGCCATGCCAGGCTGACCTCTTCTCTGAGCAATGTCCCCTGCAGGGCCATCCAGGTGTCCTGGCACCTAGTCTCTAGAGACCCACAGATAGTTATTCTCCTGAGGCCATTAACAAATCCAGGCTTACGACAAAGGACTTGTTTCTAACACTGTCTTGTTGCTGGGAGTTCCCTTACCTCAGAGCTACAAGAGGCTGTACATGGTGCGCTAATACACCTGCCTGCTAGCCTCACCATACCAACTTTCTACTCCCAGGTCTCCTTCAGTGCTGAAATGTAATTCACTTAAAATTCCCAATGCAGAAATACATACTGAGGGCCTACTGTAGGTCAAGCTAAGGTACTGGGACTCTGCAGTGAACATGCCAATCATGAAAGACATGGCCACTGGAGCCAGACCTAACCCAGCCTGAAGGGCAGGGGGCGCATCAGAGGAGCAGGCCTAGAGGAGATGATGCCTAGCAGTGAGCTTCTTTCAGATCTTTGGCTGCTAGAAGTCTAACAGCAATGGGCACCTACCTTTCAGTTCTTCCTTTCTAAGAGGTAAGCTGAGTCTGTTCCTGGTGCTATGGAAAAGTGATAATAGTGAGAAAAAGTGTTCTTGTCTGAGCCTCTGTCAAATGGAGGTATGGGAGAAACTGCTTTATAGAATTGCCGCAGGGACTACCAGTGGTCAATGGATGAACGCACAGCATTATGACTAAATTCCCTGGGGGTGTGGCTCCAGACACCACCCTCTTCTTACGCCCGGTTCAGGACCCTCTCATCCTTGTCCCTTCAAGCACCACGTGACAACCAGACCCCAGCATCCACTGGCCCCTGAGCTGGGGAGTCAGCGGGCTTGGCCGCAGGCCCATTTCGGGACGGGAGCCAGAAGCACAGAGCAGGGGGAGGGGCAGTACGGTCCTGCGCCGGCCGTCGTGTGACGCGCCCCCTCATTTGCATACGGCGCACCGATTGGCCACGGCGGCCGCCGGGACAGGAGGGCGGCCCCGTCCCCCTCCCCCTCCCGCCGCAGCCTCGGCAGCAGCTGGTCTCGGTGTAAACAAGTCCAGGCGGCTGCGAACCCGGCCGGGGGGGACGGCGCCCACCAGGAGCGCCCCCACTCCCAGGCCACCCCGCGCACCGGGCCTCCACGCGCCCAGGCGAGGTGAGGCCCGCCCCGACAGCGCCGCGCCCTGTCCCGGGGCCCCCCTCTTGCAAGCTAGGACTGCCCTCTTCCCCGGGCGCGGGCCCCCCATCCTCGCGCCCCAGGTGAGCCCCGGGGTCTCAGGTAAGGCTTGGCGGTGCAGGTAAGATCCCCTCGGTGGAGATGAAGCTCAGCGCCCCCGGGTAAGGGTCCCTCCTCTCCTAGGGAACCCTCTACCTTCGCGGAGGCCTCCTGCCAGCCCCAGGTGAGGAACCATCTCCCCAGATAAACTCCCTGTACCCCGTATTAGACCCATCAGAAGGCCAAATGAAGTCCTAAGTATCAACCGATTTCTAACCCTTCATGCTCCCCTAAAACTAGGAACTGGCAGGCCATCTACCTTAAAGCCCCTTCTTCCAGTTTCAACTGCCTGGTCAGCAGGCAGGGTGAGGCCAGAAGCAGGTGGGTGACTCATCTGGAGCTCCTCCTAGCCTCAGTTTCCCCGCTGATGCAACCTGAGGCCTCCTCTCTGAGTCAAAACTGAGATGACTGGTCCCCGGTGAGACTGCTGGCTCTAGGGAAAGGGGAGAGCAGCCAAGTGTGACAGAATCCCCCGTAGCCTGGGGCTTGCCTGCATATGTATGGCTCTGGGCCTGACAGCCCACCTATTCCCTTCCTGGCAGGCACTGGGCTCCCTCTGCTCCCCGTGGGCCGCTCCCCGCGTGGGGCCACTGCCTCTGGCCCCCGCCATGGTGCGGATTTCAAAACCCAAGACGTTTCAGGCCTATTTGGATGATTGTCACCGGAGGTATAGCTGTGCCCACTGCCGTGCTCACCTGGCCAACCACGACGACCTCATCTCCAAGGTAAGCAGGGCACAGTTGAGGCTGAAATGGGAGACTGCTGGGGCTGCCAGGCAGCTCCCCACCAATATCCCTAACCCCCTCTCATCTCCCCCACCACCCTCTAGTCCTTCCAGGGCAGTCAGGGGCGAGCTTACCTCTTCAATTCTGTGTGAGTATTCACATTGTTCCTTTGTTTTCCTGACCTCTATTGTCACCTGTGACCCTGGCATCCTGCTGACACTCCCAGAGTCCCCTGGTTCAGGCAGGAGCCATAACTATTCCCCTCTTAGAAGCTAAGGACAGATACTAAAACCAGGCCAGAGTGGGGCTCTGTGCTATTGAGACCCTGCCCCCGGGGTTGTTCCATGTCCCTGCAGGGTGAATGTGGGCTGCGGGCCAGCTGAAGAGAGAGTGCTACTGACAGGCCTCCATGCTGTCGCTGACATTCACTGCGAGAACTGCAAGACCACATTGGGCTGGAAATATGTGAGTTGGCAACTCTGACCTCAGTCTAGCCTTTGACCTCACATCACCTCTTCCTCACAAGCAGACATCTTTCAGAGTAAACAGGCCCAGCACAAGCAAACTGGCTTTATGCCCTCACTGTGTTCTCTTCCCTTGAATACTACAGGGCTTCTAGGATGTTCATTGCCCATACCTTCCCACAAAGGCACTAAGCATCCCTGGCTTAGAGAGGAGATCCAAGTACAGTTACTATCTATTGAATGCTTATGTGCTATACACCATTACATAATGTGCATATAGTCTCTCATTCAGTCATGATAATTCAAATGGAAGAATTCATTATGTCTTCTTTGCAGAAGACAGATGTCCATAGAAGTTAGGTAATTTACCAAAGATCACACAACTGGTAACAGAATAGGACCAGAAAGTTAGTTGGCTTGAGGTTTTGGTTAGTCCTTGATTTGTTTGTTGTTTTGAGATAAGGTCTTACTATGCATCCCAGGCTGATATGGATCTTGGAACCCTCCTGCCTCTGCCTCCCAAATACTGGGATTACAGGCTTGTGCCTCCAAAACTGGCTTTGTTTACTTAACTCCAGACTCACCTGCCAGTTTATATTGTCATTCAAAGGATCCAAGAAGTTGCCCAAGGCCCCACAACAACATGGAAGTCGTGTCCACAGGTCATCTCTTCCGCTGTTCTTGCCTCTGCTGCTGTCTAGGATCCTATTTCACTATTGAGTCTCTTCCTTATCTGGCACTGGAGCATAAAGCCATCATATGGCACTGAAGATAGTTACAGGGATCAGATTAGATATAAGAAGGAAGATGCTTTTGGGAACCTGCAGGGAATTGAGCAAGGCATTGCTTCAAGTGTCTCTTGTAAACTAGATGTCCCAGGCAGAAACCTACAGACAGTCCCAACCTCACTTCACCTCTGGCCCTGACAGATTTTCCGGACAGGTGTGTTGGTCTCTCTAAACCTCTGTAAAGAGGTGTGGCCTAGAACAGAGGTTAAAACTTCAGCTGGGCATGGTAGCACACGCCTTTAATCCCAGTACTTGGGAGGCAAAGGTAGGAGAATCGCTGTGAGTTCGAGGCCACCCCTGAGACTACATAGTGAATTCCAGGTCAGCCTGGGCTAGAGTGAGACCCTACCTCAAAAAAAAAAAAAAAAAAAAATCTTGAAGTGCTTATAAGGCCAAGCAAATATTGTGGATTTGTAAAAAGGGTAGCATAGATTAAGGACAAGGAAGGCAAGGCTAAGGCAATTTGGAATAAATGTGATGCACATGTCTCTAGTCTTTAAGTATATATATAGTTTTTGTTTGTTTGTTTACACCCTTGGTCTCCATTTCCCAGTGTGCCCTCCTAAGTAGGGTTCTTGGTGCTCACTGTGGGGTAATTAGAGCATGTCAGTCTTTGGGGGACGGCCAGTCTTCAAGTTTTTGTTTTGGGTTTTAGTTTATTATTATATTTTTTAATGTGGTGTCAGGATCAAACTCAGGGCTTACTGTATACTACAAGTGCTTGTTCTGCAAGTGCTTCATCACTAAGCCACACCCCAAACCCCTAATGTTATTTATTGCTATCGAAACAAAACTATGAGTAGGCTGAAATAGCCCTCAGGCTACTAGTTTGCAACCCCTGGACTATGAAATCTTTTAAGGACCTCCATATCCTCTCTGTTGGAGCTGCCTTTAATGCTCGAAAAGCACCCAGGATTCAGAGTTGTCTCTGCTAGCTAGGGAGAAACAGCCCTGCTATTTACCAGTTGTGTATTTGTGAGCAGGTAGCTGGGTTTCTTTATATGTAAAACGGGTCCACAATCATCGATTCTCCAGCCACTATGCCTTGTGGTAAAGCTCTCATCCATGCATGACAGCCCCTTCCCTCCTTTTAGGAGCAGGCCTTTGAGAGCAGCCAGAAGTACAAAGAGGGGAAGTACATCATTGAACTCAACCACATGATCAAAGACAACGGCTGGGACTGACCTCCGCTCCCGCGCATGTGGCTCCACCCTGGCCTGGCCGCCAGGGGGCGCCACTGGCTTCGCTCTGCCAGAAGAGAGCTCTGGATCCTCAGGGCTCCTACAGAGGAAGGACCCAGCTCCTGTACATATATTTTATTGCATGCACTGTGACCTTGGGGGGAAATCAAGACGGGGACAACGCCCCCGCCACCTCCCTGCGATCTGGCTGGCTTGGATCTCGTTTTTAAACCTTTCCTGTCCCGCCTGCCCTATAGATATGGCCCGTGTGCTGCTCTCTTGGCCCCAGTGCACTGTCTGCCCTATGAACTCTCACTGGACCCCTCCTACCCCATGCGTGTCTGTTCCCCTCGTTCTGTAGCATTTGTATATAATAAAAAGATGGAGTGGAAACAACCCCAGGCTCACGTTGAATGCAGGAAGGGATAATCACCTCGGATATAGGCTCCCGTCCATAGACCTGGTTCCATTCTGAGCCCCAGAAGGAAATGTAGACACGGCAGGCCAAACTAGTCACCTTAAGTGGCGATCATCGAGTTCATAATAGCCCCCTAACCCTTGACCTTGGGTGATGAGTCGTCTTAGCATTAGTGCTTGACCTTCACCTAGGAGCAGTTCCTTCGGAAGGCCATGCATCTGAGGCTTTGTCGCCCCTATCACCTGGACTACAACTCCCAGCAACCCCAGCGTAGTCTGCCTGTGTCGTTTTGCGCAGGTCTGGCTTAGGGCATCCTGGGAAATACAGTTCTTAATATCACTGAGCGCGGGATTTGCAACCCTGCAGATGTCACTGTCCAGCTGTGTGCGCCCCTCAACTTTTGAGAGTTGGTAGAGGGAGGAGGTTTCTCAGACTATGAACGAGGGAGGACTCTTTATGTTCAGTCCTCTGGCAGGTATCTCCAGGATCCTCGGACTCAGGCCCAGTTCCTCCAAGCCTGCACTTTTCCTCCAATTAGCTTCTCTCCAAGGCCAGTCCTCCAAATGAAGAGGATCACCTTCCAGAAAGTCTGGGGCGACAAGGTCTACCCCGGAATCCCAGGGTCGGCCTCAGGGTCCAGGCCCTGATCCTGCACCCCCCCCCCACCCCCGACTTATCCCTAGCTTAGGCTGCCCGCGTGGGAACCGGGACCAGCTGGCCGGAAGCGCCAAACTGCGTCCCTGTCTGAGCCCTAGGGATCAATCAGGCCGAGGAGTTAATTATGTAATGAGGGGCAGGGGGTCGGGGCTAATGAATCCGCCCAGGGGGAAGGAGAGAAGGGAGGGTACCCAGGTATCCGGCCCCCTCGAGGCCCCAGGGGTCTTCATCCAGCCCACCTCCAGGGCCCCAAAGAGGGGAGGGGCTGTGATCTCTGGTCTGGAAGGGCTGAGCTCTGAGCTATAAAGGGGACATCTCAGACCTGAGGACTAGCAACGTGATCCGACGCCAGAGGAAACTACAACATGTACCATCCACGAGAATTATACCCCTCCATGGGGACTGGCTATCATCTGGGGCACCCCCAGCCTGGGGGAGACTCCAGTTTTCCGCCTGCTCTGGCAGAGGGCTACCGCTACCCTGGTGAGCGGTGGGACCAGCTCCTAGGTAGGGGACCGGGGGCTGGGAGCTCCGTGACTCTGGGCTGGCTCCTTATACGTCCCACATTTCCAGATCTGGATACCACAAAACTGGATTGCTTCCTCTCTGGGATTGAGGCAACACCCCATCCCCTGGCTGCGCCGCCTCCTCTGCCCCTTCTGCCCCCAGCCCTGGGCACTGAGGCAGTGCCACCAGCTCCAGAGGCCCTTCATTCCCTTCCTGGGGTCAGCCTGAGCCTGGAGAACCAGGAGCTCTGGAAAGAGTTCAGCGCTGTGGGGACAGAGATGATCATCACCAAGGCTGGCAGGTGAGGGCAGGCCAGGTCAGAGTTTTTAGAAAAAGCACTGTTCCTGGGCACAAGAGTGGGTTTGGGGGTTCTTCAGGGCTACACTCCGAGAACAGAATCTGACCATAACTTTGGTTACTGGTGACACTAGATGGAATCCGGAGTCATTCTGTGGCAAGGCTCCAGTCTGGTTCAATCTGTGGCTGGGTTTAGGGAGTCAGCCTGTCAAGGGTCAGAGGTCATTTTGGCCTGGGCTGGGATGTAGGTTAGCATGTGGCCTAAATCAGGGACAGTCTGGCTGGAGTCAGGGTTCAGACTGAGAGGAGTCAAGAATGAGAGAAACCTGTCCAGGATCAGGGTCAGTATGTGACTTGAGCAGGAATTAGTATGTGACTAGCTCACTCTAGAAGCAAAGATGTAGTGTAGGCTGTGATAAGGCATCTAGGGCCTGAGCACTAGAGAAATCTTGTGCCCAGGGCCAAGCACCTGTTTTTTCTGAAGCAAATGTGTCTAACAGCTGTGGTGGACTGGTGCTGGTCCAGGTGGGGAGCAGGAGGCTACTAGCAAGATATCACGGAGGAAAGTTAGTCATCACTACTTCTGCAAATGCCTGGTCTAGGCAGTGGGAGGCATGTGTGCAAGGGCCCGAGACAGGACTATGTATGTCACGGTGCAGCTGGAGTGGAGAGAGTGAGGGGACAACTCAGGAAGGTGATGGGAATTCAGATTACTAACCTGCTGTGACGCCTGTCAGATCTCCAGTCTATCCCATATCTCCATCTGTAAAATGGAATCAGAAGCATTCCAGCACTTACATTCTGTCCTGGGGGCTTTCACATTACCTTCCTTGGTATTACTACAACAGAATTGGAGTGCATGTTACTAGTCCCCCTGTTGGTGCCCCGCTGACCATTAGTAGTGGGTAGCTCCAGGCCTCTCCCTTCCCTTCCTGTTTGCAGGCGCATGTTCCCCGCTTGCAGAGTGTCAGTCACTGGTCTGGACCCAGAGGCACGCTACCTGTTCCTTCTAGATGTGGTGCCAATGGATGGGGCTCGTTACCGCTGGCAGGGGCAGTGCTGGGAGCCCAGTGGCAAGGCAGAGCCCCGCCTGCCAGATAGAGTCTACATTCACCCTGACTCTCCGGCCACCGGTGCCCACTGGATGCGGCAGCCCGTGTCTTTCCATCGTGTTAAGCTCACCAACAGCACGCTGGACCCCCATGGCCACGTGAGGCCCAAGCTGGGACCCCCCCCCAGATGAGGTTTGGGGTGGTGCTGGGTGGAAGGTTATGGTTGGGGTCCAAGGCATGGAGTCACTGCCATTTCTTCCCTCTCAGCTGATCTTGCACTCCATGCACAAGTACCAGCCCCGCATCCACCTGGTGCGAGCTGCCCAGCTTTGCAGTCAGCACTGGGGGGGCGTGGCCTCCTTCCGCTTCCCTGAGACTACATTCATCTCTGTGACAGCCTACCAGAACCCACGGGTGAGTGACCCTGCTTGAGGGGGTGGTAGTACCTTGCCCAGACTGCGGGAACTTTGACCTGGATATATGTCCCTAGATCACACAGCTGAAGATTGCAGCCAATCCTTTTGCCAAAGGCTTCCGGGAGAATGGCAGAAACTGTAAGAGGTGGGCATCATGCATTCCTTCACTCACTCCATCAAATGCTTAATAGCTTACTGTGTGCCAAGCACTATGCTGAACACCAGGAACAGGAGGAAAAGTAAAAGCATTTATTCACTCTAGTCTCACCAAAGACTTAGATTGCTCAGTCCTCTTCCAGTTGATATATTAGTGGGTGGAACAGGCAAAGAAACAAACGTTATGATGTTATTGATAAGTTTTAAAGAGAAATAAAACGGGGAAGGGCCAGGCATAGTGGCGTATGCCTTTAACCCTAACACTCAGGATACAGAGTTAGAATTGCCGTGAGTTCAAGACCAGCCTCGGACAACAGAGTTCCAGGTCAGCTTGGGCTACAAAAAAAAAAAAAACAGCCAGCACTCAAGAGGAGAGGTAGGAGAATTGCCATGAGTTCAAGGCCACCCTGAGACTACATGGTGAATTCCAGGTCAGCCTGGGCTAGAGCAAGACCCTACCTTGAAAAAACAAACAAACAAACAAAAAAACAGGGAAGGGGGTCTGAAGAAATGGCTTAGTGGTTAAGGCACTTGCCTGCAAAGCCAAAGGACCTCAGTTCAATTCCCCAGGACCCACATAAGCCAGATATACAAGGTAGCACATGCATCTGGAGTTCATTTGTAGTGGCTGGAGGCCCTGGTGTGCACATTCTCTCTCTCCTCTCAAATAAATAAAAATATTTTTAAAAACCAAACAGGGAAGGATTGGAAGGACTGGGGTGAGATATGAGATAAAAGGCACCCCTGAGAACATTTGAGAAAACACTTGGAGAAGAAGGAGTCACATACATGTGGTAAAGCATGCTAGGGAGTGGGAAGCGTGTGTCTAACAGTGTGGAGGCAGGACTGCTGCGGTGCGGCTGGAGATGAGGATGCAAGTCAGAGAAGTGAGGGGAAGCCAGGGTGTGGTGGACAATGAAGGTTATGAAGGATTTGGCCATCTGTTCTGAGTACTGGCCCCTCAGTTGACCCATGCTCTGGGAGAGCTTAGTCTATCTGATGAGATAGGAGTGAAAAGTGAAAGGCTTACTAAATCAAATACAAACTGCAACAAATGTCATGAGGGAGGTGTGTGGCCCTATGAAAGGTCAGCCTTGAAGTTATGCCTGAACTGAGACAAGAACATGAATTGAGTGGAGACGGTACAGTGATTTCTGGAAGGCTTCATGGTAGCTATGGAAATGGGGTGGAGGAAAATGGGCTGGGAATAGATCCTGCCCTGACCTTACAGCTTGGGGCCTTTCCATGGATTCTAAAGCACTGGAGAACAAGTTCAAGTGGGAAAGAACTCCCAGCTCTGCTGCTAATGACTGCTCTGGCCTCAGTTCCCTCATCTTTAAAATGGGTATAGTAATGGCACCTACCCAACAGGGCCCCTAGGAGGGTGAAATGCCTGGTACCTGGTAAGTACTATTAGTGCCATCATCATCACCATCATCACTGTCATTATCATCACCATCATCATTCCCCAGGGAGCGAGATGCCCGTATAAGGAGGAAGCTTCGGGGTCCAGAGCCAGTAGTCACAAAGGCCTATGGGAATGAGGGTGAGTGCTGTCCTGATGATGACGGGGGGGGGGGGGGTTATGCTTGAGACTGTGATCCTCCATAGCCCAACTGTGCCTTCTGTCTCCCCAGATACACCAGGAGGTCCCTGTGACTCTACCCTGGGTGGGGACATTCGTGAGTCAGATCCAGAGCAGACCCCAGTCCCCGGGGAAGCTGCCCCAGCTCCTCCATGTGGTGGGCCTAGTGCCGAGGCCTACCTCCTGCACCCTGCAGCTTTCCATGGGGCCCCCAGTCACCTACCAGCCAGGTGAGGGGGACAAGGGCCCAGGGCTGTGCTGTTCCTAGTGCCAGGGTCCTTCTCCTGACACCTCTCCCCCACTTTAGGAACCCCAGCTTCACAGAGGCTCCAGACTCTGGGAGCCCAGCTCCCTACTCAACTGCATTCTCGGAGCTACAGCCTGGACCGGGAGGCTCCTACCAGGCAACCCCACCAGCACCATCCTTTGCCCCACACTTCATCCAAGGAGGCCCCTTCCCCCTACCATACCCAGGGCCTGGAGGTTACCTGGATGTGGGATCCAAACCAATGTACTGAGCCATGGCAGTGTATGTCATCTTCCCTCAAACTTCCAGCTCCCTTCCCCCAGGCCGGTAGTCCCTTCATTCCACTGACCCCATCCCCCTCACCAAATGGCTGCCTTAGGTTAGTCCCCTACCCCCCTAGTTCACACCTTAATCTTATTCCTAACCCCTCTGGCTTCAAAGCTCAGGCAAAGCTGCTGGGAGTCCAGCTGGGGCCAGCTTCCCCTTCCCAGCTCTCACCTTGGTGTGAATGGAGAGACTCTGCCTGGCCAAATGGGGCCCCATCCCAGCACCCCACCTCCTGGGAGGACCTCCTCACCATAGGTGAAAGCTACACCAATTTGTTCTCAGGATCAGAGTATTTTTGTTAATAAAACTCAAAAGGTATTAGTGCTCAGGAGACTTTGGGTTAATGGTGTTGGCCCTGCGTAGGGCTGGGGGAGCTAAGGCTCTGTGGGGAGACTCAGGATTTCCAGCTGCTTAATCTTGCGTATGCAAATCAATCTGCTCTGGAATGGCGGGGGAGGTCTCCTCACACTAGTTTTGAGAACTAAGGCTGCCCCTGGAACCCGTTTTCTACACAGCATTAAGGCTGCCTTTAGGGATTGATCACTGGATGAGACCTGGAGGCTGTGGGCCAGCAGACAAGTCTCCATAGCCAGATCTGAGCTAAAGCAAGCAAGGTCTCAGTGTTCACTCCAATCAAAGCACACAACAACCCTAAAATCATTTTTTTTCTTTTATTAGAATTTTTTTCTTTTTTTTCCTCAAAACTTTTTATCTAAAAACAAACAAAAAAAAAGGAGAAAAAGAAAAATGAAAATGGCTGGAAATCTCATGGATCAAGTGGGGAGAAAAGACAGTGGGCCTGGAGCTAAAGCTCCAACCTCTCCAGAGCAAGTCCTCACCCTGGGGGCGAGCAGAGCTGGGGCAGCCCCTCCACACCCAGCCTCCAACTGGAGAGAAAGCAGTCACAGTGGTCCAAGGGCCAGAGGGGCTGGGGCTGAGGGGTCACAGGAAGTAGTCAGCCACAGGCTTTTTGGAGGGGATGCCACGTGTTTCCTGGGGCGCAGCCTCGAAGATGATGAAATCTTTCTGGAGATGCTCATCCAGTTCCAAGATGGCTGCCACATTCCCACAGCTGGATGTAGGGGCAGCAGAGTGAGAAGAGCTGGCATAGACGCATACTCCCACCCTATCCCTTGGCCCTGCCAGCTCACCGGTAGCAATAGTTGGGTGCTGACCACACAGTAAGCACAGTCTCATTGAAGTGCCACTTGTAACCTTCCATCACCAGTTGGTGGGCACGGCAGATCATATCAATGTCATTGGCTGCATTGAACTGGGCCACCACATCACTGCCAAATAGGTAGCCGGCTCCACGGGGGCTCACACCCCAGCCTGTTGTGTCTGTAGCAAGACAAGGATGGTAAGCGGGCTCCTCTACTTGCCCACTGCCCCTTGGAATTGAATAGCCTGACCCCCCCCCCACCCCCCCAGTCAACCAGAGGCTTGTGGAGCAAGAGTACAGAGCTAAAATCCATTCTGGGAGGCCCGGAGAACTAATGGCAAACGTTGGAGCATATGAGCCCCACAGCTGGAATCACCTATCTTCACAATGGCCATACAAGCAGTACTCGAGGGTCAGCAGGCACTCACAACACCCAGGCTTAGAGTACCAGCTCCAAACAAGGACTGTCCTCATGGAAGGTCTTCTTGAACCACAAGGCAGTCTGGGATGGCAGTGGAGGATATGCTTGGGATTGGTACTCAGGATACCTGCATTTAGATCTGAGCTCTGCCCCCCCCCCCACTAGCAGGGAGACCTACAAAATAAAATGATAGCCCTCATGTGGACATCATCTTGGGGGAGGGGGGATCTCACCTCCAAAGAAGCTGCTATTAAATCCCTTGCTATCAGGGAGCCAAGGATTTCATCCTGAACATCCTTCTTACCATGTTATTCATGTTCCAATCCACTCTAGGTTATAGTATCCCAACAGCCATGGCTTCTACTCTTTGTGAAGGGTCCAACAAGGCAGGTGAAGGAAGAAGCCAGTGTGGCTCAATCCTGCCCTGACTATCTCCCTTCAAGAACATACTTGAATCAGGTTCTACAAGCTAAGTGTACAGCAGGCCCAGACCATGGTCTACCTGCTTGCTCTTACCTTCAGGGTCAGACCACAAAAGGTCACACATGGGCCCATCATGGGGCACCTCTTGCTTTCGGTCAATTGTTCGGATCTGGTCCAGGGTCTGGATGGAGGGGGAAAGGCCCCCATGCACACAGAAGATCTACAGGGGGTAGCAAGACCAGAAAGAGGAAGAGGTGGAGGCTTAGAGCCTCACCATTGCTCCAACCCCTAGGGAACCCAGAGCCAACATACCTTGCCATCAATAATGGCTGACAGGCTGAGGTAGTCAAAGATCTCAGTACAGTAGCGCCACACAGTCACCGAGCCGTATTTGCGCAGGCACTCATCATAGAAGCCATAGACCTGGGTGATCTGACGGCTCTCATGGTTGCCCCGGATCAAGGTGATGCGGTCAGGATACCGAAC
Organism: Orientallactaga sibirica; assembly: GCA_036365145.1. NCBI lineage: Eukaryota > Metazoa > Chordata > Mammalia > Rodentia > Dipodidae > Orientallactaga > Orientallactaga sibirica. The sequence continues at coordinate 2,884,686 of JAEOAD010000888.1, forward strand.
CTGGGGGGTAGCCACCAAGCCAGGGCTGGGTCTAGGCTGTATCCCTACCTCGTCTCTATTCACTAACCAGCCTCATTCAGTCCTCAGCACAACCTGTCGTAGCTCAGACTCCTACCATCTTTTGCCTGAATCCATAGTGTCACCTGACTCATAGGCCCCTAGGACTTCTTCCAGGGAACCAAACCTAACCCCTCAAAACCTCGCCTTCATTACAAACCTAAGGACCCCTCTTTCACCTACCAGGCTCAGGCCCAAGTCCTTAGGGAACCCCAAGGCCCTCCAGTCCCTTATCAGTGGATTCTGTTCCCAGTTCTACTCAATATCCACCATTTTCTGAACACAGAACCTCTATCTGGCCCATCCAGAATCTACATAGCTGGCCTCCTCCTCCAGAACCCAGCAGATGGCACCACTCACAGCAGCGGTCATGACTAGCCCCAGTAAGCACATGGTCCATAGCCACATCCACGCTCCAAGGTGGATAGCAGGAGGGGAGAAAGGAGACTCAGGCTCCAGTGCCAAGGATCCCACCTTAAGTGCCAGCAGCAGGAGGAAGGTTTCGACGCTGTAGAAACCACGGTCCACAAAGTCCCCCATGAAGAGGTAGTTGGTCTCAGGGACATCGCCACCCACCTGGGAGGGATACAGTGTTGTGACTCTTAACCATCCCTTTCCCACCATAGCAGCAAGTGTCCCACCCAGCTAAGACTCTTCTTTCACATATGGCCATCTGCTCAGAGGCCTCTGGCCCCTCTACACACTAAAGTAAAGGCTCCACTCTCAAAGAGCAGACCTTCCCCCATGTCGTGTTCCCAGTGTGTCCCACACTCACTCTGAACAGCTCCTTGAGGTCATAGAATTGTCCATGGATGTCACCACACACCTGGGAAATAGGAATGTGGGCTGACAATCACAACGGACAAAGGTGCAGTCCCTTTGTTCCCAAGGACCATCATTCAACACACTTGTTTCTTTCAAGAGCTTTATGACTCTTGCCTATGCCATTCCATTTCGGGGCCAAAAAGGTCACCCACTGCCCCAAGTGAGCCTGCTCTGGCATTGCCCATCACCCACAATAAGAGCTAAATGCCAACGCAGCACAACTATGCTTTTCCAGTGAAATGACAGTTCCAGGGGACCTGGCCCTATCTCTGCTCAGTGTGTGCATGCACACACACAGTCATAGAAATATGTGACTAGAATCATCACCTGTCCACTCAAGGCCTTCTGCCCTAGCCATGAGCATCTATGAAGCATTCTTTCCTTTTATATGGTATGAGGATGTAATCCAGGGCAAATGCTCTCTACCAATGAGACCCCCAACCCATCACCACTTCTTATAGCAGCATTCTCCTGAAAACAGGAGACAGGAAGGTAGGGCTTTCATAAATGGCAGCAAGGGTTGGTGGCGGTGGTGGACAGTGGTACTCACTGTGACTGGCGAATCCACCCTCTGCACATTGCTCTCCTCCACCAAGATCTCTCTGGAGAAAGAAAAAGACCAGGGTCACAACAGCAGGCCAGGCCAACACAATTCCTGACCTTTTATTTTTGGTGGCATAAGATGAGGTGGTCCTTGAACCTCCACAGAACAAGAAGTGTGTGATGTCCCCAGGATTTGGGTCAGAATGCAGTGACCATGGCCCTCCACCAGTCAACATCTTGTCATGGGCTCCCTGCTACCAACAGAACAACGTCCAAGCTCTTCCTAGCAAGCCAGGCCTTTTCTACCTTTATTCATTCCTGCTGCTCCTTCTTGCATATCCAGCACACCCCAGGAAAAGGTCTCCTCCTCTGCACAACAAAGCCCCTGTCCCTCAGAGCTCTGACAGTACCTTAGCTGGGCTGATTTCACTCTACCAAGCACAGGTCCTTTTTCCACACTGCCCAATGTCAAGGGTAGGCGCCAGGAAAGGCTGGTCATCAGGTGCACCTTCAAAGGGCTGTGCTGGTCTGTCACTGTCAGGATGGCTTTATACAATGAGGACTTCACTCTATTTCTCCTCACTATGTAGTCTACTACTTGAGTGAGCATAAGATAAAATCCCTTTGTCATTTCCAGGTCCCCAGTTTCAGCAGCACCCCACTTCCAAACTGTGCCCCTGATAAGCATAGCAGCAATGCTGGAGCTCATGGACATACCATGACTGCATTGAGAGCTTTGTGGGAACGCACAGCATGACTGGCCACCTCAGGGGCAGGTCCCAAGGTAGTTTCCAGCACAGGTGCAGACACTGAAGCATGGGAGGGTGGGCTTAGCCGGTCACACTGGCAGAGGCCAAACCAGCACATACAGCTCCAGGGTCTGTCTCTTCCTCAAGCTGTTCTGATGGTGAAGGGCTCCAAGCCCCTGCTTAGCTGCTATACATTCTGTCATTTTCTTCTCACTGGACAGTGAGTCTCAGCTCAGGGACAGGAGGACTTCAGGTATGTCTCTCAGGGTGCTCTCTGTGACAGTGGACTACAGGAGAGGTACATCTTCGTTTTCTAGGTCCAAGAGGCCAGAGAAACCGTTGGGCTTTCCCACCTATGCTGTAGTAAACATCCTTCCGTATTGATGCATATAATGACTTTACAATAAACTGGAAGACATTCTTTTCATCCTTATTTGACACATAAAGAAACCAAGGCTTAAAGAAAGGTGGCAGGGTCAGGATCATAAAGCTGGAAACTGGCTGATTTGGAACTTGAAAACCCAATTTCCTGAGAAGTTATGCCAGCCTTAGGACCAAAACTGAAATCCAAGCAGGGGATGATGACACAATCCTGTAATTTCATACTTTGGAGGTAGAGATAAGAAGTTCAAGTCCAGGGTTGGAGGGATGGCTTAGCAGTTAATGTGCTTGCCTGCAAAGCCAAAGGACCCAGGTTCAATTCCCCAGGACCCACATAGGCCAGATGCACTAGGTGGCACAAACATTTGGAGTTCGTTTGCAATGGCTGAAAGCCCTGGCACGCTCATTCTCTCCCTCCCTCTCTATCAAGTAAATAAAACAAAATTAAAAAAAAAAAAAAGAAGAAGAAGAAGTTGTTCAAGTCCAGCTTGGACTATATGAGACCCTGCCTCAAAAACCCTGAAATCCAGAGACAGTTATGGGGACATGTGCCTGTAACCCCAGCACTCAGGAGCAGAAGCAGAAGGACCTCAAGCTCCAGACTAGCCTGGGCTGTAGAGTGAGACAATAAAGTCAAACAAGATACCAGTGTGGTTCCAATTCCAGTTCTGTACCTGTTCCTTTCTTACCAGGCCTACTGTGATGCAAATGCTCACCTGGACCTCCACAACTAACATACCTTCATAAGTACCTATCAGTGTGTCAGACCTGTTTCTGGAATCTCATTTTAGCCTCAGGATGATTTAAAATATTCAGAGGTAAAACAGCTATACCAGGTTCATATTGAACCTCAAAAGTTCTGCTCTTCAGATGAGTTATTAGTTTTAACAGGAACAATTTCAACTCAACTCAGACACTACAGGCTCCACAGTTCCAAGGACTTGATTTACTCTCTAAGCTCAGCCTGATGGGTCCCCAGGAAGTCATTGCCAGACCTAGGGTTGCCCCCACTTCAGACTGAGCCTGGGACAATAGTGGCCAACTAAGGACTCAACCTAATACCTTCTAGCTCCACTGGTGCCTCAACTGGGCAGAACTGCTCTTCTCAGTCCTTCATAGTTGCCTCTCACACACCTCTGCTTTGTTCAATGACCACAGAACACCTGCAACACGGTAAAAAATGCAAATTCTGGGCTGGAGAGATGGCTTAGCAGTTAAGGCACATGCCTGTGAAGCCTAAGGACCCCGGTTCGATTCTCCAGGTCCCATGTAAGCCAGATGCATAAGGGGGCACATGCGTCTGGAGTTCTTTTGCAGTGGCTAGAGGCCCTGGCATGCCCATTCTCCCTCTCTCTTTTTCCCTGTCTCTAATAAATAAATAAATAAATAATTTTTTTTAAAAATGCAAATTCTGAACTTGCTTTCCAAATAGCTGTGTCATGTCAGACAAGTCATTAGCTACTCTGGGTCTCAGTGGGATCTTCTATAAAGGGTGTGTGCCTTGCCCGTTCCACAGGGGTGCTGCAGGGAGTGCTACAGACTGCGTGGATAACCACTCTTATTCTAAAGACTCTATCAGCTACCCAAACACTGCCCCATCATGCCACAAAACTGATCCAAGCCCTATGGGGCAGAAGATTAAAAGGTACATAGTAATTGGCTCAAGTCTCTAAAAATGCCAATCAGGACTGAAGGAGAAGGGACAACTAAAAGCTCTGGAGCCAGGAAAATCAGGAGTTAAGGTCATTCTTGGCTATGTAGTGAGTTCAAAGCCAACCTGGGCTATAAAAGATCATGTGTCAAAAATAGAGAGCCAGGTGTGGTGGTGCACGCCTTTAATCCCAGCACTTGGGAGGCAGAGGTAGGAGGATCACTGTGGGTTCGAGGCCACCCGGAGAATACAGAGTGAATTCCAGGTTGGCCTAGAATAGAGTGAAACCCTACCACTAGTGAGACCCTACCTCGAAAAGCAAAAAAAGTTAAATTAAACAAATAAATAAATAAATAAATTAGAGCCAGGCATGGTGGAGCACACCTTTAATCCTAGCACTTGGGAGGCACAGGTAAGAGGATCGCTGTGAATTCAAAGCTAGTCTGGAACTACAGAGTGAATTTCAGGTCAGCCAGGACTACATGACACCCCATCTCAAAAAAACCAAACACACACACATACCACCCTTAAGGGGTTGTGAATGTCTCAGCAGTTAAAGCTGCTTGCAGCCAGACGTGGTGGTGCATGCCTTTAATCCCAGCACTTTCAAGAGGCAGGTGGATTGTTGAGTTTGAGGCTACCCTGAGAGTACATTGAATTGTACTCTGAGAGTGAACTGAAAGTCAGCACAGGCTACAGTGAGACCCTACCTCAAAAAAGAGAGAGAGAGAGATTTAGCCCGTTCATCCAAGACACACAGGCCCTGTCCAGCTACTGAGTCTACATAAGGCAGAGCCAAGCAAAGAACTTTAAGGTCACAGATTCATTACCCAGCTCTGCTACTTCCTCACTGGATGACCCAAGTCAAGTCATTGGCTTCTAGGAGTCACAGCTTCCTATTCTGCAAAAGAGAGCAAATGACTCCAGTGGATCCCACTAACAGGGTGGAAGCTACAGTCAAAGTTCCCAATTCAACTGTTGCCCACACATCTCAGGCCACCACTCATACTCCCACCCTGCTTGAAAGGTCTTTCTTCACATTTGTACCCCCATCAGCTAGTCTTCATCTTTCAAGGCCCATTCTTTCTTAGAAGCCTTCTCTGATTAACTTCAGCCCAAATATACCATCCGTACCCTTCTCACAAAGTAGTAACACCTCATGATTGTGGGCATTTAAATGGCACCAAAACATGCTAAGTTCACCTCAAGCACTAATTCACAATCACTAAGCAGGATCCCTTCCAGTTTTGTGAGTTCTAGACACTTCAAGATCACCACCATGGTTACAAAGTGGCAGAGCTCAGATTCAAAGCTAGAGTCAATGCATCTGGAAACCTAACCCTTTATCCACTACACCCTGTACTTCCCATAGAACTGTGAGTTGAAGCCGGGCGTGGTGACCAACGCCTTTAATCCCAGCACTCCGGAGGCAGAGGTAGGAGGGTCGTCGTGAGTTTGAGGCCACCCTGAGACTACAGAGTGAACTCCAGGTCAGTCTGAACTAGAGTGAGAGCCCACCTCGAAAAACCAAAAAAAAAAAAAAAAAAAAAAAAAAAAAAAAAACCTGTGAGTTGAGTCTCCCTGCATATGATACATTTTCCGAGGCTGTCAACTAAAGCTGAATGCTCCAACTCTACCTTCTTGAATTAAGGGCTGAAAATATCAGGACACAGACAAGTGGTCTCAGATTCCATTCCTTACCTGCTAACTTTGAATAATTAAGAGTTCTCACTTATTAAATGAGGACAAAACCAACTCTCTTTAAGGACTGGTGGACTGAGAGATCTTTACAAACCACATCGTCTTTTGCTTTCCTGCCTTGAACTTCTGTAACCAATCTCCTTATTCTTTAAGGCCTGTCCCAGAGCTCAGCCCCTCCAAGAAACCTCCTGAGACCTGAGTTTTCTTGTACTTTCTGCAACTCGCTAACTCCACAGGAAGCGCATCTAATACTCAAGTATCTGTCTTTTTTCAGCGACCCACTACTCTTTGGGGAAAACTTCCATTATGGGGCAAGCCCTAAGTTCTCTGCCGGGTCGGCTCCGGCTGGAACCCCTGAGCGACAGGTTGGCCCCCTTCCCCCAGGGCCACCGGGCTCACCTAGCCTTAGCGCACAGGGCCTTGACTTCGCTCTCCTTGATGAGCTCGCAGCGCCTCAGCTGCTCGATCTGCCGGTCCAGGTCGCTGATCTCCGCCATGGCCCACCCCCCGCCCGGCGCGGGTCAGAGTCGGGGCCGTCGCCCCCTCCGCACCGCACCGCACAGGGGTCTCCTGGGAAAGGGAATGTGGGCCTGCGAATCAGGGGGTCCGAGCGGGTGCGGGGGGGCCACTCGATTCTGGGACTGCCCCCCCCCGCCCCCGCCTCCCCTCACATCGGCCCCGGGACCCTCGGCGTCCCGCTGCCGTGGCTGGCACCCCCGCTAACTCCCGTCGAACCCCGCGGTCCCGCGCTCAGGACGGTGGCCTAGAGGGGTCTCAGACAATTACCGCCGCTGAGACTCCAGTTGGGTCTCTCCGACTCCCCCCTTCCCTCCGCTTTGGGCCTAGGCCACCGCCACTTCTACTTCCGGCCCTGCCGCGGAAGCAAAGGCGGGCCAGTTCCGCCGCGCGCCGGATGTGACGCGAGGCACGTGCCTCCCCTCTCTCCCTAGCCACGCCCTTTCCACAGCCTCTGCAGGCTGAGGACCTGGAGGACAGAATCCGGATGTGGGTGAGCAGGATGTGGCTTCGTGCGTAGTGCCCGCGATCAGAGAGCAAGGCAGGCCCTCTTTCAGGTCTGGTAGAGCTTGTCAATCAACTCACATAACACATTTCTGCTCATCCATTTTAGTTCCGCCCCTGCTACAATCCCGAGAAGCGAAATTGTCCTCATAGTTGCAGCTTCGGTGTTTAGTACAAATATTTGAGAGAAAGAGTGGGCGTGCCGCAGGACCTCTTGCCACTGCAAGTGAACTCCATATGCATGCGCCACTTTGTACATCTGGCTTTAGGTGGATACTGGGGAATTGAACCCAGGCAGTCAGGCTTTGCAAGCAAGCGACTGTGACCGCTGAGCCATCTCTCCATCCTTGCATAGTTTTCTTCAATGAATTAAAAAACAATCTCACTACTAAGGAGGTTGAAGCAGAGGGATCGCCAGTTAGAAGTCAACCGTGAAGCCAGGCATGGTGGCGCTCGCCTTTAATCCCAGCACAAGGGAGGCAGACGTGGGAGGATCGCCATGAGTTCAAGGCCACCCTGAGACTACAGACTGAATTCCAGGTCCGCCTGGGCTAGAGTGAGACCCTACCTCGAAAAACCAAAAAAAAAAAAAATCAACAACAGAAGTCAACCGTGGATAGTAATATACTCTCATTAAAAAAAAAAAAAAGCAGAAAACACACCAAACTTACATATTAGTCAACACGATCCCACTTTGATTCCAAAATGTTCCATTAAACCCCTCAGTTTTTGTTGTTTTGGTTTTCCAAGGTAGGGTCTCACTCCAGCTCAGGCTGACCTACAACTCACTCTGTAGTCATAGGCTGGCCTCAAACTCACAGTGATCCTATCTCAGCTTCCTGAGTGCTGGAATTAAAGGTGTGTGCTACCACACCCAGCTTTCTATTTTATTTTTTGAGACAAGATATCATCCAGGATAGTCTGGGATTTACAATGTATCCCAGGCCAACCTTGAACTTGAAGGCATCTTCCTGCCTCAGCCTCCCAGGTGGTTATAAGTGTGACCCACCATGTCTGGTATTAGTCTATGGCTTGTATATTTTATCCTTTAAGAATAAGAGGGTTGCCAGGCGTAGTGGCACATGCCTCTAATCCCAGCACTTCAAAGCACTTCAACGGTAGCAGGATTGCTGTGAGATTGAGGCCATCCTGAGACTAAGTGAATTCCAGGTCAGCGGGGGCTAGAGCAAGACCCTACCTGGGGTGGGGGTGAGGGCTGGAGAGATGGCTGCAAAGCAAAAGGACCCAAATTCAATTCCCCAGGACCCACGTAAGCCAGATGCACAAGATGGCACGTGCAACTGGAGTTCATTTGCAGTGGCTGGATGCCCTGGTGCACCCTCTCTTGTTTTCTTGCTCTCTTGCTCAAATAAATTAAAAAAAAAAAAAAAAAAAAAAAGAATAGGAAACTGGCCTGGTATGGTGGCACACGCCTTTAATTCCAGCATGGGGAGGCAGAAGTAGGAAGATCACCATGAGTTTGAGGCTACCCTGAGAGACTACATAGTGAATTACAGGTCAGCCTGGACTAGAGACCCCACCACCTATCTCAAACACACACACACAAATAGGAAATGGCTCAGACAGCCTGAATAACTTGTTCATAACTACATAGCTAAAAGTTGAGTTTGAACCAAGGTCCAAAGTTGTTTTCAGTTCTAGGTGGATTTTTTTTTTTTTTTTTTTTTGGCTTTTCAAAGTAGGGTCTCACTCTAGCCCAGGCTGACCTGGAATTCCAACTCAAGGTGATACTCCTATCTCTGCCTCCCGAGTGCTGGGATTACGCCCCACTTTCAGTTCTAGTGTTTTTTTTTTTTTTGGTTTTACGAGGTAGGGTCTCACTCTAGCTCAGGCTGACCTTGAATTCACTCTGTAGTCTCAGGGTGGCCTCGAACTCACGGTGATCCTCCTACCTCTGCCTCCCAAGTGCTGGGATTAAAGGCGTGCACCACCACGCCCAGCTTTTCAGTTCTAGTTTTATTTCTGGAACTCAACACTCTACCAAATGGCATTGAAAGTCCTCTGCTCTGTAAGGTACTGCTTTTTAATCTTTTTTTTTTTTTTTTCCATTTATTTAAGAGAGAGGCAGATGAGAGAATGGTCAGAGCCAGGCATGGTGGCTCACACCTTTAATCCCAGTACTTGGGAGGCAGAGATAGAAGGATTGCCTTGTGTTTAAGGCCACCCTGAGACTCGAGACCCAGCTCGAGAATTTCTTTACCAAATAAATCTGTCTTATCAGAAAAAAAAAAAAAGAAAGAAAGAAAGAAAACAGGCACACTAGGGTCTCCAGCTGCTGCAAACAAACTCCAGATCCATGCACCACCTTGTGCATCTGGCTTACATGGGTACTGAGGAATTGAACCTGGGTCCTTTGGCTTTGTAGGCAAGAACCTACACCACTAAGCCATCTCTCCAGCATGAACCTTCTCATCCCCACACCCCGGTAAGATAGGCCTAGTAATCTAGCCTAATCTCAGGCTAGCATTGAACTCAGAGATCCTCCTACCTCTGCCTCCCAAGTGTTGAGATTAAAGGCTTGTGCCACCACACGCAGTTTTTTTTTTTTTTATGTTTTTTTTTTATTTTTATGAGAGGCAGAGAATGGGCTCACAAGAGCCTCTAAACCACTGTAGAGAAACTTCAGTCACATGTGCCATCTTATGCATCTGGCTTACATGAGTACTGGGGAAACCGAACTTGGGTCCTTAGGCTTCACAGGCAAGTGCCTTAACCACTAAGCCATCTTTCCAACCCTTTGCTGCTTTAAAAAAAGTTTTATTTTTATTTATTTGAGAAACAGGCAGGGAGAAAGAATGGTCTTCAGCTACTGGAAACAAACTCCAGATGCATGTGCCACCTTGTGCATCTGGCTTACGGGGCACTGGGGAACTGAACCTGAGTCCTTTGGCTTTGCAGGCACCTTAACTGCTAAGTCATCTCTCCAGCCCCTTTGCCTTTTGTTTTGTTTCTTGAGATCTCACTCTAGCCCAGGCTGATCTGGAATTCACTATGTAGTCTCAGGGTGGCCTCCTACCTCTGCCTCCCAAGTGCTGGGATTAAAGTGTGTGCCACTACGCCTGGCTCCTTTTGCTGCTTTTTGAATCAAGGTTTGATTATGTGGAGCAGGCTAGCTTCAAACCTGCAAAGATCCTCCTAATGAGATTTCAAGCATCAGCCACACCAAACTTCTGATCCTTTTTTTTTTTTTAATTGACTTTTATACTTACATACAAAAAAAAAAAAAAACCCACCTGATATTTCCCTTCCCTCCCCCCATTCCACTTTAGAACTCAAGCAAACTTCTGATCCTTAATGCCTTACTTCATTTATTTATTTGAGACAGAAAGAATGGGCACGCCAGGGCCTCAAGCCACTGCAAACAAACTCCAGATGCATGCACCCCCTTGTGCAGCTGGCTTACGTGGGACCTGGAGAATTGAACCAGGATCCTTCGGCTTCACAGGCATGCTCCTTAACCACTAAGCCATCTTTCCAGCCCTGTACTTCAGATTGTTTCAGAGATGAGTGAGGTAGGTAAAGAACTGAGGCCCATGTTTGGAGGTTTACTAGTGTGTGGTGCTATGGAATGGACTCAGACCTTGTGAACAGAGTGCACTCACTCTATAGGCAATAGATGCCAATGTGTGCATAGCAGGGATGGAAGTTTTTTAACTTCTAGAAGGTCCTAGGCAAGACAGAGATCAGAAAGGTTTGAAAGGGGAAATCAGAATGGAAGACTCAGAGCTGGAAGACATGATAGGACTAACCAATGCCCTTGTTTGGCTACAATCTGCAGCAGCTATAAATTAGTGTTGTCATTACTACACCCAAGACCAGATGGTTGATGAAGGTTCAAGGAATGGCCCAGGATTTAGTGAAGATTTAGGGCATCTGTGGCTCCATTCTTACCCTGGAGCCTGAACGCCATAGCTGAGTGTTCTTGGATTGTGAAAGAGGATTCTAGGTTCTTCAAAGGGCTTCCTAGCCCAACAAACTAAGTCATTGAAAATCCTACCTCCTATTACAATGGGAAAATAGATCAATAGTGTAAAGAGATAGGTATCTGAGCAGGGCATGGTGGCACATACCTTTAGTCCCTGCAATTGGGAGGCAGAGGTAAAAGGATCACTCTGAGTTCAAGGCCAGTCTGGGACTACAGAGTGAGTTCCAGATCAGCCTGTGCAAGTGAGACCCTACACGGAGGGGAAAAAAAAAAGATAGGGGCTGGAGAAATGGGTTGGCAGTTAGGGAGCTTGCCTACAAAGCCTAAGGACCCAGGTTCAATTCCCCAGTACCACATAAGCCAGATGCACATGGTAGCACATGTCTGGAGTTTGCTGTGACTAGGGGCCCTAGCATGCCCATTCTCTAATAAATAAATAATATTTAAAAGAGGCACTTAATATTCAATTTTCATTTTTTCTTTTTGGTTTTTCGAGGTAGGGTTTCACTCTAGTCCAGGATGACCTGGAATTCACTATGTAGTTTCAGGGTGGCCTCTAACTCATGGTGATCTTCCTACCACTGCCTCCCAACTGCTGGGATTAAAGGCGTGTGCCACCATGCCCAGCTTTCCATTTTCATTTTTAATAAATATTTAGGGGCAGGACAGATAGCTCAGTGATTAAGGTGCTTGTCTACAAAGCCTAACGACCCAGGTTCAATTCCCCAGTACCCAAATAAAGCCAGATAGATGCATAGTGGCACACGCATCTGTAGTTCATGTGCAGTGGCTGGAGGCTTTGGTGCAGTCATTCTTTCTTCTCTCTGCTTGCAAATAAATAAAATTAAAAAGCCATATTGAAGCCGGGCGTGGTGACGCACACCTTTAATCCCAGCACTCGGGAGGCAGAGGTAGGAGGATCGCCGAGAGTTCGAGGCAACCCTGAGACTACATAGTGAATTCCAGGTCAGCCTGGACCAGAGTGAGACCCTACCTCGCAAAACCAAAAAAAAAAAAAAAAAAAAAAAGCCATATTGGCAGTGGTTAAGGTGTTTGCCTGCAGAGCCAAAGGATCCAGGTTCAATTTCTCAGGACCCACATATGCACAAGGTGGGGCATGCACACGGAGTTCATTTGCAGTGGCTAGAGGCCCCGGTGCACACATTCTATCTGCCTCTCTCTCAAAATAAACAAATACATAAATATATAAATACAAGCCGTCTCAGGCTTTCAATAAACCTTAAGTTTAAATAGGGAATAAGCATAAACTACTGGTGTGGTGGCAATCCCAGCACCCTGGAGGTAGAGGGAGGGCCAGAACTTCCTCAACTACATACTGAGTTTGAGGCTTGCATGGGACATGAGACCTTGTCTCAAAAACCAAGTAAGTAGGAGTAGCTACTCATATGGAGCCAACTCATTGTCTCCTAGCAGGTCAGCTTCCCTAGTGATAACTGTCACAGGGGCAATCTGCACAGGTTGGTTCTAGGCCAACAAGTGAAGCCAAAACTCAAGTCTTCATGCCTGGTACAGTTAGGGGACAATTGTGAGAACCATCTATCAGATGTTGATGGCTAGAGGGGCCCTACTGGTTAGAAGAAAATGTCACAAGCCCTCTGCCTTTCTCAATGCCCAAACAGAGCAGGAAGGTCCCACCTCACCCCTTTACCCTTTTCCAGAAAGATGAACCAAAGACAAGACCTTTTTTCTGGGCTCCGCTATCTCCCCAAGATCACACAAGACAGACAACGGACTCCCCCTTAAATAGTTGTTTATTGGCAGTGGGCTAGAAGGGGTGATGGAGTTAGCATTCACAGACAATACCACACACCAAAGTCACAGGGCGGCAAGAGTGATGGGAAAGAGCCTAGAGTCCCACGAGGCCCCTCTTCAAGAGTGCATGGGGAGGCAGGGGCCTGGAGTGTTTGTGGAGGGGGCAGCCTTAGACCACCCTAGCTTAGTAAGCATGATTAGAGACGAAGAGGGATTCACTGGCTGCAGCCCCGGCCTGACCACTTGGGGTGTACTTTCCTTGACAAGCGAGGCTGTTGGCCTAAGAGAGAAGAGGAACCAAGTGAGGAGATCTCTCCCAAGTCCCTCTTGCCCTCTAGGTACCTACCCACCTTCTGTGCCCTTCCATGCCTGCCTTACCAGGGCTCGCTTGACATACTCCTCTTGGGCAGCCTTCAGGTTTTCCTTCTTCCCACCCCAGGCCTTCAGGGCAGAAGCTTGCAGAGCTCGGCCATAGGAGAAGGTCAGGGCCCACGGCTTCAGCAGAGGACACTTGTTGATGGCATTGAGGTTGATGGATGCCTCTTCCTCACTCTGCCCTCCAGACAGGAAAGTGACCCCTGGAGAACAAGGACTTTCATCAGACACCAGGACAGGGAGAAGCTCCAGGAGCTGGTTGGGAAAGCTCTACTTCAAGCCAAAATAAGGGAGTGGCCCTCACCAGGGACAGCAGGGGGCACTGTGCGGCGCAGAGCTGTGACAGTTGCCATGGCAATCTCCTCATGTGAAAACTTCTGGGTGCAAGCATGGCCTGGGGTGACCATGTTGGGTTTCAGCAAGGTGCCCTCCAGGTAGATGTGATGGTCACTCAGAGCCTTGTAGACAGCAGCCAGCACCTGGAACAGGGTAGGACCAAACCAGGAGTGAGGTGGGGGATAGGACTTAGCTCAAGATGAGGTCCAGCCCATCGTACCACCCTGACCAGCAACCTACCTTCTCAGTTACATACTGACAGCGCTTCAAGTCATGATCCCCATCAGGGAGGATTTCAGGCTCTACAATGGGCACAATGCCATTCTGTGGAGGGTGACAGGGAAGAATGAGGATTTCTACCCTGGAACCCCACTTACAGCTTCTCCATCCCATTGGCCAAAATCTTATCTTGAGGATGAGAGGGACTCAAAGATTTCAAAGCCCTCAGTAGATTAATGACAAAGCATCTTCTCAGATCTGCCCACACAATCCCTATTTCCCCCTCTGCCTTATAGAGTGGCCTCCACAGAAGAGCCTCATACTTGATGGATGTCAGAAACAGTTGCTCTGGGGGAGGTAGATATCATGGCAGATGGACAGCAAACTAACACACAATGGAACCAAATGAGGAAGGAGATGGTTTATTGAGGATTTGTAGTCCAGTCCCACCTGCTGGCAGATGCTGGCATAACGGGCTAGAACGTTGGCATTTTCCATGATGGCAAGGGCAGAAGGGGTGTGCTCCCCAATCTTTAGCACACAGCGCCACTTGGCAAAATCAGCTCCATCCTTCTTGTACTGAGCACAGCGCTCAGACAGCCCATCTAGCCCTGGAGAGGGGAAGGAGAAGGGTATGAACTCACTCTGGAACCCCTGGATGGGCTATAGGGAAGAGAAGGCACCAAATAGTTCTCACCTTGGGTAGTGGTCTCTCCGTTTGTTCCTGCCAGGGGCACCACACCCTTGTCTACCTGTCAGCATGAAGGGACGCAATTATCTCTACCACCCCTTTCCTCTCTTCCCAACTTCACCTCTCCCAGTCACACAAGAAAGATTGACAAGAATGTTAACAGGATTAGAGGACCTGGCTCTACCATGTGTACTAACTGAGCAATTTCACCTGACCCTTGGACATCTAGTTTTTCAGGTGGAAATAGGAAAATAACTTCCTCTTGGAATTGTTCTATCTCTAGCACTCCTTCTGCCCCCCACCCCCGCTCAACCCTCCCCAAAAAAAAAGAAAAAAGGGGGGATTTACCACAGAGGCATTGGACAAGTCCAGGGTAGATGCCACCCAAGTCTCTAAGATCTCCCAACCAAGTATCCATTCCCTGACTTCCAGTCCTACGGTTTGAAGCCCCATACCCTCACCTTGATGCCCACAACACCACCCTTAGATTTGATAACTTGGGGGAAGGGACGTCCATCATCAGCCTTCTGGTACAGCGTCTCATGGAAGAGGATGACCCCCCCAATGCAGGGATTCACACGGTCATCAGCGGTCAGCAGCAACTGGCGGTAGAAGCGCCGGTTCTCCTCAGTGTTTTCAGTGCCAATGGACTGCAGCCGCTTGGCAATGCTTCCTAGAGGGAAGGGTCACGTGGGAGGATAAGGGGATCAGCCTGCCACTACCAACCCTGGGCCCTCCTCCCTGTCTCCTGCTTGTACCGCACCAGTGGACTCATCTGCAGCCAGGATGCCCTTGCCCGGAGCCACAATGCGCTGAGCGATGTCAGACAGCTCCTTCTTCTGCTCCGGGGTCAGTGCTGGATGTGGGTAGGGCATGGTGCCGGTGTCAGCAAGTTGCTAGGTGAAGGAAATAGACAAGGAATGCTTAGTTGGGCCTTCCCAAGATATCCCCCCAAAACAGGGCCCTTTGCCTGGAGGTGGGGGCAAACATTCCTCACCTCCCCTGCCCCACACCCAGCAGGTTCTGGGGCACTTCTTGTCCCCAACTCACCCGTAGGCCCAACTTCCCTATACTAGACCTGCCTCCTGTACCTTTCCTAACTCTGTTTGTTGCTGGGTGTTGCCCAGCTGTGGGTGGGGTTGCCCACTGGTAACTGGGGGTAAGGAAAAAGCCAGAGCCAGGGACATGCGGGTTATGTTGAAGCTGGACCCATCTGGCCTGCGCGCTGCCATGGGTCACCTTGCCTAGAAACAAAATTGAACCAGGAGTATTTTAGAATTTAAAGGTCCTGAATAGGGCAGAGCCCAATACCCTCATCTGAAAGTGCCTAAGAAGGGAAAAATTTGTGTTTCGAGCCGTAAAGCAACCCAAAGGTGAGATATAAGGGCTGAAATCCTGACTGCCATTGTGGTGGGTGTCCCTTTCTTCCAATCCACCCGGGCTTTATAGGCTTCAAGGACATCCCAAGGTCAGGCTTCTCACCCCAGGGTAGAGGGTGTGAAGAAAGGGTGTTAGGAAAAAGGTAGGCAGAGAGGCCAAGGTTAGTGGAATAAGTTCAGGCCAGGTAGAGAGGGAAGGTTTGCCTTTTTACTGCTCATACAGGCAAAGGGTTTGTGGAGAGGCACGTGCCCCACCCCTTCCTTAAAAAGTGCTCCGGTCAGTTCACAGGCTGCAGCTGTTCCAGGCTCAGAATCAAGGTCACAAGATAGGGGGAGATAGGGAAAAGTGTTCGTGGCTTCCCCACCTCACCAGGGATTCCAAGTCTTCCAGGACGGGACCAACCCCTCCCCCAAGCTCAGAAACCCGAATGCTACGGATACGGCGGCCACCACCCCTTGCTGCGACTTAGGACCCCTGCAGAGGCAAGGGGGCCCTATTGCTTTATAGGGGAGGTCTCTGTAAAAATATCTTCAAAAGGAATAGTCCTCCATGTCCTGCTTCCTCCCCCGCTATGACTCAGCGCGCGGAACCGCCGAATGGCGCAGCGGACCAAGAGCGCGCTAGCGGAGGAGCCCAGGCTGGGACCGCGTGTCCCCAAGGTGCTGGAGATGCGGGGACCTACGGGGGTGGGGTTCCGCACCCCGCCACAGCCCAGGGTCCTACCCACAGCGTCGCACATTTCGAGGAACGCTCACCTGGCTCAGGAGGGGGGGGGTAGCGGGACGCGGCGGCGGAGGGAGACGGACTGAAGAAAGGACTGAGGAGCGAACTCCGCAATATCGGCCCGAACTCGGTTCTGCGGCGCGTTCCAAAAGAACGCAACCTATTCAGCTCCGAGGGGGCGGGCGGCGAGGCGGGGCCCGGCCTCCTAAAGCACCGCCCTGTCCCGCCCTCCACCCGGCTCTCCTCTGCTGGGGACAGGAGGCGTCCAATGGCCGGCGAGGAGCTGGAGCTCGAGGCGGTCCCCCAAATGCTAAACTAGAAGGCGGCGCTTGGGCGGGGACTGGGCGGCGAGAATACGATCCCTCCCCGCCCCCCACGGACGTGACTCGGGCCACATCCCGCGGGTCGCCCGGGCCCTCCCTTCCCCGCGCTAGCTCCCCCTTCCCGGCCTGGCGAGCTGCGGGGCGCCGTGACTCAGCCGGAATTTCAGCTGGCGAGGAGAGAGGGAGCGACTAGAAAATTCAGAAAAGATGAAGGCTGCTTTCCCTTCCCCGGGCAGCCCCAGCTTCCGGCCGGCTTGGCGGCCGCCTTAGGTCACGTTGCCGACGAGTGCTGGGGTCGGGCGTGAGCCGGCCTCACCCGTGGGCTGGGCCTCGCAGCCCATCCTCCCAGTGACTAGCCCGGGCTCTGGACAGGAAGACAGGGTGCCAAGTGCACGCTCAGGGAACGGAAGAGGTGGTGTGAGCTGGCAGGGTGCGGCGGCGGCGAGGCCTTGGGGATCGAGCGGGCCCCTCTCCGCGCAGCCAGTGCTTCCCCCACATCAGTACGAGATCGGCTTCCTGCGGCAGGGGCTAGCCTGGTCTCGCGGACCCACGCACGCGCTCTGCCGCGGCTGACCGCGGTGACCTGCTGCCGTTCACCCCAGACTGCGGAAATTGGTCATCTAGGGTTTGGCCTGAAAAACCTGTGTTGAGTGAACCTGACTACCTTCTCCAAAATAAAATCAATCCAGAGCTTTCCGCTTCCCAGATACTCTCGGAGCCCCCTTCCTCATCGGTCGGCCTCTACCATAAACCCGTTCCCAGTAGCGACCCACCTGTGGCGAGGATGTATGAGCCGGCGGAGAGTGTCTGCAGCGAGTGAGCCCCGACGCTCTGGGCTGGGTTATAAAGCAGCTCCCGCCCTCCCCCGCGCTGGTGTCCCCGACCTTCTCAGTCACCCCTGCCCTTTCCCCATCACGGATCTTCGCGGCAGAGACCTATATTTAGGGAAACCTGAAGCTCCTGACATTCATGCCAACGTGGGGGCCCCGCGTGGGGGAAGAGGAAGCCTTGGTCTGCCCTGAGTGGAGGAGGGGCCCACTCACCGGTCCTTCAGAGGTACTTTCTTCCTTAGAAAGCCAGTCTTGGTTGTATGAAGAATGAAATCTTTGGAGAGGGATCTATGGAAAAGGAGGAAGGGGAACAGGATGGAATAGCCCTTGGTGCTATCTCCCACTCTGCCGCCTCATTACTAAGCCTGCTGGTGGATTTTTTTTTTTTTCTTTCCTCGAGGTAGGGTCTCACTCTAGCCCAGGTTAATCTGGCACTCTGTGGTGTCAGGCTGGCCTCGACCTCAGTAACTCAGTGATCTTCCTACCTCTGCCACCAGAGTGCTGCCATTAAAGGCATGTGCCACCACGCCCTGCTTTTCTTTTCTCTCTCTCTTTTTTTCAAGAGGGAACTCAGATGCAGGCAATACACTCACCTCCTAAAATAACCAAGTGTCCATGGGAAAGGGTGTGGTTGGACATCCCTGTATCTTGATTCTCAAGGCTAGTTGAGTTCCTCCCATACTGCTGCCTGGTGAGTAATCCTCACCTTCACATAGAAGAGTTTGCTTGGGAAGGGGGTAGGGACACTGTCCAGTGCATCAACCTTTCTCCTTTCCAGCCCTCAGGGAACCAGACCCTCCACTGAAGGCTCCCAGTCGGGCAAGCTGGACAGCCATGTGTAGTTCCAGTGGCCTGGCCAGAGATGTCCTCAGGGCCCAGGGATAAGGAAGGCATGTGGGCCCTGAGTGCTGGCCACTTCCCACAGGATTGGTCCCTCATCGGAGCTTGATCTCGAAGCACAGACAGTTGAGGGTCTGGCAGTCAGGAAGCTGGCAGGCACAGGCACAGTCACACAGTGGGCAGCAGCGTGGACAACGAGGAGCCCAACCCTGATGGAGAGGAAGCGAGTGAATGAAGCAAGACCATGACTTTAGTGTGCTTCCCTACCATGGGAGAAGGGAACAGTGGTGCCCAGTGGGACAGAGGGTACCATCTATCACTCTTGGAAACAAAGCAATTCCTCATGCTATTGAAAAACCAGCAGTGATGCAAGGTTCAGGAGCTTGAAGCAGTTATTTGGGTTCTGTCCTTCCCCCCACTCCATGGGAAAGGAGAGTAAGGACCACTGAGCTGAGCAACAGTATTTGGGTGTCCCAGTGTCCAGCTGAAAGATAGTTCTACTCTATTCTCAGAGCCTTATGCAACTGACAGAAAGTAAGAAGATGGAGAAATAGATATTTTTGTTGGTATGAAACTGAACTCTATAAACTGCATGGTGTCTTTTAATATGTTTATAAACATTCTGATATTTTTATGTATTGTTTTTGTTTTTTGAGGCACTGTCTCACTAACCCAGGCTGACCTGGAATTCACTATGCAGTCTCAGGGTGGCCCCAAACTCCCAGCGATCCTCCTACCTCTGCCTCCTGAGTGCTGGAATTAAAGATGAGCGCATCACATCTGGCTATTTGAGAGAGAGAGAGGCAGATAGAGAATGGGTGCACCAGGGCCTCTAACCACACTGCAAACAAACTTCAGATGCATGTGCCACCTTGTGCATCTGGCTTACATGGATAATCAAAACTGGGTCCTTAGGCTTTGCAGGCAAGCACCTTAACTGCTAAGCCATCTCTCCAGCCCAGGATATCTTTTTTTTTTTTTTTTTTTGAGGTAGGGACTTGCTCTAGCCCAGGCTGACCTGGAATTCACTATGTAGTCTCAGGGTGGCCTTGAACTCATAGTGATTCTCCTACCTCCGTCTCCCAAGTGCTGGGATTAAAAGTGTATGCCACCATGCCTGGCTAAAAATCGTTTTAAAAAAACACATCTGTGTGTGTGTGCACATGCACACACATGTATGTAGAGACCAGGAGAAAACATCAGGTGAGGATAAGTGATTATTGCTCTTCTGCTTAATTTCCCTGAGTCTCTCACTGAACCTGGAATGCTTCATTTTTTGGTTAGACAGGCTGACCAGGAAGACAAGTAATCCTCTGTCCCACTCTGCTCAGTGCTGGGGTTACAAGCATGTGTAGTCATACCTGTTTTTTGTTTTGTTTTTAATGGGTGCTGGGAATCAACTGAGGTCTTTGTGCTTTTTTCTTTTTGTTTGTTTTTCAAGGTAAGGTCTCACTATAGCCCAGGCTGGCCTCAACTCACAGCAATCCTCCTACCTCTGCCTCCCTAAGTGCTGGGATTAAAGGCGTGCACCACCACACCCAGCTCTCACACACCTTTTTAAAAAAAAAAAATTTTTTTTTAAATTATTTACTTATGAGAGAATGAGAAAGAAAAAAAGATATGCAGAATGAGAATGGGCAATGAATTCCACACACATATACTACCTTGTATATCTCACTTACATACTAGGGAATTAAACCTGGGGCCTTATGCTTCACAGGCAAACACTTTAATCATTAAGCCATCTCTCCAGCCCAACCTTTCTTGACACAGACTCTCACTCTATAACCTAGCTAGCCTAGAAGTTACTATGTAGCCCAGGCTGGCTGTGAACTCATGATCATACTCCTGCCTTAGACCCCCAAAATGCTGGTGTTGGAGACATGACCCACAATGCTTGGTGATTTCATATGTCATTCATTTTTGAGCACTAACTTCAAGGAACAGCCCATATTTGTGAATGATTTTTTTTTCTTACCTTTCTAAGTCAGGTGTGGTATCTCACACCTGTAATCCCAGTACTTGGGAGACTGAGGCAGAAGCATAGAATTCAAGGTCATTTTGAACACACAGCAAATTGAGGCCAGCCTGAGATACTGTCTTGGGTGGAAAAACATAATTCTATCTAATCATTACCCTAATGATAGGCCTCTTCACGACAAGGAAATGGAGCCTTAGATTAGGGAGGGATTTGCCCAAATCACAACTAGAGAATTGATCTGACATGGACCAGAGTTGGGACCCCAGCCCTGTGATTACCCTGTCCCCACCCTTTCAGGGTCAGAAATGTCAGCGTCATTCTGGGGTTGCAAGGGCAGGGGCAGGTAGTCTCGTCTCTCCACTGAACTAGTGTGCAGACTCAGGCTCAGCAAGCGTCCAGGGTATGAATGCTGAATGAATAGAGGAATCTAAACATTACATTTCCCTCTTTAGGCAAAGAAAAAGGCCACTCAGCACCAGAAAAGGGCAGGTCTGTCTCCTGGACATAATCTTAGAGACAGGAAGGGACATTTGTTCCTCCAGCTTCTCTCCCTGGGACAGGGATGATCTACAACTGCCCTAGGCATGGACTGGAGGAAGGCCAAGTGGCTGAGGTAGACACACCCAGGATGGCTATGTGACAGAGGTTGGCTCCTTGGTGCCACAAGCAGAGCTAGTGACAGCCACAGTTGCATAGCTCAATCAGAGACCAGGTCAAGCCAGGAATAGGGAAATGACCTTTTCAACAGCTGAGGTTTCGGGGTGCAGTGTCGGATGACTGGTGAGATCAGCTGTCATTAGGGGCTCCAGCAAGGGTAGAGGACCAACCAATTACAGGGAGAGGGGCCTGAACTGGGCTGTGCTGTTGCCAGCAGAGAGAAAAGCTCAAAGTGTCATGGTGGGAGAGAAAAAGAAGTGGCTTTTCTCATGTGTAATGAAGAGTGGTTTGGGGACATGTCTGGGGAATATCAGTTTAGGGGATGAAGTTGGTTCTGTGGGTTTCTAGAGGACCACACCATCATTCTCTGTGTAGAACCATTGGCTCCACTGTTCTTTCCTCAGAAAAGAGGGTATTAAAAGCACTTCTTGGCTCTGTCTGTGGAAGAGATTAGATCCAGCCATTAATAACTGGCTAATGGATTTCTTGACTTTTACAAGTACTGGCTTCTAGAAGAAATCTGCTGTTTAAGTACATTAAACATGACTCCACAAGCCTGTTAACTTTTGTGTTTCCCTAAGCTCTTGGGTGAGGTTTTCACTTTGAAAGTTTGCCCTTGAACTTCGGAAGGGTGAGGGGTCATTTTTATTGGCTAATACCCCAGATCCTAGAATCAATATGGCCTAAGTTTGAATATCAGCTTAGCTCATTCATGTTCTGGGCCTAAGTTTCCTCAGCTCTGAAACAAATATAGTACCTATACTTTGCAGGGTCATTGTGAAGTATCAATGGGAAGAACTGAGTATGCCTGACACCTAGTAAGAGCTCAATGAAGAGAGCCATGCTGGTCATTATACTCCAGTGTACACCAGAACTAGAGGAGAACTTGTTTAAAAGCCACAAACTGGGCTGGAGAGATGGCTTAGTGGTTAAGGTACACACCTGTGAAGCCTAAGGACCCTGGTTCAATTCTCCAGGTCCCGTGTTAGCCAGATGCGCAAGGTGGGGCATGCATCTGGAGTTCATTTGCAGTAGCTAGAGGCCCTGGTGTGCCCATTCTCACTCCTCCTCTCTCTCTGTGTATGTCTTAAATAAATAAATAAAAATTTTAAAATATTTTTTTAAAAAGTCACAAACTATAGTCTAGCCTAGATCTAAGGGACCTGGAGGCCTGGATTTCAAGTCTCCTACCTACTTTACACACACAGGGCTGCATGTTACCTCTTTTTGTCATGTTACTACAATTGCCTACATACTTATCTCTGTACCACACCACAGTGTAAGCCCTGGAGGTCAGAGATCTTATCATGTTTCTGCTGGCCCCAAGGGTCCAGCCCAGAGCCTTAACAGTCCTCCCATATATACTGAATTCTCACAACAAAGCAGTTCACCAAGTAGACCTTTCCCCCCACAAGGAAGAGAACATTGGATTTGTGGTCTGGCTGGCTCAGCTATTAACCCCAGGCAAGTCTCTGGACTCTCTGTGAGCCTTAGTGTCCACAAATGTAAAACAGGAGAGCTTTGTAACCTTGTGGTCATTGTTATTATATGAGGAAACTGGAGAATAGTGGTACTGTAATATACTTTGAGGAAAGACAGATCAAGGACAGGACATCCCTGCCCTACTCTTGGTCATTCTAAGTCTCCTGGTCCAGTAGAAACTGGTTAGCATCAGATGCTGAAGGCCCTGGAACCTTAGATCCCATCCTTCTCACACTCTGCCTTAGCCTGTCCTTTCTCCTAAGAAAACCATAGGTCTCTGAGCACTCCATATGCACAGATAGGGAAAGGGACAAGGCACCTACCAGAAATCATTCTGTGACTAATCATCTACTATAAAAATAGGAGTTTTGAGGAGCTGGAGAGATGACTTAGTGGTTAAGGTGCTTGCCTGTGAAGCCTAAAGACCCAGGTTCAATTCCCTGGTACCCACGTAAGCCAGATGCACAAGGTGGCACATGCATCAGGAGTCTGTTTGCAGTGGCTGGAGGCCCTGGAACGCCCATTCTCTCTCTCTCACACATAAATAAAATAATTTCTGAGCCGGTGTGGTGGACACACCTTTAATCCCAGCACTCAAGAGGCAGAGATAGGAGGATCACCATGAGTTTGAGGCCACCCTGAGACTACATAGTGAATTCCAGGTCAACTTGGGCTAATAATAATAATACTACTACTAATAATAATAATAATAAAAAATAAAGTAATTTCTGCCAGGTGTGGTAGTGCATGCCTTTAATCCCAGCACGTGGTAGGCAGAGATAGGAGGATTGCCATGAGCTCAAGGCCAGCCCGAGGCTACAGTGAGGCCCTACTTTAAAAACAAAATAATAATAATTCTTAAAAATAGGAGTTTGCCTGCAAAGCCAAAGGATCCCAGTTCGATTCTTCAGGACCCACATAAGCCAGATGCACAAACAAGGGGGCACATGCGTCTGGAGTTTGTTTGCAGTGGGTGGAGGCCCTGGTGCACCCAATCTCTCTCTGCTTCTTTCTCTCTCTCAAATAAATAAATAAAATATGTTTTTAAAAAACACCATTAAAAATAGGAGTTTTTAGAACCCATGGTCTCCTTCTTTTCTCCTGTGCTTCCCTGCTCTCAACTCCAGAGGCCCATCTCTCGGTCATCCCTAGAGAATCAGAAACAGATTCTCTGAAAGAGGAAAGCTCCTGACCCATTGATTTTTTTTTTTTTTTTTTTTTTTTGAGACAAGGTCTCTAGACCAGGCTGGTCTCCCAGTTTCCTATGTAGCTGAGGATTTGAATTTCTGATCCTCCTGCCTCTACCTCCTGAGTATTTACATTACAAGCTTGAGCCAACACACTTGGTGGGGATTGAACCCAGGACCTTGTGTATCCTAGGTAATCATTCTACCAACTGAGCTACCCCTCAGTCTCCATAATTTATTTTGAACCTCAAAATATCTGCCAGGGATTTGCACTAAGTATAGTCAGTCCAAGATATGAATTTGCTGGCACTCAGTCTATTATCCCCCTCCCTTCTAGGGAAGGTCACCACTCCAAGGGCAAGAGCTTTACCCGTCTAATCTCTGAGACCAAAATAATCATTGTCTAGGAAGGTGGTCAATCACATTGACCAATTTTAAACCCACAAATGCATAAATGGCTACTCTTTTGTGAGCCAGCTTCTTCCCTGAGGATTCTATTGCTGATAACGCCATGGAGCAATTTGCTGGCGAGGCTCTGCTGTGTAACACCAGGGAAGCCACAACCCCCGTAAGCAGCCTGCTCCTCTGCAAGGTGGCAGAGGAGTACTTATCTAGGCAGTGTTCCAACATGGAAAAGTGGCCAAGGTATGATGTCAAGGTGAAAGGGCAAGTAACAGTTGGGATGAATAGTCTAATGTGGTAGAGCTCCATTTTTCGACAAATAATAGTAACTGTAGTGATGGAGTTGTATAATAGTATATGTGGGATACAACCCCCTCCCCAACAATCTGGGATTACAGAACTGGTTTAAAAAAAAATTTGAAGCCGGATGTGGCCTTTAATCCCAGCACTTGGGAGGCAGAGGTGGGAGGATCACTGTGAGTTCGAGACCACTCTGAGACTACATAGTGAATTCCAGGTCAGCCTGGACTAAAGAGTGAGACTCTACCTGGTAAAACCAAAAATATATATATTTGAATGGCCAGGCGTGGTGGCACACACCTTTAATCCCAGCTCTCAGGAAGCAGAGGTTAGAGGATCGCTGAGAGTTTGAGGCCACCCTGAGACTACATAATAAATTCCAGGTCAGCATAGACTAGAGTGAGACCCTACCTCTAAAAACCAAAACGAACAAAACCCCCCTAGCTTTCATAATTACTATGATTCAATTAAAATTTGGGGCAGCATGGTGATACATCCCGGCTTGGGAGGCAAGAGGGTCAGTAGTTTAAGGCTTGTCTTAGCTACACAGCAAGTGTAAGACCAGCCTAGGGTACATTAGACCTTAGCCCCTAAAAAACAAAAGAATTAAGGAAAATAAAATAAATACATGATGCTCAGGTTAGGAAAAACAATAATGTCAATAAAATAGCGCTATTCTCTGGACCATAATATTCACCTAATGAGTAGTAGGTGTTTTATTGGGGCTCAAACCCTTGTCCACGCTAGGTAGTTAAGCACTTTCTCATTAAGCTACACCCCCGGTTCTATTTCTTTAATGACTTTTTCAGAAGTTCTAATTATGTACTGTGCATGTCACACACATCAGCTTTATCAGTCATCCAACTTTCAAGTGCCTTTCATCACCAGGAACCATCTGATAGGTTGCTTGTGTTGTTTTTTGCTATCTGCATGTGACTCAGTACCTGGAACTGTGCCTGGCCTAGAGTTGCTGCTCAGTAATAAATATGGCCAAAGAAAGAAAATGAAAATTCCTCAATGCTAGCTCTTCAGGGTAAGAATGGAACTCACGGGGTCGCTGGGCTGGGGGCAGCAGGCATCCAGGCAGTGTGCTGGGCTGGGCAAAGGGAAATCCCAGGTTTCCACACAGGTCCAGCAGCAGTCTTGGGTCTCCGAGGCACCCGGATTTTTGCAGGGGACGCTGCAGTCAGTGCAGCAGCCCTGGGCCTAGGAGATGTGGGGGCTCAGGGCATGGGCCAGGCAGCAGGAAAAGACAAGACTGGCTTTCCCAAGAGGGCCAAGAGAAGGGTGAACTGGAACCACGGAATCCCATGTTCCATAAAAAGGATAGATGCAGGACTGACTAGCGAAGGTGTCTCAGGATAAAAACCTGCAAGTTTAGGGACATTTTAACCAATTTCCACTTCTCCAGAGCCCACCCTTTGACGTCCCATCAGGCCCCTCACCCGAAGGCAGTGCCTAGTCAGCAGCACCAGGCCCAACAACACCAAATAGATGCCCACAGCGATGAAGACGATGGCGGGGACAGGGAGCAGCAAGGAAGGGCTTCTCACAGAAGCTGGGGCTGGATTCCACGGGCTAGAGGAGGCCTGGACAAGCACAGGAGAAAGGGGTAACAAGG
Source organism: Orientallactaga sibirica (assembly GCA_036365145.1). Taxonomy (NCBI): domain Eukaryota; kingdom Metazoa; phylum Chordata; class Mammalia; order Rodentia; family Dipodidae; genus Orientallactaga; species Orientallactaga sibirica. The sequence goes on from JAEOAD010000888.1 coordinate 2,910,679, forward strand.
TGAGGAGGGATTGCATCCGATTGGGGTGAGGAGTCAATAGGACAACTCTCTTGTCTCCCAAACCTGCCGGTTTTCCTGTCATCCTCATCCCACTACCAAGCATGTGCGGATCATTCTAGAATCTTCTGAGAAGCATCGCTCTTCTTTGTCTCTTGTGTCTGACTCCTGTATGCTACTTTCCCCACCGTCAGCCCCTTTACTGGCCCATAGCGCTCTTGCACACCAGCTGTTCTATGCATCTCACCCTCCCTTGCAATCAGGTCATCAGTAGCTCCCAGGGTCTCGGGGACAAACGCCCTGCCTGCCTCTCCGTGTCTACCCCGGCCCCCACAGCGCACGCTGAGGGCTTTACAGCAGTCCCCACGTCCATTCTCTCTGGCCTACAGGCCTCTGCCTGGGTGGCTAGCCATCGCCTGGATAGTCTGGCTGAGAATAAGCAAAACGTGGCCTCCCTCGGGGAAGGCACTTTCGGCAGGCACTGCTGTCGCACAGCGCCTGTCCTGAGCTGGAAGGGGCTGTGTGAAGCCGCAAGCCCGTTCCCCAGCCGGAGAGGTCAGGCGAGCACAGGACACTGGACTCACGTCCATGGAGCGGAACAGCGCCAGTTCGTCCAGGGGCTGCCAAAGAGAAGAGAGAAGATCCTGGGCTGAGAGGCCGAGACCCGGGCGCCCAGGCTCTTCTCTCTTCCTGTGTCGGGGAAACTGAGGCCCAGAGGGGATGGGAGGACTGGGTCTGGGGAAGTCAAAGGCGGCTCCTTCTCCACTGGCCCGGGCCGCGCCCTCGGCTGCCAGCGCACACGGCCTCCCCCCGGTCCGGTCCACGGGTCCCAACACCAACGCCGCTCAGGGCCCCGGGCGCTTCCCAGATTCCGCGCCGCGCTGGCCGGCCCGCCCAGGCGCCAGGCCCGCCCAGAAACCCCGCGCTGCTTTTTACTGTTGCCATGGGGACCCGAGAGCTCCGACTACGGCGGCTGCCGAGACCCAAACTCCCTCTACCCTCCTCACTCCACGGGCCCGTTCATCTGAGCCCACAAATTCTATTATCATTGCCAATCTTCTTGGCTTTCCCGCCAGACTGGACGGAAATTGCGAATTCTGGCCGCCCTAGGCCTAGGTCGGATCTCAGCAGATACTGGACTGAAACATGCTGGGCCCTGGGGGTGCAACAGAGGGAGGACCGGATCCCCAGGCTACAGCACCAACGGACTGTATCACTGTGCTTGAGTCAGTTTCCTCTTCTGCCTCATGGAGATAGAGTGCTTTTGAAAAAAATCGACTTGGCGGGCGTGGTGGCGCACGCCTTTAATCTCAGCGCTCAGGAGGCAGAGGTAGGAGGATTGTTATAAATTCCAGGCCAGCCTGCAACTACGGAGTGAGTTCTAAGCCAGCCTGGGCTAGAGTGAGACCCTACCTCGAAAAAACAAACAGAAAAAATTTTTGACTTGTGGGCTGGAGTGATGGCTCATCAGTTAAGGTGCTACCTTGCAAAATCTGCTGTCCCAGGTTCGATTCCCCGGTACCCATGTAAAGCCAGATGCACAAAATGATGCCTGCATCTGGAGCTGAACTGCAGTGGCTGGAAGCCCTGTCATGCCCATTCTGTCTCTCTCTCTCTCTGTCTCTGTTTATCAATCAATCAATAAATAAATGAAATAAGTCGAATTGTTAATTGTATGGAATTACCTTTTGGGGTGAGGGGGTTCGAGGTGGGGCCTCACACTAGCCCAAGCTGACCTAGAATTCACTATGTAGTCTCAGGGTAGACTGGAACGCATGGTGATCCTCCTACTTCTGCCTCCCTGGAATAAAATTAAAATCTGGGATTAAAGGCATGGGCCACCACACCAGGCCCCCAATTTTTTTTTTTTTTTTTCGTTTTTCTTTTTGGTTTTTCAAGGTAGGGTCTCACTCTCTAGCTCAGGCTGACCTGGAATTCTCTATGTAGTCTCAGGGTGGCCTTGAACTCATGGCGATCCTCCTACCTCTGCCTCCCAAGTGCTGGGATTAAAGGTGTGGGCCACCACGCCCGGCCCCAATTTTTTTTTTTAACTGATCTCTCTTCCCTATTTTTACTTCTTTTTGCCATCCTTTGTATCACTGTTATAGTGATTTCCTACCATCTACATCACATCCGTCCACATTACATCTTTCGTTTGTTGAGACAAGTCTCATTCTGTAGCCAGGCTGTCCTGTTACTCAACATATAACCCAAGCTGGTCTCTAACACATGGCAATCCTCTGACGTCAGTCTCCCAAGAGCAGGATCCACTGTGACTGGTTCACATCAGATCTTGTTCTTTTTCTATTTTGAACCCTCCAGAAGCTTCCCACTGATTCCATGCAATCAAGCCCCACACCATCTAATCTGAGTGCCTTCTAGCTTTCATTTATTTCACACCTCCCTTGGGTGTCAAGTACTGCTGTGGCTGTAGTTTTGGAGCAGGGCAAATCCATCCCTAGTAGGGAAGTTACTACTACTTTTTGCTCTGGTTTACATGGGTCCTGGGGAATCAAACTTGGGTCCTTTGGTTTTGCAGGCACTTCCCTCCTCGGGCCTCCCTAGTAACAGGCCAGGTTTTCAGTATCAGGGATGGACTTCCTCCCGTGGAGCTGACCTCAAATCCAATCAGAGCAGTAAGTTACCCCCATAATGATCATGCCACTTTTGTCCCAGTGGGCACAACTTCCCAGGCTGGTTGGTGTATGGGACAAAGGGTCTACCACTGGATAAGACTGTGGATGATCTTTCTCTCCCAACCACCTGCGAAGCACCTTCCAATACAATGAAAGCTAGCTAGCAGGGAGTAAGCTTCCATCTTAGTCAGCTTGATTTCTCTGGGTCCTGCAAACAAGGATGTCTCAAGCAACAGGGTCTTAATATCTATTTTGGAGAACCCAAAATTTCCTTCTCTCTCTCTCTCCCTCTCTACACACACACACACACACACACACACACACACACACACACACACTGGTCTTTTGAGGTAGGGTGTCACACTCTAACTCAGACTGACCTGAAATTCACTATGTAGTCTCAGGGTGGCCTTGAACTCATGGCAATCCTCCTACCTCTGCACCATGCCCAACTCCTGTTTCTGTCTATGGATGCTCTCTCTATTAAAGGAAAGGAACAGATAATACAGATTCTGTGCCCTACCAGATCTTTCAATGCACCACATAGGATCTGTTGAAAGTTGCTGAACCAGTGCAGAGGGTTTCACAGCTCTGTGGCTTTGAGGTGGTATTCCCTCTGCCTAGAACACCCTTCCCTTCTCCCCACCCTAATGAACTCCTTCCTCATCCCTCAAGCTTGTGCTGCCTGCTTCACTCAGAAGTGCTGCTTTGAGCTGTGCACTCCCACAGTGCTAAAGAGTTGTGACTCTTCAGTACCATCACAAGGTCTTTGGATTCTCCATGTCTGCCCCACCTGTGGGTCAGACTGTGAGTACTGGGCCTTCTCTATGTTTGCCGTGGCTAGAGGCCCCTGGCATGCCCATTCATTCTCTCTCTCTCTGTGTGTTTGCAAATAAATAAAAATAAAAGAAAAACAAAAAGAAAAGAAAAGAAATAATAAAGATAGAAAAAGTTTAAGCTAGGCATGGTGGCACACTCCTTTAATCCCAGCACTCAGGAGCAGAGGTAGGAAGATTGCTGTGAGTTCAAGGCTACCCTGAGACTACATAGACAATCAGTGTGGAGGTTCCTGAGACAGCTAAAAATAGATTTACCATATGACCCAGCTATAGCACTCCTAGGCAAATATCCTAAGGACTCGTCTCCCTACCTTAGAGATACTTGCACATCCATATTTATTGCCGCTCTATTCATAATAGCTAGGAAATGGAACCGCCCTAGATGTTCCTTAACTGATGAGTGGATAATGAAGATGTGGTACATTTACACAATGGAGTTCTATTCAGCGGTAAAGAAAAATGAAATTATGACTGGGCGTGGTGGCGCACGCCTTTAATCCCAAAACTTTGGAGGCAGAGATAGGAGGATTGCCATGACTTTGAGGCCCCTTTGAGACTACATAGTGAATTCCAGGTCAGCCTGGGCTAGAGTGAAATCCTACATCAAAAAAACAAACAAAAATAAAAAAGAAAAATGAAATTATGAAATTTGCAGGGAAATGGATGGATCTGGAAAGGATTACACTAAGTAAAGTAACTAAGGCCAGAAAGGTAAACTCCACGTGGTGTCTCTCATATGTGGACTCAAGCTACAAATGTTTAGATTTGTATATAAGTTGGAGTAAAAATCCGTAGCGGTGGGGCCAGTAGGCTAGTAAGGGGCTATAAGGAAGGGAGGAAAGAGGAGGACTTAAGGAGGTATTGTATATATGTAAATAGATGAACAGATTACTGGGGTGGAAAGGCCTAAGTGAAGACAGGGGAAAGGATTGAGTAAAGGAAGGATGAGGGAAGGTTAAAATCTCAGAGGGTATACTAGGCATGGTGGTGCACGCCTTTAATTCCAGCACTCAGAAGGCAGAGGTAGGAGGATCACATGAATTTGAGGCTAACCTGAGACTACATAGTGAAATTCAGGTCAGCCTGAGCTAGAGTGAGACCCTGCCTTGGAAAACAAAACAAAACAAAACAAAACAAATATCTCAGAGGGTATGAATAAGTCATATGGAAACCTACTTTTTTGGACAATGGCACACCCAGAAGCCATAGATTGTTTCTAGAAAATTTTTAGTGTCAGGGATGGGATACCTTCCAAAGAGTTGTGGGCCAGGGAGGCGCCTGATGCCCCCAAAACATTACAGTCCATTGCCAAAGCTCTTGGTTTCCTACCATGAATAGACGGTAAGACCCTATTACTGAAGATTCCACATGCTTGGGCTGCAAGGTCACTAAGAAATCTTGCTTAAGCTGAGCTGAAAATCTCCTCTGTGTAGATCAGCTGACAGAATGATGGAAAAAGCTACACTGCATTCAGCTCCATGGGAGAGAGTGAAGTCATCAGTGGAGATAAACAGCAATGGACACTGCAAGCCTTAAGTTTGGCCAGCCATGCCAAATGAGCCAACTGGTGCAATAGTGGCATGTCTATTTTGGGGAAAATCAACTGCTCTCTAATTGGACTGGAGGCCTGCTCCACAGGAGGGAATACATACCTGATACTGAAAACCTAGTCTAAAGCCTACAACAGGGGTAGTCATGAGCCTGCTGGTGTCTGGCTAAACGCATATATAATGCTCACCAAACTGCCTGGTAAGCACTTCTCTTAATGTTCATATACATATATTAATGCTACTCTCTCTTTTGGTTAGAGAAGCTTCTCTTTTCAGATGGTGGAGACCTTGGGATGACTGAAAAGACACCATAGTGCTGAAAAGAAGTGACAGAGGAGTGCTCATTACTGAAACATCTCTATCACACCTTCCAAGGCTCAGGATCCATTTCAGAACAGATGGCGTCAAGAATGTAAGAGCCAAAGAAAGGATAAGACTCCTTACAATGCACTCTTCCAGACACAAAATGGCCTGGATATCCATGACCTCGCAATGACTGGCACTACCTACACAAGACCATCATAATAGGAGGAAAAGATGATGACATCAAAATTAAAGAGCTGGGCATAGCTAGGTGTGGTGGCGCATGCCTTTAATCCCAGCACTCAGGAGGCAGAGGTAGGAGGATTGCTGTGAGTTCAAGGCCACCCTGAGAAGACAGAGTGAATTCCAGGTCAGTCTGGACTAGAGTGAAACCCTACCTCGAAAAACCAAAAAAAAAAAAAAAAAAAAGAGCTGGGCACGTCAGCGGCACGCCTTTAATCCCAACACTTGGGGAGGGAGAGGTAGGAGGTTCCCCGTGAGTTCGAAGCTGCCCTGAGACTACATAGTGAATTCCAGGTCAGCCTGAGCTAGAGTGAAACCCTACCTCAGGAAAAAAAAAAAATTAAAGAGAGACTGATTGATAGGGGGAGCAGATATGATGGAGAGTGGAGTTGCAAAGGAGAAAGTGGGGAGAGGGAAGGAATTATCATGGTTTATTGTCTATAATTATGGAAGTTGTCAATCATAAAAAAAAGTAAGAAACTATGCCGAGACTAGAGTCACATCCTGACATGGCCCTTGTCCTGGTGTGCTAGCGTTCTCGGAGAGGATCTGCTGGTCTTGATTCACTGGTAGGGGCAGTCAGTGCCCCTGTTAGTACCCAGATCAGAAACATGCCCCTCCCTGGATCCTAGTTTGGGTTGGTGGGCCTCTCATCTAGGCTGTTGTATATTGTAAATTCTTTTTCTTCTAGGGCTACTACAAAGTTCTGGGGAAAGGAAAGCTCCCTAAGCAACCTGTCATTGTGAAGGCCAAATTTTTCAGCAGAAGAGCTGAGGAGAAGATAAAGGGTGTTTGGGGCGCCTGTGTCCTGGTGGCTTGAAGCCACCCAAGGCGGTTCATTAAATGCTAGCAAGTGCTTTTCCACTGTGAAAAAAAAAAAAAAAGTAAGAAACTACCTAAAAAGTTTTCATTGTAGAGATTCTTCACTTCCTTGGTTAGGTTAATTCCAAGGTACTTTATTAGTTTTTTTTTTGAGGCAAATGTGAATAGGAGTGATTTCCTGATTTTATCCTCAGCATGTTTATTATTCATATATGGGAAGACTACTGATTTCTGTGTTTATTTTGTAACCTGCTACATTGCTAAAAGTGTTTATCAGCTCTTTCAGTTTGCTGGTAGAGTCTTTAGGTCCTTTATGTATAGAATCATATCATCTGAAAATAATGATAATTTGATCTCTTCTTTTCCAATTTGTATCCCTTTTATGTGTGTCTCTTGCCTTATAGCTAAGACTTCCTGCACTATAGTAAATAAAAGTAGGCACAGTGGACACCCTTGTTTTGTTAATGGAAAAGCTTAAAGTTTTTCCCCAATTTAGTATTATGTTGGCTATAAGTTTGCCAAAAACAGTCTTTATTGCTGGGCGTGGTGGCGCATGCCTTTGATCCCAGCATTCAGGGGCAGAGGTAAGAGGATCACCATGAGTTTGAGGCCACCCTGAGACTACATTATGAATTTCAGGTCAGCTTGGGCTAAAGCAAGACCCTACCTCTACCCCTCCCCCAAAATAGTCTTTATTATGTTGAGATATGTTCCTTCTATTCCCAGTTTCCTTAGGAATTTTACCATGAAGGGATGTTGGATTTTGTCAAATGGCTTTTCTGCATCTATTGAGATGATCATGTGATTTTTGTCTTTCAGTTGATTTATATAGTGTTTTACATTTATTGATTTGCATATGTTGACCCATCCCTGCATCTCTGGGATAAAACCTACTTGATCAGAGTGAATGATCTCTTTATTATTTCTTCCTGTCTACTGATTTTTTTTTTTTGAGGTAGGGTCTTGCTCTAGCCCAGACTAACCTGGAATTCAATATGTATTCTCAGGCTGGCCTCAAACTCATGGCAATCCTCCTACTTCTGCCTCCCGAGTGCTGGGATTAAAGGCATGCGCCACCATGCCCAGCTCTGTCTACTGATATTTGATTTGCCACCTTCTTTTTTCTCTAAGGCCCTAAGGTGAAGCACTAAGTTGTTTACTTACAACTTTTCTAATTTCTTTTTTTTTGGTTTTGTGAGGTAGGGTCTCACTCTGGTCCAGGCTGACCCGGAATTAACTATGTAGTCTCAGGGTGGCCTCGAACTCTTGGCGATCCTCCTACCTCTGCCTCCCGAGTGCTGGGATTAAAGGCGTGCGCCACCACGCCCGGCTCTAATTTCTTAATATAGGCATTTAGAGCTATAAATTTTCCTCTTAGGACTATCTTCATTGTGTCCCAAAGGTTTTGGAATGTTGTGTTCTCATTATCTTTTTTAAAAAAATATTTTCTTTTATTTATTTATTTAACAGAGAGAGAGAGAAAGAGAGAGAGAGAATGGGTGCACCAGGGCCTCCAGCCATTGCAAACGAACTCCAGATGCATACACCCCCTTGTACATCTGGCTAACGTGGGTCCTGAAGAATCAAACCTGGGTTCTTTGTCTTTGCAGGAAAGCACCTTGACCGCTAAGCCATCTCTCCCGCCCTGTCTTTTGATTCTATGAATTTTTTAAAATTTTCCTTTCTGATTTTTTTTTTCTAGGTAGGGTCTCACTCTTGCCCAGGCTGACCTGGAATTCACTATGTAGTCTCAAGGTGGCCTCAAACTCACAGTGATCCTCCTACCTCTGTCTCTCAAGTGCTAGGATTAAAGGTGTATGCCACCATGCCTGTCTTAAAGATCTTTTTTTTTTTTTTTTTTTTTGAGGTAAAGTCTCACACTAGCCTAGGCTGACCTTGAATTCACTCAGGCGATCCTCCTACCTCTGCCTTCCAAGTGCTGGGATTAAAGGTGTGAGCCACCACGCCTGGCAAGGACTTGTTTTTTAACCCAGTCTGCAAGCCTATGTTTTTTTGGTTGGAGCATGGAGGACATTGATATTAAGAGTTATTCTTGGGCTGGAAAGATGGCTTAGTGGTTAAGGTGCATGCTTGCAAAGCCTAAGGACCCCGGTTCAATTCTCCAGGTCCCACATACGCCAGATACACATGGTGGTACATGCATCTGGAGTTCATTTGCAGTAGCTAGAGGCCATGGCACACCCATTCTCACTCTCTATCTCTCTCTGTCTCTAATAAATAAATAAATAAATAAAAATAAAATATATTTTTTAAAAAGTTATTCTTAGGCAACATAGTGCTGAGAAGAAGGGATGGAGGAGTGCCTAGCACTGAAACACCTCTGTCACATCCTCCAGTGGCTCAGGGACCATTGCGGAAGAGGGGGCGGATAGAATGGAAGGGCCAAAGGAAGGATATGACCTCTTACGATGCAGCTGCCCAGACAGAAATTGGCCTCGATGTCCATGATCTTGCAGTGCCTAGCAATACCTTTGCAAGACCCTAAAATAGAAGAGAAAGATGATGTCATCAAATTAGGAGAGAGACTAATGGAGAAAGGGAGGGGATATGATGGAGACCGGAGTTCTAAAGTGGAATGGGGGAGGGGAGGGAAATATCAGGTGGGGTTTTCTTTGGTATGTAAGATTAAAAGTCAATAAAAATCTAAAAAAAAAAAAAAGTTATTCTTGAAAAGTATGCATTTATTTTTGCCATTCTTGTTTTTTAGTTCTTCCAGTTTTTCCTTTATTCTCTTGAATCAACTATTATTTGAGTATGGCTTATTTTTTTCCTGTTTCCTTATGTGTGTACTTTTCTTTCTCTTCAGCATGAGCTGGTTTAGTGTTCATATGTTCCTTTAGCATGTTTTTGTTGTCTGTCAATTTGGATGAATAGCTTTGCTGGATATAGTAATCTTGGTTGACAGTTGTTATCTTTCAGAACTTAGAATACATCATTCCAAGCCCTTCTGGCTTTTTTTTTTTTTTTTTTTGGTTTTTCAAGGTAGGGTCTCACTGTGGTCCAGGCTGACCTAGAATTAGCTATGTAGTCTCAGGGTGGCCTCGAACTCATGGTGATCCTCCTACCTCTGCCTCCCAAGTGCTGGGATTAAAGGCGTGAGCCACCACGCCCGGCTCCCTTCTGGCTTTTAAAGTTCATGTTGAGCCGGGCGTGGTGGCGCATGCCTTTAATCCCAGCACTCGGGAGGCAGAGGTAGGAGGATCGCCGAGAGTTCGAGGCCACCCTGAGACTACATAGTTAATTCCAGGTCAGCCTGGACCAGAGTGAAGACCCTACCTCGAAAAACCAAAAAAAAAAAAATAATAATAAAATAAAATAAAGTTCATGTTGAGTAATCTGCTGTTATCCTGATGGGCTTGCCTTTGTATGTGGCTTGATGTTTCTCTCTAACTGCTTTCAATATATTTTCTTTGGTTTGTGTGTTTAGTAGTTTAATTATGATATGGTGGTGAGAGTTTCTGTCCTGATTTTGTCTATTTGATGTTCTAAATGCTTTCTGTATCTGTATTGGCATCTCTTTCCTTATTTGGGGGAAATTTTCTTCTATGATTTTGTTGAAAATACCTACAATGTCTTTGGAGTGAATTTCTTTTCCTTCTATATATTCCTTAAATTCTTATGTTTGATCTTTTCTTAGTGTCCCAAATGTCTTGAAATTCCCATTCATGCCTTCCTATTAGTTTGTCTTTCTCTTTGTTGGACTGTATTAGATCTGCCACGGTGTCTTCTAGTTTGTATATTCTGTTCTCTCCTTGATCCATTCTACTGGTGGGACTTTCTACACAATTTTCTATTTGACTTACTCTGTTTTGAATTTGTGGTATTTCTCATTGGTATTTTTTCATTATTTCTATTACCTTACTCATGTCTTGAATTGACCTCCTTATTTCATTAAGTTGATTTCCTGTGTTCTCTTGAGATTCCTGCAGGAGTTTGTTTTCTTCTTTGATTTCTTCGAAAATAGTTATAATCTTTTTTAAATTCTTTGTCAGGCATTTCATCTAAATCAGTATCATTGGAGGTCATTTCTGATGGATTTATAATTTGTGGTGGAATTGTATTGTCTTGATTTTTTGTATTTCTTGTAAAGATGTTTGCATCTTGATGCTTGGGTTTTCTAATTATCTGCAGTATTCTTACATGTGTAAACCGACATATATTTTCAGGGTATGAGTTTAAGGTGCCAGGTGTGGCTCTAAGCAATATACACATTCAACCAGCACAGAGTATTTGTGTAAGAGTAGGGATTAGCTGGATGTGGTGGCACACACCTTTAATCCCAGCACTTGGGAGGCAGAGGTAGGAGGATGGCTGTGAGTTTGAGGCCACCCTAAGATTACATAGTGAATTCCAGGTCAGCCTGAGCTAGAGTGAGACCCTACCTCAGAAAACAAAACAAAACAAACAAACAAAAAAGAGTAGGGATTAATACAGATAATTTAATAAAGTCAAAGTCCCTAAGAGAGTGTGTTGTTCCACACCCTTAATCCTGTCCACTGGGAGGCTGAGATTTCTGGTCTGAATTGGACTCCAGGTTAGCCTGGGAGTGAGTGAGACCCTGCCCTCAATAATGACAGAAGAAAAAGACAAAGGCCCAATAAATCAGGAAATATCAAAGGCAACATTAGTCAACACCAAAATACAATTTATTTTTTAAAATATTTTATTATTTATTTGAGAGACAGAGAGAGATACAGAAATAGGCAAGTAGAGAGAGAGCAAATGGGCATGCCAAGGCCTTCAGCCACTGCAAACGAACTCCAGATGCATGCACCCCCTTGTGTATCTGGCTTATGTGGGTCCTGGGGAATTGAGCCTTGAACCGGGGTCCTTAGCCTTCACAGGCAAGCGTTTAACCACTAAACCATCTTTCCAGCCCAAAATACAATTTATTTGATTATAGTAAAGCTGACCAAGAATACATCAGTGAAATCTAACACATAACCTGCCCTGACATGGAAGGTGAGATTAGCACTTCCAATGCAGGCCTATGGACCTGGCTTTGTGTAAGTAGGCCCTATTATCTTTTGGGATGGTGTAGCAGACAGCTTCAGGTTCATCGAGATGAACTGCCAGACCAGGCACAGTTATGGAGGAAGGGATATTATTTATTGAAGCTTACAGATCCAGGGGAAGTTCCATAATGGCAGAAGCGGCCTGCTCTCACAGGACCAGGCAAGAGAGAGAAAAACCAAGCCACCAGCTACACAGAGCAAAAACTACAGCCAAGTCACAGCAAACTTCAGCCACTCCTATTAGGCACACTTTGCATATCTTTACAATGGAATCTCAAACCCACTACCACACCTTAAGACCGGCCCCCAGTGACATTGCCTCTAGCAAGGCGATTGCAGATGCAAACTATAACTAATAAAACACTGAATATATATTGGGGGGACATATATTCAAACTACCACAGATGGCTTCGAATCTCACCTATTCTGAGTGCCCATCTTGGACCCTCTCTGTTGTACTGTGGATTCGGTTAGGCTGCTTGGATGGCTGGATCTGGATTGGGTGTTCTGATTGGCTGTGCTAGATGCTGTGCAGTGGGGAGGTGGATGGATGAGCTCTCTGGTAGTTCACTGCAGCACTGATGGTTGGGGGAAGGGAGACTGTGCAGGATGCCTGAGTTGTGTTTTCCTTTAGCAGCTGCTCAGCTGGTCCCTGTTATCTTCCCCTTTGGGTTTCTTGACTTTGTGAGGAGGCTGGTGTGCATGGAAAATCCCTTCCCCTGGCTTCTGCTCCTTTGGCTCTGGGCCGGGTCAGGCAGGTGTTGGGATCCAGGCCACAGGTTCCACAGTGGGAGCCCATTCTGGCTGGTTTCCTGCTTGCTGGAAGCTCTGGGTTTCTCCTGCTTCTCTGCTGTGGTTGATAATTCCTTATATACCTTCTCTTTTTGGTAGAAGAGTATATTTTCTCATTTTTCTGCTTATTCCCCTCCCCCCACTTTCCCCAGGCTGCTTTGGCTTGGCTATTACATCACCATCTTACCTGGAAGTCCATGACTGTGTTTTGACCCTCTTTATTTTTATTTATTTGTGTACACATGTGTGTGTATGGGCATGCAACGGTCTCTTGCTGATGCAAAGAATGTAAGATGCTTGTGCCACTTTTTTTTTGCATCTGGCTTTATGTGGTTAGCAGAGAAATTGAAACTGGGCTGGCAGGCTTTGCAAGCAAGCACCTTCAATTGCTGAGCCATCTTCCCAGCCCATAGACCTAATTCTGTTCTCCATCTATTTTTTCTGTTTGTTTGTTTTTTCGAGGTAGGTTCTCACTCTAGCCCAGGCTGACTTGGAATTCACTATGTAGTCGCAGGGTGGCTTCGAACTCACAGTGATCCTCCTACCTTGCCCTCCTGAGTGCTGGTATTAAAGGTATGAGCCAGCAGACATGGCCTGTTCTCCATCTCAATGAATCTGGCCACAGCTGTTACCTCTGGGGCTTTTTCCTCTGCCAGCCACAGAACTTGCCAGAGTCTGTGTACCTGAGTTCTGCATCTTCCCTCCCATGTTCAATCACAGTGAGGGAGTTCCAGGCACTCCCTGTGCCAACCCTAGCCTTCTCAGAAGGGGTTTTGAGTTTTGAGGCCTGCAGACAGTTCTCCAGTGTCACCATTGTTGATATGAAAGCAGAGTCAGATTGTCTCCTTGGGGGTACCTTTTTACGTGAGTCCCAAGAAGCAGGATGAACCCAGTCCCCACCTCAGCTGCAGGAAAGGCGCTCTGGTGGGGCTGGAGAGGTGGCTTAGCAGTTTAGGTGCTTGCCTGCAAAGCCAAAGGACCTTGGTTTGATTCCCCAGTACCCGTGTAAGCCAGATGCCCAGGTAGCACATGCATCTGGAGTTCGTTTGCAGTGGCTGGAAGCCCTGGTATGCCCATTCTCTCTCTCTCTCACTCTGCCTCTTTCCCTCTGTCAAATAAATAAATAAAACCTTTTAAAAGAAGAAAGAGAGAGAGAGAAGAAAGAGAGGGGGAGAAAGAAGAAGTAAAGAAAGAAAGAAAGAAAGAAAGAAAGAAAGAAAGAAAGAAAGAAAGAAAGAAAGAAAGAGAGAGAAACTCTGGTGACACAAACTCCTTTCCTGTCTTCAATTCTTGCCAACAGAGAGGCATAAGCCTTGGCAAGGGCCCCAGGCAGGTCCATGATCTACAGTGGGCAGACTGGCTGCTGATGGTGTTCTGTTCCTCCCATTGGCTCCTCCAGAGTGCAGACAGGACTCCAAGCCAGCTTGCTGCCAGCAAGCTGAGAGGAAGGGTGATAATAGATTCTACTTTGTTGAGGCCCCACTTCTACCCACATTACACCGCCTTCAGAAGGCAGAGCCACACTGACTTCAAAGTAGCTGATAGCCATCATGACTCCCTCTGCCTGAAGTGCAAAGCCAGAATTGTCAGATAGCATCCCAGATAGTGTCAAAATGCCCTAGCAAAGTGAGAAAAGGTTGGCACACTCCCAACCATCATGGCTGGGGAAGAGATGGGAAATGCAAAGGGTCTAGGGAATGAATGAAAGACACCCGGGGAAACTTGGGTTTGGGCTTGGGAAGGGAGCTAATAGGTTTTTTTTTCTTTCAGTTTTTAAAATTTTATTTAGCTGGGCATGGTGGCACAAGCCTTTAATCCAAGCACTCTGGAGGCTGAAGTAGGAGGATTGCCATGAGCTGGAGGCCAGCCTAGGCTACAGATTGAGTTCCAGGTCAGCCTGGGCTAAAGTGAGATCCTGCTTCAAAACAAAGCTAAAGGTGCCGGGCGTGGTGGCGCACGCCTTTAATCCCAGCACTTGGGAGGCAGAGGTAGGAGGATCGCCGAGAGTTTGAGGCCACCCTGAGACTACATGGTTAATTTCAGCCTGTGAGACCCTACCTTGCAAAAACAAAAAAAAAGAAAACAAAGCTAAAGGCTGGGCGTAGTGGTGCATACCTTTAATCCAGTTCTCACCATGAGTTCAAGGCCACCCTGAGACTACATAATGAATTCCAGGTCAGTATGGGCTAGAGTGAGACCCTACTCAAAACCCCTATTGCCCCAAAAAACACCACAAAAATAAGTAAAATTTATTTATCTTATGTATGCACACATGTATGGGCATATACATGCATTAGAGTCTCTTGTTTCTACTAACAAATGCCTATCTGGCTTTATGTGTGTGGCTGGGGAATTGAACCCAAGCCAGCAGGCTTTGTAAGCAAGCACCTTTGACCATTGAACCATCGACCTTAGCCCCACATTTTATTTTATTCATTTTTATTTATTTATGAGAGAGAGATGAGGTAGAGAGAGAGAAGGAAGTAGAGAGAGAGAGGGAGAGAGAGAGAGAGAAGGGGCATGCCAGGGCCTCCAGCTACTGCACAGGAACTCCAGATGCATGTGCCACCTTGTGCATCTAGTTTATGTGGGTCCTGAGAAATTGAACCTTCATATTTTGGCTTTGCAGGCAAGTGCTTTAACCACTAAGCCATTTCTCCAGCCTCCCCTCCCCCCGCATTTTATTTTGATCTAATTCTTCAGCTCCATTGGCTATCAGACAGTATTACTTCTTAGAGATTAAGCAAAGTTCCTCAGCCTCCTTAATATAAGAATGAAAGGCCCATGTTAGTCATTACCATGGGGGAACTAAGAAACTACACTGGACCTGGTGTGGTGGCTCACCCTGTAATCCAAGCACTTCAGAGGCTGAAACAGGAGGAGTCTAAATTCAAACATAGCCTGAGGGGCTGGGGAGATAGCTAAGTGGTTAGAGGCACTGGCTAGAAAAGCTTGCCAGCCCAAGTTTAATTTCCCAATGCCCTCATAAAGCCAGATACAGAGTGGAGATTGCATCTGTGATCCTGGAGCACCTGTGACAATGGGAGGCAGGGCCAGGAAAATCAGCTAGTCTAACATTTGTTTGCAGTGGTAAGAGACTCTGTCTCAAAGATGGTGAAAGCGGGATGTGGTGGTGCTCGCTTTTAATCCCAGCACTCAGGAGGCAGAGGTGAGAATTGCTGTGAGTTCGAGGCCACCCTGAGACTACATAGTTCCAGGTCAGTCCGGGCTAAAGTGAGACCCTACCTCGAGAAAGAAAAGAAAAGAAAAGAAAAGAAAAGAAAAGAAAAGAAAAGAAAAGAAAAGAAAAGAAAAGAAAAGAAAAGAAAAGAAAGATGGTGGAACACAGACACCTTGAGGTTGTCCTTTGACCTCCATAGGTGTATGTGCCAAGAATGTCCATACACATATAACACACACAAATTAATTAATTAATCCCAGCACTTGGGAGGCAGAGGTAGGAGGATCGCTGTGAGTTTGAGGCCACCCTGACACTACATAGTGAATTCCAGGTCACTAGAGTGAGACCCTACCTCGAAAAACCAAAAATAAATAAATAATACTAGCCTAGGGTATGTAGTGAGGCCCTGTTTGCAGGGGAGCTCAGTGGTGGAATGCTTTCCTAGCATACACAAGGCCCTAAATTCAATCCAATCCCCAGCCTTACAGGAAACAGAAGCACTATGAGGGGCTGGAGAGATTGCTTAATGGTTAAAGCACTTGCCTGCAAAGTCAAAGGACCCAGGTTCAATTCCCCAGAACCCATGTAAGGCAGATGAACAAGGTGGTGCGTGCATCTAGAGTTCTTTTGCAGTGACTAGAGGCCCTGGCGTGCCCATTCTCTTTCTCTTCCTCCCTCCTTTTCTCCCTCCCTCCCCTCTCTGTCTGAAATAAATAAAAATAAATTTTAAAAAACCAGAAGCACTATGAGTGAATACCATAATGAATAGGAACTGTGACTTGTGCTTAGCTCATTTAGTTGTCCCCAGCAGCCCTTGTTAGAGTTCCTGTTCTTGTCCCCATTTGTATATCAGCACCTCAAAGCTCAGGGAAATTGAATCAAGTGCACAGGACCCATGCCCAAGGTGTCTAGGTGACAGTCTCAGATTCTGAACTTGGTCAAGATCACACAGGTAGGCTATATGGATCCATTGTTAGTTGGCTCACCGTGTCATCTGTTGTGCCAGTCAGCTTGTTCTGGCATAAGGAGAAAGGGTGGGACCAGAATTGCTTGGAACTGTACTAACCCAGGATAGTACAAACAAAGTGCTAAATAATAAATGCCCTGGCACACTGTCCAGACTTCTCCCAGAGCTCTGGTGAGGGGAATCGGACCCCTGTCCGCGTATCAGGTAGGAAACAGACACTTTCGGCTGCTCATTGGTTATTCACAGCCCTTGATGATATCACACTTGAACACCCTCGGGCTGAGGAGTGCTTTGCACTAGCCCTGAGCATGAACCTGGGAGACTGGACAGAGAAGCCCAAAGCAACAGGAAACGGTAAACTCCAGGTGCAAGAGAACCTGCCAGAAGCCCTTTAATACCTTTCTGTCTCCTTTTTTAAAAATTAATTAATTAATTAATTTGAGAGAGAGAGACAATGGGCATGTCAGGGCCTCTAGCCACTGCAAATGAACTCCAGGTGCATGCTCCACCTTGTGTATGTGGCTTTACATGGGTACTGGGGAATATTGAACCCCGGTCCTTTGGCTTTGCTGACAAGTGCCTTAACTGCTAAGCCATCTCTCCAGCTCTCTATTTTTTTTTTTTTTTTTGGCTTGCTCTAGTCCAGGCTGACCTGGAATTCACGATATAGTCTAAGGCTGGCCTCGAACTCATGGCAATCCTCCTATCTCTACCTCCCAAATGCTGGGATTAAAGGCGTGTGCCACCATGCCCTGCTGCTGCTGCTGCTTCCTCCTCCTCCTTCTTTCTTCTTCTCCTCCTCCTCCTTCTTCTCCTTTTTTTTTTTTTTTTTTTTTTTTTTAGGTAGGGTCTCACTGTAGCTCAGGCTGACCTGGAATTCACTCTAGTCTCAGGGTAGTCTCAAATTCACAGCAAGCCTCTTACCTCTGCTTCCCAAGTGCTGGGATTAAAGGCATGTGCCACCACACCTGGCCCTCCTCCCTCTTTTGAAGTGAGAGAGAAAGAGAGAGAAATGGCCTCCAGCTCAGAAAGTGCAGCCACCGGTACTCTAGCTAGAATGATTTGTCTTTTCGGCTTTTCTATTTTTTGGGGGGGTTTTGCGAGGTAGGGTCTCACTCTGGTCCTCCAGGGATTAAAGGCGTGCGCCACCACGCCCAGCTTTTTTTCTATTGTTTTTGTTACTTGTCTATTTATAGTTGTTACTGGCATTCCAT
Source organism: Orientallactaga sibirica (assembly GCA_036365145.1). Lineage (NCBI taxonomy): Eukaryota > Metazoa > Chordata > Mammalia > Rodentia > Dipodidae > Orientallactaga > Orientallactaga sibirica. The sequence continues at coordinate 2,928,259 of JAEOAD010000888.1, forward strand.
TTTCTGGGTTTTTAAAATAGTGTCTGTGTGTGTATGTGTGCGTGTGTGTGTGTGTGTGTACTAGGGTCTGTTGCTGCTGCAAACACCCCATCCAGCTTGACATGGGTGGTTAAGGGATTGAACTGGGGCCAGCAGACTTTGAAAGTAAGTGCCTTTTAACTGCTGAGCCATCTCTTTAGCCCCTTCATTTTCAAAAACATTGTATTTCTTATTTATTTATTTATTTATTTATTTATTTATTTATTTGCAAGCAGAGAGAGGGAGAGAATAGGATGGGCTCACAGGGCCTCCAGCTGCTGCAAATGAACTCCAGATGCATTCACCACTGTGCATTTGGCTTTACGTGGGTACTGGGGAATTGAACCCAGGTCATTAGGCTTTGCAGGCAAGCTCCTCAACTGCTGAGCCATCTCTCTAGCCCTATTTTATTTCTTTATTTGAGAAAAAAGAGAGAGGGTTGGAGAGATGGGTTAGCAGTTAAGTAAGGCACTTTGCCTGCAAAGTCTAAGCACCACGGTTCAGTTCCCCAGTACTCACTCACATTTAGCCAGATGTACAAGGTGGCACAAGGTGTCTGGATTTTGGTTGCAGTGGCTAGAGGCCCTGGTATGCCCATTCTCTCTCTCTCTTTCTGCCTCTCTCTCTCTCTCTTTGTTGTTGTTTTTCAAGGTAGGGTTTCAATCAAGCCCAGGTTAACCTGAAATTCACTATGTAATCTCAGGGTGGCCTCAAACTCATGGCAATCCTCCTACCTCTGCCTCCTGAATGCTGGGGTTAAAGGCGTGTGCCACCATGCCTGGCTCTTTCTCTCTCTTTCAAATAAAGAAAGTAAAATCTGTTGCATTAAAAAAAGAAGAAGAAGAAAGAAAGAAAAAGAGCCGGGCATGTTGGCGCACACCTTTAACTCAGGAGGCAGAGGTAGCAGGATCACTGTGAGTTGGAGGCCACCCTGAGACTACATAGTGAATTCCAGGTCAGCCTGAGCTAGAGTGAGACCCTACCTCGAGAAACAAAACAAAACAAAAAAAGAAAGAGAGACACAGACACACACACAAAGACAGAGAGAGTGACTATGGGCACACCAGGGCCTCTTGCCGCTGCAAGGGAACTCCAGACACATGCGCCACTTTGTGCATCTGGCTTTACGTGAGTAATGGCAAACTGAATCCAGGCTGTTAGGCTTTGCAAGCAAGCACCTTAACCACTAGCCATCTCTCCAGCCCCTGTACCTCCATTTTATATAGTGTGAAAAAATTTGTGCTCTGGAATTCACACTGCTAGGTTTAAATCTTAGCTGTGAGGACAGGTGTGTTGGCACATGCTTATAATCCTAGTATTTGGGAGGGGGAGACAGGAGGATCAGAAGTTCAGGGCCATCCTTAGCTGTCCAGCAAGTTGATGAACAGCCTGGTATACAATGAGAACCTCCCTCTGACAAATGATCACAAGCACACACACACACCAAAGACCAGACACAATTTACTACTCTGTGACACCTCTCTGTGCCTTAGTTGCATCATCTGGAAGGGAGGGCAACAATGATATCCCTCTCTTGGTTACTGGGAAGATCACAGATACACGAAGAGCTTAGGATGGTGCCTGGCATCCAGTACATATTCAAGCATGGCTATTATTAGGTCAAATAAGGAGAAAAAGAAAAGAAAGGGTTGAAGAGATGGCTCAGCAGTTAAGGCACTTGCTTGCAAAGCCTGAAGACTGGGGTTCTATTCCTTAGAACCCACATAAAGCCAAATGCACAAAGTGGTACATGAAAGTTTGTTTGCAGCCGCTAGACGCCCTGGTGTGCCCATACTCACTGTCTCTCACTCTCAAATAAATAAAAATTCAAATTCAAAAAAGAAGGAGCGGGCATGGTGGCACATGCCTTTAATCCTAGTACTTGGGAGGCAGAGGTAGGAGGATTGCCACAAGTTCAAGGCCACCCTGAGACTACATAGTGAATTCCAGGTCAGCCTGGGCTAGAGTGAGACCCTACCTTGGAAAAGAAAAAAAAAAAGGAAAGAAAGAAAATGATCAAATTTTGGCAAACACACATTTCGATCAATTGCATCATTCTGCATATGGAGAAGCAAAGAGACTGAACAAGGATCATGGTTAAATATTAAAATAACCTTGCAAGGCCAGGTGGTGGCATAGACTTTTTAAAAATTTTTTAAATTATTTTATTTATTTTTGGAGAGAGACACAGAGCGAGACAGACAGAGAGGGAGAGGGAGACAGATAGAGATGGGCGCGCCAGCGGTCTCTCAGCTGCTGGGAACGAAATCCAGATGCGTATGCCCCCTTGTGGCCAAGTGCGGCATTACACACTTGCATCACTGCATCTGGCTAAACGTGGGACCTGGAGATTGGAACCGGGTTCTTAGGCTTAGCAGGCAGGCGCCTTAACCGCTAAGCCATCTCTCCAGCCCATGGCATAGACTTTTAATCCCAGCACTCGGGAGGCAGAGGTAGGAAGGTTGCCATGAGTTTGAGGCCACCCTGAGACTATATAGTAAATTCCAGGTCAGCCTGAGCTAGAGTGAAACCCTACCTTGAAAAACCAAATAAACAACAAACAAAAATAACCTCTCAGCCGGACTTGCTCATCTGATGCTTTCTTGCCACCCTGAGACTACATAGTGAATTCCAGGTCAGCCTGAGCTAGAGTGAGACCCTACCTCGAGAAACAAAACAAAACAAAAAGAAAGAGAGACACAGACACACACACAAAGACAGAGAGAGTGACTATGGGCACACCAGGGCCTCTTGCCGCTGCAAGGGAACTCCAGACACATGCGCCACTTTGTGCATCTGGCTTTACGTGAGTAATGGCAAACTGAATCCAGGCTGTTAGGCTTTGCAAGCAAGCACCTTAACCACTAGCCATCTCTCCAGCCCCTGTACCTCCATTTTATATAGTGTGAAAAAATTTGTGCTCTGGAATTCACACTGCTAGGTTTAAATCTTAGCTGTGAGGACAGGTGTGTTGGCACATGCTTATAATCCTAGTATTTGGGAGGGGGAGACAGGAGGATCAGAAGTTCAGGGCCATCCTTAGCTGTCCAGCAAGTTGATGAACAGCCTGGTATACAATGAGAACCTCCCTCTGACAAATGATCACAAGCACACACACACACCAAAGACCAGACACAATTTACTACTCTGTGACACCTCTCTGTGCCTTAGTTGCATCATCTGGAAGGGAGGGCAACAATGATATCCCTCTCTTGGTTACTGGGAAGATCACAGATACACGAAGAGCTTAGGATGGTGCCTGGCATCCAGTACATATTCAAGCATGGCTATTATTAGGTCAAATAAGGAGAAAAAGAAAAGAAAGGGTTGAAGAGATGGCTCAGCAGTTAAGGCACTTGCTTGCAAAGCCTGAAGACTGGGGTTCTATTCCTTAGAACCCACATAAAGCCAAATGCACAAAGTGGTACATGAAAGTTTGTTTGCAGCCGCTAGACGCCCTGGTGTGCCCATACTCACTGTCTCTCACTCTCAAATAAATAAAAATTCAAATTCAAAAAAGAAGGAGCGGGCATGGTGGCACATGCCTTTAATCCTAGTACTTGGGAGGCAGAGGTAGGAGGATTGCCACAAGTTCAAGGCCACCCTGAGACTACATAGTGAATTCCAGGTCAGCCTGGGCTAGAGTGAGACCCTACCTTGGAAAAGAAAAAAAAAAAAAAGGAAAGAAAGAAAATGATCAAATTTTGGCAAAACACATTTCGATCAATTGCATCATTCTGCATATGGAGAAGCAAAGAGACTGAACAAGGATCATGGTTAAATATTAAAATAACCTTGCAAGGCCAGGTGGTGGCATAGACTTTTTAAAAATTTTTTAAATTATTTTATTTATTTTTGGAGAGAGACACAGAGCGAGACAGACAGAGAGGGAGAGGGAGACAGATAGAGATGGGGCGCGCCAGCGGTCTCTCAGCTGCTGGGAACGAAATCCAGATGCGTATGCCCCCTTGTGGCCAAGTGCGGCATTACACACTTGCATCACTGCATCTGGCTAAACGTGGGACCTGGAGATTGGAACCGGGTTCTTAGGCTTAGCAGGCAGGCGCCTTAACCGCTAAGCCATCTCTCCAGCCCATGGCATAGACTTTTAATCCCAGCACTCGGGAGGCAGAGGTAGGAAGGTTGCCATGAGTTTGAGGCCACCCTGAGACTATATAGTAAATTCCAGGTCAGCCTGAGCTAGAGTGAAACCCTACCTTGAAAAACCAAATAAACAACAAACAAAAATAACCTCTCAGCCGGACTTGCTCATCTGATGCTTTCTTTTCTTTCTCTCTCCATTTCCCCTCCCTGCCCCTTCTTCCCTCCTTCCTTCCTTTTTTCCTTTCTCCTTTTCATTTATTTTATTTATTTATTTATTTATTTTTTATTTATTTATTTTTTTTGGTTTTGCAAGGTAGGGTCTCACTCTGGTCCAGGTTGACCTGGAATTAACTATGTAGTCTCAGGGTGGCCTCGAACTCTCATCCCTCCTCCTACCTCTGCCTCCCGAGTGCTGGGATTAAAGGCGTGCGCCACCACGCCCGGCCTCCTTTTTATTTTTTGTTTATTATTTATTTATTTGCAAGCAGAGAGAGAGACACAGAGAGAAAGCACTTTGGAGGCAGAGGTAGGAGGATCGCTGTGAGTTCGAGGCCACCCTGAGACTACATAGTGAATTCCAGGTCTGCCTGAGCTAGAATGAGACTCTACCTCGAAAAACCAAAAATAAAAGTATTTTATTTAGAGCTGGGCGTGGTAGCTCACGCCTTTAATCCCAGCACTCAGGAGGCAGAGGTAGGAGGATTGCCATGAGTTCGAGGCCACCCTGAGACTACAGAGTGAATTCCAGGTCAACCTGAGCTAGAGTGAGACCCTACCTCAAAAAACTTTTTTTTTATTTAGCCAGGCCTGGTGGCACACGCCTTTAATCCCAGCACTGGGAAGGCAGAGGGAGGAGAATCACCTTGAGTTCAAGGCCATACTGAGACTGCATAGTGAATTCCAGGTCAGCCTGGACTAGAGTGAAACCCTACCTCAAAAACAACAACAACAAAATTTTTTTTCTTTTTTTTTTAAAATAGGGCTGGAGGGATGGCTTAGCGGTTAAGGCATTTGCCTGCAAAGCCAAAGGACTCAGGTTCGATTTCCCAGGACCCACATTAGCTAAATGCACAAGGGGGGGTGTATGCATTTGGAGTTTGTTTGCAGTGGCTGGAGGCCCTTGGGCGCCCATTCTTTCTCTCGCTCCCTCTTTCTCTGTCAAATAAATAAATAAATAAAAGACTGCACCATAAAATGTATATATATCTATATCTATATCTATATCTATATCTATATCTATATCTATATCTATATCTATATCTATATATATATATATATATATATATATATATATATATTTGTTTGTTTGTTTTTCAAGGTAGGGTCTCACTCTGGCCCAGGCTGACCTGGAATTAACTATATAGTCTCAGGGTGGTCTTGAACTCAAGGCAATCCTCCTATCTCTGCCTCCCGAGTGCTGGGATTAAAGGCATGTGCCACCACACTTGGCCATAAAAATATTTTTTAAATAATTTATTTTTATTTATTTATTTGAGAAAGAGAGAGAATAGGTGCATCAGGGCCTCCAGCCACTGCAAATGAACTCCAGATGCATGCACCACCCTGTGCATCTGGCTTACGTGGGTCCTGTGAAATTGAACCAAAGTCTTTTGGCTGTGCAGGGAAGTGCCTTAACCGCTAAGCCATCTCTCCAGCCCAGAAATATATGTTATTTATTTAAGAGAGAAGGAGACAAAGGCAGGTAGAGAGAGAGAATGGGCACACCAGGGCCTCCAGCCACTGCAAATGAACTCCAGACGCGTTGTGTCCCCTTGGGCATCTGGCTAACATGGGTCCCGGGGAATCGAACCTGGGTCCTTTGGCTTTGCAGGCAAATACCTTAACCACTAAGCCATTCCTCCAGCCCCCAAAACTGTTTTATTTTTTAGATAGGGTTTTCAATCTTCCTGCTTCAACATTCTGAGTGCTTTGTATGACAAGCATGAGCCACCACATTCAGAACCAAAAATTGGTTCTTTATTTTTTTGCATGTTGTGTGCATGCCATCCATATGTACACACCACTCTAATGTGTGTGTCTGGCTTTACATGGATGCTGGGCAATTGAACCCTAGGCCAACAGGCTTTGCAAGAAAGCACCTTTAACCACTTAGTCACCTTCCCAGCCACCCAAAAATTAGTTCTTGAAGTATAAAAGAGAATATATATATACACACATATACACACACACACACACACACACACACACACACACACATACATACATACATAATGAAAGACCCAGGCCAGAGTAGCACCATGACAGGCCTCAGTCACTCTGTAGGCCACAAGGGCGAGTTCCCAGAATCAAGGGAAGAACAAGCAGTACTGGGAAAAACCATAAACTTGTTGTGTGAGCATGACTCAACATTCTTGCGGTCCTGGGCTGGATGGCCCAATAAGATCCACCGTCTCAGAGTTTTGTAAATGTCAACCAATCAAATGAATGTAACCACGCGCGCCAACCTGTTCAAATGTAACCGCCGCTTGCTGAGTCAATTAAGTTTGAAATTCCCCTAGACCTAGCCCGCCAAAATCCTAAGACCAGTCAAGAACCCCCAAGTACAGTTAATGTTCAAATTAGCCAATAATGTGGTTGCGTGGGTGATAGTCCTCTCCCCCTTGCTCAAACCTCAATAAAAAGCCCGCCATTCTGATCTTCTGGGCTCTTGCTTGAATCCACTGCATTGGTGAAGGCAAGAGATCGAGCTTAAGCCTGAGTAAAAAGCTCTTTGCGTTTGCATATGTGTTTGGTCTTCCTTGGTGGTCACTGGGGGCGCCGTGAACTGGGCATTACAAATACATACATATATATACATACATACACATACATACATATATACAGATAAATTGAAGCACAGATAAATAGGTATACGTTATATCTGTTTTATTAGTTTTCTTATGGGAAGCAATTAGGGAAAAATTACGGACTGGAGAGATGGCTTAGTGATGAAGGTGCTTGCTTGCCAAGCCAAAGGACCCAGATTTGATTCCCCAGTATCCAAGTAAAGCCAGGTGCACAAAGAGGCACATCTGTACTTTGTGTTCAGTGGCTGGAGGTCCTGGGACTATAGAGTGAGTTCCAGGTCAGCCTGGGCTATAGTGAGACTCTACCTTGAAAAAAAAAATGGAAAGTTATTGCTATAACCCATTATTTTCTTCCTTCATCTTTTATTCCTCAGACAAACCTGTGTAGCTGTGGAAGGTTTGGCTGAAGACAAGAAGTGTTTGACAACAAAAGAAAGAAATGTAAGAAAGTGCAGATTCTAATGAGACTTGGGCCTGACCATTCCCAGACACTGGCCCTGGAGCTGTCTTCCCTTGCTCTAGGTAAGCCATAGGCCCAGAAGACATCAAAATAGAAGAAGGAAGAATGGGAAAGAAGACGGGGTTAGGGGCTGGGGAGATGGCTCAGTGGTTAAAGGCGCTTGCTTAGAAAGTCTGATGGCCTGAGTTTGATTCTCCAGTACCCATGTAGGGCCAGATGCACAAAATGGCACATGCATCTGGAGTTTTGTAGTGGCAAGAGCCCCTTGCACACCTATTCTCTCTCTCTCCTTGTAAATAAATAAATAGAATTTGTTTTTGTTTTTGTTTTTTTGAGGTAGGGTTTTGCTTTAGCCCAGGCTGACCTGAAATTTACTGTGTCTCAGGGTAACCTCAAACTCACTGTGATCCTTCTACTTCTGCCTCCCAACTGCCGGGATTAAAGGTGTGCACCACCATGCCTGGCTTCCTTCTCCCCTTCCCCCATTCCTTCCTTCCTTCCTTCCTCCCTCCCTCCCTACCTACCTACCTTCCTTCCTTCCTTCTTTCTTTTTTGGTTTTTCAGTGTAGGATCTCGCTCTAGCTCAGGCTGACCTGGAATTCACTATGTAGTTTCAGGGTGATCTTGACGTCAAACTCATGGCAATCCTACTATCTCTGCCTCCAAGTGCAGGGATTAAAGATATGTGCCACCAAACCCAGCTTTAATATATGTATATATATTATTTATTTATTTATTTATTTATTTATTTATTTATTTATTTGAGAGAGAGTGGCCACGTCAGGGCCTCCAGACACTGCAAACAAACTCTAGACCCATGTACCCGTTTGCTGCTTGTGTATCCGGCTTACATGGGTCTTGGGGGAATCAAATCGGGGTCCTTAGACTTCACAGGGAAATGCCTTAACCGCTATTTCTCCAACCCTATTTTTTTTTTTTTTTTGAGGTAGAGTCTCGCTCTAGCCCAGGCTGACCTGGAATTTACTATGTAATCTCAAGGTGGCCTCGAAATCATGGCAATCCTCCAACTTCTGCTTCCTGAGTACTGGGATTAAAGGCGCGCACCACCATACCAGGCCTCCAGCTTTATTTTTATTTTTATTTTTTTGTATTTTGAGATAGGGTCTCACTCTAGCCCAGGCTGAATTCACTATGTAGTCTCAGGGTTGGCTTGTACTCACAACGATCCTCCTACCTCTGCCTCCCAAATGCTGGGATTAAATTTATTTTTATTTTATTTATTTATTTTGGTTTTTCCAGGTAAGATATGACTCTAGCACAGGCTGACCTGGAATTCATGTAATTTCAGGGTGGCCTCTAACTCACAGCAATCCTCCTACCTCTGCCTCCTGAGTGCTGGGATTAAAGGCGTGCACAACCACGCCCGGCTGACTTTATTATTTTATTTTATTTTTTAAATTTATTTTATCTATTTGAGAGAAAGAGGCAGCTAGAGAGAGAGGGAGAATGGGTACGTCAGGGCCTTCAGCCACTGCAAATGAACTCCAGATGCATGAGCCCCCTTGTACATTTGGCTTTTGTTTTGTTTGAGGCAGGGTATCACTCTAGCCCAGCCTGCAACTCACACTGTAGCCCCAGGCTAGCCTTGAACTAAAAATGATCCTCCTACCTCAGCCTTTTATGAGAGAAAGAGAGAGAAAAAAAAAAAAAACAGGTACACCAGGGCCTCTAGTCACTGTAAAGGAATGCTGGATACATCTTGTGCATCTGGCTTTATGTGGCTACTGGAGAATTGAACCCAGGTCCTTAGGCTTTGCAGGCAAGCACCTTAACCACTGAGCCATCTCTTCAGCCTTGTTTTTACTTTACTTTTATTTTACTTAAAAAAATATATTTTAGGGCTGGAGAGATGGCTTAGTGGTTAAGGCGCCTGCCTGCTAAACCTAAAAACCCGGTTCCAATCTCCAGATCCCACGTTTAGCCAGATGCAAAGTGCCGCAAGTGAGCAATGTCACACTTGCCCACAAGGGGGTGCACGCATCTGGATTTCGTTCACAGCAGCTGAGAGACTGCTGGCGCGCCCATTCTGTCTCCCTCTCCCTGTCTGTCTGTCTGTCTCTCTCTGTGTCTCTCTCCAAAAATAAAAATAAATAAATAATTAATTAATTAAAATATATTTTAGAGCCAGGTGTGGTGGCACATGCCTTTAATCCCAGCACTCTGGAGGCAGAGGTAGGAGGATCGCTGTGAGTTCAAGGCCAGTCTGAGACTACATATTGAAATTCCAGGTCAGCCTGGGCTAGAGTGAGACCCTACTTTGAAAAACCAAAAAATAAAAAATAATTTTAAAAATAAATAAAACATATTTTTGTTGTTTTTCGAAGTAGGGTCTCGCTCTAGCAGGCTGACCTGAAATTCACTATGTAGTCTCAGGGTGGCCTTGAACTCATGGCAATCTTCCTGCCACTGCCTTCCAAGTGCTAGGATTAAAGGCTATATACCCAACTATATATTTTATTTATTTGAGAGAGAAAGAAGCAGGGGCTGGAGAGTTGGCTTAGTGGTTAAGTGTTTGCCTGTGAAGACTAAGGACCCCAGTTCGAGGCTCGATTCCCCAGTACCCACATTAGCCAGATGCACAAGGTAGCGCATGCATCTGGAGTTTGTTTGCAGTGGCTGGAAGCCCTGGTGCAACTATTCTTTCTCTCTGCCTCTTTCTCTCTCTGTCTGTCTGTCTCTCTCAGAAAAATAAATAAAAATAAACAAAAAAATTTTTTAAAAAGAAGCGAAGAGAGAGAGAGAGAGAGAATGGGCTCACCCATGCCTCCAGCCACTGCAAACAAACTCCAGATGCATGTGCCACCTTGTGCATCTGGTTTACATGGGTCCTGGGGAATCGAGCCTCAAACCGGGGTCCTTAGGCGTCACAGGCAAGCGCTTAACCACTAAGCCACCTCTCCAGCCCTGGAAATTATTTTCTTTTTTTTCTCTTTTTTTAATAAATATATATTTTTTATTTCTATTATTCTGATTTTACATTCATAGTATTGGTTCCATTGTCTCCTCCCCGTCCTCCCACTTTCAAAGGGGCCCTCATCAATGGGGAATGTGGATTGTGCATTGTGAGTTTGCTCAAGAGTTCTGGTGGATAGGCCCCAGTCTCTGTGCATAATGCCCCAACTTGTGACTCTAACAATCTTTCCGCCCCCTCTTCCGCGAGTTTCCCTGAGCCACATTGGGGTTGGAAATTATTTTCTGTAGACAATTTTTTATTTGAAATTTTGTCCTCTGTTAGGCTTTGTATTCACATGTAATTCTTCTACCTGTACATAAAAGAATATATGAGATCAGTTTTCTAATGTTCACCTAAAATAATCATTGTAGAATCTAGTTAGGATCAATGATTTCTTTTCTTTTTTGTTTTTTTGAAGTAGGGTCTCATTCTAGCCCAGGCTGACCTGGAATTCACTCTGTAGTCCCAGGGTGGCCTCGAACTCATGGCCATCCTCCTATCTATGCCTCCCAAGTGCTGGGATTAAAAGTATGCACCACCATACCCAGCTCCAATTAATGTTTTCTTTTATAATTATTATTATATTTATTGAGGGAAGTACAGAAGCAAGGAAAGGAAAATGAGCACATCCATGTGGTCTGAGAGCCCACATGGCAGGCCTGAAAAAAACCATAAAAAGTTAGAGAAGAAAGAAAATAAAATACAAAGAGCTCCTGCCATGTGGAGGGCAGGAGTAGGTAAAGAGCCCGTGTGGGAGTAGGAGTTAGGGGGTTCTCCCCTCATCTCAGCCCAGACGCAGGGAAACATACCAGTACCTGGAGGTTTAGCAGCAGTCAGGCAGCCCAGAGCCAATTAACGTTTTTTTTTTTTTTTTTTTTTTTTTTTGAGGCAGCCTCTCACATAGCCCAGGCTGGCATCAAAATGGCTATTTAGGAGAGGATGACCTTGAACTCCTGATCCTCTTGTCTCCACCTGCTCAGTGCTGGGATTATAAGTGTGTGCCACTGAGCTGGCTTACTTTTTATTTTGAGACAGGATTTCACTAAGTTGTGCAGGCTGCCTTGAACTTACTCTATAGCCCAGGCAAGTTCTGAGCTTGTGATCCACCTACCTCAGCATTCTGGGTCTCTGGGAGTACAGACCTGAGCCACTAGGCCCAACTTTCACTTGATTTTTTGTTTGTTTGTTTGTTTTTTGGGTGGGTGGGGTTTTTTGCTGTTTATTTATTTATTTATTTTTTTTTGAGGTAGGGTTTCACTCTAGTCCAGGCTGACCTGGAATTTATTATGTAGTCTCAGGGTGGCCTCAAACTCATGGTGATTCTCCTACCTCTGCCCCCCGAGTGCTGGGATTAAAGGTGTGCACCACTATGCCTGGCATATTTGACACTTTTTATAATTGCAGCTGAAAGTGCACAAATTTAACAAGTATTCCTCAAGAACATTTATACACATATAATCATATATATATACAGACATATATGTATAATATATGCCCAACAGTATCCCCTCCACACATTAAATGCTGTTCTGAAGAAGCTACAGAGTGTGGGGTGGGGCTGGCATTGAGTCAAAAGACACTATGTATGAAATCTTTTGCAAGTCTCTCTGCGTGTCAGATACCTGATTTGCAAATGGCTTTAATAAGTTTTATTTAGTTTTTTTTTCATAGAAATACAATGTTTTCTAATTGATTGTTTTGCCTTTCTGAATTCCTCCTCTTCTTCCTCCTCAGACTCCTATAACTTCTCCTCCTTCTCCTTTTTTTCTCCTTTTTTTTTTGTTTTTTGGTTTTTTTAAATATTTTATTATTTATTTATTTGAGAGAGAGAGATACAGAAATAGGCAGGTAGAGAGAGAGAGAGAGAGGGAGAGAGAGAGAGAGAGAGAATGGGTGTGCCAGGGCCTCCAGCCACTGCAAACGAACTCCAGATGCATGCACCCCTTTGTGCATCTGGCTTACATGGGTCCTGGAGAATCGAGCCTCGAACCGGGGTCCTTAGGCTCCATAGGCAAGCGTTTAACCGCTAAACCATCTCTCCAGCCCTTGTTTTTGTTTTTTTTGAGGTAGGTTTTCACTCTCGCCCAGGCTGACCTGGAATTCACTATTCACTATGTAGTCTCAGGGTGGGCTCAAACTCACAGCGATCATCCTACCTCTGCCTCCTGAGTGCTGGGATTAAAGGCATGCGCCACCACGCCCGGCTTGACTTCTCTCTCTTAAAGAGCTACATGTAATATAGCTTTTTCCAGCTATCAGCTGGTCTAGAAGGAGGAGGTTTTCAGCTCAGCTCCAGCTTGATTTCTCAGTGACCTTGCAGCACAAGCATGTGGAGTCTTCAGCAATAGGGTCTGACCATCTATTTCTGTTGGGAAACCAAGAGCCTTGGCAATGGCCTGTCATGTTTTGAGGGCATCAGGACCTCCCTAGCCAACAACTCACTGGAAGGTATCCCATCCCTGGCATTGAAATTTTTCTAGTAACAGTTTATGGCTTCTGGGTGCACCATTATCAAAAGAAGTAGGGTTCCATATGGCTTATTCACATCTTGAATTTTGATTAACTCCCCCCCCATCCACCCTTCTTTTACTCAGTCTCTTCCCCTGACCTCACTTAGGCCATTGTACCTCCAGTAATCTGTTCATCTACTTACATATATGCAATACCATCCCCTTAAGTTCTCCCCTCTCCTCCCTCCCTTATAGCCCTTTTCTAGCTTATTGACCTCTGCTATCAATTTTTACTCCAACTCACACACAAGTCTAAACATTTGAAGCTAGGACCCATATATGAGAGAGAACATGCGACGTTTGGCTGTCTGGGCCTGGGTATCTCACTTAGTATAATCCTTTCCAGATCCATACATTTCCCTGAAATTTTCATAATTTCATTTTTACCACTGAATAGAATTCTATTGTATAAGTGTACCACATCTTCATTATCCATTCATCTGTTGAGGGACATCTAGGCTGGTTCCATTTCCTAGCCATTGTGAATAAAGTGACAATAAACATGAATGAGCAAGACTCTCTAAGGCAGTGAGAAGAGTCCTTAGGATATGTGCCTAGGAGTGGTATAGCTGGGTCATATGGTAAATCTATTTTTAGCTGTCTCAGGAACCTCCACACTAATGGCTGTAAAAGATTACCTTCCCACCAAAAGGGCTCCTCTTTTTCTGCATCCTCCCCAGCATTTTTTATTTTTTGCTTTTTTCTTTTTAAAAAAATATATTTTATTTATTTGTATTTATTTATTTGAGAGAGAAGAAGGAGAGAGAGAGAGGGAGGGAGAGAATGGGCATGCCAGGGCCTCCAGCCACTGCCAACGAACTCCAGATACATGTGCCCCCCCCCTTGTGCATCTGGCTTATGTGGGTCCTGGAGAATCGAACCAGGATCCTTTGTCTTTGCAGGCAAATGCCTTAACCACTAAGCTATCTTTCCAGTCCCCCTTTTTTTTCCGAGGATCTCGCTCTAGCCCTGGAATTCACTATGTAGTCTCAGAGTGGCCTCAAATTCATGGCAATCCTCCTACCTCTACCTCCCAAGGGCTGGGAATAAGGGTGTATGCCACCATGCCTGGCTTTTTTTTTTTTTTTTTTTTTTTTTTTGAGGTAGGGTCTCACTCGAGCCCATGCTGACCTGGAATTCACTATGTAGTCTCAGGATGGCCTTGAACTCATGGCAACCCTCCTATTTCAGCCTCCAGTGCTGGGATTAAAGGTATGCACCACCACGCCTGGCTTGTATTTCTTCTTTTGAGAACTATTTAGTTCCATAGCCTATATATAAAAAAAAAAAAAAAAAACACTTGGGCCGGATGTGGTGGTGCATGCCTTTAATCCTAGCCCTAGGAAGGCAGAGGTAGGAGGATTGCAGTGAGTTCGAGGCCACCCTGAGACTACATGGTTAATTCCAGGTCAGCCTGGACCAGAGTGAGAACCTACCTTGCAAAACCAAAAAAACAAACAAACAAAAAAACACAAAACAATTCTACTGTTTACTTTCAGGATTAAAAAAAAAACTAGCTTCTAAAGAATTAAACAACAAAGGAATGTCAAGGGAAGGGCACAACTATCCCATTCTCAGGGGTGTAGTAGCGATTCCAGTTTAATGTCTAGCTTCAAAACAAAATTAACTTTCTTATTTCTAAATGAAATAATGTACAAACACCATCTTCATCTATGCGTGTTATAACTTTCAAACATAAAATTTCATTTTAGGCTTGGTTAAAAAAAAAAGTAACAGGAATGGTGGCCGACCTTAATATGTAGTGTATACCTTACAGGAAATATTGTTAATAATCATAACACAGTAACAATGCCATTAACAGTAAAGTACTCAATTTAGAATCTGGAACATTCTTCCATCAAGGGGGTAAGGGAAAATTCAGTCCAATGAATCTGTCTCAATATCTTCATCTCTTGTTTGCTCCACTTGTATTCTCTTTTCAGTAACTGGATTAATGCTTTGAGCCCAAGATGAGATATATATATTGGTTTTTCAAGGTAAGGTCTTGCTCTAGCCCAGGCTGACCTGGAATTCACTCTGTATTCTCAGGGTGGCCTCGAACTCATGGTGATCCTCCTACCTCTGCCTCCCAAGGGCTGGGATTAAAGGTGTGCACCACCACGCCGGGCTGAGATGTGGTTTTTTTTTTTTAATTTTTAAAAAAATTATTTTATTTATTTTTGGAGAGAGACAGACAGAGAGGGAGAAGGAGACAGAATGGGCGCGCCAGCAGTCTCAGCTGCTAGGAACGAAATCCAGATGTGTGTGCCCCCTTGTGGTCAAGTGCGGCATTGCGCCCTTGCATCACTTTGCATCTGGCTAAACGTGGGACCTGGAGATTGGAACCAGGTTCTTAGGCTTAGCAGGCAGGCGCCTTAACCGCTAAGCCATCTCTCCAGCCCTGAGATGTGTTTTTTATTACTGTAGATGACATGTTGTTTGCTGTTCTGCCTCCATTGGTTCCTCCTGCTTGCGTTTTCCATCTGCTGCTTCTTTCTCATGCTACCTACCCTTTCAGCATATTCCTCCTGTGAGCAGTCTGAAAGTTTCTCCCACCCTTCCTCTTTTCTTTTTTTTTAAATTTTTTTTATTTTTATTTACTTATTTGGCAGAGAGAAAGAGAGAGAGAGAATGGGTTGCCAGGGCCTCCAACCACTGCAAACAAACTCTAGACACATGCGCCACCTTGTGCATCTGGCTATCGTGGGTCCAGGGGAATGGAACTGGGGTTCTTTGGCTTTGCAGACAAATGCCTTAACCACGAAGCCTTTCTTCCAGCCCTTCTTTTCACCTTCTTTTTTTTTTTTTTTTTTTTTTTTTGGTTTTTCGAGGTAGGGTCTCACTCTGGCCCAGGCTGACCTGGAATTAACTATGTAGTCTCAGGGTGGCCTTGAACTCACAGCAATCCTCCTACCTCTGCCTCCCGAGTGCTGGGATTAAAGGCGTGCTCTTTTCACCTTCTTCATCATCTCCTTCCTCTTCAGAATCAGAGGTTAATGCAATCCCATTTTTAGGTAAAATTTTCCTTTTTGATTCAACTTCTTTCTTCCCCTCTTTTTTATCTGGTTCTTTTCTTGGTTTATCCTCTTCCTTTTTAAGTTGCTTTTTAGGCTGTTTTTCCTCTTGCCCTTTTCTTTTACTTTTATCTTCATCAGCAACCATGTCACTCTCTGAAGGACAGGGCTCTTTCACTATTTTCGGTCTGCCTCTTGGTCTTGGAATCTTGACCTCCGCAGCTGCAGGCCGTCCTCTTTTAGGACTCACTTTCAGATCAACAGATGCTGTTGCTGCTGTTACCACTCCTGCCTTCTCAGTTTCTACTTGTTTTTCTGCCTTTTTCTTTCTTCCTCCCTTGGGCAGCTTTTGGAGTGGTTATGTCAATTGCTTTTGTCACATCTTCATTGCTGGCTTTTTCTTCATGATCATTATCTTCCTTTGAAACAGTTTCTTTTCCTTCCACTTCAACATTAGATAATGCATTTGGTTGTTTAGTTGATGTCTGTTGACTTGAAAATTTCACTTTTGGATTACTATCTATTTTCCCAAAACCTTCATTAAATCCTTTTCCTTTGTTTGGTTTGCCTTACTTCTCCTTATATCCTTTGGTCCTAAAAAGGTAGTCTCATGAGTTCTGAAAAAGAATATGGGTAGTTTGTTTGTGGGTGGCTTTACAGCTCCATCAGGAACTTCATCTACCGGAGCTGGCCAATGAGGGTAACTTTGACCTTGGCAAAGATGAGGTCTCAGCCCAACCCAGGCAGAGGTAGGAGTATCGCAGTGAGTTCGAGGCCACCCTGAGACTACATAGTTAATTACAGGTCAGCCTGGACCAGAGTGAGACCCTACCTCGAAAAACTGGAAAAAAAAAAAAAAAAAAAGATAAGGTCTCCAGGTTTGAAATCGCGAGTCATCTTTCTGGGGGCGAAACCTGGGGTCCTGAGGCCAGGAGATGGTGAGGCCAGGTGGCGACCTAGAGTTGCAAGGGTGGATGTAAGCCCAGGATGGGTGGGAGAGCAGGGACGGATGCCTCAGGGTGTTCAGACGTGGCTGCTGAGGTGCGGGTGCTGGGGTTGTGGTGGTGGCTGGCAGCCTTTGCCTGCATCCACGAGCCACCTGCACCACCAGCTGCTGCAGAGATGTCTCAATAGCCTACACTTGCCAACCCCATAGCCCATTTTTTAATTGGGCTGTTTGATTTCTTAATTTAGCTTTTTGAGTTATTTGTATATACTGGATACTAATCCTCTGCCAGGTGTATAGCTGATAAAGATTTTCTCCCATTCTGTAGGTTGTCTCTTTGCTCTATTCAGTGTCCTTAGCTGTACTAAAGCTCTGTAATTTCATGAGGTCCCAGTGGTTGATCAGTGGTTTTACATCCTGAGCAACTGGGGTTATATTCAGAAAGTCATTGCCGGGCCGGGCGTGGTGGCGCACGCCTTTAATCCCAGCACTCGGGAGGCAGAGGTAGGAGGATCGCCGAGAGTTCGAGGCCACCCTGAGACTACATAGTTAATTCCAGGTCAGCCTGGACCAGAGTGAGACCCTACCTTGAAAAACAAAAAAAAAAAAAAAAAAAAAGAAAGTCATTGCCTATGCCAATATGTTGAAGAATTTCCCCTACTTTTTCCTCTAGCAGTTTTAAGGTCTTTAATCCATTTGGATTTGATTCTTGTGCGTGGAGAGCAATAAGGATCTATTTTCATCCTTCTACATATAGATATCCAGTTTTCCCAGCACAATTTGTTTTGTTTTTTGTTTTTGTTTTTCTTTTTCGAGGTAGGGTCTCACTCTGGCCCAGGCTGACCTGGAATTAACTATGTAGTCTCAGGGTGGCCTTGAACTCAAGGCGATTCTCCTACCTCTGCCTCCCGAGTGCTGGGATTAAAGGCGTGCGCCACCACGCCCGGCTCCCAGCACAATTTGTTAAAGAGCCTGTCTTTTCTCCAATGAATGTGATTGGCATTTTTTGTCAAAATCAGATGGCCATGCTATAGAGATGGCTTAACAGTTAGGGCACTTGTCTGCAAAGCCAAAGGACTCAGGTTTGATTCCCCAGAACCCACATAAGCCAGATGCACAAGGGGGCACATGATCTGTAGTTCATTTGCAGTGGCTAGAAGCCCTGACATGCCCATTCTCTCCTCTTCTCTCTGTCTCTTTCTCTCTCTCTCTTAAAATAAATAAATATTTTTTAAAAATCAGATGGCTGTAGCTGCCTAGACTTACATCTGGGTTCTCTATTCTGTACCATTGATCTATATGTCTATTTTAGGCCAGTGCTGTTTTTGTTACTACGGCTTTATAATATAGATTAAAATCGGGTACAATGGGCTGGAGAGATGGCTTAGCGGTTATGGCACATGCCTGTGAAGCCTAAGGACCCTGGTTTGATTCTCCAGGTCCCATGTAAGCCAGATGCACATGGTGGCGCATACGTCTGGAATTTGTTTGCAGTGGCTAAAAGCCCTGGAATGCCCATTCTCACTTTTTCTCTCTCTCCCTCTCACTGTCTCTAATAAAAATAAATAAATAAAATAAAATCTTTAAATTTTTTTTTTAAAATTGGGTATGGTAACACTGTCAGTCTTATTTTTCTTGCTCCAAATTGTTTTTGTTTTGGCTATTTGCACTTTGTTGTGCTTCCAAGTGAATTTTAGGATTTTTTTGTTTTGTTTTGTTTTTTTGAGGTAAGGTTTCACTGTAGCCCAGGCTGACCTGAAATTCACTATTTCATCTCAGGGTGGTCTTGAACTCATGAACCTCTATTCTGGATTAAAGGCACGTGCCACCATGCCCGTCTTTCTCTTAATTATTTTTCTAATATTTTATTTATTTATTTGAGAGAAAGAGAGAAGAGACAGAATGGGTGCACTAGGACCTCTAGCCACTGCAAACGAGTTCCAGATGCATATGCCACCTTGTGCATTTGGCTTATGTGGGACCTGGAGAATCAAACCAGGGTCCTTTGGCTTTGCAGGCAAATGACTTAATAGTTAAGCCATTCTCTAGCCCTATTAATTATTTTCAAAAATATTTTTTTATTTATTTGAGAAAGAGAGAAAGGCAGATAGAGAGAGAATGGGTGCACCAGGGTCTCTAGCCACTGCAAACAAACTTCAGAAGCATGCACCACCTTGTGCATCTGGCTAATGTGGGTCCTGATGAATCGAACTTGGGTCCTTTGACTTTACAGGCAAACACCTTAACCACTAAGCCATCCTTCCAGTCCACTGTTTTTGTTTTTTGAGGTAGGTTATTTCTCTAGCCAAGGCTGATCTGGAATTCTCTATTTTTTTCAGGCTGACCTCAAACTCACATTGATCCTCCTACTTCTGCTTCCCAAGTGCTGGGATCAAAGGTATACATTACCATGCCCTGCTTTTTTTTTTTTTTTTAAGAGAAGGATCTTGGGCTGGGGAGATAGTTCAGTAGATAAGATGTTTGGATGTTAAGGACTGGGGATGTAGTTTAAATGGTAAGAGAACTTGCATTAGACAGGTGTGGTGGCTCAGCCATTTAATCTCAGTATTTGGGAAAGTGATATAGGAGGATCTCTATGAGTTTCAGGCCAGCCTGGGCTACAGAGTGAATTTCCAGATCAGCCTAGGTTACAGTGAGACCCTGCCTTAAAAACACAAAAACAAGCTGGAGCTGGGTATGGTGGTGCACGCCTTTAATACCAGCACTGGGGAGGCAGAGGTAGGAGGATTGCCATGACTTTGAGGCCACTCTGAGACTACATAGTGAATTCCAGGTCAGCCTGGGCCAGAATGCGACCCTACCTCGACAAGCCAAAAAAATAAATAAATAAATAAACCAAACAACAACAAAAAAAAACAAAAAAAAACAACTTAATCCTCCCCCACACACACAAAAGAAAAAGTATTTGCACCATATGATCTGAGTGTGATGACACACGCACATGACTTTAATCCCAGCACTCAGGAGACAGAGATAGGAGGATCACTGAGAGTCTGAGGCCAGCCTGAGACTACATAGTGAATTCCAGGTCAGCCTGGGGCTAGAGAGAGACCCTACCTCAAAAAAACAACAACAACAAAAAAAAAAAAAAAAAAAAACAGAGCTAGAGAGATGGCTTAGCAGTTAAGATGCTTGCCTGCAAAGCCTAAGGACTCATGTTCAACTCTTCAGGTCCTATGTAAGCCAGACACACAGTGACATGAGCGAGCAATTTCACATATGCTCACAAGGGGGCACATGCATCTGGTGTTCAATTGTAGTGGCTGAAGGCCCTGGCATACCAGTTCTCTCCCTCTCTATCTCTCTCTCATTTAAAAAAAAAGCTGGGCATGGTGGCACACGCCTTTAATCCCAGCACTCAAGAGGCAGAGGTAGGAGGATTGCTGTGAGGTCAAGGCTACCCTGAGACTATATAGCAATTTCCAGGTTAGTCTGGGCTAGAGCAAAACCCTAGAAAAAAACAAAAGAAGAAGAAGAAGAAGTTCAAGGTCATCTTTAGCTACATTGTGGTTTGAAGCTAGCCTGAGCTACATGAGACCATGTCTCAAAGAAACAAAGAGAGAGAGACAGAGAAAAGACAGAGAGAGGGACAAATACAGACAGGGTCTTACTATGTTGACTAGACCTTCTAAGCACAAGTGATTCTGGGATTGCAGGGCACACCACTCGAGGAGCAATGTTTCTTTAATTGTATGTGGAATCTGAATCTGAAGTGTTGACGCTCCCAACCTAGAAATTGCTGACTTGAACTGTATTGTCTATTTGTCATTCTATACTGCCTTTTAAAGCAGTAACATCCTAGACTGTTCTTATTTTACAGGTCCTCTTCCTTTCAGCATCGCCCTTGAAATGTAGTTGCCCATCCAATCATCAACAAATTCTTTTTTTTTTTTTTTTTTCCAAGTAGGGCTCACTCTAGCCCCAGTGCTAGGGAAGCTGAGACGGTGAATCTTAGGGCTTGCTGGCTAGGTAGTTTAGCTGAATCAGTGAGCTCCAGGTTCAACAAGAGACCTTACTTCAGAAAAACAAAATAAGGGCTGGAGAGATGGCCTGCAAAGCCAAAGGATCCTGGCTCGATTCCCCAGGACCCATGTAAGCCAGATGCATAAGGTGGCACATGCATCTGGAGTTCATTTGCAGTGGCTGGAAGCCCTGGAGTGCCCATTGTCTCCCTCCCTCCCTCTCTCTCTCCCTGCCTCTTTCTCTCAAATAAATAAATAAAATATATTTTTTTAAAAAAGAAAAGAAAAAAGAAAAGGTGGAGGAGAGTGCCTGAGGAAGACACCAACGTTGACCTCTGGCTTCTACAGGCACGTACACCTGCACAACACGTACAACACATATAACATAATAACATACAACATAATAACAAGCTGGGCGTGGTGGCACATGGCTTTAATCCCAGCACTCGGGAGGCAGAGGTAGGAGGATCGCCATGAGTTCAAGACCACCCTGAGGCTACATAGCCCAGGTCAGTCTGGGCTAGAGTGAGACCCTACCTCAAAAAACCACACACACACACACACACACACACACACACACACAAATGTGCACACACACCACACATCACCCTACCATTGGTGGACTACATGGGACCATGCCCATCTCCTATTGGCCATTTTTTGTTTGTTTGTTTGTTTTGTTCTTTTGAGGTGGGTCTCACTGTTGCTTAGGCTGACCTGGAATTCACTCTGTAGTCTCAGGGTGGCCAGGGACTCAACAGTGATCCTCCTACCTCTGCTTCCCATAAGTGCCGGCATTAAAGGAGTGTGCCTGGCTTTTCCATTGGCCAATTTCTTCTCCTTCTTCTCCTCCTCCTCCTCCTTCTTCTTCTTCTTATTATTATTGACAACTTCTTTAATTGTAGACAATATCCCATGTTATTTCCCTCCCTCCCCCCACTTTCCCATTTGAAACTTCACTCTCCATCATATCCCCTCCCCATCTCAATCAGTCTCTCTTTTCAGTCCCATTGGCTAATTTCTTTCTTTCTTTTTTTGTTTTGTTTTTGTTTTTGTTTTTGTTTTGCAAGGTAGGGTTTCACTCTGGTCCAGGCTGACCTGGAATTAACTATGTAGTCTCAGGGTGGCCTCGAACTCTCGGCAACCCTCCTACCTCTGCCTCCCGAGTGCTGGGATTAAAGGCGTGCGCCACCACGCTCGGCTCCATTGGCTAATTTCTTGGCATAGATATTCTAACATTTGTTTCCCCACTCTTGTGGGAGGGGGTGGGGCTAGAATGATGAGCCAGGCACATATCCTCATGCTTGCATGGCCAGTACTTTACCCATTAAGTCATCTCTCCAGCCCATTTAAAAAATTTTAATTTATTTATTGCTGTCAGAGAGAGAGAGTGAGAATGGGCGTGCCAGGGCTTCTAGCCACTGCAAACAAACTCCAGACACATGCGCAACGATGTGCATCTGGCTTACGTGAGACCTGGAGATTCGAACCAGGGTCATTAGAGGCTTCACAGGCATGTGCCTTAACCGCTAAACCATCTCTCCAGCCCATTTTTGTGTTTGAGACAAGGTCTTGTTATAAGGCTCCCAGTGTCCTACACCTTAATATCCTCCTGCCTCAGCCTGAGGGCTGGGGTTATAAGCATAGTCCGACTTACTAGGCTAAAATGTGAGGCACTTGCTTGCAAAGTCTAATGACCCAGGTTCAATTCCCCAGTACCCATGTAAAGCCAGATGCCCAAAGTGGCACATGCATCTGGAGTATATTTGCTGTGGCTGGAGGCCCTGGTGGTGTGCCCATTCTCTCTGTGCGTGCTCTCTCTCTGCTTGCAAGTAATAAATAAAAAAGAATAAAAGAGAGAGAGAGAGATTAAATCTAGGTGTGGTGGCACACCTTTAATTCCAGCACTTGGAAGGCAGAGGTAGGAGGAGCACTGTGAGTTGAAGGCCACCCTGAGACTACATAGTGAATTCCAGGTCAGCCTGGGCTACAGTGAGACCCTACCTCAAAAAAACAAAATAAAACAAAAGATAAAGGGTAAGCCTGCTGGCTTTCAGTGATGGTACATGTGGGTCTCATGGGCCATTGTGTTGCTGGGGTGAGGGCACTGGGATCCTCTGCACGATGCTGCTTTGTTGAGGCGTCTTCATGACGTCTTTCTCTTCTTCGTCTGCAGAGAGGCATGCCCCTGCTCTTTATGCTAGGTTGTGCCTTCTTCCCCCTGTGCTTTGCTGTCCTCCGCTGGAGCCTGCAGAACCATAGAAACTTGCAGATGGAGAAACAAGAGGCTGTTTTGGTGGCATCAAAGTAAGATGACAAGGGTGACGGGTTCTGTCCTGGCCAGGGCTCATGGCGCAGATATGTCAGTCCCAAGAGAAGTTAGTACAGGCAGCAACCAGAGAGAGTGGGGTGTGGCTAGGACTGAGTCAAAAGACACCAGCTATGGAATCTTTCACAGGTCATTCACTCTCTGAACTTAAGGCCCCTCATTTGGAAATGGGTTTCATAATCATGTCATTTGATTTTTTTTTCCTTAGAGAAAGGATGTGAGAGTCATGTGAATTAAGGTCTATAAAGGAGAGACTGTAAACTCCCGCAAATAATATAAGAGGGCTACGGGCTCTGTGGACATGTAGTGAGCTGACAAACACAGTCCATGTACGGGTACAGCAGGTGAGTCCCAGGAAGACATCGCAGAGGTAGAATGTGAACTTAGCCCAGGAATTAGCGCAGACTAGGCCAATGCTGTACCACTTCCCGGCATCCCCAGTCCCTGTGTGTGTGTGTTTCTGAGTGAGCTCCCAACTGGATCCTCCTGCCTTAGCCTGCCAAGAACTAGAAACTGAGCTTCTGAGCTTTTATGTGAGATCTAATGTTTGTTTGTTTTGTGGGTTTTTTTTTTTTTGTTGTTGTTGTTTTGTTTTGTTTTCGAGGCAGGGTCTTACTCTGGCCCAGGCTGACCTGGAATTCACTATGTAGTCTCAGGGTGGCCTCAAACTCATGGTGATCCTCCTACCTCTGCCTCCCAAGTGCTGGGATTAAAGGCATGTGCCACCACACCTTTTTTTTTTTTTTTTTTTTTTTTTTTTGAGGTGGAGTCTCACCTCAAACCCTACTTCAGAAAAAAGAAAAAGAAAAAGAAAAAGAAAAAGAAAAAGAGGGCTGGAGAAATGGCTTAGCGGTTAAGGCACTTGTGTGCACTGCAAAGCCAAAGGACCCAGGTTCAACTCCCCAGGACCCACGTAAACCAGATGCACAAAGGGGCACATGCATCTGAATTTCGTTTGCAGTGGTGCTCCCACTCATTCTCTCTCTCGCTACCTGCCTATCTCTGTATATCTCTCTCTCAAATAAAAGAAAGAAAGAGAGAAAGAAAAACAAATTCCTAGACTCTGCTAGCAGCACCACTCCTGGCAAACAATACATGTTTGTGGGCTGGGTTGCAGCCTGACGTTTCTAACTCATTTGAAAGATCTTAATAGAATGTAATCCATGGAACTGGGCGTCGTGGCTCACACCTTTATTCCCAGCACTTGGAAGGCAGAGGTAGGAGGACTGCCATGAGTTCGAGGCCACGCTGAGAATAGAGTGAATTCCAGGTCATCCTGAGCTAGAGTCTCTCTACCTCAGGGTAAAAAAAGAGAGAGAGAAAAAAAGAATGTAATCCATGGGAAGGCAGGTAGGAAAGAAAGGTGGCAGAAGGTAATATTGTATTTGTGTAATCAGGGAATGTACTTCAGGGACTCACACATGCTAGGCCAGTGTTCTATCACTGAGCAACATCTCCACTGCCAGAAGATAGTTTACCAAACTGTGGAAGTGAACTTCTAGTAGAGAAAAAACAACAAACTCAATGGCCAAAAAGGGGGTGGGGAGGCTGAGAAGATGGTTCATCAGTTAAAAGTGCTTGCTTGCAAAGCCTGCCTGCCTGGGTTCAATTCCCAAACCATATTTATTTATTTATTTGGTTTTTTGAGGTAGGGTCTCACTCTAGCCCAGGCTGACCTGGAATTCACTATGTAATCTCAGGGTGGCCTTGAACTCAAGGCAATCCTCCTACCTCTGTCTCCTGAGTGCTGGGATTAAAGGCGTGCACCACCACGCCCGGTTCCACTTTTTTTTTTTTTTTTTTTAATCCTTTTTTTTTTCATTTTTATTTTTTAGAGAGAGAGAATTGGCATGCTAGGGCCTCAGCCACTGCAACTGAACTTCAGATGCTTGCGCCACCTAGTGGGCATGTGCGACCTTGTGCTTGCCTCACCTTTTTGTGTCTGGCTTACGTGGGATATGGAGAGTAGAAAATTATTCCTTAGGCTTCACAGCCAAGTGCCTTAACCACTAAGCCATCTCTCCAGCACCTCTTAAAAAAATCTAAGCCTCAGTTTTCTCTTCCCATTACTTGGGTCAAAGAAGCATTAGTACAAATACTTGCTCTGTAGTTAGATGCCAGGAAAACTCAGGAGGGCAGGCCCTTTTTCCTTAGGCGAGGCCATGAATCAAAAAACTAGGTAACGATTGTCTCTAAAAGTGGTTCAGATGCCAGCCAACTGCAAAACTTCTCTTGGTTTTTCCTATGTCACGCCACTAGAGGGCAGCACAGAATTGGGAATTGGGCCTCTTTCCTTCAGGATCAAAGAGGGATTAAGGTTTGGGCTGGAAAGATCAATTTTAGATTTGTTGTGGGGTTGATTTGTTTGTTTGTTTTTGTTTTTTTCGAGGTAAGGTCTCGCCCTAGTCCAGGCTGACCTGGAATTCACTATGTAGTTTCAAGATAGCGGAAACTCATGTCAGTCCTCCTACCTCAGCCTCCAGAGGGCTGGGATTAAAAAGTCATGGGCCACCATGCCAGGCTTGTTTTTTTTTTTTTTTTTTTTTTTTAAGGAGGGTCTCACTCTAGCTCAGGTTAACCTAGAATTCACTCTGTAGCCCAGGCTGGCTTCAAATTCATGGTGATCCTCCAACCTTAGCTCCCACCCTCCTCCCAAAACACACCAGGCCAATTATGGCTTTTTTTTTTTTTTTTTTTTTTTAGGGTAGGGTCTCACTCTAGCTCAGGCTGGCCTGGAATTCACTATGTAGTCTCAGGGTGGCCTCGAACTCACAGCAATCCTCTTACCTCTGCCTCCCGAGTGCTGGGATTAAAGGCGTGTGCCACCACGCTTGGCCAGTTGTGGATTATTTGAGTACAGATAGCGTAGCAGGCCTCACATCATACAGAACTCCGGAGGACAGCTGGTTCAGGGCAGAAAGGCAGGGCTCTAGCCAGGCTGCAGTGTGACCCCTGCCATGTCACTGGCCTGAACTTCCCCTTTGATTCCATTAGGAGGTTGAACCAGCCAACCCCACCAGGTCCTTTCTTACTCTGAAAGAAAAGATGGAGGAAAGGGAGACAGGATGCAATAGGGGAGAAAAAGAGTGATGGGTCCCCAGGGAAACCAGGAGAGGCCACAGGCAGCCTAAGGAATGGCCTGTTTGGATAGCACTCCCGCCTTCTTTAAGCCCTAGCCATTCTCATGTCTAGTATGAGAGGCTTCCTGACTTTTGCTTTTATTTTTTCTCTCTTTCTTCCTTCTCTCTCTTTTTTTTTGGTTTTGCAAGGTAGGGTCTCACTCTGGTTCAGGCTGACCTGGAATTCACTATGTAGTCTCAGGGTGGCCTCGAACTCTCGGTGATCCTCCTACCTCTGCCTCCCGAGTGCTGGGATTAAAGGCATGCGCCACCACACCCGGCCTCTTCCTTCTCTTTTTATTTTAAATATATTTTGTTTACTTATTTGAGAGAAAGAGGGGGAGAAAGAGAGAGAATGGGTGCGCCAGGGCCTCTAGCCACTGCAAATGAACTCCAGATGCATGCACCCCCTTGTGCATCTGGCTTACGTGGGTCCTGGAGAATCGAACCGGGATCCTTTGGCTTTGCAGGCAAACGCCTTAACCACTAAGCCATCTCTCCAGCCCCTCTTTTTATTTTTATTTATTTGTGAGCCGGGGGGGGGGGTAGAGGATGAATGGGTGTCAAAGTTTCCACCACTGCATATACCACTTTATGTATCTGGCTAGGGAATCAAACTGTCTGGGAGGCTGTGCAAGCAGGTGCCTTTAATGACTGAACCATCTCCCCAGCCCTTCTTTCTCTCCTTTCTTTCATTTCATTTTCTTTTTTTCTTTCTCTTTTTTTTTTTTTTTTTTTTTTTTTTTGAGATAGGGTCTCTGTACCCCAGGCTGGCCTTCACTCATGGTGATCATCCTGTCTCAGACTCCCAAGTGCTATGATTACAGGTGTAACCACAAAGCCCAGTTTTCCTTCCCTTCCTCCGTCCCTCTTCTCTGTCTTTTCTATTCTTTTTTTTTGGGGGGTTCGAGGCAGGGTTTCACACTAGCCCAGGCTGACCTGGAATTCACTATGTTGTCTCAGGGTGGCCTCAAACTCACAGTGATCTTCCTACCTCTGCCTTCCGAGTGCTGGGATTAAAGGCGTGCACTACACCGGCTTTTTTTTTTTTTTTTTTTTTTTTTTTTTTTTAAAGAAAGCATTTCGTTGTTGTTGTTGTTTTTAAGGTAGGGTCTCACTCTAGCTCAAGCTGTCCTGGAATTCACTATGTAGTCTCAGGGTGGCCTCGAATTCATGGCCATCCTCCTACCTCTGCCTCCCAGGTGCTGGAATTAAAGGTGTGTGCCACCATGCCTGGCAAGAAAACATTTTTTATTAATTAATTAGTTGATTAATTTATAAGCACAGAGAGAAAGAGAGTGGGTGTCTCAGGGCCTCTAGCCACTGCAAACGAACTCCAGATGCATGTACCACTTTGTGCATCTGGCTTTACGTGGTTACTGGGGAATCAAACCCAGGTCGTTAGGTTTTACAGGCAAGCACCTTAACCACAAAGCCATCTCTCCAGTCCTGTTTCTTTTGTCTCTCTCTCTCTCTTTCTTTCTTTTTTTTGGGGAGGGGAGTTTGAGGTAGGGTCTCATTCTCTAGCCCAGGTTGACCTGGAATTCACTATGTAGTCTCAGGGTGGACTCGAACTCACAGCCATCCACCTACCTTTGCCTTCCAAGTGCTGGGATTAAAGGCATGCACCACCCTTCCTTCCTTCCTTCCTTCCTTCCTTCCTTCCTTCCTTCCTTCCTTCCTTCTCTTCTCTCTTTCTTTCTTTCTTTCTTTCTTTCTTTCTTTCTTTCTTTTCTTTCTTTCTTTCTTTCTTTCCCAATGCTGGTGATCAAACCCATGGCCTTACATTGCTAGTCAAGTGCTCTAATATTTTATCCCTCAACCAAATTTCTGTCTTTTCTTAACTTTGTGGCCTTAGGGGATATATGACTCATATTTTAGGACTATTCCCTGATCCATAAAAAAGTGGGCAAGAAGCCAGGCATGGTGGCCTTAAACTCAGTGATCCTACTTCAGCTTCCGGGAGTGCTAGGACTGAAGATATACAAATAAATAAAAATAAAGAATTAAAGCTGGGGCATGGTGGCACATTCCTTTAATCCCAACACTTGAGAGGCAGAGGTAGGAGGATCTAAGTGAGTTGAGGCCAACCTGGGGCTACAGAGTGAGTTCCTAGTCAGCCTGGGCTGCAGTGAGACCCTACCTCAAAACAAACAAACAAACAAAAAGTGAGCAAATCCGGCTACCTGGTGCTGTCACAACGGTGAAATGAGGACATGGGACAGTCTTGCAACAGAGTGCATATGAGGTGACCGCTTCATGTTTGTGTCCCCTCCCTCTGATGGGTGAAGGGCGTTCTGAGTCTGAAGGGCACTGTGTGTGAGATGGTTTTGTTCCCGTGTGGCTCTTTAACATTCCCTTCAGAGAAAGCAAGAAGCACTACTTACTCAGGCTCCCTTCCCCAGGGAATCCTCTCGGCTAGAGTGGGCACCCCCAAGCTAAGATTCCCAGCTGGCCACTGAGGGACACATGTTTGTTGGTATTGGCAGAGGAGGAAACGCCAGGCATTTTGCAAAGTGCTGATGGGAAATGGTGTCAGGTCCATGGGGGGAGGGGACTCAGTGACCATTCCCAGCTGGCCAAGGAGCCCCAGGCCACCTTCTTTCCCAAGAGATAATCCATCCTCCCCTGTGGCTCATTCCCAAGCAGCCCCCTGTGTTGCAGCTGCTGTCTCTTTAAGGGCCTTCCCCTCCCTCTTTCCTTGCCCCCCCCCCCCCAATCTCTGTCGCAGCCGCCGCTGTGGCTCAGAGCTGCATGGAAGACACTGCTGCAGGTCCTGTTTCTTGGTGTCTGGTCGGTGCCATCATTTCCTTCCCCCTCCCCCGCCCTCCCCAAGCTGGTAGCTTCCCCTCCCCCTCCTCCTCCCCACAGAGGGGGCAGGGGGCTGGGCACCAACTCTATAATGCCATGTGTAATGTCCACGCAAGGCAGTGGGGACTGTGGCAGCAGCCTGAGAAGGCTGCGGTAGCCGGTGGTGGCAAGAGATCAGTGTTGACCGCTGACCATTTGCTCAGCTGCTCTCCTAGCCCAGACCTCCCGTCCCTCCCTCCTTTCGGGGCTGGCACTGCCGTCCCCCACCCCGCCTCCTCGGGCCCTCCCAGCCTCTGCACGTAAGTCCCCCCCCACCTGCCTCGGCTCTCCCTCCCCTCCCCCAGCTGCATCCTCCTCCTCCTGTCCCTTCTCCCTCTCAGTCCTCTCACCAAGTCCTCCCCTGGTCGCCTCTTCCCATCCTTCTCACTGGCTTTCTCCTCCCTAGCTCCCATCCTTTCTTTTCTGGCTCTGCCTGGCTGGTCCTCTTTCCCGGTGTTCCCAGTCTCATCGAATTCTCTTCCTCCCTTCCCCTGGTCTGGCTCCCTTGTCCCATCCTGTCCCCGCCCTGTCCCCTTTGTGCCCCTTCCTCCTTCTTTCTCTCTCCTTGCCTGGCTTCTTGTCCCTTCCCCACCTCTAACTCCTTCAGCTCGCTGCTTTCCCTGCCCAGTTTGAACCACCATGCTCACCCCAATGGTGGCTGGGGGGGTTGTGTTCCCCGGACTCTTCCTCCTGTCCAAGAACACGTTCCAGAGGCTGCCCCAGCTGCGCTGGGAGGAGGCTGACGCGGTCATTGTCTCCGCCAGGTAAATCGCATGCCTTCGCAGAGCTCAGCCCCTCTTCTCTCCATCAGTCAGGCTTCCTTGGATGGCAGGGACCCCGGCACTTCCCTGGACCCTTGGCCCTGAGGGGATGGGAGCCCCATGTGGTGGTCAGTCAGTGAGTGTACCTCCAAGCTTCCTTCCATCCTTGGGTCCCACTCACCTTCCCAAGGGACCTCATTCAAACCCAGCCATCTGGTCTACTAGTATCCAGCCTGCTTTGCTTCTTTCCCCTTGTCACTGTCCCATCCTCCAAAACACAGCAGAATGTGACTAAACATTCCTACAAGATATCAGGGAACAAGGCGAGAGGCAGACCATGTGTTTTTCAGGGCTAGTATTTTGGGGGGCAAGGCACAGAAGAGAAGATGGTGGAATTTGCACATTCCTAGGATGAGGGTCACCCTTGGGGAGAGGAGCACAGTGGGACGCAAGAAGACAGTGGGAAAGTGGCCAGGGGGAACTTAGGGTCACTGTGGGACCAGGGACTAGAGTGATGAGCATATGGGTGACTGGGAGGCCCAGTGGTGCAGGAGCAGCTCGGGACTTCCTTGACCCTTCCCAGGGAGCGGCCTCGCCATCAGCATTCCCAGAAGTATCTCACCTCAGGATGACCTCCCTCATGTCTTGGTAGAAAGCAACTCAGTTGTCACAAATTGTGGGAAGGAGGAAGGCCAGGAGGCATGGGGAAGTGAGGGACAGTGGCTGAGCAAGGCCAGGATCTAGGAAGTGATGGCGGAGGGAGAGCCTGGCCCTGGAAGAAAGTTGTCAAGGAATGGCCCTGAGAAGTGATCAGTCCCAAAACACAGTAACTAGACTGGCTACGAGGAGATAGCAGCGTACATGTCTTGTCCTTTCTCCCCTTCCTTCCTCTGCCTGCCTAGGCTGGTGTCCTCCGTCCAAGCCATCATGGCCTCCACAGCTGGCTACATCGTGTCCACCTCTTGCAAGCACATCATTGATGACCAGTAAGTACTTCACAGCACTTCTGCCCATGCCCCCTTGGTCTGTGTATGTGTGGGATCCAGGAGTACCCCAGCGGTTTCTAGAGAACTGACAGTGGTCCCAAGCTTTTGACTTGGGCCTGAGCAAGTTTGTATAATTGCTGTAACTCAACACTCAGGGATAAATTTATCCTGTCCTGTACTTAAAGGTCAGAACCAGGGGGAGCAAGAATGGGGATCAAAGAGAATCC
The DNA here is from genome assembly GCA_036365145.1 of Orientallactaga sibirica. NCBI lineage: Eukaryota > Metazoa > Chordata > Mammalia > Rodentia > Dipodidae > Orientallactaga > Orientallactaga sibirica. Next base: position 2,959,347 of record JAEOAD010000888.1, read on the forward strand.
TCAAGGCAGTGTGTGGTCAGCTCCCTGACCTCTTGTATTATAGTGGGTTCTGAATGTCATTTCCAACCTTGCTTCATCCCAACTCTTACACCCCTCATATCCCATTTCCAGCCAGCATTCGACTAGGGTGCCCCTCCCTCATTGTACTAGGCTCATCTCCCAACTCCTCCAAGAATCCAAGTGTCCAACCCAGTTCTGTGCCCAAGAGAGAAGAGAACAGAGAGATGACACAAACAAAGCCACTAAGGGTCAGGCCGTGGGGGAGGGGAGGGAGGGCGAAGAGGCCAGAATTTGGCACGGGAAGCCGCTGCAGTGTTTAGTGCTTGCCAAAAAGGCCCAGGCCTTAAGAGGTGGGGCAGGAGGGGGAGGGAAGATGGGCTCTGTCCGTGGTGCTGATTCGGACACTTTCGCTGGCTGTGTGCTGCAAGTTGGTTCTGAAGGTGCCGGACACGCCCTCCCCTCACTCTTTGCTTCTGATTCTGCCCCCATTCTCTGCTGTCCCTTGAGCCCCAGGGGATCTCCTCTGGATACTCTTGTCCCCAGCTGCCCCTGGTCTCTGTTTGCCTTCTCTTTTCCCATATGTGAGTTCTCTCTGTAAAGTGAGGTCACATCCCTGCCCGGAAGGGCTGCTGCAAGGAGTTGAGGGTGGCAAGCAGCAGAACAGTTCTTGGCTGTAGTAGATGTTTAACTCTTTCTTCAGACCCGCTCCATGACTTGGCTTCCTCCTGACTTTTCCCTCCCCTTCTCCGGCCAGTAAGTCCAAGAGGAGCCTGGTCTTCCAGGCCTTTCCTCCTCACACCTTCTTACCCAGGGGTCACCTTTTGGCTCTTTCATTTCTTCCCCCCTCTAAGCCTGTTCTTGGCCCCCTCCCCCTTTAATCCTCAGGTAGGTGGGAGGATCAAGGTTAATCAGGGGCAACAGCTGTTCCTCCTTCTGAGCACCTAATTGCTGAGGGGGTGGGGATGGGATATGACAACTCATATGGCAGCTCAGGGCCTGGAGCCCATTCTGCATTCTCCCAGCCCAGGGTCCCACAGGGTCCAACCCCCATCATGTTTCTGGGCAGGCTATCTGAGCTACTCTGTTTTTGGTGGTTTTCCGAGGTAGGGTTTCACTCTAGCCCAGGCTGACCTGGAATTCACTATGTAGTCTCAGGGTGGCCTTGAACTCACAGTGATCCTCCTACCTCTGCCTCCTGAGTGCTGGGATTAAAGGCGTGCGCCACCACGCCCAACAATGGTTCTTTTAAGAGTGGACTTCCACTCCGTCCAGAAGAGCCAAACTTGGCATGTTCCTGTTTCCTCTGTGCACACCCTATCCCCAGCTGGCCTCCACCCCAAGTCTCCCACTCTCTCCCCAGCAGCAGCAGTCCACATACTTGGCCTTGGGTCTTTCTTGGTGTAGTAGGGCTGGCTGACTTTGCTTTCACCCCCAGCCCACCCGGCCTGGATGAGCAGGCTCCCCTGGGCTTGCCTTTCTTACCTCTCAGACCCGCCTGAGGACTGCTGGACTTCAGAGAAAGTGCCAGTGTGCTGACTCGAGACAAAAAATGCAAGGGTGCATATTTGTGTACGTCTTGTTTTTGTTTACTCTAAAAGCCCATGGAACTTTTTTCTGTCCTGAGCATCTTTTGCTCAGCATTTTCTCCTGACTGCTTGGCTACACCTGAAGAAATGAGATGGGCCACCTTGGAGCAAAGTGAACTGCAGCACCTCCGCCTCACCATGGAAGTCTGGCTCTGACACCTCTAGAACTTTCTAAAGACAGTAGGGTTGATAGCAAGGACTTCTGAGGTTATTTCTTGGCCACATCATCTAGCTTTTCCATGACTCGGTTGTATTGTCTGTACATAGGGTTTGTCTGTACAAGTTGATGTAGCCGGGCATGGTGGGGCACACTTTTAATCCCAGCACTCGGGAGGCAGAGGTAGGAGAATTGCTGTGAGTTCAAAGCCACCCTGAGATTACATAGTGAATTCCAGGTCATCCTGGACTAGAGCGAGACCCTACCTCAAAAAATAAAAACAAAAACAAGTTGATGCACTATAAAAGCCTTAGAGGTCAGAATAGTGTCTGACATGTGGTAAGCTGGCAATTGTAGCTGGGCTATAGGATCTTTCTCGTGTGGTCACCAATTCCCCTTGTTTGTCCTTACCCTGGGTATCTTTGTATTTGTACTTGGCCTGAGCTCATTTCCATCTTTACCCTGTGAGCTGCAGTTTTCTGGTCTTTTCCTTCCTCTCCCCTTCCCCCTTTATGTTGCAGACAGAGAGAGAGAGAAATAGAGACAGACAGACAGATATGTAGGTTCTGAGGTCCATTTGGCTTGAATCTCAGCCCCATTTCTTAGTAACTGTGAGACCGTACGACCTTGGGCAAGTTCCTTACCCTTCTCTACCCTTCAGTTCCATCATCTGTAACCTGAGACTCGGTTGTTGTGAGCTTGCTCTCCCAGAGTCTGGAGCACTGGGAGCCGCTCACCTGGGAACTGAACTGTCTAACCCTCTTTCCCCACTTCCCTACAGGCACTGGCTGTCTTCTGCCTACACACAATTTGCAGTGCCCTATTTCATCTATGACATCTATGCCATGTTCCTCTGTCACTGGCACAAGCACCAAGTCAAAGGGCATGGAGGAGAAGACGGGATGCCCAGAGCCCTGGGCAGTAGCACCTGGGCTGTGGTGCGCGGCTACCTGCACAAAGAATTCCTCATGGTACTCCATCATGCTGTCATGGTGCTCGTGTGCTTCCCGCTCTCAGTGGTGAGTTCTTTCTCCCAGGGCCAGGTGGGCTGGGGTATAGATGCAGAGAGCAGATCCTCCACATAGCAGCAAGACTGGGTGTGGGGGGGGATTCTTTAGCAGCATTGCAGCCTGAGGCGCAAAGGTATTGAGTATTTGGGCTGCTTTGGAGCTCCAGCTGCGCATCTGTGCCTGTCCCTCCCCTGTGGTGTAAGACATGCAGTTTTACCTCCAGGATTGTTGTGTGTTTAGACTCTCAGAACTCTCCAAAGCAGGCAGGGCCTCCTCCTCACACTCCTGCCTCTCCCCTCAGGTATGGCGACAGGGCAAAGGAGATTTCTTTTTAGGTTGCATGTTGATGGCTGAGGTCAGCACCCCCTTTGTCTGCCTGGGCAAGATCCTCATCCAGGTGAGAGGGGAGCTGAGGGCCTATGGGTCTAATGGTAGGGAGCAGACATGGAGGGCACTTCTGAGGGCTTTCAAAGGTTCTTTCTTTTTTAAAAAAATTAATTTATTTTATTTTTATTATTTTTTTTTTTTTTTTGGTCTTTTGAGGTGTACCCCTTGTGCATCTGGTTTCACCTGAATCCTTTGGCTTTGCAGGTCCAGGCTGCCATCCTCCAGCCCCATTCATTTTTGGTCTTTGAGGTAGAGTTTTCTGACTGTGTAGACTCAAGGTGGCCTCAAACTCACGGCGATCCTCCAACCTCTGCCTCCCAAGTACTAGGATTAAAGGTGTGCACCATCACATCTGGCATTTTTTTTTTATTTTTAAAAAATATTTTATTTATGAGAGAGAGAGAGAAAGAGGACACGCCAGGGCCTCTAGCCACTGCAAATGAACTCCAGATGCATGTGCCACCTTGTGCATCTGGCTTTAAGTGGATACTGGGGAATTGAACCAGATCCTTTGGCTTTGTAAGCAAATGCCTTAACCGCTAAGCCAACTATCTCTCCAGCCCTCAAAGATTCTTTAAAGGCCAGGTGCAGCTGTTGGGCATGGTGGCAGTGCCTATAATCCCAGCATGCAGGAGGCTGAGGCAGGAAGATCAAGGGTTAAAGACTAACCTAGCCCATATAATATAGTAAGAAGATTAGCCTGATACGGAGGTGGTCATGGGTGCAGCCCTAGGCCAGGTGGAGGGGAGGCTGTGGTGGCTGTTGGAATGTGCAGGGAGGCAGGCGGGCAGAGGACCCATGTGGTAAGTGCAGGGCAGGGTCCTTCTCTGCTCCCTACACCTCTGCTCTATCCACACAGTACAAGCAACAGCACACACTGCTGCACAAGGTGAACGGGGCCCTGATGCTGCTCAGCTTCCTGTGCTGCCGGGTGCTGCTCTTCCCCTACCTGTACTGGGCCTATGGGCGCCATGTTGGCCTGTCGCTGCTTGCAGTGCCCCTGGCCATCCCGGCCCATGTCAATCTGGGTGCCGCACTGCTCCTGGCCCCCCAGCTCTACTGGTTCTTCCTCATCTGCCGCGGGGCCTGCCGCCTCTTCCGGCCCCGAAGCTCCCCACCACCCTCTCCCTGTCAGACCCAGGACTGAGAGTAGGGGTCTGGGGACCCTCCCCACCCGCACCCCTGTGGGAACAGGGCTCTAGGGCCAATGGGTGGGGGTTAAGAGCCAGGGACCCCTTGCCTTGACAGCCCCAAGACTGACAGATGGACCCAGAATGGGGAGCAAGCATCTACCCTCCAGGGCTGAGGACAGGTGGCTGGAAGGCAGGGTGACAAAACCGATTCTCCCCCCACAAAGTGGCTGAGCCAGGTAGTGGGGGTGGTGACCCTCTTCCCGCATATCCCTGTGCTGACGAGGTAGAGGAAAGAAGGCGACAACAGAACCAGACGTCGAAGGTCACGGGGTGGCCCCATTACTAAGGACATCCCAACCCCTCTGCTGCAAAGCTCTCTCTGCTCTTCATCACCTGGGAGGGAGGAGACACCTTAATCCACCCCAGGGCCTTGTGAGGGGTTGGTGCCCTCCCCACAGCTCCTTCTTGAGGAGGAAGTCTGAGGAATCATATTTATGTATTTATTTATTCTCTCATATCAAACTGATTTGTTGGGATGGTGGGAGGGAGGTGACTGCTACCCCTCCCCCAGCCTTCCCAGTGCTGAGCAACCCCGGGGGCAGGTGAGGGCACCAGTCCCTTTCCCATTAGGCTGCACATCTTGCCCTCAGGCCCTGGCTTGTCCCTGGTGCTACAGCCCTCTCAAGGCTTCCTCCGGTCGTGGGTCTGGGACCCTGGGAGGTGCTTTACAGACCGCTAATAAAGACGATCTGCGTGAACGCCATCAAGGCTCCTCGTCCAGATTTTTAGGGCTGGGAAGGGCAAGGCTATGTTCACAGAGAGGGCAGGACACTTCCCTTCTCTGGCTGGTCACTGAGCAGTCAACGAAGAGGGAGGCGACAACCTTTATTATCAGTAGGAGAGCAGGTGAGCCTGGACACGGTGGGCTCTTTAGGCTCCTTTCTGGAACGTCCTGTAAGCATGAAGATCAAAGGAGATCTCGCACCTAGAGGACTTGGGGCCTCTGGAGGGGGTGAGCTTGGCGGGGGGGCATGGGAACAGGTCTCACATGTGGGTGCAGAACTGGAAAAGGAGGAAGAAGAAGGCCACGGTCAGGGCGCTCACCAGGACGTGATGGAAGAGCCCAGGTCCGGAACCTGCCAGACAAAAAGTGTCAAGGGCAGCTCTCCTCCTGTGAGGAGGGAGGCCCCTTTCTCAGCGGCTCTGTACCTGTCTCAAAGACCTCAGGTCTCTCTCCAATAAACTGGGCCACAGCCAGAAGACTGGCTTGATCTGAGTCCGGGTAATCAAAGAAGTCAGTCCTGTCTATCAAGAGCTGGGATTCTGCTCGAGGGGCTGAGGCCTTGGTGCCATCTGGACTGGGTGCTAGGACCCAGAGCAGAATCTGTGACAGGGACCCAGGGGACTCCTGTGCCCACCCCACCAGGTCAGGCAGACTCAGGGCCCTGCTGATCTTTGTTCCCAAGGTAGATGAACTCCCAGAGAGGCCCAGTGTCTGAGATGGAGTAGATGGGAGATGAGCAGAGAAGAGAAAGGCCAGTCAGGCGTGTTGGTTCGTGTCTATAACCTAACACGAGGGAGGCCAAGACAGGAGGATTGCTGCAAGTTTGAGGCCAGCCTGGACTATATAGTGATTTCCAGGCCAGCCTGGGCTACAGAGTGAGACCCTTCTCTCAAAAAAAAAAAAAAAAAAAAAAAAAAAAAAGAAGAAGAAGAAGAAGAAGAAGGAGAAGGAGGGAGGAAAGGAGGGAAGGATGGGGATAGAAAAGAAAAAAGAAGTTAAAAGGCCTGGAGCACGCTGGGCTCCTCATCCCTACTGAACAGTACTTATCCCCAAGCATCTTTTCTTCCCACTATCCCAGGGACAGCTTCCCACCTGTTTCTATGATCCCCAACCCAGCCAGCCACACCCACACTGACACACAGTGCCTCAGCCCCATGACCTCTCCACTCCAATTATCCACTCCGACTACAGGGTGGAGTCTATGATGTCACAGCCCAGAACCATTCTAAAGGCCCATGGTGGGGTGAGGGGAGAAAGTGCTAGGAGCTGGGCCCCTTTCCCCAAGCTTCTGAAGCAGAAGATGTTAAAGCCCACTGCACCTTCATCTCGGGGAAGATACACATGATAATAACAGTGATATGGGGCTGGGGTGTAGTACAGGTATAGAGCTCCTGCCTAGCATACACAAGGCCTTGGGTTCCATCACAGCATGACAAGATAAATTAAAAATAAGCTGGGTGTGGTAGCGCACGCCTTTAATCCCAGCACTTGGGAGGCAGAGGTAGCTAGGATCACTGAGAGTTCGAGGCCACCCTGAGAATACATAGTGAATTCCAGGTCAGCCTGAGCCAGAGTGAGACCCTACCTCAAAAAAAAAAAAAACCCAAAAAATAAAAATAAAATAAATAAATAAATAAATAAATAAATAAATATCAGAGCCGGGTGTGGTGGCGCATGCCTTTAATCACAGCACTTGGGAGGCAGAAGTAGGAGGATTGCTATGAGTTCGAGGCCACCCTGAGACTACATAGTGAATTCCAGGTCAACCTGAGCTAGAGTGAGACCCTACCTCAGAAAAACCAAAAAAAACAAAAATAAATAAAAATAAATGAATAAATAACAGCAGTGACCCAGCACTTGGTAGTGCAATCTTGCACAAAGCTGGGACTGTGGGACACTGCACTGGTATAGCAGGCATATTTTAGGGTGGGGGACAGGGCCTCACATCTCATTGTACTTTGAATCAACAATGAGTAACATTTATTGAGTACTTAAATGCTAATCCCAGCACCTAGGAGGTGGAGGCAGGAGGATCTGAAGTTCAAGGTTGACTACACAGTGAGTGTGAGAGAAACCCGGGTCTCATGTAGTAGCACACGCCTTTAATCCCAGCACTGTGGAGGCAGAGGTAGGAGGATCGCTGTGAGTTCAAGGCCACCCTGAAACTACAGAGTGAATTCCACTGGACTAAAGTGAGACCCTACCTTGAAAAACAAACAAACAAAAAATTAAAAACTAAATTAAACTAAACCAAAATAAAATAAAATGCTAAGAAAGAGGCTGGGTAGGGCTGAAGAGATGGCTTAGTGGTTAAGGTGCTTGCCTGCAAAGCCTAAGGACCCAGGTTTGATTCTCCAGGACCCATGTAAGCCAGATGCACAAGGTGGCACATCTGTCTGGAGTTTGTTTGCAATGGCTAGAGGCCCTAGCTTGCCCATTCTTTCCCTCCATCTCTCTCTCATTCTCTCTACCTCTCTTTTGCAAAATAAATTAAAAAAAATAAAAGAGGCTTGGGAGATGGTTCAGTGGTTAAAGGCACTTGCTTGCAAAGCCTGCCAGCTTGGAGTTCAATTCCCCAGTACCCATGTAAAGCTGGATGGACATTTGTAGTGGCAACAGACCCTCCATCTCTCCTCACAAATAAATATTTTTTTTAGAGGTAGGGTGTCATGTAGCCCGGACTGACCTGGAATTCACTATGTAGTCTCAGGTTGGTCTCAAACTCACAGTGATCTTCCTATCTCCGCCTCCAGAGTGCTGAGGTTAAAGGCAATAAGTTTTTTAACAAATGTCAAGAAGGGCTGGAGAGATGGCCCAGTGGTTTAAAACACTTGTTTGCAAGGCCTGATGGCTCAGATTCGATTTCCCAGTATCCACATAAAACCAGATGCATCTAGAGTTTTTTTTTTTTTGCAGTGGTAAGAGGCTCTGGCAACATATTCTCATTCTTCCTTTCTCTCTCTTTTGTTCTTTCTGTTTCTCTGCTTGCAAATAAATAAAAATATTTTAAATTTTTTTTAATTGTTTTTTTTTTGAGGTAGTATCTCGCTCTAGTCCAGGCTGACCTGGAATGCACTATGTAGTCTCAGGGTATCCTTGATCTCACAGTGACCCTCCTACATCTGCCTCCTGAGCACTGGGTAGAAATATTTTTTAAGGGCTGGAGAGATGGCTTAGCAGTTAAGGTGTTTGCCTGAGAAGCCTAAGGACCCAGGTTCAACTCCCCAGAATCCATGTAAGTTAGCTTCACATGGTGGTGCATGTATCTGGAGTTCATTTGCAGTGGTTAGAGGTCCTGGTGTGCCTATCCTCCCTCTCTCTCTCAAATAAATGAATAAATAAATAAATAATTTAAATGCCAAGAAACCATCACAGATTGGCTTATTTGACCATTATTGAAATAGCTCTAGGAGGCAGGGCCTTGTGCATACTCTACAGAATACAGAACCAAGGCACAGGGGAAAAGGAACTGAACACTCCCCAACTGTGTGCATTTTCCTCCTGGGGTTCTTTATTGCATTCTGTGCCTAAATTCAGGAGTGTTCTCTATCCATCCCCAGATCCTATAAAGCTCAGCAGAGGTTGAGGACCAAGAGTAATTGCAGATTTCCCCACAAGGTGGCAGCAGTATCCAACCGGACAGTTTCACCTCTCCCTGCAGGATCCTCCAGGCCTCCCTCCTGCCTCTTCCCACAGGTGGCATCTGGTGCACCAGGAAAACTATGCATCGCTAGTAAGCGACTGTTGGGGTTGTCAGATAAATTTCCCTGGCCCATTCCAAGGCAAGGCTCTAGGCCCTCAGACTTTTTCCACACTAATTCAGTTTCCCCTTTGACGGCAGCAGCTGCTTTTCTGTGATACTTCTCAACTGTTGTCTGCACTCCTGTGGCTTCATCTCAGCAGCTGCAGCTCCTGTCTGATACCTCCAACTGTTGTTTAAACTCCTGTGGCTTTTAATCCCAGCACTCGGGAGGCTCAGCTTGTAAGAGACAGCTGAGTTCCAGGTCAGCCTGGAAGGCCTCCAAAAAATAAAATTTTTAAAATATATTTTATTTATTTTATTATTTATTTGAGAGAGAGAGAATGGGTGAGCCAGGGCTTCCAGCCACTGCAAACAAACTCCATATGCATGTGCCCCCTTGTGCATCTGGCTTACGTGAGTCCTGGAGAATCAAACTGGGATCCTTTGGCGTTGTAGGCAAATGCCTTAACCACTAAGCAATCTCTCTAGCCCCTCCACCTTAATTTTTTTTTTTTTTTTTTTCGAGGTAGGGTCTCACTCTAGCTCAGGCTGACCTGGAATTCACTATGTAGTCTCAAGGTGGCCTTGAACTCATGGCGATCCTCCTATCTCTGCCTCCTGAGTGCTGGGATTAAAGGCGTGCGCCACCACGCCTGGCTCCACCTTAATTTTTTAAAAAATATTTTATTCTATTTACTTATTGGAGAGAGAGACATAGAGAAAGATGCAGATATATAGAGAGAATGGGCACACCAGGGCCTCTTGCCACTACAAACAAACTCCAGACACATGGCCACCTTGTGCATCTGGCATATGTGGGTACTGGGAAATCGAACCTAGGCCCTTAGGCTTTGTAGGCAAGTCCCTTAACCACTAAGCCATCTCTCCAGCCCTCCACCTTAATTTTTGAAAGAAGGTCTCTTGTTGAATCTGGGGCTCACCAATTCACATATGTGCACGAGTATGTGCAATGTGTGTGTATGTGAATGTGAAAAACAGATGTTGACATCAGATGCTTTTCTCAATTGCTCTCACCTCATTTTATTTTATTTTATTTTATTTTTTTATTATTTTATTTTATTTTTTATTTTATTTTATTTTATTTTATTTATTTTATTTTATTTTATTTTATTTTATTTTTTTATTTTATTTTATTTTATTTTATTTTATTTTATTTTATTTTGGTAGGGTCTTGTGCTAGTCCAGGCTGATCTGTAATTCACTATGTAGTCTCAGTGGTCACAGACTCTCAGTGATCTTCTAACTTCTGCTTCCTGAGTGCTGGGATTAAAGGTGGGCTCCAACACACCTGGCTTTTTTTTCTCCCCAAGGTAGGGTCTCGATCTAGCCTAGACTAACCTGGAATTTACTATGTAGTGTCAGGGTGGCCTCAAACTCATGGCAACCTTCCTACCTCTACCTCCCAAGTACTGAGATTAAAGGCCTGTGCCATCACACCTGGCTATTATTTTATTTTATTTACTTGATTAAGAGAACGTACAGGTGCTCCAGAGCTTCTTGCCACTGTAAATGAACTTCAGATGTATGCACCATTTTGTGCATCTGGCTTTATTTGGGTACTGGGGAATTGAACCTAGGTCATCAGGCTTTGCAAGCAAGCTCCTTTAACCAGTGAGTCATCTTTCCAGCCCCTCCACCTTTATTATTATTAGTTTCTTTTTTAATTTTTGGTTTTCCAAGGTAGGGTCTCTCTCTAGCCCAGGTTGACCTGGAATTCACTCTGTAGTCACAGGCTGGCCTCAAACTCATATTGATCTTCCTACCTCTGCCTTCTGAGTGCTGGGACTAAAGGTGTGCACCACCATGTCTGGCCTCAACCTTATTTATTTATTTATTTATTTATTTATTTATTTATTTATTTATTTCAGAGAGAGAGAGAGGGAGTGAGAATGACCATGCAAACAAACTCCAGATGCATCTGGCTTGCGTGGGTTCTGGGGAAACAAACCTGAATCCTTAGGCTTAACAGCTTTAACTGTTAAGCCATCTCTCCAGCCTCCACCTTAATTTTTTAAAGTTTCTTTCTTGCTTGCTTGCTTGCTTTCTTTTTTCCTTTTTTTTTTTTTTTTTTTGAGAGAGAGAGAGAGACGAAGACAGATAGAGATGGGCACACCAGCAGTCTCTCAGCTGCTGAAAACGAAATCCAGATGCATGGGCCCCCTTGTGGTCAAGTGCGGCATTGCGCCCTTGCATCACTTTGCATCTGGCTAAACATGGCACCTGGAGATTGGAACCAGCATTCTTAGGCTTAGGAGGCAGGCGCCTTAACCACTAAGCCATCTCTCCAGTCCTTCTTTTTTACTTTTTAACATTTTATTTGAGGGAGAGAGAGAGGAAGAGGCAGATAGAGAAAAGAATGGGGCACACCAGGACCTCCAGCCACTGCAAACAAACTCCAGACGCATGCTCCATTTTTGCATCTGGCTTACATGGATACTGGGGAATCAAACCTGGGTCCTTGGGCTTTGCAAGCAAGTGCCTTAACCTCTAAGCCATCACTCCACCCCACCCCACCTTAAATTTTGAGAGAGGGTCTCTTGTTGAACCTAAAGCTCACCAATTCTGTTAGACTAGTAGCCAGTCAGCAAGTTCCAGGGATCTTTCATTCTTAACAATCCTAACTCTGGGATTACAGATGCACACTGCTACATCCAGCTTTTATGTGGATTCTGGGGATACCAACACAGGTCCTCATGCTTACATGGAAACTGAGCCATCTCCCCAGCCCAGTATTTCTTTTCTTTTATTTCTATTTTTTTAATTAAAAAATAATTTTAGAGAGCTGGGCGTGGTGGTGAACACCTTTAATCTCAGCACTCAGGAGGCAGAGGTAGGAGGATCACCATGAGTTCAAGGCCACCCTGAGACTACATAGAGAATTCCAGGTCAGCCTGAGCTAGAAGGAGACCCTACCTCGAAAAACCAAATATATATATTATAAAATATATATTATAACATTATATATTATATATTATATAATATATATATATATATATATATATATATATATATATATATATATATATATACACATATATATTTGGTTTCTCGAGGTAGGGTTTTACCATGTAGTCTATTCACCATGTAGTCTAGGGTGGCCTCAAACTCATGGCAGTCCTTCTAACTCTGCCTTCTGAGTGCTGAGAATTGAAGATGTGTGCCGCTTTTTCTTTTATTTTCTTTCCTGTTTTTTTGTTTGTTTGTTTGTTTGTTTTTTGTTTTTTTGGTTTTTCGAGGTAGACTCTCACTGTCTTTTCTTTTTAAAAAATACTTTATTGGGGCTGGAGAGATGGCTCAGTGGATAAGATGCTTGCCTGCAAAGCCAAAGGACCCAGGTTCAGTTCTCCAGTATCCACATAAAGCCAGATGCACAAGGTGGCACATGCATCTGCAGTCCATTTGCAGTGGCCAGAGGCCCTGGTGTGCCCATTCTCTATCTTCCTTCCCTTTCTCATAAATAAAAATAAAGCTGGGTGTGGTGGCACACATCTTTAAAAAAATATTTTATTTGTTTATTTATTTGAGAGAGAGGCAGATAGAGAGAGGGAAAGAGAATGGGTATGCCAGGGCCTCCAGCCACTACAAAAGAACTCCAGATGCATGCCCCACCTTGTGAATTGGACAGTATGTAGTTACTGGGAATTCAAACTTGGGTCCTTTGGCTTTTCTGGCAAGTGCCTTAATCACTAAGCGATCTCTCCAAACCCCAGATTTTATTTTTAAACAAACAAACAAACAACCAGCCTAGAAAGCTGACCACAGTGGTGCATTCTGGTAACCTAGAAATCAAGGTGGCACACGCATCTGGAGTTTGTTTGCAGTGGCTAGAGGGCCTGGCACACCCATTCTCTCTCTCTCTCTCTCTCTCTCTAGCTGTCTCTCTTTCTCTCACTCTCAAATAAGTAAATAAATAAAATATAAAACAATATTTATTGGGGGGCTTTACCCTCTCTTACTCCCATCATTGTTGGAGTGCTCTATACTTCCTCCTCTTGTGATGGGAATTTCTGAGTGATAAGAGATCAACAGCCGAGTCCAGAGGAGAGGAAGTTTATTTACACTGATGAGCTGACACCCAGATTGAGCACTTCATAATGGCATCAGCCCTGAGTTTAAATTTGTAAGGGAATTTATACAAAATGTATACGCGGTAGTTGAGTTGAGGTTACAAAAGATTACAAGAATTAACAGTTTAGAAAACAAAGATTACAATAGGGTGTATGTGGTAGTTAAAAGTTAAACCTAACAAAGCCGGGTGTGGTGGCGCATGCCTTTAATCCCATAATCCCAGCACTCGGGAGGCAGAGGTAGGAGGATCGCCAAGAGTTCGAGGCCACCCTGAGACTACATAGTTAATTCCAGGTCAGCCTGGACCAGAGTGAGACCCTACCTTGCAAAACCAAAAAAAAAAAAAAAAAAAAAGTTAAACCTACCAAAAAAATTTAAAAAGCCAGGCGTGGTGATGCACACTTTTAATCCCAGCACTCAAAAGGCAGAGGTAGGAGGATCACTGTGAGTCCGAGGCTACCCTGAAACTACATAGTGAATTACAGGTCAGCCTGGGCTAACACGAGACCCTAAAAACAGCAATAAACCACAAGGGGATCTAAGGCAGACTTCCTGTTATCCTTCCTCATTCTTTTCTTATCTCATCTTGGGGGCTTCCCACTATTCAAGCTTTTAGGCATATTTCTTTTTTAAAAATTTCAAATTATTTTATTTTATTTATTTGAGGGAGAGAGAGAATGGGGCTCCAGGGCCTCCAGCCACTGCAGATGAACTCCAGATACTTGCGCTCCCTTGTACATCTAGCTTATGTGGGTCCTGGAGAATTGAATAAGGATCCTTTGGCTTTGCAGGCAAACGCGTTAACCACTAAGCTATCTCTCCAGCCCATATTTCTTTTTTTTTTTTAATATTTTTTATTTTTATTTATTTATTTGAGAGAGAGGGAGATACAGAAATAGGCAGGTAGAGAGAGAAAGAGAATGGGCACGCCATGGCCTCCAGCCACTGCAGATGAATTCCAGATGCATGTGCCCCCTTGTGCATCTGGCTTATGTGGGTCCTGGAGAATAGAGCCTCGAACCGGGGTCCTTAGGCTTCACAAGCAAGCACTTAACCACTAAGCCATCTCTCCAGCCCCATATTTCTTTTTTTAAAATATATTTTATTTATTTATTTATTTTGAAAGAGAGAGAAAGAGACAGAGAGAAAGAGAGAGAATGGGTGCACCAGGGCCTCCGGCCACTGCAAATTAACTCCAGATGCATGGGCCCCCTTGTACATCTGGCTTATGTGGGTCCTGGGGAATTGAATTGGGGTCCTTTAAATTTGCAGGCAAACGTCTTAACTTCTAAGCCATCTCTCTAGCCCCCTTTTTAGCATATTTCTACTGCCATTACAGTCCTTCCTTCTCTTAATCTAATAAAGTCTCTCTAAACCTTAAAGAACATTTATTTTTATTTTTATTTCTTTGTAGTATGTGTGCAGATGCACATGCTTCATGCCCCTCTGTGCAGAAGCCAGAGAAAGTAGTGTGCGTTCTTTTTCATTCTTCTGCCATTACTTCCCTGAGACCCAGCCTCCCATTGAACCCTTTCTTTTTTTGTTTAAGAAATTTGAGCTGGGCATGGTGGCACACGCCTTTAATCCCAGCACTCAGGAAGCTGAGGTAGGAGGATCACCCTGAGTTCGAGGCCACCCTGAGACTACATAGTGAATTCCAGGTCAGCCTTAAAAAAAAAAAACAACAACAAAAAATAAATAAATAAATAAATAAATAAATAAATAAATAAATAAATTTGTAGTTTCATTTATGATCAATTTTTTTGGGGGGGTGGGGTAGGAACTCACTCTAGATCAGGCTGACCTGGAATTCACTATATAGTCTCAGGGTGGCCTTGAACTCACATTGATCCTCCTACCTCTGCTTCCTGAGTGCTGGGATTAAAGGTGTGTGCCGGGCTGGAGGGATGGCTTAGTGGTTAAGGCACTTGCCTGCAAAACCCAAGGACCAAGATTCAATTCCCAAGACCCACGTAAGCCAGATGTACAAGGTGGCGCATGCGCCTGGAGTTTGTTTGCAGTGGCTGGAGGCCCTGGTGCGCCCACTCTCTCCCCTCTCTCTCTCTGCCTCTTTCTCTCTGTTAAATAAATAAATAAAAATAAAATATGTTTAAAGGTGTGTGCCAGACACCTGACTTTTTTTTTTTCAAGGTTGGTTCTCACTCTAGCCCAGGTTGACCTGCAATTCACTATGTAGTCTCAGAGTGGCCTCAAACTCACAGCCATCCTCATACCTCTGCCTCCCAAGTGCTGGGATTAAAGGCATAAGCCACCACACCCAGCCTTAAACCCATTTTCTATTTGACAGGTTCAATCTTTTACATGGACATGCATTAAACTATTGCAGCCAGATACATCAGATAGGAGTGAAAGAGTTCTGATTGCTCATCAGTGTCAAGTGTGCTGAATGATGATATCATCATTGTATTGGACCCTTTTTCTTTTCTTTTTTTGAGTACATTTTTATGTGTTATTTATTTTAAGCTATTTATTTATTTATTTATTTATTTATTTATTTATTTATTTATGTGTTTATCTATTTACAAGTAGAGACAGAGAGGAAGAGAGGGAGGGACTGAGAGAGACAGAGGCTAGTGCCACTGCAAATGAATCCCAGACACATGCACCACTTTGTGCATCTGGCTTTACGTGTGTACTGGGGAATCATCCTCAGGTCATTAGGTTTTGCAGGCAAGTGCCTTAATCACTGAGCCATCTCTCCAGCCCAAACATTTTTTTTTAATTGGCAACTTCCATAATTATAGACAATAAACAATGATAATTCCCTCCCCCACTTTCCCCTTCACAAATCCACTCTCCATCACCTCCCCTTTCCCTTCAATTGAAGTCTCTCTTTTACTTTGATGTCATCATCTTTTCTTCCTGTTATGAGGGTCTTATGTAGATAGTACCAAGCACTGTGAGGTCATGGATATTCAGACCATTTTATGTCTGGAAGATTGCATTGTAAGCAGTCCTATCCTTCCTTTGGCTCTTACATCCTTTCCACCACTTCTTCCACAATGGACCCTGAGCCTTGGAAGGTGTGATTGAGATGTTTCAGTGCTGAGCACTCCCCTGTCACTTCTCAGCACTATGGTGCCTTTTGAGTCATTAATATATGGGTATGAACATTAAGTGCTTACAGGACAGTTTGGTGAGCATAATACATGCATTTAGCCAGACAAGAGCAGGCATTACATTCCTAGGGCTCATGACCTCCCCCGCCACAGGCTTTTGACTGCATTTTCAATACCAGGCATTATTCCCTCCCGTGGTGTGGTCCTCCAGTCTAATTAGAGAGTGGTTTCCCCCATAGCAGACATGCCGCTATTGCACCTGTTGGCTCATTTGGCCTGGCTAGCCATACTTAAAGCTTGCAGTATCCACTGTTGTGTATGTTGATGACTTCTCTCTCTCCCATAAGGCTGTATGCAGCCTAGCTTTTTCCAGCTTTCTGTCAGCTGGTCTACGTGGAGGCAGATTTTAGGTCAGCTTGAGTTCTCAGTGACCTTGCAGCCCAAGCATGTGGCATCTTTAACAGTAGGGTCTTACCATCTATTTCTGGTGGGAAACCAAGACCCTTGACAATATCTTATTATGTTTTTGGGGCATCAGAGACCTCCCTGGCCAACAGCTCACTGGAAGGTATCCAGTGGCCATTTTTTTTTAAAAGAAAGTCACTTTCTTTTTGTTGTTGTTGTTGTTGATTTTATTTAATTAATTAATTAATTAATTAAGGGATTATCAGGGACAGTCAGAAAGAGGCAGATAGATAGAGAAAGGGCACACCAGGGGCTCCAGCCACTGCAAACAAACTCCAGATGCCTGCGCCCCCTTGTGCATCTGGCTTACATAGGTCCTGAGGAATTGAGCCTCGAACCGGGGTCATTTGGTTTCACAGGAAAGCGCTTAACTGCTAAGCCATCTCTACAGTCCCCCAGTGACCATTTTTCAGTTAGATTTGCTGACCAGAAAGCTCCAGTGATCCTCCCGTCTCCACCCCTCAGCACTGGGGTCTCAGATATGTGCAACCATGCAACCTCTCTGAATATAGCTTCATCCCTACCACTTCACTCACTGGACCCACTTCGATGAAATCCTCCAATGACATCCCCCCCTTTTGGGGGGTTCGTGGTTTGAGGTAGGGTCTTGCTCTAGCCCAGGCTGACCTGGAATTCACTATGTAGTCCCAGGCTGGCCTCAAACTCACAGCGATCCTCCTACCTCTGCCTCCCTCGTGCTGGGATTAAAGCCGTGCACCTCCATGCCCGGCTGACATTTCTTTTCATCTCCTAAGCGACCATAGCAGTAGACCAGCAGAACCACTCCCTTCCCTTTCTGTTCAGTCTCTCAATTGGGTCTTCTGTCCCTGTCTCCCACTCACCCTCCCAGTCTTCAAGACTTCTCTTGCCAGCTCGGCTTTGGGTCTCCTTTTATCTGTATTCCCTCTCTCTAGGTGATCTCATCCAGTCTCATGGCTTTAAATACCATCTATATGCTGGTGACTCACAAATGTATGTTTCCAGCCAAGACCTCTCCTCAGAGCTTCAGACTCCTATACCCAACTTCCTGCTTCATGTCTCCATATCCCAAAACATCTCTGACAGTCAAACTGCGTGAAGCTCTTATTTCTCCAACTCCAAACCTCCTTCTTTCTTCATTTTATCTCAGCAGCTGAGTGCTGGGATTCCTGGAGATGTTCTACTCAACACAAAACCCTCCTTTTCTCTTAGCTGACAAGCCCCAAAAGAACACCTATTATCTCCATTTCCAACAGTAATCTCTAGTCTGGCTGGGTGTGATGCTCCGGAGAGGCTGAGGGGCTGAGGAGCATTCATTCAGGCCAGCTCCAGCCTGGGCTACACAGCAAGATCCTATTGCAAAAGGAGGAGGAGGAAGAAGAGGAAGAGAAGAAGTAGCAGAAAGAATCTCAAGTTCATCTATTTTTAACTCCCTCTCGACTTCCCTCCTTGTTGAAACCAAGGCTGTGTTTCATCTGACCAGCTTACTGAAATAGTCTTTGGTCTGGTTAAGTTGTAGTTGTTTCTATACCCTAAGACTCAGCTTCCAACCATCACCCAAACCAACCAGAAATATGGACCTCAATTTAAGACCTTCCAGTGCCTTCACATTACTCCTGGTTTGAGATGCTTGATGGCCATCCAGTCACCTGCCCATCTAACACTTTCATTCCTAACAGCATGCCAATCATGCTGGCTTCAGACCACTCTCTGTTTTTTTTTTTTTTTTTTTTTTTGAGGTA